>JAMKCF010000003.1:14501844-15742855 GCA_023634235.1 Pisaster brevispinus
AAAAAAATGTGTCCCTTTTTATTTTGTCAAAATGCTTGGGTTGACATGCACTTAAGGAAACTAAAAGAAGTCGACAGAAGTGTGCTGAGAATGAACTGATTATGATCTCTGTCTTACCGTCCAGTTTGGCAAGCTCCTTGAAGTGTGGGTACAAGTGAAGCGTTGCATTGCCCTGGAAAGAATGAAATAAAGAAGAAAGAGAGAAATATTTAAATTGAGATTCGAAATGAATGACTGTAAATCGTCTGCAACAGATTTAGTCCACTAAGGATGTAAATCTTAAACTGTGCACATGGTTCAAATTTTACGCTGAGCACGACTTGGCAGGGAACCACTCGCAAGTATCACATATTACAGTGTTTTTTAAACTGGTAACCTGTGCATGCTTTGCAAGGTTTAGCTGAACTTCGACTAAATAAAAAAATACAAATTGCAGGGCAACTTTGCTAATTATGTAAACATCAACACCCAATCTGTACATTGTTCCGACAGGAAGACCCATTCTTCCTCCATGATTTAACTCATGATTTTCACAGTTGATGATTTTTTTTTTTCTCGCTAAAAACTAAAAGACTCGGCGACAATGTCATTACACACACGCACACATGTGAATCCCGTGAATCAAGGACTTCTCTTTGTTTCCTCAACGTTTTAGCGACATTCCCATGGATTTGGTACAAGAAAGTAAAGCAAGGACGTCCTCGCTCTGTCAAACAACTGGTTCCCTCTTGTTAAAGTCCTCGGTTTCAACGGGTAGACACGCTCGCACACAAACACAAACACACCCACAAAGTTTCAGGAAAATTATGTGTCCCCCCCCCCCCCTTCCCTATTTACAGCAACAACTTGCCAGAAAGGAAGCTCTATAGTCAAGTAATCTTAAATCTCATATGAATTAGTCGCAAATAGAATTTAATATTTTGATGACGTTTTTACAGACTCGTTCAGGGTTTCTGGTCGTCTGTCAGACCGGCTTTGCGGATCTGCGAGCAGGCATGATCATTTCCAACCAAACACGCTAAATTATTGAAAGATCAGTAAATAACATTTATGTAAGTGTCACCATAGCGATGAGAACTCCCTGCGTAGTTCACAATGATGTCATCAAACCCCAGCCCCCCTCCCACCAGTGTATGTCACCGTTCTCCAGACACTATCATGCGACTGTCAATTAGCAGTGTACACACAAAACACAAAGTACACGTAGTACACATACCAGCAAACACTCTGAAATCAACAATTGCATCTGCAGACTGTTTTGGTACAATGTTAATGTGCACCATTGAGGGTTGCCAGGCATATCGACTTGCTCTTACAATACGAAGGTGAATTCCATGTACGCTTTAAGTATGCAGTCCGGCCTGGTTCCCACCACACGGAGCTGCTTTACAGGGAAAGTACACCATTGAATTTCGGAGAAGAGAAGATTCACATCCACCCTCTAGGTTCCAATAAACAAGCCCAGGGTTACCCGTTAAATTTCCAAGTGACTGGCCAGGGGGACCAGGGGTGGATTTCACAAAGAGTTAAGACTAGTCTTATCTCGAGTTAGGACCAGTTACTCGTCCTAACTTAGGACTAGCCTTAAGTTTTTAATAACTCCTAGGACTAGTCCTAAGTTAGGACTATCTTTGTGAAATCGACCCCAGGGGTCGATTTCACAAAGAGATAAGACTAGTCTTATCTGAAGTTAGGAACAGTAACTGGTCTTAACTTAGGACTAGTCCTATCTCCTAGCATTGCCTAGGACTAGTCCTAAGTTAGGAAGGGTTGTGTGAAATCGACCCAAGCTAGCTTGTCATTTTACAACCCCCCCCCCCCCCCCAGCGTTTTCACTAGTCCGTGTTTCATACTAACTAGGAGTGCTTTTCAAACCAGAAGAACACTGTTAAGGTAGAACGCTGTAAGCCATTCAAACTACCTGTGAAATTTTCCACAAGTTTGGGGATCATGTTTTAGTTAAAACACAGAAGAAGAAAAACCAGTTTAAGCTTTGGGGAAGTATTTTACGCAAGCTCTTTAAACTTCAATTGCGGAAAATAAAGGGGTGGGGAGAAGGGAAGGGTTGGGGCGGGGGGGAGTGAGGAAAGGGGGGGGGGTTGTTTATGGGTTTATAAGATGAATATGGCGACTGTCTCCCATGGGGTAGCCTAGTTGCATATTAAATCGCTACACATTATCTTTCACCTCTGTTTACTGTGTGTGTTCATTTGCTCCCCAGACGTGTTGATCCTAGGTCTAGACATCCAATGTGCATTTCATGACCGATCAGGTTTTTTTTTTTTGGCATTCAACTGTGAGCAGAATGTTTCTTGATCCCCCCCACACGACACCTGCTGTCCTGAATGCGTGCATGAACTGAAAAAGCCGTCACGGGGGAAACCTACGCCATGTTATCAGAGAGTAAGAAAGTTAGCTGGAAAAACCTGTGTGTGTACATTAGTTACCTTAACCCATTCAAACTGAACCACAAGCTTGAAAAAACTTTTTAAAAATAAATAAAAAGCTTTTATGATCTTGTCTTTCTTCCACTGAAACTGACTGAAAAAAATAAAATAAAATAGTCTGTCCCCCCAATGCTGCATGATGAATATTTGATGATTTATCATATTTATTGCTTCTGCGGATACAGGAAACATGACACAGAAGGATGCAGCGTGATCGAGAGACTTCATATCTGAGCTCACTTTAAACTCAAACAATAAGAAGATAAACAAGTTTCCTTAGTATCGGAAACAAAAACTCAGCCGTGTCTTCAAATTTAAACTCATCACGGCCAGCCACAAGATATACAACACAGGTATCCTCCATCACCAAAAAAGGAGGAAACTGCCTTTAACTTTCATATTTATGGCACGGCCAATCAAGGAAAAATTAAATAAAGAAGAAGCTGCCTGACAACAACAACAACAACAACAACAACAACAACACCAAAAACAATAACTGGGAGGTTAAATCCATGCGAAGCTTGAGATTTTACAGACTTTGCATTTAACTCCATCGTTCATCTCTTAAAAAGGGCAACATCTTGGTAAGAGTAACAAATATAAACGCTCACAGATTCACGCATAACTTACATGGTATTAAGATGGTCATGGTGGGAAACTCCCTTTGAAATATTGTTTGCTCAAAAAACTGTAGCATTTTTGAGCAAACGCTACAGTTTTTGAGAAATGAGTAAAACAAAATTAAGTTTGATCTCGCGAGTTGAAAACTCGATATTTGAAAACAGTGAAAACATTTAAGGTTTTTCCCCACTTTTTTTTCTTGTGACTCCTATGACCAATTGAGTATAAACTTTCACATCGTTTTTGTTTTTGTTTTCTTCTTTCTTTCTTTTTCTTCATGTCTATTTCGAGTCACATCAAGTGTGGATACTGGTCTTTGACAATTACCAATCTAAAACCGGAGAGACCCACATGCCCCATTGGGTGTGTGTCATGCTATCATCATCATCGTCGTGTCCCCCCACCCCCCCCCCCCCCTCCCTCCATTGATCTCACACTGTCAAATCCCTCCTTCAACTCCACAGAGAGCAGTAACATTAGTTCCCTGCAGCAGCAGCAGCCAGGTAATATACCTTGGGTAAATAATCTAGCCCTACCCTTTATGTTAATCGCGATCCATGGCGGCCCTTTACTATTATGTCAACTGGGGAATTGCAGGCCGAATGAGGGTGAATTCGACAAATGTAATGATTCTAAATAGCGTAGGTGATATATTTTGTTTTACCCCCCCAAAGGGCACGAAAAATGGCGGGTTGGGGATGTATGAGGTTGGGTTGTGGTGTTTTCTTTAGGAGTAAACACGTAGAGTAAAGTGAAGTACCATGAGGAAACGTGCAATCTCTTCTTCTCGTTTCTAGCGACAAAGTTCTCTTCCCACGGCACATATCATTGTGAACAGAAATCACTCCATAGAAGTACATGTAGGCTCAAATTATTACTTTTTTTTGCAGTTTCATCTCATCGGTAAAATGACCAAGCAACATTTGAAAAAGGACTTTGGAGCCTTGTAGAAATAAAATTGCTTTTTGATGTGAACACACGCCCCGGCTCCAGTAAAACCATAGCTGCTTAAAGTAACACTACCCAAAAAGGGTTATCCCCCTGTCTAAATCCAACCCCCATTCCTGTCATCCGATCTCCGCGATCACACTCCCCACCAAAATTTTAATTTCCAAATCAGCGACTCAGTGAGCTCTGGATTGCCGGTAATTAACCCCAATTCTGCCAAGCAGTGAATGTGTGCCTTAACACACTCCCAAGATTTCCCAGAGATAATGCCGCCAAAACAACGTCAAAATTCAGAGAGGCCAGGGAAATAACCTTCCACCTGCCCAACAAATAACAGCTTCTCTAGAGAGTCCTGTCACACACCGAGAAAGTAACCCCCCCCCCCCAACACACACACACAATAGCGCGCAAGGGAATTCCATCAAACCACAACCAAACACCTTCTCTGAACTGTAAATACACACCACCCCCCCCCCCTTTGCTATGACTAAAAGGAACAACACTGAGTGGATTCCGTGAAACCCAAACGATACCGCTCCTCCTGACCAGGTCATTTCAATCCACCCCTCCCCGCTATCAAGATCCTGTGTGAATAAATTAAAAAAAATCCTTCTGAATCTTGTGAAATCATCCTTACAAAAATCCTACCCAAAAATTGCTACCACTGTACGGGCAAACAACCCCCCCTCCGAATCAGGGGGGAATTCCACCAGACCGCAAGCCCCAGGATAAACTTCTGAACTGTGACTCTGGGATCAAAAGACGTCTGGGCTGCGGTCTAACCACAGGGATCACTGGCTGACAGCATGGCGACCCGGACCGCCTAGGGCTGTGCCAGAACATACAACTTTACATGAATGATCAGTGTGTCGCCCACATTGCTAGACGCAGGTTTTCGTGTATGTAGCATTTTTATGTATAGTTACTGGCTGGTCATCAACCCCTGAGTGTAGGCTTTAGTACACGGGAGGCAGTTCAATTTATTTTGAAGGTTTTTTTTTTCTTTTTTCGCTGATCCGCTGCAACGAACTTGACGGCTTGTTTGGTATGAATCCAAAGTCTACTCGGGAATAACCTTAAAAGTTAAATCAATTTCATGCTTAATTTCTTCCCCCGGGGCTCATTCAAATTATGGTGGGTTTTTGTGGATATTTTTAGTGGTGTCAGCAGCCCCAGATATCCTGAACCAAAGGCAAAAAAAAACCCACACTAACTTGCCAACTATATAATCCAGCCGAACGCTAAAAATGATCTGACTTCACTGCCTGTCCTAAAATGCTACGCTTTCTCTCATAAAAAATATCCTCAAAATTTGAGTAAACGTACAGGCCAGAAAATACTACCATCCATCTTGATTCAAGCCTTTACAAAAAAAATGCCATGTTAGGTCAAATTAAATGGCAAATAATTCCAAGAAGCAGTATCCATATTGTCTAAAAACTTGTCTAAAAACTGAATACACAAATGTAGATGTTGTTATTGTTTTCATGCTGCCTAGAAATTTAATGAAAAGCTATTTGCGCATTGGGGGGGGGGGGGGGGAAATACAAAAATGATACAAATACATTGATGCCAGTACAGGTTAACGCGCCCCGGTCTCACGCTACCAAGGTTGTTAGCCTCACACAGAGGTTGTTAACCTTTTGAATGATGTGCGAACACAGTGTCCAATCATGACTAGCACACCATCAAACGCTGTTACTAACATTCCGAGTACAAGAAAGCTCACCACAGTGCATTATGTTATTTTTTTTTCTTTCTACTTCTTTTCTTCATGCATGTAGGTTCAATGAAAACCGAACAAAACAGATTCAGTTACGTTTCGCTAAGCAACTATTATCAGCTTACACTGCTTTTACATTGATCTCCGACCGAATGTCAATAATGTGCATAATGGGTGGTGGTTTTTTTTTCTTCTTGTTATTCATCTTCTCTCCGTTGAGCTTGGTTGATGATTTTTTTATTTGTTTGTTGATTTTATTTTGTTCTTGTACAGTTTTTGTGCAGCGTGTCCATGCTGCTTTGTGGGAGTCATTTCAATGGCATGAGGGTAACCTGCTAACCATGACACTAGCCTAGGGGGGGGGTCATCACTGAGTAGGGGGGAACTGGGGCGCATTTCTCTGGGTCAAAAAGGACGCTCTGATTTCGGTCATCATTGCTGATCATTTATGAGTAATACTAATATTATTCACAGCTCAAGTGCATGGCACAGTATCTGGTGACCCATTCACTTCAAAGACCCCAACCAAGCTGGACATCAGAGAGTGTGCATGTCGTAAAGTCGGCCGAAATCAAAAGGTCAAGCGGAAGTTAATCACAGAAAATCAACGAGAAATATTTTCACAGAGCCACCCCCCCTCTGATTCATACTGATTCTATTCCAACCCTCAAACCGATTATTTTGTAAAAAAAAAAAAACCAAAAACTTGTTTAAACAATTCTTGATTCAATCCATATTTCCATAGCCTAATGTTATTCAGCAAGTTCGGGAATACTGCCCCCAAAAAAATCACGTATGAGACACCAAAAACTTCCACTTCAACCGAACAAAATTGGGTCTTTGGCGTGATTGTTGTGTCGGAAGTTATGAGTTGATATCGGAGAGATAACCCTTCTGTAAATGTCGGTCGCAAGAGCTTACATCACAAATAAAAACAAATTCAAAGTCCATACTGAAGTGTGACCAAACTCATCCCCCCCCCAAAAAAAAAATATATATATAATTTATAACTCTGATCAGCTATAACTTTCCCACTTTTTTCTGAATACTTTCCCTAATCCTTTGCTCCTCTTTTTGCTATAAATGGATATGTTTGTGCTTGTGCTTGTTTATGCCTCTGACGAAGGTCAGGTTTGGATCGAAAGCTTAGGCCATCTCCCTTACTAATTTTATGTGTTTAAATAGAACAAAATAAATAAATAAATGAATACAAATTTGAGTCTGTCCAATAAACAACATAGGGGCAATCCCCATGAAGAAGAAACGAAGCATACATTTTCTCATACTTATCAGAAAATGATGGGTTCTGGTAAACATTTGGAAACAGGATGTTGAAAACTGAAAATGTAAAAAACCCACTAATTGTTCTAATTTGTTCAATTCAGTATTTTTGATGCATCAAAAGAGCACCCTCATACCCCTCTGGTTTAACCAACTTATACACACCATAACCTCCTCAAACGGTTTTGTACCAAAATGCCCAAAGTGGCCGCAAAAAGGCCATACGATTTGACGGACTTCAATTCAACCCAAAAGGTCATAGTAAAGGTCATAATGTGGACTGACAAATTCCCAACTTCTCGTGTCTAAAAACCAAACTAAAGTTCGGTTTCAAAAGTTTTGTACTGAAAAATATTAAGTTAAAAATCAGCAAAATCAGATATGTCTAGGTGTACGGTGATAGTTATACAGAAGACATTAGTTTGGTATCGCCCCGACTACAAAAACAACAATTGACCATGTTTGAGGGCGCTTTCCGTTTACAGTTTTACAATTACAGTTTCATCTCATTTTGACTGCCTGTATGTTGTTTTCCTGTATCAATGGCCAAATAAAATAATAACAATAATAGTAACACCCAAAAACAGTTTTTTAATACATGTTTTGCATCATGTAAACTCAGTTCACACACGCCCTCGCCTGGTCCAAAAAACAGCGAATTGACTTTCAAGAATAAGTTGGCACTACGACGTGTTGATGAAAAACTTGTTTTTACAAACTTATTTCACCCAAACCTGATCAATCATCCAACACAATAACAACTGGAAAGCGACCCTTGTACTATGTTGTGTAAAGTTTCATGACCCTTGATTTTTGTTGTTGTTATATCTCCTGGCACTCCTGAATTAAAAGAACCATCAAACGAAGCTCATGAACCAGTTTATGACCCTTTGGTTTTTTTTAGTGCACAAAATAACTCAGCCCTACCCAAGCGTCTCGGACACAATGAAATTATTGAATCATCTCATCACAGCAGCCAAGAGCTGCCATTAGCCATGCTGTGGTCACCCCATAGTCAGACCACACAGTTTAAACCATGACCTCCTTCCTGGAACTTTAAAAAAAAAACTGAATTTCTACCACAAAAAAGAAAGAAAGATCCAAAACTCATTTTAAAGTCATACCGACTCAGCAGTCAGTTGATTCAAAAAATGAAACACCCGCGACTGTGAGTAACAAAAACAATCAGACAGTCAACTCCAGATCGTGAGACTCCCAACAACTGTTGAAAGAATGAACACTTTTTGTCTCGCTTTCTTGTGCGACGAGAACGAAACGCTTTGAACTTTTTGACTCAATTAATTCCAAAGCGTGGGAGTTTTTAATGGAAATAAACATGCCCCGTGGCTTTCCTTTGAATACAAATTGTGCCTTTCCAAAAGAAAACAACCAAAATTGTCTTTAACGTTGCATTATTCAATCGTTTTTCGCTAACCAAGAATATCAGCACAGCACCGAAACATTAAACGCAATTAGCGTAAACTGTGTATCGACACACACATAAAATACAAATCCTCCTACAAATTGCAAATACTAACTTCAAAATTCCCCTAAACCCCCACCACAAAAAAAGAGAGCAAGTCTTTCATTCCTGCCTGTGCGGCGCGGTATACCAGCTCTTTTCTACTCCTAGGGCGAAGGGCAAGACTTCCCACAATGGGTCTCCCGAGTTTGATTGACGGCAATTGAGACGGGGATTTCATGCTTGAGGTATCACAAGATAAGAATGGTCACCCTTTTATTAATGCTCCTTCATAAATGTACTGGCAACAATGTGTTTGATTCCAAAGCATATATACATGCACTGCTGTCATTATTGCCATTTCAAAATGTTATTTTTCAACCCTTTTGCCGAACCTTCCTTGTTGACAAAAATGCCAATTACAGTAAAATGGCTTTCGGTCTTCCGACACACGGCGCTGCTAAGGACATATTATACAGAACTGCCAACATTTGCATCTTGCAATCAGGGAGATATTTAGAGTGACATTCAACATAGTACAGCCCTTCCATGGCAAAACAGCCCAACTCAAAAATGTTAGGTTTTTATATAAGATCATTTCTGGGAAAATTGAGGGTGCTTTTTCCATTACAAAGTTTTAAAGGCATACTCTGTATGGTTTTCTAATATAACATGTCCTATCTCAGCCTCTTTTTACACTTTCATCCCATTTTTATGGCAAAACAGCTTATCTCTGTACTTGCTTTTCTCAAAATGTCATTTCTTGAGTTGGGCTGTTTTGCCATGGAAGGGCCGAGTAGGGACAAAGTTTACATAATCAGGGAGGTTTTCAAATTTGTTCATCAGAACATGGAAAGCTTGGTTTATTTTCAGGCAACTCAGCTCTGCATATAAAATACCTCTCACTAGTCTAGTTGACATATATCTTCCAATGCTCAAATGTTCTGCATAAAACCCCCTTGCTCTGTCTATGGTCTGCCATTTTAGTCAAGTTCCATGTATGGTGTGTGTGTTATAGTGTACTACATGCCTCCTAAAATGGATGCTGCATAGTAACAGAGGGGAATCTGACACCCCAAAATGGCACAATGAACATTTGTTGTCAGTGATGATGTGAGGTGAATTGGGTCAAAACTCGTGTAGAAAACATACATTTTTAGTTGAATGTGGGAAAACTTGCTGTTGTATATGTTTGATCTTATAGATAGATTTACTGTCAGATTTTAAACGAATCAAACACCTTGAGCAAAAGTAAATTTAGAATCTTTTCATCTGCTTTCAATTGAGTTTCGTTTGTCAGCAAGCATTCTCTTTTAGGCCTTGTTGTTTGAGAATTTCATCTCACAAACAATTTCAGTCGATTTCCATGGTCGGAAAACATCTTCAAATCATTTGTACACAAATTTGTAATAATTTGGTGACATTTGGAGCTTCAACAAAACAAATCAATAAACATTCCCAATATTCTCAGGATTCATCTGTTAAAAGTTTAGCAGATATCACATATTACTTAGCGTGTCAGGAACTGGATTGAACTGGATTGGACTGGATTGGACTGGATTAAACTGGATTGGACTGGATTGGACTGGATTGGACTGATTTGGACTGATTTGGACTGATTTGAACTAGACTTAACTAAACTGGACTAAACTGGACTGAACTGGATTGAACTGGATTGGACTGGATTGGACTGGACTGGATTGGACTGGATTGGACTGGATTGGACTGGATTGGACTGGATTGAACTGGATTGAATTGTCAAAATATATTGCATGTATTTTCCAGGTGTTTTACCAGCTGCGTACTCCTCCTCACCAAACAATTCTTGTCTTTACCCCCACCCCCTCCCCCAATCCGAAAGAGCGTTTATTCACCCCTCCCCCATCACCTCTGCTGAACCTAAAAATCCAGCCCTGTGTTCTGTCCAACATTCACATGAATAAGAGAGCACATTGATGCCTGAAGTTGTTCACGACGGATTCCCCCATCCATTATTCATACGAGCCGTTATGAAAAATTAACCTGCTGTGTATCCTTAATGGGGGATGGATGAGATCATGTCTGTCGGATTGTCTGTCGGATTTACACATGGATGCAAACTTTCATCAGCATGGCGTTAGCGGGACTTTTTGACAGCATTTGTGCGGGGAGGGGGGGGGTGTTAACATGATTCACAACTTCATTTAGATGGAATTTAAATTGTAATGCATTTTTCACCTTTTGGCTCAAGACCTGTGTGGCAGAACCAAACTGCATATGGCATGTCTACTTCTACACCCGAAGATCTAGATGAAATCACGATGCCCCGCCTCATTGCCATCAGCATCAAAGTAACTCAACTACCGAACCATACTGGACCCTGAGTGAAGCCTCGTGCAAAACTTTTCGTTGGAGCAGCAGCACCGGACGCTGACAAAATCCAACAAAACATTCTGTTGGATTTTAATTGATTCAGAAAAGAAGCTGTGACTCACCAAGCATGTCGATCCCTCTGTGAAGCCCTAACAGACACTCTGCCCTTCCGTGCAAGAACCAGGGAAGCCATTGCCGACTACATGAACTCGAGTTGAAATTCCAAGAAATTTTGTTCACATTTCTCCATCGGAGGGCCTTTCCTCAAATAAAAGTCATCTAAAAACAGTCACAGATTATTTTAGGGCAGAGGCTCAGCCCACCACAAAACGGTTCACAGTTCCTGTCTCCTTTCCAGAAGAGAGCGCTTGGTCTGTACTTAAAAAAACCCAACACCCATCGCATTGGCGCAACGACTGACCACTCCAGCAGAGAGAACAATACTGACCACAGTCCTCCAGCCAGGACACCCCCATCCTTGGGAGTGGACTAACCCAAATTTCCAGACATCCTTGGGCCCCCTGATTGTCCAGTCAATCAATAAACAAGTCTCAAATAGCCAGGCACCCAAGGCTAGCGATCTTTAGTACCTATTATAATAGGAGCTTTGCAAGCTTCAGCCATGAGTGCGCTATAAGATCTAAACTGGACAACCAAGGCCAAAGATTGTTTGAACAAAAATTGCATTATTAAAGTGCATATTGTAGGTGTCGGGCCTCGGACAGGAAAATACAATTTGGATTGAGCAAAGGGAGTCTTTAGACTCAGTTATGAATGCACAGTTAAAAAATATATATTGAAGCAATTTTGATCAGGAAAACAAATGCTTCATGTATATTAATAGTTTTACATGTTTGTTTGTTTTTGTTTTTGTTTGTTTGTTTTGGGTTTTTTTTGGGGGGGGGATTGTTTTTTCCCCAGACATTATGGAAATATTAAAATTCCCTACCTATAGGTGGTAAACAAATGTTAAATTGAAATACATCACTGATTTCTGGAAGAGTTCATACAAATAACTTGTGCAAGTTTTTCACCCATTTCTTTGGTAACACTTTTCCTTTTCAAGAAAACAAACCAAAAACATTTCATGTTTTGTCATAGATTTTGTGTCGTTCATACTGGGCATATTTCAAACGCACCAATCAAAAGAAGCAATGCTAGCTTTGGCGGTCTTCAAACGCCGTTTTATAGATTTCGGACAGTGTATCGAGCGGCAATAGTTCTCTTGAGGATCGGTACAGGTACAAACTTAAATAATGAGTGCGCTTTCAGACTGAAAATTTAAATTACATTCACTTGATCATTGAATGCTTTCAATTCTCTCATAATTTTGACGGTTGGTTCACTGCATTGGAGACCCACGTCACTGTGAACGTAAAAAGACCGCCCCTCTCTTACCCACAACTTTTTCCCATACTCTGGGCATTTATTCCTTTTGACTGAAGGTTTTTCACCTAAAAACTAGGCTTTCCTTACGTTGGCAGCAGCCATAGATTTCACCAAACTCTTCCTAGCTTAGGATTAATCTTAGGACTTAGGACGAGTCCAAGCCTTGCACTGTAACATGTAAACCTTAAGATTAATCCTAAGTTAGGACTAGTTACTCGTCCTAACTCGAGATAGGATTAATCCTAACGTTTCGTGAAATCGGCTGCTGGGCACACAAGTCTGTTTGGCTTCCAGGGCCCAATTTCATAGAGCTGCTTAAGCAAAAAAAAAAGTAGCTCAGCACAACAAAATAATGCTAACCAGAATAAGGTTACCAGCAAAACTACCATGTCACATGTACACGCTGCTAACTGGTATCCTGCTCATTTCTGCTTAGCAGACAAATGTTAAGCAACATTTTCTGCTGAAGCAGCTCTATGAAATTGGGCCAAGGATGAGTGCAACTTCAAAAAAGTCATTCCCAGCTTAAAATATGGCAGCCAGCCAAGTTCCCACAGTCCACAAAAAAATGAGATAAAAAGTTGATAGACGCTCCATCTAAAAAATATGTGAGATTACAAACGGATGACACTGAAATTTAATCCCCCCTGAATCTATCACTCGCTGATAAAACAATTACTACTTCCTGGAGCAGCTCAAAAGATAAATGTGCAACGAAAGTGTTGGCGATATCGTTTCCTTATTGAACCATTTCACGGCGTGCAGCGCTGTGACATGCTCCTATTCTGCCTGCCATTTTGGGAGGGGTCAAATGCTTTCTTAAGAGAATTTATTTTGAAACAGAGCTGTGTACAGGGCCCAGAAAATGTTGCTCAACAATTTTCTGCTGAGCAGAAATGGGCAGGATACCAGTCATAAATTCTACTTGTGGTATGCTAGTTTGGCTGGTATTCTGGTAAGCAGAATTTCATTGTGCTTAGCTACTTTTTGTACTTAATTAAGCAGTGCTATGAAATTGGGCCCATGAGCTACTTTCTTTTCTTTTTTTACCTCAAAAGGAGGGCGCCCTAGTCCTGTGACATCACAAGGTACAAGGCCGGCCTCCCGGAGTGCCCATTGATTGGCAAAATGTACACTGACATGATATGCAGATTTAAGCCTTTCTATTGCATCATGGGGGTTCCATGCTCGCATCAGAACATGAAGCAATGACGCACAGACAGACACATATTGTTGCACGACCCGCCAGGTCCTCCAGCACTACCTCCATATTGGAGAGGCCCGAGTCCATACAGCCAGGCCAAATTAACATATAACTGGCCTGACCAGGAAGATTATGCAATAGCTTCCTGTGTGGCAGCAGTGCTAGCCAGAGATAAGCTGTTCAGGACACACCATGAAATAAAAAAACCACCAAATCAAGATGTTAGGTCATTTCTCTGTGTACAAACCACAAGAGGGTTCATTCAGCAGCCAGCCCAAAACAAAACATAGTGGGGGTCCCCGACCACACCTCACTGGATCAGCACAAACACTGGACACAATTTAATTAGGCACCAGCCTGAAGATGAGATCTGTTGTGGTATGCCGCACACAGTGATGAAGATAAAGAATGAGGTTTGGAGAGGTCAAACAAGGTGACACTGCTGTGGTCTCTTCTTGTGGACATAAAGATGTCACCCATTAATTGAATGGGCAGTCTGGACATAGCTGACCTTATAAGGACACTTGGGAAGTGGGAAACAGGTTTCTCAACAAGATGTCCAGCAGTACAGTGTATAAAAAACACAGTGGTTCCCAAACAACTGTTATATCAACACAAGAACTGACCAAGGCCCAAACTTCATAGAGCTGCTCATTGTTGCTTATCAGATTTCTGCAACACAAAAGCATAACCAGCCCAAATGGTACACAACGACATGGTAATCTGGCTGGTGCCCTTTTTCTGGTCAGCACACATGGTTTGAGCTTTGCTTACTTTTGTGCTAAAAGCAATTCCTAGAGGAGAAAGTCAGCGTGAAACTAGCAACAACGAATCAGTAATCAACAGATTTATGATTCCAAATCTTTGTCAATGACTGTGGATAAAAAAAAGAATGAATTTTTTTGTAAACCTGCAGATACATTCTGATACATTCTTATACACTTCAATACATTCCACTTCCAACAAGACAATAAACTCCATCCATCCAAACAATACCAGTTAAGAAAACAAAACATGAATCCCAAATGTGGTCGGACTTTCTGTTTCAATTCATCAAGGGGAAAAAAAGAGAGACAAAACAAGAGAGAGAAAGTTTGAATTTGAAAAAGAAAATACTCCCAACAACAAGCCCCTTTAAAGTACACCAATAAAGTTTCAAACCATTTTGTTAGGTCTGGGTAAACAGTTTAAAAAGCTCATCGTCTCCTAACACATGAATAGCATTTTCAAATTGAATGTTATTCCCGATCTGTGAATGGATGCCTAAGCCCCCCCTACAGCAAGCCACACCTTGGGCTGCTGCGAGGCAAACAGCTAGAAACGACAACGTGACCATCCTGTGTACACAGCCTTCACCGGGAGGTCAGTTCATGCATGGTCAGCTACTCGGACCATAATACTCTAGACTGGCCCATTGCAGACGATTAGCTCCCGCCAATTGACAGACCGCCAATTGACTGACCGCCAATTGACCGGCGGCCGCAGTGATGGGTTTAGTGTAAAACCGTTTGAAAAATTGTTTTTATTCCTCCCCATCATTTCTCCTGAGGATTCAGAAAACCAATTAAGCTTCTTCGTATTTTGTTGTCTCAAAATTTTCATGCGGAAATAAATAAGACCGGGTATTAACACACCTACTCGAAGAAAATTTATATCGCCACATGATTGTGAAATCATTTATACATGGGGGTACACTTTACAGGGAGGATAATATCTATCCGAAAGCCAACTTGTTATAAAGATGGTAATGGTAGTAAGCATCCTGCAAAATTGTTTCCTCTGAAATGCCCCCGTTGATTGGAAATCAATCAAAAAACATTTGAATCTGAAAAACCGACTCATGCATAACTCGTTTCTCAGATTTCCGAGGGGTTGGTGACTGTTTGCGAATGCTGCAGCCAGAGATGTGATTGGTACTCGCTGTCACTTAGTAAACGTGGATGGATTCGGCGAACGTGTGAAAATACCGTGACAGTTTTTTTGCTGTTTTTTTTTTTCTTCTTTTCTTTTTTTTTTCCCAGCAAGTGCACACTGCATTCAGCTGAGACTCTCACATGTGACTTTTATTGTATCTTGCTTGACAAGTTGACAAATAAAAACAATCAATGACCCTACCCTTAAATGTTACTTTTTGGGGTTGAAATACAATGCCTTTGGACATGAACCTTATTTTTAAAAAAAAAGTTTTTTAATGTTTGATCAGTCTTTAGTAATCTCCTGTTCTATATAAAGTTTGTTCATAAATGTGTTACACTGTTGCTTCATACTTTAGTTACTGTTGTTGTTACTGAGTAAGAACAAGTTTATTTGTACGTTTATTCATTATTATTTTGGTTTTGTGGTTGGGTGGGGATTGAGTTATCAAAAGTACCACCATGAGGCTGCAGAGAGTCACAAGCAATCAAAAGGTATTTACAAATGGACTACGGTCATTTTGTCTCCTCTTCAGGACGTACAAATAACTTTTACAGAACTGAAGCTGAACGGAAAATATTTCTGTCCCTTTTACATGCAGAGAATTGGTGTTAACATTGCATTTGGATCTACAGGGAGCCAGACCAAAGATGGCTTCAGTTTGATTAAGGTATGCAGAAAAAGAGCTCTCAAAAAGCGCTCTGAAAAAAAAGGAGAGAGAGAGAGAGAGAGAGAGAGAGAAAACAAAAAAAACAAAAAAAACTGACAACATCTACAGTATCGTTGGAAACACCAGATTACCAGATTTGACTGACGCAAAAACCAAATGTCAGTAATTGCCAGCATTCATTAACACAATCAAGAGAATGGCATTTTGGAGCTCTACGCGGCTCGGACGCTAATGGAAATGGCGATAAGATAACGGCAGACCGTGAAAGCTCACTAGCCGGTCGCGATCGCCATGTTTCCCCGAGAGTGTCCGGGCCAGGACGCGGGGGAATTCCTCCAAATTTGTGTTGTATCTGATGGTGGGACATCTGGCTAGTGGCAAAGGCAATTAAAACCACTAGGGGTGTGGGGATTCTGATGATTTGTATCTTATTCTGAAATAAAACAGATACGTTTGGGCAGAGGGTACGTATTTTCTGACCTGCGTATTGACAACTGACAGAGAGCTGTGATACGGCCACAATGCATGAACATTACATTGACAACGTTTCCTAGTTTTGGTGATCGTTTCAATACGAAGGCAGAAAGTTTGTTTTTTCTTCTTGAAGATGAGGTCATAAATTGTTTAATTATAGGCAAAATTACCAAGAAAAATTCGATAAAAGTCACATGTTGAAGTTTCAAGCGAATGCAGTGCCTACTTGCTGAGAAAACAGCACACAAAAAACTGTCACTGTATTTTTAGAAGAACGTCAAATCCATCCATGTTTTGCAAAGAGACAGTGAGTGGGTACCAACTGCATCTCTAGCTGCAGCATTCCCAAATGGACAAAAGTCTTTAGAAATCTGAGAAATTTCTCAGATTCAAATGTTTTGGGGGTGAAAAAATGGTCCAAATCGTACTTCTCTCAAAATAGTTCACATACTATCAACAGCTGCAGTGCTTCTCCCCAAGTAAGTTTTGTATGGCCATAAATCTTTGGCGTATTTACAAATCGATGACACCACCTTTAACGTCCTCACATCCTCCCAGTTCTCGGAAACATCACTCGGGACATCCTTACTGAAATAATTCACATCCTCCGCAAAAAAAAATTTCATATCCTCCTTGCTTGTCTTCATCAATTTTTCAGGAAAACCATGAAATTGTTTCTTCCCCAACATGGTTTCCACGTTTCTCAACAACAACAAAACATGTTGAAGACTTCGTCACTCCTTGCAATTAGGGCTTCTTTTTTTTTAAAGCAATTAAAACATGCTGGTATGTGATTGAGAGAAACAGGTACATGTATGGTTCTGAGAAAGCTTGAGGTAGTTGTTAGAAAACAAAACGATTCCTGGGCAGGTGGAAGCCCACAGCTCAGCACCTGTGAGAGTACTCTGTTCATAACCCTCCATATAACCCTCCAACGCACCAGTTCTTCTCAGAAATGCTAAGCTTTTGAGACTCCTGAAAGACCTTTAAAGTGAAGTTCCAACATGTGGATCAAATCCTATAACTAGAAAGCATCCCCCAACCCCCCAACCCCCCAATGAAAACCATGAGTCAATGTTCGCCCACGAGTTCTTCCAAGAACTGCTTTGACGCCAAACAGTTTACCTGTTGTTTGGAACTTTTTGATTTGGACAGGAACTCTACGGGTGGTTGGAGCCATCGCTTCAATCAAAAAAAGGTGTATAAAATTACAGGAAGACAACTTTATGGAAGTTATCTAGTACATTGATGGAGACCTTTAAAAGTGAATGGGCCATTTACCAATTGCTTCAGTTGAAGAAGTCCTTAATGATGGAGGGGGGGGGGGGGAAACAACTTACCGTGAGGGACTCCCGCTTACGGCCACTTGTGACAAACGTGAAACCTTGAGTTTCGATCGCAACGCCCGTTTTCTGGACATGCTCTTCAATGTACCTGAACAATTGGGAAAGGGAGATGGGAAGGGAGAAGGGAGTAAAACAGAACTTTGTTAAAGGAAAAGAAAACTTGTAAAAACTAGAAAACTTACGAATAAAAAGAGCCTATAGATAGTTCCCAATAGACGCCATCTTTACGGGCAAATTGCATTTTGGCTTGCAGGCGCGCCAAGCTCTCAAATTATTAACGCAGCCACGCTGTTTACTAACCAATCATGCAATGAGTTTTGTGAAATGTAGGCGAACTGCACGCCGTTCTAGCGCAAAACGCATGACTGTGTGTTCCAAATTGCCCGTAAAGATGGCCGACTTACGTCATATTGCAACCTATCTATAGGCTACAAGAGTTATGTTGATGTTGCACACAGTAAGTCTAAACAGCCAGGGTGTCAACTCCATGCTGGAAAAATTCTTATGATGTCATACATCAGTAAAAGCTAATGTTTGAGGTCGAAACTTCAAATATAAAGTCGGACTGTTTTTCACATTGCTGGTATTCGAGTTAAAAGAGTCACTTCGAGAAAAAGAGAGAGAAAAATAAACACATCCTAAATTTTGCTTGCTTGTTCCATTCTCCATATCGCTTGCCCCCCCCCCCCCCCCCCCCCCCGTCCCTTGGGGTTGTCATGACATACGATAACGAAACAAAAGATCTGAAAATGAGGAACCCAAACAGACACTTAGGTTTTTTCGTAACAGCTCTTGGCCCAGACTCGTTATTTCTTGAGGGTGTCCATAACATCTCAATGCCAGGTTTGCAATGCGAACAACAAGACATTCCTGAGAGAGTAGGAGTTGGAGGTATTCAATCAAATTGCGGTTACGTCAAGTTGGTCTTTTGTTCTTCTATCTTCTGAGAGTCCCTTCCTATTGACCCAATTCCTGGCGTCATGACCGATCTTGGTTGTGCCATTTTGGGAGCAAGTTCCCCCCCCCCCCCCACGTGATTCTGTGCAGGGAGCATTTTGACGTGACGTGCGCGCGACAAAACATGCACCATATCTTTACAAGCAATTCTGCTCCCAAAATGGCAGACCATGAGCAGACAATGGCCAAGTGTGACATCAGTTCCAGGGGGTCTATTTGGAGCCCTTTCTTTGTCTTTCAGGGAAGAGATATTGTTGGTCATTTGTGAATGGACTCTGCGTGGGTGTCCAGCAACTGATACAACGAAAACTGAACAATTAATACCTGTATGCCAATCGAACCGCTTCAAAAATATGTACATTTCTTGTATTTCTTGCAGGCAGGCCTAAATAGCCATGAAAAAAAAAACTATTTCATGAAAGAGTCTAGCACGGTTTTCCCCATGAACAAGCTAGCGTATCGGCCAGACACGTGCAAATCACATACAAACACAACCACCCTTACATATGGCAGTTACGGGGTACTTCTATAGTTGTTCAATTATTCCCTTTTCTGAAGAAACCCTCTGTGAGATACCACTAGAACAAAGAAAAACATCGTGGGGAAGCACTGTTCCATTGTGTAAAGTACCCCGTAAGTTAGCGTGTGTGTGTGTGTGGCGTTGTTGTTTTGGGTGTCTTTTTCTTTCTTTTCTTTTGACTCCAGATAAAATTCACAAAAATCCTAAAGATAAAAACCATTTAGTATGCCCCAGATTGCAGAGTAGGGTTCTTAAAACACAGATAAACACGGAGTTATTAAAAAAAAAAATCGTTTTCATTTCAGGACCTTGTTTCAAATCAGCATGCTTCGGCCAAACTTCAAAAATTTGGGTCAAGAATGCCCCAGTTTTGAACTATCCTGGGGTGAACCGTGGTGTTGGCTGTGAGAAAAGCCATTTGGTTTGTTCTCAACATTAGGTAGAGTCATTGCTTGTTTTTTTTTTCAACGTAATGCTGAGCTATAGGCAAGACTATCAAGAAAGATACAATAAAAGTCACATGTGAAAGTTTCAACTGAATACAGTGTCTCCTTGTTGAGAAAACAGCAACAAAAATGTCAGCATTTACACACGGACACCAAATCACATGGAAAAGCCAAATAACAGTTCAAGTTGTTTCTTCTATTCGCACCACATGTCATTTGGGTCAATGACAAGGCTTTCCTTCAACTTTTTCAGTGACTGGCCAGCAGGACCAGGTAACTTGTTGCTTTCTTAGTCCCCCCCCCCCCCCCCCTCCCACTGAACTAGCCAGCCGGACCAATTGAAAAAGAATTTCCAACTGGCCCTCGGGAGTTCCAAGTAGCATTTGGCCTGGGACCACTGTTAAAGGAGACCACTGTGATGAGCTGACTGCAACAGCTCATACCCCCCCCCCTTCTTTCCAACAAACTGTGCAGGAAATGTCTTTATGTGTATGCGCATACTTCCCAAGTCCACTTTTTAAACAAAATCATAGACACGTGGATTGGATTATTGCCACATTTCTAAGCCGCATTTCATCACCAATTTGATCTCCAGTGAACTCTGTCCCCATTCAGTCCCCCCCCCCATTTAAACTGAATGTGGGCAGTGACTCACGCACAAATATTTACCCAGAACCTGTGTGTGCTTCAGAGAAAAAGTGCTGACTAACTGGGCCGACCTTTGACCTGGCATGATGTAATATCCAGTACACGTACGACCATGTGTTAACTGAGCCGAGGCACAAAGAAACTTCTAGATGAAAGCCTCCACTTTTGTCCCACTTTTTTTTTCTTTCTTTTTTTTCACCCCAACCTTTGGGAAACAACGGCTAGTACTCTCTAAGGTGTAAATGGCAGGTGGGCCATTAAAACTATTTTGTCAACTTATCAAATTTTATGAAATAATCTATTGCACTGAAAATTTTTCAAATGGAGAAGATATAAATAAATCTAGAGGCCTAAAGATGGAACAACACCAGGAGGCACCCCACCCAGAGAAGTTAACTTTGTGAAAAGTTTATATTATTTTGTGTGTGGTTTTTTTTCTTCTTCATTTTAAGACAACTGTGGGGACTATGTATGAGTTGGACAAAATAAAATTTGAAAACGTTTCCTTAATTTTTTTTTTTAACAAATAAATAAATAAATAAATAAATAAATAAATAAATAAATAGATAAATAAATAAATAAATAAATAAAAACTTATTTTAGAAGTCAACCCCTTGAAGCATAAGTGTTTAGTTCATTTTCTTCAGTGAAAGATTAAGCTTGGAATCTTAGGATTATGTCCATTTGATTCCTTTTTCAATTGCTAAGTCTTTACCATCCTTTCTATTAGGATAAATCTTTGAATAATCATAAAATCTCCACTCCGATTCTAAAACAACTCCGTCCCTATTTATCAACTCTGGAAGTACTTTTTTTTTTCCTTTAAACTTATAATTTGTGAATAATAATCTATATCAAAAACAGACTTTCTACGCTAGCAAACAATTCGATGAATACGTGGAGACAGAATACAACTAATTAAGCAGTCATGATAGGCCAGTCAATTAGCTTTTAAACTTTTTCCACTGTCGGTTCAAAACAGATTAAAATGCTAAAAGGCATTAAAATGTTCAATTTGATTAAATGTTTTTGAGAAGTGGGGAACATTTTCAAATTAAGAAGAGATGTCCGTCCCCCCCCCCCCCCATATTTAGAATAATACATACTTCAGGAGTTATCATTAAATATTCACAAAAATATCTATTTAACAAAAATCCTCTGAGGTACAAAAATTGTAATAATCTCGTCTTGGAAAAAATGTTTGCACTTGAAAGAGATGGTCGTCATTTGGACTTAATTCTGTCCATATGTTTTCATCACAAAATATTGAAAACCCGGAGTTCTCCCCAGGCACAAGCTCGCATATCGGGCCAATACGCATGAATTTGCATGCAGTATACGTGCAAATGGCGTGCTGATATGCAAAACAAATTAATAAAGCTGTTGGGTTTTGTCTTGTTTTTTGTTCAGAGAAAAAACATATAGAATGCTCCAGATTGCACAGTGGGGCTTTGAAAACCAAGTTAAAGTAGAAAACATTCCGAAAGCCTTATTTCAATTCAGTGTGCTTTGGCCACACATCCAAAACTTTGGCTCCAGAATGCCCCACAGCTTTGAAAAGTCTTGCAGAGAGAATCCTGAAATCTTATTTAATAGGGGGTTTGCCCAGTCATTTTCAGCAAATAACCAGCGTTTTCCTATTCCGCTGAAGTTAAAAGATCCTCAAAAACAGTCATTCAATTTCACATAATGTGTATAAGCAATTATTCCCTTCGCAACATGTGATTTAAAAAGATAACCATTCAATCTAACAATCCGCTCGAACAGCTTTCAAATTCACAGCAGCGTTTCGCTTTTCGCAGACATCTCTAGGTGCGCCTACTCTGCTAAATTGAAAGGCTTTTTCACATGGCCCCCCCCCCCAAAAAAAGGAAAACCCGACTTATAAGTTTAACTGAATATAATGCTAGATAAATTTCCATTCTTCAAAGTGAAATTAAATGAGGGTTTCAATTGAAGAGGCCAAAATTGCTTTAATACGAATGCATGAAATTGAAAAATGACAAGGAAAACCTTTAATCGGGTCACCGGCTACTAAGCAAATGTCACTACTCAAAACTGGCGAGATCAATTTTCAACAGGAGTACTTAACTGTTGAAAAATAACTTTAGTACAAACATCTAAACTCCTTGCAATGTGAAGATGCGTTTACTGAACCAAAATGAGTGCACCACCTTGAACCGTTTCTTTCCCCAACTCACGCTGAAGTAATTTATCAAATTATGTCCTCTACTGGCAAATGTCAGAGAAATTAGTGGGGGGGGGGGGCTGTTGTCTTTGGAGAAACAGTGATTTGTTCCGATGAAGCTGGAGTAGAGCTAAACAATTAATGTTCTCTCAAATTAAAAACCCTACTAGACAAGCACAAAGACTATTGCAGTTAAGGTGTGCCGAGATTAACATGTTAAAATGCCAAAACACGGAGCAGTGCACGGCAGTGACACGGCGCATAGTATATAAGTACTAGCGGCCACTGAACCAAGCCATCTAGCTATTTCCTCTGCCAGTGAATTACACGGTCAATTGGCAAGAACTTCATCGCAAGTTTATACCGAGTCAAAAAAACCTCAGACCCAGCAACGGCCCTATGGGGGGGGCAAGAAACTGCAAGAGGAAGGGGAAATTGGCGGGAAATCTTCAATAATCCATTGCATGGGGGAGAAACTTCCGCAGCTACTGCAGGGCTCCTTTTCCTCCCTTCCTTAAAAAAAAAAAAGAGAGAACGAAATCTGTAGAGAAGCTCCGGGAGCACTTTTGGTCTTAGAAATGATCTTCAGCATCCTTGTCCTTTTTCCATGTAAAAGCAATTTCTTGTAGTTTCTGTGTGCAAGAGCTGATACTAAGACTAAAGAGACCGGAACAATTCACCAGGTGGTTTCTATTCCCCCCAGCTAGCTACCAAAACTAGAGAATATGCTAATTGTGTACAAAGATAAATTTAAACTTAACTTAGGAAACAACCTGATGAGAGTTTCTATTACCCCAGCTAGCTACCAAAACTGGGGAATATGGTAACTGTGTACAAAGATTAATTTAAACTTAACTTAGGAAACAACCTGATGAGAGTTTCTATTACCCCAGCTAGCTACCAAAACTGGGGAATATGGTAACTGTGTACAAAGATTAATTTAAACTTAACTTAGGAAACAACCTGATGAGAGTTTCTATTACCCCAGCTAGCTATCAAAACTGGGTGAACTGCACTTGTTTACAAAAACAACCTTCAAAAACAACATATAAAAGCAGTGCAGGACCACAAGTTTTTGAAGGTATTGTGTTTAGAAAATTAGGTGTGGGAATTTTGTAAAGTTTTTTGAATGCCTCTTCTGGGAAGAAGTACCTCCTACGCTAAAGTGTTCAATGAACACACCATACAAGCAACCAGCGCAAATTTTGTCAAATATTTAGGTGAAAATAAGGGTATATGTTTTGTCAGAGATTTTGCACATAATTAGTAAAAGGCTTGGACTGTGGTAATCAAAATAAGCACCTGTGATTTGTGGGATCTCCACACGCTATTTTCTTCAAATTTGAGAATATATCAGACAGTAATATTGCTCCGGGGGATGATACTGATATAAACTTTATAATCAGAGAGCTTTCAGAATGAACTACCCACCTCTTAAAAAAAAAATACAAATTTTCCCCCCCTTCAAAATTAAAACACTTCTGGTCGAATATTTGTGAAATATGTTTTGACAAAATCTTTACTCCTGCCTTTTAATAATAGATACTCCCAAACAATTTTTTAAAAGTTGAGTATCATTTGAAACATATCGCACTCCTTTTTAGCCTCAGACTACAATTCAAAAATCTGAATCTACGATCAGAAAATACATTCCCCAAACCAGGAACTATATACACAGACAAATTACACTGTTAGAATGAATAGTGTGTCAACTTTATGCAGTACAACATTTTAACCAAAACCATCGGCACTTCATCCTCTCAAAAACCGTCATGGCTCTTCAAACATTTGCCAGCACAGTATTTGCGTATAAGGCTATGTCAACTGTTCAACATTCAGTTCTTGTAGAAAAGGAAGGTCACTTCAGCATAATTTTCAGTTTAAATGCGATCGCAGTAATAAAAAAAAAATCAATTTGTTTGCTAGTTTCGTTGAAAACTTCTGAAATTAATCACAGAATACCCGCTGGGAATGTCGAGTTGTTAACACAAACCACTCTTCAGGCTTGCGTAGGGCTAAGCCAAACCTCTCTAGATTGTATTAGCAAAGTTAGGGAATCCAGAAAAAAAAAGGTTATGCCACCAGTTTCTTTCAAGAGACACCACAACTCGGTCTTACATTATAGCTCGGTGGCGCTACCACAGACCTGACTGTCTGGTATTCCTACCATGAGCAAAGTTTTAAATTCATGTTGGATTAGGACTATTTCGTGTGATGGTTTTTGCACCTGACCCGATGACAAACTTCCGCTTGCATGATAAGATTTCGATGTCGGTGCAAGTCCTCGATGCAAAGTCGCAAATAGTTGAGACTTTTTTTTGCAAGGGGCCTATACGACTGCTTCCAATATGGAATCTCGTTCACCACCAGATCCCTTTATGTATAGAATACTTTCAAACCATGCATTCTTTTCTGGAGTGTGATAATGAAGAAGGGGATTGTACGCCCTTCTCACCAAAGGTTAATTTGGTTGCCTTGTTATCAGACATGAAACCTAATCTTTCTAAATTGGGTATAGGTTTATATGGTTCATACATCCAGAGAAAATCCTTCCGCTGAAGTGTTTACTGGCCAATAAAACCCTGCTTGCAAAAATGTGTGCTCCAGCTACATTATTGGGCAATGACATTCACCTGTACTGAGTTTCATCAACACAACTCAATAGTTTCCCAGTTCTCTGGGAATTGAACACAATTGTCTTCCATCAACCCCCAAAAACAGAAAGTCCTTTTTGTTAACAAAATCAAACTCTTTCAAAGCAAAGGGGTTTATGTTTCCAAATTCGCCGAGTGGAAATTTAACTTTTCGATATGAAAGAGCAGTTTAAACAATTCTGATCGAGAATGCATTTGTTTTTCTCTGTGCATCTACATGTGCCAAAAAAAGATCTGAATGTACATGTTTTCCCAAACAATTCTGACCAATATGAGGCCACAACTGGCACAAGTACGCATGAGTGATGTTTCATAAGTTAAGAAACAAATATCAAACAAGAGGTGTTCGTGCACATATTGCACGAACACCTAAAGATCCTTTTGTACATGTGGCATGATCTGCCTTTGACCATCTGTGTGGACTAAAAAGGTGAGGGAGTGTTCAGCCCCTCTACATGTACATGTACATGTGCAATCTGTATAGCTATACTCATTCTAAATGAAGTCAAAAAAAATGAAATCTACAAACTTACTTTTCTGATCTGGGCGAGAATTCATCCACTGTTCGCGTAAAGAAACCAGTTGGTTGGATATTTTGTTTTTCTTCTTCATGAGTTTAGATAGTTACATCCTGATGAGGACTGCTGTGAACAATCATAGCCATCCAATGCGGCTCAAGGGGAAAAAACACCTCCCTAAAATGAGAAAGTAGTAACTTCACACAGGAATGGGCGTCCGGTGTGTGCTCAAAATGCAGCGTTTGCATTGATCTTGTGTCCTGCCAAACTTCTATCTGTGGCTGCTGGTTGTGCGCGTCTGTTAAAGCCATGCAGTTCTTTCACACAATGCTTTGATAGAGTGGCCATCGGCGCCCAGCGTCGCCCACTCCTACAGCAATGGCCCACTCCCGCCACATTCTGACCATTACTGAAGCATGACGACAAAAGCCCACGGACCTCTCACACACACACACATGTACGAACGAGTCATGCTTGGAGACACCATCACCACCATCGCTGCTCAGTGCCCGACTGACTCCACAATGCACGCTACCGAGCCCCACTGCCTGCTGGTGCTGACCTGACCAACCAGTGTAAGCCTCATGAGGTCGCGACCTTCAGGCCTTGATACAACAACTTGATAACACGTTTCTCCCCGCTCAAAGTGTTTGCAATACCTTCGGAGGACAAAGGGGTATTTGCTTGGACTGTAGATTGGCTGCCCCTGAACTGAGAGCTGCGACAGTTCAAGGAATCAGCCTCTCCTTCGTCCAGACTGGACTCCACACAAGACAGAAAACGAGCCTACTTCTATGAAATCAAACCATGCTGCTTGTTACCACGGCGGGTTCTTTCACTAGCAGAAAGCCACAAATATTTTTAACTATCTCGCAATACAATTAGAATGTTGGTTATCAATGTAGATAACGACCTTTACACTTCTACAAAAGTAGTAACTCTATATTTGTGGCAAGATCTGCTGGTGGTCGGCCTCAGAGACAAAGAGTTTGCCGTTCAGGGTGCCCGACAATCAATGAAGCCAGTATCTAGCCAAGTTACAGCTAAAAGCTACCATTCAAGTGAACCTTACTGAAATTACTACCTTAATGCCAACTTGTCAAAATATATCTTTTAAAGCCTTTAAAAAAAAATGTATTTATGAATGTGGTATTTTGTTGAACAGGCTTGCATCAATATCTCAAAACCAGGAAGTTTTTAAGACAAAGTAAATTTACATAGCACCTGAGTTTGTATGCCAGGTAATTTCAGTTCAATCAATTACAGAGCTGCCAACATTTGCATCTTGCAATCAGGAAGATTTTGTACACCAATCAGGGAGAGATTAAGAATAACATTCGACAAAATAGGGACAGAGTTTCCGCGTACAGGGAGCTTTTCAAATTTTGTTCATCAGAACATGGAAAGATTGGTTTATTTTTAGGGAACTTTCTGCAGAACCAGGGAGAGTTGGCAGCTCTGCATATTATTCTTTGACTGTATAAAGTCAGTTCCTAAGCCTGGGGTAAAAACAGGGCGAAGTATGTACTGCTCGAAAAAACTAGGCCTAGATTTAAAAGTCAAGTGTCAAGTTACATCGGCGGGATGAGGTATGATTTTTGCAGAATCTTTCCTATCCACAAAGACTGACACTGTTAAACTCCATTATACAGTGCAGGGGTTTCGTAAAACGTACATCATAAAATATAGATTGTGAATCCTGAACAAAGAAAGCAGTGACCCGAGTCAAACTTTTTGTGTGTTTTCTTTTTCCCGCAAGTTGTAAATATCTTTGGTTGTGAAACGTGCGGTGTACCTTCTAATCCACTGGAGGCCATTTTGTTCATATGCCATTCAAACCAAAGAGAGCTAGACTGAGGTCACGAGGGACAATTCCTGAGCCCCCGCCCCCCCCCCCCCATAAAGCTGCACAAAAAGTGGCTCAGCACAAAAACAAATTTGCATACTAGAGAATAAGGTTACCAGCCCCCCAAAAACCATGTCACATGTAATCGTCTTTGACTGGTTTCCTGCTAAGCAGGTATGATTCTTTGGAACCAATTTTTCTTTTTGAGCAGTTTCAGTACAATTGTGCTCTGGTACAGGTTTGTAAAAAAAATTATTAGCCGAATCTGGGACTATTGTGTAATTCTTAACTGGAACAGGCTGGTCCTGGAGAGAGTGCCATATAATTTAGGCAAATTACTACTACAACAGAGTTTTCAGCTTCCATAAATTTTCTGAATATTTTTTGTTTTCATCTCTCATTCAAATATAGAGATAGAATGCTTTTTGAGATTCTGGGGAAAAAAAGGTGACACTTTCATTTTGCTGGACAAGTAAGTTAAAATATTCTTAGGTTAAAATTTTGCTCTATTACTGCATAGCCACGCAAATGTACTAGGCATTTAATTTGTATTTACAACAACAACAAAACATCACAAGCTGACAGAATTTTTTAAAGGTGTACTGACGTTTCTTGTCTTTTGAACAACAGATTATTTTAAAAGTAGGTTCATCGTTTGATTTTTGTACACAAAATGCTGCTTTATAGGTCAAATTATCAAGAAAGGTATAATAAAAGTCACATGTGACAGTTTCAGTTTCAGTATTTTTCATCAAGAATGACGAATCCATCCACGTTTAGCGGGTACCAACCACACCTCTGGCTGTATTGAGGGCAGGGCACCATTCAAACGGACACCACACAAATTGTTTAAAAAGATCTAACAGGCAATCTTTGGAGATTTATTTAACATACTTTTTTATCTTTCTAGTCAAAAGGGGCATTTCAGACCAAATAATTTCACAGGAGCTTACGACCATCTTCATAATAAATAGGCTTTTGGAGAAAAATTATACAATTTCTTTTTCGGGGTCATTGCCCAAGTGTGACCTTACCTTTACAGTGAATATTCTCTTAAAAACCCAAATACTACACAATCCCTTAAATCCTTGCAATAGTCACTGTAATCCTTCCTCACTCAAACAAAATCCACCCTGATTATGGTGGTATGCCAGATTCCTTGTAAAGCATAATCAGTTTATCTAATGTAGTCCTCAGTCCAACAAAATCGAGAAAAAAAAAACAACCCCAAAGCATGCAGTTGGATTTTGAAGGGTTGATAATATTTAAAATAAAAGTCGCATCTCTTCTGCTGCCACTTCCTAGGATGAATCATAAACTTGAATGCGATCCCTGGTAAGCGTAATCCCTGGTTATATGGCAGTTACAGGTTGAATGGCTTCTGACTGGTGCCCCGAACAAAGATTTTACAAAATAAGGAGACCGCCAACATAAGGGCTAGATAGCTCAGTTGGAAGAGCGCTGGCACGCTTATCTCGAGGTCACAGATTCAAGTCCTGCTCTAGTCAATATTTTTATGTTCAACCCAAAATTAATAATTCAGTGCATTGACCTGGTCTGGAGCAAGCTACACAAAATGTACGGGGGCAATAGTCACTGCTAAACAACAAGGTCCGAACACAGGATCCAATTTTTTCAGAGGTACGTTGAAATGATGGCAACGTTCTCCCTTAACAGTGGTCTGCTGGCCAAGTGCCAGTGAAAACACCTGAGGACCAGTCAAAAGTCTCTGCAAGTGGTCCGGCTGACCAGTTCAGTGTTGGAAAGCTATCCCTATCTAATTGGAATGAAGTGCAAAAGCTGATGGACCAGTGAATTGAAAAGCTAATTGGTCCTGCTGGCTAGTCACTGAAAAAAAGTTAAGGGCAAACCCTGGATGGCATTTCCTCCTTTTAGCTGCAGATAATTTAAAGTGAATGCCCTTTTCCACAAATAATCCAGGTCTCAAGGAGCTTCTGGAAACAGTATCCTCAAGCGCTAGAAAGATAGATCCAAACAGCATGATTTTCTCGCAACGGAAGAAAACAACATGAAAACGATAAGTACCGATAATCTGTCATCCCCGATGTATCTTTAATGAGCCCTGTACTCACATCCACTCAAATACCTCTTCCATGTATCCTTCCGCCTCGGCTTTTCTCCGAAGGTCAAAGTTCGAGCCACAAGGTCAAAGGTTAGAGTTTGATCCATTATTATAGTTTACTGAAAGCGTGACATGATAGCTTCTTCAGGCTGTTGAGAGTAATTCACCCACGCCCATGTTTGTCGAACTTTGTAAAACAATGACTTCTCTTTGTTCTCCCATTGTTAGGACTTTTTGTTTTAATATCAAGTAATAAACCACAAGAAAAACTGACTGGGTAAATTTTAAATAATTTGGGGTTAAACAATGGGTTACCCCCCCCCCCCAACACACACACACACATACACACAACTGTAGAAGAGCTAAGTCCGATAATTAGGCAATATCAGTCCTTGACAGGTCAGATAGAGTTGACAACAAAGTGTATTAAAACTGCACCTCCATCCAAGGACATGGTTATAATCAATGATTAATTTTTTTTGTGAGGAAGTGCAATGTACTGTGGGGCCTTAACAATGTACGAAAGAGGAACTATGAACGAAGGGAGCGGTAGCATAAAATAAACAACAACAGTTGCGCTTCGATAGACTTTGAATTCGGATGCAGTGAACGAATTTCTCACAAGAGAGAAATTTTCCATCGGCTTCGACCACTGACTGAGACTGAACTGCGGTCCAATCCGATACAGTTGGGTTCAACATCAGCAACTGTCCCAGAGAGGGCCCCAAGGTCATATTCAGTTATCCGGCATGCCTGATACATTCATTGTCCAACATGTCTGATAGATAGAGTTCTTGAATGAAAGTGGAAAAAGTGGGGAAAAATTACAAGTCTCTAACCTCTTCAAAATGGTGTAAAAAATGCCGTTGTATTTGATACCCTTCCAGTGCGAGTTTTGTCAACAGCCTAAAACATCCACTGACGTCACATTTAAAATATATGGGTATCATGTACATTTATGTATAGGATATGTTTAAATTCCTGAACTACTATGATGTTCAATCAAAAAGGCATTGAATTGCCATTTTCACTGGTGCAGTAATTTTCAAAAACACAGCAAGTTTTTTTTTACTAATGTTTAACTTTGGCTTTTTCAGTCAAAACCTACTCCCAAAAGTTAGGCCAATATCAAAATGCGTAGAAATATTTTAGGTCGTGTACAAATATTTCTGGATTATGAGACACAAAACCTGAGACTTAGTGGAGACTGCTCTCTTTAAGTTTTAGATTGGAATTCACTCTAATCGACTGAAACTAGTGACAACTGACAGATGATTTTGTAACTATAGTTTCAATCAAATAGATTGAATTTCAGTCTAAAATTTTAAGAGAGTGTCTTGAAATTAAGACCCTAAAGCACTAAAACTATAATTAAGCACAACAAAATGATGCTTACCAGGGTAAGGTTACCAGCCAAATTACCGTGTCCCATGCACCATCTTTGATTTGTATCCTGCTAAAAATTGCCGAGCAGAACTGTCTACTTTAAGCAGCTCTAAGCAGCTTTATCGGATTTGGCCCTGGACCGTGCCTCTGGATGATTGTTCTGAAAATGCACCACTTCCTCAACTGTGACAATACAATAATTACATAATCCATAGATTATGCGGAAAGCTTACCAGTTTATGAAAGAGCTTTTCCCGGCAGAATGGTTCCCGATCAAGAGGATGTTGATTTTTTTGCGGGGGGCCAAGAGATTAAGACCTAGCTTGCCGGCGATGGTGATCAGACCTGTTGAGAAACAAGAAAGAATATATACCAAGATAAATAACATGTACTTAATAATGGAAAAACTGCATTGTACGGCCAAGTCACCAAAATTACCATCTATGAAGGAAGTAGCTGTGAAAGCTGGCTTCAGCAGAAATGATGAAAAAAATTCAGGCAGTTTCTATTCAGCCGAAGCCAATAGGCCATATGCGCACAATCGGCGCGCAAAGGATTCTGGGTGAAATCCACGTCCAAGCAACATCGGCAACCATCATGGCGCACTGATTTGGAAGCAATGCGGTACATAGTTGCGTGTAAAAAAAAACCACAAGCATGGCGTCCATCTTGACAGATTGATTGATTTTTTTTAACTGTACTCAGTTTCCCAAGATGCATTGCAGTATATTTTTTAAAGATGGCCGTTTTAATTGGGTAATTACAACTCTTCATGAACAGAGCACAAACCGTTTTGACTCCAACCCAAGTCTCTAATGAAAACTCTTTCTCGAGCAGAAGCCAAAGGCAAAGTGCTAACAACAAGGTTGACAAAAGGTACAAAAAACTGTTATTACATATTCCATTGCATTGTTCGTATTCTCACACGAGTGACAAGTTCATGGTCGTAAACGCTGGTGCAACTACACTGTCTACCTTTAATATGGTCGGGGGCGAGCCTCTTTTCATCGCACACATGTACACATTAAGCTCTTCAATCAAAGAAACTAATTCAAGCTACTGGCCCTTACATTTCAAAGCCAACATTGCAACAACAACAAAACACTCCACCTCAGACATGGGGACCGGTGACAACGATCCCTTTCTCATATGTTGACATTTGCGGCTCCCTATCATTAGACTGGTGCCCAACTTAGCACTGTTAAAACCGTGTGTACCCAACACATTCCTGACTGTACAAGAATAAATTTAGCGTTAAAGTTGCACAGCCCGATTTTTGCTGGGGAAACAAAATTGGGGATGGGGGGACTTTTTTTCATCTGAACAAATGTTAACACATGATGCTTTTTCAAAACAAACTTTTAACCTACACAAACAGTCCGCAAAATACACTCTGTAATATGCAAAATAGTTTGTACATGACTGATGGACGTGAATTAATGTCAAGATCCCGACAATAATTCTTTTTTTTTTTTTAAAGCTTTCCATTACTACCACTAACCATTGGCAGATTTTATCATGCAATACCTTAAATGAAAGCTTGTTACTTAGTACTTACTTGAATATAAAAAAACAATAGCTATTTAAACTCTAAATTAAATTTTTCAGAGTAAAATCGGTCAAAAAACGGACCTAGCATCTTTAAGTCTATTGTGCAGAGGATATGCGTCGCATGAAACAGTGTGCGTTGTCCATGTACGTCATACACTAATGAACATGAGCAAACAAAGACTGAAGAAGTAAATGTCAGAAAAATGCTATGTATAATGCAAAAGGCAGTACAAACAGGCCTGTGCATGTAAACACTTGCGCATACTGGACTGTTATTATTCCTTGCTTTTTTACCTGTTATGCTACTGTATAGTTTGTTATCACTATTGAGCACTTTGGGGAATCACAGTTCATTCGGGACCAATTTCATAGCGCTGCTAAAAGGCAAGCAAATTTTCGTGCTAACTACAGCAGAAAAAATTTGCTTAAAAGCGTCTAGGCGTATCTCACAGGTTACCTGGAAAATTAGGCGGCCAGCTTGTGTGTTCACCATGGATTTGCATTGTTTCATCATATATTTTCATACAGTATGCACGGGAAGGTTAGCATGCCTTTTTTGTGTGCTTTCGGTTAGCAGCCCTATGAAATAGAAACTCGCGCAGTAAGCATAAAATCGGCCGTTAAGCAGCTCTATGAAATTGGGCCCTAGATTCAATCAAGCTGAATTCAATGTTTCTTTACATAGTGCCATGTACTTAAGTCATAAAATTACGTAACAACATGTACTTCGAACAAACAATCAGTGATATATATTCATTTCAAGTCAAGATGTCTACCTTTCGTCCAATTCCATAAAGCTGTTAAAGTAGAAAATACTTGCTTGGTAAATTACTTTGCTAAGCACAAGCTTAGCAGGGCACCGGTCACACTAATGTAAACTTAATGGAATTTTTGGAGGTAACCCGTTTCTGCTGAGCAAGATGGCTCTGCTTACCAGCTTTACGAAAGTGGTCCCTGACCCCCAACCCTCATGAAAATGTTAAATTTCAATGCCATTGAGCGCACCGAATAAAGGTCACAGTAATTCTAGTAGGCCACAAAAAAACAAAGCTCATCATCAACACTTGTTCCAGGAAGGTCCATTGTTAACCCTCCCAACCTCGTTGTAAACCACCAATCTTCTCAATTCCGAACAGGTGTAGTGAGACAAACCAGATTGGTAGGGGGGGGGGGGCGCATTCGATTTCAGGGTCATGACCTCATTACTCAGGCCAAACTCTCCTGGCCCTTGGAACCCTCTTTTTTCATGTTGTTGTTTTTCTGTCCTGAAGTTCAGGCCTTGACCATTGGTTGGGGTCGAAAAGAATCATGCTGGTCCGGGTTGGCTGGAATCTCGTCTGAGGTCAGCCCTTGTGATGAGATTAGTGGCAGGGCAAGGTTGAGTGAGATGGAGCAATAAAGTCATTTTTAATAGACCCTTGTGGTGATTGGTGGTGAAGGTCCCGCCAGTCAGGAATGCCAACAACATCGGGGGAGCTGATTGGCTGGATGTCAGCAAAGAAGAGGACGAGTGGGGCTAACCGAGGTCGTGGTGATGTGATTGGTCGAAGGCATTGTCAACCTAGGAGTGTTAAGGAACACCATAAGCCTTGATGATGATTGGTTAAATGTCAAGAAGGCAAAACTTTCAAAACATAAATGGTGTTTACTGAGTACATGTACAGAGCCATGTCCTTTATGTGCTTGTTTTGGGAAAAAAATTGGCTTAATCAACAAATCTTGAAGAGGAAGGGGTGACAACACTGCAGACACAAGAGGTTTCAGCAAAGTAAGAACAAGAAGCAATCTTGTAAAGTTTGCAGTGAAGCTATGTATGAACAAATCTCGCTCAGTGAGTTGTGGTGGTTCTGGATTTTAAAAAACGGTGTTCTGGAAAGAACTGGTGTTATGGAAAGAACTGGTGTTCTGGAAAGAACTGGTGTTCTGGAAAGAACTGGTGTTCTGGAAAGAACTGGTGTTCTGGAAAGAACTGGTGTTCTGGAAAGAACTAGTCTTCTGCAAAAAAGTGGTGTTCTGCAAAGAACTGGTGTTCTGCAAAGAACTGGTGTTCTGCAAAGAACTGGTGTTCTGCAAAGAACTGGTGGTGTAAAAACTTGACCAGTATGTTCTGAGCGTCTTCAAACCCTACTGATCGAAAAGTTACATATCATACAACAAGGAGTTCAATCCAAAACCACCAGAGGCAGGGTTTCATCCCAAATTCAGACAAATTGCTGTCCCTGTGGTTATAAATTATGCATCTAAATTTCTCATTCATGATACTTTTATATTAGTGTCCAGATTCAAAATTATGTGCTAAAGACACCAAGACGACCCCCTGGCTAACATGTATGCACAAAAGTGAACATCCTCAGGCACCAGGCTGGCTTGGTGGTTAACTTGCCCTGCCTTTCGCCTCTGTGGAGCCCGGTTCGAATCCCACCTCGGACAGAGCATGACATTTGGACTTTTTAATTCTTCATCGTCTTCATTCAGGTATTTTATCGGTCAACAGGCTGCAGTATTAATCACTTTTGAGGAGCTTGTGGTTTCATTACCAGTAAGATTAACCAATTAAATACAAAATCATGGACCCTAGAGGTTGAACCAAATCCCCATGGTCAAAATTAATTATTGTTATTCGTTTTACATAACTGGACAAGCTTATTACCTTTGTGGACAAAGGGACACTCAAAGGTTGGTGGCGAGGGAGAAAGTGAGCCGAGGGTACTGCCAAACAAATCTGTTTTTGAGATGGAGTCCTCAACTGCATTATGCATGTGAAAGGGACGTGCTGCCTTGGATTGGGCTCTTTGAGCTGTAAAAAGCATTTGGCAGCGTTTGTTATGAATTGATTGTGGTTGGAGAGATGTTTTAAAAGTAGAATACTCATTATAATGATCCACAGAAATATGCCTTAAGTGTGGTTTTCCTTTTACTTAGTGAACTAACCATGGTCCGCCATTTTGTGGAGTCAAAAATTTGGTTCTACAAAATGACAGACCGTGTTAGTTCACGAAGTAAATGGGAAAACACACAATTTTGAGGCTTATTTTTGTGGATCACTATATTCTAATTTTAAAAAATCTTTCCAACTATATGTACATCATAACAAACGCTTTCAAATGATTTTTAAACAAGCCCAAATCGCCCAATCCAAGGCTAGAGGCAACAACAAATTTTTCATATATATGGTTTAAATGCAGACTTGCCAACATTTTTACCTTGCAATCAGTGAGATTTTGTCCAACAATCGGGGAGATATTCAGAATCACATTCAACATAATAGGGAAAAAGTTTCCACAATCAGTGAGATTGTCCAATTTGTTCATCAAAACATGGAAAGATTTGTTTATTTTCAGGGAATTTTCCGTAGAATCAGAGAGAGCTGGCAGCTCTGCTAATGTAACTGCGGAATCACCCTGCAGGCCTTGCACTTTCAGCTTTTTGTGAAGCGTCCCACCGGGCTAGTAAACTGTGCGTTTGTACTTGCCCACAGGAAGTCTTAGTAGCCCACATTATAAACATGCAGTTATGCGTTGTCATAAAAGTGTCTTTCTGATGTATTGATAATTAAAGACTAACTAATCACATAAAAAACTGCACGAGCTTTCGTAGCAACAACTGCAGTTTTTATATTTAATTAGTTAGTCTTTCAGTGCCACCACTATCTTCCTTGTTTTATCTAACAGACTAACACGGCTATCTCCATCATTGATGTACATGTATTAATGGTAGCGATCACAACCAGTTTAATGGTCAAATGATATCACATTCACACACTCAAAAATAACACTTTAATGATCAAATTTTTTACTAACGAGAAGGTTTCAAAGTTATAAAGGGCAAGTTAAAAAGTGGTGCTTACTATTCTCTTCGCTAGCCCATACAAGTTTTGACTACACAATGTACGCCAGGCTAGTGTTAATGGCATGCCCTGATACGCATGTTCAATTGCATGTATATCAGCTATAGAATATATAATCGACTACATTACAGGGATGCTCTGATTATTTTACATTGTTCTTTGAGACAGGCGCCATAGAAAGCCCCATAATGCCAGATAACTTTTTTTTTTCTTTTTTCAATTACACACACATAGTGGGCACTGCCTGTACAACTTGCGCGCACACTATGTGAAAGCACGCGGAGGTATATTGTTTGTAATGCAATATAATTTCTGGCAAATTAACTGTGACTAATTCTTAGAATCAATGCAGCTGGGTCCATCACTGCATGACCATATTGAAAGCATCAGGATCGGTATCGGAGCATTTGAGCATGCAAGCCGCAAGCCGCAAACCACAAACCTTTTTCCTTTTTGTATAATGTAAGGGACGGCATTTAGTCCAGGAGTTGCCGGTACCGACTTGAGGAACTTATTCGAATATCACTTTTCTTGTTGCAAATAATCCAACATTTACCATAAACTATGATAGCATTTCCAAAAAAAATAGATTAGCACCAGTTTTCGAAAGATTTTCAGCGTAAAATCTGAAACATCTTAGACTCTTCCACTGTTGTTTAGCCAACGGCTGTTTAGATAGTGACATTTTTTTTAAGCCTATGTATTTACAAAGAGAGTGAGTAATTCAGTGCTTTGGTCATGCGTGTCAGGTACCCTGAAAACAACAGTGACAATGGTAGTTCTAATTCTCATAATTCTCATAAGGGACCAGACTTTCTCTTCCTTTCAGCCTTGGTTTGGTAACATTGGGAATCGAAGAAAAGCAAGATGGCCAAACCATGATAAAGGACAATTCCATGGTGACATGGTAATACACTGGGCGAAGTATCAGAAATCCAGTCTTCTAAATGATTTTGGCTTGATTTTGTCAAAAATCACCATTATCAATAACAAGTTTCAAGTCCCCAAAAATCTTTAGAAAACCAGCTATCTGATTCTTTGCTCAATGTAACGTGAATAGCCATGAAATCTGCAGTATTTTGGGCTATCAGAGGGCATGTGTGAGCTAAACTGACGTGATACAAAACAAGTAAAACTGGGTTTTCTTCTCGTTTTTACTTTTGTTATTTTTACTACTATTTTAGTTGCCTAATGATACAAAATAGCAACACATAGGCAGTCCAAATAAGATAAAACTGTACTTGATAATTCCCCATTGAAAGTATCCTCACGCGGTCAAAAATACAGTCAGTAGAAACCATATGTGTGCAAACTTGAGATTCAGGCACAAACAATTAAGTGTTATTGAAATGAAACGGAATCTGATATACATGTCAAATAAAAAGTTTGTGGCTTCACTCTTTAAACTTCCAGTGGTTGTAAGAGAGGGCCAGAGGACTACAAATGGAGGGGTAGAAAATACATTTTTCATTACTGTTAAAATCAATGGGCAAAAATTGGAAATACTGGAATTGAAGAGACCTATTAAATACAGGGCTTGTACCTTGGCTGTACAATGTTCCTGTACAAGTGCATGTCAGGTTTTGCTGATTTCATCAAATTTCAGTGATTTTTAGTATCCCCACTGTTTGTAATCGATGGAGAGCGGTTGTCCACTTGAAATCAACATAACCCATATTTGAAAACTGACTGACATTTGTTATCATTTGTCTTGGATATGGTCCCACTGTTTTCTTAAAAACCCACTTGTTTTAATTTCTGTTGTTTTGTTCAGAGCTTTGAATCCTTTGGCAAAATGCACTTAATAAATTGATGTTATTTCTGTTATTATCATATTGTATGGTAACTTTAATTTTTCCATATGCCAGCCAGTTGACACTAAGCTAGACCAGCTTTTTTTTTTTTTTTTCACTGACCGTCCTTGCTCTGTCTGGCTATTTCATTAGTCACCTACAGGCTGAAAGACACAAGGCCGCCTGACCAATTGGCAAAGACCTCATTAGCATAATGCCCAAGGTCTGTCAACGGACCCTCTGGCTGGACATTCATCAGCATTCAGCCACAAGGCCGGAGAGCCAATGGACTCTGAGGAGCGGCAACCGGGCTTCAAAAATAAAAAAGAAAAGAACAGCAGAAGGGCCAATAGGCTCACAGCCGACCAATTAACCACCAAGGACAGCCTGCCAATTGCAACAGGGCGCTGCCGGGGATCCAACCAATGGGCTTGCAGCTTCTAAAGGACCCGATGGTCAGCCGGCCAATTGGGAGAGGCGTTTCATATTTGGTGTGCAGGGATTGGCGGTATTAATTACAATAGTAATACCTCCCCAGAGAGGATCAGTTGTTTGAAGTGACCATGGTCAGTATGGACCTCATCAATTTCAAATAGGGATGAGGTTAGAATTCCAATCCCAGTTTTCCTACATTATTCAAATGAATTATAAAACTTTCACTGCTTTGTTTCAGGTAGGGTTGAAAAAGAAAACTTGTTTTTCAAAAGAGGTGTTGGACGGGAAAGAACAAACAAAAATTAATATTATTTAGTAGGGGAGATGGCCTTAGCTTTCGATCAAAACTGGACCTTCATCAGAGGCATAAACAAGCACAAATACAAACATATCCATTTATAGCAAAAAGAGGAGCAAAGGATTAAGGGAGAGTATCCAGAAAAAAGCGGGAAAATATAGCCAATCAGAGTTATAAATTTACAAACAATGGGGGGGGGGGGGCTAAGAACCAATCAGAGTAAAGTAGTGAGGACAAAGGATATATATTTTCTATATATAAAATGAAAAAATGACCTTCGAAAATGTCAACGGTTATCAAATATTCATAATCATTTGATGATGTATTAGCCTGATATGGACCTTGCATGATAAACTTCTAACGTAGATCAACATGTAGGCCTACATGTAGACATACAAGTACACATTCTAGAGCAAGTTTGGATGCCAACCTTTCCCCGGTTTGTGATTTAAATCATACATGCATGGTACGTTTTTCACTCGAAAGCGTCTAGACGATCCACTAATCAAAATAGTCAGTCAATGTATTTTGGTGAGCTGCAGACGATTAATGTGTCACGTTCGTTAACGAAGCAAACTGTTGGCACGTCATTTTCATGTACATTTTCTATTATTTTTCCCTACTTAATGTAAGTACATTTTATCAATTAATCATCTCCCTGCAAAGATGAATTATTGTCCTATTGAACAAAACCTACTGCGATCGTTAAACTACCCATTAGTTGTGACATTACTTGCCAACTGACTAGAGTAACAGTGCTAGGTTGATCCAGTTGAACTAGCTACAATCCTGGCCAAAATGCTTGGGCCACCTGACAATACACATACCCTTACCCCGTTCCCCACACTCAATGTTGTTGGCCCCAGCTGGAGATATGGCCGGGATTGTAGCTGAACCTTACAGCATTCGGCTGACATCTAGGTTGACTTATGGTCAAGTTTAGTTGACTCCAGTCACCCACCTGGGCCCAATTTCATAGAGCTGCTTAAGCACAAACATTTGCTAAGCACAATAAAATTTTGCTTACTAGAATAAAGTTACCGGCCAAACTACCATGTCACGTGTACAATTTGTGACTGGTATCCTGCTCATTTCTGCTTAGCAGGAAATTGTTAAGCATTATTTTCTGCTTAAGCAGCTCTATGAAATTGGGCCCAGAACTTACTCCTAATATAACCATTTGCTTAGTTGTTAAACACATAAGTTACACAAAGGCCTAGACTCCAAACCTACAAGATTGTAAACACTAATCATTTTCTAAATCACTCATACTTCCACAAACACAGTGAAAGATACATTTCGCTGCTTTCAGTGAAAGGGACATTTCACTGCTTTCAGTGAAAGATACATTTCTCTGCTTTCAATGAAAGAGGCATTTCACTGCTTTGAATCTCCTTCAAAGAGTTTTTGACAATTGCATATAACAGCAAGTCCTAAAATGATAAGTGCATATGTTTTTGGCCTTGTCAAACACATGAAAATATACAATTATACTTAACTGTAAAATTTATGTAAAAACACAAGATTTTTCCCCCTTTTTTTATTTGAAAAAAAACCCCCAAAAACCCACACAATATGGCTTCATAAAAGCGTAGGAATACAATGATTTGATGGTGTAATCAGTCATACGTTTGGCAAAGATCTTGGTAATAGAGAGTTGCCAACAATTACAAATACTGTACTAATCTTGATTCAAAGAGAGTGAGGCATTGGATATCATCAGTTTTGCTGACAGTACCTATGTTATATGGTTGAACCTTATCTAGTTGCACAGAGAGTAAGCATACATGTACACCAGGAAGTGGTTTTGCCAATACTAACAAAAACTGCACCTTATCTTGATGCAAAGAGAGTATGCATCTAGTAGCAGCAGTTTAGCCAACACTCCAAATGTTGTACATTGACTTGATTCATAGACTTAGCCCAACACGGGAGTCTGTATGTCAGCATTATCAATGCTGGCATTATCAATGCTGCACTTGTACCATATGTTAATTCAACAAGGCTATAGATAATCCATCAGGGATGTCCTGTACTAACGTATCCCACGAGTACTGAGACGCTTTTGCGCTCATGTTCGCGTAAGGCACATGCTCTAAACTCGGGCCACGCTGGCGTTTTGTTGTGTCAACATCATCAGTCGGAAAAACCTTTTGTCCGCTAAAAAAAAAAAAAAAATTACGCAGGGCGCATTTACATCTCAGTACTGGTGGGAAACCCTAGTCCCTAGCACCCTCCCACTTGGATATGTCGATAAGCACACCAGAAGCAGCAGTCACAAGGGCTGCTTACATCTAACCCTTCCTAGCAGCCATCCGGCTAGCTACTGGCACTTCCCGCGAGCCAATCTTCAGAGGAGAAATGTTCTTGTGTATATTAAATTAAACTCACATCATTTCCATGATTATGCATAACTACAGGATGTGTATATTACATTAGGCATGTAGAGGCGAGATTCTGCCGAGCCAGAGGGTTGTAATGCAATTCTTAATTGAAATTGACATTAACTGTTCCAAGATAGAGGCTTAGAATAAAACAAGGGGGAAATGGGGGGGGGGGGCGCGTAAAGGAAAGTAGAGAGTGAAGAGCTCCTTAAAATGAAGCAAGTCCCAAGTATTTCCAAATATCAATATAAACAAGTCCACAACCCTTCAAAATCCAACTGCGGGTTTTGATTGATTCTAGCGGACTGATGATGCTTTACATGGGATCAGTCATCCCACTGTCACCAGAGTCCAATAGTTCGGGTGTTGAGTGACCATAGTGTCCTGTCTCCAATGAGGAAGGATCCTTGAAAATTACTCAATAACTCAAGGGAGTTAGGATGGGGACAAAAATGTTCCTTGCTTGTAGTCACTTCTCCACTTCTTTTGACTTTTTTTTTTTTTTTATTCCTGGGGGGTGTTCAACTTAATCAACGACAGATTTTGTTTTTAAGTTAAAGTGGGAGTTAAGTTTTTCACCAAACAAAGATTGAGAAAAAATCTGCCACAGCAGACTTTGCATAAAAAAAAAATACTCTCACTTAGTAATCCCTGTGAAGAAATTTTAGGGTGAGGGGAAAATCTTGCTCAGTTCTAGGAGATAACAAGAGTTTGGAGAACTGCTCAAGGAACAAAAAAAGGACTGCTCCAGTGGTCGTGAAAATCAAATGCCCATGGCTAAAGTCCTAACAATGGGAGAACAAAGAGAAGTCCTCGGTTTATGGGGTCCGCGTGTGTGTGTTGGGGGGGGGGGGGTGAAGTTTTAAAACAAAAGCCACAGCTGTCGTGCAGAACCCTGGATGAGCAGTGCATACACTAATAGTCTCTATCATCCAAGACAGCGGACTGATGAAAAGAGGAGATTCTGATTCTACCCTACATTGGAGGGGTGAGAAACTGAAACCCAAGAAGCGGCTGGAGATGAAGACCATAGATTACAATTAAAGTGTAATCAGACGAGATCAGGATTCATTCCAGATCCCAGGGTGGCCTGATGTATGATACCTTCATGCAAATGACCAAAGCGCCCCCGTACCTGACGCGCCAACGCTGCTGCCGCTGATGATGACCAATGTAACCAGTGCAATTAGTTCCCTTCCATTAAGCTTTTCGACCGTTCCTCATTTTTTTTATTTATTTTTTTTTTTCCGCGCGATCGCGGCGAGATAAATGCAGATCTCAGCTGTCCTGGAAAACTTGACAGTTTAAACAAAACTAACGAGTGAGTGAAAACAAAATGCACTTAAAATGAACAACAAGCCTTCTCATCCCCGGCGAGGTGGAAATTAAACTAATGTACTGTGTAAATGAAACTGAAATGTTTGATCTTTTCAAGAGGAAGTGTAAATTTGCGAGTTCCCTTCTTTCTTTATTGCTAAGAACCTTTTTTTGTCATATTTGGTGGTGTGCAAAATGTTTTTGTGTAAAGCCTCTCTAATAAATGGCGGTTAAAGGCCCCGCTATTAGATGTTCACAGCCAAATGATTGGGGAATATTTGCTAGCACAAATGTCCGGCTGCCATCAGAATCTACTGCTTTTAATTCTAGTAACTGTCACTTCCTGAACTCAGGGTATCTGCTTACTTCAAAAAAGTCAAAACTAAGACTTTTTAAGACCCTTTTAATAACACCCTGAACAAAATTTAAGACCAAATATAAGTGAAAAAAGCAGAGGAGAAAAAGCTACACCCACTCACACTTCATGTTACTCTTTTTACAAGCAGCTTAATTTGAATCATTACACGCTTCATTCATTTTTTTTAAAGACCTCAAATAACTGAATTTAATACTCTTTAACCCTAACCATGCTAAATGCAACAATATGCGCCAAATGGTAATAGTTGTTGTGATCTGTTGCATTTGGCAGTCAACTCAGATGTCATTTTTGGACTGAATTTGTTGCATTCAGCAGTGAAGTGACTTCATATAGGTTTGGGTGCTTCTATTGTATCTGAACAACTTATAATGGGTATTTCAAAATATTTTTTTGTGGGAAAAGTATTGAGAAGTATGATGTAATATTAGGTAAGAATCATAATTCAAATCATATTCAAAAGACTGTATAACAACAGTTAAACATTACACTTATGTGCATACTGTTGCATTTAGCAGGGCAACCACCCTTGCTCAGTCCTTTCCCAAACAGCATGCCTGCACATTGCAACAATATCCCTTGTTGCATTTTGTTGCATTTGGCATGGTTCTCATTTCAACTGTGTTGCATTCTGTTGTATTTGGCAGGCTTTCTAGAGAGACCCTAATGGGGGTTAGGGTTAATGCTTCTTAAGGCCTTAAATTTGGATAGTTCAATTTAAGACTTTTCAATACCTTCTAAGGATCCACAGAAACCCTGTGAACCAGAGTTCTAACTTTTAGTGTACACAAATTAAGTGCCAGTCTGGTAACTTAGTGCCCCTACATTTTGGTTTATATTTAAATTTTGTGGGTTTGAACAAAGAAAAATTGACTGGAGCAGGACTTGAACCAACGACCTCTGGATTAACAGACCGGCGCTCTACCAACTGAACTATCCAGCCCTATATTTAAACTTGTCAAATATGACTCCTTGCAGACAACGAAGTGAATATTACTCTTTTTATAGGGGGGGAAAAAGTCAACATTATCAAAAAACATTATCGTCTTTCAGCAATTCATTTGTGAGGTTCAATGCCAACTGAATCCTGGCATTTTCTGGAAAAAAAACTCAAAACTGGATTTATACGCACATCAAATAGATGTGAACAAGAGCTTTCAAATAACAACTAATTAGGGCCTACATTTACAAGTATTTCTCAAACACATTAAAGAAGTGACATCACATTGATGTCATGGCTGATGTTTCGGTTCTCATCACTTCTAATGACATTTCACTATTACTGAGAAGTCCATGAGGACTTTCTACTCCAGGGCCAATTTCACAGAGCTGCTTCAGCACACAAAAAGTGGCTAAGCACAGCAGCATTATGCTTACCAGATTAAGGTTGCCAGCCAGAATACCATGTAACATGTACAATTTTTGACTGGTATCCCGCACATTTTTACTAAGCAGAAAAACAGTTAAGCAAAATCCATGCACAAACTCAACTAACAGTTGATTTCAGAAAGAAATGCCAGGCTACAAAAAGTTCCAACAGAAAGCCATTAATTAAAACGTAAATAAAACATTCAGGAATAGACAAAGCATCTACTTAAACATTGTAACCATTTGCTATTTGAGGAGGTCATCTAACATCTATGTGGCAGCATCCACAGTGACAGCTCAGAACATATTTGTCATAATTTCTTCACGAATAAAAAAAGAGGCAGCATAATAAACCTCAAGTAATAACACGGCAACATGCTCGGAATACATTTCCCAGAAACGGTGTATTTAGACAAAGTGTGAAGCTCTCTCCATCTCTCTCTCAGACGAAGCAAATTACTTTGACTGAATAAATTTCTGGAGTATCATCATTTCACGACTCCCCTGAGCACCAGGAGGAGGAAGAGAGAGAGAGAGAGAAAGTAAAGGAAGTGTGTTTCCAGACAGTTGAAGGTTTGTGACTCCCCCACTGTCCATTAGCCCGGTGGTCATCAGGTCATCTAGGCAGATACCGTCTGATACTGCTGGAATCTTGAGGGTCACTCTTAATCACTATTCAGAGTTGATGAACTCACCTCCTCTGGGAGGGGGGGATGGGGGGGGGAGGGGGAGAAGGCGATGAAATTGCTGTTTAGTACTCAAGGTAAAAATCAAATATTCATATTCCCCCAAGATGAATATTATACTCTTTTGGTGATCTCAATTGTCTTTTTTTGCTACCCTGCAGTGTTAAATTATTCATAGTTTTTGTCTGGGACTATCAGCGGCGTGATGGGCGGTGTTCAGCTAAAAACATTTCACACAGGTGCTCCCTGAAAGGTCATTTAGTATTCACTTAATACAAAAGTGTTTAAAATGTCAATGTTCTGTTTAAGATATCAAAGAGTTCAGTGAAAAAGTTAGCTTTTTTTTTTTTTTTTTTTTTTTTTTTTTTTTTTGCTTTTTTTTCTTTCTCATGATAAATTGTGAAATATTGAAGCAATTAGAAATGTGTCAGAAATTGGTGTTCACCTAAAAACATTTCACACTGGTGCTCTCTATAAGTTCACTTAGTATTCACTCAATACTAAAGTGTCAATGTGCTGTTTAAGATATATGACAATTTGTGCATCCTTTTAAAAAAAATGTATTGGGTTTTTTACATTATTTTTTGAATGATAAATTTTAGATAAAGCAGCAAAGCCATTAGAAATATCTCTCTCTCTGTCTCCGTATAAATTATGTTTTTAACATAATCGTTTGGTTGACTGCCAGCTTTCGTTGATGCAGCTGGGTCACATTTCATGAAATGATTCAAGGTATGACGTATGAGTTTTGTGGCAGCTCATATATTCCTACTGTCTGAGCCCAACTCCATAAAGCTGTTTACCATGTTTACCGGTTAGCAAATCTCTGTGCTTACTGTCGCAGAAAAAAATGTGCGTAAGCACAAAGTGTATAAAAAAGGTCGAGAAGGTTTGACAGAGTGTGTGCATGTTCACAATGGTTTTGCATTTTGAAGGCTCAGTGCTACAATTCCTTTTCAGTAATAGTCAAATGGGCGTTAAATGAAAACTGTGTATAAATATTTAAAAAATAGATCAAAATCAACAAATAAATACTTTCCTTAAAAATGTTTTCTTTTTGCCAAACAATTATTCTGAAGACCACTCTTGATAAAAAAAGAAAGATTATCCATTTACCAGGAGCTCCAACATATGCAAAAAGCAATATCATAAAATCCACACTAAAAGTTGCACCAACAACCTTACACAGTCCACACTTGCTTATGGGAACTACTGAATCATGCCTTTCACTTTGCTTACGGTTAGCAGTGTTTATGAAAGAGAAACTGTGCCACTGGAGTAAATACTGCTTCAAAAAATTTCCTTCTGAGCCAAAAGAAATTAGTGGGGCACCAGTAGCAACAATGTAAACTTCATGGAATATTGGCTGGTTTCTGCTAAGCGAGATCTGTCTGTGCTTGGCAAGTTTTATGAGCTTACAAAAACAGTTATTTCCAGTTATGTGATCATATTTTCACTTAACCCTAACCATGCTAAATGCAACAATATGCACCAAATGGTAATAGTTGTTGTAATCTGTTGCATTTGGCAGTCAACGCAGATGTCATTCTTTGACTGAATTTGTTGCATTTAGCAGTGAAGTGACTTCATATAGGTTTGGGTGCTTCTATTGTATCTGAACAACTTACAATAGGTATTTAAAAAAAAACAACTATGGGAAAAGTATTGAAAAGTATGATGTAATATTTGGTAAGAATCATAATTCAAATCATATTCAAAAGACTGTACAATAACAGTTAAACATTTAAATAACAGTTACAAGTCACCACTACACTTATGTGCATACTGTTGCATTTAGCAGGGCAAACACCCTTGCTCAGTCCTTTCCCAAACAGCATGCCTGCACATTGCAACAATATCCCTTGTTGCATTTTGTTGCATTTGGCATGGTTCTCATTTCAACTGTGTTGCATTCTGTTGTATTTGGCAGGGTATGTAGAGAGACCCTAATGGGGGTAAGGGTTAATAGCAGGATGTTTTGTTAGGGTGTTGTTTGCTTGCTCCATTGTGCTTTTCACTTAGGCAAATTGTACTAAGGGCTAAAAAGTCTGGATATTTTCCTTGCATTCGTTATTAACTGCCTTACAAATAAACATATCGCAACAAACGGTATACTATTGAAAAGAGCACATCATTCTCTTGAAATGCACTCCAGGCCTGACATGTTTTCAATCTGATACCACTTGTAACGAGAGCATAAACAAAATGAACTTATTGTTCATTTATGGTTTTTCTCATGGCGCTGCAGTTACAGCCTTTGCATGTTAAAAATCCTTCATTTGTCTTTCCAAATATGAGAACATAATGAGTTTTATTGCTGGAACCAGTCAATATTTGTGTGTGCATAACACACCATTTTAGCTGGTAAACCATTTCTGTTAAGGATCGTACATTTCTAAGGTTGTACAGAGTATACAACTTTTTAAAATAAACTCCTCCGCTTGCATTCGCCCGTCATCAACAACTAGCGTGTTTGTCAGTTTTGATATGCATTAAAATGATATGTTCATGGTTAACAGCCAGACCAAAGTATAATCAAATTGATTGCCTTTTAGTTTTGTTAGTATTTTCTTGTCCATTTAAATTTTTGTTCTGTTGAATCTACTGTAGAAACATGAGCATTTTTAAATACGCTCTAAAGACATCCGTGCAGCCTGTGACACCCTGTCACCACTCTTTGTACGACCACGAAAATATTTAAAACAATGCCCCCCCCCCCCTCCAGCTAATCTAGGTGCAGAGTAGTTTCATGAAATTGTGCACGAAATTGATCACTCAGAATTTTGTCTTTAATTTCCCTGTACGTGTCTCTCCTGATCATACATGTTCACTTTCGCTTCCCATCACTTTTTTTTCCCCAATATCATTGAAACGTTTAGATAATCATGCACATGTAATGTAATAACATACGATGGCACAAATTGCTGTCATCTTGAATGTTCTTTCCAGTAGAATATACATACACCTTGTGCACGTGACGTCTGGTTGCATACGATCATTTCGGGGATCCAGGGATCACCTGCGCGTAGTTACGATGACCTACACTTAACAGCCAGCGCGTCTTGAGAGGCAATTTCACTTGTGGAGGCAAACGTCTGTTCGCTTTCCGATACCATACTAAGTTGGCGTATTTGGTGTAGGGTGTCAGGATGGGACGCACGTGTTTGTTTGTTCTCATTGTTTGTTCTGACCCTTAATACCAAAAAAAACCCCTGAATTCTGCAACTGACGTGACCGATTATAACAGAAACTTGTGTACGTTACCACTCAAAGATGATTCGGCAAACTATTAATACTCACGCACGTCGTGCACTCTCTCTCTCTCTTCTCAAGACGACGCGATCACCAAAATAGCGATATCAGACGACAGGTTGGCAATTCACAACTTAGCTACCCCGAGAGTGTCACTGTACAAACACACCGGGAAAGGATACAGTGAGCAAGCACCTGTATGCACCTGAATGTGTGCACAGGTACATGGACGCCCATTTCCTGACACAAACCAACAAGTGGAAATATTATAATGCACACGGAGTGTTTACACGAGGAAAAGGGCAACGGGAAGTTCAGGGAATGTGGGGTGTTTTTTTTTTTTGTTTTTTTTTCGGGAAAAGGGAATTGAAATATCTCTCAACAGAGGCTTACGTTACCAGAGGAACAGATTTGGAAGGATGCTCGTGGCATGCTGAGCCAATTTCCTGATATTGCTTAACAAAGTGTCATCTACATGTACTATGAACGGGCAGTGAACAACCGCACTTCACTGTGTGCCAATTACGCCCTTGAACAAAATATATATTATATATAGCTCTAAAAAAGTCTGATAAACTGTGCACACGATGTGACGGCTTATGCAGTGATTATTTATGACATGATTTGGTAACTGTGCTTTTAGTTGGTGCCCATGTCCAAGTAGCAAAGACAGTCAGACCCAATTTCAGTCTCAATTATGGAAAACAAGAAATCATTCTGCTGCAAATAATTAACCCCCCCCCCCACTGCCTCTCAGAGAGAGAGGGAAAGCTTTTTGAAGCCAATCCAAGCAAGTCACCTTGAGAGCAGAAAACCTAAATGACCTCATTAATCAATCATTAAATTATCCGCGAGTTCTTGAAAGGAAAAGAAGGGGAAAAAACTAACAACTGCTAATGTAGGTCCCTTTTTTGCGTATTACGTGGTTCAGGTTCTACAGCGATTTAAAAAAAAAAAAAACATAAAAACCGATGTCGTTTCTTTAATTTACAAGCCATCTAATTATCAGACAAAATGAGTCATTGCTGTGTTGCATCCAAAGCTGATTTGCAGCCCCTCTGGCTAACAAGGGTTTTTCGCTGAAGCCCCTGGATGCAGCATGCTAAAGCCCGGTTACAACACGCGAATGCACCCCGCTTCCTTCAACCCCACTACCCCACAAATCCCTAAAAGTCTCACTATATCCAAGTCGAGCCATTACCCCTGGGTGCTAGCAACCGAAGCCTAATCATACAATGTCATTCACAGAGTGGCTACTTCCTATAACATGTACATGCACCCCCCCCCCCACCCACCCTCCTCATTTCTCCCTAAACCACAATGCCATATGTACACAGCCCCAGGGATCCTTGAAGATGCAGCCTGGCACACTGACAAACACCACCTCCTTGCCCTCAAACCCAGTGCCAAAAGGTCACGTGCCTATTTCAAGCCCAGTGACTACTGGACGCAAGAAAGTGATGCCCGATATACTGTACATGTGCTGTCACACCCACTTCACATCCCTCCCCCCCCCCCACCACCCCTCCACTCAAACAAACCGGTGGAAAAGGTTACAGCGAAGCCTGATACAGTGTCACACCCTCAACCTCCTTAGCCCCCCCCTTCTCTATCTCAATCATGCCATAGTCCCAGGAAGTCAGATATCAGGTGAGCTTTAAACAAAATACTAGGAGATGAAGCACAGTCACCGTTATAAACATACTGTGGCTTTTCCTTCTTCTCTTATAAGTTATACCCCCTTACAATCCCACCTCCTCCAACCCCCGTTACCATTACTCCAACCCCCTAACAACTACCCTATTTATGCTTAGGGGGGGGGGGGGGGGCCTACCAGAAAATGAACCCTCCTTTAGAGTGATGTGATCGTAGTCCCTCTACCCCTATCCTGTCAACTCTAAGCCATAAAGGTCACTCTCTACCAAACCCCTGGATGCAACAAGATGAGTTTTCCTACAATGTCTACCGGCAATCCATCCCCCCCCCCCTTCCCCCTCCCAACACACACACACACACACACAAAGACTGGAAATGCAGCTGGAGGTATTGTCACACAACATTTTCTTCAACCTCATTCCCAACCAGACGCTGCGGCCAGAAGAAACCCCCTTCTCCAAGGCCCCCCCCCCCCCCCTGGCAGCAATCCAGCAAAATTGAGATCCCATGATGATAGAAAAGAAATCCTTGCGCAATATCTTAATATAAACGTAGGCAGCGCACTCCACACTCCGACATTCCTGTGGAACTGCCTACGCAGAATTATGTTGATGAAGAGCAAACCTCCCGAGCGGCTCAATCGACTCAAAATCATTCACAACTCAAGAGAACTGAAACTATGATTTGATCGGTAAATCGACTCACAGTGAAACAAATCACATTCTAAGAAATCCAGCCACTGGTCTGTACTCACCTTCCGACAACAAGTGCTCTGTGGTTGATACCAGGCACCACACCGCAAAGAAGGTTGAACCCGTCTGGAACTACATTTCGACCCAAAATATTTTCAATGCCGAAGGTGATTCCAGAAATATTGTTTTCTTTCAAAGCGGTGTGTATGACTACAGAGAGAGAGAACTCTGAACTTGTGAAGAAAAAAAGAAAATAATGTAACACAAAAAATCACCTCTTGATTCTAGAACATGTTGTGCTGTGAAGACAGTCACACCGCAAATGTATTTAAGTCGTGTGCGTCATGTCTGAGAAATGGACTGCACACAATGACATTGTAGTCAGTCGTCGGTTGACTGACATTTGAAAGGAAAAACAAGTTTGTTAGTATTGCTTTTGCTTGAACTCTGCTTGACTTCAGATTGCGCTGCACCGTGAACCACATTAAGGTTGGGTGGATAATTCTCAGTCTTAATCCTAAACTGCCGCCTGAGAGGGGCAGATAATTGTTGACACTTTAAAAAGGGCATGATTGGTGGTCAAAGAACAAATTTGACGACTTGAATTTAATAGATGGTAATTTTGCATCAGGGATAAAGAATATGATTTGGTGTTTGCCCTTGCACCGATGTGTATTAAGCACTACATATTCAGTACTTTCTTTCGAGTTATGTGAAAAAAAAATAACCACAGGCATATCACTTGGGTGGGATTCAAACCAACGACCTTTGCCATGCTGGAGCAGATATCTTACCACTACACCACCGAGCTAGCCCCGGTAGCTAGAGGCAGTTAATATATCTATTTTTAATCTAGAAATATGAATCATAAGTACCAGAACTATTTCTCCAGAGAAATAGTTCTGTCCGAAATGTGTCAAACTGTTGGAGACCCCCACAATTATTCAGTTCAATATAAGCCCAATATGAGCGCGCACAAAACATATGTGACAAATTGTTCAATGTTTTCATAAACTGATGGTCCCATTTCTTTTTTTACAAGTTAGTTACATGATGTGTTTGTTAGAAACTCAGGGAAATGGGAATGAATTTACTCATTAAAAAAGACACTAATTTGATGAACGTTCCTTTAAAGTTATCTACAGAGTATAATAATTGGTTTTGAGAAAGGATGTAGCCCCAAGCCTGGAATCCACTGTACTTAATACTAGCGTTATCCCTTAAAGCTTTGTACATTTACATAATACAGAAAATAACTTCGTTTTGCAAGGTATGTAATGACTTTTGCAGGAGGTTCTGCTATCGTATTCAAGACCTGGATATCACACATCTGGTAAGCAAATGTTGCTTAGCAGGAACAGGTTACCAGCTCGGACACCATTAAGTTGGCATTGTTGCGATCGGTGCCCTGTAAATATTCTGCTCGAACAATACTTTTTTTTCTGAGCAATAATTTCTACTTCAAAGGGCAATTAAATCAAAATTTGATTTTCAATATAAAAAAAACCCAACAAAGACACACAGAACTAAATTTTCAGATATGTCAAAATGTTTTAAAATATTTTTTATAAATCATAATTTGATTTTCAATAAACCCCCCAAAAATTAAAAATTAAATAAAACAAGATAACAAATGTTAAGAAAAATACACTACACAAATATTTGCGAAATAAAAAATTGGGGTGGGTCAAAAAAGATTTGGAAATACAAAACCAATAATACAAATTTGAAAACATTGATAATTCTAAAATCTGCATGGGTTCCTAACAGCTTCATGAAGTTGGGCCTTGCTGTTGAAAAATGTTCAGTATGATAGAGACTTCGAAGCACTCAGGGGGGGGGGGGGGGGGTTGTGTGTCTGAGTATCCAATTTACCCTGACGCTTCTGAAAAAAACACTTGCCATTCACTGTGCTTTACGATTAACGAGGCAGCCACTATGTTTTCCTTCCAAGCAAATCAGTGTGAACCAGCCTGAGGCCGGGAGGGCAGAAATGGTCTGGTGTCCTGTCTGTAAACTGAACATTGCTAAGCATCTCAAACAGGGAATGAGACCCAAAATGGCCGCAGCGCAAATGCTCGACTGTATCACTATCGAGGAAGTTAAATACACATGAAGTTTACCTCCAGCAGAATGGAAAAATTGTACACAAATGTTTCCTTTGTATAAAGGGAAATAATTTGCGGAAGGGTGCCCTTCCAATGTACATGTACCTCAATTCAACCACAGAGAAAGGATCTCTCTACGATTCAACCCTCTATGATTTAACTTAACATAATCACTGTATAAACACCTCCATGGTGTCTCCACCCACACTCACCCCCCCCCCTCCTCCATCAAGCTAATCCCACATGTCCACACACTACCAGTAGAAGTCGACTTCCAATTTAAATGACAAGCTAGTCTAGACAGAGTGTGACGTAACACAGATTAGTGGGCAAATATTAGCAAGTTGTCTGGACCAGTTGGCAGTCTTCAGGTGAGCATATAATAATGGCAGCCCTCAGTCACGTACACATTGTCAGCTTCACTGGACCATGAAACATGTCCTCCAAATATAGGTATGTGCGGGCGTGCCGTGGCTGAGCGGTTCGGAGCATACGAACCCCAGCTCTTGTGTTTCTGACCAGCAGAGTGTGGGTTCGAGTCCCAGTCGTGGCCATTGTGTCCCTGAGCGAGATTGCCATATACCACAATCGCTTTGTCCTTCGGCTGGGACATTAAGCTGTTCTATGATTGGCACGGGGACCAACGGCAGTGCACGTAAAAAGAACCCAGAACACTTATCATGGAAGAGTGGAAGGTGTTTCTGGTTCACATAGCAAGCACCCTTATGTACAGGTTTCCTCAGGCTTACAAGCTACAGTGATTAAGCTCACTTATGAGGCATCCTTGGTTTCATTACCAGAAATATATATATATTTATACTGTTAAAGAGTACAATATTTTAATTGCCAGTGCAGCAGGCAGCAGTCTCATGAGACCAAGCAATTCAAGACCCTCCCCCCCACCCTCCATTAGACCAGCCCATAACCCCAGCCCCATAATAAGCCATGCCCGATGCTTCATTTTGGAAAGGGGCAAGGGCACCAAGGCGTTTTCTCCATGGTAAACGGGCACCTCAATGAGGAAATTTCTAATGGACAAGGGAAACCGACTGACAAATAACGTTGGAGTAGAGCAGGATTTGAACCTGCGACCTCCGGATTACTATACCAGAGCTCTACCAACTGAGCTAGCTAGCCCTAATGTTGGCAGCCTACTTTGTCAGTATATGTCATATCAGTCAGAAGCCATTCGGCCTTAAATTGCCACTTTATGTTTTTAAGGAATGAAAGAAAGAAAAAGAAGAAACAAAAACCTACAAACACACACACACACACACAAGGAAAAATCTTAACACCTACCCCCCCCCCCAATTTCTGAAGGTGTCTTTCCAACAGGTTTGTATTTATTTATTAATATCTATTTATTTATTTATGAATACTTTATTTATTTATTGATTTGTTTACTTATTTATTGAAAGGAATAGAAAGGCATCCCTTCTAAACCCCCATAACTCATTCCAACAATCGACCATTGAATTTGCGAATGCACAAACATCCATCGCCGTTTTTTGTTTTCGAAAAATGATGTTGTGGTTGAACAAAGGAAAAGGCCGAGTGAGAATTGCAAACTCATTCATTCTGATGTTGTTTTTGTTGTTGTTTGGGTTCCCTCATCCTTTCAAAAACTGACAGCTTGCACGGAAGTCCGTCTGGTCAGTAACCTCACTGGAAAGCGTTTTCCTGAACTCATCCTGCGGAGTGGCGTTCAACATTTGTAATGTCATTTAACATAGCGAGAACATTTTTTAAAGAGGTGCACCGAACCGAGTCACTTATTTTTATACACACTTTCCAAGCCAAGGACCATGGTGCTTAGCAAAACAAATGTACTGGGAAGCAAAAACTTAGCAGGAAACAGTCAACAACAAAAAAACGCAATACACGGCTATGGCTTGATCATGACTTATTTCTTCAATGTCACGCTTCACTTGCAGCCAACACCTGGAGCCATAGCCGAAGCCGCTCAGTCTAAGTAGTTACACATGTGTCGTGGCTGAACGGTCTAGTGCACCAGACTCATGTTCAGGTGGCCAAATCATCAGAGTGTGGGTTCGAACGCCGGTCATGACAATTGTGCCCTTGAGCAAGACACATATAGGATTTGTCCTTAACTTCTTCTTTTTTCTTTTTTTTTACCGGCCAGCAGGACAAGGTACCTTGTCATTTTACTAGTCTGTCGGCTTCTTCACTAGTCCAGGGATGTGATAGGCTGTTGAAAAAATTTAAAAACCTGAACTGTGAGCGCAAAGCGCGAAAGCTTGCGAGGGCAAAAACTTGCGAGCTTGAAGCCTACTTACATGCATTTATCTTTTGTTTTAAAAGCCCTAATCTGAACTCTGGGGCATTCTATTTGGTTTTATCCTCATGTTTTTTATGGTCTAAATTTTTAAAAAATTACTATTATTATTATTATATTATTTTATTTTATTTATTTTTATTTATTTTTATTTATTTATTTTTTATTTTTTATTTTTTATTTTTTATTTTTTATTTTTTATTTATTTTATTTTTTTATTTTTTTTATTTTTATTTATTTATTTATTTTTTTTTTTTTTTTTGGGGGGGGGGTTAAAAAAAAACGGATTTCCGGTTAAAAACAGAGAAATCACATCCCTGCTAGTCAATCTTTCAAATGAAATAGGGATGCTTTTCAACACTGAACTAGTCAGCTGGACCACTTGGAGAGAATTCTGACTGGTCCTCAGGTGTTTTCACTGGCGTTTGGCCAGCAGACCACTGTTAAGGGTGAACGCTGACAGAACTATATTCTAAAACTGAACATTTCTTCTCGTTTCCTTTTCACCGTTCTATTATTGCCACTTGGGCTTCGTAACAAATTAAGTTTTTATGGTCATTAATTTTTTGAGTAATTACCAAAGGTATACCCTCTCATTAAGTTTCCAGTCTCAATTAACCAAATTTTGCAAACAACAACTTGATCAAACAAGCAACAAACAGATTAAGATAAATCAACAGAGAAAGAGGGGGGGGGAAGAGCAATCAGTGAAAATTATTCTCCACAGGAATCAAGATTGAAAAAAAAAAAAAAAAAAAACGAGGAACTGAAGTATCCCATCTCAATTAAGAAAAATTCAAATTACATCTCGATCAAACAGTGGGAAAGAAAAAGAAAACAAATTGGAAAAGCAAAGTTTCCCCAAGCGAGACCAAGACAGAATCACCCAAAGGAGATCGAGACTGTTAAATCACAAGTTGGCATTTGTCCTCTGCGAGAAAAAAAAGAAGACGAAAAAAGATAAAAAAGCGAGGAAAGAAATCCCTGGAAATGGCAGAGTATCTCGATTTCAGATCGGCAGCGAGTGACAGGTTAGTGGCGGGGTTGTTATCTGCCGTCTTTCCCGGTAGACACAGGTGCGCTAAGAAGGGGCCATTATCGCGGCGATTTGTAAAGTGATAATGTAAGTCTACCAAGATGGCAATCAGTCATAATGTACCCAAGGAAACCAAATATTTGTTAAAAGGGAAAATATCAGCATGACAAATGTCAAGACAATTTCTTTTTTTTCTTTTTATCCCCGTTCTTTCCCTTAAGTTTTGGAAAAGAGTAAATTGCCAATCAAGCTTGACGTTAGTCTTGTATTATGTACACATGTTGAAAAATATCGCCTAATTTATTTCCTATGTTGTACTTTAAAAAAAAAAAATTGTGGAAGATTATTATTATTATTTATTATAAACGTCACGTTAAAAAACATGAACATTGTTTTCCAGTGTGCATCTTACAATAAAAACACTTCAAGGAGATAAAATGGTAAAAGGAAAGGAAGAACCATAAAAAGATAAACGGGACAAATTACACAGAGATATTTACAACCATCAAAAAAGAAAAAATACAAAGGTGACGACCAACAAATGGTAAAGGAGCAACTTAAAGACACAAGTACAAAGGAGGCCTACACAAATTTTCAGTGGATGCCAGCAAACCAGGAAAAACAGAAGATGGAAGAAGGAAAAAAAAGAAAAAAAAGAAAAAAAGATAGGAAGTATAATGGAGGTGAACTGCTATTAAGTCCTTGAAATTGAGTACTTTTCCAAACATACATCCTCAAGATATTTGAGGAGTTTGCATTTATATCTAAAGGAGTTACTTAAGGCATTTGAAACCTTAACAATCAAATGAAGAAACAGCTTTCCACTAATCATTCTATAATAAAGAATTCTTTATTCCTTCTTTTGTTGGGGGGCGGGATAACCTTGGGGGTCCACATCTTCAAAGTAAGAACTTACAACCTTTGAGTACTTCACTAATGTTTTTGTTCTGGGGCTGGCTTTTTTTTTTTGGTCTGAATTGTTGTCAATTTGAAACGAGAAGTGCAATTCAAATGCAATTTGAAAAGGGCAACAGTTCAACTAATCTGGAAGCATTTCCACAACTGTCTCGTAAACGGCTCCACATTATAACATTGAGACTTAAGCCAGATTTCCAAATGCTGACTCATGGACAGAATGCTACATTTACCAGAGGCTGTATATTTATTCACCACCGCTACCAATTCTGGATCTTGCTCTTTGACATTTTCCCTCTCAGAATGTTTTTATTCTTGCTCTGGGGTCAGCCTTTCATATTTTCCATCAGCCGTCATGCAACCGTAACCACAAGCCACAAGCCTACGCTTCAAGAAGAAACTCCACACCACTTGTTTCCATTATAGTTATTTTGCCCGACCCAAGCACAGGTTGTAAGTCCATCGATGATAGTAATGATATTTATTTTAAACGATTTTGATCAAGCTTTAAAAAGAACGTTTCTTACATCTTCATTATGAATTGACTGATTCAGTGAATTGAACACTTGTACATTTCCCCCCCCCAAAAAAAAGAAAAATAAATAAATAAATAAATAAATAAACAATAATCAACAAAAGTAAATATAAAAATGAATAAAAATAGTAATAGAAATAAATAGATAAATACATTTCAACAAAAAATAATAATAACAGTAAATAACAACAATAACAATCAATATAATGACAATGTAAACACATGTGTTTTACAGTTTCCTGTTTGTACAGTATGTGTTTTTGTGAGTTTTGTGAAAGACAAATGGGGGGAAAAACAGAATTATGACTCATTGTTACACACAAAATAAAAAATAAAAAATAATAATACTAAATCATTTTGTACCCTTTTCACTTCAGGTCAAAAACTTGTAAAAAAAAAAACATGTCCACCTTCGTAAAGTCCTCTCTTTTGAAAAACGAGAGCATCACAAAACCGACTCTAACCTCCGTGCCCCTCTTTAAGCTAGGAAGCTCAAACCAACAACTGTTCCAATATATATCCAAAGATGTGTCGGTCTCACAGTAAAGTTGCATGGTCGCCTTTTAACATGCACCTGGCAATTTTCACTCAACAGAGGGCCATGTTTCATTTCAATGCAGGTGAAACCATCTCTAGTCGTGCTTTAATTAATTGACTTATCGAAAGGTCAAACATCTCAAATTCCTAGCTTCTTTTGCACGATGATCTTAAGGGGATAGTTTCAAGTGTGACAATTATTTATTTATTTGTCAATGTTTCTATTTATTAAATTTGTCCCCCTTTCATATTCTTTCTTTTTGTATTTTTGTAGTTTGGGGGTTTTAAAGGCAAAGTATACCTTTGGTTTTTGGAACCATTCGATTGTTTTTATCCTATATAAATGTAGATATAAACAGTAAAACTAGCCTGTGAAAATTTCATTTGACAACTACCAATGTTGGTCATGTGCAATCCTTCAATGGATGCTTTTTACAATCAATCAAAGTTCATAAATTTACACCAAAATCTTCAAAATTAATGTGAGAATTATGACCTTTTGTTAAAATTGACATAATACAAATTTCATGGATTTTCTGGGTAGAAAACATTGTGCAACTTGCGTGTAAAGAGTTTGTCCATTTAACCATGTTAATCGATATGTGTGCCCAACCGCTCCAATCTCGAAACTACGAATCAAAACATTTTAAAACATACAAACATTCTTTTCCTGCCATGCTTTCATTCAACACTGGTTTAGGGCTCTGCGTATGCCGATTACCCAAAATGCACTGCATCGCACCACTACGGTGACCTTAAAGTGGATGTTTCTGTCAGCGGTCACAAATATGATTAGCATATGACTGCAAGGTATGAGCAGTTGGTAATCATGTGCCCTCTGAAAGTAAGAAAGATTCAACTCCTTCCGTGGTCCTTTCTCTATGGTTTTAATATAATTCTGTTTATGGAGGTGTTTTTTTTTAATGACTTAAATGAATGAAGTAGAAGTAAACATCTTCACAACGACAATCGTCTAAAGACATGATGTACATGTGTTCATGTACGCTATTGTGTGTATTGTTTGTGCGCTCCCATATGCCACACCTGCATCCGACTCTGGAGGAGGAAAAAGGTTATCAACGAGAAAATGCTCGTAGGAGGGTAAAAAAAAGAAGGAAAAAAAAAAAAAAAAACGATCCGTGGGTGTCATAATTACATTTACTGACTGAAGAAAGACAAATCCAGAAAAAATATCCTAACCAGATTGCTCAGCCAATTGATGAGGAGGTACGCCTGAGCGGATGGAAGGAGGGAATTGGTGTTCGAGTGGCAAATACGGGCCGGCTTTCATGAAACCAAACCGGGAAACTACTGGGCGCAACTAAAAGTTCCGCCATCCACAGGGCTCAAAAATATCCAGTAGCCTGAATCCAGTAATTGTAACACTCTAAACAAGTCTGACTGTCCAGTTTTGGGTTGGTTTTTTTTACAAGCGCATCCATTTTACCTATTCATACTTTTAATATACTAGTCCAAAGTTCAGCTTATATAACACAGAGAAAGAACTCTTGTAAAAATATTTGTTGTCTGGTGAGAAACCCCAGGTGAGGTCTACTGGCTTTCCATGAATTTTAAGCACTGACCGTGTCTACAGTAGATTATTTGTGCACACTCAATGAGACTCTTCAGCCAGATTACTTTCTTTGTTTTTTAACCAAGATAGTAGAAAGTGGCTGGAAGAAATGCCATACTGCACAGAGAATCTTTGGGATGCCTCATTTTGTGTTCATTCAGCCACCCTGTTTTGCAGTCACCTTGTTTTAAATAAAAACCAACCTTTGTACATTCCAGGTCATTTCCTGGAAGGTAAGATGCTGCACAGATCATGAGAAAAATAGAATTTAGTATTGTAATTTACCACCTAAAATCAAGAATTATGAAAAAATAATAACGAGCTGAACAATTTCTGAGATGTTCCGCTTTTCTTCATGTCAAAAGTAAATTTAAAAAAAATGTGTATGGTGCAATTTCCATAATAAGTAAGATTTTGTTTTTCCTTAGTTACACACATGTAAGCTGTACACAAATCATGGAGGATCAGGCTCAATGGCTCTTCAGTAAAACATGTTTCTTAGTCTTCATTATCAACTACCTACTTATCCTGGGGTTAGAGAATTGGGAAAAAACCTCATTTAGACAGCCTGTTTGAAAATGTTCAGCAAATTTAGACAGCCTACTTCCAGATCATGGATAATATCTTGATACACAAGCAAGCGCACTGGGCAAATACGCACTGCACCCAACCAAAAGATTATAGACCCCCCCTAGGAACAAAACTACACAAGCCAGAGTAGACAGAAAAAAAAAAAAAAAAAAAAAAAAGTACTGACAATTCTTAGGTTTGCTCAATAGAGTATCTCAAATTACATGTAAACATCCACAGAAAAAAAACTCCATGCTGCAATGTCATATCAAGGCATTAACTGCTTCAGACGAACTTGAAAACTTGTCTCTCCTTCATGTACCCCTATTTTTGTATCTTCTTTTATGTTTTCCCCCCGCAGCTATAAGGAAACTTGAGGAGGCCTCACATGGGTCTTGTGATTAAAATACACTCTCACTGTGAATTCAGTATTTTTCACCTCCACGCTTCAATGTATTGAAAGTTAATTTTATATGTCATGCATGCCGGTGTGCATATGTGCAGGGGATGCACACCAATGGGCAGGAAGTTGTGACCTGGGGGCGTAAGGTCAAAGGGTCAAACAATAGTTCGAACCAGTGGCTCTCATGCTGTATTTAAGGTGACATGGATGAGGGGGAAAAACTTCTTTTTTTTCAGTCAAGGTGTTTTTCTTCTAACGGAAAAAAGTGTAACATGGGAAGATGTTAATGTAGTCCTACATTTTTAAGCACTGTCACAGCTCTACAGCTGTGACATTTAGTTCACTAAATAACATTGTATTTATTTGAAATCAATGACAGATTAAGCTTTTGAATACTAAGGTTTTTGGGGGTTTTTTTTCATTATATGTTTAACACTTTTTGGGGGGGTAAAAGGTGAAAACAGATTTGAAATAAGACTGTGAATTGTGGTCAATTCATAAGCAACCACTCTTTGCACCCCATTTGCTTTGTTAAAAACCTTATAAACCCACTTTTATAATAGTACTACACTCTAAAGCAAGCAATATTTTCTTTAGAAAAATCACTACCCCCCCCCCCCAAAAAAAGAGTACGAGAAACACTTACAGAAACAGAACTTTAACCACAAAAAAAAACCCCAAAAAGTACTTCAGTAAATGTATAATCTGCTCACAATACAAACTACTCCTGGGACACGAACACAATTGAGTGTTATCACCCATAACAACTTAATAAACCGGTTGGAGTTCATTTCCCTTCCAGGGGTATGGGGGTCAAGTGCAAAGCAACGGAGAGGTCAAGCCATGTTTACCGGGCATAAAACAGGCGTGTGTGTGTGTGTGTGTGTACGAATACCTCCCCAAAGCGGTGCCCCATTTTATGCGGTGGCAGTACTGTTAAACGATGAGGCTTCAAGCAGTGAGCGCCATTCATGAACGCAACTCATGAATGAATAGGGTCCGCGGTGAATGAATGAATGAATGAATGAAATCTAGGCCATGATCACACTCTGGCCTCGTTTTTTCTCGTTCGCTGAGCGGCATTCGGGCGACAGACAGACGCGGGGGGGCTGAAGATCGGGTATTTTTTCTTGTCTGGGCGTTCCTGATAAACAACACTGGGCTCGATTTCACAAAGAGCTAAAGATTGGTCTGATCTGCAAATCAGTCTTGATTGCTAAGCAAAGTGTGATGTCACAATATAAATCACTATGGCATGCACGGCAATAATGAAAACTCATCTTAAAGGTAAGGTCGTAGATTGGTAAATACTCCAAAAAATCATGACCATAAAAACTATCTTGATGGGAAGCACTGCAGCTGTTGATGGTATAAACCATTCAGAGGAAAGGATTCCCTTTAAAGTAATATGGTTTGAATAATTCTTCACCCAAAAAAAACATTTGAAGCCGAGAAAGATTCATGCGTGAATCATTTCTCAGATTTCTGAGGGTTGGTGTCCATTTGCCAGAGATGCGCTAAACGTGGATGGATTTGACGTTCTCGTGAAAATACCGGGACAGTTTTATTTTGCTGTTTGCTCAATAAGTAGACACTGTGTTCAGCATATGTGACTTTTATTGTATCTTTCTTGATTAATTTGCCAATAAATCACCATTAAGTTGACAAAAACCAATCTATGTGTACGCTTTATGATCATGGAGGTGAGACCGGTTCCTCCGTGCTCAGCGAAAGTCCTCTGTCTTCTTCTTTCTTCAATTGAAAATGTTTGACTTGCCCCCCAAAAAATTTCAACCTACTTTCCTTTTAAACCACTCACAGATTCCGTCATGCCCATCCTCATCCAACATGTGGAGAGTTTACTTTTTCCAAGCTGAGGAATTGTTTGTTTTTGTTGTAGAGTCTTGTCAAGGACTGACTTGTCAAGTGCCAGTAAAAGTGCCATTGTTTATTTCTCCCTGTATTCCCTCTTACTGCTCACGCACGACCTGGTAAATCCAGCACCCATTACGAGATGTGCACATGCTCACATACCAAACGAGGTCAAAATGTGAAAGCGGGAAAAAAACAAAATCAGGGGAAAATGTCACCTTCTCTTGTCATGTATAAATCAACAAGTGGGGATGAAGGTTACATGTTGACAGTGGTAATACAAATTGTACTATCCATGTACATGTACATGTTAGGACATTCCATTGGTTGACAATCCTCATACATGTAGGCCTACACCCTATAATTATTTACCTTGAAGATGTACAAAAATACATGGATAGAACTTGAATTTCAAGAAAACATCCACACTAACCAGTTTTGTGTCTAAGAACTTTACTTGACAGTGTTTTCCAGACCAAATATATTTCACATCAGCACCTTGACAAAACTAGAAATCAGATTGAAAATCCCATTCAACAAATTTTTGCAATATCAATGACATGTTAAATTTGAACTATGTATGTTTAAGCACTGGACCTTGGTAAATTGACACTGGACAACAGGCCCAAGGCTAGTGATTTTAGTGTCAGGCCAGTAAACTGGACAAGTCCGGTGGTCTTGTGATTTTTGTAAAAAAAAATTATTGAATAATAATGCCTATCTGAGTTACATCTTTAATTAAACAATTTTAATCATGTCAAAATGTTGACATTGAGTCTGATATAGTAGTGTGCAATTATAATTCCCCATTTCTGTCACATTTGACACTCCTCGCCCAAATTATCAAATCTGGTTGAGATTGTTAAGAATGACTTTACCAGACGAACCAACCATAACACCTTGAGAGATACCAGGTGAGGTGGCGCACATTGCTGCCAGAACATGCCAAAAACATCGAAGCAAGCCCGTTCTCTTTACAATAAATGCACCGGGCTCTTTTACATGCATACACAAAGCACGGGACCTAGACCTACGGCTTTACAAACCCATCAAAAGGAGGAAGCAATAATGGCTAGGTCCCTTGCTTTAAGGACACAGGTCTCAAGACCAGGACTCGAACCCACACTCTACGGATCAGAATACCACAGCTTGAGTCCGGTGTGCTTGACCGCTCGGCCACAGGGCACCATACAGTATCTTTCAATTCTGCATCAAAGTATCTCCACCCATGAGACATTATGAGATGAATCTTTTCATAATTCTTGTTAAAATAAAAACAGTTTATGTTATAAACTGTGTTGTGTTGAAAGTTGTTTTCTCATGATTCTGGTCTTGAACAAAAAATCTGGTCCAGTAAAAGCTTTGAGCTACTTTGAGCCCTGTGGCCTTGTTGAGTTAAATTCTTGTTAAAATTCGGGCCCCGAGTTAAAGAATACTGATTTGCACCCTTTAACATATTTACAAGAAAAATCCAGAATAATTATTCCTTTACACTATTCTAGACAATACCTTCTGCAATAACAAAAAACATCTACAAGTAAACAAGTGAATACAAACAGCCTTGTTTGTCGTTGACCGGTGTACATGCATCACAGTGAAAAACAAGCAAAACTGAGTAAAGTACCAACTGTCAATTACCTCCTCAACTGATAGAGAGCAAGCAGCCCCCACATGGCACCCCCAGGAGCTATATTTTAAGGGGGTACAGAATGCAGTCTCCAAGATGCCCGGGTGCCCCGGGGAGACTGTTGGGTTATTACCAGTGCACTCTACAGGGGGAATAATTCATGGCTAGTTTTTCGGCTGCTCATCTCAAGTGTGTGGGTCTCCGCCATCGTCGGCGCACGACGACGACGCGAGAAGACATGATCGGTGCGGTTGGGTCTCGTCTCCGATGCTGGCTGTATGCATCAATGCAACGGGGGCCAGCTCAAGTCTTCTCTTGCCTCGAGTGAGAGTGTGGTCGACATGATGAACATCATGTTAGGACTTAAAGAGAAGCTGCAATACGGGGTCAACTTCTACACTCGTCAACTCAAAAAAAAAATGTCACAATTTGTTTTTTGAAAGCTTGCCGAGAGCCAAGAATTGTTCCAAAGATCCTGGGAAATATGTACTTAAAAAAATACAGGCTTTACCTCTTCGGGTAGATTTTCATTTGTCTAATATTTTCAACAGTCTGGGGCATTATTTGTTAAGAAGGGGCTGTACATGTAAGGTCAATTTCATTTTTATGACGCATCCATTTTCCAACAGAATCCTGGAGTGGAACATTATTTACAAGTCTCTTACACCCTTCCAGTTCAAACTTTGTTAGCCTTTAAAAACATCCAATGACATCGCATTTCTTGTAATAGGAAGTTTGATTTCATTCCTGATTTTTCATGGTATTCAATCAAAACGATGGTGAATTTTAACTTTTCACTAGCAGAAGAAAATCCTGTCTGGAAAATGTATAGACCCATTTATTGTTGACATCCAATGACGTCATGTTTCAAATGTCGCTCAAAGAGTAATGATATTTTACACCATTTTCATGAGCAAAAAGAGACTTTTGATTTTTCCACTTTTCACAGGGACTCTATCTCCTGGATAATGAGTGCATCACAAAACTGAATGTGACTTCAGAGCCCTCCTTTCAGACATTACAAGATGTAGAATCTTCCCATCTTGCTTGTCATCTGCCAGATGTTTAGGAAACATGAATTGGTATAACATAATTTGTATTGCCATATGTTCTCCTAAACCCGGACTGATTTATGCTTTTCTGTTCTTTCCAAAAACCCACCCAAAAACCTGAAAGTTAGTGTTAGGCAGTGTCCGAATAAGCGGCTTACAGCTGCACCTGTGGCTTGATCGTCACGTGAACAAGCACTGAAGTATTGGATGCGCATAGCAACATCCTTAGCAACAGCCACAGCCATAGCCGCAGTCACCAATTCAGGCTCATTCTCCATACGGTGGATGCATCTGTTAGTACCAGTCGCCTCTCCTTATAAAGGGCACTGTTACAAAGAGGTTCTGCTTTGTAAAGAGTACATTACGAACTCCAGACTCTCATTTCTGCCTACGCATTTTTGAATTGCTGTCCTTTTATAACAGCTTTCCTGTTATAAAGAGGTAAGTTGGCAAGTCCCAGCGACCTTGTTATAAAGAGAGTCAATAAATATTGAAAAATCATCAATTCAGGACATGGCCTGCACTCTGACCTTTCTCTCTGGCTGATTTGTACAACTGTACAAGGTCAAACGCTAGGCCCTGTTCAGTCACTACAGGGCATAATTATTAGCACGAGTCTCTTGAGGCCTTAAGAGTTCCTAATGGGTTACCAGTTTTTCACACCGAGCTATTTCAGAAAGATTTGCTCAATGAGTGAACTGTAGTGCAGCTAGTACACTTTAAAGCCAAGCTGGCACACTCATTTTTTAAATGTCACGTACATGTACGACCGATTCCGTTGGGAGAAAGACTGCATGATAGGTGGATAGAGAGAGTGCTGTCTTATAGAAAAAAAAGCTGGGAAATGTGCTGATATTTTACAACATAATCCCCCCATTATTTAACAGGATGTCTGTGTACTTCTGATTGACATTTTAAAAACACAAAAACAGACCCTCTTCTAACTGTGCGGTACTAAAATCACAACGTTAAAGCTAAACTTAGCAGTCCATTTTGAGAGCTTGTTATGGTTGGGTTCGTTGTTTTAGCCAGGGACCTGGTAATGGGAGTCTAAATTTGCTGAAACTTCGTAAACAGGGCAACTAAAATGTTCATTACATGGCAAATAAATGTACAGAGGAGGTGACCAAAAGATGTACAGACCCACCCCCCCCCCTCTTGTGGCACACGGTATGTTTTGATTTAAATAACTGACTTATTTCAAACTTCACTTCGTGTTGTTTAGGCAATTGATATTACAACAACTTTATGTCAGAATTTCAAAAATATAAATAAACCTTTTAGATGTTCACTATAACATAGAGAACTTTTACATTTAAAGGCAAAAAATACCTTTAATTTTTGGATACCTTTGATTGTTTTAATCCTACAACTACAACTACAACTACAACTGTAGAAATATACAATAAAAACTGTGAAAATGTCATTTCAAAAGGTGGCAGCGCTTTTGAGGTATCACCGAAAATCTGGAGTAGTCATGTCCACGCAGGAAGAATAATCCGTACTTGGAACACACAATCTGAGAAACGTTTCGGGCAGAAACGTTTCTCAGATTGAAATGTTTTTCAATCCCTCTCTTTAAAACCACATTCCTTTGAAAGGAATTGTTTCTCAAAATGTTATACATTATGAACAGCTGCAGTGCTTCTTAACAAGTAAGTTTTTTGGGGCATTCATTTTTTGAGTAACTACCAAAGGTATACACTCTCTTTAACATGCCATGTACATTGATTCATGTTAAAATTAAACCAGGATTAGTCAAGGGCACAAATTTGAGGGGGAAACCCACAAAGTGCAGATCCTGTAATTTAGAGTTTTTAATAGACCCGGAAATATTTTTACAAGACCAAAATCAAAATGAGAAAGACAAAAAAAAGCATCTGGGTCATTCCATGCCAACTCACCTAATTTTTTTAAAATTTGACAGTGACCGACTCAGATTTTGTTCTTATTTTTTTTAAAGAACCCTCTATATGTGTTATGAACACACACAAATTTTTTTCTGCCAAATCTTTTTCGTTTTTGAGATACCACCCCTTGAACAATGTAGCCCCGCCCCCTTTTTTTACCCCATATGTTGCATCGGTGAGTTTTTGGCAATTTCAGAGGGCCACATCTCAAAATCAAGATAAGATATACCCCTGATCATTCATATTTATGATGACTAGTACTCAAATTATCAAAATCTACTGTTACAATTGGTATTCAAAATTTATTTTTTGTGTAATGGGTCCTCAAAAAGCTCAAATTCTACTGATGTGAGGGACTTTTTGTAATTTTTTAACCTCCCTTGTGCCAACATGAAATGTCAGTTTGCTTTTATATGACACATGGGTAATGTCTAGGTACATATGAGTGCCCCCAAGCAAGGAAAGACCAATCACAGATTCACTGGGTGTATGGCAGGGGTGGAAATATGGGTCCAGAGTTGAAAACGCCCAAAATACCCCTTCATTCTATTGGATTTTTGGAGATGTGGCACATTACTCAAGGACTTGACAATTTTTTATCTGAAAACAGTATATATGAGCTAGGTCTGTAAGAAAATTCAGATTGGTGTTTTGAATTCTTCATGGTAAAATAAATGTTTGTGTGAAACAGGTATTTTCCCTTTATTGTAGTACACGTTAATACTAAATACACACATGTGTCTGTTTGGGGAAGTCATAAACTTAAATTCACCTTCCAAATCACATACCCTGAGTGTCTCAAGGCTACTCAAGACTTCTTACAATAATGTTTAAGCCACCAGTGCCTTTTTACTGCCCTTAATCTAAGTTGATTGGGATGTTAATGGGCCTACATGTACTTGCATAATAGGTGTACACATGTACTTGTTCATATTGTATTCAATGAGGTGGTTGATGTAAACCCCTGGTACTGCATACCTACGGTCACTTAAAGAAAACATTCCTCAAGATCATGCGGTTGTTCTTCTTGACTTTGCTGAAAACTACAGTTTTGTTATTCAAGATGCCATCCAAGGTTTCTACTGGGAGAACAGCCAAGCAACTCTTCATCCTTTCACAGTATCTTATATGGAACAAGGTGATCTGAAGTGTCTAAGTGCCTGCATAATATCAGACTGCTTAAAGCATTCTACAACCACTGTTCATGCCTTCATTTTAAAATTGGTCTCATATAAAGAAGACTTTGCCAAACACAAAGAAACTCATTTACTTCAGTGATGGTGCAGCAAGCCAGTACAAAAACTTCAAAAACTTCAGTAACCTGTGCCACCACCTGGATGACCATGGTCTACATGCAGAGTGGCATTTCTTTGCCACTAGCCATGGGAAAAGCCCTTGTGATGGGATAGGGGGAACCACAAAAAGACTTGTTGCCAGGACCAGCTTGCAGGCTACTACTGATGGTCAAATCCTAACAGCAAAGCAGATGTTTAATTGGGCCTCCATAAATATCCACGGAATAAAGTATTTTTTTGTAAGTGATGCAGAGGTGAAGAGCAATGCAGAGGCATTTTCTCTTGATTTGCGGTACTCTTCATCATCAACAATTTCAGGAACACGTTCACACACCAGTTTCATACCTGTAGCTAAAACAGAGCTAAAACTGCGACGGCTATCTGCAGATGAACACTTCAGTGCTGTTACTTTTGGTAACCTCAGTAGTATTAAGGCATCAACTTGTGATAATGTATCAAATGATTACCAGCCTGGTAAATACATTGCTTGTGTGTATGATCATGGAGGAAGGAAATAAGACTGGTTCATTGGCCACATTGATGAACGGTCAGATGAGAACAATGACGTACATGTAAAATTCATGACCAAATCTGCGAGAACTGGTTTTCTTTCCTGGGGTGTAAATGGTCCTCATAACGAATGTTACGTGCCTTTTCAGGACATCATCTGACTGTATTAATGCTCCAGAAATGCTTGGACGTGGAGGTCCACAGTATAAGCTTTTGTCTACAGACTTTAATCGTATCAAATCATTGCTCCCAAATTATATCAAGTGAAGTACATGAAACCTAAGGTAAAAGTACTTAAAGGCGGATGATTTGTTTATTCCACATTTTAGTTCAGAAAATTATCAAAACTACCAGCAGCCTACATTTAGCCTGCATATTATTATTAGGCAAAATACCTGTGTACTAATGTAGTAACAACAACCCAAGCCAGTCCAAATAATTGATGGTGGACATCAGACAGTATTAAGAAATCTAAGAAATTTCCTTGCTGGTGGTCAAGATGTTAAAACGTCTTTTGCATTGTGCAAGTACTTGGTGCCAGGGGTTTACATCATCTACCTCATTGAATGTAAACAAGTACACCTATTATGCAATACATGTAGGCCCATTAACATCCCAATCAACTTAGATTAAGGGCAATAATAAGGCACTGGTGGCTTAAACATTATTGTAAGAAGTCTTGAGTAGCCTTGAGACACTCAGGGGTATGTGATTTGGAAGGTGAATTTAAGTTTATGACTTCCCCAAACAGACTACATGTGTGTATTTAGTATTAGCGTGTACTACAATAAAGGGAAAATACCTGTTTCACACAAACATTTATTTTACCATGAAGAATTTAAAACACCAATCTGAATTTTCTTACAGACCTAGCCCATATACACTGTTTTCAGATAAAAAATTGTCAAGTCCTTGAGTAATGTGCCACATCTCCAAAAATCCAATAGAATGAAGGGGTATTTTGGGCGTTTTCAACTCTGGACCCATATTTCCACCCCTGCCAAACACCCAGTGAATCTGTGATTGGTCTTTCCTTGCTTGGGGGCACTCATATGTACCTAGACATTACCCATGTGTCATATAAAAGCAAACTGACATTTCATGTTGGCACAAGGGAGGTTAAAAAATTACAAAAAGTCCCTCACATCAGTAGAATTTGAGCTTTTTGAGGACCCATTACACAAAAAATAAATTTTGAATACCAATTGTAACAGTAGATTTTGATAATTTGAGTACCAGTCATCATAAATATGAATGATCAGGGGTATATCTTATCTTGTTTTTGAGATGTGGCCCTCTGAAATTGCCAAAAACTCACCGATGCAACATATGGGGTAAAAAAAAGGGGCGGGGCTACATTGTTCAAGGGGTGGTATCTCAAAAACGAAAAGGATTTGGCAGAAAAAAAATTGTGTGTGTTCATAACACCTATAGAGGGTTCTTTAAAAAAAATAAGAACAAAATCTGAGTCGGTCACGGTCAACCCCTAGGTGAGTTGGCATGGAATGACCCATCTGCACAGTTTAACATAAACTTGTTTTTAAGATTTGAACAAGCACTGAGAGATGATTTATCTCATTTCTCTTATTGGTAAATACTTTCAATTAAGATACAAAGTAAGTTTATCAGACCCTGAGTCAACATTTGAACATCAGGTTTTTTTTTTTCAAATTACAGAAACTAAAGAGTGAGTTGTAAAACAAAAGAGTGCCAGACTTGTTCAGTCATTGAGTCTACCGGCCCAACGCTAAAACCACTGGCCTCGGGCCTGCATAGAGAAGACTATCTTGGTTTCTACCCTCAAATTGACATGTGATAAAAACTGTATACTATGTGCTTTCGGAGTGGGTAGGAATAGAACCCATGACCCTAGAGGCACCCAGAGTTCTTGTTTGAGAGAGCAGTTTGTGGCGTGTCGTGGCCGAACGGTTTAGTTCAGCAAACCTGAGCTCTGGTGTTGTCAGCAGCAGCAGAGTGTGGGTTCGAATCCCGGTCATGACACTTGTGTCCTTTAGCAAGGCACTTAACCATAATTTCTTTGTAAAAAGATGGGGAGGTAGTGCACTCTGCTGTACCAACCAGGCTCCTAGTAGATGATACCCTTGCCTACATCCTTACGGACTGTGAAGGGGGTAACCCTGTTTCAGCCCCAGGAGTAGGTGGCAACGTGCCCCCGGTGACAATGATCTGGGTCGACAGCCCAAATCAGTTAAGTGTAGCCCTCAGGCTGTCTGGCCTTGTGAGATGGGCGATATCTCATAAAAAAAGTTTGAAACCTGTAAATTAGCAGCATGTACCACAAACAGTTTAATTCATGGATATTAATTGCATCAGGGATAAAGAACAAAATAAAAAAAATTTAAATGTTGGTCAAGTAATTTATCATTCAGTTAACGAGCTAATTAAACTAGATACTCATAGAATTGACTTGCGGACAGACCGTGCTATCAAAGTTTATGTGCACAGAGCAATGAATTGCACCGCACCTGCTCTTTCCTATAAAACATGACTACTCATAAGTCTCATGAATATTCAACATGGGCCAAAGCCAACAAAAAATTTGCATCTAAAAGGTGATACCCCGCAAGATGGCGCCAATGTAAAAACAGGTGTATTTTTTTCTTGTTTTCTTGTTTTTTGCTTGACTTGCATACCCTTTGAAGCCATTGCACTATTTAATGTTTCAAAAGCTTGTAATGGATTACTTCATAGCAATAACTTGAAAAGAGATTTACCAAAAGAAACAGAAATGAAAGCGTGCCTTCAGAATAAATTAGGGAAACGGTAATATTTCCATTTGAACTCAAAATGGACCATTACCCGGATTATTTTCGATCTAAAACTAAGCATTTTAGAATAGAACTCATCATTAATATTCAGAGAATATACTAAGAGCTAAAAACATCAGGTTACAACTGGGGAAATTTGAATGAACAATAAAAAGGAAGGCAATTTCTTGCCATCTTCAATCAATCATCAATTATCAATAAGGACCCACCCATATCAGGGGATTGGGTTGGCTTAGTGGTGTCTTTGCCTGACTTTTGTCTCTGTGGACCATGTACTGTAGAATCCCACACCTCAGACCAGAGCCTTACAGGGCAGGGACCTGGGCCCAATTTTCATAGAACTGCCTAAGCAGACAATTTGGCTGAACAACTCTGTGCTTAACAAAAAATTTGCAGGATACCAGTCAAAGATGGTGCATGTGAACACGGTATTTCGGCTGGTAACCTTATTCTGGTAGGCACAATTTTGCTTAGGCCGAACAAAAGAATACCTGTGTTTCCTATTACACTGTGGCAGGGGAAGAGGGTAGGTAGGTAGGCAATAACTTTTTTTTTTGCTAAAAAATTTTTATGGCTCCGAAAATTAGGGTAGGCTAATGTTCCGATGTTTTTTTATTTTGCGCGCTCAATTGAAAGACTGACCATGTCAAATTTGTTGTAAATGTCAATAGTACCTATCAGCACTGTCTATTCACTGATTTGATGGTTTGTGAATACATGGGTTCTGCCCAGGATTTTTTCAGTGGCAGAAAAAAATGGGCGGGCGGGCGGGCGGGGGGTGGGGTAGAGGCAGCAAAAAGCAGGGTCAAAGGTCACTCACAAATATAAGATGAGGTCACAGCTGTTACAATACCTAGCCTACCACTACCAGTTGTTTGATGCAAAATATTAAATTTAAGGAAATAAAAAATGCTACAGACAGGAATTGTGCTTTGTGATACATTGCAGTTGTTGTAGGCCTACATGTATTCAGATATGCCTTATGTGCAGGTCGGTCAAGCTTTCAAAAAATCTCCCATGATTGATACTTATTTTAATATAAACACTCAAAGGTGCATACAATTATTGAAGCTAAAAAAAAAATTTAAAAAAAAAAAGGAAGTGAAGTTCGCAAACTTTTTGAACGATCTTTTCCCCTAATTTCTGCTCTTAATGAAACTTTTTTCATCAACAACCATTCCCATGGATTCGTGAATAAAGGATCGCTTGTTTAAAATCGCTTCTTTTGCAATACATTTTCGATTGAACGATCGGTGGAACGATCAGTGGAACGATCGGTCGACGACGCACAATGGGGAAAATTGTGCGGCGAGAGCGATGTGTTTTTGAGTACGAGGTTACAATTTTGTATAATATATCACAGGAAGAAGGTTGTAATTAGACTCCACCGCGCGTCTTCTAACCCCTGGAAAATCGAGTTGTGTATTTCCCTACTCGCCTACGTATTGTAGTATAGGACATGGAGGAGAGAGCCAGACTAACAACGTGCATGCATGTTTTAACGTTCGTATACTGAAATTAACGATCGCAGCTAGTAAATACCAGGGACTTTATCGACAGAAAACGAACTGGATATCTTGAATTTACCGGTAGATTTCCTTTTAAAAACCTACATTTTAAGTTAAATAATTAATAGTTTGGCAAGAATTTGATTTGGCAATTAAGTTACTTCACAAATTTGACGATGTGCACAAAAATGAGGTTTAGGGTCGGCACCATAAGATTTTATTTTATATCGTTTTTTGGAATAAAAAGATACAGGGTCGGCGTGATTTTCTAGGGACGGTCGGGTAACCGGAAACACAACTATTATTTTGTTTGGCCTTAAGCAGCTCTGTGAAATTTGACTGCAGTGGGGGGTATCCTCATTAAGGTGCTTCCTCGCTGTATCTAAAAATAAACCCTGCATGTTTCTTACATCTCCTACTCGCCAACCTTCAATGTTGTGTCCTGTATGAGCTCTTCTTATGCCTTGTAATCTCTGTAACACTGACACAACAAAATTCCTTCTAAAAATGTGCCTTTTTTACATGTATGTAGTTTGGCTTGCTTCTTGCTGGCTAATTGGCTTTTATATTTGTCTACGCCTAACTTCTTGAAAGACTAGTTGGTGGGACCAGTTGACTCGTTGTTTCAAATTTTCCACTCGTCAGTATTTCATACTGAATAAGGATGCTTTTCAACAACTGAACTAGCCAGCCAGACCACGCCAACAGAGAAATTTTGACCAGCCCTATCCGTGATTTTACTAGCATTTTGTCAGCAGACCACTGTTGATGGAGAACACTGTATAGTTTTTACAACAAATTTGCCTACCAGTATAACAGCTTTGTGACCTTCGGCCCCGGCGCAATGGAAAGCTACGGACAACGTTGCAAAACTAAATCTATCAAACATGTCAAACTACATAGCATGATAGGGGAATCATTTAGTCTTGGTTCAAGACGTTCATATTGTTCATTCTTCTCGCACAAAGAAAGCGCCAACTCCTGTTGCTTATTTCCCTTGCCGATAGAGGGCGCTATCAACCAGGAACCACTGTCACCCCGAAAACAACAATCACAGGAAGCTCCATGTGTAGCGGTCTACAGTGAGAGCGCCCCCTCTTGAGGCGATGGATCGTTGGATATCAATAACAGTCTTGAACCAAAACTAGGTATCAGTATGGTAGTCTTAGGTACATGTACTTACAACCATCCGTGAAATATTTGTCTTTCCCAATTTGACCTGGTCATCCAGTTCAAGCCAGAAGTTGACGCGAAAAATCTTGAATCTTGAATCACAACAAATTCACCATGAGATCATGCAGAATAAAACTCAATTCAAAGGATCAGCAACACGAACATCTTGTTTTTGTGATGTCACACAAACTGAATTTCTAGTTGTCTTTGAGTTTTTCCTCGACAATTTTATCGCTTACACCAAACAACTATGTGAAGAGCTTCTTTATTTAAATTGTTCTATCACGAATCTGCACCCCATCGAACAGCCATCCAAATGGTTTCCTGAGTTTCTGACAAACATCACGTATGCCAAATTATGAATAGCTAGCTTTCACGCGGGTTGAGTTTAGCGATAATGCCGTGAGGTCAGTGAACACATGTAAACACACCCCCACACGCATGAAACACAATTAAAATTACACACATGTATATACAGCCAAAGGACACCGAAACTACAAGCCACTCCGTCTGTAAAACTGGGAAAAAGACCTGAAGGTAAACGCTTTGTTGTTGTTGACTAACAATGCATGACACTCATGTGCTGCAGGTGCCTTTGTAACGCTCGAGTGACAACATGAGCGATAATGTTACTTTGGTTTGTGACAACTGTATTAAAAAAAATGTCACACTCACGTTCAAATTAAAGAAAAAATTCATTCACTTCTTATAAAACAAGGATTTGAGAGCTGGCCCTCTCAGGTCAAGTTGGTACCTTAAGTCAGTACAAATAGCAACCCCTACTGTGTTCCTGGTTAATAAGGTCTGACATGACACAAAACTTTGTTCACTAAACAAAAAAGGTTCTCAGGTTGTCATGGTTGTATCGTAAACTTAGGTGTGATCCCTGGCTACACGGCAGATAACGGTTCTCGGGCTTCTGACTACAACCCTTTAACAAAGATATTGACTAATAGGGAGACCGCCAACACAGAGCTGGTTAGCTCGGTTAGTAGAGCGCCAGTAAGTTTATATGGAGGTCTTTGGTTCAAGTCCTACTCCAGTAAATTTTTCTTTGTTCAAACCCAAAAATTAATTAAAGAGAGACTCAACAATACATCAATACCAGACGATCATCTCTGTCCACATTCGTCTTTTAAAGCTGCATACTTTTTTAAATATTTGTTATTTTGTTTAAAAAAACAAAACAACCCCAAGTCAATATTTCACTTTAAATCTTTGCATCATTCGATTAAAATCTGAAAAGTAGCTCACAAACTTCATGGTGTACAAATTCGGAAGTTGGCAGCCATTTTTAATTTCAAAGTTATTGGCAGCCATCTTGGAAAGGCATCAGAAAGTAATGAAGCTAAAAGGTACTCTTCCTGCCTTTTTTTTAAAGCCTGTGCAATCACCTGTTGTTTTATTTATTTGGCCATATCACATGGCAGTGGTTTTTCCGTCATTCTTACGATACATTTCAGAGGGAGGCTTCCGAAAAAGTAGGCTTTTTTTTTTTTGCAATCGGCTGGTTCGTACTCCTTATGAAATCACAGTGTTCCCGACATACATTAGAAAATCAACTACACTTTCTTACAGCCATCTTTTAACCATTGTCAACAGACTGTGGAAGTCTCACCAGATCAAAAACCAGACAGCAACTTTCTCTATAAAAAACAAATCTTCTTTTTAAATTCTATTTACACAAAAACCTTGACAACAAAAACACCCAAAGTAGATTGTTTAAAATACAATTTCAATTTTGTTTGTTTATAATACAGATAATTTGGTGATATTAACATTGAAACAAATTCAAACTTGGGACAAGGATGCATTATTTTGTAAAAAAAATACATTTGCCAATTTTGCCCGAATTTGTGCGAAAATGACTATAGTTCTAATGATACATGAGTGCCAGTTGGGCAATATTCTTAATTATTACAAGTAACCATAGTCTCTTTCACTGGTTGTCTTTGTTGATTTGTCAAATTTATTTTACTCTCATACATTTCATGGCTAAATTAAATAACTTTCTCAACAATACATTATAAGTTACAAGAACTACATCAAAACTACAATTTTTTTTTGAAAAAAACAGAATCGCTCACACGTAAACCTCAATATGTCTGGGACCAACTTGGTCCTGGAAGTTCGAATACGTGCGAGACTTACATGTACACAGTCTATTCTGAAAGGTTGACTACAGTCAGAAAGTCCCAACTCAGCACCTTGCATGACAAATACTTATTACAAAATGGCCAAGGTCATGTAGTCACTCCATTGATAAGGTCAACCATAGTACTCACTTACTACTTGAATGGGCAACTCCCTTGATACAAAATTTCCTGCAACTCGGAAACGTCGTCAAGCTTTATTGCCAGGTTGATTATAAGCTATAAAATCCCTCTACATCCATCTAGGACATGGATGCTTGCACAATCCACTGATCTAAATTTCAATGACCCTCTACCCCCAAAAAACCACCCCCACAGAACTAGGTGGATTCTAGGAAATAGTATTAAGTCGGTCAAGGACTGACCCAGGGATCGTTCAGTTACTGCCACACATCGTATGGCATGATCAATGACACCGGAGGTCAAGAGGCCCCAACCAGGTGATTTCAACTTGAACTTCACGCACGCACGAGACGTACATTCTATATGCGTGGGCACCACTCATAAGTACTGTGTGTGTAAGGTTATGTACATGTAGTTTTTTTTTTACTGCTCAGTAATGCAGTTAAACTGCTCCCTGTTCTGTGATGTGGGCGACATCTACATTGTAGTACATTATGCACACAGCACTTAACTGAAACAAATAGGAGAGAGGGACAGGCTTCAAGTTTGGATGAAAATACGTTGTAAAGGAATTTCAACAAAAATTTAAGTTTCCAGAATGAAAAATTTATATTTCCTCACTAAAAATACAAGTATTTCAGTTTCTTGTAAATTTGATGTGTTCCCCTTCACTTTTCATGATGTAATTCAAAGTTTTGCTAACTGACCCCATATCCTTCATAATCCACTGCAGGGATTTGCTTTAATTTTATCAATTTGAAACCAACTATGCATACTTGTATGTAGACAGGAGAGCCATTCTTTTCAGAGCCAAAAATATTTGGGTAGATTTCGGGCCGGTTGAAAAAGGAAAACACCCACAACATACATGTATCAAGAGTTTTGTATAACACTTTTCACATTTAATGTAAATGTAATAATCCACTTTACCCAAAGACCATCGACCATTTTTTCTTCTTCATTTTTTAGACAAACTTCTGGGAAAACTTTACCATATGTTTGCACCTTAAAGGTCGGGTCATCGTTTCATTTTTGTCATCATAATGCTGATTATTAGGCAATGTTATCAAGAAAGATACAATAAAAATCAACTGTGAACGTTTCAGTTGAATAAAGTGTCTACTTGTAAAGAAAACAGCAACAAACTGTCACAGTATTTTCATCAAAAACGTCAAATTCATCCATGTTTAACAGGATGAAAAAGCACTATGCTTGTTCACAGCGGGCACCAAACGCATCTCTAGCCGTATCGAGGGCAGCGTTCAAACAGACACCACGAAAATTTCAAAACGGCACCTACACATGTGTACGGGCGATCTTTGGAGACTCATATTTTCACTTTTCGACATACTTTTATTTATTTCCAATCGACGAGGAAATTTCGGAAGAAATAGTTTTACAAGGCTCACTGCCATTACCGTCTTTATAACAAGTAAGCTTTCGGATAGAAATTACACAATTTCATTTCGGCGGTCATTACCAAAGTATGACCCTATGCCTTTAATTTGAGTATATGCTTTTCTCTAAATTTATGTGACTGAATTTGACATGTTACCCTTCACTGTACATGTTCAATGCACGTTTCCTTGTGCAGTAGTGTACACTATAAAAATAGTGCATTAAAACACTTTTTATTATCACAACTTCTAGCCTTTACCCTCACTGCTAAAAGCATTTATATGACAATAAACTTTATTGTCATATTTTCCTTATGATTTTAATGAACTAAAAATGGCTTGGTTGTTAGTGGCAAGGTCATTTTATGGATGGCAACTAATTTAAAATGGAGGCTATACCTTTGGTAATTACACCCCAAAAATTAATGACCATAACAATTTATAAAAACTTACTTGGTGAGAAGCGCTGCAGCTGTTGATAATATTTAACATTTTGAGAAACGATTCCTTTCTAAGGAAAGTTGTTTTTTTGGAAAGGAATTCAAAAACATTTCCATTTGAAAATTGTTTCATGAAACTTGAAGACAATTATATGAAAAACTAGGAAAAACTGCACGCAATTTCAGCAAAGCTGTGGAGCTCATGAATATATATATGCTTAATCAGGAAAAAAACTTACTCTTCCAAATGTTACCAGCCAAAATGTCATGTAATTTACATTAAATTGTGATTGGTACCCTGCTTAATTTTGCTTAACAAATTTATTTTGTTTTAAGCAAGTTTTTCTTCTCAACAACTTTATGAAATTTAGGTTTTACCTTGTAAATATATATACTGGTCAAGTGCTCAGTTAAAAACCCTGTCATCTTTAGGAATTTTTTTCTTAAAATTCAAGTTCTGATTTATGTCTAATTGAGATGGTAACATATTATTCTGGATCCCAAACTTGGATTTGAACCACGAATCGTGTCGTGGATGGTTTATAATTTTTCGAATACATTTTGGGTTACATTATTGCTTTTATTTGGAGTGTCTTGGCCGTGCGGTTTAGTGCATCAGACTCAAGTTCTGATGGCTGAGTCATCAGGTCTCAGGGTGTAGGTCCGAATCCCGGTCATGAACACAGAGTCCTTGAGCAAGACACTTTCAATTGCTTCTTATCACCCAGGAGTAAATGGGTACCTGTGAGGGCAGAGATGTTTCTTGTGATTGGTGTAGCTTGGTGCGCTACATACATGTACTTGGCAGCTGAGGCTGTATACTCCCCAGGGAGCTGAGATGGTTTTAGGAATGAAATAAATGGCCCAGTGACCAGGGGTAATAATAATGAAAGCGCAATGATCATTCTTTGGAATTGCACTATATAAGAGCCGATATTGTTATTGTTATTATTATTACTATAATTGTTTACAAGTAAAAACAAAGAGGCTGACACTTCACATGTGTTGTGATGGTGTCAGACTCATCACAGGTAGGATTAATCTTATACCACGGCACCTCCTGGCAGGCAAAGGTAAGTAGTTGAAATGTATTTATATATAATGGGAATCAAAACATTTGCACCATACGGTTTTCTTTTCTTTTTTATCACATCATCAAGTACTGCAAAAGAAACTTGGTACAATATGAGTTAAATGTATGGGGTTTTTTTTCTTTCTCCATTGTAGAAATTGATCAAATTATATACCAGAATCTGCAGTACATGTAATGCAATATTTCGTAATTTTGGCTGCATAACATGTGGCCACTGCATAATATGTGGCAGTCGAACTTTCACCGAGTGAGCTCCTATGTAAAGATGCAATGTCATGATGTATTTCAAACATTACCAGGGACTGCAGATTTCTGCCTTCATACCAGCAACATTTTTACGCTTTAGTCTTCGCTTAACATCTTCTATGACATTGTGCCAAGGTCACGGTTAATCAGTGCTCCGAAAACAACTAAACAAACACAACTTTTGAGACAAATAGTTCCATTGGCATGCTGCTACTAACAGTAGAGCAGCCCTGAAGTTGATTATGACGAACGTAATTGGGACAAACTCCGTACCATATTGCCAAGTCATTCAAACACAAGGTTACACATATGTATCTCTCTTTCTTTCTCTCTCTCTCTCACTCTCTGTACGTACTTACATCGAACATCTAGCCATTCTGTAGAGAGACAACACTCGCCCGACGAGCATTCCTCAAATCAATACAAATTCGACATGGGGAGATTATTGTCTCACCACACTGCTGAGTTGAACACGGTAGGCATCGCCGGCATGCAAGGAGCAAGCATGTGCTGCGCAATCACCATCCCTGTCGTCAACATCATCATCATCATCATCATCATCATCATCCTCGTCGTCGTCTTCATCACAGCCGGCCAAGAGCATCGAGAAAGTGCCTACCCACCTTACTCCTCGACAGCGTGGACGGTGCATATATCCTCAGCCACTGCAAAGAGGGGCCCCCTTCAGTAACGGACACAGATACTATGCATAATGACCCTGATATAATGCGCTTGTATTTGCTTGCTTTGCACACAGCCCAGCGAATCCAAACGCCCACACACACACACACACACACACACTACATGCTCGGCAAGCTTCAAGTTCAAAGACTTTAAGTGGATTCACAACGAAAATTCCATTCCCACGAATGCGGATTTACTCCCCGATAGACTCTCTCTACACTGAGAGTTGTGAAGGGCTATGCCCTGCATTTTCAAGCACTTGCAACGTTGCTTCTTAACTACCACGATACAACAATTTAAGTACTCAAGAATTACAGCACGCTACTTCAACTTTGATATTTTACAAAATCCTGCGAGCTAGGCCTGCATGGTTTTTATGCACTACGGAATATTTAATGCGGACAAGAAAACGCTTTCAAAGAAAAAGTACACTACAGTACTGCAAATTTGCGTGAAATTATTTCTTAACTCCCTATTTATAATTTACAGAATTTCATCTTTGAGAGGGCAAGGCCATTTTCACTTTTTTTTTTCAAAGGGCACTCCCACTGGAATAGCTGTAAGTCTATAAGAAACTTTTGAAGGGGCACCAAGGCCAAGAACAGGGGAACAGAGGCTTCCCGGGCCTCCATGTACATGTAATTCCTGGGCTGTATTTAAAAAATACACATACAAATTGTAATGTTACTGGGTCAAACTGGCTGACCTAGCTTAAAATCGCTTCAGTTGACAAATTAGTTGAGCATTTGGACGGCATCCTCTTTTCGATGGACTGACCTTTAACCCATTGGGTCAGCAGTCACAAAAAGTTGTGAGTGCACACTTATCTTTCGACATTAACTGGTTAAACGATATCTGACAAGTAGCATGCGCGCCTCAAATACATACATTGCGCCAAAAACTAGACCAATTTAATGAAAGTCAACATCCACAACTATCAATAAAAGATCTCAACATATCAAGTCAAGAAAGTCATCGGGAAAAACGGCGTCTTGAGTCCCGAGTTTAATCAAGCTCCGATTTAAGGCTGAAAGCCATATGGCTCCAATCCGTGTTGACTTCATCAAATTTCAACACGATTTAAATCCGCTCTGCTTCCACACTGCATGCCGTGAAATCAGCTTTTTTTTGCTAATTCTCTACACGGGTCAAAAAACCCTTGACCCGGTCTCCCGAGCAGGGTTGGTTTCGACAGGGATCGAGCGCTCTACTCCGGTCAATGCCAGTTTGACATGTTTTATAGTCAAGCTTACACAGGTAAGACTCTGTCAGACTGGTACCTGTGTCCAACCTTAGTGTTAGCCAGACGGTACCTGGGTGCATTTTGGACACCCTGTTTTAAATTTGGACACCCTGTTTTATCTGTCATTGACATGTAAATGTATTTAAGGGAACAATTTGGACGTCCAGTTTTTGAAATTTCCAGCAAATTTGGACAGCCTTTTACCAAATCCTGGCTAACACCTTGTATCCAGAGATATTTCGTAATGTGAAAAGTCACCATGGAATCACCCTTATCCTCTGGAAACCAACAGTGTAACACATCCCTTTAAAAAAGAATGATGCTAAGTTCATGTACTTTTCAGGAAGTTCATTGTGAACGTGAGAGAGGTAGAATGTTAATTGTGGCCAAATGATAGTGATGATGTAGAAAGTGTAATAAACTCCCCTTGAGCATCATGCCATGATGGTGGGGTTGGCACTTCGTCACACAGGAGAATTTACAAATTATTATTTAATACTGCAGCTTTTGTTTTTGTATAGGGTATTACTTGCAAGCGTTATTATTATTGCAAATGTTTCCGGGGGGGGGGGGGGGGGAGGGGGGGTTAAGTTGTATGATTTACTGAAGGTATTTCTGCCACAACGATCCTTTTTTTTGGTCTTAAACTTATCATTACAAAATGTATAATTGGATTAAATTTAAGTCCATTAATGCAATAGACCACTTGCATTGGCTGCAATCACCAGGGTCAACCAATGGAAACGGGCAAGTGTGTGTGTGTGTGTGTGTGCCATACACAACTCTCAGCCAATGATAGGTCTTCATTGACCTCAGTGAGGGCGCTGTTTGTGTCTTGTGACATCATATGCAGGGGGGTCTATCTATCATGCAAAATCATTTAAGCTACAAAATTATTACAAGGAAAAGCTTACAAATTTGATGTGTTTGTTTTGGGGTTTTTTTTCTAATTCAATTTTGTCTATGCAATCCAGTTGTCGATATCATTTTGTATTGTACACTCAAGTGCTTTCCAATATAGGACTCCTATATTTAATTTGGGACACTGTGGCAGAATATATGGTAAAATAAAGGGCGACACATGATGCGTCTTCCACCAATCAAATGACAAGGATCTCTGTTTGTGGTATATAATTTCAATGTATAACTGTTCATGACTTTTGGTGGGAAAATTTCAACCTCATGCCCCATCAGCCATTTTCACAGGCATTTGCTGAAAGTAACAAAACCCACCAACAGAAATGCGTGAAACCTACTGAATGCTACACATACGACAAGCTCCTTTTTCAATTCTCTCTGCTCATATCTCAAGCATATAGTTTCCACTTTGAGAGGGCAAGACCGATTTCATGTTGCAAAGGGTAACTCCATTGGAAAATTTAATCGAATGTCCCACGGAAAACTTATGGAAGGGGGGGCACCATGGCCAAGACAAGGGTAACAGACGCCATGGCCTCTGTGGCCTCCATGTAATTCCAGACCAAATCAACAAGATCCAAAAACATTTTTAGTTTCTAACATTTATCTGCCACCATAGAACAATAGTTAGACTACATGTAACTTTACTTCCTGCCTCACTTTGGATACACGGGTTTGAATGGGAAAAATTGAAGATGGATGCATCTTTACAGAGGTCGATGAGAGACTTCCTGAGTCTTGTTGACCTTTAGCCAACCCAGTCTACCTTATCATCTTTAATACATTTTTCAAACAATCTACGTACACAACATGATCGAAAAGGCAGTCCATGTGTATATAAACCCCATGACTACAGGGAGAGCAGCTCCCAATGTAGCAATCATCATCAGCCGAAATCAAGTGCAATTACCACATACTTTAACAAAAAAGTTCATTCCAAAATGATGCCACAATGAAATTCCTGTACGAGTGACAACATGTCGGACGTCTTATCCCCCGCCTCATTCCATGGTTAAGACCCTCATAATGAGACGGCAAATCCTGCCCGCATCCTTGGCGCTCAGTCATTAAGTCTGCCCGCTTGTGCATTACCATACAGATGGGCAACAGAGAGGTGGCGGGCAATGCATCCATTAATTATTATTCATTCCAAATGGCAATGTATGCATTTGATAGTGGGCCCATAGAAGATTAAGCGGGCAGGAGAATTAGCCAATTGGAAAAAAGGTAACCTTCAAAAAGCTTAATGAGATTGGACGAATGTGATAAAATTCCTGGGAAAAAATTGGCTTGTGGGTCTGGGTCCCCCATGATGAAAGTCAATTTACCAGACTCTGTGTATCATCAGAAGTACAAAACTACGGGTTTCAGGCACAATGTGGACTGTTTCTTTCTCCGTTTGGTGACTACTTTTTTGTGAGAATTGTGTCACCAAATCTTGATCTCCCAAATCCAAAATCTGAAAGAAGTGATATTTTTTTGACAACTTTCTTGTGATTCTGATGACTGATTGAGCAACGTTACCCAACAAAGTGCAGCTACTGGTTTTTAACAATTACCAATGTTGGCCATGTTCTTCAAAAGGAATAGGTTACCAGCCGAAAAACTACTATGCAGCGCAACATTGCTTGTGACTGGCTCCCTGTGAATTTCTGTTTAGTAAATGAAGTTAACTAAATTTGTTAAGTATTATTTGTAGCGGACTCAACAGTTTATATAAATTGGGCCCAGAAGCCACTCCCACGCCCCCCCCCCCCTTTGTGTCTTGGTCCTTACCTTTGTGCCTGTAAAAAAATTGTAACAGAGTTGTCTTTGGAAAATAAAATTGTCCTTCGTCAAAGATTAACTTGCAGGCCTGTTTGTAATACATGTTCTCCAACGTGTATTACAAACACATCAAGACCTACGGCTTTAAAAAAAATTTCCCTGAACCCTATTCCAAAACATTCGGCTCAACAAAACTGCTCTAATTGCTACCAGTCACAAAAGGACACCCACATTAAAACTCATACATCAACAAGATCGGCACCCGTCCCCAATATAAACTGTATGTTTTCTCCTATACTTCTTCCCGATTCAGAGTGGGGAAAAAAAGGGCCCCCCGAAACAGTGAATACATTAAGCCTACAAGTACAACTCGGGATTTATCTCAAACCGAACGCCTCAGGCTTTTGTAAAAAAAAAAAAAAAAAGGGGGGAAAAAATACTCCTGGCCACCTCCGCAGTAGATTACTTGCCTCGTATGATGAAAAAAGAGTAATTACTGAAATATATTACTACTAATACATGAATTGTACATGCATGTTCTCCCCCCCCCCCACCCCCCAGTGGCAGGTTTCACTTCATCTCGTTCAGGTCACAAAATGCTACTCAAGTTCACAGCGCTCAATTCCAGAAGTGCTCTTTAGAATAAATCAATTTTAATTCACTTCATTATGAACTGGCTATGAGTTTATTTGAATCAGCGTCCATTCCCCCCTTCACAAAACGGCATTTTTAAAAAAAAGAAAATGTTCACAGTTTAAGTGAAGTCGTTAGCTCACTGTATAAACTGTTCACTAAACATTTTATTTAAAAACTCACTGAATTAGAACAAATTCATTCCTCCTCAATTACCAAGTATGAGTTGTTAAAAGGCTTAAAACAAAACTTTTCATACAAAAAAAGTGTTGAAACCATAAAACTGAAATACATTATTAAACTCGAAAATGCAAACCTTGGTTATAAGCCCAACCAAAATGTGTAGTCCACTTGTGTTGTATGTTTGACGTAATTACGCGATGAATGTAGAGAACAGAAAGGGTTTGAATGCCACCAGTGCCTCAGTGTCCCATCCCGTCATACATGTAAACTACAATTGACGTGATGATTGCCTAATAGAGATGCCCTTTAGCATTGAATAAATAAACCGTGCGCACGGAAGAACAAACCAGAGTCATTGAAAGCTGCGGTTTAGAGAGAGAGAGAGAGAGAGAGAGAGGGGCCAATGGCATGTAATCAAATTGGTTCTTGCATCTATTGATCTGTACCACTGTGATCTTTAATTTGTTCAATGTGATTAAATTTGTCATCATTTAAGACCAATTATCTGTGGTCCTCGTGTGCGTGCGGGATTGTCAAGCGTTTGCGGTCAGAGCGGCTGCCACATAAGAACTGTTTTCAATGAAATGAACACCACAGTTTTTACAATATATTTGTAAAACCTTCTCTTTGTTTGCCTTTTTAATATTGTCTCTCTTTAAAACCTCATTTTAGCCTCCCTGTTTCTAAATGTGACGCTCTCTGCCAAAACCAGGAACTTTCTGCTCAAACCCCAAAACTGGATTATTTTCTCTTCCATGAGATGAGAAGCAAGGTTTTAGCCAGAATTTGGTACAAAAAAGGGGCCCCAAATTTGCTAAAAATTTAAAAACTGGGTGTCCATATTGTTCACTTACAATACACTTACATGTAAATGACAGATAAAACAGGGTGTCCAAAAGACACCCAGACACCCTTCTGGCTAACACTACGAGAAGAAGAGCTGTCAAATAACACCTAATTTAGGCCTACAAGGTCAGCATAATTTGTCACATTGACGTCATGGCTGATGTTTTCTGCTGTTTTCACTTTTTATACCATTTTCAAGAGAAGTGTCTGATTTTGGCATAAGGCACCACAAATTATCTCCTACCTGAAGTACAGTATGTGTAGGCCCTACCCACTAATAAATTTGTGAAATTATTCATACTTAAGACGAAGAATCACAAATTTATTCCCAAATCTCTTTTGGCAGTTGATGATAAATTTGTAGATGAACATGTCATTTTTATGTAACCTGGGCGCAATTCAGAGGCGATTTACTTCACTTATGAGGCATCCTTGGTTTCATTACTGAAAATATTATAAAAATAATATATTAATAATAGCAATGTCCACTTTTCCAATCTTTACTAAACAATGGCCCTTGTGCAAGCTTGACATTGTTTTTTTTAAAGCACAGAATGCAAATATCTAAAGGTTTCTCCGCTGAATTTGTAAATGTACTAAGCGTAATAATTTTGAAAAAACTCAGGTCAGAGTTAAGATTTTTGTTTGTTTAAATTTTCATCAAATTTCTACGCCAATTTTCCAGATCTGTACCTTGGTTGGTGTAAAAATGTATTTGAAAGACAAGTATTAGTACAGTATATCAAAGGAGGCGGTGTTCCTGCATGACCAGTTATCAAGCCACACCTTTAAAGTTAAAGCTCTTTGCCATTATTTAAGTTAAGTATGCACTACTCTGTGTACAGGGATCCCACTTCTGTCACCGTTTATTTTTGTACAGTAGCGGGGACTGTACAAACTACATTACACCGAGAAGAATTACAACAAAAGACAAAGTTCAACACTCTGCATTAAAATTGCTACAAACTACATGCAGGCCGACATCATTCAATTTGGTTATAGATTGCCCCTAAGCCGGCAGCAATCCGCAGACATTTGCGATGATTAAAAGACAAGACAGCGCTACGCGTAATTCATCACCGAACCCACCCACACACGGGGTTGGCTGTTACTGTGTGTCGGAGGACACCATGGGCCAGGGATGGATTGAAATATTAATGGAGTATAGAGAGATCTGAAGCAAAGAAAGAAGAAAAAGAAGAAGAAAAAACGCTCAGAGAAGCCATTGTGGCTGCTCGCTACGGTACATGTAGACGCCAAGTACTCGACGAGCCCTCATGTTTATTCTAGACATCATTTTCCTTTCTATTCCCATGCAATCTAAAGCACTTCTTATTTTACAATCAGAGTTGGGAATTAAAGGGTTATAACCACTGTAGTCTGGTGCCCCGTTCAAACAGTGTTTGCATCTAACCGGTGAGTTGCAACTTAACGTGTTGTAGCCAGGCTACTTCTTTTTACAGCATATACCTGTCATGATATTATGCGGCAGTAGAACAAAGGAACACAAAAGGAACAATGCTGTCCTCACATTGGAATCGTATTTTTGTGTCCTCACTTTTTTTTCCACACGCTTAGAGTCTATGGAGAGTGATAAGTTAGAGGGACAAAGGAAAGTCCTCACATTGATAGCAATACATTGTATATTGATGTACGTACTGATATTGTTTTGCCCCTGCACCAGATAGATTTTAGGAGTGAAGGGGACTCAGTTTCAAGGTAGAGAAGAGAGAAAGACTTTTAAGAACACCTTACTCTTCATCCCAGCCCCCCCCCCCCCCTCCCAATTTAGTGGATGTTGATATTATTTGTGCTTTATTTACAGGAACAACGATGTCAGAAAAAACACTTTTACCCTTTAAAAAAATGTACAGTGAACATGTACGGTGGTCACATTTCTGCCCTCAACAAAACACAAAGTGTATCGAATTAATACTGCACAATAACCATACAGGGGTTTGACTTTCAACAGAGGGCGCCATTTAACTACTTTTCACAAAGCTACAATTTTATCATACTAGGGGTGGCCTTAACATTGGCCATGGGTTGGGAAATCCGGCTCTTGGTTAATCTGTCAGCCATACAATAATAATAATAATAATAAAGATGCTTTCTACAGCAAAATGACATCACGAAGCATTGTACAACAAAAACTCCACAAGTTATTAAGATAAAAGCAGTCAAAACAAAAGACAAGTAATTAAAAACTAACAGTTAGGTGATTTAAAAAGTAAGACGAGATCAGCCCTCCCTCTCCCACAACCAGGACTCCTTTCGTTAACACAGACTAGGCAGTTTGGCTAGCAGGCGGTCTAATTCCTCCAATATCCTCTTCTCCTATATCACTCCACACCAAACTGTTTGTACTTGGATAAGATTGGTATGCCTGACCCTGTGACAAGTGCTTGTTCTTTGGGACTAGACTACTGGCCCCAGTCCTTCGGAATCCCTCACTTTGGCAATTGAACATGGAAGGATTTGGGACTTTTAAGGGTTAAGGTATTGGGGTTTTTTTTCTACCAAAGGAAAATAAGTTCTCCAAGAATCTTTTTGTCCCCCCTTTATTACAAGATTCAAAATTTGTGCCTACATCTGGAAACATGAGATAGCCACAAGACTCACACGTGTTAAACCCCCCAAGAGTAATATTGCAAATAATATCTCAGCTTTCCCAGGTCAGCCCCAGACAGTAGTAGGGTTGGACTGTCGATGTCTAAGTACTATAAAATTTGTCAGCTCAACTAGTTTGCATATTTTGCATTTTAAGCAGCCTACATATATGCTTTTTCTTTCTAATCACAGCTTGATCATTGATAGCCTAAGTGTTTGTCTTGTCTACTGTCTTAAGTCTCATAGTCTACTTGATGAGAGCACTTCAGTGGGGCCAGATAAAGTGGGTGACTTCTTGCCGAGAAGGATATACTTGGTTTGCCGTCTTGGATTGTATTTGTACATGTTCTTTTAACATTTAGTCATTCATGCAGAATAAGGGTTTCTATTTTTAGGTAAACAATTATATTTTTGTTATGTTATCTGCGTTTGTTTTATATTTTATGTAAATCATTTTGTGTTCAATGCGTGAAGTGTTTATTTATATTTGTTTTTAACCACAAACATTTTTTTTTTTTGCAGAAGTTTTCTCTCTTCCTCTTATTATTATCACTGATATTATTGCACTTATATTTAACTCATAAAGCCACATTTGTAAATTAAACATTTAGAACTAATTTCCTTTTTTCTTGTTTACTGAAAAGTTAAGTGGGTGTTTTTTTTTCCCCACACTGCGGACATTTAAAATGGACTTGGTTCAAACAGTACATTACAGAAATACTAAAACACTAATAACACATTATCCAAACTGACAAACTGCAATCACCCGTTCAGATACAGATCTCCATATTCAAAGAAATCCTCCGGGGATTTTTATTCTGAGAATTCAAAATAGTCTCAACCTGCTTAATGGATACACAAGGTTTTTAGCCAGGATTGGGTAAAAGGCTGTCCAAATTTGCTGCAAACTTGAAAACTGGGTATCCAAATCGTTCACTTTACATTATACATTATGTAAATGACAGATAAAACGGGGTGTCCAAATTTAAAACAGGGTGTTCAAAATAAGCTTGAGGCGGTTTTTGATTTTAGGGTCCACGGTATACCGTCGCCAAAATACCGCTGTTATCGGTATTACCGGGAACTTTTCGGATGGGGAAAAACCCCCAAAGAAGCACAACAAACAAACACCACGCATTGAATTGAGGCCAGACAATCATGGTTATTTAACAGCAGGTTAGCGCTGAGCTTGTCTTTATCTTTTATTAGGACAAATAGATTGACTTGTTTTCAACATAAAACTTATCAAATTAAGCTTACTGTTCGTGCAGCAGCGGTAGGAAATTCTCATGGTTGATAACTTGATGAAAATACCGCGATCTATTTTCGTTTGCATGCTGCACGCGCTGTCCGTATCTTGTTGGTATCCGCACAGCCACCTGTGCATTGCTAATGCATGTACTTGTTAACCAGCGCGCCACGATCCCGATCCGAACGTGTAACCAGGAAGTCGCGGAATGTCGGTGTTTATCAGAAAATTGCCGCTTTTGACGCTCTTTGTCGCAACTTATACAAGCTGTCGGTAGAGGGCGCACTAAAAATGTAGCGCCCTCTTGAGGTGTTCGCTCACCCAAATGGCATTGCAAAACGTCAAACGTGCGTTTGCTTGTGTTGCGATCGCCCGCTTAATACTTACAGAGATACGGCCGGGTGCCGCCGGGGGCAGGAAACTGCTAAAAACCGCAAACAATAAACAGTCTGCTCGGGATGGACAATTGGGCTTTGTATTCTCCTCATTTATGGCCTACCAGATAAGTTTTTTTTTTTTTTTTTTTTTTTTTTTTCGGTATTGAAATTGAAAACCGTACGGGACAGTATTTCGGTATTTCTAAAACAGCTCACGGTATTTTCGGTATTGAACAAATACCGTGACTACTCGGTAATACCATATAACCGCCCAAGCTTAGTTCAAAAGACACCCAGACACCCCTCTGGCTAGCACTATGTGGATACATCAGAGCCACAGGGGGGGGGGGGGCAGTAGGAAAAATGTGATCGTGTATAAGATCTACAATAGACCTCATGCAGTGACGTCATCCAGGGCTCAAATTTGTTGACACTGGACCGCAGGCCTGAGGCCAGTGATTTTAGCATCGGCCCATTAAAATTATGAGCGGACAAGTCCCGCGGTCTTGTGTTTTTCAATTCATGAACAACACGTCACTGGGTAATATATCTTGAACAGAAACAAATTATGTTCAAATGGTGACTTTAGTCCAATACTACTTCAATTCTATTGAGTAATGAAAGATACTTAATACCCATAAAGACAAATGCGATTAATCTTTTCTTACATGTCATCAAGCACGTTCAAATAATTACAGTCAAATGCATGTTAAACTGTATAGTGGGAATTTTTTCTTCTTCTCATTTTGATTCTGGTCTTATACAAATATTTCTGGTCCAGTAAACATTTTGAGATACAAGTCCTGTGGTCTTATGGATTTTTTCCCAAAATTTGAGCCCTGTCATCACCCCACCATCTTAGCGGTAAAACGATGATGCAACAATGGTAACCGCACATCTATGCACATAAGATGGGCCAATGAGTAACCATTTTTTGACCTCTAGCTGATGGCGCTCTACTCAAATGTCGCATGTGCATGGTTTATGGCGGATAAAGTACTAAAGTACAGAATTGAGTCATCTTGGTGTTGATTGTTTCCTTTCCTTTAACAATATATCCCTGAGGCTAGAGTGCCAAGTAAGCAAGCGTATGCTTTGAATGAGAATCGTGATCCAGGAAATAAAGCAGGCCTAGAATTTCATCTCTGCGGGGGCAAGGCCATTTTTTCTTTTTTTTGCAAAGGGCACTTCCATTTGAAAAGTCTATGGGAAACTTTTGAAGGGGCACCAAGGCCAAGACCAGGGGGCAACAGAAGCCATGGCCTCTGCGGCATCCGTGTAATTCCGGACCTGATAAAGGACAGAGCGGTGCTGGAAACCAGCTTTCAAAGAAAGAGTCTTTCCGATCATAATGGCCAAAACGAAAATATCAATGCAAAGTTTATAATTATATGCGACAAAACCTTTGTTTTTGTAAGCTAGGCTTTATAGTAATCAATATGCCATTTTTAGTACCTCATGTTGAACTTGTGGTTTCCTGATTTTCCCATTGCTAGTTGCACAATCCTTCCCACATTTATTTAGACCAGCGCGGAGCCGCGGACTACAAATGGAAGAGTTTTGACTCCTCGCCGCTGGCAACTGTTTTCAGTCACATTTTGCCGGCGGGCGGGAGTAGCTAAGGTCAAGCTCTGGTGGTATAAAATGCCAAATTAGTACCAATTTAAAAAAAAAAAATCACGGATATAAACTCTGGGAAAATTTTTTAAAATCAAGAAATCCACATACGAGCTCGTGACAAATAGAGGGTAGAATGAATAATGGTTACAATTTTGGAAGTAAGTGCTATTTGGAAGCTATTTCACAGCTGAGAAACTGACTTATGAAGGCCGAGGCTACAATGTGGTCAAGCTGCAGGCTTTAAAAGCCCCTCTGGCAGCCAGCCACATCAGCCCATCACTACAGAGCACAGCCAGAGATCAAAAGTGTTTGATTTTTCCAGAGGGAGGAAAGCGGAAGGCCTGGAGAAAAAACCCTTGTGGCATACATGTGTGTAGGAGAGAACCGACGCACAACTCTTACTCTTAAATGGCTGAGCTGAGACTTGAACCAGGGCCACAGTGGTGAGAGATGAGTGCTTTCAAACTAACTACCCGTGCCACCCTCTAACCACCCGTGCCACAAACTGCAAGAACAAAAAACTTCAATACAAACTCCATAATGTCTGCAGAATAAAAGTGAGGCTACTGTTACATGTAATGAAGTGGCCATACACCGCCTTGTGATGTTAGGCGATTTCTCATGACAAAATTTTAAAATTTTAACAAATGTTACAATTTGAGGAGGGGGATGGTTGAACATTGAAATGGGCTGCCCATCAATAAAAAATAGGATGGATTTGTGTTGCAGCGAGGCAGTAGATATTACAAAAATGAGTGAAAAGTCTTGAAGTATTGTAAGGTCCATGATCATTGTCTTACACTGAATAAAGTAAAGAGCTATAAGACTGTACAAGGAACGATTTCGGCCAGCAATTGTGCGTAGCAAACTGTTTAGACGGAGCATGTTTTGTGCTCACTAATACTATGTGGCAAATTTTTTTGGGGGGGGTAGCAACTGATATACATTTTGTGTAGCATTTTCCTCTGCTATATGGGGGAAATCGTTCACTACTGCACCAAGTTTATATTTAAGTGAATATGAAAGTTTTAACGCTTCAAAGATTTTACATACGGCCCAAATGTCATGAGTTCTGTATGAGCACACGGATTTCCTGTGTTTATATATCAACAGAGAAGGAAAAGAAAAACTATCGTAGAATAACTGCACACGATTTCAAATGTATCTTGTAATTTCTATAGGGGCCGAGACGGTGTTTCCAACTGCCACTTGTTCACTTGTTAAGACCAAACACAACCTTGTGTCATTGGTGCAAAAGTCCAGGTAGTGGTCAGATTCAGCAGCTTTTCCCAGATTTTACAGCCTGCTCTAGACTAGTTTCCCAAATTGTATTGCCTGCTCTGGTGTACTTATGAGATCCTCTCGATGGTTGAAGACAAGGACCGAAGGGTTAAGATGACCCATGTGTTCAAATTTGGCAAACTTTTTTGATTGTAGTTTTATAAATGCTTAATAGTATGCTCAATTGGGTACACTTGAAAAGTTGTCCAAAAAAAGGTCAACAAAATTTGCCAAATTGGTAAATATGTGGTCTACAACCACCGGGAAAATTGAGGGTTACAGTTATCGCAACTAGATCTTATATTATACCATGTCAGTTCAGAGATACACTCTTTCCCTCTTGTGCAGAGGTAGCCCCGCCCCCTTTAACTCCTCTAAAGAATTTAAAGAATTTCTGGGATTCCCAGAAAACAGTGAAGACACAATAGGAACGAAGGTGCGATTTTTGAGCCAAATAATGGTTATTTATAAAAATAAATTGAAAAAAGAATATTCTTATTAATTTCTAGCATGGATTCAAACACGGAGTGTGTCAAATCATAACGACATATTAAGCAGAGGGCATTTCACTGAGCTACATTCACGCAGCAGTCACAGCACAGAGGTAAAACATCAAATTCAATGTTATAATGTATAGTGTTCTGTGTTAGCTATATATTTGTGTACGCGCTAAAGAAGACACTACTTATGATTTGTCAGTTTAGACAGACCACTATAAAACCTTACCCGGTACTGGCACCAGATCCTTTAATCTAAATTCAATCAGCCTGGCTGGTTGGTTTACAAATTACTTTTTTTTTTTTAATACATGCATAACTTCATTGCAACTGATCAAGGAAATGACAACACGACAGTGTAGTTGCACCATATTGAAGAAGGCTATATGGTTTCACTTGCAAGTTGCATGACAATGACATCATATTCGTAATTAACAATTGAACTCAAGTCAAAAAAACAAAATTAGTTTTCAAATCAAACGCCTGCCTACGTACCTTGGTCCGGGTCGGTGTACAGCGTATGGCACTCTTTCAGAATTCTCTCATTCACTGAAACACTCGCCGAATCCGTCGGATTTGCTGAGCTTCGTTGTTTGACTCTGCCTGACATGTTGGATCCTTTTCTTTTCGCCGGTCTTTGTCCAAGTATTTCGTCTGTCCAGTCGGGGAATTGGACAGGGGAAAATGACAACGTCACGCAGTTTTTTGCCCTGTTGGATTTCAATAAATTTAAACATACAACACATGGAGCCGACGTGTACCTAGTCCTACCGACACCAGATTTGCCTCAGTTAAACACACCAAATGTCATTTGACGTTTGCTTTGGTGCCAGACTAATGTCAGCAAATATCGTAGAGGGCGCTATGTAAGCAGATCGTGTGAGACCTCATGCTGGTCGCGGCCACGTGAAACTTGCGTCAATGTGTTTTGGAGGCGCGCGCAACAACTTGTTGCTTTCCAGATATTTTTGAAGAATTAATATATAGGCCTATAAGTGTTTGGGGTCTCCTTGAAATTAGTAGGGAGTTGAAGGGTCGATTTTTCTGAAATTTTACACAGATAAAAATATAAGAAGTCTACCACCGGATAAAAAGTTTTTGTGTGTGTGTGGACAAATTGTTTTTTTTCCATTCTCAAATGATGTAATTTTACTTTCTATTCTTGATGCTAGCTGTGCCCGAATGCCCCCCCCCCCCAACTGATAGAAAAATGTTGAGTTACACTGGTAAAATTCATCTCGTGCTCGGTACGCCACAGCTCACAAGCTTGGATCAAGTTAAAAGTCCGTGGGGAAAACCGGACATGTCCAAACCGCCGACACCAATAAACATTATAATTAATTTAATTGCATACACGGTAGTTTTTTCCTGAATTATCGCCATTTTTTTTCAGTTGAACTGAAGTTCCAGAAGCTGAGAAGACGTGCTCCTCTGCCCTTGCCCGCCGTCCAAGATTTGCTTCATTTTAAAAACAAAAACAACATCAAAATAAAATCTCACAGCAAACAACGCAAAATAATTCAGATTCCTTGTCGTTTGCCCTGGTGTGGCCCCTGACAGTTATTCTTGTAATTGTCGTCAGGGCAAAACAGCAGATAATTACTTTAAAAGTGACTATCGGAATCGAAATTGGGGGAAGATTTGCAACACAATGTGATTGAAGTTGTAATTGAAAAGTAAGCCAACGATCAGCGATTGACCTTTTTACAAGTAGGCAGTTCGTCTATGAATCTGGCCTGGGCTCCGTCTGCAATTTTTAACTCTTGTGGTAGTTTTTTCTGCATTAGATAGAGCCTTATATAGACTTTTATCACGGTACAGCCAACTTGCTGCTGTCGAGAAATTTGGTGCTAGCACCAAACTTCAAAAAACCTTTGACAGTGCGAACAAAATCAAAAGTTCCCGTGTTATACCTAGTTTTCAACTGTAACGTTTTCATATTAAAAACGTTAAATCTTATTTTATTTCTTCACAAACGTCATTCTTATATCCCAAACCATCATGCCTAGGCGCCCCAATTAACTCAGCCCAGTATGCTCATACTCATAGTCCTAGTGTAGTATCTTTTCCTCTTCCACATAAGAATGTAGGAAGGAAGTTGAACCACAACCATCAAATACAGAGTCCTAAATCATCTGTAATACTACTTTTTTATTAAATAGTTTTCTTCACTATCGTGACAGTTACCAAGCATAATGACCCCCACAGCCTCGCTACCATGGGCAGCACGCCGTATCGATACCTCTCGTCACTTACTAAATGAACCATGTTTTTACATTTTCGTTTTTAAGAGTGATCGATCTCGCTGCGCCATTTCGATCACGATTTCGCAGCGAGATCGGTTACCTCTGGAAACGAGGATGTCCAGCCACCCACGTATTCAGAAAATTAAAACGCATGCAGTGCAGGGAGGTGAACATTTTCTCATTTGGCTATTTTCTGTCGGTGAATCCCTTATTTTATCCGAACGAAAACTGAAATATTGGCAATAACTTACCAATTTTTATTTAGGAATATTGAAATTTAATAGCTATAAGTCATTCCAAAATTTTAGTCAACGAAAACAAATCGGTAAATGTCTAAAAAATATGCCTCACAAACACGGAGAAAATGTACACACGTATGCAATATGTCTTAATATGTGATTGTATACGCTTTAATACTAAAACATATTTTTGAAAAGAATTTGTACTCTCGTTTTGAGTAAAAGTGTAAGTTTAAGCCCAGAGTCTTAAAGACTGTTACACTGGGCACAACAAATTGTTGAGCTGGCTAAGTTGGTCCACTAATTAGTGGTTAATTAAACACAGTTATACAGATCCGATTTTCCATCTATAGGCCCCCCTAACACGCACAAAATTGCCCATTCTTTTGAGTCAACTACATTTTGAAAAGAACTTGTAGGCCTACCCTTCATTACAAATAGAAGTAGAAGTTTGAGCACAGAAGCTTCAAGATTGTTACCCTAGGCATATCAAATTTTAGGAGCTGGTTAATATGGCTCACTAATTAGTGGTTAATTTACCACAGTTTTACAGACCTCATTTTCCATCTATATACGCTCAACTTACTATATGCATTTGAGTAAATACCTTTTCAAGAGAGTTTGTACCCTTCATTAAGAATAAAAGTGGATTTTTTAGCCCCAATTCTGGAAGACTGTTTTGTTTTCCCTTTATACCTATCTCGGTCCATTGGTTTCTTCATGATAACCATTCCTTTTATGAAAATTGTTATCAGCTTCTCGAAAACTCAAACGTTGAAGATCGATACCACAGTGTAAATCTGTTCGTAAAAGACCCTTTTTAGTGTTGGTTTTCCCATTTTTTCTATCAACCACCCTCCAGCCAACCCGCTCACTCTTCTATCTTCATACACCACTTTTTCCCTATACTCCTTTATCTCTTCTTTTTTTCATTTCCATCTTTTCTGTTCCTTTACACCTCCCGTAATCCTCACCCTCCACCCTTCTTTCCTTACAACACCCCTAGCTTTCATTTCGTCTTCCACCCTATCTTTGCCTCCCCAAGTTCCTGCTTTCCCATCCCTTTTTTATTTAGTTTGTTTATCTGCTCTTGCCTCTCCTCCTCCACCAACCCCTCACCAGCCTTCTTCCGTTTCTCTCTCCCACCCCCACTCTCCTCTTAGTAGCAACTGTTTAACCTGACCTGACCTTCCTACGATGAGCAAGTTCGATCGAGGGACTAAAGTTGACTATTGTCGACCATTGGGCGATTTTGCCTGGTACCCAGGATGTATTTCATGCATAGGTAACCATGGAACATTGACTAGTGGTTGACAACTTATGGTCGCTGCTCGAACTTGCCCGATTCTACACAACCAGCAGATTCAACCCCTGGTGTTGTCACAACACATGCGCAGGCGCATGACATCATGGTGGTCGATGGTTCGTGAGATGTCGGGTACTTACACCAAGGGCGTCAATGGGTGGGGGACGGGGGGACATGTCCCCCTCACTTTTTAGACTGGACGGGACAGCATATCAGATGTCCCCCCCCCCCCCACTTTTTGATTGACTGTTCATTAGAAATATGCAACAAAATATAAAAATATACACCATTTTCTTGATTTAATATTCATTACAATTTGTGTTCAAATAAAATAATAGCGAACAAATGGTGAAATGTTTTTTTCATTTTTATCTTTTTTTCTGATGGACCACGCGCAGAATGGGCCTATTATGTTAGATGTATTTTTTCAAGACTTGCTCGCCCGTCCCCCTACTTTTCAGTAGCGATTGACGCCATTGACTTACAAACGATCGTTGCAACTCTATTGTCCTTACTGCACATGAAGGAGGCCGGACCTCTGTTTAAAAAAGACGAGCATTCACCAGAACACACCAAAAGCAAAAAACCATACGATGACATCAAAAATATAAAACAACCTCCTGTACTATTTTTAATCCTCCAGCACACAATACACAATGCACAGCACAGTCACTTATTATTAAGGGCAAAAAGGTCAACACAACACAAGGCATGGCCACACACAAGTTAACAATGATTCAATCAGCCCTAAAACTGACAATATTTCTGGAATAAAATTAAATAAAATTAAACATTCTTACATTGCAATTACACTGGATCCGGCAAGGGCGATCAAAGGAGGATCAGCTAGATCCTGCAAGGGCAATCAAACTGAGCGCTAACGCGTTTACACTTGAGTCTGATCGCGCATTGATCCCCTTTGCCACGCATTGATCCCCCTTTTCACAGATCCTGATCGCTCTTGCGTTTACACTAGCTGTTGATCGCCCTTTGATCGCCCTTGCAGGATCTGATCATCCTTTGATCGCCCTTGCCGGATCAAGTGTAAAGGCGGTGTTAGAGAACAAATTTAGAAATGCAATCAACCATCATCAAATTTCCATACCACAAAGATTGTGAAGGATAAATATTTATGTACATCACAACTATCTCCATGAACCAACCTTTGACAAGTCAGGATAAAAACCTGAATAAACGCATCTGCACTATCGTGAAATTATAGATATCCAAAAGTCAATAGACAAACATGCGCATAATTAAACAACAATTTTTAATGGCATGTAATAGTAGTACGACAAAATACAACAGGCAATCTCATCCACAAAATATGAATGACAACAATTTTCAATATCCACAAGTTGGAAAAACACAACAATAACTTAAACTTTATACAATTAAAGGAGTACATAAACGATGGTGCTGAAAAACATCCCATCTCTTTCACAAGAGTGACACCAACACACTGGAAGTGTGGGGATTCCTCTGTCATAGTATTATAGCCAACTACAAAACAATTGTTAGGCAGACGATGAATACAAGTAAACTAAGTTATGGCATCTGGCCACAGACCCCAGATGAAAAACATTGTGGGTCTACCAATGGTCACCAGGACTGCCAAAATAGGTAAATGAAAATTAATTGCAGTTCCTGAATACAGGGGAGACTTCCCCACCTTTTTTTCTAGCTTTGCCATTGGGCAAACCAAACAAATGGCTACTAAAAAAGCTGCATGATGAGGCCCTCAGAAACTGCATGGTGGCTATCACAAAACACTCACAGTAAGAGAAACAAAAACACCTCTACATAGAAAAAAACCAGCAGCTCCAACCGAAACTTGCTCAAAAACTAGTGGCTCATCAGCCTCTTCAAAATTAGTGTCTACCGCCTCAGCTGAGTGAGAAAAAGCAACAGGGTCAGGTGATTGCAATTCAGTTATCCTAATCCTCCAGCACACAATACACAGCAGTGACTTTCTATTAATGGCGAAAGGTCAACACCACAGGAAACTGGCCACACACAAGTTTACAATGATTCAATCAGCCCTAAAAATGACAATATTTCTGGATTAAAATGACGATTTGATACAGAACAATACTGACAGATAGATCGACCCAGCTATCCCTCCCTACTGAAATGTATTTGGAGCATATGGCTCATGGCCAAAGTCATGCTCCCCACAAAATAGAAAGAATAACCTAGAGAAAATAAATATGCTCTCTCTTGCTCAAAGCTAAAATGGGAAAGAGAGTGAGCCAAAAGGTCGCGACTTCAAACTTACTTTTTCACTTTAAAAATTCTAACAACAAAATTGGATGAGACAGTTGAATACTGAGGGCGAACTTGGGTTCCCTACAGGTTCCCTACTTTGTGAATACGCCATCCGAGTGGTCCATAAAAACAAAAACAAGTACGACCTAGGAAGGATTTATGAAAATGACATTTATACATGATTTCCAATGATTTACATTTTTACACTATATGCACCTCAATCTCACAGTTTGACTTACTTGAGATTCATACACAAGATACACAAGAAGTCATTCACACATTAAGGAAAATGCACTGTATATACTGAAAGTAACAATATCACCAGACATTAAATCATTTTTTTTCTAAATACAAACATGGATAAAACCTCCTCAGAGAAAATGTTTTATTCCAAGTCAGCTCCAAAAATCATGGAAGAACTCGATCCAATACAAAACCTGACTGGAAAATTTCACCTGTAAATACACAGTATAGAGTACAATCTTTGAACCTCTCAAATACCAAAGTTGGTACAATTTTATAAGCTACAATGAGGTCATCCTTAATTACAGGGTTGAACAGACATAAACTACTCACATGGCGGGAATCACTTGTCTCTATTTATGATAGAGCAACCATGACCATACTCTGAATAATTTACACAGCACTTGGTGTAAAATCACTACAAACCGCAAAACCTCGTCATGAAAACCAAATCATATTTATCCTGGATTTCACTACAGAAATTTTTTAGTTTTTACTACAATATACATCTCAAGCGGTGTTTGAAGCTTTGCGTGGTGTGAAAATAAGTAACTATAGATATCGAACTTGCGGGTACAACCATGTGTAAATCTCTTTGTAGGAGTGTTGGCTCTGAAAAGAGCCGGTGTGTTCTCGACATTTCGAGCAGTATACTCCAAGTTGTTAATGATTGGTGAAGTGTTGGAGTTGGCTGCTGGCTGGATGTGTGTGCGCTATAGTGTGTCATTGCTGTGGTGAGCTGCTGCTGGAAGGGTTTGCTTGAGTAGTGGTGTGACCAGATGTCGTTGATGAAGAACCCGATGTCTTGTGGAACTGTATGTGCCTTGATCTCGATTGCCTTCCTAACTCTGTGTTGGTGCCAGAACTTGACTGGTGCGATGAGCTTGGCTTGCTTTCCAGTTGATGAGATGATCTTGTTCTTGTGAATGTTTGATGATGGCTGATGTTTTTTCCAAGGTGTCCCAGTCTGCCAAGTGCTTGATGTTCCTTGATTCCTGTAGATATGTTGTGGCCGGTCTCCCCGATGAATACTTTACCACATTCGCAGGGAATGCGGTAAACACTGGCCTTGTCCTTGGTGTCTTTTTTGTCCTGGCATGTGTGTAAGAAGAGAACAACACTATCTCCTTCCTAGATGTTCAAGTCACCAAACGAGTAGATGGGACCCTCGCTCACACCGTACACCGCAAGCCCACACACACCGAACGATACCTACACAGCTCTTCATTCATCATCCACGCTTGAAGTCTGCTGTCCGCAATACCTTGATTCGCCGTCCTTTCAACACATCTGACCAAGACAGCTTGAAGCGGGAACTTCACCACATCATGACATCGCTGCAACTCAACTTCAGCCAGCCCAAGACTATAGCCTCACACAAGAAGAAAGACTGTAGTTCAAGGCAACCATCACCATCACCATGCATCACACAAGCTACAACGCATCTTCAGCCAAGCTCAATTCAAGACTTTCCAAACAGCACCAAACAAGATTCAAGCATCTCGTCATACACACATGCCAGGACAAAAAAGACACAAAGGACAAGGCCAGTGTTTACAGCATTCCCTGCGAATGTGGTAAAGTATACATCGAGGAGACCGGCCACAACATATCTACAGGAATCAAGGAACATCAAGCACTTGGCAGACTGGGACACCTTGGAAAAAACATCAGCCATCATCAAACATTCACAAGAACAAGATCATCTCATCAACTGGAAGCAAGTCAAGCTCATCGCACCAGTCAAGTTCTGGCACCAACACAGAGTTAGGAAGGCAATCGAGATCAAGGCTGTACAGTTCCACAAGACATCGGGTTCTTCATCAACGACATCTGGTCACACCACTACTCAAGCAAACCCTTCCAGCAGCAGCTCACCACAACAATGACAAACTCCAGCGCACACACATCCAGCCAGCAGCCAACTCCAACACTTCAGCAATCATGAACAACTTGGATACTTCCCACCCAAGCATGCATCCCTCAAGCGCTACTTAAGTAGCATCACCACCGGCAGCCAAGCATTCTCCTGAAGAGCAGAGTATACTGCTCGAAACATCGAGACCACACCAGCTCTTTTCAGAGCCAACACTCCTACAAAAAGATTTACACATGGTTGTACCCGCAAGTTCACTATCTATAGTTACTTATTTTCACACCACGCAAAGCTTCAAACACCACTTGAGATGTATATTGTAGTAAAAACTAAAAATTGTCTTTAGTGAAATCCAGGATAAATATGATTTGGATTTCATAACGAGGTTTTGCGTTTTATAGTGATTTTACACCAAGTGCTGTGTAAATTATTCAGAGTATGGTCATGGTTGCTCTGTCATAAATAGAGACAAGTGATTCCCGCCATGTGAGTATTTTATGTCTGTTCAACCCTGTGATTGAGGATGACCTCATTGTAGCTTATAAAATTGTACCAACTTTGGTATTTGAGAGGTTCAAAGATTGTACTCTATACTGTGTGTTTACAGGTGAAATTTTCCAGACAGGTTTTGTATTGGATCAAGTTCTTCCATGATTTTTGGAGCTGACTTGGAATAAAACATTATATCTGAAGAGGTTTTATCCATGTATGTTTGTATTTTTAAAAAATGATTTAATGTCTGGTGAAATTGTTACTTTCAGTATATACAGTGCATTTTCCTTAATGTGTGAAGGACTTCTTGTGTATCTTGTGTATGAATCTCAAGTAAGTCAAACTGTGAGATTGAGGTGCATTTAGTGTAAAGGTGTAAATCATTGGAAATCATGTATAAATGTCATTTTCATAAATCCTTCCTTGGTCGCACTTGTTTTTGTTTTTATGGACCACTCGGATGGCGTATTCATAAAGTAGGGAACCTGTAGGGAACCCAAGTGCGCCCTCAGTATTCAACTTTCTCATCCAATTTTGTTGTTAGAATTTTTAAAGTGAAAAGTTAAGTTTGAAGTCGCGACCTTTAGGCTCACTCTCTTTTCCATTTTAGCTTTGAGCAAGAGAGAGCACATTTATTTTCTCTAAGTTATTCTTTCTATTTTGTGGGGAGCATGACTTTGGCCATGAGCCATATATGCTCCAAACACATTTCAGTAGGGAGGGATAGCTGGGTCGATCTATCTGTCAGTATTGTTCTGTATCAAATCGTCATTTTAATCCAGAAATATTGTCATTTTTAGGGCTGATTGAATCATTGTAAACTTGTGTGTGGCCAGTTTCCTGTGGTGTTGACCTTTTGCCATTAATGGAAAGTCACTGCTGTGTATTGTGTGCTGGAGGATTAGGATAACTGAATTGCAATCACCTGACCCTGTTACTTTTTCTCACTCAGCTGAGGCGGTAGACACTAATTTTGAAGAGGCTGATGAGCCACTAGTTTTTGAGCAAGTTTCGGTTGGAGCTGCTGGGTTTATTTTTATGTAGAGGTGTTTTTGTTTCTCGTACTGTGAGTGTTTTGTGATAGCCACCATGCAGTTTCTGAGGGCCTCATCATGCAGTTTTTTTAGTAGCCATTCATTTGGTTTGCCCAATGGCAAAGCCAGAAAAAAAGGTGGGGAAGTCTCCCCTATATTCAGGAACTGCAATTAATTTTCATTTACCTATTTTGGCAGTCCTGGTGACCAATGGTAGACCCACAATGTTTTTCATCTGGGGTCTGTGGCCAGATGCCATAACTTAGTTTACTTGTATTCATCGTCTGCTTAACAACTATAGAATTATTAGATGTTAATTTTGCATCGGGGATAAAGAATATTCATTTTGGTTTTTACCCTACACCGATGTGTGTTAGCACTGTATACTCAGTACTTTCCCGAGTTCTGTGAAAAAAAACTCACAGGCATATTACTCGGGTGGGATTCGAACCCACGACCTTTGCAATTCTAGAGCAGTGTCTTACCAACTAGACCACCGAGATTGCCCGGCAGCTAGAGGCAGTTCGAATCCTATATTTTAGCAGCAGGTACCGCAACGATTTAATAGATGTTAATTTTGCATCTGGGATAAAGAATATTCATTTTGGTTTTTACCCTACACCGATGTGTGTTAGTACTGTATACTCAGTACTTTCCCGAGTTCTGTGAAAAAAAATCACAGGCATATTACTCGGGTGGGATTCGAACCCACGACCTTTGCAATTCTAGAGCAGTGTCTTACCAACTAGACCACCGAGATTGCCCGGCAGGTAGAGGCAGTTCGAATCCTATATTTTAGCAGCAGGTACCGCAACGATTTAATAGATGTTAATTTTGCATCGGGGATAAAGAATATTCATTTTGGGGTTTTTTATTTTGTAGTTGGCTATAATACTATGACAGAGGAATCCCCACACTTCCAGTGTCAGCTCAAGCTGCCTTTGATCCACCTGAAATTGTTGGTGTCACTCTTATGAAAGAGATGGGATGTTTCTCAGCACCATCGTTTATGTACTCCTTTTCATTGTATAAAGTTTAAGTTTTTGTTGTGTTTATCCAACTTGTGGATATTGAAACTTGTTTTTATTCATATTTTGTGGATGAGATTGCCTGTTGTATTTTGTCGTACTACTATTACATGCCGATAAAAATTGTTGTTTAATTATGCGCATGTTTGTCTATTGACTTTTGGATATCTATAATTCACGATAGTGCTAAATATTCTGTCTCTACCAAATAATTATTACTCAAAGAAAGCAAATGCATGAATGCATGAGGACCATAGATTAGCATGACACTGGGCAAGAAGGCATAAGTTAACTCACACACTTGGCCCACTAATCATCATCATTGACACAACAAACTCACAAATGCCTCCAAGTCAAACCCACCAGCCAAACGGAGTCAACACTGCCCCATGCATTCCATTGAAAGTTTTACATACAATTTATCATTTACTTCATTCCCCTCAGAGATCCAAGTGAAAGTATTTGCCTCTCCACAGACGAGACGCTTCTTGGGTTATCACGTGCAGAATCTGAACACACAAAAAGCAAACAGATTTCACTATATTAGTTAAGCCAAGTTGCAATTTAAATTTTTTCGGTAGTGCAATAAGTAAACGCAAAAAACAATTAAGTGACATACAACCTTATTTGCGTGGAGCAAATTGTGTGCTTGCTATAGTAAATAAGATAAGACCTTTCGACCTACCAAGTTACAACCATGTTTTTTTAAAAAGCTTTAATGCAAGTTTGCTCAAAACACAGCTAAAAATGCTACTCTTGGTAAGGGGTTACGTATAAGACAATAAACATTCAAGATGAGAATAACTGACGGAGCTAAAGGTAGGAATTGCATCTTAGAACAGTTTAGATTTTAGGATGGAGAGAAATTTTGATGTAACAGGCAAGGAGTTCCAAATAGATGAACATGGATTAAAGCTGTTGGAGTGGTTTTTTGTTCTACACCTCAACGAAGCAATATTAACAAGCAGAAAGCCTGGTTTAACACTCAAACATCCTGATAGGAGGAACCAGGTCGGACACACTGGTAGCACATTTACCTTGATAACATCTGTGTAAAAGACAGAGGCTGACTACAGACCTACTGTGGGAAAGCAGTTGTAGTTTTGATCCCATGTCTTAATTAACAAGGTTAACAAATACTCCCCCCCCCCAACATACGCTTCCGACTCTATCTTATAATTGAAATCGAAAGACATTTGTTTTTAGAGGTCAAATCAGTTGGAGACAAATCAACAGAGAACCCTGTTCTTACCTCAATGAAGTCCTTTGAGCAGTGCAGATTGGATTCAAGTTTGACCAGACGAATGGGCAAAAGCTGGATGCACAGTGTGATGTCCTGGCCCGTCACAAATCACTCAGCTGTAATTGAGACAATCAAATCAAGAATTATCAAAAACAAATCTCAAGATCTTTAAAAAAGTTTTCTTTAACACGTTGACTGCCGGTCATAGATTCGTAGGGCGTTCCCATTTGCCAAGTGTGGTGTGCATGCGCGCATACCAACAGCAAAAACAAAAACAAAAAATAATTTGAACATACAAATTCTAAGGATGTATGTCCTCACCACTGCCAGAAGCGTATTGGTTGCGTTCTCAGTGATGCCAGTGTATTCAATTAACAATACAAAAACCTTTCATTCTCTACGAGTATACTCGTACACGCAGAATCCGTTACACCCGTTACCCGTTAATACTCGTAGGCGGCAGTCAACGTGTTAAGAACTGGAAAAAGTGAACATTTTTTCACTGATTAGTGGATTTGCAAAAAAATGATCAACATTTTATAAAATGAAAAATCTGAGATCGTTTCAGCATTGTGAGATTGTCTCTAAAACAAAGAGATTGAAAATTGCTTTTATGAACAAAAAAGTGTAGGCAGGTTATTAGAAATTAATCCTCTCAAAACTAAACACAAACAAAGAATCAGCCAATCAAATTCAATGGATATAATTTGAAAAATATTTCACAAGTTGTTAAACTCTTAAGGAGATATGTTCTGACCTTGAGGTTGTCAGTTGTGCAGCTTCCCGCCAAATTTGTCCAACTCGAACTCGCTGAAAACAATCTGAACCCCGACGTCTGGTTGAGAGTGTACTAGCATCTGACATTGGCATCTGGTGGATAGTCCATCTGGTGGATAGTAGACAGACTGGAGGTCTCCTCAGTCAGAGATCAAGACCTTGCTGCAATCTGAAATATTACCAGTCACATATATACATTACACATAATGCGGTATATTGATTGGTCACCTGACACCAAAACTTTTGTTTAACTTATTTTGAAGAAAAAAAACACCCCCAAAACACCTCAGCAATTCTGTGTGCTTATTGAGAGTTCTACGCAATCAGCTCCATTCCTGATGGGTTTGTTTCGTGATATATACCTCATGCACATGACATCAGTCAAGTAGGGCGCCCTTGCCTAGAAGTCAAAGAACGTTGTTCATTGGCAAATCCTGTTCTTCATGTGTACAAATCTGTGTGTTTCCATTTATCATTGTTTGCCTATGGCCAAAAGCTGCATATGAAAGGTAATTTTTGTATAATTGTGTACCTCATCAAGACCGAAACTTAACTGCATTGATAACTGTAGATCATTTTCCAGTCTCTCCACACAATATTCATTTTCCTCTTTTGTGAAAAAATGTTTTTGAGTAGAGTCTCATTGAAGAGTCTTCTCAAATGTTTTTTAGCTTTTTGCTTGTTCCACCCTAGGTATTTCAATTAAAGCAAAGAACTTTCAACCAACCTGATGTTTTAGGGCTGATACTATTAAAGTCCAAGAGGATACCAATCGTTGAAGAATCAGAAATTGTTGAAAATCTCACGATGACTTCATGGCTGTCAGCTTCCCACGAGAAAGTTTCATCAAACTCACAATAACGATCTCAGTGCAAGGTGACTAAATCTTCAGTCTATAAAAAGTAGAAAGACATGAGAAGATTCTCAGAAAAATACCACAATAAAAGCATGTAGACAAAGGATGTACCTGGTAAGTCTACTGCCCCCTATTATTCGCAGAAGCCTCTACTCTGTGCGCAAAATCGCTAGTTGTACGCTCAAATACATTAAAGTTTACATTAACATTAAACTGATAAAAAGTACCTCAAAATAATGTCGCTCTCAGTCAGCATCCGGAATCATAAGCTCATGAATGACGAGAAGCGCAGAATCTGGTGGAGGAGTAAAGAGGATCTGACAGCCGCAGTCTGCTTGGAGGAGAGGTGGTGTAGGCAGGTTTTTGGTCGAACTACAAACTACAAACTGCCTACTACACTGCCAACTAGACTGGAACTATACTGCAAACTAGGCTACAAACGATACTGCAAACGACACTGCAAACTAGACTGCGAACTAGACTGCAAACTAAACTGCAAACTATACTGCAAACGACACTGCAAACTAGACTGCGAACTAAACTGCAAACTAGACTGCAAACTAGACTGTGAACTAGACTGCAAACAACACTGCAAACGACACTGCAAACGACACTGCAAACTAGACAGCAAACGACACTTCAAACGACACTGCAAACTAGACTGCAAACGACACTGCAAACTAAACTGCAAACGACACTGCAAACGACACTGCCAACTAGACTGCCAACTAGACTGCAAACGACACTGCAAACTAGACTGCCAACTAAACTGCAAACGACACTGCAAACGACACTGCAAACTAGACTACGAACTAGGCTGCAAACGACACTGCAAACTAGACTGCCAACTAGACTGCAAACGACACTGCAAACTAAACTGCAAACGAAACTGCAAACTAAACTGCAAACGACACTGCAAACTAAACTGCGAACTACACTGCAAACGACACTGCAAACTAGACTGCAAACAACACTGCAAACGACACTGCAAACTAGACTGCGAACTAGACTGCAAACGAAACTGCAAACTAGACTGCCAACTAGACTGCAAACGACACTGCAAACTAAACTGCAAACGACACTGCAAACTAAACTGCAAACGACACTGGAAACTAGACTGCAAACGACACTGCAAACGACACTGCAAACTAGACTGCGAACTAGACTGCAAACGACACTGCAAACGACACTTCAAACTAGACTGCAAACGACACTGCAAACGACACTGCAAACGACACTGCAAACTAGACTGCGAACTAGACTGCAAACGAAACTGCAAACTAGACTGCCAACTAGACTTCAAACGACACTGCGAACTAGACTGCAAACGAAACTGCAACTAAACTGCAAACGACACTGCAAACTAAACTGCAACCTACACTGCAAACGACACTGCAAACTAGACTGCAAACGACACTGCAAACGACACTGCAAACTAGACTGCGAACTAGACTGCAAACGAAACTGCAAACTAGACTGCCAACTAGACTGCAAACGACACTGCAAACTAAACTGCAAACGACACTGCAAACGACACTGGAAACTAAACTGCAAACGACACTGCAAACGACACTGCCAACTAGACTGCAAACGACACTGCAAACTAGACTGCCAACTAGACTGCAAACGATACTGCAAACTAAACTGCAAACGAAACTGCAAACTAAACTGCAAACGACACTGCAAACTAAACTGCGAACTACACTGCAAACGACACTGCAAACTAGACTGCAAACGACACTGCAAACGACACTGCAAACTAGACTGCGAACTAGACTGCAAACGAAACTGCAAACTAGACTGCCAACTAGACTGCAAACGACACTGCAAACTAAACTGCAAACGACACTGCAAACTAAACTGCAAACGACACTGGAAACTAGACTGCAAACGACACTGCAAACGACACTGCAAACTAGACTGCGAACTAGACTGCAAACGACACTGCAAACGACACTTCAAACTAGACTGCAAACGACACTGCAAACGACACTGCAAACGACACTGCAAACTAGACTGCGAACTAGACTGCAAACGAAACTGCAAACTAGACTGCCAACTAGACTTCAAACGACACTGCGAACTAGACTGCAAACGAAACTGCAACTAAACTGCAAACGACACTGCAAACTAAACTGCAACCTACACTGCAAACGACACTGCAAACTAGACTGCAAACGACACTGCAAACGACACTGCAAACTAGACTGCGAACTAGACTGCAAACGAAACTGCAAACTAGACTGCCAACTAGACTGCAAACGACACTGCAAACTAAACTGCAAACGACACTGCAAACGACACTGGAAACTAAACTGCAAACGACACTGCAAACGACACTGCCAACTAGACTGCAAACGACACTGCAAACTAGACTGCCAACTAAACTGCAAACGACACTGCAAACGACACTGCAAACTAGACTACGAACTAGGCTGCAAACGACACTGCAAACTAGACTGCCAACTAGACTGCAAACTAAACTGCAAACGAAACTGCAAACGAAACTGCAAACTAAACTGCAAACGACACTGCAAACTAAACTGCGAACTACACTGCAAACGACACTGCAAACTAGACTGCAAACGACACTGCAAACGACACTGCAAACTAGACTGCGAACTAGACTGCAAACGAAACTGCAAACTAGACTGCCAACTAGACTGCAAACGACACTGCAAACTAAACTGCAAACGACACTGCAAACTAAACTGCAAACGACACTGCAAACTAGACTGCAAACGACACTGCAAACGACACTGCAAACTAGACTGCGAACTAGACTGCAAACGACACTGCAAACGACACTTCAAACTAGACTGCAAACGACACTGCAAAGGACACTGCAAACGACACTGCGAACTAGACTGCAAACGAAACTGCAACTAAACTGCAAACGACACTGCAAACTAAACTGCGAACTACACTGCAAACGACACTGCAAACTAGACTGCAAACGACACTGCAAACGACACTGCAAACTAGACTGCGAACTAGACTGCAAACGAAACTGCAAACTAGACTGCCAACTAGACTGCAAACGACACTGCAAACTAAACTGCAAACGACACTGCAAACTAAACTGCAAACGACACTGGAAACTAGACTGCAAACGACACTGCAAACGAAACTGCAAACTAAACTGCAAACGACACTGCAAACTAAACTGCAAACGACACTGGAAACTAGACTGCAAACGACACTGCAAACGACACTGCAAACTAGACTGCGAACTAGAAAGCAAACGACACTGCAAACGACACTGCAAACTAAACTGCGAACTAGACAGCAAACGACACTGCAAACGACACTGCAAACAAGACTGGAAACGACACTGCAAACTAGACTGCAAACAACACTGCAAACGACACTGCAAACGACACTGCAAACGACACTGCAAACGACACTGCAAACGACACTGCAAACGACACTGCAAACGACACTGCAAACTAGACTGCGAACTAGACTGCAAACGACACTGCAAACGACACTGCAAACGACACTGCAAACTAGACTGCAAACGACACTTCAAACGACACTGCAAACTAGACTGCAAACGACACTGCAAACTAAACTGCAAACGACACTGCAAACGACACTGCCAACTAGACTGCCAACTAGACTGCAAACGACACTGCAAACTAGACTGCCAACTAAACTGCAAACTAAACTGCAAACGACACTGCAAACGACACTGCAAACGACACTGCAAACTAGACTACGAACTAGGCTGCAAACGACACTGCAAACTAGACTGCCAACTAGACTGCAAACGACACTGCAAACTAAACTGCAAACGAAACTGCAAACTAAACTGCAAACGACACTGCAAACGACACTGCAAACGACACTGCAAACGACACTGCAAACGACACTGCAAACGAAACTGCGAACTAGACTGCAAACGAAACTGCAAACTAGACTGCCAACTAGACTGCAAACGACACTGCGAACTAGACTGCGAATTACACTGCGAACTAGACTGCAAACGACACTGCAAACGACACTGCAAACTAGACTGCGAACTAGACTGCGAACTAGACTGCAAACGACACTGCGAACTACACTGCGAACTACACTGCGAACTAGACTGCAAACGACACTGCAAACGACACTGCAAACTAGACTGCGAACTAGACTGCAAACGACACTGCAAACTAGACTGCAAACTAGACTGCAAACTAGACTGCAAACGACACTGCAAACGACACTGCAAACGACACTGCAAACAACACTGCAAACTAGACTGCAAACGACACTGCAAACAACACTGCAAACAACACTGCAAACGACACTGCAAACTAGACTGCGAACTAGACTGCAAACGACACTGCAAACGACACTGCAAACGACACTGCCAACTAGACTGCAAACGACACTGCCAACTAGACTGCAAACGACACTGCAAACTAGACTGCCAACTAAACTGCAAACGACACTGCAAACGACACTGCAAACTAGACTGCAAACGACACTGGAAACTAGACTGCAAACAACACTGCAAACGACACTTCAAACGACACTGCAAACTAGACTGCAAACGACACTGCAAACTAAACTGCAAACGACACTGCAAACGACACTGCCAACTAGACTGCCAACTAGACTGCAAACGACACTGCAAACTAGGCTGCCAACTAAACTGCCAACGACACTGCAAACGACACTGCAAACTAGACTACGAACTAGGTTGCAAACGACACTGCAAACTAGACTGCCAACTAGACTGCAAACGACACTGCAAACTAAACTGCAAACGAAACTGCAAACTAAACTGCAAACTAAACTGCAAACTAAACTGCGAACTACACTGCAAACGACACTGCAAACTAGACTGCAAACGACACTGCAAACGACACTGCAAACTAGACTGCGAACTAGACTGCAAACGAAACTGCAAACTAGACTGCCAACTAGACTGCAAACGACACTGCAAACTAAACTGCAAACGACACTGCCAACTAAACTGCAAACGACACTGGAAACTAGACTGCAAACGACACTGCAAACGACACTGCAAACTAGACTGCAAACTAGACTGCAAACGACACTGCAAACGACACTTCAAACTAGACTGCAAACGACACTGCAAACTAGACTACAAACTAAACTGCGAACTACACTGCAAACGACACTGCAAACGACACTGCAAACGACACTGCAAACGACACTGCAAACTAGACTGCAAACTAGACTGCCAACTAGACTGCCAACTAGACTGCAAACTAGACTGCAAACGACACTGCAAACGACACTGCAAACGACTCTGCAAACGACTCTGCAAACTAGACTGCAAACGACACTTCAAACTAAACTGCGAACTACACTGCAAACTAGACTGCAAACTAAACTGCAAACGAAACTGCAAACTAAACTGCAAACGACACTGCAAACTAAACTGCGAACTACACTGCAAACGACACTGCAAACGACACTGCAAACGACACTGCAAACGACACTGCAAACTAGACTGCGAACTAGACTGCAAACGAAACTGCAAACTAGACTGCCTACTAGACTGCAAACGACACAGCGAACTAGACTGCGAACTACACTGCGAACTAGACTGCAAACGACACTGCAAACGACACTGCAAACTAGACTGCAAACGACACTTCAAACTAGACTGCAAACTAGACTGCAAACTAGACTGCGAACTAGACTGCGAACTAGACTGCCAACTAGACTGCCAACTAGACTGCCAACTAGACTGCCAACGACACTGCAAACGACACTGCAGACGACACTGCAGACGACACCGCAAACTAGACTGCGAACTAGACTGCGAACTAGACTGCGAACTAGACTGCGAACTAGACTGCGAACTAGACTGGGAACTAGACTGCAAGCTAGACTGCAAACGACACTGCAAACTACGCTGCAGACTACAAACCAGTAACCCCAATCTCCAAACTCCATTCTCCAAACTCCAAACTCCAAACTGCAAACTCCAAACCCCAAACTCCACTCTCCAAACTCCAACCTCCAATCTGAAAATGGTTGTGACAACCAAAATTAAGGACTTTGTTATTACATGCTGAAAACTGACATGGTGTTGAACTTTTCTTCTCCTGAAGAAATTGAAGACTCAGATTTTGTGAGTTTAACCTTTTTGTTTAGGACAGTGGCAAGTCAAGGTAGAATGGTACATGCAAACAAGTGGCAAGTTGGCAATTGGTAGCTGGAGGGACTGACCAGAAGTCAGTGACCAGGTCTGACCAAATCAATTTTTTTCTACATTTGGTCACCAAACTCCAACAGAGGAAAGTTTACCCTACATTTACAAACTGCTCTGGGATTTGAAATTATAAGTTTGCCTGTGCTGCTGGATATCCAATCTGGTTGTTAGAACCAAAATTAAGGACTTTGTAATTACAATCTGAAAACTGACATGGTGCTGTACTTTCTTCTCCTGACTCAAACATAAGATTAAGCTTAACGATTCACAGGCTTGTTATTTCATGTATATACCAATATTGATCACACAAAACAAAAACACTCTCTGTGATTTTTTTGTCAGATCTAAAAATCCTGTACTAAATCTTAAACAATATTCAATTGTACCTTTTCATGAGCCATGGGCTGTTCAGGCGACACAGGCAGCACAAGGTCATGAAGAAGTAGCTGTGCCAAGGCATACTGGAGAAAGAAAATTCAGAAGAACACATTTAAACAGGTTTGGAAATAATCATATTCTGGGAAGAAATTGCAGACACAGATTTTGTAGGTATAACTTTTTTATTTAGGACCCTGGCAAGTCAATGTAGAGTGGTACATGCACACAAGTGGCAAGTGGGCAATCGTTAGCAGGAGGGACTGACCAGAGTTCAGTGACCACGTCTGACCAAATCCAGTTTTTTCTACATTTGGTCACCAAACTCCAACAGAGAAAAGTTTACCCTACATTTACAAACTGCTCTGGGATTTGAAATCAAAGTTTGCCTGTGCTGCTGGATATCCAATCTGGTTGTTAGAACAAAAATTTAGAACTTTGTCATTACATGCTGAAAACTGACATGGTGTTGAACTTTCTTCTCCTGACTCAAAGAACAGATTTAACCTATCGTTTCACAGGCTTGTTATTTCATGTATATACCAATATTGATCACACAAAACAAAACCACTCTCTGTGATTTTTTTGTCAGATCTACCAATCCTGTATTAAACCTTAAACAATACTCAATTTTACCTTTTCATGAGCCACTGGCTGTTGAGGCGACACAGGCAGCACAAGGTCATGAAGAAGTAGCTGTGCCAAGGCATACTGGAGAAAGAAAATTCAGAAGAACACATTTAAACAGGTTTGGAAATAATCATGTTCTGGGAAGAAATTGCAGACACAGACATTGTAAGCATAACCTTCTTGTTTAGGACCGTGGAAAGTCAAGGTAGAATGGTACATGCACACAAGTGGCAAGTGGGCAACTGGTAGCAGGAGGGACTGACCAGAGGTCAGTGACCACGTCTGACCAAATCAAGTTTTTTCTACATTTGGTCACTAAACTCCAACAGAGGAAAGTTTACCCTACATTTACAAACTGCTCTGGGATTTGAAATTATAAGTTTGCCTGTGCTGATGGATATCCAATCTGGTTGTTAGAACCAAAATTAAGGACTTTGTCATTACATGCTGAAAACTGACATGGTGTTGAACTTTCTGCTCCTGACTCAAACAACAGATTAAACCCAACGTTTCACATGCTTGTTGTTTCAGGTATATGGGTGATCACACAAAACAAAAACACTCTCTGTGATTTTTTTGTCAGATCTACCAATCCTGTATTAAACCCTAAACAATACTCAATTGTACCTTTTCATGAGCCATGGGCTGTTCAGGCGACACAGGCAGCACAATGTCATGAAGAAGTAGCTGTGCCAAGGCATACTGGAGAAAAAAAATTCAGAAGAACACATTTAAACAGATTTGGAAAAAATCATGTACTGGGAAGAAATTACAGACACAGATTTTGTGAGTATAACCTTTTTGTTTAGGTTGGTGGCAAGTCAAGGTAGAATGGTACATTAGACAAGTGGCAAGTGGGCGATTGGTAGCAGGAGAGACTGACCAGAGGTCAGTGACCATGTTTGACCAAATCAGGTTTTTTCTACATTTGGTCACTAAAGTCCAACAGAGGAAAGTTTACCCTACATTTACAAACTGCTCTGGGATTTGAAATTATAAGTTTGCCTGTGCTGCTGGATATCCAATCTTGTTGTAAGAACCAAAATTTAGGACTTTGTAATTACAAACTGAAAACAGACATGGTGTTGTACTTTCTGCTCCTGACTCAAAGAACAGATTAAACCTATCGTTTCACAGGCTTGTTATTTCATGTATATACAAATATTTATCACACAAAACAAAACCACTCTCTGTGATTTTTTTGTCAGATCTACCAATCCTGTATTAAACCTTAAACAATACTCAATTTTACCTTTTCATGAGCCATTGGCTGTTGAGGCGACAAAGACAGCATAAGGTCATGAAGAAGTAGCTGTGCCAAGGCATACTGGAGAAAGAAAATTCAGAAGAACACATTTAAACAGGTTTGGAAATAATCATGTTCTGGGAAGAAATTGCAAACACAGATTTTTTTAGTATAACCTTCTTGTTTAGGACCGTGGAAAGTCAAGGTAGAATGGTACATGCACACAAGTGGCAAGTGGGCAACTTGTAGCAGGAGGGACTGACCAGAGGTCAGTGACCTTGCTGACCAAATCAAGTATTTTCTACATTTGGTCACTAAACTCCAACAGAGGAAAGTTTACCCTACATTTACAAACTGCTCTGGGATTTGAAATTATAAGTTTGCCTGTGCTGCTGGATATCCAATCTGGTTGTTAGAACCACAATTAAGGACTTTGTCATTACATGCTGAAAACTGACATGGTGTTGAACTTTCTGCTCCTGACTCAAACAACAGATTAAACCCAACGTTTCACATGCTTGTTGTTTCAGGTATATGGGTGATCACACAAAACAAAAACACTCTCTGTGATTTTTTTGTCAGATCTACCAATCCTGTATTAAACCCTAAACAATACTCAATTTTACCTTTTCATGAGCCATTGGCTGTTGAGGCGACACAGGCAGCACAATGTCATGAAGAAGTAGCTGTGCCAAGGCATACTGGAGAAAGAAAATTCAGAAGAACACATTTAAACAGATTTGGAAAAAATCATGTTCTGGGAAGAAATTACAGACACAGATTTTGTTAGTATAACCTTTTTGTTTAGGTTCGTGGCAAGTCAAGGTAGAATGGTACATGCACACAAGTGGCAAGTGGGCAAGTGGTAGCAGGAGGGACTGACCAGAGGTCAGTGACCACGTCTGACCAAATCAAGTTTTTTCTACATTTGGTCACTAAACTCCAACAGAGGAAAGTTTACCCTACATTTACAAACTGCTCTGGGATTTGAAATTATAAGTTTGCCTGTGCTGCTGGATATCCAATCTGGTTTTTAAAACCAAAATTAAGGACCTTGTAATTACAAACTGAAAACTGACATTGTGTTGGACTTTCTTCTCCTGACTCAAATAACAGATTAAGCCTTACGTTTCACATGCTTGTTGTTTCATGTATATGGGTGATCACACAAAACAAAACCACTCTCTGTGATTTTTTTGTCAGATCTACCAATCCTGTATTAAACCTTAAACAATATTCAATTGTACCTTTTCATGAGCCATAGGCTGTTGAGGCGACACAGGCAGCACAAGGTCATGAAGAAGTAGCTGTGCAACGGCATACTGGACAAAGAAAATTCAGAAGAACACATTTAAACAGGTTTGGAAATAATCATGTTCTGGGAAGAAATTGCAGACACAGACTTTGTAAGTATAACTTTTTTGTGTAGGACCGTGGCAAGTCAATGTAGAGTGGTACATGCACACAAGTGGCAAGTGGGCAATTGGTAGCAGGAGGGACTGACCAGAGGTCAGTGACCACGTCTGACCAAATCAAGTTTTTTCTTTATTTGGTCACCAAACTCCAACAGAGGAAAGTTTACCCTTCATTTACAAACTGCTCTGGGATTTGAAATCAAAGTTTGCCTGTGCTGCTGCTGGATATCCAATCTGGTTGTTAGAACCACAATTAAGGACTTTGTAATTACATGCTGAAAACTGACATTGTGTTGAACTTTCTTCTCCTGACTCAAAGAACAGATTAAGCCTAACGCTTTACAGGCTTGTCATTTCATGTATATACCAATATTGATCACACAAAACAAAACCACTCTCTGTGATTTTTTTGTCAGATCTACCAACCCTGTATTAAACCTTAAACAATACTCAATTTTACCTTTTCATGAGCCATTGGCTGTTGAGGCGACACAGACAGCACAAGGTCATGAAGAAGTAGCTGTGCAAAGGCATACTGGAGAAAGAAAATTCAGAAGAACACATTTAAGCAGGTTTGGAAATAATCATGTTCTGGGAAGAAATTGTAGACACAGACTTTGTAAGTATAACCTTCTTGTTTAGGACCGTGGAAAGTCAAGGTAGAATGGTACATGCACACAAGTGGCAAGTGGGCAATTGGTAGCAGGAGGGACTGACCAGAGGTCAGTGACCACGTCTGACCAAATCAATTTTTTTCTACATTTGGTCACCAAACTCCAACAGAGGAAAGTTTACCCTACATTTACAAACTGCTCTGGGATTTGAAATCAAAGTTTGCCTGTGCTGCTGGATATCCTATCTGGTTGTTAAAACCAAAATTAAGAACTTTGTCATTACATGCTGAAAACTGACATGGTGTTGAACTTTCTGCTCCTGACTCAAAGAACAGATTAAACCTATCGTTTCACAGGCTTGTTATTTCATGTAAATATACCAATATTGATCGCACAAAACAAAACCACTCTCTGTGATTTTGTTGTCAGATCTACCAACCCTGTATTAAACCTTAAACAATACTCAATTTTACCTTTTCATGAGCCATTGGCTGTTGAGGCGACACAAACAGCACAAGGTCATGAAGAAGTAGCTGTGCAAAGGCATACTGGAGAAAGAAAATTCAGAAGAACACATTTAAACAGGTTTGGAAATAATCATGTTCTGGGAAGAAATTGCAGACACAGACTTTGTAAGCATAACCTTCTTGTTTAGGACCGTGGAAAGTCAAGGTAGAATGGTACATGCACACAAGTGGCAAGTGGGCAATCGGTAGCAGGAGGGACTGACCAGAGGTCAGTGACCACGTCTGACCAAATCAGGTTTTTTCTACATTTGGTCACTAAACTCCAACAGAGGAAAGTTTACCCTACATTTACAAACTGCTCTGGGATTTGAAATTATAAGTTTGCCTGTGCTGCTCGATATCCAATCTGGTTGTTAGAACCCAAATTAAGGACTTTGTCATTACATGCTGAAAACTGACATGGTGTTGAACTTTCTGCTCTTGACTCAAACAACGGATTAAACCCAACATTTCACATGCTTGTTGTTTCATGTATATGGGTGATCACACAAAACAAAAACACTCTGTGATTTTTTTGTCAGATCTACCAATCCTGTATTAAACCTTAAACAATACTCAATTTTACCTTTTCATGAGCCATTGGCTGTTGAGGCGACACAGACAGCACAAGGTCATGAAGAAGTAGCTGTGCCAAGGCATACTGGAGAAAGAAAATTCATAAGAACACATTTAAACAGGTTTGGAAATAATCATGTTCTGGGAAGAAATTGCAAACACAGATTTTTTTAGTATAACCTTCTTGTTTAGGACCGTGGAAAGTCAAGGTAGAATGGTACATGCACACAAGTGGCAAGTGGGCAAGTGGTAGCAGGAGGGACTGACCAGAGGTCAGTGACCACGTCTGACCAAATCAAGTATTTTCTACATTTGTGACCCGCTCTGCAAAAAAGGCCCGTAAGTCGCGCTATGCCTTTTTACGTAATGGGCTCGTCAATGTTGAAAGGGTGATAAATTTTTCGTTGGTGTGATTTTTTTATTATCCCTTTTCTGACATCGTTGATATCCACACTTTCATAATTTGTAAGATTGAATGTTTATTTTGACCAATAAAGATGGAAAAAAACGTGTTTTGTGTACGTTTTGTTGGTGGTTTGCGCGATCGGTGTCCGCGGTTTCGGTGGAAAGTTGCGTCATTTTACACATCTGGCAGCACATTATTTGTAACCCCCTATTATAAATTTGGTATCATCTGAAAGCTGAGGACGTTGCCTTTCTGTATGTGGACATACAAAAGGTAAAAGGTCAAATGCAAAACCAAGGCAGGTTAATTTCTGACACGTAAACAAAGGGCGCTTGTTACTAGGAGCGTGGATCTTTTCGGTCACGTGTATACAGTGTAGTGCAACGATTGGACAATGGGCGCACGGTCGAGCGCGCGCATGCGCCGTGAATGGGATTGGTTGTTTATTCATTGTCAGGTGACTGCCATGTGACTGTTTATAGAGTGCGTGCCACGCGAAAACACAGCGCAATACCTGTCGATTCTGTCCAACTCAACTAACTTCTCTTGCTCCGAGCGAAAATATTTTCATAATTATTTACAATTTTAGCCAACATATCTTGTTTTAAGCAACAGGTTTTCTATACTGTTTCGTTAATTATTTGCTTAAGTATGGGTTTGAAGAATCAGTGTCTGGCTGAAGCTTTGAATGATCTCCGTAATAAGGAGAAAGACACGATTGGTTTCGTGGAACAATGGTGGAACGGAAGATTTCTTTGTTAACTTCCGATGTGAAAATGACGATGTTGAATCAGAAAACGATTCGGAATCTGATTCCACAGCGCCATTTTCAGCAGGAGATAACGAAAAGATCGACCCTGACAGCAAAATGTTAACCCAAAGATGATTTCAAAATTTATTAATTAACTCAAGTTCGATCTTAGTAGAAGGCAAACCATGTTGACTGCGTTAGATTTATTAGAAGGAAATATTACATTTGTAAACTTTATATTTTTTTTACAAAAACTTAGCCCCAAAATAGTTTTAATCCTGAAAAGCGGGCTGATTTAAGAGTTTTATTAAACAACTCAAGCTGATAGTCAAAAAAAAAAAAAAAAAATGAAATAATTTTTTTTTCCAAAAAGCTCTTGTTTTCACAAAAAATACATAATTTTAATTCATAGGCTTTAAATAGCAGTGTTCATTTGTTTAATTTTAAGAAAAAGCTAAATTCACCAAAAAAGGTCTAAACTTTTCAAAATAATTCTCAAGTGTGTGTTTGTTATTTTAAAATTTGCAAAAATGATAAGAAATAGCACAGTATGCAAATTAATTTTAAGAAATAGCGATATAGTGCATTAAATGAAACGCAAAATATTTTGTACTTATAAAGTCATAACAAACACTTGGTGAAATTTTCAGACGAATAGTCTAACGGAAACGTACTCGTTGCTAGGGACTTTCACAAGAACTTGGTATTAAAATAGTTTAAAATACACTGTAAAGTTTAAAAGGCTGTTTCTCCATAACCTATTTTGACAAAAATGGCAATGATTTGTATGCAAATTAGAGTATAACTCTGGATTGCAAAATGCTACAGACTTCTAAAATACACCAAATTAAAGCTGAGAGAAAGACCTTTCCATCCATGTATCTAACTCCAGAATGATTTTTTGCGACATAAGGGCCATTTTTGCAGAGCCGGTCACATTTGGTCACTAAACTCCAACAGAGGAAAGTTTACCCTACATTTACAAACTGCTCTGGGATTTGAAATTATAAGTTTGCCTGTGCTGCTGGATATCCTATCTGGTTGTTAAAACCAAAATTAAGGACTTTCTCATTACATGCTGAAAACTGACATGGTGTTGAACTTTCTGCTCCTGACTCAAACAACAGATTAAACCCATCGTTTCACATGCTTGTTGTTTCATGTATATGGGTGATCACACAAAACAAAAACACTCTGTGATTTTTTTGTCAGATCTACCAATCCTGTATTAAACCTTAAACAATACTCAATTGTACCTTTTCATGAGCCATTGGCTGTTGAGGCGACACAGACAGCACAAGGTCATGAAGAAGTAGCTGTGCAAAGGCATACTGGAGAAAGAAAATTCAGAAGAACACATTTAAACAGGTTTTGAAATAATCATGTTCTGGGAAGAAATTGCAGACACAGACTTTGTAAGCATAACCTTCTTGTTTAGGACCGTGGAAAGTCAAGGTAGAATGGTACATGCACACAAGTGGCAAGTGGGCAACTGGTAGCAGGAGAGACTGACCAGAGGTCAGTGACCACGTCTGACCAAATCAAGTTTTTTCTACATTTGGTCACTAAACTCCAACAGAGGAAAGTTTACCCTACATTTACAAACTGCTCTGGGATTTGAAATTATAAGTTTGCCTGTGCTGCTGGATATCCAATCTGGTTGTTAGAACCAAAATTAAGGACTTTGTCATTACATGCTGAAAACTGACATTGTGTTGGACTTTCTTCTCCTGACTCAAACAACAGATTAAACCCAATGTTTCACATGCTTGTTGTTTCATGTATATGGGTGATCACACAAAACAAAAACACTCTCTGTGATTTTTTTGTCAGATCTACCAATCCTGTATTAAATCTTAAACAATACTCAATTGTACCTTTTCATGAGCCATTGGCTGTTGAGGCGACACAGACAGCACAAGGTCATGAAGAAGTAGCTGTGCAAAGGCATACTGGAGAAAGAAAATTCAGAAGAACACATTTAAACAGGTTTGGAAATAATCATGTTCTGGGAAGAAATTGCAGACACAGACTTTGTAAGCATAACCTTCTTGTTTAGGACCATGGAAAGTCAAGGTAGAATGGTACATGCACACAAGTGGCAAGTGGGCAATCGGTAGCAGGAGGGACTGACCAGAGGTCAGTGACCACGTCTGACCAAATCAAGTTTTTTCTACATTTGGTCACTAAACTCCAACAGAGGAAAGTTTACCCTACATTTACAAACTGCTCTGGGATTTGAAATTATAAGTTTGCCTGTGCTGCTCGATATCCAATCTGGTTGTTAGAACCAAAATTAAGGACTTTCTCATTACATGCTGAAAACTAACATGGTGTTGAACTTTCTGCTCCTGACTCAAACAACAGATTAAACCCAACGTTTCACATGCTTGTTGTTTCATGTATATGGGTGATCACACAAAACAAAAACTCTGTGATTTTTTTGTCAGATCTACCAATCCTGTATTAAACCTTAAACAATACTCAGTTTTACCTTTTCATGAGCCATTGGCTGTTGAGGCGACACAGACAGCACAAGGTCATGAAGAAGTAGCTGTGCCAAGGCATACTGGAGAAAGAAAATTCAGAAGAACACATTTAAACAGGTTTGGAAATAGTCATGTTCTGGGAAGAAATTGCAGACACAGACTTTGTAAGCATAACCTTCTTGTTTAGGACCGTGGAAAGTCAAGGTAGAATGGTACATGCACACAAGTGGCAAGTGGGCAATCGGTAGCAGGAGGGACTGACCAGAGGTCAGTGACCACGTCTGACCAAATCAAGTTTTTTCTACATTTGGTCACTAAACTCCAACAGAGGAAAGTTTACCCTACATTTACAAACTGCTCTGGGATTTGAAATTATAAGTTTGCCTGTGCTGCTGGATATCCAATCTGGTTGTTAGAACCAAAATTAAGAACTTTGTAATTACAAACTGAAAACAGACATGGTGCTGTACTTTCTGCTCCTGACTCAAACAACAGATTAAGCTTAACGATTCACAGGCTTGTTATTTCATGTATATACCAATATTGATCACACAAAACAAAAAACACTCTCTGTGATTTTTTTGTCAGATCTACCAATCCTGTACTAAATGTTAAACAATACTCAATTGTACCTTTTCATGAGCCATGGGCTGTTCAGGCGACACAGGCAGCACAATGTCATGAAGAAGTAGCTGTGCCAAGGCATACTGGAGAAAGAAAATTCAGAAGAACACATTTAAACAGGTTTGGAAATAATCATGTACTGGGAAGAAATTACAGACACAGACTTTGTAAGTATAACCTTCTTGTTTAGGACTGTGGCAAGTCAAGGTAGAATGGTACAAGTGGCAAGTGGGCAACTGGTAGCAGGAGGGACTGACCAGAGGTCAGTGACCACGTCTGACCAAATCAAGTTTTTTCTACATTTGGTCACTAAACTCCAACAGAGGAAAGTTTACCCTACATTTTTTAAAATCTGAAAATGGAAAGATGGATTTATTTTCAGGGAAGTTTCCGCAAAAACGGGGAGAGTTGGCTGCTCTGCTAAGGATGGCCAAAAAAAACCCAGTTCTTTAACAGTGTAAATGCGCTGGATTGCGGGGCAATTTCAGCTCCAACAACAGCTAAACACAGACGAAGGTGTCTGTTCGGAAATGACATTTCAGCTCACACACACTTTATTCCAAATTAATTGGAAATTAAACAAAAAGTACACATACATCACTGAGTAACAACTTCAGGAGGAAAGATACAAATCCAATGTTAACTTTGAGTTGATCTGCTAAATTTCTTCTAGTATGTTATTGAACTACCCATAAGACAAATAAGAATGAATCTTGAGTCAGTCCTTGTTCAGATAAAGACAGTGTACATGTTAAATTGTGTAGATAATGGATTTCTCTTAATCATCATTCAACTTTTCTGAATTCAGTAATCAAGATTATAAATAAAAGTAAAATAATATGCATAACCCACTTACTCTTAGAATTCCATCCCCAAGAACCAACGCCTATCATAAGTCATACTTCCCCAACACTGCATGCAAAACTAGATTGGAATTCACTCCCGCTACTCAATAACCAGCATCACCTAGTCCCACCGCACACTCATAGGCGCGCATAAATCTAACTAGGAGCTCTTCCCTCCTGACCTGACCTGACCTCATATTGAGTGTTGTTCCTAGTAAGGAGCTAATCAATTATTATATCAAGATCAAGATCTCTTTGATTCTGGTCTTGTAACAGAAGTTCTGGTCTAGTTAGTACGAGCGCTGCATTCAAGGCCTGGAAAACGGGGGTGAATTCCATAGGGCTTCAAGCCGACTGCCGTAAAAAAAAATATGGGGAAGAAGAAACCTCCGAACACTGAACTGTTGATTTAGTTCACAAAATGTCTCTTAGTCTTAGAACTGGAATTCATAGATTGTGATAAAGTTGAACTTAAAGTTAAATTATTCTGTGCTGCAGTCATAATTTCCAAACTGATCGCAACCTTGTCCGTAGAGAAACAAACCCCAACTGCACAAAACGAACATGATAAACAAAGAATAAGAGTAGAATAAAGTGATAATTACCTGAAAATTCGCACACAGGTAGTGCGTAAATCGTCAATCATTTGAAGGCTGCACTCAAAATCAAGAAGAAGAAGAACAGCAACAGCAAAAACGTAGACAGAAATCCAAGGTGTCATCTTGTCTTCGTGCATAAAAATAATGCTGGCGAGGCAAACCCCGCGAAAGTCACAAAGGATAGCATTTTGCTGCGAGGGCGCTGTACAATAAAATAAGCTACATCACAATTAAACATTACGTCACTAGTATGCGACGTTATTACCGTCATCAAAGTAAGCGCAAATGAATAGGGGTCACATTATTCCCCTTTTGAGAAACTAGTCATCCTTGATCTAGCAACTTTTCTGAATTCAGTAATCAAGATTGTAAATAAAAGTAAAATAATATGCATGTTATCGTAATCTTAAAATTTCCGATTTACATAAAGAAAAATTTAACCACTTTTGTCATTCAAGAACTAATAATAATTTTTATGCAGATTCAAAATATGTTAACAATGTTAATTTTTAATTGACAACCTTTACGTTAAATAAATTAGCAAGTTAAATTGGAAACGTTCAAATTTAACTACTCTTGCAATAAAAGTCTCAGAGCGATTTTCTTTCTCACTATTGCCATTAACTTTTGAACTTTTTTGGGGTACCTTTTGTAGTTTTTCGTTGTTATAATAATAATAATAAATCTTGTAATAATTACAAGGTTTTTTAAACAATTAATAATTTTCTTTTAACCATTTTGTGTACCTTTTAAACATATTTGTAAGAGCGCATCTAATTTGGCTTGCCTGCTACGACTTGTATTTGTTTTCGATAAAATATCAAATATCAAATAGAAAGGTGGTTTACTCAACCGCATTATGTAATTGTGCGTGTTATAGATGGAAAATGGCGTCTGTATAACTGTGTTTATTTAACCACTAATTAGTGAACCAAATTAGCCAGTTCAAAAGTTTGGTGTGCCCAGTGTAGCAGTCTTAAAGATTCTGGGCTAAAAAAAAATTGTTTTTTACTTGTAATGAAGGATATAAATTCTTTTGAAAGAGGTAGTTCACTCAAGCGCATGTGCAATTGTACGTGTTATAAATGGAAAATGGCATCTGTATAACTGTGTTTAAGTAACCACTAATTAGTGAACCAAATTAGCCAGCTGAAAAATGTGGTATTCCCAGTGTAACAGTCTTCAAGTTTCTTGGCTTAAACTTAAACTTTTACTCAAAACGAAGAGTACATATTATTTTCAAAATATGTTTTTAGTATTAATTTGTACGCTTTAAGACATATTGCACATATGCAAATTTTCGTTGAGGCTTATTTTTAGACATTTACCGATTTTTTTGATTTTTGTTAAAGCTTTCGAATGAAAATTTTTAATATTATCAAATACAAATATGTAAGTTATCGTCAATATTTAAGTTTTCGTTCGGATAATCTGACGGACTCACCAACAGAAATTAGCCAAAATGAGAAACGTTTTCACCTCCCTGTACTGCATGTGTTCTAATTTTCTAAATATGCAGCACATGGTCAGCCACGTTCCCATGGGTAGTGATCTCGCCGCGCCTTTTTTTCCCCTGGAATTGGTTCATGTGTATAGCCTTTAGTCAAGGCGCACGTGAAAGCGACACCCCACATGTCACAGTTATTCATGATCATGAAATATTTACAAACATTTTCAACCAATCACCGTCAGCTAGATATTACACTCTGCCATATTTAGATGGGCAACCCTGTCTGTCTAGTGCACCAAAAATGTGGGTCAGCCATCCAACATTTCACTATTTTTGCTGTCTGATGTCTGCATCTGGGTTTTTTTCTTCAATTAATAACAGCACTGACTGCGAGTGTTTTCATGCATGGAGGAAGGGTTCATGCATGTTTATGCAGCCCCGACGAGTCAGTCAGTGACCTACCCTGCCGTTGTTGATTTTTTTTTATTCCGCAGTCAACAAAATCACACACGTTCAACGGTGTGCGGTCGTCGTGTGGGGGCCACACAGTTCAGCTTTTGACACAGATTGTGATTCACTGATTTTAGTGATTGTCATTGGTTTCTGGCTTCTTGCAAGCGCTGCAGGTTTACTTCATAGACATGGAGAAGGTATGTTTTATTTTATTGCATTCGATTGTCACAAAAGTAAGGATAAACATATGGAGTAGAAAAACACAGATGCGAAAGTACATGTCATTTGTCAGCATGGTCAGTGTCACCGTGGAGTGGTGTGTCACTTGCCAAAAATCCGGATTACTGAGTTTGTCCATACAGAGCAAGGCTTGTTCTTTAAAGTATGATTTAAAGTTAAATTGTTTGCCTTTTTTTTGGGGGGGGGGCTTTTGAAGGTCAAAACATTAATTTGTGCATTTGTCCGACCTCATGCCTTCATGGGGGGAAGGGGGGGCTAAGGGTCTTGAATGGGGGCGGCTAAGGGTCTTGAATCGGGGGGGGGGGGTGCCTCAAAGTCAAAGTCCTAGTATTATTCAACGTTGTTTTTGCAGCCAATGGCCATAACATAACGGTGTTGCCAAATTTGCTTAATTCAGAAGCTGCTAAACTCTCTCTCTGAGGGTTCACGTATCACAAATGACGTCATGAACCTGCATAATATTTCTCACGGTTGCTTTCTGAATTCACAGACAGGGAAACTTTGGGGTGGACGCTTCACCGGATCTACGGATCCGATTATGGAGAAGTTCAATGCCTCCATTGGCTTTGATAAGCGTATGTGTCAGGCTGACGTACAGGGCAGCAGAGCGTACATCAGAGCAATAGAGAAAGTGGGTCTCGTCACCAAGGAGGAGATGGAGGCCATTGATGGTGGGCTGGTAAAGGTGAAGAGTCAACTTTATTTGTTCTCCACCTTTAAAGTTCTTCTGTTAACTGTGTGGACATTTTGTTAGTGAGAGTTCAAGTCCAGACTTCCTTTTCCCAAAAGCTGGCGTATGAATAATGTTAAAAGACAAAACAAGCATGTTCTAGTTCTGTGAGAAAAAGAATCCCGGTTCACCACGTCAAGTCGGTTTTTAGAGAAAAAAATTCACTACACCCGTACGCGGTATTATTTTTTTCACAACTTTTTGGAGCTTCTGGAGTAAATCGATTGCTTTGAAAATATCCTTGCCACAATGAAACCCTCACTTGACAAAAGGAAAAGCTACAAATGTTCTCATATAAAAAAGAATCGTGTTTCAAAGTTACTCCCGGTGCTAAAAAAAAATTATACCGTAATAAGCCAGTCAACAAAAATTGGCGTGTTGACGCGCCATCCGATGTGAGGTCGTTAATTGATTATTTTGAGTTTTTTTACCCTAAGATTGCTGAGGAATGGCAGACGGGAACCTTCAAGATCATCCCAGCCGTTGATGAGGACATCCATACCGCTAACGAACGCCGCTTGAAGGAACTGATTGGCCCAGCGGCTGGGAAACTACACACAGGAAGGAGCAGAAATGATCAGGTAAAAACAAACAAAAACCCTTTATATTCTTTGATTTGGTTTGTAAAGCCATAATATTGTAAGTTTTTAATTTGGGTAGGTTTTTGCTATAGCTTCCTCCAGGGCCGGCTTCATAAATTGCAAATTGTTGCTTAGCGCAGAAAAAGTTTGCTTAGCATAAACAGGCTACCTACAAAAATGCTGTGTGTACATTACTTGTGACTGGTACCCGGCTTATTTTTGCATAGCTTATTAATGTGTTCAGCAAGTTTATCTGCTTAACAGCTTTAGGAACTCTGGGCCCAGATTGACAAAACCTGGCACCCTTGATCCATTTCCATTAGGAAATGTGTATAGATGTTTTCTTTCCCAGATGCCTTTGTAGCTAAATCTTGCCCTTCACTTTGTGATATATAGCCCATTCATTAGTGACCAGTCTAGTCATTGTACAAACACTTTCTCAAATGGCTTATTGAACATTAGTTCTGAAATAACATTTTATTTTGATTGTTGACTTTTACATTGAAATCACTCAGAGTGATGGCTGAAAGAACGAATTTAGAGTTCAGTATTCCCCGTTGAGAGGTAATAAAGTTGTCATTTGTTTGTCTCTTTCTATCAATACAATAGTAAGTGTTCAAGTATGTTTCCACATTCTCTCCTCTGCAGTGTGCTATGGACATGCGTATCTGGCTGAGGGATGAGATTGTCCCACTACGTGGTCACCTGTTAGACCTCATCAAGGTCATTGTCAATCGCGCTAAGATGTAAGTCACTCCCTTAAAGAGGGGGTGGGGCCAAATGTCTTGGCGGTGTTCAAACCTGATGTCCAGCTGAGCTTCGATTTCACTAAGCACTAAGAGTCATCTTAAGAGATGAGTTGTCTCGTACTGCCATGGTGATTTGCGTTATGTGTGATCACACACTGCTTAGCACTTTAGAGTGATACACTCTCAAGATCGATCTTGGCTCTTTGTGAAATAGAGCCCACTGGGGTGGATTTCACAAAAGAGTTAAGACTAGTCTTATCTCGAGTTAGGATGAGTTACTCGTCTTAACTTAGGACTAGCCTTAAGTTTTTAATAACTCGTAGGACTAGTCCTAAGTTAGGACTATCTTTGTGAAATCGGCCCCAGGTCTTATAATGGTCAGGCCTGGGTGAAGCAAACCTCAAAACACTATGCAGTCTTTGTAACTTGCTAAAGAAGAGCAGGGCTCAAGATACCCAGTGTGGACCACTGGCCTCAAGTCCAGCTACTCTAGCAATAGGCCAGTAACCCCACAACTAAACAAATCTTGCTTTTTCCAAAGATTTTTTAAAGCTTTTTAATTCCAAAAAGGTCCTCCTCAAAGTTCAGCAAACATTTGTGTGCCAAATTTGTAAAATCAATATTTTAGGTCTCATTCAAACTATTTCTGGTCCAGTGACAGCTCAGAGCCACACGACCTATGGTCTAGTGGAGATTGTCTTGATATTCAAGGCCCTGTAAGCCCGGCAACATGTTCTTGATTGAATGATGGAACTAAAAAAACGAAGAAGAAACAAAGCTATTGCAAGTGATGTTTGAAGCTTTGCATGGTGTGGATTGTAGAAAGTAAGTAACTAATTACTAGTAAACTTACGGGTATGAAATCTGTGTTAATCTGTTTTGGGGGAGTGTTCGCTCTGAAAAGAGGCGATGTGGTCTTGACGTCTTTTCCCTAAGATGAGTAGAGTATACTGTTTGAAACATTGAGACCACACCGGCTCTTTACAGAGCCAACACTCCTCCCAAAAAGAGATTCATACATGGTTGTACTCGCAAGAAAATATTGCAGTGAGGCGGTTAGATTGGCACAACGTAGCCGGACTCCAACACCCCAATTTCATGGCTGTTCCTACTGTGGGCTTCTGTTCCTTACCGCTTTGTGTAAAGCGTGTGAAACTGTGGGCTGTAAGCGAAGAATTTGGTGGTAAGCAGAGCCATATGAAATTGGGCCCTGATGTTAGTGTGTTAAACTAACCTGGTGAATACCGTGCTATTTTTTGTTATGCCTCTGTAGGGAGATTGACGTCCTGATGCCCGGATACACACATTTACAGGTAGGATAATTTAACTGATGAAATTAATCCTTCCATCGGGGAAAAAAGAAGAAGATGATTTTGTTTTCACTCACAGTACACAGATGTACAATAAGAAGAGTATTTCTCTGACAAATGAAAATGCAACGTATATTTTAGGTGGTGGTGCTGTATAGACTGGGTCCCTGTCTTTATTCGTGACAGCTAGGCACTGGTCTTTCATTTGTTAGACACATACGTGCAGTGGCACTTGACTACCAGACTGATAGTGATAAGACACACAGTGAGTGTATAGTGAATGTGTACCACACACAACATTATGGCATGCAAGGTCAAAGGTACATTTGGCAGGATCCTGCCAGAACTTAAAGGCTGGTATCTGGCCTTTAGGATCCCATAGCTTATTACCAGAAAGTTGTTGATAAAATACCAACTAACAAACCACAAGGGAAACTGACTGGGTAACTAATTTGGGTTGAACAAAGACAAATTGGCTAGAGTGGGACTTGAACCTGCGACCTCCGGATCAAAGTGCTGGCGCTCTACCAACAGCTATCTAGCCCTATGTTGGTCTCCCTATTTCAAATAAATTTCAAATATATTAATAAAACGGCAGAAACGAAGTTCATTTGACATGTACTTTGAAAGTTTGGCTTATTTATTCACTAGTTACCCATATCTCGGTAGTGTTTAGTGTGTGTGTGTAAGAGAAAAATGAATTCTTTCTAATAATATCCATTTATTTTTTGTTTACTTTCAATCACAGAGAGCTCAGCCAATCAGATGGAGTCATTGGCTACTTAGGTAAAAAATACTGATTGATTTATAAATGCCAATAATTAAATATGGTTGATATACTGTAATCGGGTTTATTTCCTGTGTTTTCAGTACTAACTGTTGCAAAACGTACCAGTGAGAAATCAAGTTTTTCATAAATACAACAACTCTACTTTATTAACTCTCAAACACGTCTTGTCACTACAAGCTCAAATCAAAACTCTGTCCTTTTCCACGACTGCACACAAGGTCACAAACCAATCTATTTTTAGAACGGCGCTAACTGTATATAAAATCCATTCAATAAACTTCCGGAGTATCAGTTCACATGTCTGGAAAGTTCCAGCGGCAATAACAATGCGTCACAATTCCTTGAAATATTGCTTATCAAATTCATTTGATACCCTCCCCCCCCCCCCCCAACGGGAATGCTAGGGCTGTGCTTAAAGGCAGTCTACGCTTCAACGCAATTACTACACCATTAATAAACGTCGATCGATCAATATGCACATCACCTAGCCTGGTTTTTTTCGGTCTGTTTAATTTCCAGCTATGCCTGGATGTTTCAGAGAGATGCCCAAAGGCTGGATCAGCTGACTGCTAGAGTCAATGTTAACCCTCTAGGCTGGTGAGTCGACTTCCCTTCCTAGTAATTATATGCATTCACTCCGAGTATGAAGTGCATTATTATTATCGTGCATTATTGTTATATTACATGAACATCTGAAAAGTTGCTGCAGTACCCGCTCCTAAAATATAGGATTCGAACTGCCTCTAGCTACCCGGGCAATCACGGTGGTCTAGTGATAAGACATCTGCTCTAGAATGGCAAAGGTTGTGGGTTCAAATGCTACCCGAGTAATATGCTTGTGGACTCGAGAAAGTACTGAGTACACAGTATGGGTAAAACACAAAAAATACAATATTATTTTTATATCTTTCTAGTAATGAAATCCACCTCGCAGATGAGAAAGAAAACAAATCCTTACTCGAAATTATTTCACAAATTTGGAATGGGGGTGTACATTTAAGGAAGATTTTACAGTAGCGCCATGGGAGAGTGGTATTTTGTGGCCGAGCGGTCTTGCACATCAGACCAGAGTTCTGAGGTTGAAGTCTTATGGGCTCGAATCCTGGTCATGACACTTGTGGTCTTGGGCTAGACACTTAACTATATAACTTTTTCTCTTAGCCATGAGTAAATGCGTACCTGTGATGGTAAAGATTGTTGATGCAACTGATTAGCGACCTGTGGCTGTTGGTGCTGCATTCTCAAAAGGAGTTGAGATAGTTTCAAGAATGCTTAAGTTCCAAAAAAATGTAATGCACTATTTTCTCAAAGATTTTAACCTTAATAACGATGAATCATAGATTAAATTAACACTGCCTAAGCCAATTGTTGTTGAGTTTCATTTGAACCCAAACTAATCAAGTTCATGTTTCAATTTCAGCGGTGCGCTTGCCGGTAACCCGTTCAATGTGGACAGAGAATTTCTGACACAAGGTGAGACATGTGGAGGGAATTCATGTAATGATTGTTTTAACACAGGACAAACGTTTGTCAAACATTTGTGACTTTCCAAACATCCTTGTGATTTTCTTCAGACATTGGTTCATTCAGGCTTTAAGGAAAAAACAATCAGACCAAGAATTACGAAAATTGAGGAATATGTGGAAATAAGTGTACAGAAAAATCTTGCTTAGCAGAAATAGGTTACCAGCCACAATATGTAATGTATAATGTTTGTGACCTGCCGTCGATTTCACCAAACTCTTCCTAACTTAGGATCGATCCTAGGACTTAGGACGAGTCCCAGCCCTAAGATCGATCCTAGCTAAAAACGATCGTAGGATCGATTTCACAAAACCCGTCTTAAGCAGGACGAGTCGTAACTATTATAATACCACAAATGAATTCTCGGACGAGGCTAAAAATGCTAGCGCAACGGCTATTTGATGCGTGTATTGCCCAGTTCATGAAACAGTCGTAAGATTAGCACATCACGTGATCGTGTTCTTCTCCTTCAGAAAAAACAGATCGTCGGCCATTTTGTTTCCGCTTTGGCGACAAAATGTCAAACATTTATGGTTTTTTTTAGACCTTTATGGGTGAACAATCAATGTGTGTGTTTGAATAAAGCCTAGGTAAGCTGTTTTGTACGGTTGTTGAGTAAAAGGAGGGGAACAAACTCAAATTGAGTGGAAAAACTGTGTAAGAACGTGCCGTGAGTGTGATGAATTTCCCCTTGTCGTCGCAACCCTGCCGTGTCGGTCACATCGGTAACGATCAATGGTTAGCACATTATGATATTGAAAAACTTGGACAAATTTGTAAATTTAATTAATTATGAGTTAGTGAACGAACAGTTTTTAATGCGTTATTTTATTTTACAATGATGTCACACCGGAAATGGGCCAGTGTGTGACGGACTATGGTTGTTTTCTTCGTATCGCCCGTCTCTCTTTGCGGTCAGCCAGCAGTAGCAGCGCATTGTAAGCAACACACACACACATCACGCAAAATCATCCGCTAAGACGACCCTCAGACCCGTCCTAAGTTAGGACGGGTTCAGCGCCGTTGCCATGGAAGTTAGGAGGCGTTGAACCCTTCCTATCTTTTGTGAAATCGTTCCTAGGATGCGTCCTAAGTTAGGACGAGTAACTCGTCCTAATTCAAGATAAGACGAGTCTTAGCGTTTCGTGAAATCGACCGCCGGGTCCCTGCTAAATTTTGCAGTTGTTAAGAGCACCAGACTCAAGCTCTGGTGTTTCTAATCAGCAGATTGTGGGTTTGAGTCCCGGTCGTGACGCTTGTGTCCTTGAGCAAGATACTTTACCATAACTGCTTTGTCCTTCGGATGGGACATTAAGCCGTAGGTCCCATTTACTAGGATTGCAAAAGAACCAAGAACACTTTCGTGGAAGAGTGCGGGTGAACCCCGGTGTTTTTGGTCCGCATATCAAACGCCCTTGTTTTTAGGTTTCCTCGGCCTTGCGAGTTACAGTAGTTCACTTATGAGGCATCCTTGGTTTCATCATTACCAGAAATATTTACTCATAATTCCCCTCCTTATCAATGACAACTAGAGCTAAGATTTACAGCTACCGGAGGCAACAGTCTGGACTGCACCGCTGGACGAGACTACATCGCTGAATTTCTCTTCTGGTCCTCCATGATCATGATTCATCTGAGTAAACTAGCCGAGGATTTACTGCTGTACAGCACCAAGGAGTACGGATTCACTCAAGTAGCTGATGCCTACAGGTGGGTGGGGTTGAGTCGTCTTGTATTATTGTTCCTCTTCAATTGACCCAATAGACTTTATGCATTGACGTTTATCCAGCCGCCATCTTAGAGGTAAACCCATAGATTGTTTGCCTGGCCCTGTCATAGATCCGCCACAATCAGACAACTCCTGACTGGGATTTTGAAGGATGTAGGAGGGCTAGGGTTTGGCAGCTGCGGCTGTTGCTATGGGCTTCCTATGCTTTGATGCATGTTCATGTGACAATTCAGCCATAGCCACTAATTCAGACACAGCCGGAGCTGCTTGAAAACAACACTGTTAGAGTGATGTGGTACCGTACCTTAAAGCTGTCAATTGTGGTTCAGTTTGTGTTTTTCTTTCTTGTGCACAGTACTGGCAGCAGCTTGATGCCGCAGAAGAAAAATGCTGACAGCTTGGAGCTGATTCGGGGAAAGAGTGGACGCGTCTTTGGCAAGGTGGGTTGATTAGAGTGCGGAAATCCCTCAGAGGGCGCTGTCTTAGCTCGTGACATTATGTGGGGTGTATTAAAAAGACCCCACTGGGAAAGATTGTGTTAAAAGATTAAGATTACCTTTTCGACTACCTGGTGAACCGCGCTGCCACGACTACTAAAAATCTAGTCGTGATCATTGGCCTCATGTACTAAATGTGACGTTCACGACGACATTATGTAATTGACAAAAACAATCCTTCAAGACGAAATCATTATTGCTCCATGATTGAATGCTCTTCTTAATAATGCTTTTAAAAAGAGTTGGTTCCCGGAATGGCTTCCATTGCAATGCATACTTTACGCTTCAGTCCAACAATTACCATGCTTTTACATTCTTGGGAAAGAAAAAATAGTCGCGACCAGTGTGGAAGTCGCAACTAAAAGAAACGCGACTAGTCAGTTAGTGAATTTCACTAGTCGCCTAACACTTATGCAAATAATTATTTTATCTAATCAACTCAGTCTTGTTGATGCCCATGTTGTTCTTCAGTGTGCAGGTTTCTTGATGACGTTGAAGGGCCTACCGAGCACATACAACAAAGACTTACAGGAAGACAAAGAGGCATTGTTTGATGCGTATGACACGCTTACAGGTACAAACTTTCTTGTCATTGTTTCAAGTGATTCAGCTGTTGTGTCGTTTTGTAGTGAGACATAATACTGCCTACAGAAAATCTTGTCATTCTTGATTTCAATACAGCTAAGTGTTTCTACAAGACGGCTTTGCTCTACAAACCCTCGTTCTAAACACATTTGGAAGGGAGCTTTCCTTTTCACATGCTGGACCATCTCTTTGGAATGCTCTTCCACTGAACCTCAGACTAGTAGACACTCTCTCCAGCTTCAAAACTAACTTGAAAACTCACTTGTTTGGTCTTAGGCTTTAAGTACCGTCATTAGCAGAGTTCCTTTTCTATGCGCCAGGAGTGTTTTTCTTACAAACATGGCACACTACAAAATGTCCACTAGTATTTCATAGTTTAAACAAAAGTTGTTATTGGGTCCATTGCACTGGTATCATGCACAGCTTCTCTTTCTGCCCATTCCCACGGGGTCAAATTGCATGAAAAGATATGGTGCAAGTCAAATCATGCCTAAAACGTGCACTTCACAGTAATAGTAATAATAATATAGCACTTTATAACACCGGAGGGCGTCTCAAACCACTCATTATAGCACCATGTAACGGTTTAGAAGGTTTACAGCCAACCATACCAGAAAACACCGGGGCAGACCCCTTCTCTTTACAATAAGTGTACTGGGTTCTTTTACACAGGACCAATTGGTTTATGCCCCATCGGAAAGACAACGCAATAATGGTTAAGCGCCTTGCCTAAGTGTCCAGTCTGGAACTTGAACCCACACTCTGCTGGTCAGATACACCAGATCTTAAGTCCGGTGCTCTTGACCGCTGGGCCACACCACGCCACAAAATCTGACTCGCAAAATGGGGTAACCAATCGGGTCAATAGATTTAACTTGAACTTCCAAGGTGTTCTGTGGGTTGTTTGAGTGTCACCCCGCAAAGTATTACCAATCAAATTCACTTCTTATATGTGTCAACTGCCAATGAACAGACCTGCTATTTTAGTTGCCTTCGTTGCCCCTGGTCTTTGCCTTGGTACCCGTTGAAATGTTCCAAGAGAAATTAAACATTTCTTCATAGAGGTGCCGTTTACCGAGGAGAAAGCACCTTGGTGCCCTTGCCCTTTCAAAAACAAAGTATCAGGCCTGAATAAACTATCATTGTTAAAGGATGGTTTATTTATATTTAGGTGTCCTTCAAGTCACCACTGGGGTTGTATCTACTCTGACTATCCACCCAGAGGCCATGAAGGCTGCCCTCAGCCCGGACATGCTAGCCACTGATCTTGCTTACTATCTCGTTAGGAAAGGGGTAAGTAAGCGCATCTACCAAAATGTAAAGATTCCAGTATTGTATAACCAAGTTGATATAAATTGGTCCAAAATGGCATTGATGTCATTTTCTCCATCTCTTCCTTGGCCAACCCCGTCTATTTTTCCCAGGAACTTTTTTCTAGTAGGATGCCTTTTGGAAGTTGCTGTTTTCCATTCTCACTATATGAAAGGTCAACCAAATTGACCTGGGAATTTTTGTCTAGTGCGGAAGGGGCATTATTCTCCGTTATCGCCATTGTCCTCTGTAGACACCTTGCATTTGACATCACAATTTCAAACAGCGCCCTCACTGAGGTCAAAGGAACACCTTTCATTAGTTGAGAGTTTTGCGTGGCACGTACGCACTTGCACGTTTCCATTGTTTGACCTCAGTCATCGGGACCTATGCACTGGTCTATCCTCTACTCTCTAATTTTGGCAAATATTATGTGGTCAATGGTCATTTTTTATAAAGCCAATCTTATCTCTGTTGTCTTTGTGATGCTAGATTCCGTTTCGTGATGCCCACGGTTTGTCTGGTGGAGTAGTAGCCTTGGCTGAAAAGAAACAATGCCCTCTGCCTCAGCTGACTGTGCAGGATCTCAAGACGGTCAGGTAAGGACACTCAAATGACCAGCTGGAAACTATTCACACCTTTATCTGAACTAGTGCAAGACTTGCTGTACAATTATCAGAGGTGTTAAGAAGCGTTGGGTTACATTAATTAATCAGTATGAGAGTCTGTCTCTAGCCATTTGGCTAGCTCGGTGGTCTAGTGGTAAGACATCTGCTCTAGCAATGCAAAATCGAATCCCACCGAGTAATTTGCCTGTGGATTTTTTTCACAGAACTCGGGAAAGTACTGAGTATACAGTGCTTAATACACATCAGTGTCAGGGTAAAACCAAGTTGTATTACTTTTTTGGGGGGTTGAAGTGAAAAGTTGTGCTCGGCTGTAATTTTGCACAAATACAGAACTTACTGTATACAGACTAGGTACAAGAGACCTTGAGTGAGGGGGTGAGGCCACACATTTTGGTGTTGAGTGGAGGATAGTGGAGAGTTCAGGAGGGTCTCAAGCTAAAGGTTGTTAATCTTTGTAAATGGTCATAAATTGTCTTGGAGAAAGCAGCTTTGATTGGGTGACCAAAGAAATTGACCAGAGCGGGATTTGAACCAGTGACCTCCGGATTAACATGCAATTGATTTTTGTTTTCACTTTTGTATGTACATCGGGATAGAGATTTTCATGCATTTTTATTCCATGAGGAATAAACTGTTTGAACTTTAAACTTGAACTTTTGAACTTCTTAAGCTACTGAACAAAGATGTAAATCAATACAGACATACATGGTGAATGTGTCTAGGTGTTAAAACTAACAGCACAACCTGGGTTTGCTCATTCTAGCCCTGCGTTTGAGGAGGACGTCAGCAATGTATGGAACTATGAGAACAGTGTAGAGCAGTACACCAGCACTGGGGGTACCAGCAAACAAGCTGTTATGAAACAAGTGCAGCAATTGGAGGAATGGATGGCTTCACTGGCTTGAATGGAGGATATCATCCAATCAGAATGTGTGTTTTATTTAGGAATAGGTATGATGTCATTAGAGGTATGCTTATGCGTCATGTCTGGTTCCCTAAACGCAAAATGTATTGCAGCCCTGTATTGCAGCACTGAAATAGTGAAGGTATCGAGCTATTTTTCATTCCAATCTTAGTTTTGGGAGAGAGGAATTTCTTTGTCTCTTTACGTAAATGTTAATTTCTGTGAAGTTCTTTTTTTTTAAAAGATTTATTCTGCCAGCTTGCATTTTATCTAACTTTACTACACGCCATCCATTTTCTCTACATTGGTTTTTGAACAAAAAAATCCTTCATTTGAACCGTCCATTTTTAAAGTAAGCATATCTTAAAACTTCCATTTATATAAGTGCTTCCATTTAAACGAAAAAACATTAAATACCTTGAAGAGTTTATGCATTCCAATTGGTTAAAAAGTAATCACGTGGTACTGGTAGTGTTTCATTTGTGTTAAATCAGTACACCATTCTGAAATCACTGGTAAAAACATAGCTTGAGTCGTTTAAGACAAGTTGGCTAGCACATGTTCAGTGCTCATAGCAATACGTGTATTAGTGTGCAAGCTTACGCAAGTGCTAATAACATGCAATGGAATTAATACATATCCTCAATTCAAAACACCATCTGTATGCTCATGTACGCACAATCATTGAGCGACAGGAATTTAAAATTTGCAAAACAGCAGAGTTATACAGACTTTCCTACATTACTAAGCCTTTTTGCAAACAGGATTTTTATGACTGGGACTAAACCAGTAGTGATTCAGTCTTAAATGGCAGTTTAAGACTGGAAGGGTCATGATCGTACTGAATTACACGGCCACAAATCTGCCGGTCTTAAACTTTTGTTTAAGATCTTAATTCCCTTAACAAAGGTTAGGTTTTTAAAGATGACTGCATGTCTCAGAGACAGCAGTTTTTCAGACGAGGGTCAACAAAAGTAAAGTGTATTTTTTAAAGGTAGAGTTTTTTTAATAGTTACCGTAAAATGAAATGTTATAATAACATTGTACATGTGTCGTATATATCAAATTGTTTCCTGAAATAGCTAGGTAAATGTTATTACCAGTATAACGACTTGTTGGATTATTCCATAGAAAATGAATCTGCAGAATGGCGAGGAGGGCTGAGTAACAAGTGCGACTAGTGTCAAGGTTGTGACAATTGATTGCTATGTAGAGTCATGACTGCCGCTTTTCAACTACCCGGTTAATCGAGCCACCACAACTACTGAAAAAATAGTTGCGACTAGTGTCGAAGTGGCGACTAGTTGGATAGTAAATTTCACTGATTGCCCAGGCCTAATTGTCAGTTGTCTGCTCTGATATATTGTTGCATCAAAAGATGCATACTCCACATTTCAGCCCATTTTTCACCATCGTGCGCCTGCGGCGGTCCACAATCAATGTTTTGAAAATAGTTGCAACTAGTGTTGAAGTCGCGACTAATTGAAGCGCGACTAGTCGGGAAGTGAATTTCACTAGTCGCTTAGGCCTAATGCCGAGTGAGTAGTGAAACTTATTAGCGTGCAGGTCGCCATTTTGTCATGTCCATGTGAGTCATGTAATGTCATATTGCCTAACATGCCTTTCCGTAATATCGGTTAATAGCCATACACGCAAGTCATGTAACACCATTTTGCCATACATGCGCATCACGCAGACTTCGGTCGAGCTCAGTGTTCTCGGGTTTTATTTCTATGGTTTATTCACAGGGATGGTACAATATTGTGTCAAAGTTTGTGTCAAATATTGATACTTGGTTCTTGTTCTGGATTGAAACAGAACATCAATTAGCTGTGTGTTCTCTTGCAAAATGATAACACATAGCACAGAAAACACACAAGCCATTTTGAGATATGGTGGACACAATACTATGACAGTATTAGGTTTGGGTAAATTTGTCTGTGTACACCCAAACCAAACAGTGCACTCCTATAGTGTCCACCACATCCCAAAAGGGCTAATTTGGTTTTTAACAAGTTATATTGTTAGTAATTGTCACCATAACATGTTAGAGCTTACAACCATGTCTTGAAATTTCCAGAGTGAAAAGTTTTGTCACTGTGCAGCCATTTTGTTTTCTATCATTTGTATGTAACCAAAATGAGGCTAAAAGAGTTATACAATAGAACTAGAGGGAGCACTTGCTATGTCACGCACATAACAACGCTGACCCATCATGGGCACAAATCCCAGTGGGTAAATTGCATATGATGGAATCTCCACTTGGGAAAATGTTTGCTGTGTAAACTGACGAGTGACCAGTGTAGTATGAAGGGTCAGCACCATTGTCTCAATGGGCAGACATGCTTCTTGCCGGGGCCTGGGCCACGTCGCATGGTTTTGTATTCTCTCTGGTTTTGTATTCTCTCTCTTGAATTGAATTGAATGGTGTGGCTCCTGTTTTGGTACCAGTAATCAACTATTTTGCCATCGTCTTTTGACTAGTTTCATATGTACCATAGTGATCATGTATTGTGAATAACCTGGTAGTTACAGGGACCAGACTATTTGCCCTTCAAGCCTCAGTCTGGTGACACTGTATTGAATGGGAGGAAAAACCAAGTTGGTCAATGACTGGTAACAATAGTCTATTGTGGATTGTGTACACCCTTGTTATGTATGTACCTAGGATGAAGCATGGTCTGGTTTAGAAACTAGGCTTATGGCTTGGGCTTAGGTTCTGGCTAGCGCTCCGTCTGTAATTATGAAAATGTACCTTTTCGATGCAGGACTATGAACAGGCAGAGAGCCTTCATGCCGGAGCCCCAGCCAGAGCCATAAATGGCCTTAGAGAGAAGGGATTTAGTTACATGGTAAATGTATGTGTGGGAATTATAGAATATTTTTGATGTATTCAAGGCCAGTTTGAGACAGTGAATGGATAATCTGGTGCAGATCCAGAGAGACATTTTAAGTTACTTTTATTTTATTTTACTTTATTTTATTTATTTAAATACTTTCATTTATTTGTTTATTTATTTACAATTTTTTATTTATTTATTTATTTACAATTTTTATTTTATTTTATTTTATTTATTTATTTATTTATTTATTTATTTATTTATTTTTTTGGGGGGAGGGTTCCCAAGAGGATTGACACCTGTGTTCTTGAGCAAGACACTGAACCGCTATGGCTTTGTCCTTTGGGTGGGATGTAAAGCCGTAGGTCCTGTGTGTTGTGTAATACGCGTAAAAGAACCCAGTACACTTATCAGTAAGTGAAGGGGTTCACCCCAGTGTTTTCTGGTATGGTTGGCTGCAGATTGCGCCACAGCACCTTGTAAACCATTACATGGTGCTATGTTAATCAATGGGTCTCATACCTAGAACATAGCTTCTCATACCTTGTAGAAAAATAGTGAGGGATTTAAGACACCCTCGGTTGTCATTACTATTATTGAAAAAAAGGCTGATACCCATTGACAGCCGGGGGTGTCTATTTTTGGACCGGGCCTGGGGGGTTTTGAGGGTAACATGCAATTATGGCAATAAGCAATAAATTAACAAAAGGAATAAATGTACAAGAAAAATTAACAGTTTGATGTAAAATGTGTGGTTTATCAGATCATTCTCTTCAGGATTCTCAAAGTGATAAAAAAATTCTACAAATATACAAATTGTTTAAAATTGAACTTTTGAAAAATGCGTCATAGTTAAAAACGATTGTTATGGTACGAATTGAGGTACAAACTCAGTCATCGTATTTTTAAAAAAAAGAGCAAAGAATAACATAAAACCAAAAAATAAAACATTAATAAAAAAAAAGATTAGATCTTGATAAACAATTTGTATGACATAATTAATCCAAAATGAATTCTCTTTGTTGAGATCAATTATCATTTTAAAAAAAACCTGCCATCTTTTATGTGCTTCACTCCAGGGCAAAATGATGATCTTGGGACAAACTTAATATCAAAATCCACTTGATTTCGGTGTTCAGTTTTTAAAGGTCCCAAATTTTAGGAGGTGTGTTGAAATGACTGAACTTCCACCTTTTGGTAACCCCCGCATGGAGTGCATCGCTTTCAAGAAGCTTATGGGAACAGTATCCTCAGCATTTGAGAAGCACACTGAGCATGATTCCTTCGTATCAGAAGAAAATAACAACTGCTTTCTTTTCACCAGGTCAGACATAAAAAGTCTGAACTCGGATAAAAGTCTGAAATTTCTCATCCCTGAACGCGCTTCTTGAGGTTTTAAGTGAAATATTAGACACTTTTATAAAAACAAGTTATGACCAAGTTTTGTCCCCCTAAAAAAAAGAAAAGAAAAAAAGCTAAACCAACCACATTCATTAAAGCAAACTTTACTCATACATGCAACAACAAAACAATTTTTGGGGTTCGATTCCAACTAATTAATAAAAACAACAACATGATCTTCATATAAAAATGGAAACCACAGTGAGGATGAGTGTCACTGCGAAAGTTAATGAGAAGTAGACAAGTTATTATTTGGCTAAAAAAGTACGACACTAACCAAGAAGGCTTTGAATTAAGCTTTTTTTCTAAAGCATTTGTCAGATCGGAAAAGGTGGGGGCCATTTCTTAACACTCATTCAGCAATTAGTCCCGGCAGTGCAAAAATGTAGTACTTCCTAAAATAGCACCTACGTTACGAGCCAGATTGAATTTTCCCAAAACTTGTATCTCACTTCAATCAGCTCAGATGTGCACACAAAACAAGAGCGAGCCCCGATACGCCGTTTCTGCACGGAGTTTTTTTCCGGCAAGATGCAGTATTTTTGCAAAAATCGAGGTACAACATTTTTGCACTGATGCTGGGATACCAGCAAAAGTGATACTACAATTGCATTTTTTTTATTCAGGGATTTTGAGAGTGCAAAACCAGTAATTGGACTGCTAGTCTACACAATGAATTGGGAATCGTATGTTGTTGTATTTTTAAATTTAGCAAACATTTTACGAATGACACAAGTCAAGCAGGCAGTCTATGAAAACAATTTTCAAATTAATCATTGCCAATTCATTTTGGAATGTTCTACTTGCTATCTCTCCATTCACAAGTCCCTCCGCTGTCTCAGCTCCTTTCTGAGTTCCTCCCTAGTGACACTGGCAGACCGCACTTTAAAAAAAAAAACACAATAAAAAAATTTAAATAAACATCTTAAAAAGCTTTTAGCTATCCCCTGCTTAAAGATGACCAATCTTCCCTTTGTCCTTCTTCTTGAAGATGCTCATGATGCGTTTCAGCATCCCAGTTGACTCGGACAGGTTTTCATTCTCATGGGGCGAGATCCCCACGGCGAATTTACTCAGAGTATTTACTTTTACGGCGAATTTACTTTTTCTTCTTAAAGATGCTCATGATGCGTTTCAGCATCCCAGTTGACTCGGACAGGTTTTCATTCTCATGGGGCGAGATCCCCACGGCGAATTTACTCAGGTGTGGCACCCCTGACCGGTTCGGTGTCGCCTCCAAATCACTGTCCATAACTTCGCCCGGCTCCAAGTTGTCCACTCCAGCAGTGTCTACGTTCTCCGCCTGAACTGTATTTTCAAGGTTTTCTGTATTGCTTCTTGGGGATTCAGGGTTTGCAGTCGACAGTCGAGAGTTGTTATCTTCAACCGAGTCCACAGCAACACTACTGTCTTCTGCGTTCGAGCTGTCTTGCATTATTTCATTCGCTAGTTCAGTCTCCTGACCACTGAGTACCCTGCCTTGTCTGTTGTCTCCTGGTGTGGTTTCAGCAGGCAAGGGCGATGGTACAAATCCATCTTTGGCAGTTTGTGAAGTGTCGTCGACGGTCTCGTCGTTTGTGGTGCTGTCGTCTTCCCCTACGGAGTCGACGATGAATTCCTCCCCGTTGACCAGAAACCTTTCGTTACTACTCTCCGACTCACACACCAAGTTGCTCCCTTCTTCAGAGGCCTGCATAAGGGCCTCCTCAAGACGTCTCTGCATCAACTCCAGATCGTCCATAGAGGGCGACGCTGAACGGGACGTGCCTTGACTAGCAGAAGACTGGCTGACACTCTCCGAGTCTGGATCTGCAGCGGCCCCGTCGTCCACGCCCTCTCCCGGGGGGAACTCACTGGGCGTGTCAGCCTGTATAAACCTAGGGGTGCGGCCAGGTGTTATAGGGGGCGTAGATGTGGGTAATGGGGGTGGAGTCTCAGGAACAGGAGTAGGCGGTAGCGGTGGCTTAAAGGAAGAGTCTCTACTCCTGATAGAACCTGCAAAAAGAAGAGCAAAATTATCAGGAAAACATCTAAGTACATCATCAGTACATAGGCCTGAAAAGCTGTAGTTAAATGTCTGATCTACAGTCTACTTTCCAGTATACTTCTGCCTACCAACATTTTGCCCACCAACCCCCCCCCCCCAAATACACACCCGAAAATGTAAAAAAATACAGCACACTCAATTGACACATACAAACAAGGTTTGATAAGCCTAGCATTGATTATATTAATAATTTGAAATATCCACAGGAACAACAATAGAAAAAAACATCACAATTGATTCAGGAAAGAAAGCACAGATCAAATTGATAAGAAAACTGTTAATCATCTACAAACTGTATGAAGCTTTTTATACAATACACACAGATCCTTGTCATTTGATTGGTGGAACACGTGTTACATGTCATCCATTATTTTGCCATGTAATACTGATGTAAAGCTCCAAAAATTAATATAGGAGTCCTATGTGGATAATTATAGGATACTTCCGCCCTTCTGTCCAAACGAGGCAAGGTTATGTCACCAAGGACAATTCTGGTGTCTACACAGAATCGTCCGTGTTGTGAAGAATTTTAAGAGTATGGTGTGGACAAGTTTCCGTGTCTACTCCAAGTTCACCGTTACAACAACTTCAAATGACAAGGTTCTATTGAATGCATTTCATTCGTACATTATGGGAGAATATGATGACCAGGTGAGATCTGGCTTTTCTATTAAACAGTCCAGATTAATATAGTCCAGATTTCAACTTGTGGTTATATTCCGCGACAATGCACTCATACCCAATACTTGTATAATGAGCTTAAAGCTGGAACTTCAAGCAAATATCAAACATGGACATCAATGATACAGCTGGGGGCATGTTTTCATACGGTTAGAATACAGGGAGTTCATAATAGCTTCAAAATATCAACAGAGAAAACAGCATATAACAAATCGTACAAACAATTGTAGGAAACAATTCTGAAAAAAAACCCAGAAAAAATGGATAAGAACACAGTTCTATAATGTATAAAATGAATATGCAAAAATGTACATGATTGATACAACTTGGTACAACAGCCCATTAGCGCAGATGAAAAAATAAGTTTCCAAAACATTAGCATGGATTCACAATCCGTTAATAAGGATTCACAATCCCTTATTACAGATTCTCAATCCATTAAGTTACAGATTCCAATTCGTTATCATGGATTCTCACTCCGTTATTACGGACTCGCACTCCGTTATTACGGACTCGCACTCCGTTATTACGGACTCTCAATCCGTTATTACGGACTCTCACTCCGTTATTACGGACTCTCAATCCGTTATTACAGACTCTCAATACGTTATTACAGATTTACAATCCGTTATTCTGGAATCTCAATCCGTTAAGTTACAGATTCCAATCCATTATGACCAACTCTCAATCCATTAATACGGACTATCAATCCATTATTACAGATTTACAATCCGTTATTACGGACTCTCAATCCGTTATTACGGACTCTCAATCCGTTATTACGGACTCTCAATCCGTTATTACGGACTCTCAATTCTTCATTACAGATTCCAATCCGTTATTACAGGCTCTTAATCAGTTATTACAGATTTACAATCTGCTATTACGGAATCTCAATCCGTTATTACAGATTCTCAATCCCCTATACAGATTCCAACCCATTATTACGGATTCGCAATTGTAAATCCGAACAGGTTGTGAATGTCTAACAACGGATTGGAAATTGATTTTGTTGTTGGCGCTAATGGGCTTCCGAAGCTAGGGGTATTATTTACATAGGGCTAGAAGGGAAAAGCGTTTACCTGAGCTATCTTGCACAACATCCATGTCCATCTCCTCCGAGCTGCTCACTCTGGGCCGCTTCTTCTCTGGGTCCTCGTGGAAGTTCCTCCCCCTCTTTCTCTCACTGCCAGACCCTCTAGCTGGGGTCATGAACATCTGGAATGCATCCTTGCTGTGGGCTGCCTGCATCGGACATACACCCCCTGGCTGCAAACAGGAAACAGGCAATTTTCATGGTTACCAAATATTTCTTTGGGGGGGGGGGGGCAAGTGGGGGTAGGCCATGAGTCGAACCATCCACTTTTGGGGGTGATAATAATTTGTATACTCACCTCTATGACTCCCTCAGGTAGCGGAACGTTGAAGCCAGGGTAGTCAATCAGCTTGGAAGGATCATAATTTGTAGATGCATCAACGGCATGGTTAATCTCTCCTGGCTCATTACCAGCTGAGGAGTGAATGCAGAGCAGATAACGGGTGGTAATTACATCGGGAAAGAGATGGAGCGGAAGAGGGTGGGTGAACCGTGTAGGAGGGGGGAAGGTTTAAGGGGGTAGAGGGAATACAGAAGGGGTGGAAGAGTTGTACAGTGCAGGAGGGGGATGGGTATGAAGGAGAGGGGTTGATGAAGGGTATGGGTGGGTCAAAGGAGGAGGGGTGGAAGAGGAATGAAGTTGGGGTGGAGTACCAGCAGAAAGGGGAAGGGTATGGAAAGGGATTGGATGAGTGGTATGAGTGGATCAAAGGAGGAGGGGTGTCTGAGGTATCTCGGAGGGGTGAAGGTAGGGTTGAAGAGCAGTAAATGTGGGGTGCAGGAGGGATGGACAAAGTGATAGATACAGAGTGGTGGGAGCTACAGGAGGGGTATGACAATGGCAGGGAAGGGGTCGGTGGAAGACGGATGTTTTGTATGCTGTGGGATTTTGTTGGATGGAGTTTATAGGTCGGTCACGGTTAATGGCAAAGATGCCGCGGTGGGGAGAGTTTATATTTACAGTTTAAAATCAGTAAACTTTGAATATACACTAATCATTTTCTATAACTTGATTTCCTTTTGCTTATGTGTAAGTTTTGAACTTCTTAAGTAACATACCTTCCCCCTTAACGTCGTACACAGTCAGCCCTGAGTGCAACACCTCCGCTTGCTTCAGATACCCTGGCGGGTAGCCTAGAGTCCGCATCTGGAAGATGTAGGGAGGAACTTGCCTCTCATCGAGCCCAAGAGCTTCTCTTAGGGACTTACTGTAGTGAGACACATAACAATGGAGAGAGGTAAGGTGGTGGGTACACTGAAAACCAGCGTACAGTGCTGCCACCATTTTTTGTCATGTCCCCTGCATGCAATGGCAACAACGCATACTGCTTCTCACTACCAGAACAAGAGATCAGACTATATTTGACTTCCTGGCCTCAGGAAATGCACAAATTAACAGCTTTGGCATTGGCTACAGCCAGATTGCTGAAAAATCCTGGACTTCTCATGGTGGGGTTCTTTTTCGCCAGGAAGATAAAAATACTACTTTTAAGTATTTCCTCCTTGTGTCTATTAATAATAATAATAATGATAATAATTGTAATAAGAATAATAATAACCAGTTCTTAAAAAGTGCATTTTACAACAATGTATCAATGTGCTTCACATCAGTGCCCCTGTCATTAGGCCAATAACATTCCTGTAATCTTTCTCAGCTCCTTGGGGACGATACAGCCCCGGGCTGCCGTCGCACTCCAAAGGCTTTGTCAAACACACTACCATCGCGGGTAACCTCTATCATCGCAGGTACTCATTTATACCCCTGGAACTCCAACCCACACCCCGATGACTTAAGACTATTTTTGACTTTCCAGCCTCAGTCTATGTCTGTTGTGATAACCCCCTGTACCTTATCTGTCCAGGTGTGAAGTTTGCAAAGCGTTGATCCACGGCTTCGTCTTTGTGGTACCGCTTTCTCATCATGGCATTCTCCTCATTCTGTTCCATAAACTCCTTCTTGGCGATGCTGATCTTGACCAAGTCCCTCGGCTGTCAAATTAAATTACAATAAAACAATCTCACCATTCTTCATCCCTGAGACAACAATTGTATCAGTTTAATAAACAAGGACCAATGTTTGATAAAAATAATGTCATTAGGAACAATACAGTGGGGTGTCTTTGCCGAACGGTCAAGCACACTAAGCTCAAGCTCTGGTGTTTCTGTTCAGTGTGGGTTCGAATCCCAGTCTTGATACTTGTGTCCTTAAGCAAGACACTTGACAGTTATTGCTTCATCCCCTTCGGATGGGACATAAAGCCAGTGGTACTGTGTATTGTGCAATGCACGTAAGAGAACCCAGTACACTTAGTAAGTAAGGTTCGCGGTGACACCATGTAAGAAATATCTTTTTGTGAGTAGTGGTGGCTCTGAGAAGAGCCGGTTTGTTCTGCTCGACGTTTTGGTCAGTGTGCTCTGACCGTCTTCTGGAGAGAAGGGGTTTGCCCCGGTGTTTCTGACATAGTCTGGCAGCAATATTCGTCACCTCACCTTGCATTCCTCTCAAGGTGTTGGTATAATGATACAGTATTTCTGGTTGCCATCGAAATTTCACAAACCTGTACGCTTTGTTTCCCCCATACAAAGAGGGACAAATGGTACAGGAAGTTATGCTCCAAATCTCCCTTTTTTTTCGAGGGGTTATTGTGCAATTCCTGATTCCATACCTTTGTCCTTTAAGTATACAAAATGTGGCTTACAAGAACCGACAGGCTGCCCTCATTGTTTATCAATGTATTCAGCTCAATGGGAAATCTGAGTGTTCCAACATTCCATGGCAGATTATCGGCCGCGGCTTACAGCTGAGATTTTTGCGATCTAAGGTGAGCGCACACACATATTTTCTCGAAAGAGAACAAATCGCTAGTGCTCATCATGAAATCCTTTGTTCTCTTTCCTTTATCAAGCCAGAGTTTCACTGTGACAACAATATTCTAAAAAAAGAAAATGATATCTCCAGAAGCTCAGCAAAGTTCTGAAGAAAAAAAAATCGCGCAGAGGCACGAAGAAGATTTTCAACTACTGACGTGTAGTGGTCAAAAGGACAAGAAGGTTTAGGACAAAGGATGGACTTACAACGGGACAATCTCGCAGAGAGTGGTCCTCCTTTCCACAGTTCCAGCATGAGGGTTTACTTCGTTTTCTAATTCAAAAACAAAATCAAACAAAAAACACATAAAATGAGTCAAAACTTTTTCAAACTTGAACACAATATTCCAGAAATGTGTTTAGGTAAAACATGAACGTAAACTTAAATATATTTCGTATTATTATTCTATCATTCTATTTCTTTATAATCATCTGATTATCTTCAGATAGCAAATGCCCCGCAAGCCAGTTCGTTTCACAACATTTGACCTATGTGGTCTAAAAATAGGAGGTGTCTGTATCTCGAGACCAAGCCACACACCAGTTCATATGCCAAGTCCTTTTAAAATTATCACTGGACCACATTTTTTTTGTAGGCATAAAATAATTTAATTTTTGCCATAATACATTGAACATACAATTGACCTTGGGAGGCGGAGGCGGAGGCAGGGGGGGGGGAACAATATACTTCTAAGGGATTTGAAACAATTTACATGTGAAATGAAACATAGAAAAGAATGCAATGCTGTAGTAAGTTGCACAAGAATAGTTGCATGTTAGATTGTTACTGGTTTGGATGAACTAGTGGTGCAGATGGAACATTTAAATTTAAACCTGCCAGAAAAGAAAACCATGAAAGAAAGTTGCAATTAGTGCTGTAATATAAAGTTTTAAATCAGGGAAAAATACAATGTGTATCAATTAGCAATAGTAGTACATGTAGCATGTTTGAATGTTAAAATTTCCAGTGCATTTGGTGTGTAGGTACAGTAACATAGAAAATACAAACCTACTGGCAAATAGATAGGGCCTAAGTGAAAGTTATTGAAAAAATATAGGTTAAGTTGATATAGTGCAACTCATGACTGCATTTCATATAATTACCTACACTACTGTACCATTGCCTTGGTACTCCAAATACAACCATTTATGGTCACTAAAGTGACAATCAGAGATGTGGCATGTGGTAATGTCGTCTTTAGTGTAGACATGGTCTAAACATGACCCTGCATTATGTGTGGGTTCTGATATTCGCTGATGGTAGCCGTATGTCAACAGGTGTCTTGCTATGGATGATGTTTGAAGGTCACGTCCATCCTGGTTCATGTCCCCAATGATAATAGTTGGCATTGAATCGTCTAAATTTGCTAGGATTTCAGTCAATTTGGCAATACAGTGAGAAGGTGTATGACTAGGAGAGCGATACACTGCTATGATGTTACATGACTGCAGTGTGGAAGATGTCAGCTGGAATGCCACAATTTGTACAGTGTTTAGGGAAAGACTCTGCTGCAGTGTGAAGTGAACATTTTCCTTGATAAGAATGCCCACACCACCTGCTACTCGCTGGCTTTGTTTTTTTCTTAAAGGATAGTCAGCCCGACACAGTATACTGTAACCATCAGGTGTGAAATTAATACTCTCCTGTTTGTGACTCAGCCAAGATTCAAGTATTATAGCTACATCTGCACAGTGAAAGACAGGATCAGCTAAAATGTCATTGTAGTGTCGTACCATAGATCGTGCATTAAGAGCTGATATTTTAATGATTTTGTTACAGTCTTTAGACAGAAAGAGATACGGGGATGGAATCACATTGGTTTTTAACCTGTTCATTTCATTTTTGACCTTTGTAGAAACCTTTAGTTTAGATTTGTCAAAGTCAATAATGGTTAACCCTTTAAGGCTTGTTGTTCTGCTTATTCCAACATAACCTTGACCATTACCAAATCTTCCTTGGAAAGAAACAACAACTTTCTGTAGAGTCTGACCCTGAATTTTGTGGATTGTATTCGCCCAGGAAAGACGCAAGGGAAATTGACAACGGGTTATTTCAAGGCCCTTTGTTTTCTTTGATATTGTAAACTTTGCATCAACTCGCTGTATTGGCACTGACTGTTGGTTAGGTGGAGAGCATGGTGTTTTACGTCTTGCTTCTGTTCCTACTGTATTGTCATCAAAGAGGACAAATACCAGACTTATTGTGTCCACACTTGATGATTGGAATCCGGTTATCACTCCTTGGCTGCCATTAACTAGTCCATCTGCAACATCCAGATTACGAATCAGCATAACCCTTGCTTTAACTGCTAACTGGAGCTGATCAGGAAGCCCACCAGTGAATCTTGCATCTTCAGAAGGAGAATAACCTTTGAGGATGGCTGGTTTTTTATCAATGGCGGCAATTGTAATTATTGAGCAGTTCAGAGAATTCAGCATGCTGATGTTGTGCTTATCAACCTGAGCATTTGTTGTAAAAATATGTGGTAGATCTGTCGGGTAGTCTGGTGCATTTTTTGAGATTTGTCTTGACTTGAGAAGAGCTATATCTGATGGTGATTGGGAACCTGTCCGGACACGATTTAAGCACTCCACAAACTGACTATCTCCTTGTTGTCTGACAACAATGTTGAGTTCTGCCAGCTGAAAGAGATCCTGCCATAAGTGTCCATGGAGGCGTGACATCATATTTGAAGGCTGTTCAAAAATGAATTTCTGAGCGACTGGGGGCAGCTGGTATAAGTCTCCAACAGCTATGACTGAAACTCCACCAAATGGAGATTGGTTTCCTTTAATTTCACACAGCCTATTATGAATAAGAAGTAGTATGTCACATCCAACCATAGATATTTCGTCGATTATTAGCAATTCCAAAGAGAGTATCTGTGCTCTAAGTGAGTTCCTTTTGTCATCTGAGAGCTTCTGATAATTTTTGTTCTGGTTGAGAGGAAGTAGGAATGCTGAGTGCAGTGTAGTTCCTGATATATTATACGCAGCAGTGCCAGTTGGTGCAGTTAGGAGGATTCGAATCAGGTCTGGATTTTCTCCTTCTCTTGGGAGATGACGCACAGCCATCTGGTGAATAGCCCGAATAAGGTGCGACTTCCCTGTACCAGCGCCACCTACAAAGATAACATTAGTGGCATTTTGTGAGTGTGAAAAACACATAGTGTACACTACCGTGTTACTTTCTTTGTCATTATTTTAGTTGATGCAGTTTTGGCTGATCTTGAATGAAGACAATTGTATGCTTAAACTCATTACACTTGCAAAAAATTTAATACATGTGTGTATCTAAATCCTTAATATTTGTTTTGAATCTATATATATCAAATTTTGAAGAAATTATTTTCACATTAATCAGGTATGTTTAAAGGTCAATTCAAAGGAAACTTAATGTGCATGGTTCTTGCAGAACTTGGTAAATGATAGGCCCTAGTGTGAACAAATATATACCAAAAGAAAGTTATGATACAATATTGTCATTCATTAAATAGGTATATCTACCTGTGACAAACAGATGAAGTGGGCTGGGTTTGGAGACGGAGAAACTGTTGGTCTTTCTTTGCTGTCGACACCAGTGAAATACAGTCTGAAAGATATCTCTTTGATTCTTGTTGAGCTGTTGAACAAGACCTAGGTAGTAGTCTTCAGACACAAACCCTGGACGAGGACATGAGTTGACTATGATATCAGAAGTCAATGGAATGGATGGTGTTGTATATACTGGAGTTTTCCCAGGGTCCAAAACAGCATATGCAGGATCACATTCTACTCCTTCAGTTTGCTGTTCATGGCGTTCTTGCTCTACATGAGGTGCAATGTCATCCCAAGTATGTACAGGTGGACCCACTTCCTCCATACGATCCAAGGCATCCTCAATAACCTCAGAATGCTGCTCAACAGAAGATCTTTTAGCAGATAAGTTTGGGAGGTTATCCTGGTAGGTTTGCATGTAGGATCCTGCATTTACCAGTTCCTGTTCATTTCGCCAAGGCATATATAGCATGAGCTGGGAATGATAATATGCTTCTGGGTCTTTGTGCTCTGAAAAGCGGTGATAACGAATGAGCGCATGCTTTGATCGCTTACGCATAGTTCCCAGGGAGTCTTTCAGTCGTATCGTGGTTGTAGTACATACCTCTGGGGTATTGGAACCAAGTATATCAGGTTGTATATCTTCATCTGATGATCTTACTGATCCATAAGTATACCACATAGCGAAATCTGCCAATGTAAGGTTTTCCAAAGTGTCAGGACGAGCAGCATATTTATCAATCAGACCTGTCTGAAATATGTCCTGTTCATCATCTTCCATACTGTCTAATACCTTTCGTGGTTTAAGAAGATGAATTCGTTTCCCAGGCAGATCTACAGGGATAAACACTGTCTGAAAATTACTACGGTACAGGGGTATGCTTAGTAATCGGTAAACTGCCTCCTGAGCACTAACTTCTCGAGCATTCAGAAAGGTTGAAGCACATTTTTTCATCTGACTTCGGATATTCAAACTTGCCATCTCCTTGCTTACTGCTCTTAGAAGTAGCCCCATTTCTCTCTCATCTTTTGTGATGTAAGCCACCATGTAGTTAATGCATGCATAAGGGTTTAGGCAGAATTGCACATCTATGTTTGCTTGCCAAGCACGAAGAATATCAGAATTGTAGGAGTTGATGTTCTTCTCCTCAGGGGTTCTTTTCAGCACAACTGTCTCCCCTACTTTTGTCAGTGATATTGCTTTGTTGTATGCTTCCATGGTGACACTGGCCTCAGAAAGAAGTTCTTGCAAACTTTTGTTAACATTATCAGCATCCTGAAGAAGGTCATACACTTTAGTTATGATGTTCGAAGCATCCTTGTATTGAGTTTTTCTAAGGTGTATATCTTTCGTTTGAAGTGGTCTTGCAATTCTACAAGTATCAGATGGAGGCCGTGGGTAGTGGAATCTGCATGCTTTATTACTTCCCTTGCGGCATGTTGCTCTATGATTGTGCCGTTGTACTTTATTTACAAGTATATGGAGCTCAGGATCATCTTCAATAGAAGGTAAAGAGCAAGTCACATAGCGTTCTATTGTCTTTACAATAGTGGCATCATTTTGTTTATTCAGCTTGGGTGATTTATCAATCCATATGACACAATGGGCATGTGGTGATCCACGTTGTTGGAATTCTATGCGATAGCAGTAATGCAGAACTTTTCCAAGAGGGCAAGCTGCTCCCAAAATCACATTAGAAAATAGACACTGAAGTCGATGATCAAAATGACGAGCTGCAGTCACAGGATTTGAGCGAAGAAATAAACACTTTTCTTCCCAGCTTAAATTAACGATATTTTCTTCTGTGAGTGCTTGTCCCTGTTGTCTAGCAATAGCCTGAATGGTATCTGTCCAGTGTAAATCTGCAGCTGACAATGTCAGAAACCAAGTGAATATTCCCAATTGCTTTACAGCTGCCATTAATTTATACATGACTTTTTGCCAGTATGGTGGTGTTCCTCTCACAGTTTGAAGAAAACGATATGCATGATCATTTAAAATAATTGACTGTAACTTCTGAGGGTCCTTCAAAATACTTGCAGTAACTGATTCTCCTGAAGGTGTTTGCAAGCCAGTTTTTCTGAGTGCTATGGTCACATTATCCATTACTTGTTTGTACTCAGTTATGTATTGCGCAAAAAAAATGTATTCAATGTTGCTTGCAAACCTGTTATCTTTATTTAATATTCTAGAACTAAAATATTTCTTAGGTGTGAGTTTACTTTTTCTACAGTGACTGAAACCAAACATTCCAGATGGAAACAACTGTGGAAAAGAAAGTTCTTCACAATTTGCATCAAGCATAATGCTTATCGGTCTGTGCCCTTCCCCAGGGGCCATGTTAAGTATCCTTTCTGCATCAAGAGCAGGATCTGTTGGCTGTACACAGGTGTCATATGCAAGTTCTTGTTGGTTGTCTCTAACATATGTGATGTCATCATCATCAGATGAAATGTTTTCATCCTCAAGTAGTGACTTATGTGTATGTGACAATTCTTCTGGCTGACATGGTGATGTTTGTGCAGCAGATGCCATTCCCTCAGCATTTACCACTTGATCTTTTGAAGAAAGAGATGACTCCATTGTTAAAAATGTTGGGCTCATGTCATATGGTGCATGTAATATATTCAATGAAGAGCATAAACGTAGTATATAGTTTGATATGGCATCAAAGCTATATGCAGTGACCAACACAGCCTGTCCATCACAATCTAGCAAACCATCTTTGCCACGTTGATGAGCATCGAATAAAGCATACAGAGTCCCAGAGCCATGGTACTGTACCCAAATGCCAACAGCATAACATCCCAGTATAGCTAGACATCTATCAGTTCCCAGTAGTGTACTATGAAGAGAGTTGATGAATGTATTCTCTATGCGTAGTCCTGACAAAGGAAATTTCTTCTTATGAGTCAATTTTTGACCATTGACAGTGACAATATCAGGCAGACTTTCAAAATCCAAATAACCAGGCAGTGCAAGATTTGTGGTTATTTCATTGTAAAATGAATCACCTTGCAGAAGGATGGTGTCTAGGTCATCCTCATTCCACAAAGCTGTATCCTTAATAAGGCTGTACGATAAAGCCATCAGACTGTTGGTCAAACACTGCTTGCCTCGAGACCGCTCACTAAAGTTAAGATTGCTCTGTGACATGTTGCCTTGAAGTACCATAATGTCTTCAATCGTTGATTGTTGATGATCTTCAGAATGGTGATTCATGCATGCATCATGGCTACCATTAATACATTCAGACTCACTACTTGGCGTGGATGGTCTGTCTAGAGTGAATCGTGTGACAGGTACTGAAGAAATTGGTAGAGGTTCTTGAGATTCTTCATGTATCAAAGAATCATCTCCTGCAGTCAGTATTTTCCATGTTTCAGCATCTTCATTCCTACAATCTTTCTCCCAAGTAGAATTCTCTTCTATTTTTGTATAGTATTTATTGTTGACTTGCAGCCAGTCTAAAGCCTGAAGAATTGCATATGGTCTCACATTCTCAAATTGAACATAACCTTTGTACTCTTTTTTTCGTTTTAGCTTAATTGGAATGATTCCTGCAGAATTTGGTGTTTTTGGAAGTGATTTGCACACCTGATCTGTACAAACGGGGACATTCACAACTGCTCCCTTTATACCGCATTGTCGTCCTCGTGGTAATGCTAATATTTTCATGAAAAGGTATCGTTGGGCCAGAAGACGAGCCTCTAAATTAGAAAGAATTTTTAGCTCTTCGGGTACTACACTTAACTGAAGGGCATTTGCTACAGCTTGTGGTGGGATTGCCTCCTTTTTAAGATATCTCTGACAAGTGCGACAGAGCCATTCCTTTTCCTCTGCTGAAATAACTCCAGTGAAGCAGGTACTTTGTAGAGTGGTTGGTAAATTAACAAAAGAAGTAGACTTTAATTGTACAACACTAGCTTTGTACAAACTTCGATGACATGATGTACAAATGTATATTGGGGCTTGAATTATTTTTTTTCTAAACATGGCAACTGCTTGTTCAATACTGGATGGATTCCGTCTTTGTTTTTTAGCCTTTTTGTCCAAGGCTTGCATATGTGTCCGTTTTACAGGATCTGCCCTGTCTACGGATTTCCGTCTGGAATCTCTTTGCTTTATTTCTTGATTTTTTTCTGAGGAATGTGATCTTGCCTGCAACTGTTGTTGTCTTTTCTTCTCCTTCGAAAGCTCCTTTTGATCTGCAGATGCTTCGGATCTTGACAGTGCCATTTGTTTTCTGTTCTTCTCCTTCAAAAGCTCTTTTACTTCTGCAGATGCCTCAGATCTTGACTGTGCCATCTGATGTCTGTTCTTCTCCTTCAAAAGCTCCTTTGCTTCTGCAGATGCTTCAGATCTTGACTGTGCCATCTGTTGTCTGTTCTTCTCCTTCAAAAGCCCCTTTGCTTCTGCAGATGCCTCAGATCTTGACTGTGCCATTTGTTGTCTCTTTTTCTCCTTCGAAAACTCCTTCACTTCTGCAGATGCTTTAGATCTTGACTGTGCCATTTTGTGTCTGTTCTTCTCCTTCAAAAGCTCTTTTACTTCTGCAGATGCCTCAGATCTTGACTGTGCCATCTGTTGTCTGTTCTTCTCTTTCAAAAGCTCCTTTGCTTCTGCAGATGCTTCAGATTTTGACTGTGCCATTCGTACTCTATTCTTCTCCCTCAAAAGCTCCTTTACTTCTGCAGATGCCTCAGATCTTGACTGGGCCATCTGTTGTCTGTTCCTCTCCTTCAAAAGTTTCTTTGCTTCTGCAGATGCCTCAGATCTTGACCGTGCCATTCGTATTCTATTCTTCTCCTTCAAAAGTTTCTTTGCTTCTGCAGATGCCTCAGATCTTGACCGTGCCATTTGTTTACTGTGATTTTCTTTTAAAAGCTCCTTTGCTTCTGCAGATGCATCAGATCTTGACTGTGCCATTCGTACTCTATTCTTCTCCTTCAAAAGCTCTTTTACTTCTGCAGATGCCTCAGATCTTGACTGTGCCATCTGTTGTCTGTTCTTCTCTTTCAAAAGCTCCTTTGCTTCTGCAGATGCTTCAGATTTTGACTGTGCCATTCGTACTCTATTCTTCTCCCTCAAAAGCTCCTTTACTTCTGCAGATGCTTCAGATCTTGACTGGGCCATCTGTTGTCTGTTCCTCTCCTTCAAAAGTTTCTTTGCTTCTGCAGATGCCTCAGATCTTGACCGTGCCATTCGTATTCTATTCTTCTCCTTCAAAAGTTTCTTTGCTTCTGCAGATGCCTCAGATCTTGACCGTGCCATTTGTTTACTGTGATTTTCTTTTAAAAGCTCCTTTGCTTCTGCAGATGCATCAGATCTTGACTGTGCCATTCGTACTCTATTCTTCTCCTTCAAAAGCTTCTTTGCTTCTGCAGATGCTTCAGATCTTGACCGTATCATTCGTACTCTATTCTTCTCCCTCAAAAGCTCTTTTACTTCTACAGATGCCTCAGATCTTGACTGTGCCATCTGTTGTCTGTTCTTCTCTTTCAAAAGCTCTTTTACTCCTGCAGATGCTTCAGATTTTGACTGTGCCATTCGTACTCTATTCTTCTCCCTCAAAAGCTTCTTTGCTTCTGCAGATGCTTCAGATCTTGACTGTGCCATCTGTTGTCTGTTCCTCTCCTTCAAAAGCTCCTTTGCTTCTGCAGATGCCTCAGATCTTGACTGTGCCATCTGTTGTCTGTTCTTCTTCTTTGAAAGCTCCTTTGCTTCTGCAGATGCATCAGATCTTGACTGTGCCATTCGTACTCTATTCTTCTCCCTCAAAAGCTTCTTTGCTTCTGCAGATGCTTCAGATCTTGACTGTGCCATTCGTACTCTATTCTTCTCCCTTAAAAGCTCATTTGCTTCTGCAGATGCATCAGATCTTGACTGTGCCATTCGTACTCTATTCTTCTCCCTCAAAAGCTTCTTTGCTTCTGCAGATGCTTCAGATCTTGACTGTGCCATCTGTTGTCTGTTCCTCTCCTTCAAAAGCTCCTTTGCTTCTGCAGATGCCTCAGATCTTGACTGTGCCATCTGTTGTCTGTTCTTCTTCTTTGAAAGCTCCTTTGCTTCTGCAGATGCATCAGATCTTGACTGTGCCATTCGTACTCTATTCTTCTCCCTCAAAAGCTTCTTTGCTTCTGCAGATGCTTCAGATCTTGACTGTGCCATTCGTACTCTATTCTTCTCCCTTAAAAGCTCATTTGCTTGTGCAGATGCCTCAGATCTTGACTGTGCCATCCGTTTGCTGTTCTTCTCTTTGTAGATTCTATTCATCGCCTTTTTGGGGGCAGATTTATAATTTTTGCTTTCTTTATTTTCCATCTTGTTCCACTGTTTGGAATTGGCTTTTGGCTTTGTGATTTCCTTAATGAATAACAATTCTTGTTTGTTAAGGTCAGTTCTACCAAAAAATGTGTCCCAAACATCACAATGTTTTTTGTTGTAAACATTTTCTGTTCGCTTTGAACTATTTGTAGTCTTTAAAAATGACACAAAATTATTCATGTTGAGCATACTTTCTGCACCAACAGCAGAATCTGACTGACATGGTGATGTTTGTGCAGCAGATGCCATTCCCTCAGCATTTACCACTTGATCTTTTGAAGAAAGAGATGACTCCATTGTTAAAAATGTTGGGCTCATGTCATATGGTGCATGTAATATATTCAATGAAGAGCATAAACATAGTATATAGTTTGATATGGCATCAAAGCTATATGCAGTGACCAACACAGCCTGTCCATCACAATCTAGCAAACCATCTTTGCCACGTTGATGAGCATCGAATAAAGCATACAGAGTCCCAGAGCCATGGTACTGTACCCAAATGCCAACAGCATAACATCCCAGTATAGCTAGACATCTATCAGTTCCCAGTAGTGTACTATGAAGAGAGTTGATGAATGTATTCTCTATGCGTAGTCCTGACAAAGGAAATTTCTTCTTATGAGTCAATTTTTGACCATTGACAGTGACAATATCAGGCAGACTTTCAAAATCCAAATAACCAGGCCGTGCAAGATTTGTGGTTATTTCATTGTACAATGAATCACCTTGCAGAAGGATGGTGTCTAGGTCATCCTCATTCCACAAAGCTGTATCCTTAATAAGGCTGTACGATAAAGCCATCAGACTGTTGGTCAAACACTGCTTGCCTCGAGACCGCTCACTAAAGTTAAGATTGCTCTGTGACATGTTGCCTTGAAGTACCATAATGTCTTCAATCGTTGATTGTTGATTACTGCATGCACCATGGCTTTCATTGATAGGTTTGGAAACAAAACGCTTTAAGTATTTATTGTTATCATTTGATCGTTGTCTTGTCCTTGGCATGGTTGCAGAATGAATTTTTTTTTAAGTACCTGTAAGTTAAGAGATAAAATATAAACATGTAACATAACATATTGCAGCACGTTTTTGCTGTTTCACTGATTATTTCCATTTAAGTTGTGTAATTCATGTTGTGTATATGTTCCTGAAAGTAAGATTCATATTAAACTAGATCTCGAGTGTAACACTAGGTGTTTGGGAACGCATATGCATAAAGTTTCATAAGAAAACATGCATGTTCCTTTTAAAACTACACCTTTAAGATGATGTCACATGACATGTGATGACATCATTAGGACAGGACCTTACACATCCCGGCTTGAATACAAGCAAGGTTTTAGTTTGATCGCACATTTTTTCCTGTCAATTTAAATCTTTGAAAATGCACCTTTAAGGTGATATCACTTGACACTTGATGACGTCATCATGATGCGAGCTCAAATTGTAGATGTAGCACATCCTGGCTTGAATAAATGCAACAGTTCAGCTCGATCGTGCGTTTTTCTGTATAAATATATCTTGCAAAACTGCACATTTAAGGTGACGCCACCCGACACTTGATGACATAAATAGAACAGGATCTTAAATTTTTGATAAAATCATGGATGTGATAGGCTGTTAAAAAAAACTTTAACGGATTTCGGCGCTATACAAAACTCCATATATTCATGTACATGTAGAAAACAATTTAGCTAACATACCATGAACATAATGGACGTTTAAACAATAATCTTTAAAAAAAACCAGCCAAAACATGGTAATATATAATAACTATAAAAACACATCCATGACACTTCAGGTTGATTTATCCTAATAAAGTGAACACACTTATCAAGAAACTAAAATAGAAATGACATGTATATTTGAGTACTGCTAATTTGGGTAACTTAAAATAACAGAGTATTTAATCTTGAATTAATCATCTTCCTTGTCAGAGAACAAATCTTGAGATGCTGGAATGGATTGATTTGTCATGGTTGTTCCGCCCTGCTCAGCATCATCAAAATCATCAAACTGTTCTCCACACAGCTGCTCAAGCCTCATCTTGAGATCCTTTACTTCCTGCTTCAGTTGAACATTTGTTTGTGTCACAATAGAGACAGTAGACTTCATGGTACTCATTTTTTGTTTCATGACAATCATGTCATTGTCAACATTTTTAGCTTGCTCCTTTGTTTTTAACTTCAGACATTTCAACAGCCGCCGCACTTTCTCCAGGCCAGATGTCACTTCTTGATAATCCTGCTGTGAGGCTGAAAAGAACGTTGCCCTCACAAGAACATCAATGTTCTCGACACCTTCGTTAATTGATGTTGTCATTCGTTGAACCTTTGCCGTAGTAAAGCTTGACATTTTGGTTCTCGGTGATTCCAGCTGGGAAGACATTGATGTCCCTGGTCTCTGAGTTGCCATTTTCCCTGTTGACAGTTATAGTCTAATCTAAAAAACAAACAACCAACTAATATTGTTAAAGATCTAAACTTGTGATTGAATCTAGCAATGTTCTGACAAAATTGTCTGTGCATTGATCAATGCTGATCTGAAGGGCTATTTTTTCTCAGGAGTGTTCAGCTTTTTAACATTCAGCATCTTGTGACGTTATCTTAAAGGTGCACTTTCAAAGATTAATATTTACAGTAGGAAATGCGCGATCAAGCTTAAACTTGTCATGTATTCAAGCCAGGATATGTAACATCCAAAATTTGAAATAATGTTCTAATAATGTCACCAAGAGTCACGTGACTTCACCTTAAAGGTGCATGTTTACAAGATCCATATATTACAGAAAAAAAATCGCGATTGAGCCGAAACCTTGCATGTATTTAAGCCGGGAGGTGTTACAACCGAAAGATTAGATAATGTTCTAATGACGTCATCAAGTGTCACATGACGTCGCCTTAAAGGTGCAGGTTTACGAGATCTATATATACAGAAAAATTGCTCGATCGAGCAGTAACTTTGCATTTATTCAAGCCCGGATGTGTTACACCTACAGATTTAGTTCGCAATCTAATCACGTCATCAAGTGTTACGTGATCCGCCCTTGAAAGGTAATGTTAAAAAATAGAACAGGACAGGGCAATACAGCATCTTCAAAATGGTAAAAAACCCTACTCAGTATGAGCTTTAGGTTATTTATATTAATTGAGATACTTCAATGTTAAATGACCTGGCTAATTAGTCAAAAAGAGTCACTTTCTAAGGTATAATTTAAAACAAACACAATTTTAGGGAACTATAGAAATGAGAAAGAAACCTTCGCTGAATTAATTATTTAAATTCAAATTAAATATTACCAGATTAAAATGTTCCATTTTATTTATAAGCATTTCAGGTAATATAACTCAAGGTTTAAGACTATGTTCCTCTTTAAGTAGGGCCTACAGAAGATGCATTTAATTTTTACCTCTAATAGTTCTCATTTTGTCAAAATCTACTGATGAGTACTATTCACATCTGCATCTTTTGTATTTGTCTGCATTTTTTTATTTGGCCTTACCAGTTCAAATAAGATTATATTGTTATGAAAAGTGAAAAGGGGTGAAAAAGGGTGAGTATTTTAAGAATTCCAAAACTTTCCTCCTAATGGAACAAGTTGTATAGTTGAATAATAGTAGGCCTACATTTGCTTGAACAAGTTTTCTTACCTGGAATATACTGAAGAAGAATGTACAGTCAGCATACATGTACAGTACACAGAAATGAAACACACTTTTCAGCTAGCATGTAGCATCAAGTCACTGCTAATGTAAGTGTGTCCTGGCTGGAACATGTCCAGTGCATTTATACAAACTTACAAGAAAATGAATTAATCTCATTTGATTAAATCATTCACCCGATGCTGACTAGAAGACCTACACAATAGTTAAATACAATGGGACTTACAAATGTACTTGTATGTGTAACCCAGAAAGATTTGCCAGTTTCTGTTCAGCAATGTTCAGGAATTTACAGACAACCATGCAATCCCTCAACTATTTAACAGTTAAACTACATTAACAGTAGGCCTACATTTCAAAGAATACAAAGAATGACTGTGTAACAGTCTAATTAAATAGCATCAAAAAGGCAGCATCTGAAGCAAACAGTGTTCCTAAGTTAAAATACATGTAAAAAATGTAGAACAGAGTGGGTTTTTTCACAAACAATCTTAGCCAGCGTGTGCAATGCTTGTGGATACTGTGTCATGTTGGTGGGGAAGGACCAATGGCTGAAGATGTGTACTCATACATACTACAACCACCCCCCCAACCATTTCTACTATTTTTACATAACATTTTTTAAAGAAGGTTTAATCATTGTCAAGTGGGTTGGGTAGAAGGCTGGGAAGAAAGGGTAGGATGAAGGATGGGTGAGGGAAGGGGGAGGATGGGTGGGGGATGGGTGGGGAAGGGGTGGGAGAAGGGGGTGGGGAGGGTTGGGGGAAGAGAGTGGGAAGGTAGAAGAAGGGAACAATGGGTGGGGAAGGGGTGGGGGAGGGGAGGATTGGGTTGGAAGGGGGTGGGGAAGAGGGTGGGGAGGAGCAAGAAGGGGAGAATGGGTGGGGAAGGGGTGGGGGAAGGAGTGGATGGGTGGGGAAGGGGTGGGGGAAGGAGTGGATGGGTGGGGAAGGGGTGGGGGAAGGAGGGGAAGGGGTGGGGAAAGGAGTGGGGAAAGGAGTGGGGGAAGGGGTGGGGAAGGGGTGGGGAAGGGGTGGGGAAGGGGTGGGGGAAGGGGTGGGGGAAGGGGTGGGGGAAGGGGTGGGGGAAGGGGTGGGGAAGGGGTGGGGGAAGGGGTGGGGGAAGGAGGGGGAAGGGGTGGGGGAAGGGGTGGGGGAAGGAGGGGGAAGGGGTGGGGAGGGTTGGGTTGGGTTGGAACAGGAGGAGAAGATGCTGGGTGGGGAGGAGGGGTGGGGACGGCAGGGGTCCCCATACATGAAAGTGGCAACACACTAAGTTTGGAGATAATATGCCACGTCCTTCAAACAAAGTTTGGAGTTGATATGACAAGTCCTAGTCGAGGTATTGCTCAGACAGCATTTCTTTTGTTTTAGCCATAATGACCTTGACATTTGACTGGGGGGGGGGGTCCACAAACAATAGACTTTTGAGGGACCCAAAGACCAATCCACAAACCAAGTTTGCAGTTAATATGCAAAGTTCATCTCAAGTTATCAAGTGTTTTAGCCATAATGACCCCGACATTTGACCTAAGGGGTATCAATAACAACAGGCTTCTGGGGGGAATCCCATGACCAATCCAAACACCAAGTTTTGAGTTGACATTTGAGTCCTCCTTGAGTTACAATTTGCATGCAAGCACACACACACACACACACACACACAAGTGTGTAAACACCTCCAATCGGGGACCTCCTATTGTCCCTCTTTTGTTTGGACTTTAACTTTTTGGCAACAGCTCCCATTGGTTTTGTACACAATTTCCAACTGGGGACCTTTACCCAACCGGGGACCCTATTGTCCTCTTTTGTTATAGGTCCCCGGTTTGAATGTGAAAACAAACTCACAAACACACACACACAGCCATACAACACCATAACACATATTCACGCATACACGAACACGCACACACGCACACACACACACAGCCATACAACACCATAACACATATTCACGCATACACGAACACGCACACACGCACACAAACACACACCCACACACACACACACACTCGGAAGGACATGTCGGAAACAGTATGCCCCTTCGGTGGCTTCGCCAACCGCGGGGCATAAAAACCCTTTAAAAGATGAGAACAAATCTGATAGTCTAGCCTACAAAAAAATGGCCTGGTGAGATTGATCACACCTTAGAACTAGGTTGGACTAGTTCTTATCTGAACTAAATTCTACTAAGAGAAAGTAGAATACACACGGTGTTACCACTGACAATCAAAATTGCGCAGGTTTTGTTGGATAAAGGACTGAGCCGATGGTGAGGTCCTTTATCGTACGGCCACGACCCTACAAGGTTTTAAACGGCCGTTTAAGACTGAAACACAACTTTTTATTTAAACTCATAAATACCTTTCCGTTAAAAACATAAAAAAACCTTCAAAAGATGAGAACAAATCTGATAGTCTAGCCTACAAAAAAATGGCCTGGTGAGATTGATCACACCTTGGAACTAGGCTGGACTAGTTCTTATTTGAACTAAATTCTACTCAGAGAAACTAGATTTACACACGGTGTTACCACTGACAACCACAATTGCGCAGGTTTTGGAAACTTGAGAAACAAATATCTTTCACGGAACTAACAGCGTGTCTAGAAAGGGGGCAGCCTCTGCCAAAGATTGTATTACACATTGTTGAAAATCCAGTGTCTGTTAAAATAACAATGAACATATTAGTAAGTAAGTTTTAAGGAGCATTTCAACAAAAATGACTACTCACTGCTTCTGCTGGTTGGGTCTTTCCGTCTCGTCAATTGGCAAGGCCTCGTGGAATATCACTGGGTAACTTGTCATTATTCAGGAAAAAAAATTTGTAAACACGTGCTGGTAGGCCTAATTTATCACATGCAGCCTCATATGTACAGCTTCAGATTCCGATCTAAGGAACAAAAACCCAGGGTTTGGTTTCACAAAGCGCTATTAAAAGATTCATCTTAAGAAACCAACGGACCCTCAAATGCCTAACCGGTAGGTCTGAGAGTACCTGTGTGTTGTGGCAACGAAGAAATGTTCAGTTTTGGATATAGGAGGAAAACTAACATAATCAGGTAGGGACTGAAAACCCAATCCACATGCAAGGCTCTGTCCGAGGTGGGATTTGAACCAGGGTCCACAGAAGAGACAGATTTAAGGCAACCTGGTTCCCCTTAAATCTCATCTGACATCACATTTTGCTTAGAAGCTAAGATTAATTTCTTTGGCTAGGAATCTCAGATGGGTCAAGGAGTGTCAAATGAATCAAGGAATCTCACGAATCAAGGAACCCCCGTGAATCAAGGAATTTCATGAATCAAGAAATCCCATGAATCAAGGAATCTCAGATGAATCAAGGAATCCAATGAATCAAGAAATCTTAGATGAATCAAGGAATCTCAGATGAATCAAGGAATCCCATGAATCAAGAAATCTCAGATGATTCAAGGAATCTCAAATGAATCAAGGAATCTCAGATGAATCAATGAAACTCATGAATCAAGAAATCTCAAATGAATCAAGGAATCTCAGATGAATCAAGGAATCTCAGATGAATCAAGGAATCTCAGATGAATCAAGGAATCTCAGATGAATCAAGAAATCTCAGATGAATCAAGGAATCTCATGAATCAAGGAATCTCACGAGTCAAGGATTCTCAGATGAAACAAGGAATCTCAGATGAATGAAGGATCTCAGATGAGTCGAGGATTCTCAGATGAGTCAAGGATTCTCAGATGAGTCAAGGATTCTCAGATGATTCAAGGAATCTCAGATGAAGCAAGGAATCTCATGAATCAATGAATCTCGAATGAATCAAGGAATCTCAGATGAATCAAGGAATCCCAATTCAATCTTAGTGGGACCTACCATGCCTGAAACCTTTCAACTGCATCTACATGTATACTTACATGTACATGGTAATTGTTATCTGAACAAATGTTCCCCTATCTTTCCCATCAAGCAGTCTTGTCATATTAATATTTGTGTTCTTCATATGAACAATGAGGTACCATCTCTGTACATAATTCTCGAAGAGCCTATTTCTAAAGACTTCACTTAGGAATTGCCAGTATATTTGTCAGTTTTATGTGAACAAAGAAAAGATGACTGCAGAATTTTGAACCTGCGCCCTCTGGATTCATGTGACGGTTGTTCCTACCAACTGAGCTATCTAGCCCCTTTGTTTGGGGTCACCTTGTTCAGGTGGTGGTTGATTATTTGATATCTTTTTAGGATACACAGGGATGTCCCAGCCCTCGGTGAGTTGTGGGTTACCGTTTACTAGCGGTCTGCCCATGCTGTCCAGACAGAATCTCTGGTGGTATTGCACGTTCCCTGTCACTGACAGAATCTCAAGATCTCTTTGTAGCGGCCTGGATGATCTCTGAAACGAGAAGACAGTGGAGAATAAAAATGAATTTAAACAATAATGAGGAAAATGCAGCACTGATTCTCACAACAACGGCCCACTTTTAAAAAGCAATTTGACAAAACAAAACCACAATGATGATCTCGCGTGGAATTTCACGGCGGCCATTACCATTGCCGTTGTTGCTCTTCAAGCAGCCGTGATGCCCTTAACAAGAGAGCCAACATTATGGCCCCTGTTTACCGCGCCCAATTCCCCCCATGGCTGTCGTGCCCTTTTTGCATGCAAGATCCACCGTAAAAAGGACCGTCATGTGCACAATGCGCACACATCCAAGTGACACCTAAAAGGTGTCCAAAAATTGGTGGGCTGGTAGTCTTGGTTATCTTGCTACTTTGAAATCTGCAATACAAGCAAGAACCATCAAACGGCAGCAGGCCCTTACAGAACAATGTGATAGAATGAGAGCAGAATGCCCTCTACTGATGAAATGTGCCAGCACATTATGTGATATGACAATATCATACAGCCATTGAACAAAATACGATGAGCATAACAAAATATTTTGTTTAAGTGTCAGTAGTTTACCAGCCAAAAGTACCATGCAATGTACACCACTTGTGACTGGTTCCCTGCTATTTTTGTTCATTAACACTTTCTGCATAGCAGCTTTTTATACATTTCACATTAACATTTTGACTTACTGTATTATGGCTTAACTAAAAAGGAGGAAGAATTATTAGTGGATGCAGGCCAAAATCCATACAGAAGTATTGTACTCCCCAAATGTTAAACTATTTCTATAGCGCGATTGAGAAAAGTATAGGCTATTTTTACGAGACTAAACATTACAGCAGTTTTATTAAAAACTTGCAGAAAACTGTTCAATTGGAAATGTCCTTGGCCAATTGCACATTGGAATAAACTGCAAAGAATACATTCATACAATTTGTAAGAAAATAATCAATTTGTATCAAACTCGTTTTACAAGGCTCCTTTAAATAAAAAAGGGATGTAAGTGAACACATTAAAACATAAAATGTACTCCTTTTTTATTTGAATATTCTAAACAGTTCTTGAGCCATTGCATGGTGAGGTATCAATGTAAGTGTGTATATTATTCGGTTTGCAGCAACACCATGTCTATATCTACTTTGCTGTGCTAGATTTTTGTTCTTTGGGATCTAGGTCTTTATGCTTGATTCTACTGCCGCAGAGTAGATATCGCAAACCGAATATACATTGTACGCTCTAAGCACAAATCTACATCTACACTTAAAGAATTTGTGTAGGCCCATTATCATGTTGATTTGCATTGCGGCTAATACAATAAGCCGCAGGCCCCATTTCATACAGCTGCTTAGCAGCCAATTAAGTGCTCACTGTGGAATTTCCATTTCATAGCGCTGCTAACTATAAACAGGGGAAGAGTCATGCCAAACTTTCAGGCACTTACTCTAAGCACACGAATGACATCGGCCCCTAAAAAAAAATGAACATCCATGGTGAACACGCAAGATGGCCACCTAATTTTCCCGTAAATTATGCTTACCCTTTTTAGTAAATTTTTCTGCTACAGTAAGCCCTTGGTTGTTTGAAGGTTTCCAAATGATATTTCCTGAACTTTGCAGTATATTTGCAGAGGGAACTATCTCCACGGAGGGTTGGTACTGGTATGCACTTTATATTGTGGCTTATTACTTGAACTTTATATTAAGTTTACAAACTTTCAGAGTTTAAACTGATCTCGATTTATTTTCGATATTCTAGTGATGCACTTTGTCTTTATAGACTGTATTGTTGAACTCAGGGTTCTCCCAATGCACAAGCTAGTGATTGGGCATATACGTGCAAATTGCGGACGATACGTGCAAATTGCAGCAGATATTTGGGGGTTTCGGCCATCTGCCGAAAGTAAACCACTGTAAACCTCTGTTTTCGTCGAAATTAAAAAATGTTCCCCATTATTATTATTCTTTCCGAAAAACTCTGGCTACAAACACAGGATAGTTTTGTGACTGTTCGATCTCAGGAACTACAGTTTTAAAAGACACAAACAATACATCAAATGAAAAGCCTGTGCTCCAACTTAGATCAAGCAGGAGTTAGATCTAGTGTTTTTATTCCTTTGTTGATGATATTTCCGTTTTAGAATCACCCATCGTGAATCAAGCATGACCGTCATTACTTGAACATCCAACTGCCTCTATTATAATGGACCAAGCTTTCTGTGTTTTTGCCCAATCTAGCTTTTAAAAAAACTTTTAAAAACGGTGTCTGTCGTAGTTTATAAATTGCTCACAAAGTAAATTAAATGTCAAATAGGCTTTCAGTTTTCTTGTCCAATCTGCAGCCATAGCAACTGTGAGCTACAAAAAAGATCAATGTCTAATTTTGGTAGCTTATGAGAGACGGTCCAGTTTGGACGTAGTTGCAAATTTAGCAAATTGGCTGTAAATCACCATCCTATCCATTCCTATTAATTATAAATAATAATTCACCTTAATCTTTTCACTGCTTAGTCACAGAGCGTGGTTCGGCAAGACAAGAGTCATAACAGAAATGAGCTGAACCTCAATCATCTTTCCAGCTTGTTGTGAAAGAAGAGTTTATTGCCGCCTTTAAAACTCGATGATAGCGGAGAGAAATTCACACACAAAGTTCTCTGCTCTCTGCTTAAAGTCCTGCAAGGTTTGTTTTGAACTTTTTCAGTGACTGGCCAGCAGGACCAGTTTGCTTACTTGTCCTCCAGGTTCTTAGCCAACTGGACCACTTGCAGAGAATTGTAACTGGTCCTCGGGTGTTTTGGCTAGCATTTGGCCAGCGGACCGCTGATGAGGGAAAACGCTGCTGTCCTGGAACTTAGAGTTCATCTTCTGATGGAGCACAGAGGAGACAGAAATATCACCTTCTCACCGCCACAAACCGATTGGAGACTTGTGCACGCCTGCAAATTAATGTAGTTTTACCATCCTCATGAGGGCAGGACAACCGCGAACCGATCGATGAACTGAAGCTTCCTTTCCTGATCCTGGAGAGAATTACAACCAACGGATTGCTCTCTTTACTTCCCATGGCTTCTTGGTCTCTAGTGCACTTATGTCTCTCACTGCAACTCCTGAGGTTTGTCGTTCTCGTGGACTGCCGATGTTTTCAAAAACAATTCTGTCCACCTTCATGGCTGGCATTTAAAGACAACTGTTATCTGTTGGTCAGAGAGAAGAAAACCTACCAAGACGCTGAGCAACATTGCCAGAGTCTCTCTGAGGGAGGCAGACCGTCTCATCTTGTATCCATACTGGATGAGGAAGAGAATGACTTTGTAGCTGGTTACATAAAGTCAGTTTTGGGGAAAGATTTTGAGGTATGGATTGGCTACAATGACTTGGATGTAGAAGGAGTTTATACTTGGATAGATGGAAGTCCTGTTGGTTATGACAGCTGGAGGTCTGGTTTCCCAGTTGGTGATGCCCACGGGAACCAGGATTGTATAGTGACATTCGCTGGTCTGTGGAAGGAATACTTCTGCTCACGTATAAAATACTTGGTATGCAAAATGGAAGGATACACGCTTTGAAATTGACAGGGTTTACTGGAACTATCATTTACCACAAAGACTATCAACTACCTACATGTATCAGTTACCATAAAAGCTATTAACAATTAGGTACGCCAAAAACTATGAACTGACTTTCATTTATCACAAAAACCATTACAAGTATCGGTTACCGTAGAAACTATTAACTAGCTATTAGTTACGATAAAAAACTAGAAACTAAAGGTTACCTTGAAAACTATCAATCAACTTTCAGTTTCTAATAATTATCAGTTGCTTAATTTAATTCTAACCATTGATGCCAGTGATGGGAAATGAAAACAAAAGTGAAAAGAGAGCTTTGAGGCCAGTCAGGATTGCCAAGAGCAAGACCAATTCCTTTTGAAGAACTCAACAGTGAAATACATTTGTATACCTCCGGGAGGTTGTGAATTGTAAAAAGGTGCCAGATGTCCACCGTCAAATGACTATAAGTTGCTTTCCAAGCATGAAACAGAGTCAAACAAAGACAGAACTGAAGCCACTGACTGAGTCGCTGGCTAACAAGGAATGCTGGTCTCTGTGAATGAAGTTTGAAAGACACGAGGTGAGACCTAAAACTTGGCGATACCCAACGATGGTGAGAGTTCCAAAGTCATGGACTCTTTCTCTGCACCAATCGTTGCGGCAGATGTGAGCTACTGTGCTGTATCCTATCGGTAAGTCAATAACATCATTGTGCGTTCACCCACTGGCCCGACACCCAAGCTTTCCTGCTACTTTGGGTAGCGTGGGTAAAGCGCTGGCCTCTCACCTAAGTGGCCCTGGTTCGATTCCTGGCTAAGGGAATATATATGATACGATCAAGCTAAATGAGTCGTTTGTTGAAAATACCATTAAGGAGAAACAAGCCAAAACAGACCAGCAGGGGTGAAATTTTCACAAATATTTTTTTGGGGTAAATTTAAATGCAAAAGTTTCTCTTATTTTTTATTGGCAACTTCCTTCCGACTAAAGAACATCAAAATGGGATTTAAATTAGCATTGCAAAAAAAATGTGCCGATGTATTTTTAGTAAACAACTCGACTTTAAACTCCTTCTTCTCAGTTTCATTCTCTCTCATCTCTTGGTGTTTCTACTTCCACAGCTTTTGAACACAAAGGTGGTATCAACATGCGGTTTCAACATCATTAAAGCATAGATTAACGCTCTTTTCAAATCTAAAAAAAAGTTTCAAATGAGTTGGGTCGACAAACGGCTCGTTTTGCTTGATCGCATCAAGCAGTAGAGGTGTGCGTTGGTTCTCTCCTATGCCACACAGGTTTTTCTTTCCGGTGTTTCCTCAAACACTATTGATCTCTTGCTGTGCTTCGTGGTCATTATTACATGGGTCGATGCAGCTGGCTGGCAATGGCACCATTGCATGTCTGCAGCTCGAACACGTTGTAGCCGCGTCCTTCGCACTTCAGCCTCTCAGCTGCAAGTAAGGATGATTAGCCCCCCCCCCCAAATCCCTTAAACAGCAACACAACTGGAATGCATTTGGTGTTTTCTCAAACTAAACTACCCTGTTTTCATATGTTAAGAATGGGTTCGTACTGAAAGTTTGACAAATTTTTGAATCTTTTCGAACATCTGAAAAGTCAGGAAATGTTCCCGCTTTTTTTTTTTGCATAATCCTAAAACACAAAATCCAAAAAAGGAATTCATTTATTCATTCAGTAACATTTATTTCCATGCTGCCATTCATTACAATAATGCACAGTTATGTAAAAATTACAAAATTAATACATTAGCAAGAGATATGAGATATATATTAAGTGAATACCGATTCAATAATAAGCAGCAAATTAATGACAACATTTAGGTAAAAAGTCTAAGCAAGACGTTTTTGTTCCCTAACCTATGGACAGACAAACATACATGTACAGTGCATTACATTCCTTTCAGGCTTTTGATAATAGCGGGAACCAAACTGAGTGACATGGGCAGGAATGTATTTTCGTTGTGTTAATGTTTTGATGTGGTCAATGCAAATTTCTTTAACCACATCCCTCCCCCAAAACCCCCACCCTTCGTCGATACTCTTCATGCCCGTCCATCTTTTTACAAATTGCTTGTAAAATCAGCATTATAAAAATATGATCATATTCTAAACTACAGGCTGCATAATAAAACAAAATTAAATTAAAACTTTGTTTTAAAAAGTTCAATGGAGAAGCCAATTTGACGATTTGTAGAAATTTAGTCATTTTTTTTGTCCAGGATGCGCCTGGCCTGCTGTCACTTTCTTGATCATCTCAATCAATTAAAATTTCTCAATTTGCAGTAATGTGATAAAGTGGACTCGTGAGATTTGCGGAGACGCCGTGTACATAAAACTCCCCCCTCCCCCATGTTTTAATTGTGGTGCTTCTGAAATGAACCCCCACCCCACAGTAGTGTGGGCTGGGTCTACGAGCGAATACTTACCTGTAGAGCGAATACTACGTATGCATTGTTCCCTATGCCGGCAGGCAGATAGCTAAGAGTTTTACACCCAATGGCGCCCTCAAGTGTCCTGTCCCTGACGCCCTGTGACATGCGCACTAGGTTAGCGTCCTCTTTTTCTCGAGCGTTACGCGCGTAAGCACTCCAAGAATTCGAGTATAGTGGGGAAGGAGGGAGGGTCTCTACAGGTAAGTATTCGCTCGTAGACCCAGCCCACACTACTGTGGGGTGGGGGTCTACTTCACTCTACTTACCTGTAGAGCGAATACTACGTATGCATAGACTCGCACCGGTAAGGCGGAGGGTATACGCAGAACTTATGTATGTCAGCCGGGGCGTAGGACACGGGCGTGCCTAAGAAACCCCCAAGGCCTATGGTTCACACCGTAATCACGTGGGAACCAGAAGGTCCGAAGTAGGGCTCCGAACAGGAGGCCGAACCTAACAGGTCAACCCAGACGCGAGGCATCGCGAAAAGGGAGAACGCCGAGCGTGGCCCTCGGGGCCCCGGTTCGTGCGCCAAACGTTAGGGAGGTATTGCCATTTTGGGAGAAACATAATAGGTACATCTCATTAAAATCTCATGTCATAGGGATATATGAAAGGAAAGTGGACTCACCAGTTAGCGCTTCTTGGAAGCTTGGCTGGCTGTCTGCAGAACCTCCCTTCCTGCCTTGCCATCTGTCTGGAGGACGTCCTTCAGGTAGACTTCAGTGAAGGTGTTAGGGCACTTCCAGCAGGCTGCCTTGGTGATATCAGCCAAGGGTACGCCTTTAAAAAATGCCCAAGAGGCAGTTACCCCCCTAACGTCGTGCGCCCGGATCGGGTCTTCGGATGCCGGCCAGCCGCCCAGTACGGAGCGGATGGCGGTCACGATCCAGCGTGAGATGGTACATCGCGACGCCGGCCGAAAGGGTGGGGTTGTCGAGATAAAAAGGTTATGCCCCGTCCGGAGTGATCTCGTACGGTTCATGTACCACTTAAGCGCCCGGACGGGGCACCACAGTTTGTCATTCGCCTCTGATGAAAGGGACTTGATGTCCGGGACGAAAATGTCCGGGGGCGAGAATGAGCTGGACTGATTTTTAGTCAGGAAACCGGCCGCGGGAACTAGGCGGACGCCGCCTGGTTCCCACCGGATATGTCCTGCCTCCACTGACAAGGCGTGTAGCTCACTGCGCCGTCGGGAAGTAGCGACGGCCAGGAGGAACGCAACCTTGATGGAAAGCTGCAACAACGTTGAGCAGTCCATTGGTTCATAAGGAGGTTTTGTCAAAGTCGACAGTACGCTAAATAGGTCCCATGACGGGACCAGTTTGCGTATGGGGGGATGTGTCACGAACATCCCTTTGATCAGCTGGCTGATGGCCCGGTTATCCGAGACGGAGGAACCATCTGGGAAGCCCGGGTGAATCGCGGCCACGGCCGACCGGTAATTCCTTACCGTGCCCGTTGTGAGGCCGCTGTCCAGGAGGTACACCAAGAAATCCCCTACCTCCCCTACAGAAGTATTGGGAGGATGCAGGGATTTCCGACTACACCATTTAAAGAAATGGCGTAGTCGGCTGTTGTATATCTTCCTGGTCGAGGCTCGGCGCGACTGAGCTGCGATTGCTGCAGCCCGTCGCGAAAGGCCAGCTGAGCAGAGGGATCGCGTGACAGCACCCAGCACGTCAGGTGAAGATCCCCCGGAGCCGAGTGAATCATCCCCGAGCTGGGCTGGTAGAGGAGATCCGCTCGTCCCGGTAAGATTACCGGGCGGTGGATCAGCAGCCTGACGAGCCGGGGGAACCACGGCTGGCGGGGCCAGAACGGGGCTATGAGGAGGACCTTGCAGTCCTCCTGCTCGATCTTGGTCAGCACTCGAGGGACAAGTGAGATGGGCGGGAACGCATAGGCCAGTAGGCCGTCCCACTGCACTGATAGGGCATCGATCTTCCACGCGTTGGGGTCTGGGCCCCTTGCGCAGTAGATCGGCAGTTGGTTGTTCGCATGGGAGGCAAACAAGTCCACGTGGGGCCGGTCTATCAGTTGAAAGAGGGACCGGACCACTTGTGGGAGCAGTGACCACTCCGTCGGGGTGATCCAGCCCCTGGAGAGAGCGTCGGCTGTGACGTTCTCTACGCCCGGGATGTGGATTGCTGACAGCGCTGTCCCCTGCTGTATGCACCAGTGGATGAGGTCCCACGCTAGTGCGCACAGCCGACCTGACCGAGTGCCCCCCTGGTGATTGATGTAAGCCACTACTGTGGCATTGTCGCATCTCACCAGGACCGCACGTCCCCTGACGTCTGCCTGGAAATGTTGCAGTGCGTTGGAGACGGCTAACATTTCCAGGGCGTTGATGTGGGACGATTGGTGTTCGGGACCCCACACCCCTGCGGTTTGACGCGGGTGGAGGGTCGCACCCCAGCCGTGAAGTGATGCGTCGGTTGTGATAGTCACCGACGGTCGGGGCGGGCGGAAAGCACGACCCTGCGAAATGTTCGCTTCGACTAGCCACCAGCGAAGGTGGGGGACTAGCCAGGGCGTGGTAGGCACCGGATGGTGGATTGGATGCCGAATGGGCCTGTAAAAGGAGAGCAGGTGAAGTTGGATGGGTCTCATCCTCAGCCTGCAGAACTCCACCAAATCCACCATGCTGGCCATGAGGCCCAACAGCCTGAGCCAGGCCAGAGCCGGAGCCACTGCCGCCGGGAGGAAGAGGGACACGCACTGTCGCAAGTTCGACAGGCGGTCCTCCGAAGGGCGGGCCAATCCCCTGCGCAGGTCGAGGGACGCACCGAGGAAGGTGGGAACCTGCGAGGGGATGGGATGGGATTTCTCGGGGTTGATAATGAAACCGAGGTCGGAGGTCAGGTGCCAAGTAAATTGGAGCGCCGCCTCCGTTTCCTCCCGAGACCGACCCACGACCAGCCAATCGTCGAGGTACATGAATACCATGATGCCTCGCCTCCGTAGTGCCGCCCCGATCGTTTTTATTATCCGGGTGAACACCCGCGGTGCGGTGGAAAGTCCGAACGGGAGCACTACAAATTCGTACAGGGTATTGCTGTATTGGAAGCGTAGGAATTTGCAGTGCTCCGACCTGATCGGGACGTGTAAATAAGCGTCCTTCAGGTCTAGACTTCCAGCCCACGCGGGCGTTGTTATTGAGCCCAGAATTGTCCTTAGCGTCTCCATGCGGAAACGCTTCGGACGAATAAACTTGTTGAGGGGCTTCAAGTTTAGGATTGGGCGCCACACGCCAACCTCCTTCTTGGGTGTCAAGAAGAAGGTTGACATGAAACCCGTCCGAGACCCCAAATGGGGGACGACACGCACCGCTCGCTTGAGGAGGAGGGAGTTGATCTCCCCCTCGAGAGAGCGGCGCTTTGCCATATCGGGTGGCACGGGTGTTGGCCGATTTAGCATGTCCGACGGGGGGGTCCTCGTAAATTCGAGTGCGTAACCGCGCTCGATCGTTTCGAGGACCCACCGGTCGGAGGTGATCTGACCCCAGGACCCCAAAAACCTCTGAAGGCGGCCTCCCACGGGTCCGTCGGCGGGAGGTCGCGCAGAGACAGTCGAGTCACTTACGCCACGCCCCGGTGTACCGGGGAGTGGGCGCACGAAAGCCGCGGCCCGACTGGGCACGCTGCTGTCCGGGAGGGGGCTGTGCGAAACGGGAGCTGGCCGGGTTACCGGCACGGCCCCGGGCACTGCCCCGGGTCGGCTGTTGCGGGCGTCGTCGGGGAATAACAAACGACGCCTGCTTCCGGGTCTTGCCTGCGGCTCTGGGTGCCGGGGCTTGCGGTTTCTTGAGGTTGATCTTATCGGTGGCCTTGAGGCGTTTGGCCTCGGCCTCCATAGATTCCTGGAACTTTCCCGCAAACAGGTCCGACCCTGTAAGTGGGAGGTCAACGAGGCGCTTACGCGCCCCTGGTGATGGCAAAAATAGCGCGTCGAGGACGTTAGCTCGACGCGCTGAAGTCGCCAGAGTTGCCACTCTCGTAAATTGATCGAGCACGGAACGGAGTCCGTTGTCGAGGCAGTGGAGTGCGGCGACCATCATGTCGGCCGGAACTGCCGACTCTTCCTCGCACCCCAGTGTCAAATATTCGGAGAGAAGCAGGAGGAATGAGGTGGCGCGCATACCCATGCGCGCCGAAGAGTCCATCTTTTTGGCAACGTCCTCCAATTTCCCGCGGGTCTTATCCACAAAGGGGAGTTTGGAGGACGCCGCGCCTCTGTCAGCGGCCAGCTTGTCCGTGGCCGAGTCCGGCAGGACGGGGGTGGCAAGGTACTTCTCGAAATCCCCTGGGGGGAAACGGTAGTAGGGTACAGTACGCTTGGAGTACGGGACCCACTTCTTTGCCCCCATTACCCCGTCTATGCGGTCCACGCATACTCGGTCCAAGGGCATCATGGGGAAGACCTTGGTCGCTCCGGTCGCCGGGCCCGACCTCCTCTTGAACGATTGGCGTTCCTCGGGAAGGGGCTCGGATTCGGAGGGAAGATCCAAAACCCGGATCATGTCTCTTTGGACTAGTCGCAGTTCGGTTTCAGAGATGGACAGGCTCTGAACGCTGCTGGCCAACTCGTCCCCTTCGTCGGCCGTAATGGCCGAGTCGGGGGGACGAGATGCCATCGGGGAATGGGAGCCATACCCCGATGGCGCACTAGCCTCGTCACGGCCTAGCGAGTCGTCCGACTCGAAGGACGCTGACGGGTGCAGGCTTATCCCCTGTGGAGATGCCGGCCCACGGGCCGCCGGGTGTGGCAGTGTCCGCTGGCCGGTGGTCACGCGGCCCTGGCCGTGGTGGCTAGCCGGCGGGGGCTGCAAGCCTGGGGGGGGACTCTGGAGCACGGCTAGCCGTGTGCGGTAGACCCCGTTGATTCTGGGTTACCCAGCCGTGACCGTAGTGACTCGGGGGCCCTTCCGGGGTGGCCGATTCATAGGGGCCCTGGCTTGGATCGTCCCTCCGGCCCGATAGGGAGGCCGCGAGGGTACTAAAAGCCTGCAAAAAATCCTCTCTGGAGATCGGGTCCCCCCCCTTATGGCGTTTGCCATGGGGTGCCCGATCGGAGGAATCGCTCGAGCTTGATGGTGAGCGGCGAGAGCGGGACTTCTTTCCCTTCTTCTTTTTGGAAGAGCGGCCCCGAGTGGACTCCGAGGATAGCCCGGATGTCACTTGGGTGACGGGGAATCCCGAACAGCGGGTAAAGCCCGATGTGGAGGGTGTGCCCTCGGAACGTACCGATCCGAGGGGGCCCCATGGGGCCTGCTCTCCGTGGCCAATGGCCTGACCGGCCGACAGCGCTCCCAGCCCGATAGCGTAGGCGGGTGCTGTACGGTCAAGGCGGCCGTAAAGGAGCCCGTCCCTGGGCACCGTGGTCTTTACGGTGGCGTAGGGAGGGTCCGGGTGCAGCGAGCCGTGGAGGGGTAAATCCTCCGACTGCGCCTGCCCTGTGGCCATGCCTGGGTGCACCGAGCCGTGGAGGGGTAGTTCCCCCGGCTGTGTGCGCCCCGAAGAGGGCCCTGGGGTGGCCGTGGTGAGCTCCGTAACGGAGCCACGCTTGGCCGCCCGCCCTTTTTTGGGTATCGCCCCGGTACCGGGCAGGTTCTTAGCCTTGCCGGGGCGTTTCCCTTTCGGTTGGGTGGATCCACGTACGCTAACCGGGGACGGGGGAGCCGTAAGGTCCCTCGCCCGGCTAGTGGGTCCGTCGGCCCCCGCAGCCGTCAGCGGCTGAAGGGGTTGACTGGGGGATTGCTGCCGCGGCGACGTAGTGTCACCGGTGCAATCCCCCGAGAGCTCAGGCTGTCCCGGAGGGATGTAGGTCCCTCCAGATCCGACAGGCCCTGCTCTCCCCAACTTTCTACTCATTTCTATCGAAACTCGACCCAACACAAATTACACAACTCTACAATATTATGTTGGTAATATATCTTATTTAATAAAAACTTTCTCAAAGCTGGAATAACGATGTGAATCCTGAAAAATATCAGAGCTTTATTTTCAACACGTTACCTCCGCCTGCGCTAAGAGAAAAAGAGGACGCTAACCTAGTGCGCATGTCACAGGGCGTCAGGGACAGGACACTTGAGGGCGCCATTGGGTGTAAAACTCTTAGCTATCTGCCTGCCGGCATAGGGAACAATGCATACGTAGTATTCGCTCTACAGGTAAGTAGAGTGAAGTAGACCTATGGTTTAACGACTCTGTTAAAATAATTTGGGGGGAAATTGAACGGCGGGAAAAATCAATTGATGTAAATGCCAAACTGAAATTCCTGGTGGGGATAATAAAGTCAATGGAATTGAATTGACTCCAAGGGACTAGTCAGTAGTCACACAAGGCCATTTTTGTCAGACAACTTGGAGGGCAACCAACTGCAGTGTATAATGGAATAACTGAGTAGAACAAGAGACATTCAACAACAACAAAATGATGTGTCTCACTAATCCGAATAAAATTAGGTGAAAACAGAAACGTGAACATTTTTTCTTCTTGGACCTGTTGGAGGTGGTTGTCGGTACATTGCCTTGTGGTAACAATTTCAGTGTTTCAAAAACACAGATACTACCACGGACAGTTATAATGATAGCATTGTAGTTCAGATGGAGGAGTGAGGGCTCTTATCACTGAGTACATACTGTGGCCAAATACCTGCAAAGTCTTCAAAGTAATCATGATGAAGTTACGAACGAGAAAAAGAACAGAAGAAAAAAAAAAACACCTCCAAAAACACAAGTAAAGTCTGTCCCCAGCCAAACAAGCTCATCAAGCCGGTGTTTGGCATTAAACAACTGAGGATCTTTCTATTCCTCACCGGACAGGACGCCAGTCCATTGCAGACTTATTACCCATTTGTACTCCGAGGTGGAGAGAAGCAATTATGATAAAGTGCCTTGCTCAAGGACACAAGAGCCGCCGGGTCTGGATTCGAAACCACACTCTGTAAATTACAAAAAATTTGAGTCGAATGCACTAGACCGCTGGCCACGATACTCCACAATCATGATAATGATGTAAAATATCACAATTGAAGGGCGGGAAAAAATCCATACTAATCAATGCGATACTAAAATCAGGAGATAATAGATGCCAAGGATAGTTCTTGATAACAGTTTATCCTTCAACTGCCTGACTATTAAACATCATCCATACGGATTTGAATGTCAGGTGAAGTTCACAAGCCTACAACATTTTAACCTGTGGAGAATACATCTATTTCTTACGCAATGAACAGTTCTGGGGGTGGTTGCTCTACCACACAAAACCTGTGCAGTTAAATGGTTAAATGTCATGGACAATATGAGAGTTGTAACAAAGTAAAATGGCAACCACCCTTGATGCTTGTTCTCTGTGTGCCAATAACGATTCCGATTGAGAGAAAGACGTACGATGCCACCACAACAACTCCAGAAAAAGGGATTTTGAATACAGTGCTGGACCAGACAATGTGTTGGTATGTTTGAAACGTTGGCACGTTCACCGTGCATGAAAGCATCCCTTGTTTGTAGATTCTGAGGGCAACAAAACTCTCCGGTAGGAATGTAGAGCAACATGCAGGTGGCCCACCAACAGCTACATGTAAGGTCATCACCTTCATCAGCCTTGTTATTAATCAGCATCGTTTAACATAAAACGATATCTTCTCCTGGACGCCACTTTTCAATCCTTGAATTTTTCACTTCAATAAGAAGTCATGTCTATCCGATTTCTCTTGTACCTTGGTGCTTCCCTTCAACTGATAACCCTGACTCTTGTGGTAAATTGCGAACTCTCTTGTCGACAAAAGACATATTGTCCACCTCCATGGCTAGCATTTAGAGACAACTGTTACTCGGTGGTTGGAGAGAGGAAAAGCTACCAAGACGCTGAGCAACATTGCCAGAGTCACTCTAGAAGAGGCAGACCGGCTCATCTTGTATCCATACTGGATGAGGAAGAGAATGAGTTTGTGGCAAATTACACAAAGTCAGTTCTTGGTCAGGGTGCAGAGCCATGGATTGGCTACAATGATTTGGATGTAGAAGGAGTTTATACTTGGATAGATGGAAGTCCTGTTGCTTATGAGAGCTGGGGACCGGGCTTCCCAGTTGGTGATGCCTATGGGGATCAGGATTGTATTTTGATGAATAAAGGGCCAACATGGAAGGAGTACTGGTGCATAGGCGAGATGTATTCAATGTGCAAGATGAAAGGATACACCTTCTAAGGCTTTACAGGCAGCTCAGACTGGGTTCGTAAACCAGAGGTAAATAAATAATTTGATTTCCAGGCATTGAATCTGAGACAATTTCATTTTCTGTTTCCCAAATACCCACATGATGAGTACATAATTCTGACACAATACAATGTATCAGAGCATACACAAACCTGAATGAGTTTGGCTCATTCATGAATTAGCCATCTTCTGTTTTATTTCCTGTATTATTACTGTATACAAAGGGTTTGTGAGCCTGCAATGTCCAAAATGGTTACCAGACTTGTTTGGTCTGTTTGCTAGGGACAACCACACATTCAAATGACACCTTGTTGATTCACATTGTTCTTAATTGTTTACAGCCCTTTTCACAAGATGAAATAGTCACAATTACAAAGGAACTTTTCATTTTCAAAGAGGCATCAAACGCTTCAGCTACAAAGGTTTATTGTGAACATAACCTCACTTTCATATGGCGGGAACAAAAAAAGGTCCAGTTTTCCAGAAAGTCCACAATGACTTCAACTATTTGATCTAAAAAAAAACAATCAAGAAAATTTCGCTAAACTGACAACCCTGATCAATCAATAATGTCACCAATGCAAAAAAATAACAAATTCAAATGCTTAGAAACTGAAAATTAACAAGAAACTGAAAATTAACTAACAGTACGAGCTTTGGGAGTACAGTGCGCCTGTTCACAATCATTACAATAGCCACAGTAAAAAAAATCATAATATTTGGAAGATAGAGTGAGGAGCCAGAAGGAAAGAAATTCTCATCAACATCAAGCCATCTTCCTTCCATTCTGCAACTGACTCCAGCTTGGTTCAATAAAATTCATTTTGTTGAAACAGAGAGTTTCAGAAAAACTACTTCAGGGATTATATTTCATGAAGACTAACAACATTATCTCTGCCATGTTGAAGAGGACACAAACTGAGACATGTCAGCTACATCCACAAAGTATACTTGTGTGTCCTGCTGGGTTACACTCAACATGGTTGGAGACATTTCAGACTGATATAAGAAAGTACAGATTGCAGTTGCCATCATCAACCACCAGCCATGTCTCTAATGTGTATAATTTGTGTCTTAGTACAACTTCTAAACCAAACTGCTGGTTAACGGTAGCTGTTCTAGGTCACCAAATGCTGAGCAATTTTTATCTTCCCGATCTTGCAAAAAAATTCCTCAAGCAGACATTGGCTAAGAAAATTGCTCAACATGAAAACTATGCAACATATTTTTAAAATGGAATTAATTACAGAACAGTGTAAGTTGCTGTTTTCAGAGGGTTTTAGTGAGTGTGCCAAAAAAAAACAAATGCTAATGATTTTGATCTCATACTTCTTTATTTTCAACCCAGAAAATGTTTTCATCATTTTGTTTAGCTACAATGAAACACTACTGCTCCATCATGTGATGTTTTTGTTTTGATAGAGTGATTAAGTTTCTCTAAATTCATTTTTGAAAATTGAGTCCTTCAAGCTCATTAAAAATGCATAACCATGACTGTCAAGCAAATGAAAGGAAACACTTTTCTGTGGTAGCCTACTGGCAATGGAAATACACAAAGGCTTAGTTGCCTTGGTTTCACTGCTTTAATGGATCATCATTCATTTATTTTTCGGTGAGTGGTGTTGCCTCTAAAGTTAATCAAAACTAAATGAAGAGCAAATGTCAATGCCAGATGGATAGGAAGATAGCACCAGGCACATCAAGGTACTTTGGGAACGCGGCTGTGAATTATTGCAATTTGCAGAACGTTATAAAAACTTCTTCTTTGAATCACATGATGTGGTAAAGACAGAACCCATCAGAAGTTATCATCACCAACCACTAGCCATGTCACTCTGGTCATTACTGTGTATAATTTGTGTCTTGCTAAATCAAACTGTACTGGTTGACTGTAGATGTTCTGGTAAAACATATTGTCCACCTTCATGGCTGGCATTTAAAGACAACTGTTATCTGTTGGTCAGAGAGAAGAAAACCTACCAAGACGCTGAGCAACATTGCCAGAGTCTCTCTGAGGGACGCAGACCGGCTCATCTTGTATCCATACTGGATGAGGAAGAGAATGAGTTTGTAGCTCAGTACCCAAAGTCAGTTTTGGGGAAAAATACTGAGGTATGGATTGGCTACAATGACTTGGATGTAGAAGGAGTTTATACTTGGATAGATGGAAGTCCTGTTGCTTATGACAGCTGGAGGTCTGGTTTCCCAGTTCGTGATGCCCGAGGGAACCAGGATTGTATACTGACACTCACTGGTCTGTGGAAGGAATACTTCTGCTCACGTGCAAATCACTCGGTATGCAAAATGGAAGGATACTCATTCTGAGATCGTTAACCTGTCAAGACTGTACTCTTTCACCAAAAGTAAGTTAAGAATTGTAAATATGACTTACCAGAAGTGAAGATCGCAAACTTGCGTATTTTAACGATCTTATCCCATAATTTCTGCCCTTAATAATCCTTTTTTCATCAATAACCATTTTCATGAAATTGTGATTTGAGAATCAGTTTTATAGAACTTCTTTTGCAATGAAATCTTCGTGTTAACGATTGATCGATGACGCACGATTGAGGACAAAATCAATGAATTTTGCCCTGCAACGCCCTCTATCGGCAAAAGATGTCGATGCTTAAATAGCCTTAACCCAACGCTGTGTACAGTACAGAATCCACAGGCGTGCAGCACATTGTGCAGCATTTGTTTACTCGACTCGTGAACGTGTACAGAGTTGGAGGCTAGCCAAGCTTTCTTATGAATATGATATTTTTTAACGGGCCAATCACAGCGTGCGGAATGTTGGTTAGGATGGACTTTGGACCTGCTGTTGTACTGTACAATACACCATGTGCTGTGTGCGTAAGTGGACTACCGGCGGGCGAGCGAATGTTGTGAGGCCTGTGGATACTCACTACCATTACCATGTGGTTATGTGCGTGCATGTTTTACTCATGAAAGATCGTGATCGCGAATGCGATCGCGGCCACATTAAATCTAGCAAGTGTCAAGACTTGCCAAACACTTTTAAGAAGTTACAAATAATCTCTCTTTGGGATTTTACCAATGTACCCCTCATTTATTGTGAATTAAGGAACAATTTTGAAATCAACTAAACACAATGGAAATCAACCACTGATATGAGAGACCAGATTTTCAAAACCTTTACAAAATATCGGGAGAAAAAAATAAAAATAAAAATAACCCAGTCAGCTTCAGGATGGCATGGATACAAGTCATTTAACTTGTTGGATTAAAGTTTGCTACATATTCAGGGCTCGAATTTGACACTGGACCGCAGGCCCCTGGCCAGTGATTTTAGTGTTGGGCCAGTAAACTTATGAATGTACAAGTCCGGCGGTCTTGTGTTTTTTAATAACAACACGTCACTGTATTTTTTAATTAAACTGATCAATTGAGTATTGAAGTATTACCCACAAGAAAAACTTGATAAATCTTCTCTTAGTGCTTGGTACAAAAAAAGCTCGAATGTGAAAATGTGTAGAGTGTTCTTCTCATTTTGATTCCGGTCTTGTTACAAATTTTCTGGTCCAGTAAAAGTTTTGAGCTACAAGCCCTGCAGTCTTGTGGATTTTTCCCCCCAAATTCAAGCCCTGATATTCCATAAGCTAGCTGAGACTGGACAAAACTTTTGAAGGGTTGCTGGTTGGTGATAATCTCCTATTTTCCATTACATTAAGACAGTAAGAGACACAAAGTATATTACATGTACACCTATTTGGAACTACTGTGTACAGATAACGGAATGCTGTACAAACGTATCTAGAGACTGAAATTGCAGCCATCAACCAACAGCCATGTCACTTTGGTCTCTACTGTGTATAATTTGTGTCTTGCTAAATCAAACTGTACTGGTTGACTGTAGATGTTCTGGTCAAACATATTGTCCACCTTCATGGCTGGCATTTAAAGACAACTGTTATCTGTTGGTCAGAGAGAAGAAAAGCTACCAAGACGCTGAGCAACATTGCCAGAGTCTCTCTGAGGGAGGCAGACCGTCTCATCTTGTATCCATACTGGATGAGGAAGAGAATGAGTTTGCATCTCGTTACATAAAGTCAGTTTTTAGTAAAAAGACTGAGCCATGGATTGGCTACAATGATATGGAGATATAAGAAGTTTATACTAAGATAGATGGAAGTCCTGCTGGATATGAAGCCTGGAACCCTAGATACCAGAAATATGATGATCAGGATTGTATTGTTATCAATTAGAGGTTTGAGCAATGGAAAGAACTTTTATGCACAAAAATGATGCCTTCAATGTGCAAGATGAAAGGATACACCTTCTAAGGCTTTTACATGCAGCTCAAACTGGGTTCATAAACCAAGGGTAAATAAATAATTTGATTTCCAGGCATTGAATCTGAGACAATTTCATTTTCCGTTTCCCAAATAACGACATGATGAGTACATAATTCTGACACATAACATTGTATCAGAGCATACACAAACCTGAATGAGTTTGGCTCATTCATGAATTAGCCATCTTCTGTTTTATTTCCTGTATTATTACTGAATACAAAGGGTTTGTGAGCCTGCAATGTCCAAAATGGTTATCAGACTTGTTTGGTCTGTTTGCTAGGGACAACCACACATTCAAATGACACCTTGTTGATTCACATTGTTCTTAATTGTTTACAGCCCTTTTCACAAGATGAAATAGTCACAATTACAAAGGAACTTTTCATTTTCAAAGAGGCATCAAACGCCTCAGCTACAAAGGTTTATTGTGAACATAACCTCACTTTCATATGGCAGGAACAAAAAAAGGTCCAGTTTTCCAGAAAGTCCACAATGACTTCAACTATTTGATCTAAAAAAACAATCAAGAAAATTTCGCTAAACTGACAACCCTGATCACCCAATGTCACCAATGCAAAAAAATAACAAATTCAAATGCTTAGAAACTGAAAATTAACAAGAAACTGAAAATTAACTAACAGTACGAGCTTTGGGAGTACAGTGCGCCTGTTCACAATCATTACAATAGCCACAGTAAAAAAAAATCATAATATTTGGAAGATAGAGTGAGGAGCCAGAAGGAAAGAAATTCTCATCAACATCAAGCCATCTTCCTTCCATTCTGCAAGTGACTTCAGCTTGGTCCACTAAAATTAGTTTTGTTGAAACAGAGAGTTTCAGAGAAACTACTTCAGGGATTATATTTCATGAAGACAAACAACATTATCTCTGCCATGTTGAAGAGGACACAAACTGAGACATGTCAGCTACATCCACACAGTATTGTGTGTCCTGCAGGGTTACACTCAACATGGTTGGAGACATTTCAGACTGATATAAGAAAGTACAGATTGCAGTTGCCATCATCAAACCACCAGCCATGTCTCTAATGTGTATAATTTGTGTCTTAGTACAACTTCTAAACCAAACTGCTGGTTAACGGTAGCTGTTCTAGGTCACCAAATGCTGAGCAATTTTTATCTTCCTGATTTTGTAAAACATTCCTCAAGCAGAAAATGGCTCAGAAAATTGCTCAACATGAAAACTATGCAACATATTTTTAAAATGGAATTAATTACAGAACATCGTAAGTTGCTGTTTTCAGAGGGTTTTAGTGAGTGTGCCAAAAAAAACCCAGATGCTTATGATTTTGATCTCATACTTCTTTATTTTCAACCCAGAACATGTTTTCATTATTTTTTTTAGCTACAATGAAACACTACTGCTCCATCATGTGATGTTTTTGTTTTGATAGAGTGATTAAGTTTCTCTAAATTCATTTTTGAAAATTGAGTCCTTCAAGCTCATTAAAAATGCATAACCATGACTGTCAAGCAAATGAAAGGAAACACTTTTCTGTGGTAGCCTACTGGCAATGGAAATACACAAAGGCTTAGTTGACTTGGTTTCACTGCTTTAATGGATCATCATTCATTTATTTTCGGTGAGTGGTGTTGCTTCTGAAGTTAATCAAAACTAAATGAAGAGCAAATGTCAATGTAGCGTGTCGTGGCCGAGCGGTTAGAGCATCGGACTCAAGTTCTGGTGGCTGAGTCAACAGGGTGTGGGTTCCAATCCCGGTCATGACACTTGTGTCCTTGAGCAAGACACTTAACTATAATTGCTTCTCATCACCCAGGGGTAAATGGGTACCTGTGAGGGCAGAGATGGTTCTTGTGATTGATTTAGCTTAGTGCGCTACATATTTGGCAGCACAGGCTGTATACTCCCAAGGGAGCTTGAGACGATTTAAGGAATAAAATAAATGGCCCAGTGACCAGGGGAAATAATGTTGAAGCGCCATGAGCGTCACTGAGTGACGGATTTGAGCGCTATATAAGAAGCCACTATTATTATTATTATTATTAATGCCAGATGGATAGGAAGACTGCACCAGGCACATCAAGGTAGTACTTTGGAAACACGGCTGTGAATTATTGCTGTTTGCAGAACATTATAAAAACTTCTTCTTTGAATCACATGATGTGGTAAAGACAGAACCCATCAGAAGTTATCATCACCAACAAACAGCCATGTCACTCTGGTCTCTACTGTGTATAATTTGTGTCTTGCTAAATCAAACTGTGCTGGTTGACTGTAGATGTTCTGGTAAAACATATTGTCCACCTTCATGGCTGGCATTTAAAGACAACTGTTATCTGTTGGTCAGAGAGCAGAAAACCTACCAAGACGCTGAGCAACATTGCCAGAGTCTCTCTGAGGGAGGCAGACCGGCTCATCTTGCATCCATACTGGATGAGAAAGAGAATGACTTTGTAGGTCATTTTGGTGGGGAGCTGTGGATTGGCTACAATGATGTGGATGTAGAAGGAGTTTATACTTGGATAGATGGAAGTCCTTTTGGTTACAGCAACTGGATGCCTGGCAAACCAGTTGGTGATGCCTACGGGAACCAGGATTGTATACTGATATCCAACACACTATGGAAGGATTACTTCTGCTCAAACAGAATGGTTTCAGTGTGCAAAATGCAAGGATACATTTTCTGAGTTAAGTTGGACTTTTAGAAACAACTCATCAACAAGAAATAACACTGAGTATATATATACTGTTGGTACATTCCTTCAAGTCAGTTCTTGGTCAAGATGCTGAACCATGGATTGGCTACAATGATTTGGATGTAGAATCTGAATTGTATCATGTTGGATGTGGAGTTACTATGAAGAGAATGCTATGGAACTATTGTGGGGAAAAAACATTATTCAGTGTGCAAGATGGAGAGGAAACTCATTCTGAGCCTGTAAACCTTGTGAGACCTTCTCCCTACACTAAATGTAAGTTAAGAATTGTTTATTTCAGTTGTATTGAAGACAGGAAAAAAAGCTGCAATGTAGGCTGTGTGATTCTTGGTTTTGTTTTGGGGCTGTTGTTTTTTCTTGTCAAGTTAACCTATGCATGACTAGCAAGAGTTATTGGCCACAGTTATTAGGGTTTTTTAAATTTTTTATTCCAAGGCATTTGTTGCCAACTTGAAAACAGTAATCACAAAGCCCAGTACAATAACAATAGGTTTTTCGACTGTTTGCCGAACTCCTTAAAAAAGGGGGAGAGGAATCTGTTGCAAACAGATGACCAGTGATATATCTACAAACAAACCCACCTCTCCAGGAAGCATGAACATTTTTCAAGAAGAATTGCTAGATTACCTGTCACACAAAAGTTGTTTACACTCTACATGTACAACATCTAAATCAAACTGCTGGTTGACTGTAGCTGTTCTAGGTCACAAAATGCTGAGCTACTTTAATCTTCCCAACTTTGCAAACATTCCACAAACACACATGGGCTTAGAATAAGTGCTCAACTTGAAAAAAATATTTACCATTAATGAGAGTAATTATGGAACCATGTTAGTGGCTGTTTTCAGGGTGTTTTAGTGAGTGGTCAAAAAGACTACAATATAAAAGGGAGATGATCAACTCAAAATATATAAAATGCCACAATAAACTTTCTTCAAGTTATTTTGTTTGATCTTTTTTTTCCCCCTTTTTAGATACAAATATACACGAGCAATAACTTAAGGAACACATCTATATGGGCAAAATTTGCTGTTTTGTTGCAGTTTAAAACCGTATTTATTCCTAACTCATTTAAAACGAGAATACTTGTCACTGCTCAACTACAAAAATTGTGCAGTAACCTCGCACAGCTAAAACAAAATTCAAGGAGTTGAATACCTCGTTAACGAACAGAACTGGCCAACTTTGTCCCATTACGCAAAAACTACAATGTTGCTCCTAACCGAACTGTGAAAAAAATGTAAGACTTTTTTCTAAAAACTTTGTACCCTCTAACTGGCCAGACGAAAAAAAGGGGGTCTCCTATTGGTCCATTATCCAAACAAAACAACTCATGTACCAAATCACACACAACCCTAAAAAACTTTTTCCACATGCCAACTAGTCTTGCAGATTGATGCATAAAATTCCCAGGGTGCTTACTTACATAAAGCTACCCAACCAGCTACTGGCAGGCCAAGCCCACAAACAAAGCCATGAATAATGTAATTGACCCTAAATATACGGTAAAAAGAAGTGTATGGTAAAAATCCTGACTTATTTGAAGCATGAAATCAGTTAGCCTTGTATATACAATATGCTTAGAACAAAAGCTGTTTTTATGGCAGCATTATCAATATGAAGTAGAGACCCATTACAAAATCATAACCATTTCTACAATAATTTATTTTTATTCGCGAAAAAGCCACCTTCGGCGGCCTTTCGCGAGGCTGTTAGTTTCCTGTGGTGATTGGTCGAGGTAATTGTTTGATCGATTCAGAAAATAAAAATAACTAGACATATTGCATTTGTGCACAAATGCCGAGCTGTTTCGCCATAACTTTTTCAAAAAATCATAAAAAATCATGTGATGACGTCATCATGACGTCATTTCAAAATTTACAAGAACTTGCCAATATCCAACAACCTACCAAGTTTCAACATGATCGCACTAACACTTAGGGAGATATATACAACATTAAAAAAGGCACCTTTAATGCCGCGTCACGTGACCCCCGATGACGTCATCGATCTGAAATTTCACACATATGATGGCTGCCTGACGATCAACATGTGTGTAAATTTTGAAGTGATTACACAAAATTTCACCACACACATCTTCAAAAAGTCCATTTTGATCAGTTTTCAACCTGCCGCTAGAGGGCGCTCTTGTGTATTGTGACGTCATCGGTAATTTTTTTTAATTACCCACCCTTGCCAGACAATAACATCGTTGAAAGCAACTTCATAACTATTTACACTTTTGAATAACGAGGCACTTCCTGTTTCGACCGGAAGTAGAGGTCATGTGAGGTCACGCACACTGAATAAAATGAAGACCTTATTTATCCCTATACAATCCCGCAAACAGAAACCTACGGTCTTTTGTGGCTGATTTGTTACTGATTTTCAAATATTTAAGTTAGAAACCTTTAAGATGACGTCACGTGACAGGTGATGACGTCATCATGACCTCATTGTTTTGAGATCATTATTGCACCAATGCCTTTCATCACTGAAAGTTTCATTGCAATTGCTCATTAGGAACTATGCAAAAAGCCGTTTTGACCGAACGTGCGTTATGTCAATAGCCTTTTTTACTGAAACAGACAAATAAAAAAATAAAAAATAATAATAATAAAAAAACTTTAACGAAAACAAGAGCTGTTTCGCTGCGCTATGCTGCGAAACAGCTAATAATGGAATTGTTGTATTTTCAATAGTACACAGAGACATACACACACAGACGTGTTGGCAGGAAATAATGAAATTGGGCCCAGATGTTGTACCATTTGATATCGGCGTAATAATTTATGCAAAATGAATGGTTTGCAGGTGGGTTGTGGGCCAGGTTTTGGTGCAGCACGTGATTCGTGCCGCACGTCAACGTTGTTTTTGTTGCGAATGTTTTTTCGTAAATCATCAGCCGCGCTTTCATACCTTGCGTTCGTTCAGCCTCTTTCAAAAAAAATATGTGAAATAAATAAAATTTTGAAATACGAAAAAAAATAAATAAATCGTACCCCCTTAATATGATCACCGGACCGAAAAAAGGCCGCACCAACATTTGCAGCCCGATCTATACAGGCACCTGGGAGTTTTTATTACACAAACTGACACGTTACTTGCATTAGTATATGGATGGCATTCACTTGGAAAATTAGCCTACAAGCAAAAAAAAAAAAAAAAAATGACCTGGTTTCACTGCTTTAATGGATCAATATTCAATTATTTTCGGTGAGTGGTGTTCCTTCTGAAGTTAATGAAAACTAAATGAAAAACAAATGCCATTGCCAGATGGATAGGAAGACTGCACCAGGCACATCAAGGTAATACTTCATGGGAACACGGCTGTGTATTATTGCAATTTGCAGAATATTATAAAAACTTCTTCTCTTCTTTGAATCACATGATGTGGTAAAGACAGAACCCATCAGAAGTTATCATCACCAACCAACAGCCATGTCCCTCTGGTCTCTACTGTGTATAATTTGTGTCTTGCTAAATCAAACTGTACTGGTTGACTGTAGATGTTCTGGTAAAACATATTGTCCACCTTCATGGCTGGCGTTTAAAGACAACTGTTATCTGTTGGTCAGAGAGAAGAAAATCTACAAAGACGCTGAGCAACATTGCCAGAGTCTCTCTGAGGGAGGCAGACCGGCTCATCTTGTATCCATACTGGATGAGGAAGAGAATGAGTTTGTAGTTCGTTATGGTGGGGAGCCATGGATTGGCTACAATGATTTGGATGTAGAAGGAGTTTATACTTGGATAGATGGAAGTCCTGTTGGTTATGACAGCTGGAGGTCTTGGTTTCCCAGTTGGTGATGCCCACGGGAACCAGGATTGTATAATGACATTCGCTGGTCTGTGGAAGGAATACTTCTGCTCAGGTGCAAAACACTCGGTATGCAAAATGGAAGGATACTCATTCTGAGATAGTTAACCTGTCAAGACTGTACTCTTTCACAAAAAGTAAGTTAAGAATTGTTAATATGACTTACCGCCCGCCCCCCTACCACAAAAAAAAAGGGCAGGTGTTTCCCTTAAACTTTTTTTTTCACTCGCCCGCCAGACGAGTCAACCAAAATTTTGGGTCGCCCGCAAGTTTTTTCACTAGCCTACATGTATTGATGCACAAAATTTTCAGAGCATACAACAACAAAAAACCAAACAAACAAAAACCACACACACACACACAAGTGTGTAAACACCTCCAATCGGGGACCTCCTATTGTCCCTCTTTTGTTTGGACTTTAACTTTTTGGCAACAGCTCCCATTGGTTTTGTACACAATTTCCAACTGGGGACCTTAACCCAACCGGGGACCCTATTGTCCTCTTTTGTTATAGGTCCCCGGTTTGAATGTGAAAACAAACTCACACACACACACACCCACATACAGCACTCCTATACGTTAGAGGACACCTATTGTACTTTCTGTTGTTCCTGTATTGAAGCAATCCCCATTGGTTTTGTACACCTGAAAACAAAGAACCGACTAGTGAGGACCTATTGTCCCTATTGAAAAATGTCCTCGGAGGGTTGGCAATACAAACACACACACACACACACAAGTGTGTAAACACCTCCAATCGGGGACCTCCTATTGTCCCTCTTTTGTTTGGACTCTAACTTTTTGGCAACAGCTCCCATTGGTTTTGTACACAATTTCTAACTGGGGACCTTTACCCAACCGGGGACCCTATTGTCCTCTTTTGTTATAGGTCCCCGGTTTGAATGTGAAAACAAACTCACGCACACACACATGTACCCCTACATTTATTGTGAAAAGGAACAATTTTTAAACTTGCCCAGCGGGCTAGTAAAGGAAGAGTTTTGACTCGCCCACTGCTGTTTTCACTCGCATTTGTCGGCAAGATTTCAGTTTGTTTGTCATTATTTTGATTTGCTATTAGAGAAAAGCAGCAGGACTGTTCAAGTCTCAGGTGTATTTCAACATTGACACCAATTAAAGTGCATGAGTTTGTTTAGAATGTACAAGTCTTGCACAAGTTTGAATACTTTTGAGACCACTTTTGTCCCTCGAAGATTGCTTTTACATGTGAAAGAAACAAACTCGTGCACTTGAATACAACTGAGACTTGCACAGTCTATAGGGTCCCCTGCTACTTTCCGCTTAGCAAATTTGCTCAGCAAAAATTTCTGCTCTAAAGCTTTATGAAATTGAATTCTGGTCAAGGCATACACAGTGTTGGTTTTACTTCTATTAGACACGGCCACCAACTGTAAGGAGATCATTTTTTCCTATTTAAATCCTAAGTGTGGTGCATAATTGTCATGATACAAACCCACTATATTATTGTACATCTTTAGCAGTAACCTTGTGATTCTCCTCATACTGGATACAGGCTTGAATTAACTGACCTAAACACGATCCCGGAAGATATTCCAACATCAAGGGCACTCGTTAATTAATACAAATTAAGTATCTAAAAGGCCCTGCCCGTGTGTGCGTGAAATCAACTAAACACAATGGAAATCAACCACTGATACGAGAGACCAGATTTTCAAAACCTTTACAAAATATTTGGGGGAAAAAACAAACCCAGTCAGCTTCAGGATGTCATTGATGCACGCCATTTAACTTGTTGGATTAAAGTTTGCTGCATACATGTATTTTATAAGCTAGCTGAGACTGGACATAACGTTTGAAGGGTTGCTGGTTGGTGATAATCTATTAATTTCCGTGAAATCTTAAGACAATAAGAGACATAAAGTCTATTACATGTACACCTATTTGGAACTACTGTGTACAGATAATGGTATGATTGAATGCTGTACAAAAGTACCACTAGCCATGTCACTCTGGTCTCTACTGTGTATAATTTGTGTCTTGCTAAATCAAACTGTACTGGTTGACTGTAGATGTTCTGGTAAAACATATTGTCCACCTTCATGGCTGGCATTTAAAGACAACTGTTATCTGATGGTCAGAGAGCAGAAAACCTACCAAGACGCTGAGCAACATTGCCAGAGTCTCTCTGAGGGAGGCAGACCGTCTCATCTTGTATCCATACTGGATGAGGAAGAGAATGAGTTTGTGGCAAAGTACACAAAGTCAGTTTTTAGTAAAAAGACTGAACCATGGATTGGCTACAATGATATGGAGATAGAAGGAGTTTATACTTGGATAGATGGAAGTCCTGCGGGATATGAAGCTTGGAACCCTAGATACAAGAAATATGATAATCAGGATTGTATTGTTTTCAATGAGAGGTTGGAGCAATGGAAAGAACTTTTCTGCATAGAAATGATGCCTTCAATGTGCAAGATGAAAGGATACACCTTCTAAAGCTTTACAGGCAGCTCAGATTGGGTTCGTAAACCAAAGGTAAATAAATAATTTGATTTCCAGGTATTGAATCTGAGACAATTTCATTTTCTGTTTCCCAAATACCGACATGATGAGTACATAATTCTAACACAATTAATTGTATCAGAGCATACACAAACCTGAATGAGCATGAATTAGCCATCTTCTGTTTTATTTCCTGTATTATTACTGAATACAAAGGGTTTGTGAGCCTGCAATGTCCAAAATGGTTACCAGACTTGTTCAGTCTGTTTGCTAGGGACAACCACACATTCAAATGACACCTTGTTGATTCACCTTGTTCTTCATTGTTCATAGCCCTTTTCACAAGATGAAATAGTCACAATAACAAAGGAACTTTTCATCAATAGACTAGGCCTAATGGCAGACATCAACATTTTTTGTGATGTTATTTACTGAATTTCGTTGTCTAAAACTCTGAATTCCGTTTTTTACCGGTCTGATCTTTCAGCCATTTCGAGAGTAACAAGTGTTAATTCAAGGTGAAAAAACACAATAACTATGACAAAACTACCCATTTGCCTTCTGTTTGGTCACCCTTGTGACACATTGGAACCAAGTTTTTCACTTGCACGCATGTACAGCTTTTAAAAAAAAATTTAAAAAAAAACCAAAGAAGTAAAGCTCGCAAACTTGCGTTCATGATTAATCTTATCCCCTAATTTCTGCCTTCATTAATTCTTTTTTCATTAACAACCATTTTCATGGAATTGTGCTTTAAGGAATTGGTCGTTCAGAACTTCTTTTGCAATGAAATCTTTGTGATTTAACGATTGGTCGACGACGCACGTAGGGGCAAAATTGTGCGGCGAGAGCGTTGTGTTTATGAGTACGAGGTTATAATTTTGCATTAAATATAACTGGAATGAGGTTGAGATTCTGATTCTGTGTTCTACACCAATTTCCACGATTCTGTTTGTGTTCACCACGATGCGGAAAATTCTCAAGTCTGTAATGGTCATTTTCAAAGAGGCATCAAACGCTTCAGCTACAAAGGTTCATTGTGAACATTGCCTCACTTTCATATGGCAGGAACAAAAAATCGTTCAGTTTTCCAGAAAGTCCACAATAACTTCAACTATTTGATCTAAAAAAAAAAACAATCAAGAAAATTGACGCTAAACTGACAACCCTGATCAATCAATAATGTCACCAATGCAAAAAAAAACCTGAGAAGAGAAGCTTCTGATTGTGGTTTTATGGACAGATTAAGGTCTTACTACTTATAAAGTTTCAATTCTGTACAACTGTTACTTTTTGTGAAACTTGCGAGAGAAGGTTAAAGGATAAGAAGATGTCAGAGAAGCCCAGTACAATGACGATAGGTCTTTCGATTGTTTGCCGAACTCCTTAAAAAAAGAGGGGGGGGGGAGAAACTGTTGCAAACAGATGACCATGATATATCTACCAACAACCCCACCTCTGTAGGAAGCATGGACATTGTCAAGAAGAATTACTAGATTACCTGTCACTCTTACTACAACATCTAAATCAAACTGCTGGTTGACGTTAGATGTTCTAGGTCACAAAATGCTGAGCTACTTTAATCTTCCAAATTTTGCAAACATTCCTCAAACAGACATGGGCTTAGAAAACTGCTCAACTTTAATGAAAAAAAAAAACACCATTAATGAGAGTAATTATGGAACCCTATTAGTGGCTGTTTTCAGGGTGTTTTAGTGAGTGTTCAAAATTACTACAATATAAAAGAGAGGAGATCAGTTCAAAATATACAAAATGCCACAATAAACTTTCTTCAAGTTATTTTGTTTGATAATTGTATGCATTTTTGAGATACAAATATACACTAACAATAAAATAAGGGACACATCTATAAGGGCAAAATTTGTTTTGTTGCAGTTTAAAACCCTATTTATTCCTAACTCATTTGAAACGAGAAAACTTGTCACCGCTCAACTACAAAAATTGTGCAGTAAACTCGCACAGCTTAAAAAAAAACTCAAGGAGTTGAATACCCCGTTAACGAACAGAACTGGCCAATGGAGCTGCAACAAAAGTGAGACTTTTTTCTAAAAACTTTGTACCCTCTAACTGGCCAGAACAAAAAGGGGGTCTCCTATTGGTCCATTATCCAAACCTATTTGAAGCATGAAATCAGTTAGCCTTGTATCTACAATATGCTTAGAACAAAAGCTGCTTTGATGGAAGCATTATCAATATGCAGTAAAGACCCATTACAAAGTCATAACCATTTCTTCATAATTTATATTTATGGCATTCACTTGGAAAATTAGCCAACAAGCAAACGATAGTTGACTTGGTTTCACTGCTCTAATGGATCATCATTCAATTATTTTCGGTGAGTGGAGTTCCTTCTGAAGTTAATCAAAACTAAATGAAGAGCAAATGCAATGAAAACACTACTGCTCGATTATGTGATGTTTTTGTTTAAATAGAGTGACTAATTTTCCTTAAATAAATTTTTGAAAAATGTGTCCTTCAAGCTCATTAAAAATGCATAACCGTGAAGGTGAAACCTACTCAGCAAATTAAAGGAAACACTTTTCTTTGGTAGCCTACTTGCAATGGAAATACAAACACTTAGTTGCCTTGGTAAAGACCCAGTACAAAATCATAACCATTTCTTCAATAATTTATATATATGGCATTCACTTGGAAAATTAGCCTACAAGCAAATAAAAGTTGCCTTGGTTTCACTGCTCTAATGGATCATAATTCATTTATTTTCGGTGAGTGGTGTTCCTTCTAAAGTTAATCAAACTAAATGAAGAGCAAATGCCATTGCCAGATGGATAGGAAGACTGCACCAGGCACATCAAGGTAGTACTTTGGGAACGCGGCTGTGAATTATTGCTGTTTGCAGAAGGTTATAAAAACTTCTTCTTTGAATCACATGATGTGGTAAAGACAGAACCCAACAGAAGTTGTCATAACCAACCAACAGCCATGTCACTTTGGTCTCTACTGTGTATAATTTGTGTCTTGCTAAATCAAACTGTGCTGGTTGACTGTAGATGTTCTGGTAAAACATATTGTCCACCTTCATGGCTGGCATTTAAAGACAACTGTTATCTGTTAGTCAGAGAGCAGAAAACCTACCAAGACGCTGAGCAACATTGCCAGAGTCTCTCTGAGGGAGGCAGACCGTCTCATCTTGCATCCATACTGGATGAGGAAGAGAATGAGTTTGTAGGTCATTTTGGTGGGGAGCTGTGGATTGGCTACAATGATGTGGATGTAGAAGGAGTTTATACTTGGATAGATGGAAGTCCTGTTGGTTACAGCAATTGGATGCCTGGCAAACCAGTTGGTGATGCCTACGGGAACCAGGATTGTATACTGATATCCAACACACTATGGAAGGATTACTTCTGCTCAAACAGAAGAATTTCAGTGTGCAAAATGCAAGGATACATTTTCTGAGTTAAGTTGGACTTTTAGAAACAACTCATCAACAAGAAAAAACACTGAGTATATATATACTGTTGGTACATTCCTTCAAGTCAGTTCTTGGTCAAGATGCTGAACCATGGATTGGCTGCAATGATTTGGATGTAGAATCTGAATTGTATCTTGTTGGATGTGGAGTTACTATGAAGAGAATGCTATGGAACTATTGTGGGGAAAAAACATTATTCAGTGTGCAAGATGGAGAGGAAACTCATTCTGAGCCTGTAAACCTTGTGAGACCTTCTCCCTACACTAAATGTAAGTTAAGAATTGTTTATTTCAGTTGTATTGAAGACAGGAAAAAAAAAGCTGCAATGTTCATGAACAAACATTGAAATGTAGCCTGTGTGATTCTTGGTTTTGTTTTGGGGCTGTTGTTTTTTCTTGTCAAGTTAACCTATGCATGACTAGCAAGAGTTATTGGCCAGTCATTACAGGGTTCTGCCCAGGATTTTTTCAGTGGCAGAAAAAAATGGGCGGGCGGGCGGGGGTGGGGTAGAGGCAGCAAAAAGCAGGGTCAAAGGTCACTCACAAACATAAGATGAGATCACAGCTGTTACAATACCTAGCCTACCAGTAGTTTGATGCAAAATATTAAATTTAAGGAAATAAAAAATGCTACAGACAGGAACTGTGCTTTGTGATACATTGCAGTTATTGTATTCAGATATGCCTACATGTGCAGGTCAGTCAAGCTTTCAAACAACTTCAGCAAGAAGAATTTTGTCAACTTGTTTTTCAAGTAATACTCCATTCCCACCCATTCTTAATGCCTTTATCAAGAGTTATGTTGTGTGTTGCAGTCCTTCTGATTTGAAAATCCCAGGTGTGTGAAAAAAAGCAAACCTGGATTCGTCTAGGCGTGTGATTTTTGTGGTACAGGCAGGTCACTTTAAAGTCGGTTTTCTTAAAACTAAACAGCGGTTAGTGATGTACTTAAAATAACATGGCAAAGGATCTTGTGAAGGTAGAACTGGTTGTACACTGGACACTTTATCAACAAAATCTCCAATGATTGATACATGTACCTATTTATATAAACACTCAAAGAAGCATACAGTTGTCGAAGCTAAAAAAAAAAGTAGGAAAAAAAGGGAAAAAAACGGAAGTGAAGTTTGCAAACTTGCGTTTTTGAACGATCTTATCCCCTAGTTTCTGCCCTTAATAATAAAGTTTTCATCAACAACCATTTCCATGGATTAGTGAATAAAGGATCGCTTGTTTAAAATCGCTTCTTTTGCAATACATTTTCAATTGAACGATTGGTCGACGACGCACATTGGAGAAAATTGTGCGTCGAGAGCGATGTGTTTATGAGTATGAGGTTACAATATTATATAATACATGAATATCACAGGAAAGAGGTCACAATTAGACTCCACCGCACGTCTTTTAACCCCTGGAAAATTGAGTTGTGTGTTTCCCTACTCACCTACGTATTGTAGTATGGGACATGAAGGAGAGAGCCAGACTAAAAACGTGCATGCGTGTTTTAACGTTCGTATAATTAAATGAACAATCACAGCTAGTAAATACCAAGACTAGGGACTTTATCGACAGAAAACGAGCTGGATATCTTGAATTTACCGGTAGATTTTCTTTTAAAAACCTACATACTAAGTTAAATAATTAATACTTTGGCAAGAATTTAAATTGGCAATTAAGTTAATTCAAAACATTTGACAATTTGTGGTGGTCGGAAAAAGAGAAAATTCCGTCAGTGGTGGGCGGGGAATCATGAGTGCCGGGCGGGTTTTCCAGCACCGACCACCGTGGGCAGAACCCTGTCATTATGTTTTGGTTTTTTTTAATTCCAAGGCATCTGTTGCCAACTTGATAACAGTAATCACAATTCCATCCAAAGATATATGAACTTGAAGTCATCATGGGTGCATGTCAGACTTTCAGTGTGTGGATGTCACATACTTAAAAGGGTTCAATCCTTTTAGTTGAGGTCACAAATTCTAGTAAAAATTAAGGCCTCCAAAAGCAGTTTCCACAATACTTTCTGTTTACATTCAGGCAAATTCATAATTGAAAAGATTGCCAACGAGAACTGAATCAAAACGGAGATTTTCTTCAACTGTGGTGACACCTCCACAGTGATGACATAATTTCTGTTCACCTTCAGCTTTAATTTACTCGTATAGATGAAATAAGGAGAGGATTAAGACATGTTTTAGGGGCATGAGGTTCTTGTGTTTGGTCTCAAATAAAGAGCCAGGTGCAACAATAAATTGGGAAAGCAGAAATGCATCCTCCCTCAGATGAGATGGTTTAAGGATTGAAATAATTGGCCAAAAGCCAGAAGTAATATAACATTTCAGCTATACACTTACTATCCTAAATGCCTTGAACGAACCTAGTGATTTTCTACGCCTCCATTTTGACCTGAATGATCTCACCTAAACACGATCCAGAAAGTTTTCCCCTTCAATTCAGGTGACAGGAAATCAATACAAAGAGCTTAGGCGTTTAATGGAAGCTGCACCTGTGTGAATCAGACTAATTAAATGCCATAGAAATCAACCACTGATACGAGGAACAGATTTGCCCAAATCCTGTAAGAAACATAAAACCACGCTCGCCTCATAATATCAGACATTTAGATTGATGGAATAGAATTCATGCTGTTATAATCTGCACAATCTCTAAGTTTATCGGCATCGGTAAAGCAGTTGGACGGATGCTATGTCATGAATGCTAACAACTATTTTCTATTGAGTGCAGTGAGAACAGTAAGTTTGATTGCTGTTAAGCACATACATGTATAGGTCTTAGTTGCCATCCTCAACTAGTTGCCATGTCACTCTGGTCTCTACTGTGTATAATTTGTGTCTTGCTAAATCAAACTGTGCTGGTTGACTGTAGATGTTCTGGTAAAACATATTGTCCACCTTCATGGCTGGCATTTAAAGACAACTGTTATCTGTTGGTCAGAGAGAAGAAAACCTACCAAGACGCTGAGCAACATTGCCAGAGTCTCTCTGAGGGAGGCAGACCGGCTCATCTTGCATCCATACTGGATGAGGAAGAGAATGAGTTTGTAGTTCGTTATGGTGGGGAGTCATGGATTGGCTACAATGATTTGGATGTAGAAGGAGTTTATACTTGGATAGATGGAAGTCCTGTTGGTTATGACAGCTGGAGGTTTGGTTTCCCAGTTGGTGATGCCCGAGGGAACCAGGATTGTATACTGACATTCGCTGGTCTGTGGAAGGAATACTTCTGCTCACATGCAAAACCCTCGGTATGCAAAATGGAAGGATACTCATTCTGAGGTCGTTAACCTGTCAAGACTGTACTCTTTCACAAAAAGAAAGTTAAGAATTGTTAATATGACTTACCGCCCGCCCCCCTACCACAAAAAAAAAAAGGCAGGGGTTTCCCTTAAACTTTTTTTTTCACTCGCCCGCCAGACGAGTCATCCAAAATGTTGGGTCGCCAGCAAGTTTTTTCACTAGCCCACATGTATTGATGCATACACACAAAAAAAAACAAAAAAAAAAACACACACACACACACACACAGTCTTGTTTTGCAGTCGTTGTGTGGACATTCCTTTGTTCTGTACACTTAAGGAAAATCCTATTCCTCAACACTGCAAATAACGTTGTGTGGACGTGTGTAAGTCCACATAGTGCTTCAGATCCCTACATTATGTGGACCTCTTTTGTTCTCAGGTCCACACTGGGTATGTAGCGCTTGCACACAAGTGTGTAAACACCTCCAATCGGGGACCTCCTATTGTCCCTCTTTTGTTTGGACTCTAACTTTTTGGCAACAGCTCCCATTGGTTTTGTACACAATTTCTAACTGGGGACCTTTTCCCAACCGGGGACCCTATTGTCCTCTTTTGTTATAGGTCCCCGGTTTGAATGTCAAAACAAACTCACACACACACACGGAAATTTGTGTCTTGTCTCCTAATTTCTTCCCTTAATAATCCTTTTTTTATCAACAACCATTTTCATGGATTTGTGATTTGAAAATCGGTTTTATAGAACTTCTTTTGCAATGAAATCTTCGCATTAACGATTGATCGACGACGCACGATTGAGGAAAAAATCAATGAACTTTGCCCTGCAATGCCCTCTATCGGCAAAAGTTGTCAATGCTTGAATAGCCTTAACCCAACACTGTGTATAGTACAGAATCTGCGGGCGTGCACCACAATGAGCAGCATTTGTTTACTCGAATCGTGACTGTGTACAGAGTTGGAGGCTAGCCAAGCTTTCTTAAGAATATGGTATTTTTTAACGGGCCAATCAAAGCGTGCGGAATGTTAGTTAGGGTGAACTTTGGACCTGCTGTTGTACTGTATAATACACCATGTGCTGTGTGCGTGCCTGGACTACCGGCGGGCTAGCGAACGGTGTGGGGCCTGTGGATACTCACTACACAAGTACCATTACCATGTGGTTATGTGCATGCCTGTTTTACTTATGAATGATCGTGATCGCGATCGCGGCCACATTAAATCTAGCAAATGTCAAGACTTGCCAAACCGTTTTACGAACTTAAAAATAATATCTCTTTGGGATTTTACCACTGTACCCCTCATTTATTGTGAAAAGGAACAACTTTTTTTACTTGCCCGGCGGGCTAGTAAAGGAAGAGTTTTGACTCGCCCACTGCTGTTTTCACTCGCATTTGGCGGCAAGATTTCAGTTTGTTTGTTTGTCATTATTTTGATTTGCTATTAGAGAAAAGCAGCAGGACTGTTCAAGTCTCAGGTGTATTTCAACATTGACACCAATTAAAGTGCATGAGTTTATTTAGAATGTACAAGTCTTGCACAAGTTTGAATACTTTTGAGACCACTTTTGTCCCTCGAAGATTGCTTTAACATGTGAAAGAAACAAACTCGTGCACTTGAATACAACTGAGACTTGCACAGTCTATAGGGTCCCCGGCTACTTTCCGCTTAGCAAATTTGCTCAGCAAATATTTCTGCTCTAAATAAGCCTGTGACCTTTCGTTTAATTTACTATCCGTTTAAACGAAACTTTTCTAAACGGTTAACCGTTTAACTGTTTGTCAGCGGCAAGTCAATGTTCTAAAATACACGAACATCAAAGACAATCCTCCATGGTACAAAGAAGTCCCAATGTTTTGACTATTAACGGCCGCCCTCCCAAAGAATTGGCCGCCCTGCTAAAAATAATTGGCCGCCCTGCCAAAAAAAATAAAAACAAATCACGGAACGAAAGCAACTTCGATGGCAGTGCCGAACACTGGTATAAGCTTCCTTTACACAAACTGTTTTTCGCCTGCACTTAATACGATCAAACGAGCAGCCGACAAGCCATGCCCGAATTCTAAACCCAAGTATTCAAACATTAAAACACGATGCACAACCACATGGTTCTGACTGCCGAGTATCCACCGCACGTGCATCGGCCCGGGCCCCACAACGCACGGTCCACAAGTCCAAGCTATCCAACACTCCGCACGCTGTGATTGGCCGTTGATGGCTGTTGTAATTACCATATTCATAAGAGAGCTTCGCTAGTCTCCAACGCAGTACACGTTCACGGGCCAAGTAAAGAACTGCCGCACAGTGTGCCGCACGCCTGCAGATTGGTACTTTATACAGCCATGGATAAGGCTAATCAAACAACAACAACTTTACCCAATAGAGGGCGATGCGTGGCAAAGTTCATAGAATTTTCTCAATTTGCGTTGTCGACCGGTCGTTGAATCTCGATGATTTTATTGCAAACGAAGTTCTAAACAACCGATCCTTAAATCACGAATCCAAGAAAATGGTTGCTGATGGAAAATGTATTATTTAGGGCAGAAATTAGGGGATAAGATCGTCAAAAAATGCATTTTTTAAAAACGTTTTTTAATAACGCATTGCCAGCTTTCTAAAAATAATAAAACCCCACACTGTGCGGCATCCTGTGTGTATGTTTTCGGCGCGGCGCAAAAAGCAAAGTGTATAACAAAATTGTATGTTTGAATTAGTTGTAGTAGTTTTACAATAAGGTTGTTTGGACCGAAATGGATGTCAATTATTCTAGTGTCGGGGTCCGGAGATAAAAAGAATCGGGCCAATCAACAGTAGTTGTCGGGCAATTTCAATTAAACTAAATTGTTTCAAGCAGAAAAATACATCGATAAGGCAGCAAAAACGTTTCGTTTAAACGGTTAGTAATTTACTAAACGGATAGTGATTTTGTAAACGTTTAAACGTTTAAACGTTTAACTGTCACAGGCTTAGCTCTAAACCTTTATGAAATTGAATTCTGGTCAAGGCATACACAGTGTTGGTTTTACTTCTATTAGACACGGCCACCAACTGTAAGGAGATCATTTTTTCCTATTTAAATCCTAAGTGTGGTGCATAATTGTCATGATACAAACCCACTATATTATTGTACATCTTTAGCAGTAACCTTGTGATTCTCCTCATACTGGATACAGGCTTGAATTAACTAACCTAAACACGATCCCGGAAGATATTCCAACATCAAGGGCACTCGTTAATTAATACAAATTAAGTATCTAAAAGGCCCTGCTCGTGTGTGCGTGAAATCAACTAAACACAATGGAAATCAACCACTGATACGAGAGACCAGATTTTCAAAACCTTTACAAAATATTTGGGGGAAAAAACAAACCCAGTCAGCTTCAGGATGTCATTGATGCACGCCATTTAACTTGTTGGATTAAAGTTTGCTGCATACATGTATTTTATAAGCTAGCTGAGACTGGACAATACGTTTGAAGGGTTGCTGGTTGGTGATAATCTATTAATTTCCGTGAAATCTTAAGACAATAAGAGACATAAAGTCTATTACATGTACACCTATTTGGAACTACTGTGTACAGATAATGGTATGATTGAATGCTGTACAAAAGTACCACTAGCCATGTCACTCTGGTCTCTACTGTGTATAATTTTTGTCTTGCTATTAAATCAAACTGTACTGGTTGACTGTAGATGTTCTGGTAAAACATATTGTCCACCTTCATGGCTGGCATTTAAAGACAACTGTTATCTGTTGGTCAGAGAGAAGAAAACCTACCAAGACGCTGAGCAACATTGCCAGAGTCTCTCTGAGGGAGGCAGACCGTCTCATCTTGTATCCATACTGAATGAGGAAGAGAATGAGTTTGTGGCAAAGTACACAAAGTCAGTTTTTAGTAAAAAGACTGAACCATGGATTGGCTACAATGATATGGAGATAGAAGGAGTTTATACTTGGATAGATGGAAGTCCTGCTGGATATGAAGCTTGGAACCCTAGATACCAGAAATATGATGATCAGGATTGTATTGTTTTCAATGAGAGGTTGGAGCAATGGAAAGAACTTTTCTGCATAGAAATGATGCCTTCAATGTGCAAGATGAAAGGATACACCTTCTAAGGCTTTACAGGCAGCTCAGACTGGGTTCGTAAACCAAAGATAAATAAACAATTTGATTTCCAGGCATTGAATCTGAGACAATTTCATTTTCTGTTTCCTAAATACCCACATGATGAGTACATAATTCTGACACAATAAATTGTATCAGAGCATACAAACCTGAATGAGTTTGGCTCATTCATGAATTAGCCATTTTCTGTTTTATTTCCTGTATTATTACTAAATACAAAGGGTTTGTGAGCCTGCAATGTCCAAAATGGTTACCAGACTTGTTTGGTCTGTTTGCTAGGGACAACCACACATTCAAATGACACCTTGTTGATTCACCTTGTTCTTCATTGTTTATAGCCCTTTTCACAAGATGAAATAGTCACAATTACAAAGGAACTTTTCATCAATAGACTAGGCCTAACGGCACACATCAAAAATTTTTGTGATGATATTTACTGAATTTCGTTTTCTAAAACTCTGAATTCCGTTTTTTACCGGTCTGATATTTCAGCCATTTCGATGATAACAAGTGTTAATTCAAGGTGAAAAAAACACAATAAATATATGACACAACTACCAAGTTGCCTTTTGTTTGGTCGCCCTTGTGACACATTGGAACCAAGTTTTTCACTTGAACGCATGTACAGCTTAAAAAAAAACTTTAAAAAACAAACAAACAAAGAAGTGAAGTTCGCAAACTTGCATTTATGAATGATCTTATCCCCTAGTTTCTGCCTTTATTAATACTTTTTTCATTAACAACCATTTTCATGGAATTGTGCTTTAAGGAATCGGTCGTTCAGAACTTCTTTTGCAATGAAATCTTTGTGATATAACGATTGGTCGGTGACGCACGTAGGGGCAAAACTGTGCGGCGAGAGCATTGTGTTTATGAGTACGAGGTTATAATTTTGCATTAAATATAACTGGAATGAGGTTGAGATTCTGATTCTGTGTTCTATACCAATTTCACGACTCCGTTTGTGTTCACCACGATGCGGAAAATTCTGAAGTCTGAAATGGTCATTTTCAAAGAGGCATCAAACGCTTCAGCTACAAAGGTTCATTGTGAACATTCATAAGGCTTTCATATGGCAGGAACAACAAATCGTTCAGTTTTCCAGAAAGTCCACAATAACTTCAACTATTTGATCTAAAAAAACAATCAAGAAAATTGACACTGAACTGACAACCCTGATCAATCAATGTCACCAATGCAAAAAAAAACCTGAGAAGAGAAGCTTCTGGTTGTGGTTTTATGGACAGATTAAGGTCTTACTACTTGTAAAGTTTCAATTCTGTACAACCGTTACTTTTTGTGAAACTTGCGAGAGAAGGTTAACCCTAACCCCCATTAGGGTCTCTCCACAAAGCCTGTCAAATACAACAGAATGCAACACAGTTGAAATGAGAACCATGCCAAATGCAACAGAATGCAACAAGGGATTTTGTTGCATTGTGCAGGCATGTTGTTTGTGTTAGGACTGAGCAATGGTGGTTGCCCTACTAAATGCAACAGTATGCACATAAGTGTAATGTTTAATTGTTATTATACAGGATTTTGAATATGATTTGAATTATGATTCTTACCTAATATTACATCATACTTCTCAATACTTTTCCCATGAAAAATATTTTGAAATACCCATTATAAGTTGTTCAGATACAATAGAAGCACCCAAACCTATATGAGGTCACTTCACTGCTGAATGCAACAAATTCAGTCAAAAACAGACATCTATTACCATTTGGTGCATATTGTTGCATTTAGCATGGTTAGGGTTAAAGGATAAGAAGATGTCAGAGAAGCCCAGTACAATGACAATAGGTCTTTCGACTGTTTGCCGAACTCCTTAAAAAAGGAGGGGGGGGGGGAGAAACTGTTGCAAACAGATGACCATGATATATCTACCAACAACCCCACCTCTGTAGGAAGCATGGAAATTGTCAAGAAGAATTGCTAGATTACCTGTCACTCTTACTACAACATCTAAATCAAACTGCTGGTTGACTGTAGCTGTTCTAGGTCACAAAATGCTGAGCTACTTTAATCTTCCCAATTTTTCAAACATTCCTCAAACAGACATGGGCTAAGAAAACTGCTCAACTTTAATGAAAAAAAAAATCACCATTAATGAGAGTAATTATGGAACCCTATTAGTGGCTGTTTTCAGGGTGTTTTAGTGAGTGTTCAAAATTACTACAATATAAAAGGGAGAATCTCAGCTCAAAATGCCACAATAAACTTTCTTCAAGCTCTTTTGTTTAATAATTGTATGCATTTTTGAGATACAAATATACACTAACAATAAAATAAGGGACACATCTATAAGGGCAAAATTGGCTGTTTTGTTGCAGTTTAAAACTGTATTTATTCCTAACTCATTTGAAACGAGAATACTTGTCACCGCTCAACTACAAAAATTGTGCAGTAACCTCGCACAGCTAAAACAAAAACTCAAGGAGTTGAATACCCCGTTAACGAACAGAACTGGCCAACGGAGCTGCAACAAAAGTGAGACTTTTTTCTACAAACTTTGTACCCTCTAACTGACCAGAACAAAAAGGGGGTCTCCTATTGGTCCATTATCCAAACAAAACAACTCACGTACCAAATCACACACAACCCTGCAAACTGTTTCAACATGCCAACTAGTCTTGCAGATTGATGCATAAAATTCCCAGGGTGCTTTACTTACATAAAGCTACCCCAACCAGCTACTGGCAGGCCAAGCCCACATACAAAGCCATTAATAGTGCAATTGACCATAAATACGTGAAAACAAGTGTATGGTAAAAATCCGGACCTAATTGAAGCATGAAATCAGTTAGCCTTGTATCTACAATATGCTTAGAACAAAAGCTGCTTTGATGGAAGCATTATCAATATGCAGTAGAAACCCAGTACAAAATCATAACCATTTCTTCATAATTTATATTTATGGCATTCACTTGGAAAACAAGCAAACGATAGTTGACTTGGTTTCACTGCTCTAATGGATAATCATTCAATTATTTTCGGTGAGTGGTGTTCCTTCTGAAGTTTATCAAAACTAAATGAAGAGCAAATGTCAATGCCAGATGGATATGAAGACTGCACCAGGCACATCAAGGTAGTACTTTGGGAACGCGGCTGTGAATTATTGCAATTTGCAGAACATTATAAAAACTTCTTCTTTGAATCACATGATGTGGTAAAGACAGAACCCAACAGAAGTTGTCATCACCAACCAACAGCCATGTCACTCTGGTCTCTACTGTGTATAATTTGTGTCTTGCTAAATCAAACTGTGCTGGTTGACTGTAGATGTTCTGGTAAAACATATTGTCCACCTTCATGGCTGGCATTTAAAGACAACTGTTATCTGTTGGTCAGAGAGAAGAAAACCTACAAAGACGCTGAGCAACATTGCCAGAGTCTCTCTGAGGGAGGCAGACCGTCTCATCTTGTATCCATACTGGATGAGGAAGAGAATGAGTTTGTAGGTCATTTTGGTGGGGAGCCATGGATTGGCTACAATGATTTGGATGTAGAAGGAGTTTATACTTGGATAGATGGAAGTCCTGTTGGTTACAGCAATTGGATGCTTGGCAAACCAGTTGGTGATGCCTACGGGAACCAGGATTGTATACTGATATCCAACACACTATGGAAGGATTACTTCTGCTCAAACAGAATGGTTTCAGTGTGCAAAATGCAAGGATACATTTTCTGAGTTAAGTTGGACTTTTAGAAACAAATCATAAACAAGAAATAACACTGAGTATATATATACTGTTGGTACATTCCTTCAAGTCAGTTCTTGGTCAAGATGCTGAACCATGGATTGGCTGCAATGATTTGGATGTAGAATCTGAATTGTATCTTGTTGGATGTGGAGTTACTATGAAGAGAATGCTATGGAACTATTGTGGGTAAAAAACATTATTCAGTGTGCAAGATGGAGAGGAAACTCATTCTGAGCCTGTAAACCTTGTGAGACCTTCTCCCTACACTAAATGTAAGTTAAGAATTGTTTATTTCAGTTGTATTGAAGACAGGGAAAAAAAAGCTGCAATGTTCATGAACAAACATTGAAATGTAGCCTGTGTGATTCTTGGTTTTGTTTTGGGGCTGTTGTTTTTTCTTGTCAAGTTAACCTATGCATGACTAGCAAGAGTTATTGGCCAGTCATTACAGGGTTCTGCCCAGGATTTTTTCAGTGGCAGAAAAAAATGGGCGGGCGGGCGGGGGTGGGGTAGAGGCAGCAAAAAGCAGGGTCAAAGGTCACTCACAAACATAAGATGAGATCACAGCTGTTACAATACCTAGCCTACCAGTAGTTTGATGCAAAATATTAAATTTAAGGAAATAAAAAATGCTACAGACAGGAACTGTGCTTTGTGATACATTGCAGTTATTGTATTCAGATATGCCTACATGTGCAGGTCAGTCAAGCTTTCAAACAACTTCAGCAAGAAGAATTTTGTCAACTTGTTTTTCAAGTAATACTCCATTCCCACCCATTCTTAATGCCTTTATCAAGAGTTATGTTGTGTGTTGAAGTCCTTCTGATTTGAAAATCCCAGGTGTGTGAAAAAAAGCAAACCTGGATTCTTCTAGGCGTGTGATTTTTGTAGTACAGGCGGGTCACTTTAAAGTCGGTTTTCTTAAAACTAAACAGCGGTTAGTGATGTACTTAAAATAACATGGCAAAGGATCTTGTGAAGGTAGAACTGGTTGTACACTGGACACTTTATCAACAAAATCTCCAATGATTGATACATGTACCTATTTATATAAACACTCAAAGAAGCATACAGTTGTCGAAGCTAAAAAAAAAAGTAGGAAAAAAAGGAAAAAAAACGGAAGTGAAGTTTGCAAACTTGCGTTTTTGAACGATCTTATCCCCTAGTTTCTGCCCTTAATAATAAAGTTTTCATCAACAACCATTTCCATGGATTAGTGAATAAAGGATCGCTTGTTTAAAATCGCTTCTTTTGCAATACATTTTCAATTGAACGATTGGTCGACGACGCACATTGGAGAAAATTGTGCGTCGAGAGCGATGTGTTTATGAGTATGAGGTTACAATATTATATAATACATGAATATCACAGGAAAGAGGTCACAATTAGACTCCACCGCACGTCTTTTAACCCCTGGAAAATTGAGTTGTGTGTTTCCCTACTCGCCTACGTATTGTAGTATGGGACATGAAGGAGAGAGCCAGACTAAAAACGTGCATGCGTGTTTTAACGTTCGTATAATTAAATGAACAATCACAGCTAGTAAATACCAAGACTAGGGACTTTATCGACAGAAAACGAGCTGGATATCTTGAATTTACCGGTAGATTTTCTTTTAAAAACCTACATACTAAGTAAAAATAATTAATACTTTGGCAAGAATTTAAATTGGCAATTAAGTTAATTCACAAAATTTGAAAATTTGTGGTGGTCGGAAAAGAGAAAATTCCGTCAGTGGTGGGCGGGGAATCATAAGTGCCGGGCGGGTTTTCCAGCACCGACCACCGTGGGCAGAACCCTGTCATTATGTTTTGGTTTTTTTTAATTCCAAGGCATCTGTTGCCAACTTGATAACAGTAATCACAATTCCATCCAAAGATATATGAACTTGAAGTCATCATGGGTGCATGTCAGACTTTCAGTGTGTGGATGTCACATACTTAAAAGGGTTCAATCCTTTTAGTTGAGGTCACAGATTCTAGTAAAAATTAAGGCCTCCAAAAGCAGTTTCCACAATACTTTCTGTTTACATTCAGGCAAATTCATAATTGAAAAGATTGCCAACGAGAACTGAATCAAAACGGAGATTTTCTTCAACTGTGGTGACACCTCCACAGTGATGACATAATTTCTGTTCACCTTCAGCTTTAATTTACTTGTATAGATGAAATAAGGAGAGGATTAAGACATGTTTTAGGGGCATGAGGTTCTTGTGTTTGGTCTCAAATAAAGAGCCAGGTGCAACAAATTGGGAAAGCAGAAATGCATCCTCCCTCAGATGAGATGGTTTAAGGATTGAAATAATTGGCCAAAAGCCAGAAGTAATATAACATTTCAGCTATACACTTACTATCCTAAATGCCTTGAACGAACCTAGTGATTTTCTACGCCTCCATTTTGACTTGAATGATCTCACCTAAACACGATCCAGAAAGTTTTCCCCTTCAATTCAGGTGACAGGAAATCAATACAAAGAGCTTAGGCGTTTAATGGAAGCTGCACCTGTGTGAATCAGACTAATTAAATGCCATAAAAATCAACCACTGATACGAGGAACAGATTTGCCCAAATCCTGTAAGAAACATAAAACCACGCTCGCCTCATAATATCAGACATTTAGATTGTTGGAATAGAATTCATGCTGTTATAATCTGCACAATCTTTAAGTTTATCGGCATCGGTAAAGCAGTTGGACGGATGCTATGTCACGAATGCTAACAACTATTTTCTATTGAGTGCAGTGAGAACAGTAAGTTTGATTGCTGTTAAGCACATACATGTATAGGTCTTAGTTGCCATCCTCAACTAGTTGCCATGTCACTCTGGTCTCTACTGTCTATAATTTGTGTCTTGCTAAATCAAACTGTACTGGTTGACTGTAGATGTTCTGGTAAAACATATTGTCCACCTTCATGGCTGGCATTTAAAGACAACTGTTATCTGTTGGTCAGAGAGAAGAAAATCTACAAAGACGCTGAGCAACATTGCCAGAGTCTCTCTGAGGGAGGCAGACCGGCTCATCTTGTATCCATACTGGATGAGGAAGAGAATGAGTTTGTAGTTCGTTATGGTGGGGAGCCATGGATTGGCTACAATGATTTGGATGTAGAAGGAGTTTATACTTGGATAGATGGAAGTCCCGTTGGTTATGACAGCTGGAGGTCTGGTTTCCCAGTGGGTGATGCCCGAGGGAACCAGGATTGTATACTGACATTCGCTGGTCTGTGGAAGGAATACTTCTGCTCACGTGCAAAACACTCGGTATGCAAAATGGAAGGATACTCATTCTGAGATAGTTAACCTGTCAAGACTGTACTCTTTCACAAAAAGTAAGTTAAGAATTGTAAATATGACTTAACGCCTGCCCCCCCTACCACAAAAAAAGGGGCAAGATTTCAGTTTGGTTTTTTTGTCATTATTTTGATTTGCTATTAGAGAAAAGCAGCAGGACTGTTCAAGTCTCAGGTGTATTTCAACATTGACACCAATTAAAGTGCACGAGCTTGTTTAGAATGTACAAGTCTTGCACAAATTTGAATACTTTTGAGACCACTTTTGTCCCTCGAACATTGCTTTTACATGTGAAAGAAACAAACTGGTGCACTTGAAGTGGTCCCAATGTTTGAATACAACTGAGACTTGCACAGTCTATAGGGTCCCCTGCTACTTTTCGCTTAGCAAATTCGCTCAGCAAAAATTTCTGCTCTAAACCTTTTTGAAATTGAATTCTGGTCAAGGCATACACAGTGTTGGTTTGACTTCTATTAGACACGGCCACCAACTGTAAGGAGAGAAATTTTTCTTATTTAAATCCTTATCATTTGTAAAGCATAGTGTAATGCATAATTCTCATGATACAAACCCACTATATTATTGTACATCTTTAGCAGTAGCCTGGTGATTCTCCTCATACTGGATACAGGCTTCAATTAACTGACCTACATGTGTAAACACGATCCCAGAAGATATTCCAACATCAAGGACACTCGTTAATCAATAATCTCAAAGTATCTAAAAGGCGCTGCCCTTGTGTGCGTGAAATTAACTAAACACAATGGAAATCAACCACTGATATGAGAGACCAGACTTTCAAAACCTTTACAAAATATTGGTCGGAAAAAAAAAAAAAACAGTCAGCTTCAGGATGGCATTGATGCAAGTCATTTAACTTGTTGGATTAAAGTTTGCTGCATATTCTATAAGCTAGCTGAAACTGGACATAACGTTTAAAAAGTTGCTGGTTGGTGATAATCTACTATTTTCCGTGAAATCTTAAGACAATAAGAGACATAAAGTATATTACATGTACACCTATTTGGAACTACTGTGTACAGATAACGGAATGCTGTACAAACGTATCTAGAGACTGAAATTGCAGCCATCAACCACTAGCCATGTCACTTTGGTCTCTACTGTGTATAATTTGTGTCTTGCTAAACCAAACTGTACTAGTTGACTGTAGATGTTCTGGTAAAACATATTGCCCAAATTCATGGCTGGCATTTAAAGACAACTGTTATCTGTTGGTCAGAGAGAAGAAAATCTACAAAGACGCTGAGCAACATTGCCAGAGTCTCTCTGAGGGAGGCAGACCGGCTCATCTTGTATCCATACTGGATGAGGAAGAGAATGAGTTTGTAGTTCGTTATGGTGGGGAGCCATGGATTGGCTACAATGATTTGGATGTAGAAGGAGTTTATACTTGGATAGATGGAAGTCCTGTTGGTTATGACAGCTGGAGGTCTTGGTTTCCCAGTTGGTGATGCCCACGGGAACCAGGATTGTATAATGACATTCGCTGGTCTGTGGAAGGAATACTTCTGCTCAGGTGCAAAACACTCGGTATGCAAAATGGAAGGATACTCATTCTGAGGTCGTTAACCTGTCAAGACTGTACTCTTTCACAAAAAGTAAGTTAAGAATTGTAAATATGACTTACTGCCCGCCCCCCTACCACAAAAAAAACCCATCTAAATCAAACTGCTGGTTGATGGTAGATGTTCTAGGTCACAAAAAGCTCAGCTACTTTAATCTTGCCAATTTTGCAAACATTCCTCAACCAGACATGGGCTTAGAAAACTGCTCAACTTTAATGAAAAAAAACCCCACAATTAATGAGAGTAATTATGGAACCATATTAGTGGCTGTTTTCAGGGTGTTTTAGTGAGTATTCCAAATTACTACAATATTAAAGGGAGAAGATCAGTTCAAAATATACAAAATGCCACAATAAACTTTCTTCAAATTATTTTGTTTGATAATTGTATGCATTTTTGAGATACAAATATACACTAACAATAAAATAAGGGACACATCTATGTGGGCAAAATTTGCTGTTTTGTTGCAGTTTAAAACCGTAATTATTCCTAACTCATTTGAAACCAGAAAATTTGTCACTGCTCAACTACAAAAATTGTGCAGTAACCTCGCACAGTTAAAACAAAAACTCAAGGAGTTGAATACCCCGTTAACGAACAGAACTGGCCAACTTTGTCCCATTACGCAAAAACTACAATGTTGCTCCTAACCGAACTGTGACAAAAGTGAGACTTTTTTCTACAAACTTTGTACCCTCTAACTGGCCAGAACAAAAAGGGGGTCTCCTATTCGTCCATTATCCAAACAAAACAACTCACAGACCAAATCACACACAACCCTAAAAAACTTTTTCCACATGCCAACTAGTCTTGCAGATTGATGCATAAAATTCCCAGGGTACTTACTTACATAAAGCTACCCCAACCAGCTACTGGCAGGCCCAGCCCACATACAAAGCCATGAATAATGCAATTGACCGTAAATACGGTAAAAAGAAGTGTATGGTAAAAATCCTGACCTATTTGGAGCATGAAATCAGTTAGCCTTGTATCTACAATATGCTTAGAACAAAAGCTGCTTTTATGGCAGCATTATCAATATGCAGAAGAAATCCAGTACAAAATCATAACCATTTCTTCAATAATTTATATTTATGGCATTCACTTGGAAAATTAGCCTACAAGCAAACAATAGTTGACTTGGTTTCACTGCTCCAATGGATCATCATTCATTTTTTATCGGTGAGTGGTGTTCCTTTTGAAGTTTATCAAAACTAAATGAAAAACAAAAGCAATTGCCAGTTGGATATGAAGACTGCACCAGGCACATCAAGGTAATACTTTTGGAACATGGCTGTGAATTATTGCTGTTTGCAGAACATTATAAAAACTACTTCTTTGAATCACATGATGTGGTAAAGACAGAACCCGTCAGAAGTTATCATCACCAACCAACAGCCATGTCACTCTGGTCTCTACTGTGTATAAAATGTTCATAGTATTTGGAAGATATTAACTAACAGTATGAGCTTTAGGAGTACAGTGCGCCTGTTCACAATCATTACAATAGCCACAGTAAAAAAAATCATGCCATTTGGAAGGTAGAGTGAGGAACAAGAGGGAAAGAAATTCTCATCAACATCAAGCCATCTTCCTTCCATTCTGCAAGTGACTCCAGCTTGGTTCAATAAAATTCATTTTGTTGAAACAGAGAGTTTCAGAAAAACTACTTCAGGGATTATATTTCATGAAGACTAACAACATTATCTCTGCCATGTTGAAGAGGACACAAACTGAGACATGTCAGCTACATCCACTCAGTATACTTGTGTGTCCTGCTGGGTTACACTCAACATGGTTGGAGACATTTCAGACTGATATAAGAAAGTACAGATTGCATTTGCCATCATCAAACCACCAGCCATGTCTCTAATGTGTATAATTTGTGTCTTAGTACAACTTCTAAACCAAACTGCTGGTTGACGGTAGCTGTTCTAGGTCACCAAATGCTGAGCAACTTTTATCTTCCTGATTTTGCAAAACATTCTTCAATCAGATACTGGCCGAGAAAATTGCTCAACATGAAAACTATGCAACATATTTTTAAAATGGAATTAATTATAGGCTGCTGTTTTCAGAGGGTTTTAGTGAGTGCGTCAAAAAAACAGATATTAATGATTTTTATCTCATACTTCTTTATTTTTAACCCAGAAAATTATGTCATCATTTTTTTAGGTACAATGAAACACTACTGCTTCATTATGTGATGTTTTTGTTTTGATAGAGTGGCTTTTTTTTCCCTAAATGAATTTCTGAAAAATGTGTCCTTCAAGCTCATTATTATTGCACAACCTTGACGGTCAAGCCTACCAGCAAGAGAAAGGAAACACTTTTCTGTGGTAGCCTACTTGCTATGGAAATACACACACTTGGTTGCCTTGGTTTCACTGCCTTAATAAAACATTCATTTATTGGCTGTATTGGTTTTGTTCGTTGAGTTTCGAACTGTCCATGTTGCGAGAGTCAAATGAGATTATTTTCAACGTAGGTGGTGCTACCCCACCCCTACCCCTGAGCAATAGCTCCTGCATAACTCATATAAGTATATTATAGACGTTTTTTAAGGGATTTTAGAGCAGTTTTTTTCTCACTCGCTGTTCAAATTGTTGGACTGAATCACCTAAGTAGGGTATTTTTTTCAAACTTATCAAATTTATTTGAAAAAACAAACAAAAAACAACAACAACAACAACAATAACAACAATTCAAAAACCTACCAACCTACTCTGAAATGGCATGTAACTGGAAACAAAACGATTTTTGTTGTTGGCCCTTAGCAGAATGAATACGCAGTAGGAAACCTTTCATACAGTCACTTCCAAATTAATTGATAGGTCAGGCATTCGGTTACAAAATGAATAACCTTGCAACAACAACACACCTACAATGTTTGCCTTGGTTTCATTACTCAACTGGCGTATCACAAATTCATTTGGGCAAATGGCGTTGTCGTTTGAAGTTCACCAAAATGAATAGCAAATATCAGTCCAACACAGGTATAAACACTGCACCAGGTATATTAAGGTAGTACTTTGAGAACACGGCTGTGAATTATTGACGTTTGCAGAACTTTATAAAAACTTCTTCTTTGAATCACATGATGTGGTAGACAGAACCCATCAGAAGTTGTCATCACCAACCACTAGCCATGTCACTCTGGTCTCTACTGTGTATAATTTGTGTCTTGCTAAATCAAACTGTACTGGTTGACTGTAGATGTTCTGGTAAAACATATTGTCCACCTTCATGGCTGGCATTTAAAGACAACTGTTATCTGTTGGTCAGAGAGCAGAAAATCTACCAAGATGCTGAGCAACATTGCCAGAGTCTCTCTGAGGGAGGCAGACCGGCTCATCTTGTATCCATACTGGATGAGGAAGAGAATGAGTTTGTAGCTCAGTACACAAAGTCAGTTTTGGGGAAAGATACTGAGGTATGGATTGGCTACAATGACTTGGATGTAGAAGGAGTTTATACTTGGATAGATGGAAGTCCTGTTGGTTATGACAGCTGGAGGTCTGGATTCCCAGTTGGTGATGCCTACGGGAACCAGGATTGTATACTGACATTCGCTGGTCTGTGGAAGGAATACCACTGCTCACGTGCAAGATACTCGGTATGCAAAATGGAAGGATACTCATTCTGAGGTTGTTAACCTGTCAAGACTGTACTCTTTCACCAAAGAATTGTAAATATGACTTACCGCCCGCCCCCCCCCCCCCCCCACCACAAAAAAAGGGGCAAGATTTCAGTTTGTTTGTTTGTCATTATTTTGATTTGCTATTAGAGAAAAGTAGCAGGACTTTTCAAGTCTGAGATGTATTTCAACATTGACACCAATTAAAGTGCATGAGCTTGTTTAGAATGTACAAGTCTTGCACAAATTTGAATACTTTTGGGACCACTTTTGTCACTCGAACATTGCTTTTACATGTGAAAGAAAAAAACTCGTGCACTTGAAGTGGTCCCATTGTTTGAATACAAATGAGACTTGCACAGTCTATAGGGTCCCCTGCTACTTTTCGCTTAGCAAATTTGCTCAGCAAAAATTTCTGCTCTAAACCTTTTTGAAATTGAATTCTGGTCAAGGCATACGCAGTGTTGGTTTGACTTCTATTAGACACGGCCACCTACTGTAAGGAGAGAAATTTTTCTTATTAAAAAAAAAAATCCTATAAATCCTTTGTAAGGCGTAGTGTAAGGCCGTTCCAATTTTATTAGTTGGTTTACGGATCGCGGCGACCAATTTTCTGGAAAAATTGAAAAAAATAAAAATTGGGAATTCCATCATTTTAATTTTTTTTCGCCCGGCGACGATGAATATTCAACTTTTGGTCAGATTATTAAAAGATTATATCTTATTTAAGCTGATTTTTTTATCGAGAAAATGGGTTGCGAAAACCCCCCAAAAGCCAAAGCATCGTGGTTACGTTTCGATCACACATTGCGATGCGTCGGCCGCGGCCCGATGCACAGTTGTGTAGAGTTATCTCCCCCTATGCCTCATGTTTTGATGTCAAATACATACAGCGCAGCGGGCTGTGTGCTCAATAGTGAGAACGGCCATGTGTGCAAGACCAGGGGTTGGGTATTAGACGAGAAGTGTAATACGCGATGTGAATGAAATAGTCTGACATCCGTCCCTTAATACCAGATGGTAAACATGTAATCAGCGTTCTGTCAAAGCATTGGAGAAATGGTGGATCGAAATTACGATGGCAAGTGCAGGCAAAGAATACTTTTTTTGTGACTGCAAAAGAGGGAGGAAAGCTGGATAGCTCACCTGAGGTACACAAGAGATGTTGCCACTTAATATGGGGGTACGTTGTGTCAGATACATTTCTCAAAAAAATAGAAATTGTAGGCTAAAAATCTTAACCAGATGTCCAGCGAACAATGCGTCGATACTCGTGGAGCGCATTCTTGGGATTTGCACAATCTCCATATTGCGCACAATTCGTTATTAAACTGCTCCATATTCACAGTGCAAATTGTGCAAATCCCAAGAATGCGCTCCACGAGGAAAAATGCGCAACAAAAAAGTCACTGGACATCGCCATTGGTTCAGATATTTAGCTAAAAAAGAAAAAATTGTTGTAGTATAAAGAAATGTATCTGAAATGACAGACCACACCATATTTATAAAGCACCAACATCTAATGTGTACCTCGGGTTATTTAAAAGTATTTTATAGATGTCTTTGATAAATTTTGGAGCAGCTCTTTGTTATGCCCTGTTTAAGCAGCAGTTTGAGTTATGATAATATGTACAGTCCAGAACTTTTTATCTTCCAATTTTATAAATTTGGGTAGGTAGTCCAGAGTTTTAAAATATAATAAACCACAAGATTAATTGACTGGGTACATTGTCTATATTTTGGGGGTTTTTCTTTGTTAACCCAATATTAAATGAAATTTTCTCACAACCCATATGCACCTTTTTTGTAGATCCATTCATGAGTTCAGTGGAAGAATAGTGAAATCTTACAAACAGTGTACTCTGAACCATCCCTTCCATAATCCATTGCCCCTTCATTCATTAATTTTTTTGAACATTTATTTCCAATCCGCGGAAACAATAATTAAAATAATCAAAAAGAACAATTAATTATGGTATTATACAGAAAATTTGAAAGATGTAAAACACTCTCATATAATAGGCTTATTAGAACTGATATGGAATTGCAAGATGGAGGCATATCCCTAGGTTACCTTAAGCGGATTGTATGATTGTCGGCCGACGGATTTAGATTGTAACACTTATCATCATCATTTTTATTTTTATTTTTTTCCTGTCTGACGACTTTTTCCAGCACCTAAAAAATCCGTAAACCAACTAATAAAATTGGAATGGCCTAATGCATAATTCTCATGATACAAACCCACTATATTATTGTACATCTTTAGCAGTAACCTGGTGATTCTTTTCATACTGGATACAGGCTTGAATTAACTAACCTAAACACGATCCCGGAAGATATTCCAACATCAAGGGCACTCGTTAATCAATAATCTCAAAGTATCTAAAAGGCGCTGCCCTTGTGTGCGTGAAATCAACTAAACACAATGGAAATCAACCACTGATATGAGAGACCAGATTGTCAAAACCTTTACAAAATATTGGTCAGAAAAAAAATAATAACCCGGTCAGCTTCAGGATGGCATGGATGCAAGTCATTTAACTTGTTGGATTAAAGTTTGCTGCATATTCTATAAGCTAGCTGAGACTGGACATAACGTTTGAAAAGTTGCTGGTTGGTGATAATTTACTATTTTCCGTGAAATCTTAAGACAATAAGAGACACAAAGTATATTACATGTACACCTATTTGGAACTACTGTGTACAGATAATGGTATGATTGAATGCTGTACAAACATATCATGAGACTGAAGTTGCAGCCATCAACCACTAGCCATGTCACTTTGGTCTCTACTGTGTATAATTTGTGTCTTGCTAAATCAAACTGTGCTGGTTGACTGTAGATGTTCTGGTAAAACATATTGTCCACCTTCATGGCTGGCATTTAAAGACAACTGTTATCTGTTGGTCAGAGAGAAGAAAAGCTACCAAGACGCTGAGCAACATTGCCAGAGTCTCTCTGAGGGAGGCAGACCGGCTCATCTTGTATCCATACTGGATGAGGAAGAGAATGAGTTTGTAGTTCGTTATGGTGGGGAGCCATGGATTGGCTACAATGATTTGGATGTAGAAGGAGTTTATACTTGGATAGATGGAAGTCCTGTTGGTTATGACAGCTGGAGGTCTGGTTTCCCAGTTGGTGATGCTCACGGGAACCAAGATTGTATAGTGACATTCGCTGGTCTGTGGAAGGAATACTACTGCTCATATATAAAACACTCGGTATGCAAAATGGAAGGATACTCATTCTGAGGTTGTTAACCTGTCAAGATTGTACACTTACACCAAAAGTAAGTTAAAAATTGTATAAATGCATTACTAAAAAACACAAGCAGACGTTTTTTGGTTTTTTTTAGGTGTTCGGGCAATGAGGCCGAGCATCTGCAGATTTGTTTTTTTCTTTGTCTTGTTTTTTTCTTCTTCTTATTATTTTTCCGTTGAACTCCTGTTCGGTAAAGTAACTCAAAGCTTTGATGTATTTTTTAACATGTAACCCGAGATGACATCATCAATCTACAACTTCACACGCATAAAAGTCATTATGTATTATGATTTTCAAATGATCACCAAAAAATCCTCACCACAAACATCAAGTAAAAGTGTATTTTGAACTGTTTTAAGACTGCAGCTAGAGGGCGCACTTGGATTTGATGTCAACGGTACTATTTTTTTATACTTTTATGTCTGTAGCTAACACGGTTCTCAAGATATGAACTTCTGAAACATTTAAAATATTAAAGTTTTGTATTTTTATAAAGACGGCATTGATGACATCATCATCCCAAAATGGTTGTGGTTTTAGGGACAAATAAAGGTCTTACTACTTGTACAGTTTCAATTCTGTACAACCGTTACTTTTTGTGAAACTTGCGGGAAGGTTAAAGGATAAGAAGATGTCAGGGAAACCCAGTACAATAACAATAGATTTTTTCGACTGTTTGTCGAACTCCTTAAAAAAAGAGGGGGGGGGGGGGGGGAGAAACTGTTGCAAACAGATGACAATGATATATCTACAAACAAACCCACCTCTCCAGGAAGCATGGACATTGTCAAGAAGAATTACTAGATTACCTGTCACTCTTACTACAACATCTAAATCAAACTGCTGGTTGACGTTAGATGTTCTAGGTCACAAAATGCTGAGCTACTTTAATCTTCCCAATTTTGCAAACATTCCTCAACCAGACATGGGCTTAGAAAACTGCTCAACTTTAATGAAAAAAAACCCCACAATTAATGAGAGTAATTATGGAACCATATTAGTGGCTGTTTTCAGGGTGTTTTAGTGAGTGTTCCAAATTACAACAATGTAAAAAGGAGAAGATCAGTTCAAAATATACAAAATGCCACAATAAACTTTCTTCAAATTATTTTGTTTAATAATTGTATGCATTTTTGAGATACAAATATACACTAACAATAAAATAAGGGACACATCTATGTGGGCAAAATTTGCTGTTTTGTTGCAGTTTAAAACCCTATTTATTCCTAACTAATTTGAAACCAGAAAACTTGTCACCGCTCAACTACAAAAATTGTGCAGTAACCTCGCACAGCTAAAAAAAATCATGGAGTTGAATACCTCGTTAACGAACAGAACTGGCCAACTTTGTCCCATTACCCAAAAACTACAATGTTGCTCCTAACCGAACTGTGACAAAAGTGAGACTTTTTTCTATAAACTTTGTACCTCTAACTGGCCAGAACAAAAAGGGGGTCTCCTATTGGTCCATTATCCAAACCTATTTGAAGCATGAAATCAGGTAGCCTTGTATCTACAATATGCTTAGAACAAAAGCTGCTTTGATGGAAGCATTATCAATATGCAGTAAAGACCCATTTCAAAGTCATAACCATTTCTTCATAATTTATATTTATGGCATTCACTTGGAAAATTAGCCAACAAGCAAACGATAGTTGACTTGGTTTCACTGCTCTAATGGATCATCATTCATTTATTTTCGGTGAGTGGTGTTCCTTCTGAAGTTAATCAAAACTAAATGAAGAGCAAATGCATTGAAACACTACTGCTCCATCATGTGATGTTTTTGTTTTAATAGAGTGACTAATTTTCCTTAAATGAATTTTTGAAAAATGTGTCCTTCAAGCTCATTAAAAATGCATAACCGTGAAGGTGAAACCTACTCAGCAAATTAAAGGAAACACTTTTCTTTGGTAGCCTACTTGCAATGGAAATACAAACACTTACTTGCCTTGGTAAAGACCAAGTACAAAATCATAACCATTTCTTCAATAATTTATATATATGGCATTCACTTGGAAAATTAGCCTACAAGCAAATAAAAGTTGCCTTGGTTTCACTGCTCTAATGGATCATAATTCATTTATTTTCGGTGAGTGGTGTTCCTTCTAAAGTTAATCAAACTAAATGAAGAGCAAATGCCATTGCCAGATGGATATGAAGACTGCACCAGGCACATCAAGGTAGTACTTTGGGAACGCGGCTGTGAATTATTGCTGTTTGCAGAACGTTATAAAAACTTCTTCTTTGAATCACATGATGTGGTAAAGACATAACCCAACAGAAGTTGTCATTACCAACCAACAGCCATGTCACTTTGGTCTCTACTGTGTATAATTTGTGTCTTGCTAAATCAAACTGTGCTGGTTGACTGTAGATGTTCTGGTAAAACATATTGTCCACCTTCATGGCTGGCATTTAAAGACAACTGTTATCTGTTGGTCAGAGAGCAGAAAACCTACCAAGACGCTGAGCAACATTGCCAGAGTCTCTCTGAGGGAGGCAGACCGTCTCATCTTGTATCCATACTGGATGAGGAAGAGAATGAGTTTGTAGGTCATTTTGGTGGGGAGCTGTGGATTGGCTACAATGATGTGGATGTAGAAGGAGTTTATACTTGGATAGATGGAAGTCCTGTTGGTTACAGCAATTGGATGCCTGGCAAACCAGTTGGTGATGCCTACGGGAACCAGGATTGTATACTGATATCCAACACACTATGGAAGGATTACTTCTGCTCAAACAGAAGAATTTCAGTATGCAAAATGCAAGGATACATTTTCTGAGTTAAGTTGGACTTTTAGAAACAACTCATCAACAAGAAATAACACTGAGTATACATATACTGTTGGTACATTCCTTCAAGTCAGTTCTTGGTCAAGATGCTGAACCATGGATTGGCTGCAATGATTTGGATGTAGAATCTGAATTGTATCTTGTTGGCTGTGGAGTTACTATGAAGAGAATGCTATGGAACTATTGTGGGTATAAAACATTATTCAGTGTGCAAGATGGAGAGGAAACTCATTCTGAGCCTGTAAACCTTGTGAGACCTTCTCCCTACACTAAATGTAAGTTAAGAATTGTTTATTTCAGTTGTATTGAAGACAGGAAAAAAAAGCTGCAACGTTCATGAACACAAATTGAAATGTAGGCTGTGTGATTCTTGGTTTTGTTTTGGGGCTGTTGTTTTTTCTTGTCAAGTTAACCTATGCATGACTAGCAAGAGTTATTGGCCAGTCATTACAGGGTTCTGCCCAGGATTTTTTCAGTGGCAGAAAAAAATGGGCGGGCGGGCGGGCGGGGGTGGGGTAGAGGCAGCAAAAAGCAGGGTCAAAGGTCACTCACAAACATAAGATGAGATCACAGCTGTTACAATACCTAGCCTACCAGTAGTTTGATGCAAAATATTAAATTCAAGGAAATAAAAAATGCTACAGACAGGAACTGTGCTTTGTGATACATTGCAGTTATTGTATTCAGATATGCCTACATGTGCAGGTCAGTCAAGCTTTCAAACAACTTCAGCAAGAAGAATTTTGTCAACTTGTTTTTCAAATAATACTCCATTCCCACCCATTCTTAATGCCTTTATCAAGAGTTATGTTGTGTTTTGAAGTCCTTCTGATTTGAAAATCCCAGGTGTGTGAAAAAAAGCAAACCTGGATTCTTCTAGGCGTGTGATTTTTGTGGTACAGGCAGGTCACTTTAAAGTCGGTTTTCTTAAAACTAAACAGCGGTTAGTGATGTACTTAAAATAACATGGCAAAGGATCTTGTGAAGGTAGAATTGGTTGTACACTGGACACTTTATCAACAAAATCTCCAATGATTGATACATGTACCTATTTATATAAACACTCAAAGAAGCATACAGTTGTCGAAGCTAAAAAAAAAAGTAGGAAAAAAAGGGGAAAAAACGCAAGTGAAGTTTGCAAACTTGCGTTTTTGAACGATCTTATCCCCTAGTTTCTGCCCTTAATAATAAAGTTTTCATCAACAACCATTTCCATGGATTAGTGAATAAAGGATCGCTTGTTTAAAATCGCTTCTTTTGCAATACATTTTCAATTGAACGATTGGTCGACGACGCACATGGGAGAAAATTGTGCGTCGAGAGCGATGTGTTTATGAGTACGAGGTTACAATTTTATATAATACATGTATATCACAGGAAAGAGGTCACAATTAGACTCCACCGCACGTCTTTTAACCCCTGGAAAATTGAGTTGTGTGTTTCCCTACTCGCCTACGTATTGTAGTATGGGACATGAAGGAGAGAGCCAGACTAAAAACGTGCATGCGTGTTTTAACGTTCGTATAATGAAATGAACAATCACAGCTAGTAAATACCAAGACTAGGGACTTTATCGACAGAAAACGAGCTGGATATCTTGAATTTACCGGTAGATTTTCTTTTAAAAACTTACATACTAAGTTAAATAATTAATACTTTGGCAAGAATTTAAATTGGCAATTAAGTTAATTCAACAAATTTGAAAATTTGTGGTGGTCGGAAAAAGAGAAAATTCCGTCAGTGGTGGGCGGGGAATCCTGAGTGCCGGGCGGGTTTTCCAGCACTGACCACCGTGGGCAGAAAGCTGTCATTATGTTTTGGTTTTGTTTAATTCCAAGGCATCTGTTGCCAACTTGATAACAGTTATCACAATTCCATCCAAAGATATATGAACTTGAAGTCATCATGGGTGCATGTCAGACTTTCAGTGTGTGGATGTCACATACTTAAAAGGGTTCAATCCTTTTAGTTGAGTTCACAGATTCTAGTAAAAATTAAGGCCTCCAAAAGCAGTTTCCACAATACTTTCTGTTTACATTCAGGCAAATTCATAATTGAAAAGATTGCCAACGAGAACTGAATCAAAACGGAGATTTTCTTCAACTGTGGTGACACCTCCACAGTGATGACATAATTTCTGTTCACCTTCAGCTTTAATTTACTTGTATAGATGAAATAAGGAGAGGATTAAGACATGTTTTAGGGGCATGAGGTTCTTGTGTTTGGTCTCAAATAAAGAGCCAGGTGCAATAAATTGGGAAAGCAGAAATGCATCCTCCCTCAGATGAGATGGTTTAAGGATTGAAATAATTGGCCAAAAGCCAGAAGTAATATAACATTTCAGCTATACACTTACTATCCTAAATGCCTTGAACGAACCTAGTGATTTTCTACGCCTCCATTTTGACTTGAATGATCTCACCTAAACACGATCCAGAAAGTTTTCCCCTTCAATTCAGGTGACAGGAAATCAATACAAAGAGCTTAGGCGTTTAATGGAAGCTGCACCTGTGTGAATCAGACTAATTAAATGCCATAGAAATCAACCACTGATATGAGGAACAGATTTGCCCAAATCCTGTAAGAAACATAAAACCACGCTCGCCTCATAATATCAGACATTTAGATTGATGGAATAGAATTCATGCTGTTATAATCTGCACAATCTCTAAGTTTATCAGCATCGGTAAAGCAGTTGGTAAAGCAGTTGGACGGATGCTATGTCACGAATGCTAACAACTATTTTCTATTGAGTGCAGTGAGAACAGTAAGTTTGATTGCTGTTAAGCACATACATGTATAGGTCTTAGTTGCCATCCTCAACTAGTTGCCATGTCACTCTGGTCTCTACTGTCTATAATATGTGTCTTGCTAAATCAAACTGTACTGGTTGACTGTAGATGTTCTGGTAAAACATATTGTCCACCTTCATGGCTGGCATTTAAAGACAACTGTTATCTGTTGGTCAGAGAGAAGAAAATCTATAAAAGACGCTGAGCAACATTGCCAGAGTCTCTCTGAGGGAGGCAGACCGGCTCATCTTGTATCCATACTGGATGAGGAAGAGAATGACTTTGTAGCTCAGTACACAAAGTCAGTTTTGGGGAAAGATATTGAGGTATGGATTGGCTACAATGACTTGGATGTAGAAGGAGTTTATACTTGGATAGATGGAAGTCCTGTTGGTTATGACAGCTGGAGGTCTTGGTTTCCCAGTTGGTGATGCCCACGGGAACCAGGATTGTATAATGACATTCGCTGGTCTGTGGAAGGAATACTTCTGCTCAGGTGCAAAACACTCGGTATGCAAAATGGAAGGATACTCATTCTGAGGTCGTTAACCTGTCAAGACTGTACTCTTTCACAAAAAGTAAGTTAAGAATTGTAAATATGACTTAACGCCTGCCCCCCCCTACCACAAAAAAAGGGGCAAGATTTCAGTTTGTTTTTTTTGTCATTATTTTGATTTGCTATTAGAGAAAAGCAGCAGGACTGTTCAAGTCTCAGGTGTATTTCAACATTGACACCAATTAAAGTGCACGAGCTTGTTTAGAATGTACAAGTCTTGCACAAATTTGAATACTTTTGAGACCACTTTTGTCCCTCGAACATTGCTTTTACATGTGAAAGAAACAAACTGGTGCACTTGAAGTGGTCCCAATGTTTGAATACAACTGAGACTTGCACAGTCTATAGGGTCCCCTGCTACTTTTCGCTTAGCAAATTCGCTCAGCAAAAATTTCTGCTCTAAACCTTTTTGAAATTGAATTCTGGTCAAGGCATACACAGTGTTGGTTTGACTTCTATTAGACACGGCCACCAACTGTAAGGAGAGAAATTTTTCTTATTTAAATCCTTATCATTTGTAAAGCATAGTGTAATGCATAATTCTCATGATACAAACCCACTATATTATTGTACATCTTTAGCAGTAGCCTGGTGATTCTCCTCATACTGGATACAGGCTTGAATTAACTGACCTACATGTGTAAACACGATCCCAGAAGATATTCCAACATCAAGGACACTCGTTAATCAATAATCTCAAAGTATCTAAAAGGCGCTGCCCTTGTGTGCGAGAAATTAACTAAACACAATGGAAATCAACCACTGATATGAGAGACCAGACTTTCAAAACCTTTACAAAATATTGGTCGGAAAAAAAAAAAAAAACCAGTCAGCTTCAGGATGGCATTGATGCAAGTCATTTAACTTGTTGGATTAAAGTTTGCTGCATATTCTATAAGCTAGCTGAAACTGGACATAACGTTTAAAAAGTTGCTGGTTGGTGATAATCTACTATTTTCCGTGAAATCTTAAGACAATAAGAGACATAAAGTATATTACATGTACACCTATTTGGAACTACTGTGTACAGATAACGGAATGCTGTACAAACGTATCTAGAGACTGAAATTGCAGCCATCAACCACTAGCCATGTCACTTTGGTCTCTACTGTGTATAATTTGTGTCTTGCTAAACCAAACTGTACTAGTTGACTGTAGATGTTCTGGTAAAACATATTGCCCAAATTCATGGCTGGCATTTAAAGACAACTGTTATCTGTTGGTCAGAGAGCAGAAAACCTACCAAGACGCTGAGCAACATTGCCAGAGTCTCTCTGAGGGAGGCAGACCGGCTCATCTTGCATCCATACTGGATGAGGAAGAGAATGAGTTTGTAGTTCGTTATGGTGGGGAGCCATGGATTGGCTACAATGATTTGGATGTAGAAGGAGTTTATACTTGGATAGATGGAAGTCCTGTTGGTTATGACAGCTGGAGGTCTTGGTTTCCCAGTTGGTGATGCCCACGGGAACCAGGATTGTATAATGACATTCGCTGGTCTGTGGAAGGAATACTTCTGCTCAGGTGCAAAACACTCGGTATGCAAAATGGAAGGATACTCATTCTGAGGTCGTTAACCTGTCAAGACTGTACTCTTTCACAAAAAGTAAGTTAAGAATTGTAAATATGACTTACTGCCCGCCCCCCTACCACAAAAAAAAACCATCTAAATCAAACTGCTGGTTGATGGTAGATGTTCTAGGTCACAAAAAGCTCAGCTACTTTAATCTTCCCAATTTTGCAAACATTCCTCAACCAGACATGGGCTTAGAAAACTGCTCAACTTTAATGAAAAAAAACCCCACAATTAATGAGAGTAATTATGGAACCATATTAGTGGCTGTTTTCAGGGTGTTTTAGTGAGTATTCCAAATTACTACAATATTAAAGGGAGAAGATCAGTTCAAAATATACAAAATGCCACAATAAACTTTCTTCAAATTATTTTGTTTGATAATTGTATGCATTTTTGAGATACAAATATACACTAACAATAAAATAAGGGACACATCTATGTGGGCAAAATTTGCTGTTTTGTTGCAGTTTAAAACCGTAATTATTCCTAACTCATTTGAAACCAGAAAATTTGTCACTGCTCAACTACAAAAATTGTGCAGTAACCTCGCACAGTTAAAACAAAAACTCAAGGAGTTGAATACCCCGTTAACGAACAGAACTGGCCAACTTTGTCCCATTACGCAAAAACTACAATGTTGCTCCTAACCGAACTGTGACAAAAGTGAGACTTTTTTCTACAAACTTTGTACCCTCTAACTGGCCAGAACAAAAAGGGGGTCTCCTATTCGTCCATTATCCAAACAAAACAACTCACAGACCAAATCACACACAACCCTAAAAAACTTTTTCCACATGCCAACTAGTCTTGCAGATTGATGCATAAAATTCCCAGGGTACTTACTTACATAAAGCTACCCCAACCAGCTACTGGCAGGCCCAGCCCACATACAAAGCCATGAATAATGCAATTGACCGTAAATACGGTAAAAAGAAGTGTATGGTAAAAATCCTGACCTATTTGGAGCATGAAATCAGTTAGCCTTGTATCTACAATATGCTTAGAACAAAAGCTGCTTTTATGGCAGCATTATCAATATGCAGTAGAAATCCAGTACAAAATCATAACCATTTCTTCAATAATTTATATTTATGGCATTCACTTGGAAAATTAGCCTACAAGCAAACAATAGTTGACTTGGTTTCACTGCTCCAATGGATCATCATTCATTTTTTATCGGTGAGTGGTGTTCCTTTTGAAGTTTATCAAAACTAAATGAAAAACAAAAGCAATTGCCAGTTGGATATGAAGACTGCACCAGGCACATCAAGGTAATACTTTTGGAACATGGCTGTGAATTATTGCTGTTTGCAGAACATTATAAAAACTACTTCTTTGAATCACATGATGTGGTAAAGACAGAACCCGTCAGAAGTTATCATCACCAACCAACAGCCATGTCACTCTGGTCTCTACTGTGTATAAAATGTTCATAGTATTTGGAAGATATTAACTAACAGTATGAGCTTTGGGAGTACAGTGCGCCTGTTCACAATCATTACAATAGCCACAGTAAAAAAAATCATGCCATTTGGAAGGTAGAGTGAGGAACAAGAGGGAAAGAAATTCTCATCAACATCAAGCCATCTTCCTTCCATTCTGCAAGTGACTCCAGCTTGGTTCAATAAAATTCATTTTGTTGAAACAGAGAGTTTCAGAGAAACTACTTCAGGGATTCTATTTCATGAAGACTAACAACATTATCTCTGCCATGTTGAAGAGGACATTAACTGAGACATGTCAGCTACATCCACTCAGTATACTTGTGTGTCCTGCTGGGTTACACTCAACATGGTTGGAGACATTTCAGACTGATATAAGAAAGTACAGATTGCAGTTGCCATCATCAACCACCAGCCATGTCTCTAATGTGTATAATTTGTGTCTTAGTACAACTTCTAAACCAAACTGCTGGTTGACGGTAGCTGTTCTAGGTCACCAAATGCTGAGCAACTTTTATCTTCCTGATTTTGCAAAACATTCCTCAATCAGATATTGGCTCAGAAAATTGCTCAACATGAAAACTATGCAACATATTTTAAAAATGGAATTAATTATAGAACGGTGTAGGCTGCTGTTTTCAGAGGGTTTTAGTGAGTGCGTCAAAAAAACAGATATTAATGATTTTGATCTCATATTTCTTTATTTTTAACCCAGAAAATTATGTCATCATTTTTTTAGGTACAATGAAACACTACTGCTTCATTATGGGATGTTTTTGTTTTGATAGAGTGGCTTTTTTTTTCCCTAAATGAATTTCTGAAAAATGTGTCCTTCAAGCTCATATTATTGCACAACCTTGATGGTCAAGCCTACCAGCAAGAGAAAGGAAACACTTTTCTGTGGTAGCCTACTTGCTATGGAAATACACACACTTGGTTGCCTTGGTTTCACTGCCTTAATAAAACATTCATTTATTGGCTGTATTGGTTTTGCTCGTTGAGTTTCGAACTGTCCATGTTGCGAGAGTCAAATGAGATTATTTTCAATGTAGGTGGTGCTACCCCACCCCCACCCCTGAGCAATAGCTCCTGCATAACTCATATAAGTATATTATAGACGTTTTTTAAGGGATTTTAGAGCAGTTTTTTCTCACTCGCTGTTCAAATTGTTGGACTGAATCACCTAAGTAGGGTATTTTTTTCAAACTTATCAAATTTATTTGAAAAAACAAACAAAAAACAACAACAACAACAACAATAACAACAATTCAAAAACCTACCAACCTACTCTGAAATGGCATGTAACTGGAAACAAAACGATTTTTGTTGTTGGCCCTTAGCAGAATGAATACGCAGTAGGAAACCCGTATACAGTCACTTCCAAATTAATTGATAGGTCAGGCATTCGGTTACAAAATGAATAACCTTGCAACAACAACACACCTACAATGTTTGCCTTGGTTTCATTACTCAACTGGCGTATCACAAATTCATTTGGGCAAATGGCGTTGTCGTTTGAAGTTCACCAAAATGAATAGCAAATATCAGTCCAACACAGGTATAAACACTGCACCAGGTACATTAAGGTAGTACTTTGAGAACACGGCTGTGAATTATTGACGTTTGCAGAACTTTATAAAAACTTCTTCTTTGAATCACATGATGTGGTAGACAGAACCCATCAGAAGTTATCATCACCAACCACTAGCCATGTCACTCTGGTCTGTACCGTGTATAATTTGTGTCTTGCTAAATCAAACTGTGCTGGTTGACTGTAGATGTTCTGGTAAAACATATTGTCCACCTTCATGGCTGGCATTTAAAGACAACTGTTATCTGTTAGTCAGAGAGCAGAAAACCTACCAAGACGCTGAGCAACATTGCCAGAGTCTCTCTGAGGGAGGCAGACCGTCTCATCTTGTATCCATACTGGATGAGGAAGAGAATGAGTTTGTAGCTCAGTACACAAAGTCAGTTTTGGGGAAAGATACTGAGGTATGGATTGGCTACAATGACTTGGATGTAGAAGGAGTTTATACTTGGATAGATGGAAGTCCTGTTGGTTATGACAGCTGGAGGTCTGGATTCCCAGTTGGTGATGCCTACGGGAACCAGGATTGTATACTGACATTCGCTGGTCTGTGGAAGGAATACCACTGCTCACGTGCAAGATACTCGGTATGCAAAATGGAAGGATACTCATTCTGAGGTCGTTAACCTGTCAAGACTGTACTCTTTCACCAAAGAATTGTAAATATGACTTACCGCCCGCCCCCCCCCCCCCACCACAAAAAAAGGGGCAAGATTTCAGTTTGTTTGTTTGTCATTATTTTGATTTGCTATTAGAGAAAAGTAGCAGGACTTTTCAAGTCTGAGATGTATTTCAACATTGACACCAATTAAAGTGCATGAGCTTGTTTAGAATGTACAAGTCTTGCACAAATTTGAATACTTTTGGGACCACTTTTGTCACTCGAACATTGCTTTTACATGTGAAAGAAAAAAACTCGTGCACTTGAAGTGGTCCCATTGTTTGAATACAAATGAGACTTGCACAGTCTATAGGGTCCCCTGCTACTTTTCGCTTAGCAAATTTGCTCAGCAAAAATTTCTGCTCTAAACCTTTTTGAAATTGAATTCTGGTCAAGGCATACGCAGTGTTGGTTTGACTTCTATTAGACACGGCCACCTACTGTAAGGAGAGAAATTTTTCTTATTAAAAAAAAAAATCCTATAAATCCTTTGTAAGGCGTAGTGTAAGGCCGTTCCAATTTTATTTGTTGGTTTACGGATCGCGGCGACCAATTTTCTGGAAAAATTGAAAAAAATAAAAATTGGGAATTCCATCATTTTAATTTTTTTTTGCCCGGCGACGATGAATATTCAACTTTTGGTCAGATTATTAAAAGATTATATCTTATTTAAGCTGATTTTTTATCGAGAAAATGGGTTGCGAAAACCCCCCAAAAGCCAAAGCATCGTGGTTACGTTTCGATCACACATTGCGATGCGTCGGCCGCGGCCCGATGCACAGTTGTGTAGAGTTATCTCCCCCTATGCCTCATGTTTTGATGTCAAATACATACAGCGCAGCGGGCTGTGTGCTCAATAGTGAGAACGGCCATGTGTGCAAGACCAGGGGTTGGGTATTAGACGAGAAGTGTAATACGCGATGTGAATGAAATAGTCTGACATCCGTCCCTTAATACCAGATGGTAAACATGTAATCAGCGTTCTGTCAAAGCATTGGAGAAATGGTGGATCGAAATTACGATGGCAAGTGCAAGCAAAGAATACTTTTTTTGTGACTGCAAAAGAGGGAGGAAAGCTGGATAGCTCACCTGAGGTACACAAGAGATGTTGCCACTTAATATGGGGGTACGTTGTGTCAGATACATTTCTCAAAAAAATAGAAATTGTAGGCTAAAAATCTTAACCAGATGTCCAGCGAACAATGCGTCGATACTCGTGGAGCGCATTCTTGGGATTTTCACAATCTCCATATTGCGCACAATTCGTTATTAAACTGCTCCATATTCACAGCGCAAATTGTGCAAATCCCAAGAATGCGCTCCACGAGGAAAAATGCGCAACAAAAAAGTCACTGGACATCGCCATTGGTTCAGATATTTAGCTAAAAAAGTAAAATTGTTGTATTATAAAGAAATGTATCTGAAATGACAGACCACACCATATTTATAAAGCACCAACATCTAATGTGTACCTCGGGTTATTTAAAAGTATTTTATAGATGTCTTTGATAAATTTTGGAGCAGTTCTTTGTCACGCCCTGTTTAAGCAGCAGTTTGAGTTATGATAATATGTACAGTCCAGAACTTTTTATCTTCCAATTTTATAAATTTGGGTAGGTAGTCCAGAGTTTTAAAATATAATAAACCACAAGATTAATTGACTGGGTACATTGTCTATATTTTGGGGGTTTTTCTTTGTTAACCCAATATTAAATGAAATTTTCTCACAACCCATATGCACCTTTTTTGTAGATCCATTCATGAGTTCAGTGGAAGAATAGTGAAATCTTACAAAGAGTGTACTCTGAACCATCCCTTCCATAATCCATTGCCCCTTCATTCATTAATTTTTTTGAACATTTATTTCCAATCCGCGGAAACAATAATTAAAATAATCAAAAAGAACAATTAATTATGGTATTATACAGAAAATTTGAAAGATGTAAAACACTCTCATATAATAGGCTTATTAGAACTGATATGGAATTGCAAGATGGAGGCATATCCCTAGGTTACCTTAAGAGTCACTGCCTGTAAGAATGTACCAAATTAGGGGGGGGGGGGTGTGATTCATGGGTTCTCAGATCTTCTTCTAAAAAATCAGAGTGATACACCTTCATACCAAACTAATATATCCAAAATTTTAGCTTACAGACTCTTTCGGTTTTGGAGTAATAAATTTTCAAAGTTTCAGCCAAAAAACCCTCGTGAAACAACAAGTACATTCCTAGAAAACGCAAAAATGTGCGCCAAGCTTGTCCCAAAAAAATGTAAACATTTTTTTAAACCTCCAGTTGGGTGTAAAACACAAGTAAAAAAAAAAATTTGGGATCTCGTTGGCGCGTCATGTTATGCGGACCTGAACCTTTGACGAACAGCGCCCTCGTGCTGTTTTCAAGGCCTCATAACTCGATGCGCCTTTAAGATCCCAGGAAATAAACAAGTTTACATGAAAGAACTTGCAGCCCTAAAACAAATTTAAGCACAAAGTGGATGGGATCTCGTTGGCGCAGAGAGATAATAGAGGTCAAAGGTCGAATTTTACCAATTTCTTGCGTTTCCGCACCTCCGTAACCTTGCGCGCCAACATCAAAAAACTTTTAAAATGACAACCAGGTGTAGAAACAGTTTTCCTCTATGAACAAATAAAACAAGAATCTTGGGATCTCTACAATTTTCATGTTAAAATATTTTTTGAAACTTCTCTAAGCATTTTGTATTTCACACATATTAGCCTAGAATTAGCTTCGAATGGCACAACATGCACTTTTCTCATTCTTGTAAATACTTGCGCCAACAAGATCCCATCAATTTTTTCTTGTATTTGGTTTAGTTTAGTGTTCCTAAACAGATTTCAATTGGAAAATAATTGGGATCATGTTGGCGCACAAATATAACAAAGGTCAAAGGTCGTACCCAACAACAAATTTTTACAATTTCGGGCGATTTTGCGTCAAGATATATACGCGCCAATATGGTCCCATTAAATTGTCTGCATTTTATGATTATATAGGTTCTCAGCAACACATAACAAACAAAAACTGTATGGGATTTGTATGGCGCTAAAAAATATCACAGGTCAAAGGTCACAACAGCAATGATGATGTTGCTTCGTGCAAATCATGCAATAGAACTCTGTCATACGCGTACGTGTACACTATTGATCCCAAAGTGTTGTAAAAATGACAATTAAACCACTATTGTTATCAAATAATGATTTAATCTGACATTATTGTGTAGCCCATCTTTAAGACACAATTTTGTAAGATCAGATTAAATCATTATTTTATAACAAAAGTGGTTAAATTGTCATATAACAACACTTTGAGACAATGTACACGTGTATTACACAGTGTGTACATGATGTACATGCATATCCTTATGCATTGCTGTGGCAACCGAAAATGGGCAAAATACCCCAATTTCAAAATGTTGCCTAACCATGAAGGAGATGAGTCTCCAAAACGAAATTTAGTCCAGATATAGATTGGACTTGTATCTACAATTGGTCTAAGTTTAATGTTGGTGGGTAACTGTTGCCAAGGTCAAAGGTCACCAAGAATGTCGGTGTTTTTTTAAATATTTTCGGTCAAGAACCAACTTTGGAGCCTTGCAAACATTTTATTAAATGAATAAGGGCTCTATCCTTGTTTGAGGATAGCCACATGTGCCTAGATATAATACAATAGCAATATCAAGCTTTTCAAACTATCAATTGTGAATATGAGGGGGTCTGAATATGGAAATTAAATTTTTTCGGCAGATGAAATTAGTGTTTTCAGCATCCTGTAGAGAGAAAAGGGGATGTGATGCTCTTGTTTTGAGGTCAGATTTGAGCTATTTGGGTGACAGTCACCCTAGGTACCAATTTATAGCTTTGTATCTTTTTTTTAAGGCGCGTTTAAGCACATTACAAAACGCAAAATATTCATTGTCGCAAATCGCGTTCACTGAAAGGGGGTTGCCACGCCCACTTTAAGGGGCCTTAATTTTGGAACGACTTGGAGTTGGAATTTTCTTTTTTGCATGCTCATTATACACATAGATGAACATTAGAAATGAATTTCAGCCAAATCTGAGAGGTGACCTGCAACCCCATTGGTTGATTTGACATGGAATGACCCAGTTACAAAACACATGCATATTATACTGGGTCTACATTGTGTGTACTATGCAAGTCCATAAAGTCATGAACTGAAAGTGTGAAGTTTCAACTCATCAACTTAATGTTATATAACATTTTGTAATGTTATTATTGTTACCATATTACTGTTAACATCCATGGACAATTCAGCTACTTTGTACCCCTTCAGGAAATAGCTGAAAGAAACCTGCAGTAATTGTCTTTTTTATTTGTTTTCAAATATTGTTATTTTGTTCACAGTTTCTCTAAAAAAATATAATGCATGTGCTTTTGTTTGCCACCAACTCCGAGTCTTGATAGCCTCAGAACTTATAAAGAGATAAAGGTTTGTGAAATCATTGATTGAAATGTCTGACAGAGTTCTATTGCATGATTTGCACGAAGCAACATCATCATTGCTGTTGTGACCTTTGACCTTTAATATTTGTTAGCGCCATACAAATCCCATACAGTTTTTGTTTGTTATGTGTTGCTGAGAACCTATATAATCATAAAATGCAGACAATTTATTGGGACCATATTGGCCCGTATATATCGTGATGACGCAAAATCGCCCGAAATTGTAAAAATTTGTAGTTGGGTACGACCTTTGACCTTTGTTATATTTGTGCGCCAACATGATCCCAATTATTTTCCAATTGAAATCTGTTTAGGAACACTAAACTAAACCAAATACAAGAAAAAATTGATGGGATCTTGTTGGCGCAAGTATTTACAAGAATGAGAAAAGTGCATGTTGTGCCATTCGAAGCTAATTCTAGGCTAATATGTGTGAAATACAAATGCTTAGAGAAGTTTCAAAAAATATTTTAACATGAAAATTGTAGAGATCCCAAGATTCTTGTTTTATTTGTTCATAGAGGAAAACTGTTTCTACACCTGGTTGTCATTTTAAAAGTTTTTTGATGTTGGCGCGTAAAGTTACGGAGGTGCGGAAACGCAAGAAATTACGAGATCCCATCCACTTTGTGCTTAAATTTGTTTTAGGGCTGCAAGTTCTTTCATGTAAACTTGTTTATTTCCTGGGATCTTAAAGGCGCATCGAGTTATGAGGCCTTGAAAACAGTACGAGGGCGCTGTTCGTCAAAGGTTCAGGTCCGCATAACATGACGCGCCAACGAGATCCCAAATTTTTTTTTTACTTGTGTTATGCGCCCAACTGGAAGTTTAAAAAAATGTTAAAAATTTTTGGGGACAAGCTTGGCGCACATTTTTGCGTTTTCCGGGAATGTGCTTGTCGTTTCACAAGGTTTTTTTCGCTAAAACTTTGATAATTTATTACGCCCAAACCGAAAGAGTCAGCGAGCTAAAATTTTGGATATATTAGTTTGGTATGAAGGTGCATCACTCTGATTTTTTAGAAGAAGATCTGAGAACCCATGAATCACCACTTGGTACATTCTTACAGGCAGTGGCTCTTAAGCGGATTGTATGATTGTCGGCCGACAGATTTAGATTGTAACACTTATCATCATCATTTTTATTTTTATTTTTTTCCTGTCTGACGACTTTTTCCAGCACCTAAAAAATCCGTAAACCAACTAATAAAATTGGAATGGCCTAATGCATAATTCTCATGATACAAACCCACTATATTATTGTACATCTTTAGCAGTAACCTGGTGATTCTTTTCATACTGGATACAGGCTTGAATTAACTAACCTAAACACGATCCCGGAAGATATTCCAACATCAAGGGCACTCGTTAATCAATAATCTCAAAGTATCTAAAAGGCGCTGCCCTTGTGTGCGTGAAATTAACTAAACACAATGGAAATCAACCACTGATATGAGAGACCAGATTGTCAAAACCTTTACAAAATATTGGTCAGAAAAAAAATAATAACCCGGTCAGCTTCAGGATGGCATGGATGCAAGTCATTTAACTTGTTGGATTAAAGTTTGCTGCATATTCTATAAGCTAGCTGAGACTGGACAAAACGTTTGAAAAGTTGCTGGTTGGTGATAATTTACTATTTTCCGTGAAATCTTAAGACAATAAGAGACACAAAGTATATTACATGTACACCTATTTGGAACTACTGTGTACAGATAATGGTATGATTGAATGCTGTACAAACATATCATGAGACTGAAGTTGCAGCCATCAACCACTAGCCATGTCACTTTGGTCTCTACTGTGTATAATTTGTGTCTTGCTAAATCAAACTGTGCTGGTTGACTGTAGATGTTCTGGTAAAACATATTGTCCACCTTCATGGCTGGCATTTAAAGACAACTGTTATCTGTTGGTCAGAGAGAAGAAAAGCTACCAAGACGCTGAGCAACATTGCCAGAGTCTCTCTGAGGGAGGCAGACCGTCTCATCTTGTATCCATACTGGATGAGGAAGAGAATGAGTTTGTAGTTCGTTATGGTGGGGAGCCATGGATTGGCTACAATGATTTGGATGTAGAAGGAGTTTATACTTGGATAGATGGAAGTCCTGTTGGTTATGACAGCTGGAGGTCTGGTTTCCCAGTTGGTGATGCCCGAGGGAACCAGGATTGTATACTGACATTCGCTGGTCTGTGGAAGGAATACTACTGCTCATATATAAAACACTCGGTATGCAAAATGGAAGGATACTCATTCTGAGGTTGTTAACCTGTCAAGATTGTACACTTTCACCAAAAGTAAGTTAAAAATTGTATAAATGCATTACTAAAAAACACAAGCAGACGTTTTTTTTTTTTTTTTTAGGTGTTCGGGCAATGAGGCCGAGCATCTGCAGATTTGTTTTTTTCTTTGTCTTGTTTTTTCTTCTTATTATTATTTTTCCGTTGAACTCCTGTTCGGTAAAGTAACTCAAAGCTTTGATGTATTTTTTAACATGTAACCCGAGATGACATCATCAATCTACAACTTCACACGCATAAAAGTCATTATGTATTATGATTTTCAAATGATTACCAAAAAATCCTCACCACAAACATCAAGTTAAAGTGTATTTTGAACTGTTTTAAGACTGCAGCTAGAGGGCGCACTTGGATTCGATGTCAACGGTACTATTTTTTAATACTTTTATGTCTGTAGCTAACACGGTTCTCAAGATATGAACTTCTGAAACATTTAAAATATTAAAGTTTTGTATTTTTATAAAGACGGCATTGATGACATCATCATCCCAAAATGGTTGTGGTTTTAGGGACAAATAAAGGTCTTACTACTTGTACAGTTTCAATTCTGTACAACCGTTACTTTTTGTGAAACTTGCGGGAAGGTTAAAGGATAAGAAGATGTCAGGGAAACCCAGTACAATAACAATAGATTTTTTCGACTGTTTGTCGAACTCCTTAAAATAAGAGGGGGGGGGGAGAAACTGTTGCAAACAGATGACAATGATATATCTACAAACAAACCCACCTCTGCAGGAAGCATGGACATTGTCAAGAAGAATTGCTAGATTACCTGTCACTCTTACTACAACATCTAAATCAAACTGCTGGTTGACGGTAGGTGTTCTAGGTCACAAAATGCTGAGCTACTTTAATCTTCCCAATTTTGCAAACATTCCTCAATCAGTTATGGGCTTAGAAAACTGCTCAACTTTAATGAAAAAAAGAAATCACCATTAATGAGAGTAATTATGGAACCCTATTAGTGGCTGTTTTCAGGGTGTTTTAGTGAGTGTTCCAAATTACTACAATGTAAAAAGGAGAAGATCAGTTCAAAATATACAAAATGCCACAATAAATTTTCTTCAAGTTATTTTGTTTGATAATTGTATGCATTTTTGAGATACAAATATACACTAACAATAAAATAAGGGACACATCTATAAGGGCAAAATTGGCTGTTTTGTTGCAGTTTAAAACTGTATTTATTCCTAACTCATTTGAAACGAGAAAACTTGTCACCGCTCAACTACAAAAATTGTGCAGTAAACTCGCACAGCTTAAAAAAAAACTCAAGGAGTTGAATACCCCGTTAACGAACAGAACTGGCCAACGGAACTGCAACAAAAGTGAGACTTTTTTCTACAAACTTTGTACCCTCTAACTGACCAGAACAAAAAGGGGGTCTCCTATTGGTCCATTATCCAAACCTATTTGAAGCATGAAATCAGTTAGCCTTGTATCTACAATATGCTTAGAACAAAAGCTGCTTTGATGGAAGCATTATCAATATGCAGTAAAGACCCATTACAAAGTCATAACCATTTCTTCATAATTTATATTTATGGCATTCACTTGGAAAATTAGCCAACAAGCAAACGATAGTTGACTTGGTTTCACTGCTCTAATGGATCATCATTCAATTATTTTCGGTGAGTGGTGTTCCTTCAAAACTAAATGAAGAGCAAATGCAATGAAACACTACTGCTCCATTATGTGATGTTTTTGTTTTAATAGAGTGACTAATTTTCCTTAAATGAATTTTTGAAAAATGTGTCCTTCAAGCTCATTAAAAATGCATAACCGTGAAGGTGAAACCTACTCAGCAAATTAAAGGAAACACTTTTCTTTGGTAGCCTACTTGCAATGGAAATACAAACACTTACTTGCCTTGGTAAAGACCAAGTACAAAATCATAACCATTTCTTCAATAATTTATATATATGGCATTCACTTGGAAAATTAGCCTACAAGCAAATAAAAGTTGCCTTGGTTTCACTGCTCTAATGGATCATAATTCATTTATTTTCGGTGAGTGGTGTTCCTTCTAAAGTTAATCAAACTAAATGAAGAGCAAATGCCATTGCCAGATGGATATGAAGACTGCACCAGGCACATCAAGGTAGTACTTTGGGAACGCGGCTGTGAATTATTGCTGTTTGCAGAACGTTATAAAAACTTCTTCTTTGAATCACATGATGTGGTAAAGACATAACCCAACAGAAGTTGTCATTACCAACCAACAGCCATGTCACTTTGGTCTCTACTGTGTATAATTTGTGTCTTGCTAAATCAAACTGTGCTGGTTGACTGTAGATGTTCTGGTAAAACATATTGTCCACCTTCATGGCTGGCATTTAAAGACAACTGTTATCTGTTGGTCAGAGAGCAGAAAACCTACCAAGACGCTGAGCAACATTGCCAGAGTCTCTCTGAGGGAGGCAGACCGTCTCATCTTGTATCCATACTGGATGAGGAAGAGAATGAGTTTGTAGGTCATTTTGGTGGGGAGCTGTGGATTGGCTACAATGATGTGGATGTAGAAGGAGTTTATACTTGGATAGATGGAAGTCCTGTTGGTTACAGCAATTGGATGCCTGGCAAACCAGTTGGTGATGCCTACGGGAACCAGGATTGTATACTGATATCCAACACACTATGGAAGGATTACTTCTGCTCAAACAGAAGAATTTCAGTGTGCAAAATGCAAGGATACATTTTCTGAGTTAAGTTGGACTTTTAGAAACAACTCATCAACAAGAAATAACACTGAGTATACATATACTGTTGGTACATTCCTTCAAGTCAGTTCTTGGTCAAGATGCTGAACCATGGATTGGCTGCAATGATTTGGATGTAGAATCTGAATTGTATCTTGTTGGATGTGGAGTTACTATGAAGAGAATGCTATGGAACTATTGTGGGGAAAAAACATTATTCAGTGTGCAAGATGGAGAGGAAACTCATTCTGAGCCTGTAAACCTTGTGAGACCTTCTCCATACACTAAATGTAAGTTAAGAATTGTTTATTTCAGTTGTATTGAAGACAGGAAAAAAAAAGCTGCAATGTTCATGAACACAAATTGAAATGTAGGCTGTGTGATTTGAACAAACATTGAAATGTAGCCTGTGTGATTCTTGGTTTTGTTTTGGGGCTGTTGTTTTTTCTTGTCAAGTTAACCTATGCATGACTAGCAAGAGTTATTGGCCAGTCATTACAGGGTTCTGCCCAGGATTTTTTCAGTGGCAGAAAAAAATGGGCGGGCGGGCGGGGGTGGGGTAGAGGCAGCAAAAAGCAGGGTCAAAGGTCACTCACAAACATAAGATGAGATCACAGCTGTTACAATACCTAGCCTACCAGTAGTTTGATGCAAAATATTAAATTTAAGGAAATAAAAAATGCTACAGACAGGAACTGTGCTTTGTGATACATTGCAGTTATTGTATTCAGATATGCCTACATGTGCAGGTCAGTCAAGCTTTCAAACAACTTCAGCAAGAAGAATTTTGTCAACTTGTTTTTCAAATAATACTCCATTCCCACCCATTCTTAATGCCTTTATCAAGAGTTATGTTGTGTGTTGCAGTCCTTCTGATTTGAAAATCCCAGGTGTGTGAAAAAAAGCAAACCTGGATTCTTCTAGGCGTGTGATTTTTGTAGTACAGGCGGGTCACTTTAAAGTCGGTTTTCTTAAAACTAAACAGCGGTTAGTGATGTACTTAAAATAACATGGCAAAGGATCTTGTGAAGGTAGAACTGGTTGTACACTGGACACTTTATCAACAAAATCTCCAATGATTGATACATGTACCTATTTATATAAACACTCAAAGAAGCATACAGTTGTCGAAGCTCCAAAAAAAAGTAGAAAAAAAGGGAACAAAACGGAAGTGAAGTTTGCAAACTTGCGTTTTTGAACGATCTTATCCCCTAGTTTCTGCCCTTAATAATAAAGTTTTCATCAACAACCATTTCCATGGATTAGTGAATAAAGGATTGCTTGTTTAAAATCGCTTCTTTTGCAATACATTTTCAATTGAACGATTGGTCGACGACGCACATTGGAGAAAATTGTGCGTCGAGAGCGATGTGTTTATGAGTATGAGGTTACAATATTATATAATACATGTATATCACAGGAAAGAGGTCACAATTAGACTCCACCGCACGTCTTTTATCCCCTGGAAAATTGAGTTGTGTGTTTCCCTACTCGCCTACGTATTGTAGTATGGGACATGAAGGAGAGAGCCAGACTAAAAACGTGCATGCGTGTTTTAACGTTCGTATCATGAAATGAACAATCACAGCTAGTAAATACCAAGACTAGGGACTTTATCGACAGAAAACGAGCTGGATATCTTGAATTTACCGGTAGATTTTCTTTTAAAAACCTACATACTAAGTTAAATAATTAATACTTTGGCAAGAATTTAAATTGGCAATTAAGTTAATTCACAAAATTTGAAAATTTGTGGTGGTCGGAAAAAGAGAAAATTCCGTCAGTGGTGGGCGGGGAATCATGAGTGCCGGGCGGGTTTTCCAGCACCGACCACCGTGGGCAGAACCCTGTCATTATGTTTTGGTTTTTTTTAATTCCAAGGCATCTGTTGCCAACTTGATAACAGTAATCACAATTCCATCCAAAGATATATGAACTTGAAGTCATCATGGGTGCATGTCAGACTTTCAGTGTGTGGATGTCACATACTTAAAAGGGTTCAATCCTTTTAGTTGAGGTCACAAATTCTAGTAAAAATTAAGGCCTCCAAAAGCAGTTTCCACAATACTTTCTGTTTACATTCAGGCAAATTCATAATTGAAAAGATTGCCAACGAGAACTGAATCAAAACGGAGATTTTCTTCAACTGTGGTGACACCTCCACAGTGATGACATAATTTCTGTTCACCTTCAGCTTTAATTTACTTGTATAGATGAAATAAGGAGAGGATTAAGACATGTTTTAGGGGCATGAGGTTCTTGTGTTTGGTCTCAAATAAAGAGCCAGGTGCAACAAATTGGGAAAGCAGAAATGCATCCTCCCTCAGATGAGATGGTTTAAGGATTGAAATAATTGGCCAAAAGCCAGAAGTAATATAACATTTCAGCTATACACTTACTATCCTAAATGCCTTGAACGAACCTAGTGATTTTCTACGCCTCCATTTTGACTTGAATGATCTCACCTAAAAACGATCCAGAAAGTTTTCCCCTTCAATTCAGGTGACAGGAAATCAATACAAAGAGCTTAGGCGTTTAATGGAAGCTGCACCTGTGTGAATCAGACTAATTAAATGCCATAGAAATCAACCACTGATATGAGGAACAGATTTGCCCAAATCCTGTAAGAAACATAAAACCACGCTCGCCTCATAATATCAGACATTTAGATTGATGGAATAGAATTCATGCTGTTATAATCTGCACAATCTCTAAGTTTATCGGCATCGGTAAAGCAGTTGGTAAAGCAGTTGGACGGATGCTATGTCACGAATGCTAACAACTATTTTCTATTGAGTGCAGTGAGAACAGTAAGTTTGATTGCTGTTAAGCACATACATGTATAGGTCTTAGTTGCCATCCTCAACTAGTTGCCATGTCACTCTGGTCTCTACTGTCTATAATTTGTGTCTTGCTAAATCAAACTGTACTGGTTGACTGTAGATGTTCTGGTAAAACATATTGTCCACCTTCATGGCTGGCATTTAAAGACAACTGTTATCTGTTGGTCAGAGAGAAGAAAATCTACAAAGACGCTGAGCAACATTGCCAGAGTCTCTCTGAGGGAGGCAGACCGGCTCATCTTGCATCCATACTGGATGAGGAAGAGAATGAGTTTGTAGTTCGTTATGGTGGGGAGCCATGGATTGGCTACAATGATTTGGATGTAGAAGGAAATTATACTTGGATAGATGGAAGTCCTGTTGGTTATGACAGCTGGAGGTCTTGGTTTCCCAGTTGGTGATGCCCACGGGAACCAGGATTGTATAATGACATTCGCTGGTCTGTGGAAGGAATACTTCTGCTCAGGTGCAAAACACTCGGTATGCAAAATGGAAGGATACTCATTCTGAGGTCGTTAACCTGTCAAGACTGTACTCTTTCACAAAAAGTAAGTTAAGAATTGTAAATATGACTTAACGCCTGCCCCCCCTACCACAAAAAAAGGGGCAAGATTTCAGTTTGTTTGTTTGTCATTATTTTGATTTGCTATTAGAGAAAAGCAGCAGGACTGTTCAAGTCTCAGGTGTATTTCAACATTGACACCAATTAAAGTGCACGAGCTTGTTTAGAATGTACAAGTCTTGCACAAATTTGAATACTTTTGAGACCACTTTTGTCCCTCGAACATTGCTTTTACATGTGAAAGAAACAAACTGGTGCACTTGAAGTGGTCCCAATGTTTGAATACAACTGAGACTTGCACAGTCTATAGGGTCCCCTGCTACTTTTCGCTTAGCAAATTCGCTCAGCAAAAATTTCTGCTCTAAACCTTTTTGAAATTGAATTCTGGTCAAGGCATACACAGTGTTGGTTTGACTTCTATTAGACACGGCCACCAACTGTAAGGAGAGAAATTTTTCTTATTTAAATCCTTATCATTTGTAAAGCATAGTGTAATGCATAATTCTCATGATACAAACCCACTATATTATTGTACATCTTTAGCAGTAACCTTGTGATTCTCCTCATACTGGATACAGGCTTGAATTAACTGACCTAAACACGATCCCAGAAGATATTCCAACATCAAGGGCACTCGTTAATCAATAATCTCAAAGTATCTAAAAGGCGCTGCCCATGTGTGCATGAAATCAACTAAACACAATGGAAATCAACCACTGATATGAGAGACCAGGTTTTCAAAACCTTTAGAAAATATTGGGGGAGGAAAAAAATAACCCAGTCAGCTTCACGATGTGATTGATGCAAGTCATTTAACTTGTTGGATTAAAGTTTGTTGCATATTCTATAAGCTAGCTGAAACTGGACATAACGTTTGAAAAGTTGCCGGTTGGTGATAATCTACTATTTTCCGTGAAATCTTAAGAGTCACTGCCTGTAAGAATGTACCAAGTGGTGATTCATGGGTTCTCAGATCTTCTTCTAAAAAATCAGAGTGATGCACCTTCATACCAAACTAATATATCCAAAATTTTAGCTCGCTGACTCTTTCGGTTTGGGCGTAATAAATTATCAAAGTTTTAGCGAAAAAAACCTTGTGAAACGACAAGCACATTCCCGGAAAACGCAAAAATGTGCGCCAAGCTTGTCCCAAAAAAATTTTAACATTTTTTTAAACCTCCAGCTGGGCGCGTAACACAAGTAAAAACAAAATTTGGGATCTCGTTGGCGCATCATGTTATGCGGACCTGAACCTTTGACGAACAGCGCCCTCGTACTGTTTTTAAGGCCTCATAACTCGATGCGCCTTTAAGATCCCAGGAAATAAACAAGTTTACATGAAAGAACTTGCAGCCCTAAAACAAATTTAAGCACAAAGTGGGTGGGATCTCGTTGGCACAGAGAGATAATAGAGGTCAAAAGTCAAATTTTACCAATTTCTTGCGTTTCCGCACCTCCGTAACCTCGCGCGCCAACATCAAAAAACTTTTAAAATGACAACCAGGTGCAGAAACAGTTTTCCTCTATGAACAAATAAAACAAGAATCTTGGGATCTCTACAATTTTCATGTTAAAATATTTTTTGAAACTTCTCTAAGCATTTGTATTTCACACATATTAGCCTAGAATTAGCTTCGAATGGCACAACATGCACTTTTCTCATTCTTGTAAATACTTGCGCCAACAAGATCCCATCAATTTTTTCTTGTATTTGGTTTAGTTTAGTGTTCCTAAACAGATTTCAATTGGAAAATAATTGGGATCATGTTGGCGCACAAATATAACAAAGGTCAAAGGTCGTACCCAACTACAAATTTTTACAATTTCGGGCGATTTTGCGTCATCACGATATATACGCGCCAATATGGTCCCATTAAATTGTCTGCATTTAATGATTATATAGGTTCTCAGCAACACATAACAAACAAAAACTGTATGGGATTTGTATGGCGCTAACAAATATTAAAGGTCAAAGGTCACAACAGCAATGATGATGTTGCTTCGTGCAAATCATGCAATAGAACTCTGTCAGACATTTCAATCAATGATTTCACAAACCTTTATCTCTTTATAAGTTCTGAGGCTATCAAGACTCTGAGTTGGTGGCAAACAAAAGCACATGCATTATATTTTTTTAGAGAAACTGTGAACAAAATAACAATATTTAAAAACAAATAAAAAAGACAATTACTGCAGGTTTCTTTCAGCTATTTCCTGAAGGGGTACAAAGTAGCTGAATTGTCCATGGATGTTAACAGTAATATGGTATTACAATAATAACATTAAAAATGTTATATAACATTAAGTTGATGAGTTGAAACTTCACACTTTCAGTTCATGACTTTATGGACTTGCATAGTACACACAATGTAGACCCAGTATAATATGCATGTGTTTTGTAACTGGGTCATTCCATGTCAAATCAACCAATGGGGTTGCAGGTCACCTCTCAGATTTGGCTGAAATTCATTTCTAATGTTCATCTATGTGTATAATGAGCATGCAAAAAAGAAAATTCCAACTCCAAGTCGTTCCAAAATTAAGGCCCCTTAAAGTGGGCGTGGCAACCCCCTTTCAGTGAACGCGATTTGCGACAATGAATATTTTGCGTTTTGTAATGTGCTTAAACGCGCCTTTAAAAAAAGATACAAAGCTATAAATTGGTACCTAGGGTGACTGTCACCCAAATAGCTCAAATCTGACCTCAAAACAAGAGCATCACACCCCCTTTTCTCTCTACAGGATGCTGAAAACACTAATTTCATCTGCCGAAAAAATTTAATTTCCATATTCAGACCCCCTCATACTCACAATTGATAGCTTGAAAAGCTTGATATTGCTATTGTATTATATCTAGGCACATGTGGCTATCCTCAAACAAGGATAGAGCCCTTATTCATTTAATAAAAAGTTTGCAAGGCTCCAAAAAGTTGGTTCTTGACCGAAAATATTTTAAAAACACAGACATTCTTGGTGACCTTTGACCTTGGCAACAGTTACCCACCAACATTAAACTTAGACAAATTGTAGATACAAGTCCAATCTATATCTGGACTAAATTTCGTTTTGGAGACTCATCTCCTTCATGGTTAGGCAACATTTTGAAATTGGGGTATTTTGCCCATTTTCGGTTGCCACAGCAATGCATAAGGATATGCATGTACATCATGTACACACTGTGTAATACACGTGTACATTGTCTCAAAGTGTTGTTATATGACAATTTAACCACTTTTGTTATAAAATAATGATTTAATCTGATCTTACAAAATTGTGTCTTAAAGATGGGCTACACAATAATGTCAGATTAAATCATTATTTGATAACAATAGTGGTTTAATTGTCATTTTTACAACACTTTGGGATCAATAGTGTACACATACGCGTATGACAGAGTTCTATTGCATGATTTGCACGAAGCAACATCATCATTGCTGTTGTGACCTTTGACCTGTGATATTTTTTAGCGCCATACAAATCCCATACAGTTTTTGTTTGTTATGTGTTGCTGAGAACCTATATAATCATAAAATGCAGACAATTTAATGGGACCATATTGGCGCGTATATATCGTGATGACGCAAAATCGCCCGAAATTGTAAAAATTTGTTGTTGGGTACGACCTTTGACCTTTGTTATATTTGTGCGCCAACATGATCCCAATTATTTTCCAATTGAAATCTGTTTAGGAACACTAAACTAAACCAAATACAAGAAAAAATTGATGGGATCTTGTTGGCGCAAGTATTTACAAGAATGAGAAAAGTGCATGTTGTGCCATTCGAAGCTAATTCTAGGCTAATATGTGTGAAATACAAATGCTTAGAGAAGTTTCAAAAAATATTTTAACATGAAAATTGTAGAGATCCCAAGATTCTTGTTTTATTTGTTCATAGAGGAAAACTGTTTCTACACCTGGTTGTCATTTTAAAAGTTTTTGATGTTGGCGTGCGAGGTTACGGAGGTGCGGAAACGCAAGAAATTGGTAAAATTAAACCTTTGACCTCTATTATCTCTCTGCGCCAACGAGAACCTATCCACTTTGTGCTTAAATTTGTTTTAGGGCTGCAAGTTCTTTCATGTAAACTTGTTTATTTCCTGGGATCTTAAAGGCGCATCGAGTTATGAGGCCTTGAAAACAGCACGAGGGCCCTGTTCGTCAAAGGTTCAGGTCCGCATAACATGACGCGCCAACGAGATCCCAAATTTTTTTTTTACTTGTGTTTTACACCCAACTGGAGGTTTAAAAAAATGTTAAAATTTTTTTGGGACAAGCTTGGCGCACATTTTTGCGTTTTCTAGGAATGTACTTGTCGTTTCACGAGGGTTTTTTGGCTGAAACTTTGAAAATTTATTACTCCAAAACCGAAAGAGTTTGTAAGCTAAAATTTTGGATATATTAGTTTGGTATGAAGGTGTATCACTCTAATTTTTTAGAAGAAGATCTGAGAACCCATGAATCACACCCCCCCCCCCCTAATTTGGTACATTCTTACAGGCAGTGACTCTTAAGACAATAAGAAACACAAAGTATATTACATGTACACCTATTTGGAACTACTGTGTACAGATAACGGAATGCTGTACAAACATATCTAGAGACTGAAATTGCAGCTATCAACCACTAGCCATGTCACTCTGGTCTCTACTGTGTATAATTTGTGTCTTGCTAAATCAAACTGTACTGGTTGACTGTAGATGTTCTGGTAAAACATATTGTCCACCTTCATGGCTGGCATTTAAAGACAACTGTTATTTGTTGGTCAGAGAGAAGAAAACCTACCAAGACGCTGAGCAACATTGCCAGAGTCTCTCTGAGGGAGGCAGACCGGCTCATCTTGCATCCATACTGGATGAGGAAGAGAATGACTTTGTAGGTCATTTTGGTGGGGAGCTGTGGATTGGCTACAATGATTTGGAGATATAAGAAGTTTATACTAAGATAGATGGAAGTCCTGCTGGATATGAAGCCTTGAACCCTAGATACCAGAAATATGATGATCAGGATTGTATTGTTTTCAATGAGAGGTTGGAGCAATGGAAAGAACTTCACTGCAAAGAAATGATGACTTCAATGTGCAAGATGAAAGGATATACCTTCTAAGGCTGTACAGGCAGCTCAGACTGGGTTCGTAAACCAATGGTAGCAGCCTGTCCATTTTTGTATGCCACATTTGTACAAGGACACAATAACCCCCTGCAAAAAGTACGCAACGAGGCACCTTTTCCAACACCTGGTGTCCCTCTTTAGACAGATAAAACACAGTGTAGCCGTCTGACTAGCAGCCAAAGATTGAGGGCGCTCCGAAGTTGTCCAGTCGTAATGAACCGTCCGCCGTTAGTCAGTCGAGAAAAAACTTGGAGTGTATGCACGTCATCCGAACGTGAAGTTGTAAACAAGACACAAATTAATTAACACAACTTTAATAACTTGTTTTTCTTCTTTTCATTACAGATGATGAGATCAAAGATTGCTAATAATGCAAAAAGGATTCAAGTTGCAAATTTAATCTATTGAAACGAATGACTGCATAGCACAGATAAAATTTTTAAAAACACTTGAGCGTTTAATCTTGTTAAGAATCAAGCAGATGACTCGTAACGCAGGCCTCAAGTAAGTTTTCTCAGCCGAGCTCGACCGGAATGGACTGTGGCAAAACAAAATGGAGGCATTCGTTTATAAGCTGAATGTGTGAGGTAACCATGAGTCAGTAATCTGCATGGCTGACAGAGAGACTCAACCAAACCAGTCAACTTCTACCGCCCAGCAAAAAAACCTATTAAACTGAAAGGCTACACTTGATTGGAGCTGACACAGCAAAGTGTGGAGATCTTTTCAGGATAACGCTTTATGTGCAATGACACTTTAGGAAAGCATTTTGAAGTGCTTATGATTTGGTATGAGACATCCATAGTGAACTCGGAGCTAACACAGCGAAGTGTGGAGATCTTTTCAGAAAACGCTTTGTGTGCAATGACACTATAGGAAAGCATTTTGACGAGTTTATGATTTGGTATGAGACATCCATAGTGAGTTCGGAGCTAACACAGCGAAGTGTGGAGATCTTTTCAGAAAACGCTTTGTGTGCAATGACACTATAGGAAAGCATTTTGACGAGTTTATGATTTGGTATGAGACATCCATAGTGAGTTCGGAGCTAACACAGCGAAGTGTGGAGATCTTTTCAGAAAGTGCTTTGTGTGCAATGACACTATAGGAAAGCATTTTGACGAGTTTATGATTTGGTGCGAGACGCCCATGACATCTTGATATCTTTCTACTGCTCACAGAATACTTCGTCTTAGGAAACCAAACTTATTCTGTAACTGCAGAGCTTGTTGAGCAAAGCGAGGGAGACCTTTAAAATAATCAGCCTTTCCCATGAAATAAAAATTACACATTACACGTGCGCACTGAGATATCACACATGGGCACTTCTTACACAATGCACTAAGACATCGCACGTGCACACTAACACATTGCACATGCACACAAAGACATCGCACGTGCGCACTTACATATATCATACGCGCGCATGAACACATCTCACTAACACATCGCACGTGCACACTGATAAAAAGCGTGTGCACTAACATATCTCGCATGCGCACTAACACTACTGGTTGGCTAAATGAAGAAACATTGCCCCTTCTTGTATGGGGCTGGGGATGGCGTGACTCATACTTATTGTGCTTCTGCCTAGTGTGCAACTCTACAGCGTTTGCCAACCAATATTGTCTGTAAGCATTCGTGAATGTAATTAGCATATTTCATGTGAAAGGCTAATTATTACATGCTGCATTTGTGACAGCCCATTGTGGATTATGACCCACAACGCATGCATTACGTTGCTCTACACACCACTGTTACTAAACAGTCAAACTTGTTCCCAAACTACATGTACAAAGCTTGTACAGCAAAGAGGTGGAGAGGTTCTACCACATACTTGAACATGTGACACCCCATTAGGCTTGCAAATTGCATCATGGATGTAGTATGCGCAAGACATTCCTCTCACTTTCTACATCACTGATACTTGATAAAAAAACTTGTTCCTATAACCTAGGAACAAAGCTTGGGTAGAGCAAGGTGATGGAGATGTTCTACCACATGTGACACACTGCATTGATGTTGATGGGACACAAGATTTGCAGTTCCTATCAAACAACAATCCCTAAAACCCGACTGTTACACTTGCGATAAGCAACTTGCTGAGGATGTTTATCGCTACAGTGAATACTGAATGTGTGATGAAACAAAAGGCTGGCAAATAACTGCATTGACCATGAAGAGTTAAAAAAAGTCACGGTGTTCCTTTCTGCAGCATGAACAGTGGATGTTCAAACTGAACAGCACATGCTGCTGCTGAACTGTAGACCATGTGAGGCTATTGTAATTATAATTAATATTAATATTAATCGGCCCAAATGTCACCAAACATGTCTGTGAATAGCAATTTAGATTATGTCACCAAAAAATCAACAGCCATGGCTAGCTCCGGCTAGATCTAGCTAGCTCTGGTGAGCTCTGGCTTGAAGCAGGGGGCAAGTACAACAAAAAGAGGGACAATGGGGAGGTCCCCGATTGCAGGTGTTTACACATTTCATAGAGTGTGTGGTGTACTTCGTGACCACAAAATGGTCGCCGAAAGTATTTCATTTTACAATAAATGCATTGTTGTTAGCATAGTTCACTGTTATTTGTGTTAAACTGGAAAAATTTGTTGCCCAGCTGTGAATCTGGTACCCACAGGGCTACCGATAATTTCTAGCATTTTGTGTGAGTTTACGAGAAATTATAGCGAAGTCATATGAACTAATATTTTAATGCTTTTCTTGTCTTTGCTGCTTTAGAATTTCATGAAGGTAGTTTTAAGATGGATGTTTCACTGTGAGTACTTACTTGTACAAACTGTACCTGTTTCATTTAGTATAAATTCATTCCTACTTTTTCTGATTTAGTCGCTATCTTCTTTAAAAGCAGGGTGTACCTTTGGTAATTGTCAAAGACCAGTTTCCTCACTTGGTGTATCCCAACATGTGCATAACATAAAACACCTGTGAAAATTTGGGCTCAAATGGTCTTCGAACTTGCAAGGAAATAATGAAAGGTTTTTTTTTAAATTGTTGCATAGAATTAGGTGCTTTTAGATGCCTGAGAAAGGCATCATGCCTGAAACCTTTGAGATTCAATTTTTTGTGTGAAAAAGTTACCTATTTGTCTAAAATTACATTACTTCAGTGGGTGTTGTTTCTAACAATGTTTTGTAGTATCAACAGCTCTCCAGCACTCTTTACCAAGTAAGTTTTTATGGTCATCAATTTGTTGAGCTGCAATTACTTAAGGTATAATCTTTAAAGAGAACTGTTCAGATAAACCTGGACAAAAAATTTCCGGTTTGAATTAGTTCACACATGGTTTATCAAGAATTAACAATTGTACCGAGGGCTTCTACAACTGCTGCTAACTCAAGAGGCAGGGTGTCCACAATCTCCGCTCACAATACGTAAATGAAAGATATTTCAGAATTTCCCAAAACTGTCAGAATTTTAAAACAGAGTGTCAACAACACGGTTGGACACCCCACTCTCCCCCCCCCCCCAAAAAAAAAGGAATCTACATCATACTCAAAATCCGACTCAAGAAATAGTTTTTCTAAAATGTTGTCACTGCACTTAATATGGAAACAGCAGTGGCTTGAAACAGCCTACAGGAATAAGCCAAAAGAAATTTCAACAGTGACCTAGCTTCATTCAGCCCTAAAAAAAAATTTGAGAATTACCTGGATCATGTTGTAAAATCACAGTAAAATGTATCTCACAATGTTTTATTGAAATTTGTCATGTATGCTAAATGTTTACAAGTTGCTTGATTTTGACTGGTTTGTTGTATAGTAGAAAATGTATAGTGCATTAGAATTAATTAAGTGGTGTAGATGAGTACGGAAATATTTGAAATAATTTTGATTCTCGAGTTGCTGTTTACTGCAAATAGTAGTGACCTAGTTACACAAGTCAAGTTGTTATGTATACAAAATTCATGTCACTTGGGTCTAGTCAACATTCTAAAATACCACTTGTGCCTAAACTACCAATGCTGTGCCTAAGAGTTCAATATTAAGATTAATGCTGCACGTTTATCAAATTAAACAATTAGTTAAATGTATTGTAGACTAAGACAGAAAATAATTCTATGGCCTGACAGAAATGGCCTTATCGAGAGTTTACTGAAAGCAAAAGTGACCTAAACATGCTAAATGTGATATTGTTCATCCAAACAAAAGGTACATCATGTTATAAATAATTGGCAATTCTGTAAATTTTCAATGTGGGGGAAGAAACTCAGAAGTAAATTTTTTGTTTCAGGTAAAATTATCTGATACTTCACGGCGGCAATGGAGGCAGTTGTCTCCATGCCCTTGGTTATTGCCTTGGTGCCCCTTAAAATGTTCCAATATTTATTACATATTTCTGGTAATGAAACCAAGGGTGCCTTATCAATGAACTTAATCTCTGCAGCTGGCAAAGCTGTGGAATTCTGTGAACAAGGGGTGCTTGCTACATATCGGCACCATTTTCACGAAGAGCTACATATCTTAAAATGTTAAATTATTGATTACTACAGGAAGGGGCCTTTATCTCAATAACTGCATTTTGCGTTTTCATGAAGAGCCACAGGCCCCCAAATTGCATTGTTATACATTGCAACAGAAGCGCGTAAAATGTAGGTCAAATCGTTTTTTGGGGTTTCACGAAGAGCCACATATGTCAGCGTGCGTGTGATCACGAGACATACGCGCCCCTTTCGTATGTAAAAACACATTAACCAGTTGGGTGTTTAAGTAGTACATCTCACTTTTTAGGTTTCACGAAGAGACACGTATCTTTGACTAATTACTATGGTAATTAGTCAATATATCTAAAGAAACTAGTTAGCCAATGGAGAGATTAAACTTATATGGAATCATATGAGAGATCTTAAACTGCAAACAGTGGCTTTAGTTTTGCAGATTTTGCAGTTTTAAGCCAAGCAGAGTGTAAAATGTAAGCCTCAATCAGGCAATTGAACATATGTGGCTCTTTGTAAAAACGGTGACGATATGAATATGAGCCAGAAACACCAGGGTTTACCCCCCTACTCTTTCACGATTATGAGTGTTCTGGATTCTTTTAGGTGCATTACCAATCCTAGTACACAGGCTTAATGTCTCATCCGAAGGATAAAGTAATTATGGTAAAGTATTTTGCTCAAGGACACAAGTGCCACAAACGGGACTCGAACACACGCTCTGCTGGTCAGAAACACAAGAGCTTGAGGCAGGTGCTCTTGACCGCTCTGCCACGGCATGCCACAGTAGATACTGAGGTGCCCTTTACTAAAGGAAAGACTACCTTGCCCTTAAAGGGAAGAACCAAGTCTCAGGCCTGCATGTTGTACCCAACTCTGGAACATTCTGCTTCGTTTTCACTCATTCAAATTGACTCCTACTCATACTAGTACTCAAACTTTCAAACTCAATGGTAACACTCAACCAAAACTTTGACAAACTGTAATATCAGCTGAAAGGTTCAAATGTTTGCATGCCTTGCGCTTCAGCTTTTTTGCAAAGTAGCCCACTGGGCAAGTAAATGACAGGGTTCTCCCTGGGTTTTTTCCAAAACTGTGGGGCATTCTAGACCCCAATTTTTTTGATATTTGGCCGAAGCACACTAAATTAAAACAACGTCTTCGGAATGTTTTCTAATTGGTGTTTATCTTTGTTTTAAAAGCCCTACTGTGCAATCTGGAGCATTCTTTATGGTTTACTCTCGATTTTTTCGAGAAATAAAAAATAATTGTACAAAATTTATTTGTTTATTATTTTTGTTTGCGTATCAGCCAAAGTTTGTGCGATCGGCCAGATACGCTTGCTTTTGCATGGGGAGAACCCTGAATGTGCGTTTTTATTTGCCCCCAGGATGTTTTAGTAACCCAGACTTTAAACATGTATTGTATCAAACATAAAAAAATGTACCTTTCTGATGTATTAATGGTAGTGATCACAACAAGTTTATTGGTCAAATGAATTTACATTCTCTCACTTAGAAAATAACTTAGCACTGTTTTAAAATGATTTGTTATGAACAAGTAGGTTGCACGGTTTTTCGTAGCCCTTGGGGCAAGCCAAGAAGAGGTGCTTACTAGCCCATACCAGTTTTTACAAGACAATGTACGCTGAACCCTGATTTGCAACACAAAACCTGCAAATTTGTTTTAAATAGCCTCATGTTTCAAACCCAGCAGTCTTTTGCCAGCATAACCTCAGACAATAATTTTGCGAAATATAAACCACAACACCTACAAGTCATTAATATAAGATTCAGATGTTGGTGCATAAGCTCCACTGCAATATGTGTATAATGCTGCACCAATGCACACCCATTTTTTCATCCAGTATAGGCCCTCTCAAAATACATCTCTATTTTGACAAAGGACTGTTGTTATCTTTAGAAAACTGCAGAGTTTTGAAATGTGACTTAGCAGTCCAGGTCAGCGTCAGACAACCCTCTTAGTTTTGAGTTTTAGCCAAAACTGCCCTAGCTAAAAGCTAACTGTACATGTCGCTGTACATGAGCCACAGAGCACGTTGTCCACTTGAAAATCGATGTAAATTCCACAGCAATTACGGTAATTACGGTTTTGTCTGGAACTAAAGAACTTTTCACCTCTTTTCACCTATAGTAGTAATTGTTGTAAAGGTTGTGTACAAGTATTTTAACAAATCCAATAAAAGCACTAGGCAATGGTCACCACTGTATCTCACTCGCCTCTGGACTTTCTTTCTCACAGAACTCCCCAAAAACTGTGCTTTAATACGAGTAAAAACACAAATCAGAGTTGAGCACCGAAGGACAAACAGATACCAAACAGATGCCGAGACCAACTTTTCCAAAATCTTGATTTCTAAACTTCCTCCTTCTGTGTTTGGCCTACTGGTAGAACTAAATCAAAATCTTACAACTAAACTGAACAAACAATTACAGCGGCAAAGAAATGAACCTTCCACAAAAGCATGGATGCCTTGGCTGTGCTGATTTCTGCTCACAAAAATACATCAAAAGATTCAGTTGCATTTAGACTGTTAATACAGCTACAGTACATGTAGTGTCAAAATCACCTCCAAGAAGTTGGGAGAAATTGGTGAAGAAACCCGGCATAATTACCCAGACGGGAATCTGATACACCCTGGAGTAAGTTAGAGTTTTATCATGGAAGTCCGTCCCGTTAAACCTGGTTAACTGTTGGAGTCTGGCAGTGAAAAACCCCTGCCTTCCTCAAACAAAACCTAATACAATATTCAATATCATCCATTATGGTTTGAATTGTAGACAAACTACGCTAGTGTGCATTATGACCTCTCGTGGTGAATGCATCTACACAGTTCACACATGTACAATGTTCGGTCTGCCAGCACAGCCCGTGTAGCTGACTGATTTTTAAAAGGTTGGTCAACTCGCTCGAAAATGTTACCGACGGTAGTAAGGTTAATGTCCTCAGAAAAGTGACTTTTCAAGTTTAACGCCGTATCATCTGTTCTTCCGCGCAGCTGTCAGTATCTGTAGAAAGATCAACTGAGTGGACCGCAGCTCAGATTGAAACTGGAAAAGATTAAATATTTGATACAAGTGTTCGGTCCACATACCTGAGGTCTTGGCCTTGTCTGCTCAGAGATCTCCAAATCTTCATCTTTCAAGGATGTCAGCTCCTCAAAGAAATCTTCAATTTTTTGCCGATGTATACTGTCAAAGAAAAATCCTTGATTTACAGCATGGTCTAAGAAAGTTGGCATTGTACGTTTCATAGCGTTTTTAAAATCTTGGGCCGTGTCCGAAGTGGCGGCTACGGCTACAAGTTGCATCATCATGCGTTGAAGTATAGGATGTCCTTAGCAACACCCTTAGCAACAGTCTTAGCCGTAGCCAGAGCCGCCAGTTCGAATACAGCTTTGCAATACATTCACTACCGCAGCTGGCATTCTGGTACTTTTGAAATGTTGAGATTAGTCATCAATTGCAAATGTAAATATATTAAGACAGGAAAATCATTAAGAAAACCACATTTTTGAATTCTTATGGTCAACTTATATCATGAATAGCCATAGAATGTCACGTGACTGACCACAGGATGAAACATGACTTACCATAGAATGTAACATGACTAACCATAGAATGTAACATGACTAACCATAGGTTGTAAAGTGACTGACCATAGAATTTAATGTGACAACCATAGAATGTAACTTGACTGACCACAGGATGAAACATGACTAACCATAGAATGTAACATGACTAACCATAGAATGTAACATGACTAACCATAGGTTGTAAAGTGACTGACCATAGAATTTAATGTGACAACCATAGAATGTAACTTGACTGACCACAGGATGAAACATGACTAACCATAGAATGTAACATGACTAACCATAGAATGTAACATGACTAACCATAGGTTGTAAAGTGACTGACCATAGAATTTAATGTGACAACCATAGAATGTAACGTGACTGACCACAGGATGAAACATGACTAACCATAGAATGTAACATGACTAACCATAGGTTGTAGTGACTGACCATAGAATTGAATGTGACAACCATAGAATGTAACGTGACTGACCACAGGATGAAACATGACTAACCATAGAATGTAACATGACTAACCATAGGTTGTAAAGTGACTAACCATAGGTTGTAAAGTGACTGACCATAGAATTGAATGTGACAACCATAGAATGTAAAGTGACTGACCACAGGATGAAACATGACTTACCATAGAATGTAACATGACTAACCATAGAATGTAACATGACTAACCATAGAATGTAACATGACTAACCATAGGTTGTAAAGTGACTGACCATAGAATTTAATGTGACAACCATAGAATGTAATGTGACTCACAGGATGAAACATGACTAACCATAGAATGTAACATGACTAACCATATAATGTAACATGACTAACCATAGGTTGTAAAGTGACTGACCATAGAATTTAATGTGACAACCATAGAATGTAAAGTGACTGACCACAGGATGAAACATGACTAACCATAGAATGTAACATGACTAACCATAGAATGTAACATGACTAACCATAGGTTGTAAAGTGACTGACCATAGAATTGAATGTGACAACCATAGAATGTAATGTGACTCACAGAATGAAACATGACTAACCATAGAATGTAACATGACTAACCATATAATGTAACATGACTAACCATAGGTTGTAGTGACTGACCATAGAATTGAATGTGACAACCATAGAATGTAACGTGACTGACCACAGGATGAAACATGACTAACCATAGAATGTAACATGACTAACCATAGAATGTAACATGACTAACCATAGGTTGTAAAGTGACTGACCATAGAATTTAATGTGACAACCATAGAATGTAACGTGACTGACCACAGCATGAAACATGACTAACCATAGAATGTAACATGACTAACCATAGAATGTAACATGACTATAACCATAGAATGTAAAGTGACTGACCATAGAATTTAATGTGACAACCATATAGAATGTAAAGTGACTGACCATAGAATTTAATGTGACAACCATAGAATGTAACGTGACTGACCACAGCATGAAACATGACTAACCATAGAATGTAACATGACTAACCATAGAATGTAACATGACTAACCATAGAATGTAAAGTGACTGACCATAGAATTTAATGTGACAACCATAGAATGTAACGTGACTGACCACAGGATGAAATATGACTAACCATAGAATGTAACATGACTAACCATAGAATGTAACATGACTAACCATAGGTTGTAACGTGACTAACCATAGAATGTAAAGTGACTGACCATAGAATGTGTGACTAACCATAGAATCTAACATGGCTGACCGTAGAATGTAATGTGACTAACCACAGAATGTATCGTGACTGACCATTTAATATAGTGTGACTGACCACATCATGTAATGTAACTAACCACAGACTGTAACATGACTGACCATAGAATGTAGCCTGACCAACCATATAATGTAACATGAGTAACAATTTTATGGACTTTCAACTTGTAGGGATTTGTTTCATCAGAGATTATTTCCCACGAGGCAGTTCCCCCTTCTTTCTATGGTCACAACTCCTCCCCCTTCCTTGATATGAAGGGGAAAAAAGTTTCCTTGTGCAGGCAAATGATTTAACTCACCACACAGCATCATGATCGAAGTACAGAACCTGGGCTACAGGACCGTCACTCTGAGTTGTACAACTCTCAAGACACCTGTAGTACAAAAAACAACATTCATTTAATACTCATCTATATTCACAATGCGCCTCCGTAGGTCAATATCATGGATTTCCTTTAAATTTTGTCCTTGTTTGGTCAATCTTATGAGAAAACTCCAAACCCCAAGTTTGAGTGTCTGGGCTCAATCTCACAAAGCTAGATTGGTCTTAACTGCCAATCTGTCTTAATTGCTAAGCAAAGTGCGATGTCACGATACAAATCACTATGGTGATACTGACAACTCATCTTGAGATGAATCTTAGTGCATTGTGCAATCGAGCCCAGATTCATGTGGTAACAGCAACTTTCTGATGACCTGACGATGATTGGTATTGGCTTGAATCAGCTTTTTAACATGCCACTCAAAATGCCCAACAATGGAAACGAACAAACATTTAGTCACCGAGCAATGCCCGTGCGCATGACGTGCAAAGATGTCACCATGATGATGATGTGGTTTGGAATGGTTGACCTAGCATTTTGTCACTATAACTTTGAACTTCTGTACCTCCGGTTCGGAATGTCAGATGAACATGATTTGTACCATAAATTAAAGCTCTAACAATAAGAGGAAAAAAAAGTACTTTGCATTTTAAAAGAAAATACAGGGACGACAATTGTCACACATGTGTGCATGTTTCAACCAAATTGTGTGTTGCTATTTGGCCTAAACTTAACGCATATCAGCTTGATATGAAAAACTTGCATTTGTCAGAAAGGACAGAGAGAACACAGGTCTGACAACGGTAAAAACAGCTCTACTGCCCTTTTTTATTTATACCCCAAACCCTCTGGGCCTCCAGCCGTCGATTTCACCAAACTCTTCCTAACTTAGGATTAATCTTAGGACTTAGGACGAGTCCCAGCCTTGCATTGTAACATGTAAACCTTAAGATTAATCATAAGTTAGGACTAGTCACTCGTCCTAACTCGAGATAGGATTAATCCTAGCGTTTCGTGAAATCGGCTGCAGTGTCTTTGCCTAAAGACTCTCCTAAATCCTTCAAAATCCTCTAGCTCTATTCTATAGTGACTCAACATCCAAATTTGAAATTATAATTTGATTTGGTATGAATTTATTCGGGTCAAATACAGCAAGAACAGGGCAAAAAACATTCACAGTAACAGGCACAAAAAAAAAGAGGAAATCATTGCAAAATTATCCGAGGATAGCCGCCCAAAAAGCCAATAACTTAAAGAGTTTATATTTTCATTGGAGTTGGTATGTATGCCTATTCCAGTAGTACCAAAAGCTACCACATCCAACAAAGTCACCGAGCTTAATTTTTCTGATGTTTATCGTCCAACCCCAAAATGTCGGAATATTTGTACATGTAGGGCTGAGGTTACCACAGCTTGAAAATAAACACATCGGTGTAAATGTGTACTTACCCTGGTTGGATGAGCAGTCGGACCTGTCGTCTAAGCTCTTCATGTAAATATCTTCAGTCAAGAACAAACATCCAAAACTATGCAAAAAGTAGTTCAGTGGGAGAGCTGTAAATAAACTAGGTAGTGGATATTTTACCAGCAACAGCTTTTTTTGGTAACTGATATAAAGTTGGAATGGTACGGAACAAGCGCAGAAACTGTTTTTAGCGACTGAGCAATTTTACCATGCCAAATGCTAGTCTGGTTCCACACCACCATTGTCATTGTGACGTTGTATTCACAAGATGGGAGTCAGACCATTTACATTATCCAACTTTAGTTCCCTTTAAAAGACAAATCCCTGTGGGGCACAAAACGGAAACAAAATCCACAGGCAATCATGCGGGTGGGATTCGAACCCTGGGGAGAACACTGAGTATACAGTGCTTAACCCTAACCCCCATTAGGGTCTCTCTAGAAAGCCTGCCAAATACAACAGAATGCAACACAGTTACGACGAGAACCATGCCAAATGCAACAAAATGCAACAAGGGATATTGTTGCAATGTGCAGGCATGCTGTTTGGGAAAGGACTGAGCAATGGTGTTTGCCCGGCTAAATGCAACAGTATGCACATAAGTGTAAATGTTTAACTGTTATTATACAGTCTTTTGAATATGATTTGAATTATGATTTTTACCTAAATATTACATCATACTTCTCAATACTTTTCCCATACAAAATATTTTGAAATACCCATTATATAAGTTGTTCACATACAATAGAAGCACCCAAACCTATATGAAGTCACTTCACTGCTAAATGCAACAAATTCAGTCAAAGAATGACATCTGCGTTGACTGCCAAATGCAACAGATCACAACAACTATTACCATTTGGTGCATATTGTTGCATTTAGCAAGGTTAGGGTTGATACACATCGGTGTAAGGGTAAAACCAAATTAAACTCGTTATCCCCGATGCAAACATTAACATCAATTAAATCGTTACAGTACCCGCTGCTAAGGATTCGAGCCCGCCTCTAGCCATCAGGCTAGCTCGGTGGTCTAGTGGTAAGACATCTGCTCTAGCAATGCAAAAGTCGTTGGTTCGAATCCCACCCAAGTAATTGCCTGTGGATTTTGTTCACAGAGCTCGGGAGAGCACTGAGTATACAGTGCTTAATACACATCGGTGTAAGGGTAAAACCAAATTAAACTTGTTATCCCCAATGCAAATATTAACATCTAATTTTGGCTCTATCCTGGGACGTGTTGGTTAAACGAGTAGACTAGTATTAATTTTAGGGGCCTATTCTTTATTTTAAAACAAAATTACTATTACATAAATTACCCCAATTCTGAAAGTGAACAACTGAAAAGTGTACTCCAAATTAAAACAAGAACTAAATTTATAAATAATTCAATAAAAATTAACAATGACCAATTCATGGCTGAGAGTCATTGCAGACAAAAGACAATCTGAAACAAGGATCTCAATTTTACGATGGGGCATGTTAAATTAATGGCAGTTCAGTCTTTTGGTAACCCTTGGATTGGAGTTAGAGGCTCAAGAAAGCTTTTTGGGAACAGTAATACTCTCATTAGTCATTCTACTCCTAGACTATCAAAGCGGAACGAATATCATCAAAGCTCTAGGAGTGACCTTCGCTCGATCTGTCTGTTTTATGCCATTATTTATAATTTATTGCTCATCGATACTAATGCCATGATGGGGAATTCCCCGCACTCAAGACTCGGCTCATTTAAAAAAAAATTTTTTTTTTTTTTTCAAACCATAATTTCACCATGTCCTTGCTGGTATGTAATAACAATATTGAAGGAAGGACCTGACAATAACACCCATTAACGGACTCACATGGTGATTAATGGGGGAATATTATAATTAACATATGGCTACAAATACAATAATGGTTGTTTTGAGACAGCAAATTGCTTGTCCGGTTACTGGGCCGAATGTACTAACCCACATGACCCACTCGTTTCACCCCTCTACAAAAGGATATTTTCTCGCTTAAGTTCCTCGATTTTCTCTTTCATCTGAGTGGATGTTTCATCTTGCTGCTCGTCACTCTCCCCAACCTCTTGTTTGGACATTGGCTCATCGAAAAAGTCGTCGAAGAGAGATGCATTGCCGAACATGTCATTCTCAGGTCGGACGACGTCGTTGTCTTGTTTCTCCGCCATGTTGTTAAAAAACCAAATCAGCGCGGCAGCGTGTGCGCCACGACTGTTTCATATAGCAAAATACGCGACGACTGTTTCATTTAGCAAAATGCGAGAAAACAACTGTTGAAAGAATTTGCCAACTTGGTCCGTAAAAAGTAGGACCAAGAAATAGTAGATTCTTATTTGTGATTGTTGATGATGAAAAGAATGTCATACTAAAATGAACTTTGAATTAACAAAATCAGTCACATTGAATTATGATGGAATCAATTTTGAATTCGATTTTAATTGTGTTTTATAGTTTTACAGTTGTGCACGCCTTAATAATCGTACACACGATTTCATAAGTATTTTTGGTTTAATATTGCAAACAAATTCACCAAGAACAACATTAGTCTTCCAATTACTTAAGAAAAATACACCATACCGTAAGCCTACTATTTTTACTTCCACTACTGCTATTGGAAATGAACTAGCACCTGTACGAAATCTGTCACTATAGGCCTAAACAAGAGTAATTTTTTCCGTTAAAATGCCGACCACCAGCGAACAAATTTGTCTGTTATAGGAAATAGAAACCTAACTCTTTCGAAAAACAATGATGATCATTTTTATTACTTTTAATCATCATAATACCTAAAGCTATTTACTAACTTTAAATCTTATCATTGTTTTAAGCTGTATACATAATATGTTGCTGAAAAATTAATTTCATGCGTGACTTAGACTTAGGCCTAATTATTAACATTTTGTCTTTGTTTACAATCATACCGGTGGCAGGTGTTTAATCCAAAAGTCTTGATTTATGCATGTTTCATTATCGGTGATGGATAAAACAAAAGCAGCTGAGTCTAATTTGCATATTATAAAGATCGACCTAATAATATTTGGTGTTCAGTGTCTGTTCATGTTTTTCCCTGAACAAATTGGTACATCATTAAACCCTGTAATGGTAATAACCATCATGAACAAACAATCATTAAAATTAACAAACAATAATTACTCTTTCAAAATCATATATACTTTGTCCTTTATTTGTCTGTTTGTTTGTTTGTTTGTTTGGTGGGGTGTTTGTCTGTTGGGGTGTTTGTTTGTTTGTTTGTTTGGTTTTTTTTTAATTTTTTTTTTATGATAGCCTACATGGGTGTTGTCACATGATACCCGAGAGATAATCAAAATTAACATCATATGGTGTTAAAATAACACCGATGTAATTGTGTTGGCAGACATAAGTGTTATTTTACCATCCTGTGCTGTAAATTTGTATTCTGGGGTTTTTTTTCGGTATCTATATGGTGACAACACCAATGGTGTCAATTTTAACACCCCAGTCTTTGCAGTGTAGTGTTTCGACTATGGCAGGGTCATTTTCTATGACTGTTTTTGGCTCGTTCCATCATGACGAGTTCTCGATTACAAACTTGAGCCAAAGAACAATTGTTAATGCTACAGTCCGAAGTGTTACCACGGCAATATCCTGCCCTCCCACGTGAATGCTTGACCAGTGTTTATCTCCGTAAGGTACCTCATCACGTTCAGCATCCCACTGATGCTCTCTTTCGGTGAGAGGGTGGCAGTCTTGCCTCCCATGTCGGTCCGTACCCATCCCGTGTGCAGAGCCACGACTAGAATCCCCGCAGGTGCCAGGTCAAAGGCCATGCACTTGGTTAGCATGTGCAGTGCAGCCTGTCACAAATTAAAAGAAAAGAAGAAGAAAGAAGAAAAAGGGAAAATGTGTAAGGAAGTGGAGAAGGCATCCGAAAGCTAACTGCGAGTATTACTAAGCCTAAACGAACTTACAAAACGAGTTCAGCCAGGTGGTACTTTAAGCAAATTTACATAAAAGCAAACAATCAGTAGGCCAACGCTCTGGTGGTGATTGTTGTTGTCGTCGTCGTCGTCGTCGTCGTCGTCGTCGTCGTCGTTGTTGTTGTTGTTGTTGTTGTTGTTGTTGTTGTTTTATTGTTATGGCTTTTCGTGTGTGGTGTGTACTGTCTGATTTTATCAATCCGCATAAATACAAGACTGTAATTTGTTTCATTATCGACCATTATCTAATCATACCTTGGTCGTTCTGTATGGGATGTATTTGCTGGATGCACAAAGCTGGAATGAGCCGAGTGCCGATGTGATATTAATGATGGCAGCTCGCTGGATGCTCAGCTGGTGTGAGTTGATCTCAGATTTTGCAGCGGCTCGTTTCAGAAGAGGGATAAACGCCTGATTGGAAGGTGGACAACAAATATCGATTACAGTTAATGATTTCCCTCGTGTAGCATATACCACAAAGCTATACACAAAGTGTATCAGTTGCTACTCGAAAAAATAACCATTATTTTGCTATTCATTATTTATAGCATTCAGTGTGCACAAAACATGTTTAGAAATTACTTGACGAAATCGTTCCCCGAGTTGCATGTACTATTTTCCCGGCTGTAAGTCCAGAAGCTATGTAACTCTTTCTTGGTGCAGCCATCTTGTTTCTCTCTCTTTCAAAATGGATGTAACCAAACCGAGGCTGGAAGGTCAACATAATGGCCCCTTTTCGAAACCCTGGCTACGGCTTAGGCTGCAGCTTGAGCTCCGGCAGTTGTAATTGAAAACGTACACTTTCGGCACGGGATTTCAAAAATGACAAACGAGGAATATTTTTATATTTGGCGCCTTATTTATTTTTGTAAATCACGTTGTGACAGACATTCAAGCAGTGAAGGGGTAGGGTGCAAGGGAGGGTAAGAACTCCTCGTTTTGTTTGTTGTTGTTGTTGTTGTTGTTGTTGCTTTGGGGGGGGTGGGGTGGTGCTTATACTTTTTTGTACTGTATTGTGGATAGTGTTTTGTCTGATGTAGAAAGGTTTGTTATTAAACAAAAGAAGACAATTAATGATACCGGTATAAAACACGATTTCAATGACTTGTATTAACACATTTGTATGGGGGGCAGTCTGGAAAAGAAAGAAGGAAATGGGCCCTGTCACCTCTGTAGTATCCAACTGACCAAATTTAGAGACGTCAACTCGGACCTGAACTTTCAACCAAATATATTTTTATCTTTTGGATGGCGTACAGGAACACTGGCTGTTTCGTTACCTGCGTGACAGCGAGAGGTCCCATGACATTAACTTTGTAGCTCTCCTCCATGTCCGCTAACGTAGTCGTCTCGGTCCCACCTAGTCGTAGAATGCCGGCATTGTTGATGAGAACCCCAAGTCCCTCCTCTCCCACGGCTTTGTCGACCATCTCAACGGACTCTGTGAAGGTCGTCTCGTCCGTGACATCTGACATACAGATTTAGTTGTTCATCCATTAGTTAATCAACTCGTTTAGATACGTGACCGAAAAGGGGTGGATCAACGGTTCTTACGTACACATTTCAGTCTTTTTTCTTTCTTTTGTTTTATTTAAAGTGTTTATTTGCTTGTATAATCTGAGATTTCGTTGTTATCAGGGAGATTTTCAACACTATTTTTGTGTCAATTGCTTAGAGTTTAGATCTAAGAGTGTTGGTGCCGAAATTGTTTTAAAACATTTTCTTAATGATTGGAACAATTTCATTTTACTTCCACTCGAACACATTATTTTTGTAAATAAGTAAGCAATAATTAATTATTCAGAAAGAATTAAGGTTATGGTTTTTCGTTTGAAAAGGAATGCTCGGTTGCATCAGCATTCAACAGTCAAAATAAGTAGTTAAAGTTCAACAGTGCGGCATTAATTATCAGGGCATTGAATTTCATTAGGTCGCAAAAAGATCATTCAATTTCGCAACATTCAAGAGTTAGAAGCTGGTCAATCGCCGGTCAACCATTCAATTTCGTTAATTGTAAATAGGTGGGGGGAGGGGGGGGTAGAACTTCAACTGAATAATTTGTGAAAATGTATTCTCGATTGCTTGTTAATGAAAATAACTGAAACGAACCTGAATGAGAAGAACAAAATAATGTGTACTAGACTACGAAATTAGTAGCTACAAAAAAAACCCAGTTTAAATGAATGTTTATGAATCTGAGTTATTTTTTGCTGAAACTGATCGGGAAATCCTGTAATCCCAAACAATCTCAAAATATATGGCAAAATTATTGTTGTAACAAGACTAATACAACAGGAGTTATACAAACGCCTAAAGAACGAACCATAGTTTGGGTATTCCTTCCATATACAATGTATACCCTTACTTTCCTGCGCAAAAGGATTATTATAACAATACGAGCCTTTCTTACGTTAACTTTTAGCCAATCACAATCACGTTACAAAAGCAGGACGCGCACATCGTGTGGTTTTGACCAATCACGAGGCTGTAATATGCCAAAGCATATAACCGATAGATGGCGCTCTTTGCATACAATAACGTGGATTAATTGCTCGTGTAAAACAAAAATTTTATTCGTAATTTCTGTTATTAAATTATTTGTGTTTTTCTTTTCTTTTTTATCAATTTACCTAATTTGACGATCTGTAACGCTTGGTTATCCTTCGCGATACGTTGCAATTCCTGTGGTAAGAAAGTGGGAACAATTCAAATCACATACTGCCTCTTGTACAGAGGTATCCCCCTAAAATCCTCTAAAGAATTCCTGAGATTCCCAGAACCCAACGAAGACACGAAAGAGGGGCTGGGGGTGTACACCAGCATGCCAGACATCGAGCACGAATGAGTATATTTTACGATCTCCATTCTGCACAAAGGTAACATGACAGGAGCTTGGAGGAACACATGGGAAGTTTAGCGATGTCGGTGTCATCATGCTTGTCATGCACTGACTCAGCCCGTACCTTCCGGCTAGTGACATTCCCAATGGGCGTCTTGTTATCTTACGTGGAAAGGTCGATGTACACAGTGAAGGTTGGAATTACTATTCATACTACAGGCCTACTAAAACTGAATCAGAATAGCTTTTAACAAAACTTTTAAAACACACGCATTATTAGTTATATTTTTTAGTTCTCGTTCAAGCAAAGTGGCCCCCTTGGGCCAATGGACAATGTCCTCCAGATGCATGACTTAGTTTCTATTCATTTTTAGAAATTAATTTTAACATTATCACCAAACTGTTTTTTTTTCTAGAAACAAACTACTGATAAGACTCGTTCGAAACTGTAGCGTTTAAAAGAGAAAACAACGCATTAACTCATATGTGCTTTATGCTTGGTGACGTTTATTGGCAGCTATAATAAAACCCCAAAATACGCAAGTGCAAATGTCTACTAGAAAAGAGTGCGCAGTTCGGGCAGAGTTTGTCTTTTTTTAACAACCATTGTTTGACCTTTTTTGGTTCAAAATTGAGAGACGTAATACAATGACCATGCAAACAATTCATTTGGAAAAAAATCCCAGAAAAGTGAAAATAATCGAAAATGGTGTAGAAATAGTTAACTAAATGAAATATAAAGAGTGCGCATTTTGCGCTTTGTTTTTGGCTTTTGTAGCCTACAAGAAACAATAATTTTTCGCATAGTGATTTGTCGCATCATTTTTTATCTATGTGTTCTAACCACACACCGATGCGTTTCACTGTCAAGCACTGCTTACTCAGTACTTCCACGAGTCGTGTGATAAAAAAATATAAGATGTCACCCCGAGACCACACATCAGTGTAAGCGTAAAATACCATTAATATTCATTGTCCCTGATGCAAATCTAACATCTTTTTAAACCACACCAAACAAAATAGTTAGTGGCCTGACGTTTTGACCCTAGCAGAGTCTTTCTCAAAGGCTAAAATGTTAGCTTTCGAGAAAGACTCTACTAGGGTCTACTAACTATGTTTTTGCATTTATAACCTAGGTCCTTTTGGTTGGTAAGCAGTTTGCAACAGCTAGTACTATTTTCTCATCCATTTAAACCATCATTTTACCGTAGCATCTTTGGGCGTCCTGCATCCGGCGAACACGTGCTGCGGTGGTTCCCGCAACCGAAGTAACTGCCGCACGAATTCCAGCCCAATCCCTCGATTCGCTCCGGTTACCAGCACGGAATGCATCGGGCTTTAATATTTACCTCCCAAAACGCAAATAAAGTCCGATAAACTTGTTGGCGGCTCACCGAGTATGACCAAGTTTCTTTGAGTTGAACTTGACGGTTCTAGGCCTTCGTCACGAGTGTCACTACCGAGGAACGCTTCGTCGTCACGGCGCGTCCGTGTTCGTGTGTCCGCCCCGGCCGTGAACCAAACTGATACCAATTTCCGAACACCTTCAAGAAAGCTTCACTTGATGTATTTTATGTTTTTTTTCCCGTTACTACTTTCCCCCAAGTCAAGGCCGTCCAGTGATGACGCATGTCGAGGTACTCCACCCTGACGTTAACCAAACTCAGGGCTTACCTCTCATAGTTATAACTTATAACTATAAGTTCAAGTTAGTGTAAAGCGCTTATAATATAAGCGCTTTACACTAACTTGAACTTTGAGTGAAAAAGAAAAAGACATTAGAGGGTGAAAAATATCTTGATGAATTTTGTAGCTTTCACAAATTCTTCGAATGCATAATTCTTGTGGATCCCGACTTCTGCGGTTAAAGATTTTTACAAATAAAATAAGAACAATTAGAATGCAATTGTTCTTGTTTCGTTTTCTTTGTGGTATTGTGGCTTTTAAAATTTATATATATAAAAATTTAAAATTAAAATTTATATATATATATATATATATGTAATAAATTCAGAATATGAGTTAAACAAACTCTGGCATATCTCTCTTCTGGACAGACTGTTTCGTACCATAAGGCACTCATCAGCAGAATGACGAAAATAGAATACAAGTAGCATCTTACCTTATTTCGAATTATAAAGCGCGCGCAAGCGTGACGCGTGCTACGTCATTGAAGTTAGTACGCGTTTACGTCACTGAAGTAAGAACACATCTGTCTCGATGCCGGCACTTTGAGACGATTTCGCTTTTCTTATTCAGTGTACCTAGGTCTGGCCTAAAATGATTATGTACTTCTCTGCTATACACAAATTACATCTCTTGTTTACGTTAGAGTATGGCAGTGCTTTGTGAACAATGTCCCATTTAATTTCATAGTCTTTCCCCTCGTCCTTTAAGTCCCATATATGTTTACTTAGCTCTGTTTGTGCCCTCATGCTCTCAGATCTGAATGACCTCTTGTGGTTCGCCAGTCTCGCCTTGAAGGTTGTGGACGTCAGCCCGACGTATGCCTCCTTCCTGCCTTCGCTCGTGACGGTGGCCTGGTACACAATGTTCTTGCTGAGGCACTCCCCGTTCAGCGGGCATTCGGCATTCCGGCGGCAACTGCATGTTCTACCACCGACGTCGTCCTCTTGTTTTACCTTCCGTAAAACGGAAGAATAGAGTACTCTATCATACTCTGCCATACTCTGTCATATTCTTGTTTTACCTTCCGTTTTACGGAAGGTAAAACAAGAGGACGACGTCGGTGGTAGAACATGCAGTTGCCGCCGGAATGCCGAATGCCCGCTGAACGGGGAGTGCCTCAGCAAGAACATTGTGTACCAGGCCACCGTCACGAGCGAAGGCAGGAAGGAGGCATACGTCGGGCTGACGTCCACAACCTTCAAGGCGAGACTGGCGAACCACAAGAGGTCATTCAGATCTGAGAGCATGAGGGCACAAACAGAGCTAAGTAAACATATATGGGACTTAAAGGACGAGGGGAAAGACTATGAAATTAAATGGGACATTGTTCACAAAGCACTGCCATACTCTAACGTAAACAAGAGATGTAATTTGTGTATAGCAGAGAAGTACATAATCATTTGTAGGCCAGACCTAGGTACACTGAATAAGAAAAGCGAAATCGTCTCAAAGTGCCGGCATCGAGACAGATGTGTTCTTACTTCAGTGACGTAAACGCGTACTAACTTCGGTGACGTGGCGCGCGTCACGCTTGCGCGCGCTTTATAATTCGAAATAAGGTAAGATGCTACTTGTATTCTATTTTCGTCATTCTGCTGATGAGTGCCTTATGGTACGAAACAGTCTGTCCAGAAGAGAGATATGCCAGAGTTTTTTTAACTCATATTCTGAATTTATTACATGTTATAGCTCTACAGAGATGTATCGAGCACTGTGAATTGTGATAGAAGACGATTTCATTGGATATATATATATATACATATTTTTGTCTGATGGCATTTGGAAAACAGTTCCACAGTAATTAAGTTAACTTTTTTGTTATCAATCAGTCCGTAAACTTTCTCAATTGTAACTTATGAGAGGTTCTGGGTCTAGAATAAGGGGGAACTCAGGCCATCCAGCCATTTTTCAGGATTTTCCAGACATAAAATCTCATCCCTGAAAATAACAGGTTTTGTCAAAAATGTGGACTATTTCTTTCTCCCTTTGGTGACTGCTTTACTTCTTTCAGGAAAATGTGAAGGCTCGATGAGATTTTGAGAAAATCCTAAAATCAGAAAAAAAATCCACACGCCTGTAGGCTAATAAACAAACTAAAATGACAGAAGTTGCAAAATGAACTTTTTGTGTTTGGTTTATTTCACGTGTAGATTCAAACTATAGGTATGTAACATTGCCAATTTTCAAAGGTAATGGCGAGGGAGTGTTTCAAATGTCAGGCACGTTCTAGGCCCAAAAGAACGTTCCCTGGGTGATCCTCTCTACCACCAGAACATCTGGACAGACCGCAACCATTGTGCCGAAGCGCAGGAGCAATCCTCCACGAGTGAACACACACACATGACTAATTTGAATGTTCCATTGAACACACACATGACTATTTTGAATATTCCAATGGAATGTTCTTGCAGTCCAACAGAACGGTTCATCGCCACGTGGTGGAACACTTGTTCGATCTAATTAGAATATTCCTGATGTCTTGACATTTGAGACACTCCCTTAAGTTCATTTCAGAGCACAGATAAAAACGTAACATGAAGAAAAGATAGCTGTTTAAGACATTGATTGCCCAGAACCCCTGGTCCCCACCCCCTTGATTTGTGCCTGGTTTCTTATGGTGTTGCTATGCAAAGAGTAAACCCTACATTAAAAAGATTACCAACATTTTCGTCCCGTTGCAGAAAATTCCTCCTATGAAATTCAATTAAAAACATCAAACACAATGTTCTTTGCTGTATCAGGATAAAAACAAAAAATGTCAAATTTCATTGACGTGTATGGTCTTAAATTTAGTTTTTGTTGCTACCCTTGTGTTTCTTCTTCTTCTTGGACGCACTGCTTGTGTCTACTGCACCCATCACAGTTTCTTGCTTCGGCAAACTTTTACTCTTTGAGCTTGGTTTAGATGCCTTCTTTCCCGGCACTTGAGGTTTCAAGGCTTTTTTGACCTTCGACCCTTGGTTGCCGTTAGTTTTGGGAATCACTTTCTTGTCTTTAGTTGGTTTAGTTTTTGTTGGCTCTTGGTGGACGACCTCTGAACTTTCACTCTTGGGGTTACTCTGTTGGTTGCCCTTCCAGGACTTCTTGATGATTTCCCTGATGCGAAAATACAACAAGAATTTGGTCGATGCAGGAATTGATAATGATGGTGATGAACACTTAAATTATGACAACACCATAAATATTGAATACACAATGAGGGAGGTATTAACAAACAGATCAGGCAGCTAAAATAAATAAGATAAACAAAATCAAATCAACTTCTACAAAGTCTCACTTTTTCCTCTTGGCCTTGGTGAGTTCTTGTTTGGGGAGAGTCCGGATGGTTTCTCGTTTCACTGGCTTCTTGGCTAGCCTTTTCCGTTTGCTCCTGAAGGTGTTTGAACACACAAATGCACATATGAATCAACTCACTTGGGACCATTGTACAGACCATACCATCGTATTGGTCTTGTTCAACAATAATTAGTACTGATTCCTCTTTTAACAAAAAGAGGTCAGATTACTTAACCCTTCAAGTCTCAGTCTGGTTACATTAGAGATGGAATAAAAGCAAGATGGCTGACAGCAGTTGAAAGACTTCTCAACTGACCGACCTCTCAACCTCACTTCAGTTACATTCATAGAGCTATAAACTTTCAGGAAGTTTGCCACCCATTTTCACCCTAAAACAGCCACTTTTTGAGTATTTGTTTTATCGGAAGACGTGTAAATTTGTATAATCCTGGGCTTATAAAATAATTTTACGTTGGTGTTTTACCATATAATAATTATTTTACGATCTTTTTGTTAATCCGTGTAGAGTTTCAGACGTATGCAGACATGAAAGAAGTTCCGGTTGGCTGCCCCAAGATGCATTGGCATAAATACTAGGGGAAGTTGGCGTTCAGTTAGCACACATGGGTCGACCCGGCAAGATGACTGAACGCACCCGAAATGAAATGTTTAACGCAATTTTGGAATAGCAAGTAATAAACAACTGGGTAAATTTGAAATAATTTGGGTTTGAACAGAGACAAATTGACTGGAGTGGGACTTGAACCAACGACCTCCGGATTAACGTACCGGCGCTCTACAAACTGAGCTATCCAGCCCTATGTTGGCAGTCTCCCTACTAGTCAATATCTTTGTTCGGAGGTGCCAGTCAGAAGCCATTCAACCATAAGCTGCCGTATAGCCAGGGATCACTCCCAAGTTTACGATACAACCTGGGAAGCGGCAGCCAAGGGATCACCTTCAGGGGATGCGACTTTTTAATCATAAATATCAAGTAATAAACGACAAAGGAATTTTGGAATTCCGACTTATCTCGCAGCAGACATTTCTTTGCACATTTATTTATATCTTATTTATCCTGGGAAATCTTTCAGTCAAACGCTGTTTTTCAAAGGTGCCCAGCAACTACAAACATTCATTAATATGAAAAAAGGAATTTATACGAGACAAAACATGTACAAAGATATTGCAGAGAATAAAACAAGTAATAGACAGTGAGGCAAGGTTGATGAAATTCAGTAAAAACCCAAAGGACATGTAACTTACTTGGTGAGTTTCTTCATTTGTAGCATGTACTCTGGAACAGGACACCCAGCGTTGCGCATCACATTGGCAATACTGGAAACATAAATATTTCAAAAGCACACTTTAAAAATGGGAACATCCTCAAAGTATAGGTTTAATGCATTTCTTCCTGCCTGTCACTTTGTGGAAACAGTGACAAAATCGTGTGTATGGAAGATGAGTGGAAACTAATTCACAAGTACCATAATTGCTGTGTCCTTCAGATGGGACATTAAGCCGTAGGCCCCGTGTACTGGGTTCCGTAGTAAACATAAAAGAACCCAGAAAACTTATCATGGAAGAGTAGGGGTTAACCCTTGTGATTCTGGTTCACATAGCAAGCACCCTTGTTAACAGGTCTCCCCAGGCTTGCCAGCTACAGTGATTAAGTTCACTTATGAGGCACCCTTGTTTCCATTACCAGAAATATAATAATAATAACAATTGACGACCATAAAATAAAATCGTCTTAAAGAAGTTCTGGTTCTCAGATTTACGTCACCACTGCTTTTTTTCGCAGAGCCCGCACTTCTTCAAGAAGAGATTATTACATGGTTGTCACCATAAAACAATCAAACAGACTAGCATTTGTTATCAGAGCACAGAGACAGGGTTTCAGCTGAGAAAACTTAGAGCAGAAAGTGCAAAGGAAATAAGAATGAATCGGAAAAGATTATTATTATTGGTTTATTTCATACAAGTAAAAACGTGAAAAATTGTACAGTATGGCAATCGATAGGTTGAATTGCACTATACAGTTATACATAAACAAGGGTTATAATCAAAGAAAGAAAATGAAAGAAAGAAATAAAGTACAAAATAAAATATTTGATACACATAATCAAACAAACCTCAAAAATTAGACAACAAACAAGAAGAAAAGCATAAATAAAGATAAATTAAGACGAACAAGAAAAGCTTTGCTTTGTTTAAAAGAAATCAAAGCTAATGTAAATAATGATCATATTTTTAAAGGCATCTTTACGTTTTTTTTTATGAATAAAAAGATTCATGAGCATAACTGAAATATTTAGTCTTTGAGAAGGACTCTTTGAGGTTGAACTGCGAGGCCATTATAATGCATTAACAAAAATGTGCATTTATACCACAGGTCATTTTGGCTGGTAATAAGATAACTGGTTACCTTCTGAGATGTACAGAATCATCTTCCGTGAAGAACGTGATCGCTTTTCCCGTCCTCCCCGCTCTCCCGGTCCTGCCGATCCGGTGGATGTAGCTAATGGCCGATGTGGGGAAGTCGTAGTTGATGACAACGTTTACCCCCTTGAAGTCAATGCCACGCCCCATCAGCTCGGTGGCGATCAGCACCCAGATCTTGCCGGTACGGAAGCATCTCACAATGTTGTCTCGCTGAAGGAAAAGAAATAGACACATAAATAAAAATCCGAACTTATTGAAGCAAAAACCTAAAAACTTAGGTAAAAAAATACTGTAGTAAACTTGCAGGTACAACCATGTATGAAATTCCTTTGGGAGGAGCATTGGTTCTGAGAATAACTGGTGTGGTCTTGACTTTTCAAACAGTATACTCTGCTCGTCTTCAGGAAAAACTTACAACCAAAGACCGAAACAACAAAAAACCCAATCTGACCTGAGTTTGTGTCTTGTTAGCATGAATGACGTCAACGTTGTATCCATCGTAGATGAGTTCATGAAACAGTTCTTGAGCTCGCTCCTTGGACTGGACGAAGATGAGAACGGGCGGCTGAAATCCCTGCAAAGATGGAGAGAGAAAAAAACACACAGAAATGTTCCTTGGTTTCTATACCAAAAATAATATCCAATCCATTATGCCATAAAAATTAATGTTTGCAGACATCCAGGTTAAGTGTTTTTTTAATAGATGTTAAATTTGCATGGGGGATAAAAAATATTATTTACGTTTTACCAATACATCGATGAGTGTTGAGCACTGTCTACTATATTTCCCCAGAGTCCTGTGTTAAAAAAAATCAACAGGCATTTTACTTGGTGGGATTCAAACTGCATCTAGCTACCGCCGGTCAAGTTGGTGGTCTAGTGGTACGACATCTGCTCTTGAATGGCAGAGGTCGTGGGTTCGAATCCCACCCAAGTAATATGCCTGTTTTTTTTTTAGGACAGCTGAATTGTACTAATTAAAAACACATAAATTACAGATGGCCACATCGTTGCTCATGCCTAAAAGGGGACCAAATGTTGTCCCCTGTGGCACCCCTGCTTTCAGAGTTTGAAGGCTTTATATTCCCCACATTGAACCCAATTTGAGCCAAGCTTGAAAAAGAATAGGGCGACACAATAAGTTTTTACAATTCAGATAAAAGAAAAATTATTGGCAAGTACACACATATACCTTAATTTCACCAGGAAATGAAGCCAAGCAGAATTTTCTTATTTGCATATTATTCTATGAATGTCCCTTGGGAAACCATTTACTTTTATACAGTGGTGAGAATCATTGCTGACAAAAAGGTCTGAAACTAGGATCCAAGTTTTAGGAGGCATGTTGAAATGATGGCATTTCCGCCTTTTGGTAACCTTTGGAGTTATAGATTCCAAGGAGCTTCTGGGAACAGTATCCTTAGCGCTAAAGACATAGATCAAAGAGCATTTTTCTTTGTATCTGGAAAAAAAACCCAGCTACTTTATTTCACCGAGCAGACATTAAAAGGTCAGAATTCTGAAGTTTCTCTTCCCCTGTACATATTACATTCTTTAAGACTAGATTTATACAACCTTTTTATAAACATCGTAAACCATCAAAACTGTTTAAGGCATGCCAAAGTCTTTAAGAATAAGAAAAGACCTCTCACTTTTCTGAAGATGTCTCGGACTGCAAGCAGCTTGCCGTGTTCCCCACCGACAAATATCAACTCCTGCTGTATCAGTTCAGTCGCTGTATTCCTGAGGGGTAATACATGTAAGATATTGCTTTGAAATTGAATTATGGCTGGTTGCCTTGAACACAAAGAAAACAGATGTTTGGTTGGACATTCTTCATTGTGTATCCTTTCCATTTGTTATGTACTTTTTAAAATCCTTTTTCTGATGCAGGGCTTGAAGTTTACACTGGACCGTAGGCTAGTGATTTTAGCATCGGGCCAGTAGACTCAGCACAGGACAAGTGCGGAGGTCTTGTGTTCAAATTTTAACTTCCAGTCTGATAAATCTCTTCCAATTCTGTCAAGTATTGAAGAATTTTACATACCCATAATTCAAATGAGATCAATCTTCTCCTAATTCGCCTGTTCAAATTAAAACAGTTCTCAAATGGTAAAATGTATCTAATGGGCATTTTGTTTTCTCATTTCAATTCTGGTCTTGTAAAAAATAACATGGTTCAGTTAACTTGTTGAGCTACAAGCCCTGCAGCCTTGTAGATTTTTACCCTAAATTTGAGCCAAAATATGAATATTTTGCTTCAATTCTTTGCTGAAAGTCATTTCTGATTCCTGCCAAACAACAAGTAAACTGCTTTAAGCGTGGACATTATCTTCTTCTTTTTGGTTAACAGTTTGGATTTTTCTTTTCTTTCCCCATTTTTTCCTCTGGAAGATGATTGGAACAGACTGAAAAATACCAAGACATAAAGTTGTTACATCACAATCCTGTCATAGCCATCATTACTATCCTGTTGGTTAAGTCATTGTGTCACACTGTGATGTCAGAGCTCGAATTCGGGGTAAAATTCCACAAGACCGCACGGCTTGTAGCTCCAAATGTTGACCGGACCAGAATTTATTTTACAAGACCACAATCTTCACGAGAAAGAACTTTCTACACAGTTTAACATGTAAAGTGTTTTTATTTGAACAAGCACTAAGAGAAGATTTATCTCATTTGTCTTATGGGTTAGTAATACATGTAGTATATTTTGATACTCAACGAAATTGTAGTAACACTGGCAGACTCAAAGTCAACAATTGGAAATAAATTCTTTCTGTTGAGGTGTTATTCTTTAATTAAAAAACACAAGACTAACTGGTCCGGGCTAAAATCACTGGCCTCGGGCCTGCAGTCCAGTGTCAAACTCAAGCCCTGGGTGTATCTGCTGCACGCACAAAGTTTTCAATCCTTCCAGCTCCAAAGCTGGCATAAGATTGTTTGTAATTTTACCCAAAATCACCCTTTCCATCATCCAAACCCTTTCAAACCCTACTAAAAATGCACATGTAGCTTGCGTCTAAAACTCCCTACATTCCTTGCACATACCTCTGTCCCACAGTAACCGTGATGACGTTATCGAGGTTCAGTTTACACCACTGCTCCACCTCATGAGTGAATGTAGCACTGAGCATGGCCCGGCGCACATGAGTGGAATCACAGGCTTGGTAGATGGTAGCCAGCTGTTCTCTGAACCCTGACTTTCCTTCTTCGAAGAGTTTGTCCGACTCATCCACAATCAGCCACTCCACACTGCCAAGGAAGAAGAACCAGGGTTAACACTTTAAAGGTACGGTCATACTCTGGTAATGACACTGAAAAAAAAGTACTGCGATGCATTCAGCAGCCACTGCCAGAAACACCAGGCCAAACCTCTTCTCTTAGCAATAAGTGTGACTGGGTTCTTTTATGTGCAGTACACAACACACGGGACCTACCGCTTTACGTCCTATCCGAAGAACGAAGCAATAGTGTCTTGCTTAAGGACTTAATTGTCAAAACCGGGACTTGAACCCACATCAAATCAAACATTAATTAGTTGACTCACTTGTTTAGTTTGACACCAGGTGGTTCCTGATTTAACATATACACAAGCCGGTTCGGTGTGGTCACCAGGATGTCTGAAAGAAACAAATAAAGATCAAATTTGTCAAAAATACTACTACTACTGAAGATCAGCCACCAAGACCTCAAATCATCAATCAATCAATCAATAAATTAATCCATCGTAAAATTTTTAAAATGCTAATCCACCTGTTGTTAATCACAGCATCATACAGATCTCAAGAAAAGGAAGGTTTAAAGAAAACTTTTGAACATAGATATTGAAGGAGACTGTCTGACGTTATTAGAAAGAGTCTTCCACATTCTAGGTGCAGCGCTAGAAAAGACACACTCCCCAAATTGTGCTTACTTCTTGGAATGAAAAACATTGGAAAAAGGAAAAGGTTTGGAAAAGTTCTTTGATTGGTGAGATATGATGGAGTAAACGCATTAAGGCATCCGAACACAAGTAGCAGATTCTTGTCAACAAGCTGGACATGTCTAAAGTAGAAACCACTGAGAAACCACTGTGTTTTTGTTCATTAGATAAACTACAGGTCTGAAATTACACCGAGGCATGGCCTCTGGTGCCCAGGTATTGCCCTCGGTGCCCCCCAAAAGTTTCCCATAAGCTTTAAGATTTTTCCAATGGAAGTGCCCTCGCAAAATGAAAAAGGCCTTGCCCTCCCAAAGATGAGATTCAAGGTTTGAAACTACCCAGAGAAACTTGCCCATGACGTACCAAACTTCTGGGAAGACTGCGGCCCGAACTTCTTGATTGCCTTTGCAGTGTTCTCAATCACATGAATGCGAAGGCCTCTTCCTTCTGCTAATCTCTGGAACTCACGGTACGTCTGATTGGCCAGCTCACGGGTCGGCGAAACAACCACGGCACGGAACCCTTTCTTTCTTGGCTCCTACAGACAAAATAACAATTGAAATAGTACCATTAAAAAACCCCAAATGTCTGATTTGCCAACTGAAGGGTCAACGAAACAACCACTGAAAGAAACCCTACTTTTTTGGCTCCTACATATAAAATAACTGGAAAGGTATCATTACAGCGACAAAAAACACCCCTACCCCATTACAGCTCCCACACCCCTCCAACACTTTGTCTCAACACGCATTTCATTTACATGTCTTCCCACAATCCATCGCAACTGTGCACAGTTTCAGTTTTGTTTGCTGAGCATCAAAACTAATGAAGTTTGACAGGATTGGTTTAATTTCATTCATGAATGCAGTAAGAAGTCCATCAAAATAAGGCAAAACTTGGGTATGGATTTGAGAGTATTTGCGATTCACAGAGTTAGAAAATCAGAAAATAATGGAAAACAGTGACCAACCTAAATGCCCTATAGGGGAAAAGTTCTTACTAGTATGTCTAGGGGCTTTTGAAGGAAAAGATTCCGTCTCGAGTTTGAATTAACTTTATGGGCAGACGAGGTGGTTGGCGGTACAGACCATGTGACCTGTGGCATCACATGTTTACATAAGAGCCACAGAGCCTGGACTTCCTCCGGGCATGATTTGTACACTGCTCAATGGAAGACCACATAATATATTATGTTTTATGGAGATTGCACTGTTTGATTTTTATCCACTTTTGATATGTAGAAAGAGAGCAAAAATTGTTCAGCTGTTTCTTTTGTAGCTGTTGAATTTATGTGCAAAAGATCGACACAAAACATGAAATGTGCCATATTACCAGTGCAGTAACTTGCCTGCCAGGAAATGCTATGGAGTGTACAAGGTCACTCTTTTTGTAAACAAACATGGTCTAAATACATAAATACAAAAATGTTGTGCAATTTATCAAATAAAACTGTACCTTCAAGTGTGCCAGTACTGGGAGAATAAAAGCCGCTGTTTTTCCTGATCCTGTTGGCGCACAAGCCAAAAGTTCCCGTCTCTGTTGCACAACAACAATATTAAGAGACGGGGTCAAACAAATGCGGTGAACTTTGACAGGCAATGGGAGACTTTGAAACACTAGGTGGCAGAAGATAATGTTTACACATTTCTGAACATGCTCACATTACGGAGACCACTGGATTTACCATGTAAGTCTGCTGCCACCTAGTGTCCAAAAAGGTCTCACCCTAAACAAGAATAAGGTTGGGATTATCAATTCCCGAATCCTCTGAGAACCACTGCACATACAATTTGCATTTGAATTTTACAACCATATGGCGAAAATGTAACAACTATACGTATTTTGAAAATGACTAGGAAAGTGAACAAACACTTTCCTACATAAAGAATAAAAAATATAAAAAAAATAAAATAAAAATCATATTGACAGCACTTAACTTGTTCTTACAATTTTAGGAAAGTTATTGACCACTTGCACAATGCGCAGTGCACTTGCACGCACCTATCCTGTCTGCCATTTTGGGAGTAAAAATGTACACAAAAGAATTGACTAAAAAAATGGTGGAAATATTTTGTTCTCGCTTTGTTCGGAGGAGGGTTCTGCAATGTGCAAGGGGTCTAAAGGTTCTATTTTTTTTGTAAAAGACATCTCTTGCTAGTTCTGTAATCTGGTTGGCTGAAACATGGTCACATGGGGGCTCTACAATCACCTTGGGGAATTGTACAAGGCTTGTTGATTGGGTGTGAATTTATGGGCTAATAAATCAGCCCCTACCAAACTAGGCATTTACCACGCTGTTTGGCTATGTTTCAGTACAACTTGTAGATTTTGAATATTTTTGAACGAAACATATTGGAGTAAACAACACTTGTTCACAAACCTACTCTTGAATAAAGCGCGATTGCACATGGCAGGGTTGTTTAATACCGTACTTACATGCAGCATTACGGGTATGGCTTGCATCTGAATCTGAGTAGGAACAACGAAGCCAGCTCGGTGGATATTTTCAATGATGTCCGAGTGGAGATCGTATTCGGACTGCAGCTGACTGAATGTCCCCACTGGATCGGGAATGTCCGTTCCCCGCACGTGGATCTTGTGGTTTCGTCTGAATGCGTTGATCTATTATAAAATCCAAAATTCAACACAATATTCTTAAATTTTTTTTGAAGGAATGGATCCTTGGATGATACGGAATCTTAAAAGATTTGTAGGATTTGGAAAACACAAAATTAAAGGTAGAGGTTAGTGAAGTGAGGAGCAGGTAGGGGAAATACTTGGCGGAATTGTGCCTTTTGATGATACAAGCCATGTTGACATGCGGAAAAGCATATGCTACCCCTGGCAACAGTCACAGACCCCAATCCAATCATCGTCTTAAAATCAATGCAGCTCGGAAGTTTGGGAAAAACCTACAGACAAGGGTGATGGCAATGAACAAGAATCCAGGGTAAGTCTACCTATTCCATTACATGGGACCCTACGGCTTACTGTCCCATCCAAAAGGACAAAGGAAAGAAGGTTAAAAGGCTGGGAGAGATCCAAAGGAATGTACCTGATCTCTTCTTGCTTGCTCCTGTTTCTCAGCTGTCTGTTTTTGATCCTCGACCCTTCTGCTTGGCTGCAAGGAGGACATCAGTTGCATCTCCTCTCCATCATCCAAGACGTCTTCCTCTCTTTCCATCTTCTTACTCCTCTTCGTCTCCGAGGCGGCAGAGACCTGTTCTGCTCGGCGCTTCTTCCCTTTCTTCTTCAGGCGTTGATGTCTTTGTGAGGCATCTTGTGCCTTATCTGATTGTTGTTGAGCATCCTGGTTTGCTCCACGGTTATCTTTGGCACCAAAGATATCAAGAGCTTTTGAAATCTGCTGCTTTGTAGCCTGTTTTGATACTGGTTTTATGATCTGTTGGTTGAATTATCGAAAATACCTTAAGAAGGAAACTCACAAAATGTGGTGCAGTTAATCAGTGAAATGGTCACGGTGATGCCGAGATTTTCCCCCCAGTTTTACTCCTCACTGCTTGCTGCCGTTTCACATTACGCTGTGGTGGCGCTGTAAGTGACAAATAACTCCTTGACCAAAGACTACTCGTCGCGCTTGCACATCCGCAAACACCATGACGCCGATGATGTTTATTAATTATTGAGTGATTGCCAGCCAAATTTTTCATTCATAAAATAACACCAAAACGAGCGCGCACTTTATCGAGTTAATGTGCTCTCCACAAATGAGCTACGGTAAGTGACAACTTGGAGAAAAATGATTTCACCTCCTGAAGGTACTTAGATGTAGGGCCAAGAACAAGGAAGTGGAGGGAGTCCAGTCCAGCATATAAAAACTGGTACTATTTTAGTACTTATGCATGGGGCAAGCACCTTGCATGCTAAACATGGATGGATTTAACACTCTTGTAGTCTTGATGAAAATACTACAAATTTGTTGTAAGTTACGTAAGGTTTTGCCGGTATAAATAAAAGTAATGCTTCTTTACCTAAAGATTGTATAGTACCTTCTTTGACAAGTACATGTGTATATGAGTAGCCAACATTTTAATAAGAAAATTATAAAATATTAAATCACACAAACTTTTGAATTTGAATTCGACCTACAGTACTACAGTACTAGTACTACGGCTACTACTGCCGCGTAGCTTGATCTAATACAGTCTTGCCAGTAAAAGACAAAATATTCTTCGTTTACAATACAAATTGAGGAAAAATCTCCGTATCCTGCCACCACTTTTTCACTCATTTTTTACCCAAAGGAATATCTAATTTGACTCAAGTAAATAAGGTACTATTTTATTTCATAACGAATGAAAAAGTGGTGGCTGGATACGGAAATTTTTCCCAAATTGATTCCTACATGCCTACACTATAAACTAACTTTTTTTATCCAGATTTCTGACTCCTTGGGATTTTTTTTAAAGGGACATTAAAGTCCGAATTTATGAATGGTCTGATTCCCACCTCGTGGATACGAAGTAAAAAGTACATTATTAACTTGGAACCAGACTATCATTTCTCACGGTGAAATCTTCCAAGTTCCACTACAATAATTACCAATTTAGAAACTAATTACACACAAGACCGTCAAAATATACAATGTAAAGACTGAGACATATGACTGAAATCACCTCAAACTTTTCGGCATCCCTTCTAAAGCGCTGCAGATCAAATTTTAGACCAGCACCAAGTTTTCGGAAAAGGTCCATGGGGGTCGCCATCTTTACGTTTTAATCAAAGAGCACATGTGGTTGTTGAGCGCAATTTTGAAATGCGAGCTTTTTCCGAAATTGCGCAAACTCAGCTTAAGAGCGCATATTTCAAATCTGCGCAAGCAGATTTCAGCGATTTGTTTTTCAAAAGCGCTTAATTTGAACTATGACAGAAGTTTAGATAACCTCTCAAGTCTCATCTCTCAGAAAACTAAAGGTCACAGTTCTTTGGATCTTAACTCTTTTGTCCAAAGTGATATTTGTTCCGAAACTTGGGTAGATAATGAAAGCATAGATGAAAGCATAGCCTTGCTCTATGATGAAAGGACTGTATGTTCAAATTTCATCTGATATAGCGCCCTCTTTTGAATCAACTTCCTTCAGCTCGTGTTAATTTACCACATGGGGACACAGACACTGGAGGCAAACTCAACTAAGCTTAGAGCTCACATTTGGTGCTTGAATTGGGGCGTGGTGGTACCCCGGCCACCCCACCCCTTTGTGTCTTTATTGTGCGTTTGGAATCTCAGGAATTCCTTAGAGGATTTTAGCGGGGTGGGGGGAGGGAGGGGGGTACTTCTGAAAATAGTGTGTAAAAGTATGTGAACATTTGAGGGGTTTACCCTCTGCCCCCATATTAGGCGTGGTACTAGGAGTGCAGAGGGCCGGGGTTCATATCCACCTGGAGGACCCATCTGCAGACTAGCGCATGTTTTGAACGAAAAACTACTTCAAACATACTGTTAAAAAAACAGGGGCTAAATATTAACACAATGTTTCAAGACAGGAAACAATTTAAAGAGAAGTGAGTACTTTGAGGTTTATTTTCATTACGTCATCGTGCTATTTATAGATACATAACTACAAAATGCTACAGACTTTATGATACAGAATAATAGCAGTTTCTGCGATGGGCATTTTCTGTTTTTTTCCCTTATTTTTTTGCAATATGTCTCCCTAAAGATCCTTGTAAAATCTGCTTAAATTGTTAAAATGCAAAGATCAGTTGCATGAACTGCATAATAATACTCTTGTTTTACAAAGATTTTAACAACTTTTTTTAAAATTTGAATTTTTCGTCTTCAAATTCTCAACCAACAAGAAACTAATAAGCACTCAACCAAACAAATTCATTTTTAAAACCATCATAACTTAAATGAAATTCATAATGAAATTCATAGTTTTAAAATTGCAGTTTTTAGTTAAGAAAGGCAATACAGGTATTTGTCTTTGTTGACACAGCATTGTGTTCCGATTTATTCTGTATAACCATTCACGTTTGAGAATCAATTTGACTTTTGTTTGTTGCACACCTTGTAGCTTCTGATCAATCTGTTTCGTTGCAAAATTTTTGCACTGGATGTTCAAAAGTATTTTCAAAGCCACGTCAATCCAAAAGCCGAGTTTTGAATCAGTAAAGATATTCTCCATCAGTCCCTTAAACACACACAAAAACCGAAACGCCAAAATCCCACCAAAAATAAATAAACAGAATACAAACAGCAATCAAATTAAACTGCAAGTCACTACCAGAAAAACACAAATCACGAGCCCCTAAAACTCCCTGAAATAAAACTACGAGACTTTAAGACCAAAGCCCAGTTGCATTGTAGCAACAAGGGAAAACAATTACTCCAGAAGCTCCAAAAAGTTCAGAAAAATAATACCGTGCATGGGCACAAACTGTTTTTTCTTCAGAATGTTAAGTAGGAACAGCCAGGAACCACCGACTCACTAGATGGATAGAGGAGACTGTCTTAAAGTTACAGAGATTCAGTACTAATTGACTGAGACATAAAGAATGCAAGTATGCTACTGGTGAAGACGTATGGTGTAAATATCCATCCCTTATTGGTTGGACGTATGCGACGGCTTCCTCAGCCTCATCGCATAAGGGGAAGCCCTTACTGCTGGCTGCTGCTTTGCCTGTTGCTGTTGAGGGTCAGGGGATGTAGCTGCACCTGGGCCCTGCCTCTTCGCTGCTTGAGAAGACCCTTCTGATTCAGACTCAACGTCTACTTTAGTCTGTTCCTGGGACTGCGGCTGAGGCTGAGGTTGAGGCTGAGGCTGAGACTGAGGCTGAGGCTGAGGCTGAGGCTGAGGCTGAGGCTGAGGCTGAGGCTGAGGTTGTGGCACTTGCGCTGTGGCTTCAACCTGCGGTTCAGGTTTAGTCTGGACTGAAATTTGAGGCGGAGGTGTTGGTTTCTGCAGCGTTTGCTGCGGAAGCGTTTTCTGCAGTTGCTGCTGAACAACTTGCAGTTTCTGTTGCTGAAGGCGCTGCTGCTGGGCAACTGCAGCCGCTTGCTGCTGCTGCTGCTGCTGCTGCTGCTGCTGTGTCTGCACAGACCCTGTTGGTTTCTGGGCCTGGATTTGCTGCTGCACCCCCTGCACCAATCGCTGCGTTTGAGCCTGCAGTACAGCTTGCCGCTGGGCAGGCGACTGCTGCGCCTGCGAGAGCGTGACCACAGCAGTCTGCATCTTGGCCGGTTGCGTCGTTAGCGTGACCTGCACTGGAGATCCCGACTGGAGGGTGACCTGTGCCTGTATGCTTGCAGCCAGTTGACCGGACCCCACCACCTGCACTGTCGGTGTCCCGCTCGCAGGCTGTGCCTGCACCCTGGATGCCTGCGTACCAGGGACACTCTGTACCGTAACAGTTTGCTGTCCCTGGGCGGCGTTAGCCTGGGAGTTCTTCAGAGCTTGTGCCTGGGCCTGCGCTTGCGATAACACCCGAGCAAGATGAGTCATGTTCTGAGTTCCCCCGCTGGATACCAGCTGGGTCAGGATCTGTTTCTGAGCGGGAGTCATGATGTGTGTTTGACCCATGGACTTGGCGACAGTCAATAGGGAGGTTCCTGATACAGTGGGTATGATGGTGACCGGTTTACCGGCCTGTTGGATTGAGAGTGTTGCTCCGGCTGCCTGGGACTGCTTCACTTGCTGCTGGAGTTGCTGACGCACTGTAGCCAACTGCTGAACCTGAAATTAACCGAAACAAAGAAGAAAACTTCCTCAAATACAAACAATAAATATCGGTTTGTAGTTTTTTAATCACAGTAATTAATATTTTCCTATTTATCTAGTGAAATGTTTCCACTCGATAAGCACCTCTCTCAGCAAAACATTTCCACACAATGAAAAACCAACAACAAAACACCAACATTTTAAAAACATACAAAACGTCAAACGAACACAGATTTTGTTTTCAAGGTTGCTTTTCTTCTTGAAAAAGTTTGCACCTACGACCCCATGCGGAAGACTACCTAAACTATGCCAATTAACAGGTCAAACTGCACTAAAGATGTGCGCCCAATGTGAATACCAGGCCAGATGTTTTGATCTTGGAACGGCAGGGCAATATTTTTCTCTGTGAGAGAAAGAGAATCAATAAATTCTACTGAAACATTTCCAATGTCAACCAAGGCAGTGACCCAAGCATGGAGGTATATGCCTCTGTTGCCTCCATTGAAGACGAGCTTGAACGGAAACGGTAGCAAGTGATCTTTGCTGTAATTCATTTCAAATCTGTTCAATCAATAAAGAAATTGAGTTCACAGGAGAGTAAACAATTTTTTATCGTAAAGAAACTTTGAATATCTCGATTGTAAAAACAAAACCTACAGGCGCTGAAGTATGTTTTGCAAGGAGCTTCTCAAAATAAAGAAATTTTTTGACAGGTACGGCGACACAGACCTTTCTTTTGCAACGTCACCGTCGCAAGTTTTGCCAATCAGTTGTTGGCAAAACTACAGGGGGCCTTTACTGCAACAAAGTCAAGTTTATTATTTGACTTAAAAATTCTATCAAATTCATACCCATGTTACTGCTAAATACAATTTACAATCAGAAACAAAAAGTACATTTATAGTGCATAAATTTTTAAAAACAATTGACTAAAAAGGGAAAACCAGTCTATAGATTTTGTGAACCTCAAGACCTCCCATACTCAATGGTGGTCAATATTTGTAAACAAAAGAAAGGTCTATAAATCACAGACAGTCCCATAATTAATATGAAACGTCCTTCTTACCTGTCCAACACGTTGCACAACCGTTGGGCTGCCCTGTGCTTGTGAGGTCGTGACCCTTTGAACCCTGACCTGCTGCAGTTGTTGAGGGGTCAATCCACTGACCTGTTGAGACAGACTCTGGACACGCTGTTGCTGGCCGCTGGCGGTCTGCACAACCTGTTCAGAGTTTTAAAGAGCTTTTTGATTACATTGTCTTCTAAACACATTTCTGATTTTCAGCATTCACTAAACAAAAGATTTTGGGGATGATTTTAACAAAACCAAAGAAAGAGACCTTGACTTGGTGTTGTGTACAAAATAAAAGAGATGTCGCTTACAAGAAAAACAAGATGAAACAAGTGGAAAACAAAAAGAGGTCCTTGGTTTAAAGTCAACAAATCTGTGAGGTATGTATTTGATAAAATAATTTAGCACAAGCTGAGACCATTGTTGTGTTTATCTTTGAAAAGTCACGCACACAATCCATTCACTTAAACTCGTTTACACATTTGTTAACTGCTTACAGAAGTCAAAATCACTCTTTCTTGCCATTCAACTGACGCCTTCTTTGCCAAGGAAATAGTTAAGCTTTTCAGATTCAAACACGGGATTAGCAACATGCCATCACATACAAGTCAAGCTCCCTGACTGCACAAACAATAAGGGACGGCCTCAAATGTCCAAAATGGTTGGAACAATCTAATTGGATCGGATAAGTATTCCAACGCGTGCACCGGCGTACCGCCGGATTGTTTCATTGGAACTTTCAAAACACTAATGCGCATATCCACTCTGGTCGGATTGCGCCTGTATTTTGGCACAATGATGTGGTACAGATGAACGTTCTGATAGTCTAGAATATATTTCAGGTAGGTGCCCGCGAGAGCATTCTTTTGTACCTCGAGTGTGGTCGACTTTTGAGACCATCTCTTAGCAAGGCTTGTGTTCTTCACACCACATTAGGGCCATACCCCTTTCCACCCTCGGTCTGGGTTATTTAAAACGGATGGGCACGGGATCTTTTTTACCTGTTGATTAGCCAGAGAGCCGCTGACGGCGACAGTTACCGTTGGTGAACTGATTCGGATCTGAGCTCCACTGATGGTACCGGACGTTCCCTGCAGCTGACCCTGAGACACCACTGTGCTGACTGGGAGCTTCTGGGCAGCCAGGATCTGCTGGGCTTTCACGTTTAGCTGTTAAAAGAGAGATATTTGAATTGAAATCAAACTCACATTCAACAGAAACTTGTTACACAAATTTTGTTTCTGCATAAGCAGCTCTATCTGAGCTGCTAAGGGAGACAACAATTTTCTGCAAAGCACAAATGAGTTGGAAACCAGTTGCAAACTGTATATTTGACAAGGCATTTTAGAGGGTAAACTTTTTCTGATAGACACAATTTTTCGGTGCTAATCTTTTTTGCTTCAACAGCTCTTTGAAATTGGCTGCTGACCGTCACATTCTGCACTTACGATGCCCTGAAGGGGAGTGCCTTAAAAATCGTAACGGTAGGAACGTCCCAATTGGATCGGATAAGTATTCCGGTGTGTGCCATGGACCATTCCATTTGACCAATTCCTTTGGACCATTAGAACTTTCCATTGGAATAATCAAAATACTAATGCGCATATTCACTCATGTAAAGTTGCTCCCGTACTCTGGCACAATGATGCGGTCGAGCTAAAATGTCTTGGCGGTCCAATGGACTGCAGGCGTGTGCCTATGAGAACATTCTTTTGTGCCTAGAATGCGCCTAGATGCTCCCTGGAGCGCATGAAAGTATGGGCTGTAAGCAGAGAATTCCACAGTAAAAGCAATGCCATAAAATTGGGACCATCCAATGTGTGGGTACCACTCACCAGTTGCTGTTGCTTGGCCTGGTGCTGGACCTTCTGCATCTGAAGAATCTGCTGGAAGTTCATTTTGGACACGGTGTTGGGGATGGTCAGGGCTTTCATGGGAATGCTACCCTGTTGACCCTGAGTGAGACCCTTCTGGCCGCCGGACGCCGACCCGATGGTCAACCCGCTGACGGTGATACCCTTGACCCCTGCCACGGTGGTCAGCGGCAGAGTGGTGATGGCGGCCGTCGTCGTCGTCTTGGGGTTCTTCTGGTTGAGGAGCTGTTGACGTTTGATGAAAGCCGCCACCTCGTCACTCTTCAAGGAGCGGGTGACAGTCTTGCCTGCTAGCTGCTGACACAAAACAAATTTTTATCTTACTCAGTGACCACAAAAAAACAAACTACCATTTCACATCACATTCGAAAAAACCCCAAAACATCATGAACCAATAGTTGGATAAGAGTGACAAATGTTTTCAATGAAAGCAGTTTTTTGCAGTCTTGCACTATCCAACAATCAGTCACCAATGGTTGGATAAAAGTGAATTTGTTTTCATGAACTTCAATTTTTTGAAGTCTCGCTCGATCCATTAGTCAACCACAGACCTGTACAAATTTTTGTAAGTACTTTCAGATACCAACCCAAACTTTGCTCTGACAGATGACTGGGCAAATCAATTCCATTTTAAAATTGTATTTATTGGTTGGAAGGGGGGGGGGGGGGGTCAACGCTGTCTCTTGGACACTTCAAGCAATTTGTGATAAAGTTAAAAACAGACATGACAAAAACAAACGGACCTGTGCTCTCTGTTGTCCAGCTTGCGTCAGCTGAGCCTGGGTGAGGGTGGAAGTTGCGCTGACCACCGCAGCCACTTGACTGACCGCTACGGTGCTGGTAGATGCTTTCTGCCCTGTTTGTAGCTGGACTGCTTGTGCCTGAGCCTGGGCCTGGGCTTGGGCAGCTTGGGCCTGGGCCTGTGCCTGATGGAGACGCTTCAGCTCTGCTTGCTTCAGCTGGAAGAAAAGGATAATTTAGGAATGTGAGTCATTCTATTATCTGCACTCAGAGAACCTATTCATAACTTTCTATTGTTTTCATGATACTGATAGAGGGAGAGATATCATGCTCCCAATCCAAAATTTCCTTATCTGTTTATGTTAAAACAGACAGAACCATTAAACATTTTTTTGAGTTCTTTCTTCAATCACTTATTGTGGGGCAACTACTGCAAAACTGAGGGTGCTGTCTCCTTTATAAGTCAGCATTTCGATCAGTATGCTCAGATGAGAATGAAAAACACTTGTCAACTGTTGAATTGAGTGCTAACATCCTGCTTAATATTGTACATGAAGTGGAAAATGCATGAAACAGCAGATATAAGAAGAAGCAGGAGTTGTTTGAAGCTAATCTCTCTCTCTCTGCACAATGAAAATTTTGGAAACCCAAAGCACTTTCATCTTTACTGGTTCATCAAAGAGATCGTGAACTGACCTTGATCTGGGCCTGCTGCTGGGCAGTCACTTGCTGCTGGGTGAGCTGCTGCTGTTGCTGCTGCTGTATTAGCTGGTGTTGCTTCATGGCTTGCTGTTTGATCATCTGGAGGTTGAAGTGCGCCGCTGCCATCTTGGCTGTATTACACAAGGGTTGAAATGAACGAAAATTTCATGGGAGCAGGGTGCTTTTGAAAGGTATACTTCTTAATAGAGTACAATTGAATCAATCAAAACTTCGCTTCAAGAAAGTCAAAAACCTAAAAGAAACCAAATAAATAAAGGAAAACCTTTGACTGAGGAAAAAAAAAAGATCAAATATCCATCCTGTCAAAACAGCAAAAATATAAGAAACAAGTTAAGAGGAAATTAGTTTCCTTAATAAAACTTGTGGTTTTGTTTGATTCAACACCTTTGACAAAACAGACCCCAAAAAGTATTCCATTCATACCAGTTAGTGCCGTGCCAGTGGGTGTGGTCCTAGCCTGGCTACCAGTCCCTGCCGATGTAATGACAACCTGTGTGCCTGAGCATACTGCTGTGCGAACCTGGCTGGTGATGATGCCTGCCGAGCTAGGCAGAGTGACGTGCGCCACCGTGGTGCGGATGCCCTGTGCCTGGGCACGAACAACCTGGGCCAGCGAACTTGCAACCTGGTGGTGGAAAGGTACGATAGCGTTTAGAACCAAAACTCAAATTTGAGGGTGTGGGCACCAATTACAACGATGCAAATGATATGGCATTTTGGCTGGTAACCCAAGTCGGATAAAACCGTAAAAAAAAAAATATCCAGGGATGCTTCTGTCATACATGTAAACTTGTGGGGACATTCCATCGTGAACCGTGCACAGTACATGCACTCATTGTGTTACGCTTCGTTTGCCCGGGAACAAAGAAGGCCAAAGGGTACTAGAATTTACAGTGAACGAAAAAGCCACATTTTCTTGAAAGAGACTTAGAATTCCCGGAACATTTTATGAGAACATTTGTTGTCTTTACTTGGTGAAGTCATGGTTTCATTGTGACAACATCATTCCTGACCCCCCCCCCCATCAAAATTTGAATAATTTCAAAAAATTCAACCTGCCTTTGTGCATGAACAAGTTAAGGATATGCCGGCCATAAGTGGTTAGTATGCATTTCACAGCACACAGGATCTACAGTTTCTTGATCAAAGATCAGGGCCCAGTTTCAGAGCTGCTTAAGAAGAAAAGATTGTTCAACAATTGTCTGCTGAACAGAAATCAGCAGGATACCAATCACAAACTGTACATGTGACATGGTAGTTTGGCTGGTAACCTTACTCCGCTAAGCATAGTTTTGTTGTGCTTTTTGTGCTTAAGCAGATCTATGAAATAGGACCCAGGTGAAAGTGCAAGCACTCTCTTAAAAGTAGTTCCGGAGTGTAAAACTTACAGTAGCCATGACTGGAGTTGAACCAGCGATGGTCACAACGGTTCCGACCTGCTGTTGGCTCATGCGCTTGTTGATACTCGCAAATGAGTTACCGGGGATGGCAGCCACCACTCCAGGGGTGTTCACCACAATGCTATTGGCGCCGGTGACGCGGATTGCGCCGGTACCCAGTGCAGTGCGGTTGATAGTGCCTGATTGCTGCGTAGTGGAATGATACAAGAGGAATCGTTGTTAATCCTTTAGATACCCTAAGGTTGCTTTTTGAAACCAAGGCTTGGATTTGGGCTTTGTCAGTTATTCAAAAAGCGTGTGCTTTCCTTACTGGGCTTCAAACAGGTAGATGGAGCCCAAGCTGGAACCTGAGCCCAAGCCGGATCCTGAGCCCAAGCCGAAACCCGAGCCCAAGCCGGAACCTGAGCCCAAGCTGGAAATTGAGCCCAAGCCAAAACCTGAGCCCAAGCCGGAACCTGAGCCCAAGCCAGAACCTGAGCCCAAGCCGGAACCTGAGCCCAAGCCGGAACCTGAGCCCAAGAAGTGGTTTAGAAAACAGCCTTAGTTTCAGTATAATCATCTCCATAAAAGCCAAGACGTGATTAATACTTCGCAAATACTCAGTGTGCTTGAGTTAGCTGTGGATTGAGGTGCAGGCTGGTCTAGTTAGCGATAAAATATGTCTACAACTAGACCAGCATGCATCTCACTCCATGGCTAACACGTGCGTACCAAGCATTGGCAAAGTAGCCTATGGTAGAAGGTTTTTGGAAGGTCTTGGGGTAGGGTGGAGTGAATGAAACCTGTAGGAAAAGTTAAGCTCGAATCACTAGAAATTTTCAACAACCCACTGTCTCTTCTTGAGAGATACACAATACACCACAACATTTTCACAAGACAAACAGTCGGCAGAAAACTGCCTCACAGTTTATGTGAAAATATTCAAAATCAATTAAGTACTAAAAGAAACCTGGGTATTTCATTTCTATTACAGCATGCTGTAAGATTATGGTCGGGGTTGAATTTGAGGTAAACCGTACCATAACCGCCGCCGTGGTTGCTGTAGCCACTGGTTGTACAACTGCTGCTGAAGCTGCTGCGGCTTGCTGTTGCTGCTTTGCTTGGGCCTCCTGGATACGCTGTCTCTGTTGCTGCTCCGCTGCCGCCTGTTACCATGGAAAAAGAAACGATAACACACACTTTAGAAGGTGTTAACACATCACAACAAAATTCAGGAATGAACTAAAATATTCCGTGAATGTGGCGTCATTGGATGTTTTAGAATGTTGACCAAATTTGTACTGAAGGTGCTCAATGCAATGGTATTTTACACCACTTCAATGCGAGGTTGGGGACTTGCAATTTTGTTTCCAGATTCAGAAGGACCATATGTATTAGGAAATGAGTGCATCACAAAACTGAATTTGACCTTAAAGCCCATCTTTAACGTCATACACGATGATTGGAATTAGTATCAAGTTTCTATAATCAGTGAGCTTTCAGATGGAAACTAATCACCGTTTTTATTTCTTGACTACGAATCCTATATTTCAACTGGGCCTAATTTATTTTAAGTAGCATAAATGTATGCTCACCAGACTAAGGATACCAGCCAAAATACCATGTCACATGTAACATCTGTGACTGGTATCCTGCTCCTTTTCGCTTAGCAGAAAGTTATCAAGCAATATTTTCTGCTTAAGCAGCTCTACGAAAACGGTACATGCATGTGTGAGGTGAATTCAAATAATCGTTCAAATATAGAAATATTAGCACCAATGCAATTTTTCTGGATACCGTAACGGTATCTCGAGTCATCTTGGCCCAATTTTATACTAGGGACTTGCCTTTTTCTCTCTAGCTATCCTCTCTGCTCTCTTGGTGGCAGCCTGAATTGGTGACATTGGTTTATCATAACTGATACCAAAGTCATTCAAGACAGCACTGTGTTTGGGGTTCTTTAACAGCGGGTTATTCAGTCTGTAAAACAAAATACATACAACAAATTATTTTTTTGGAATTACATTAAAGGTACGGCCATAGATTTGTTTGTAGGCAGAAGTATAAGATACAACAAAAGTCACACGTGAAAGTCTCAGCTGAAGACAATGTCTACTTGCTGAGAAAACAGCAACAAATTATCACAGTATTTTCACAAGAACGTCGAATCCATCCACGTTTAGCGAGGTCACAGCGGGTACCAACAGCATCTCTGGCTGCAGCATCCGGTTAACCCTGGTGTTTCTGGTTCACATAGCAAGCACCCTTGTTTACAGGTGTCCTCAGGCTTACAAGCTGCAGTGATCAAGTTCACTCATGAGGCATTCTTGGCTTCATTACCAGAAATATATGACAATAACAACAGTATAGGGGCGCAGAAGCGCTATACTTCACTTGTGCTTGTTTTTATCACACAAGATAGTTATCTTAAAGCCCTCCTTATTCTTCAAGACGAACTGTTACTTTCATACTCACACTTGCTTGAGATACGGCTGTCTCTTGCCGATCACCGTCTTGATCAGTTCAAACTTGTCCGAGTAGAAGTTGGTGTGAGACGCGTTCCCGTCCTGGGTGTGAAGCTGGCTGGTCTTCATCGGGCGATTGTTCTTCGTCTGCTGGGGAGGGACATGACAAAAAAATTTAACAGGGATGATCACAGCTTGATGAAGGATTATACCAGCCTCACTACCGTGAGCAGCGCCGTATCGATACATCGCGTCATTTAACTTTCCTACATTGATTTCGTATGGCATGAAAATTATCAATCTCTTTGACCTTTGACCTTTTTGCCAGGCACACTACTGACTATTCAAGGTATCTAGTTCAGGTTGTGATATCACCAAACTCAAAGCAGCAGCACTGGAAAGGCGGGCTGTGGTGGGAGCGGTACCAGTGATTCCAGCAGGGTACAATTTGAGGAGGAGAGACCATGGGCAAACAAGAGAGAGAGTTCTCCAGGAATAGACCATGCAAGTTTCGCACGTAAGCTCACATTGCAACCCTTTAAACTGCGCTAGATTTTGTCCTTTAAGCGTTTAAGCAAGGTACCTGGGACCAAAGTGGTCCCCAAAATGTCCAAATTCATGCGAGACTTGCACGGTTTAATCCTGCTCATTACTGCTTAAAGCAAGGTACCTGGGACCAAAGTGGTCCCTAAAATGTCCAAATAAATGCGAGACTTGCACGGTCTATTTCTGCTCATTTTTGACGCCATGATGGAGTCCAACATTGAGTCAATACTTACCCTGTATATCCCCTTGGACTTCTTCTGTTTCTTAGGGTTGGTGTCGTACAGGATCTTGCCTTCTTCTCTCGGGATGATCACTGTCTCATAGCGATGGCGACATTGCTTCGGGGAGCGGTAGATACGACAGCATCCATTGACGATGTCGCTGACCAGATCCCAGTTGATCACATGACCAGGCACGACAGCTTGGAGGGTAAGAGGAAGCTCTTGAAGTGCTTGGACGGCCTAAGAGACGGGGAGAAGATGCGGAAGGCCATTACAATTTGTCATGAAGGATACTTGACCATTTCATTTATTTCTATCAGGGATGAGATTTGATGCATGTGAAAATTCCTTGTGGGCCTGGGTTCCCCCTCTTCCAGACCAGAAATTGCCAGATGTTACAATTCAGGAGGTTTACAGACTCAGTGCATCACCAGAAATACAAAACTACAAGTTTGGACAAACTAAGGACAATTCCTTTCTCACATTAGTTTTTGCTTTACTCCATTCAAGAAAGTTTGAAGGCTCAAAGAGATTTTGAGAAAAACCCTGAAATTAGGAAAAATTCCCTCGACATCGACACCCATGATACATTTGAGTTGTGCCATTTTGAGAGTCATATTTGGGCTACTTTGAAGTGAGAATTTTGGGTGACACTCGCGCAGTCGGACATAAACAGCATCTTTACATGCAACTTGACCAACAAAAAGGCAGACCATGGGTAGAGAGTTACTGACTGCCACATCAGTGCAACGGGCTCTCTCATTCTTTAGTTGCTTTTATTTAACACCCAAGTACATCCTTGTCATTTGATTGGAGGATTAGAGGTCACACGGTATTCCTTCCTTGTGGTTTATTACTTGGTATTCATTGTTCCCACCATTCCCTATGCCATTAAGTATGCATTTTGGTACTATTCAGCGCGAGTCTTCGTTCCATCCTTTTTGCACTATTGTACGCTAGTAGAGATACAGCACCAGCCAGCCCCCTCCCCCACCTCAATCCCTAAATTGAATTTCAGGTGAAACCATGTTCTCACTTTACCTGTAACAAAGCCCAGTCCTCGTTGATCAACCACTCGTGACGGTCAGCGGTCTTGGTGTCCGTGGCGGTCGTTCGGTGAACTATGGGTAGCGGCTTGACCACCGGCTTGCCTGCCATGGCGCGGAGCTTCTGCTGCTTGGCCTCGCGTCGCATGCGCAGGAGGGCAGCCGAGGGACGATTGAAGAGCGACTGGGGCGGGGTCATTATGTGAGCCGTGTGGTGAGGCGTCTCACCAGCCTTGGTGTGAGTTTTGATCTTCCGGACACCTACTATGGGAGAAAACAGAGTATTGTACAAATGAAATCTACCTGAACTTACCTAGATACATGATCTACCATATGTAATTTTGTAAATGTTATATATAAGAATTTGATATTGACTAATAGGGAGACCGCCAACATAGCTGGATAGCTCAGTTGGTAGAGCGCCGGTACGTTAATCCGGAGGTCATTGGTTCAAGTCCCGCTCCAGTCAATTTTTCTTTGATCAAACCCAAATTATTAAAACAAAATCACCCAGTCAGTTTCCCTTGTGGTTTATTACTTGATATATAAGAATTTGTTTACATCAATAGCTTTTTTATATACGTTAATCCCTCTTTGAATCAAAACTAATTTGAGTGACATGGCTTGTTGTTGCCTTGTCTAGGCACCCCTTCAAAAAGTGTCCATAGGCTTTAAAAAAGTGCGTGAACAAAATTTATGTGATGCAAGACAAGTTAAATGAACTTCTTCTTTTTTTTCATTTTTAGGTGTTCGGACAAAAGTCCGAAGACCTCTTCTTATTGTTCGGTTTTTTTTTAGTTTTTTTTTTTTACTTCTTCAGCTTCTTCTCGCCGTCGATTTTCCGCTAACAAAGACACACTTCCTAAGCTCACATAAACTTGAAACTTTAAACATAGTTAGATATTCATTAGTAGATGAAACCATTTTTAGTTTCGTCATGATGACGTCATCAGGTGTCGAGTTACGTTAAATCAAAGTTTAATATTTGAAAAAATCATAACTCCAAAAAAACACAATGGATTTTCACAATCTATACATCATCGGATAGGCCTGGTATGACTCTAAAAACGCTACACTGAACGCGACCTCATTTGACCTTGACTACCGGTTCAAACCGGAAGTTGAATATTTAAAAAATTCATATCTCAAAAACTACTGATCATTTCATCACAATTTTTACATCAGATTGTAGTCCTGTCATCCTTCCGAAATTTTTTCACAGAAATGATGCCAATATGACCTTAACTTCTGGTCCTAAATGGGTGTTACAGCCAATGCTAGTATTAACCGCAGTTTATTTGTGTATAGAGAAAAGCGCTGTAACTGACTGTCCGCTCCATTATTCATAAGGTTCAAAGTCCACGAAGCCTGTGCGTATAGTCCCACGGAAAAGTATCATTGCGTTGTTTATTCTTGTGCGTAGTAACAACACGTGTCCCGCAGATAAAAAACTCAAACTCATTCAAAGTTCAGTGTGAATTTAGTTCCGTTGTGCTCGTCTGATGGCTTAATGGAAAACAAGGAATACAAGAGGAGGTTTTACTGAGATGTCCACCTGCTTTAGGGATTTGTATGACTTTGACTAAATGACAAAAACTTCAACTGAAAAAGAACAACATTGGTTTGTTTCTCATCAAAACACCGAGACCCACGTCACGTTGATCGACGTGACCATGCCTGCCAAAGGCGCTCTAGGCCCTCTGAGTATGCCCTTCAGACACGGTGATTAAAATGGTAAGCTTTTATTTCAAAACCACCGTTAAAAAGAGGGGGCTTTCCTTTTTTGTCTACAATAATATTGATATGTTTCATCCATGAACTTGCCTAGTGTTTTGTTTTTGTTTTTTTACTTTCAAAAATCATTTTTTTGTCATGGTTTAATTTTCAACTATCGGATTGAATTGATGCTAATCCCCGCTCAGGTATATTATGTATATGTACTGTGTATGGAAAAAAACATAACTCGTGAACCAAAAAGGGTTTTGACTTTGAGCTAACCATGTACTTAGACCTTAGTGTGTCAATGAAACCACAGAGGTTTTCGGCATGATTACGTCATCAATGACGTCATAACATTGAATCAATGTTAAATTTTTACAAATGGAAAACTATAACTGCTACATACCAGATCTTTGGTCTATATGAAAGACCATGGAGTGTATTTTTTTAATTTTACACAAAGTGTGACCCTCTGTGACCTTTACTTCTGGTCGAAACTGAAAGATGCTTATTCCATACTTAAAAACTTCATATCCCATTAACCAAAAAAGGGTTGAGACCTAAAACTTTACATACATGACCCGAGTGTGTAGATGAAACCGCAGTTATTTTCGGGATGATGACGACTCGATGGCGTCCTTACATTAAATTAACTTTTATCCGGAGAACCAAAATTGTTATATTCATAACTTGCACCATCCCCAATGATCACACAAAATGTGTCTCCCTGTGAGCTTCAATTCTGGTCAAAACCGAGAGCTTAAGTGAAAAAAATCACTCCCGGTCCTCGTTTTGAGGCCTGCAAACAATATGATTTTGAAACCAAATGGTCCCTCTATATCAAATACAGTTTTACTCATAGGACTTTCAATTCCAGCAAAACAATAACTAAAAGCATATGACAATTTCAAAAACTTATCAGGTACTTATGAATCTCAATGTCTTGATAAAAATAAAATGAGCTATGAAAACGGAATGATTTCATCGGTTTTTAAATTAATCAAAGTTTTTTATTTCAAATACGAAATCTTCTACCATTCACTTTACGTATCAATTTGGCGTACTAAGTTATGTTTATTTGGTTTTCTCTTTGAAAACACTACCTCTGCTAACTCGAAAATGTCTACACCGAACACCTTGTTTTTGTTATGGAACAAAAACTTATGTCTAGTTGTTATTATAATTGTTATTCAGTTGGCCACTGATACAGGATAACGTACAGCAGTGAAAACAAAATAAAAAATATAAATATGTAATTGTGATGCAAGGATGTTCGCTGTTGAAAGCGCCCTCATGCAGTCAAAAAGACGGTGAATCGTTCGCAAGCCCTAAAGGGTTAAAGAGGGTTTAACTGAGGAGCACCCTACCTTGGTCCACCTTGGCCTTCTTGTGTTCTTTCTTGACGTAGACCTGTGGTAGCTGAGACTCCATCATGATGGAAGACTCGTACATGAGGCTGGCAGAGTAATCCACATACACGTCATTCTCATCTTGAGGTGGTGTGGGTGGAGCCCACATCTGTACCAATCAAATGTAGTGAGAAGTGCTCATTAATTACCTCTGCCTCATACATATTGATGAGCGAATACTATTTCTAATTAATTGAGCTGTAAGTGCATGTGAATACGCTTCAAACATATTGATGAGCTAATACTATTTCCAACTAGTTGAGCTATTAAAGGTATTATACAGGATTAAAATTTAAAAAAATGAAAAGTGATTATGAAGTTCACACTAGAACTCTGTTTTTTCTGTGGAATTTCCCTCTGAAATGAAGTCATATTCGAGAAAACTGTATCTGACAACCTAAAAAACTGCAACAGCTGATTTCAGTTGTTGCAACCAAAGTTAAGGACATTGTGTTTACATGCTGACAATTGTGCATGGTTTTTCACTATTTTTTCCTGACTCATGCAACAGATCAAGCCCAAACTTTCACAGGTTTGTTATTTCATGCATATGGTTGATCATACAAAACATGAACACTGTCTGCGACTATTTTGTCAGCTCTACCAATCCTGTATAACACATTTAGGTGCAAGTGGCTACACTTCATACATATTGATGAAGTACCTCCTATTTGGTCAAAATGAAGTTGTTTTCTTATTACTTTATCTCTACACATACAAGTTAATCCTGTTGGTTAGCCATTGCATCACAGCGTGAATATCTGCTACATGCCCATAGCTTTTGTTACACCCGGCTTCACAGCTGCTGCTGGCATACCTTTGTGTGTAATTTTACCCCCAAATCACCCATTTCATCATTCAAAAGCATTTCTTACGACAGAAACTTAAAATCCCGAGAGGACCTTAGTCTTAGACAAACATACAACTTACAAGTACGTAAAAGCCACGTCCAGAAATCATCATAGAAAAACTAGCTCCATGCAACTCCTTATAATGATATGGTAGTATGTATATGGATGTGCTTCACTCAGTTCAAAGTAAAACATGGGCAAGCCAACTCCAAGACTGTTGCAACCAAGATTTCATGTGGCGACGACGTCAGGTGAATTTGGTTAATCTGGTTCATGCACTATCCTCTTCAATTGTGCAATGTTAATTCTAATGTATGCCACACCAACTTAAAACACACTGGTTCCAACAACTACTACTGGTCGGGAGGAAACAGACTGTGCACTTCTCGAGCATATTCAAACTTCAGGGACTAGGTTGGTCCCAAACATACAGAGTTTTGTATGCGCCCAATTCTGTTTCTTCAAATACACCCGGTTCAGGCTGAGTCGCACGGAACCAAATAGATTAGGAGCGACTCTAGGTCGACCCAAATAAATTTTGGTTTCAGACCAGCGAACGTACATAACATTTACATGACAAGATCGATGTCTGAAACCAAGATGCTCCAAAGTCGTTCCGAACGACTGCAACAAATGATCTTTTGATTCCAGTGTGTCCAGTCACTTTAGATGACAAAATGATTGTACTATATACAATTTGGAATTGTGTTTATAACAAATTGCTATGGGTGTTTTTATTTTCAAGAATTTTGTGAAAATATAATTTTAAAAGATTTGATTTCGACTTGGATATGCTTGAGAGTTGCGCAGTACATTTATTTGCACCGAGAAAGTTTTTGTTTCAAGATTTATAAAAAAAAACCCTTTGGACTTGCCTATCATGTGTTTTGCAAACACAAGAAAAATCACTTTTTGTAAAAAGAATTAGTAATAATAATAATAATCATAATCATAATCATAATAGTGGCTTCTTATATAGCGCTCATATCCATCACTCGGTGACACTTAAGGCGCTTCAACATTCAATATTTTCCTGCAAGGTATTTGGGGGGCTACGTTTGAAGTATGAGACCTACTCCTTTACATAGCACCATGTAATGGTTTACAAGGTGCTGTGGCGCAATATGCAGTCAATCCCCCCAGGAATGCTGAAATGACTTTTTCTCAAATTTCACAAAATATATCTCGGTTTTGGAGACGGATGTAGACAATTACTTGCATGTGCTACAGATGGGTGCGCATGTGATGTAATGACTTACCAACAGGGGTGTGTGTTTTTGATGCAGACCCTAAAATTGGTAGATAGCTCAGCTGGCAGAGCACCAGCACGTTAATCTGGAGGTTGCAGGTTCAAATCCTACCCTAGTCAATTTTTTCTTTGTTCAACCCCAAGTTATAGAAACTGTTTTATTGTCAGTGAATTTTATGTCAAAGACTTGGTTCTGGTCAGGGGCGCCAAAACACAACCCTTGATAAATATGCGGAGACATGGATCTTAATAGACCTTCATCATGCTGCCATGTTGGTCATGTTCCCTGTATCCAATAGCAGAAATAAATGCTAACATTCATTGCACAAAATGGGAACCAGACTATTTTTTCTTCCAGCCTCGGTTTGGTTACAATGGTTGGGATGGTTGAAATCAAGATGGCCGCACCATGATAAAGGTCTGTACTCTGACACCTGTTGTACTTACCGGCATGGTCTCATTTGTGTTGGATATGTACACCTAGAAGGAGAGAATAAACAAGGAACTTGCAATAATTCGGAATTGAAGCAACGGCAGGGCGTGAAAGAGACAGGATTTTGAAGGGGTGGCAAACATCCGTCTCTGTTGTACTCCCCATTGGCACAATAAATTGATTGGAGGAGGGATTTGGAAAACTATTTTGCCCGTCTTGTTACAAAGGCAGAGTTGGGCACTTTTTGAAGTAATTGGGGCGTTTCTTTAATTATTATTCACACTGAAGTTGCGTCTAATTGCTTGCAACTCTGAAGTATTTTGGAGGATACCAGGCAGTCAAGCAGCCGGCGGCTGCTGGATTCATTTCAACGATTCCTCCCCCTTTTTGGTTTCTTTGCCGATTGTATTTGGGATCCATTTATATTTTTCTTTAAATTAGCACATTCTTCGTTTTTATCTTGTGAATTCAATATCTTCCGCCGCCATTAAAGACTGAAAGGAATACAGGTGATCTTCAAGCAAGTGGTCCCAAAAAAGTTCATAAGATAAGAAGGGGTTAATTGACTGAATATCTTTGACATAGGCAGAGGTCAAATCACTTCAGTCTTATTGAAGGTAATATCCTTTAAACATACTTTGATCTGAAAATATTCTGTAGGTTGAGAAAGTTTTTTCAAGGAAGGATTTTGACGGCTACATGGTCTATGAAAAAAAAGGAAGTTATATAAGAGTTTTTTTCTCTATGCCTGTATAGAGCTGAAATATAACCCGCGGACCATCCCACTTTTTTGTGTTCAGAAGCTGCTTTTTGTCAAAATGGTCCAGTAATTTAGTTTGAAAATACAGATTAAAGGAATTCACGAGTTAAAAAGAAAAAAGTTCCATTATAAATCTTGATAGATGACGGACCACTGGTGTGTTCTTTTTGTGTCCGATTCAAGTCTTACATTTTTCATAAATATTACACTTTGACTCATCATCAGTGTTTGCGAGGAAAAAACTTGGCCAAAAAGATTTTGAAACACCAAATCTTCACTGCGATATCCAAGTCTCGGACCTGAAACCACCTCTGGTGGATTCTTACTGGAGTTATATCAAGACCAAAACAGTTCTTGCATGAATTGTTTTTTACAGAGTTGTACCACCATCATTCTTCTAGAAGTTTGCTTTCCAAATCTTGTAGAAAGTAGCTTTCATAAGTTTGCTCTAGAAGTATCTTTTTACCACTGTAGTGACTTGTATGTCTAGCAACTCGTATAACAGCCAATTAAAAAGAGAAAGCCAACTTTTCATAGTCCATGCTTTGATTTTGCAAATTGTTGTTAAGATGGTCAAAGAGCACTGTTCACTGACAAAAGTGCTGGGGAAAAAAACCAAATCAGAAATCTGACAAGTTTTGTAACGGTTGTAATGGAAGATGCAGTCATTGTGACATCATCAGGAAACTGTTGACATCTGGAATCGTATATCAGTCATTGCCCACTACACTACACCATCCCTGGCCCACAGTTTGTATCTCCACCTCCAATGGTTTTTAAGCTCAGATTGGCACAGGCAAAACAATTTGATTTCCTCACACAAAAATAGCCAGAAAAACGTACTATGAACTCTAGTGAAGACAGTGAGTTAGGTGACAAAGTGAATTTGGCATTTTCTTCCACTCGTTATCAGCCAAACCACATCCACTGAACTTATACCATCAATTTGGAGAGAGATAGTGTATGGGCCAGGACAGATGTAATCAGAAGGCGACCGTTGTATTGCAAAAAGAAAAACCTGGCAGAGCCAAGCATATTCAGAACAGCCATAAAGTTCACAAGAAGTGTAACAAATTGTGTTTACAGTTGCGTCAGAAAATCAACGTGTACTTTCTGGGACTGATAAAGAGAGATTTTGTAACCTTCGTTTGGCAAGAAATTTGTGTAACTTTCTCCTTAATACCATTCCCCTACCAAGCCTGGCCGAACTCAGAGCATTGAAAAACCAACAGAAGTCAAGACACAAACAGTTTTCTCAAGCTTATATTTGTTGCTTTTATTCATCCCATTTTTCTCTTCTTCCGTCTTGCTATATCAATACAAAAATACTGGGAACACATATGCAGAATAAACATTTTTTGGTTTTTTTTTTTTTAAAGTTTAAATAATCCTTAAAATTATGAAGTTAAGTTTTCGATAGCAGAGTCAACTCAAAGGGGATGTAGGGCACGATTCAACGCAGAGTACCTCTGGGCAATTAGATATCGATAATCAAGACTGAAACAGTGATTTCATAACACATTTTTAAAAACCTAATCACTACATAGTCCTTTGAATAGCTCTCGTTATCAAGATGTCTTTTGCCCATCAGGTTTCAACACATTTCCACAGGGTAAGCTTTTTGAGCTTGGTCTTTCTACGGGTGAAAACCCAAATCTGTCATGCACCGTGTATCCTTTTTTTAACTTGAAATTGTCTATACAAGTGTGCCTACTTCTTCACCCAATAAACTCATGGTCCCTGATACAAGCAACAAATCAAAACAACTTGTGCAAAATTGTAGCTTTTTGCCGTGAATGCAAACTGAATACTTTCAGGTATAAAACAAACTATCAAAAGACCAGAAAGAAATATTAAGTAATTCCTAGATTGAACGGTTGAATTTGTATTTACCGCATTATTCCCGAAAGATTGTAACAGTCAAAGACTGTCAATGTTTTCTTGATGAAGTTTACTTTCCTTTGACAAATACACCTTTTTCTTTACATCTAACACGAAAAGTTATCCTCTAGTACATTACAATATCAGGGAAAATAGCTTTCAAAGTGTCAAAGCAAACCCCCCAAAGCACTGGATAAAGAAGTTCCTCAAAACACAATTAATTTCAAACCAAAGAATTGCATGTGTCTCTTGATTAGTTAACATCAATTTCAAAAACATCCACTTCTCTCTTTTTCGTTCAACCCCCCCACCCCCTTTCAAACTAACATTTGTACACATATTGAAACCCACCTTCCCTGCATGCCTTTTGTCACTTTAAATAAATAACCTAAAAATAACGACCTAAATGTCAACTGGGAACGGGATGTTTACGCGGGCGCCCCCTACCTCTCTTCGCTTTGGGAGTATTATCAGTTAAACTGGGGGTCCCGCCCCTTGCGGGGGAGACATCCCTTGAATTAGCGGTTGAACTGCTCCTAGAGCTACCCCTTGACAAGTTGATTAAATCTCGGACAGACAGTGAGGGGCTGGCCGAGTGGTGCCGGCTTCGAGATCGAGTTCGTATCAGACTGTCCGCTAGCTCAGCACCGCTTTTTGCACGGGTTCGAGGGCCTGTGGTTTTATCTACAGGGAGCTGATGTATTTTGGCAAGTTTTTGCTTGAGGGCCGACTTCGCGAGCTGCTGAGGAGTGGGGATCTTCGTGCCTTCTGATGTAGCCCCGTCTGTAGAGCCTTCAGTGAAATTCTCCACAGGAGTTGGTGGCTGGACTGGACCATCAGTGGCAGCAGGTACAGTGACCACACTAGAGCTACTCTTGGAATTTTCTGGCATTTGGCTTGGGATGGTTAATGACTTCGGAAGGGCCAGATCCAAAGCAGTTGGCGATGATGGTAACAAGACCTTGGATGGCAAGGGTTCTGAGGGCGGGGACGCTAAAGGAGCTGGTGATTTCATCATGGAAGAGAACAACTTGAAGATGTTGCGTTGCTCGGGACTATCACTGCCTGGTTTAGGGGAGCTCTGCACAGAATCCTCATGTGCAGAGTTGATATTGCCCTGTGACCTGTCGCTATTTGTTAATACTTCATTGATACTTCGTTCCGGAGTCCATGCTTGTGCCGTTTTCAACTCAGGAGCAACAAGCAAGGGGCTGGGGAGATTGTCAAACAAGTTGCGCTGTCCGTTGTTTTCTGATTTGGGTGGTGAGTTGACCAGCGGTATCGTCTCTACTGTCGTGTTCACTGGATCCAAGTTTTGTCCTTGGTTTGTGACCAGAGAGTTCTGTTGTTGCAGGGGTGGTGAGAGATCCAGCGGTTCAGGGGAATCAGAAAGGGCAGGCAGAGGTGGGGACTGAGTGTTGGGGGAAGAATGTGTGGAGGGGGGCGAATGTGTTGGATTTGGGGAGCGCTTGGTGGAGTAGGTTTGAGGACTGGAATAGATCTCCGGTATTGATGGCTCACTTGGAGCTAGTTCTCCTAAGAATGGCTTTTGAATCTCAGTCATGCCTTCATTTTGATTTGCATGTGATTTCCCTTTTTCCAAAATATCTTTAAGTTCTTCCAGAGCATTTTTACTCACTTCTTCCGACTCTAAGTTACATGCGAATTGCATTTGCATTGGCCCAGTTGGTCCATGAAACTTGGATTCAGCTTGTAGTATAGGAGGTTCAGTCTGTGGCGACACCTGCGAGAGTGCATCAGCTCCTGCCTGTGTCTTCATCTCCCTCTTGGTCTGAAGATTTAGAAGCAATTCCACCTGCATTTCAGGAGACATTTGCTCTGATGACGGCCGACTGGGTAATCGGACCTGTGATGTCCCCTGCACTTGTTGACCAGGCTGGGAGTTGAGAACATGCGCTGGGTTTGCTTCGCTTGGAACACCTACGCCATCATTGTGCACCTCCTGAGATGCCAAGGCCTGAACAGCAGGTTCAGGAGGTTGAACATCCATTGCAATCTGTGGCTCTACTTGATTAGAGGGTTTATCGACTACCAGTCCAAGTGACACATCTCGAGCCCGCTCCACAGGTGGCACCGGTTGGATCTCTTTTTGTTTAACAAGTGGTTCTGACACTGTAGTGGGCGGGGGCCCGACAGTAGCCTGGGAAAGTGTTGGCATCTGAAGTTCTGGCGACAATTTTATTGTGAAAGGAATCTCGGAAGATTGCCCAATCTGGGAGGGTGCAATGAACCTGTGTGACGGTGATAGACTTGGGTGTACAACACGAGGTGGAAGGGAAATTCGTGATCCCACTGATTGCAGGTGAGAGGCCACTAATGATCCCGGAACAGGAGGTTGCAAAATGACTGACCCAGAAACTTGTGGTTGTGACATAACCATCCGAGGTATTTGTGGCTCCAATGAGACCACCTGTCTTGATATTTGTGATTGATTGCCGACTGTTGAAGCCACTTCCAATTGTGCTCTAGGTGGCTGTGATGGGACAAGAGATCCAAAAACTTGGGAAGGAACCGATGCTCTGGGAATGGGGACAGTCTTTGCCAAGGCTTGTGCTATTGTTTGTGGCTTTGCGACGGTCTGCCGTACAGCTTGCTTCTGAGACTGCAACTGTAACAGAGCTTGGGCATTTATTGTCGGAGCACGCAGTGGAGTTTGTGGATGTCTGTGCACTGGAAGCTGTGGCTGACCTGGGGGTCTTTGCTGGACTGTCTGTAGCTGTAACTGGGGTATGACCTGGGTGCTGAATCTGTTGCGTGGTTGGGACGGGCCTGCTGGCAACAACTCAATTCGAGCCAATATCGGCTGACCCTTTTGTCTAGGTTGGCCTTGTGTGCCAAGCAGCTGAGCTGATCCAAGGGGCTGTTGGTGCACCAAAGCCTGACCCTGAGTTGGATGTGTGGCCAAGGAAAGGCGAAGTGAAGGTTGTTGTGACTGCGGACCAACTCCTGGCTGCGTCAGCATCTGCAGTCTTGCTAGAATCGGCATCTGGGACTGACTTTGAGTTGGGTTAGGTGAACCCTGCTGTAACGGTGCTTGCGAACCACCTTGCAACTTCAACAGAGCCTGTTCATTTTGGTAGTACTGAGACTGACTGACTAAGTTCTGCACATGGGACGCCACTTGGGGCCGTGACTGACCCTTCAGCTGATAGTGTTGCTGAAGCAGTGCTGCCTGTGACGAGATGGGCTGTGGATGCCTCTGAAATTGCGTTGACTGTAGGGGAGGTGGGTTGGGTAGAGTCTGGGATTGGCTAGGCAATCTCGGCCTTAAAGCCACCCCTTGGATGCTGGGTTGCAAGAGATGCCTGGGAGCTATGTTTGGTTGCGCTCTGTTCAGGGCTAGAAGTTGAGCCGTGGTTAGTGGTCTCAGACTGGCTGATGACAAAGTCGGATGCTGCTGCTTGCGAAGGGACTCCAAGTTGCTTTGAGCAGCGGATGTCGTTTGGGCATTCGGGTTCGTTTGATTTGGGGGTGGAGATGTTGGGGAATAAATAGACGACATAGGATGTCCGTGTATTAACAGAGGAACAGCAGGAAGCTTGGGTGTCTGAAGCTGTGGAGAATGAACATCGGTTGCAGCACGAGACACCAGATCAGGGACCGGAGGCAAGTCAGGCTGTCTAAGAAGCAGAGGTTGCTTCCCTCGAGGAGATAAGTTCAGCGGCTGGACACTGTCGTTATTCCCAACAGACGAATGGGCAATGGGAATATTTATTGAAGGAGAAATGGCACCAGATGGATGGATGTTCATCAACACCCCCTGTGGGTTACACACAACTCTGGAGTGAGAGGAAACGGGTAACCTTGGGGTGGGTCCCGTCAAGGATAAATCCATAGGGGAGTTACAGCTACGCTCTACACCATCTACAATGACCTCTTGGAGCCGATTCTCAGCAGCTGCTGCAGCTTCTGCTTTCTTTCTCGACGTCTTACTAGTCTTCTGCTCTTTGGCTTTACCTCCCTCTTTCGACGATGACTTCTTGGACTTGGGGGTCTTTCCGGACAGCCTCTTCTCAGCCTTCTTAGCAGGCAGCTTTGCTGGGGCCAACCGAGCCAGAGGGGACTTGGGGGAGAGTGATGCAGTTGGCGGGATAGGAGGTGGGGATTTAGTACCGACTGATCTCGTCACCGGCGACCTAGGGCCAGATTCATCTATGGCATCTGCTTTTGGATTGCGCCGCGTGCTGCGCCCAGGTGCTGTCTGGGATTGTCGCGCAGACCCTGGCCTAGCTCTTTCTTTACTACTGGACCGACTGTTTGCCCTACTGCTCTTTTGACTATTACTCTTAGACCTATTACCACCACCCTGTTTAGATCTACTCTTATGCACCTTATTTTTAGACTCCTCGTTGCAGTAGGTGAAAAAGATCTCATCCTCTTCTAGCTCTGCCTTTCTCTCCTCAGCCTCTTTAAGAGCTTGCAGGCGTTCAAGTTCCCACTCTTTCTTGGCCAACTCTACTTGTTCCTAATATTAACAAAGTGAAAAAATTATCAAAACACTCAACATTCAGTTTATTTTTTGCGGGAAATATAACTGGCTCTTATGATTAGGGAGCAAAGAAGATTTAGCAATAAGAAATAAGACACTTGTTGGCAGAGACCTACCAGTTAAATTCATTTTTCTAAATAAAAAAAAAAGAACAAAAGAAGCATGTGATCAGAGTTTCTTTAACAATTAAAAATGGCATATAAATCTGCTGCTAGGAAGTCCAAGGTGGTTTACTTCAAATGGAGATTTTTTTACATTTTCACAAGTTATTTTGTAACTTATCTGGGGGCTTTTATTCTCCGAGGTTGTGCACTTATAAAACATGAAAATAGTTTTAGGTGAAGGTCAGCATTTCAGAAGCAGTTATTGTCTCTTCACAATATTATTCAGAGACCTCAACTGAATGTCATCACAATGCCTAAAATTGCACCATAAAGTTCCTTTATTTTCACATAACCTTTATTTACAAAAAGATTGACCTTGTACATTCCTGGGCACTTACTCTGCTTCCGTAAGCGCTGATTCTTTGCTTACGAAAAGCTGAGCCATGAAATTTGGGCCCTGCACTGTTTAAGGCGAGAAAAAAAAAAATAAAAATAAAATCTAAAACCCTTCACAGTACCATTGATGTAAAGTGTTTCAAACTCACATGAACCATACACTGTTACTACTCTACCAAAGTATTAAGTAACACCTGAGACTGCACCCCACACTGTAAACCCCCTTAAGAGACAACTCGACCTACCTCTGCCTCCAAGATCTCATCCATTGCGAGTGGTTCAATCGTGGACTCCAGATACTTCATGGCGTACTTCTCAATGTTGGTCAACTACAGAGGACAATATCACAGAGACTTGATGAATATATAACCCACCATTTCAATAGTGCCTATCCCATGCTAACTGAATTCAATATCATGGAAAGGGTCTATTGAAAGCAACCTTTTACCAGCAGCAAACATGCAAATTTGTGAATGCAGAAAGAGAAGAAATGGCCAACCACAAAAACCTTCATGCAGCATTTCTCAGTTTTCTTTGACATAAAAAAAGAAGAAAAAAAAAAAAGAAGAAAAAAAGAAGAGGATTCAGCAGATCAGCTGAAAATTTGCTTGCCCACAGTGACCGCTTTTCAAATGAACCATTTCAAAATCACTTGTTTTGATTTACTGAATTACTAAGAGATTTTCACTCAACACTGAGCATCATCCTAAACTGCTTAATCATATACAGCAAAATTTCCTGTGAATTGTTGAAAAAAGGTCAGACTTTCCAAAGAGGTTAATCTTCTAATAGAAGCAGTGAATGATTTCCCTCGTACAGCATAACAAAATGCTACACAAAATGTGTCAGTTGCTACTCAAAAATCATCAATTGCTACTCAATAGTAGCATTCAGTGTGCACAAAAAAAGTCCCAAGTCTATTTACTATGCAACACTGCTTGACAAAATCGTCCCCTAGGTGGATTACATGTTGTATTTCTTTTTTTTATTACTTACATCCATTTCAACGTTGCATCAAGATTTGAATGGAAAGTATAACCACTGCCTTTAAGTACCATGTCTGATATGTGGCAGAGGGTGCCCTCTAAACGTTCACTCTTTTCCTCTTGTATACAGAAATACCCCGCTAAAATCCTCTAAAAGAATTCCAGATTCCAAGAACACAATGAAGTCACAATAGGAAGAGGGGGTACACCATGCCATATATCGAGCCCCAAATGTGCCCTTAGTGCGGACAAAAGAAAACCATTGATTACTTGATTATCCAGCTGCGCCAGCTCAATCTCGATCTTGGAGACGTCATCTTTGGATTTGGTCCCCTCTTCACCCTCGTAGGGTATCGTCTCGTCAAACTCGGCCAGGTCGGCGTCTTGCTCGGCAAGAGCCTTGGAGGTTGCCTTGACGTCCGTCTCGTCTTCAGTCTTAGCCAAGGCCTAAACGATAATTATTTGATAATAGTTCAATTATATGAAGAAAATCAGAAGGATTTCTGGTCCACCCTGAACAGGATAATGTATCTTGCACGATTCAAAAAAGTCAACTTTAAGATTTTTTAAGACTCTTTTAGTGCCACCCTGAACAAAATTTAAGAACAAATATAAAAGCAGGGGACAAACAGCTACACCCGCTCAGACCTTATGTAACTTTTATACACGCAGCAAAATCTGGGTAATTTCATGCTTCATTCATTTTTTAAGACCTCAAATAACTGAATTTAATACTTTGTAATGGTTCTTAAGGCCTTAAATTTGGATAGCTCAATTTAAGACTTTCTAAGGACCCACAGAAACCCCGCTGAACATCTCTGGACGGACAAAAAATTTGATTCCCCTACGTCTTGTATGATTAGCTCAGAGAAATATGAGATTGTCTCAACACCGTTCTTAGACTCAGAGACTCTAGTCTGAAATCATCTCACATGTCATCATTGCAAAATCCCCAACACAGGACTGAATATTAATGGAGGACATTGCCTTCATGCCGCCCCTGGTCATTGCCTTGGTGCCCCTTGAAATATTCCAGTAAAAATATTGCATTTCTCTCATTGTGGTGCTTATTACTAACGAACTACTGCCTTGCTCATACAAAACACAGTATCACTAAAGTGCCTTACCCCATATGAATACAATGATAACAATGCTTTGTGCACATATTCACCCCCCTTCCCAACAACACATTACAAGCACATCTAATTTGCCTATTTTATAGAGAAAAAAATTAGACTCCTTAAAATATGAGGCATCGTGGCGCTACGAGGACCGTACCTGTTCCAGCTGATTCTGCGTCAAGGCGGCCTTGGCCTCGGCAGTTTGCTCAGGCTTGTCTGCTTTGGGCTCCTTCCCTGTCGGGATGTCCATCTCCTCGATGAGGACAGGCTCGGCATCTCGCCTGTTGCCCAGATTGAATAAGTCCGTAATGGTGTTCTGCAAAAGAGCATTGGTTGAGCTTGGTTTGATTACGAGTTCATGGGTACAATACACTCATAACGAAAACATTTTTTTTTTTTTAAGGCGGTACACTAGGACAGAGGACGAAGTATGTCGGTGTGATGCTAGTGCGGAGACCACGACAGAGGTATAGAGGATAGAAAAGATTGGATTCGCCATAGGATTTTCCGCCTGCAGGCAACCAAAATACTGAAGCGGATCCTTCACAGCTTTGTTGGATGAGTTTTCATAACAAGAGGATTTTTTTAGGGCATGGCCCAGCGGCCATCTGCCATCTGCCAAAATTTGCATCTTGCAATCAGGGAGATTTTGTCCAACAGTCAGGGAGACGTTTAGAATTACATACAACATAATATAGAAAATGTTTCCTCAATCGGGGATATTTTCAAAATGTTTCATCAGAGCGTGGAAAGGATTGCTCTATTCTCAGGGATATTTCTGCAGAATCGAGAAAGTTGGTCGCTCTGTAGTAGTATTCAAGCCCAACTGTTTGCTTGAGAATAGTTCCGATGGCATGAGTGTGTCCTCCTGCTTGGGCAAGGAGATCATTTGCAAGAGGGTGGAGCACTACATACCGTTTTGAAAAATGCTGTGGTGAAGTTGCCTCCCTCGATGGATACGTCAACCAAGAGTCTCTTCTGATTGGCCTTCTTCAAGATGTTTTCCTCTACAGTCATTTCACTGATCAACCTACACGGCAAATATACATTTTTTTTTTAAAACCTTTAATTTTGAATAAAATCTGATGTAGTGCTCAACCAAGATGAGCTGTTCCAGCGTAGTATTTTTATATTGCTTGCATACTGATCAAACAATCCAATGGAAAATGTCAAAAATAACATTCTGTATTCCTTGACTAAGTGTCAACAAGCATTAATTCTGTATTGCCAGCATTTATTCCAATTCTCTAGCTTGAAGGAATATCCTTTCTCTATGATCCAACTATTACACTACGATAAAGGTGAACAAAATTCAACAATGATTGCAGTTTCAAAGTCCAGTCACTTCACCCTGAAATAGTGGCTCAGAAAAATATGAGATTTTCTCAACAAAGCCTGTTAGACTCAGAGACTCTAGTCTGAAATAATCTCACATGTCATCATCGCTCACGGTAACGATGCTCTGGAAATCAGAACAGGTTTACGGCCAGTTGAAAATGAGTTGCACTCTCCTCTTAACCAGGGGACTAATTTCATAGAGGGCTTAAGCAGACAATGGTGCTGCTAAGCAAAGAATAAGCAGGATACCAGTCACAAACGGTACATGTGACATTGTATATTAGCTGGTAACCTTATTGTGGTAAGCATGATTTTGGTGTGCTAAAGTAGCTCTGGGAAATTGGGCCCAATTAAGACTGGAAAACATGTATGCACACACACATCTGAGTCTACACACCTGTATATATGTACGTCTCGGGTCTGCCCAATCCTGTGGCAGCGATCTTGAGCCTGGGCGTCCATGGTAGGGTTCCAGTCGCTGTCGTAGAAGACGACGGTATCGGCACCGGTCAAGTTGATGCCGAGACCACCGCTACGGGTGGACAGGATGAAACAGAAGATACGCTTGTCCATGTTGAATCGGTCCATCAGAACCTGTCAGGCGAGACAGTTACACATATGTAAAGACAATTTCTGCACAATCAATCATGTTACATGATATCAAACAACTCCAACCCTACCCAGGGGTGAGATTGCATGAAAATGAAAAATCCAGGAAATTTGATGTGGAGATAAAGCTAATAGAATTGCAAGATGTTACATTTTAGAGGTTTACAGACTTTCTATATTGTACAATCTTTAATCTCTGTCATGGCAATTTGGCCTCTTTCAAGAAAATCTGAAGGTGCAGGGAGATCAACGACATATCCTAAAATGCTAAACGGAAAACATGGTTTCTGCATTTTCAAACATATTTCTGATTATATTGCTCTTTGCCATTGATACACTAAGGCCGTGTCCGAAACGGCGACTTCGGCTACAGCTACAGCTAAATCAGCGCGTCTGCCAGTGTTGAAGAATAGGCAGACGCGCGCAATCTAGCCGTAGCTCTAGCCGAAGTCGCCGTTTCGGACACGGCCTAACTTCACCAGTTCTTCAAATTTCAGCTGGCCGTATATAACAGGACACTTTAAAAAACAAGCATGAAAAGGTATCAAAACCATTTTAGAGATGAAATTTGCAAATTGTTTTTATCTCCCAATACAAAAGTACTATGTTCAGATCAGAATGATACATCTTCAGGGAAACAGTCTGCAAAAAAAATGAACAAGTTGAAAGAAATAGCAATTTGTGTCTCAGAAATGAATTCTGTTTGGCATAATTTTCAGCCAGCAGAACAGACTCTGAGACCCTGAGCAATCAGGTTGATATACAGCCACAGGTTCACGCCACATGAACCATAGATATTCATCTGGCAAATCTACTCCGTGGCCCATTGAAGTAAATGTATTAGCAATCAATCGATCGTTTGATCAATCGATGTATCAATCGATCAATGAATCAATCAATCGACTGATTGATCGATCAATTCATCCATCCACCAGTCAATCAACCAATCAACCAATCAATCCATTAATCGATTGATCAACCAATCAATATACCACACCATGGAAACTTTTGTTTGATTCCATGTACCTTTTTAATGATCAATGCATGGTTCAATCTGACGTAAGTTTACCTGTCTCTGTTCCACTTTGGTGGTTCCATCCAGTCGGACGTAGATGTAGCCGTGATAGTTGAGGAAGCTCTCCAGTACGTCCAGCATACGAGTCATCTGGGTGAAGATCAGAACACGATGGCTGCCCAGCTTCAGTTTCCGCAGAAGAAAATCTAGACTTTGAAGTTTGCCTGAAAATTAACAAGTATAAAAAAACGATAAAGAAATTTAGTTAACTTTTTTAAAACAAGGTCTTTCAAACACTCATAACAAACACCTTTTTAAATCTCTTTGAAGCTTCAAATAATCTTAAAGTAATCAAGGAAGGGATTTCTTTGTGACTTTTTTAAACAATAATCTTCAATACATTGCAAAAAAACAATTTGTTGAGTAAATGTTTTACCCTTTTTTCAATTTTAACAATATTAATTAATACCTTTTAACCTTTTATACCTTTTTAGGGGTGAGGGCACAAAAAGCTTTTTCGAAGGAAAAAAACAAACAAACCCAAAACCCAAATCTACTAAAGGTGTTTTTTTGAGTGTAATTCTGTCTTACCGCAGTCATACTGGATCAGTCTGAGCTCAGGGAAGTGCATCAACATTCTAGACTGGATGGGATGCAGACACGATAACCTGGGCGTCAACTCCTTGTGCAAGGTCTCGCTGAGCACCTTCTGCTGGTGGAGCACCGAGGGCGGGGGGTGAGACACGTGCATGGTGATGGGGGGAGAGGTGGCCATAGGCACCATCATCACATACCTACAAACGAGGGGTGTAAGGTCAGGGAAATTTAAAATCGCACCAACTCCAAGGATTATAAAGAATGAGATAAAAAATAAATCGATGTTGGAAATGTGTAATTCGGGTTGCGCATGGGTAAATGGCGCAACCTGAGAATGAGTCATTTCACATTATTTTTCGAAGTGGCATACGGGCCGGAAAATGGGAGGTAAACATAAGCAGACCCCTGCCAAGCACTTCGGCTGCATGTGTGTTGCACAATAGTACAAACTAACATCTCAAGATGGTTGATACCCGACACACACAAAAAAAAATTCAAAATGTTGTATACAATGTTTTTTTCAAAATGTTGTATACAATGTTTGTGGTAACTGTATCCAAGTCGACCTATTGTAGCTAGGCCAAAAGTTGTTAAGCAAAAAAAATACTGCTGTTTTCCTAAGCAAACATCGATTGGGGAACGAGTCCCTACAACCTTGGACATTTTGGCTAGTAACTTTATTTCTGCTAAGCAAATTTTGTCTGTGCTTAGCAATTATATTGTGCTTACAGGCTTTAAGATAATGGGCCGTGTTACAGAACAACAACAGCATGGTAGCTCAGAAAAGTATAATTCTATTTAGGAACAAAACTGATTACCCCACCTCTTAATGATCTCCTTCAAATCTTGGATGATGACCTCCGGCGTCTTCACCAGACTCCTCAATGTAGTGGTTTGGGAAATCCGCGCCTCGGCACCGTACGGAAAGGGCAGGCCGTGTATCCCCTGGCAATGGAACAGCCCTGTGCAGCTTGCAAAGGGCCGCTCTTCTCCTGCCGGGTGTGAACTGTTGAAGATTGAGACAGCCGAGCGCAGGTCGCTGCCGTAGGCTGGTTTGGTATTGCAGCGGATCTGGTTCAGGTTGGCTATTCTGGCCAGGGTGGACTTGCGCTCCTTGATTCCTTCCGCGTGTAAAGATTCCTGGAAACAAGAGTGGGAAATTTTGTGTCTCATTTTTCGGTTCCCACACTGGTATATGACAGTTAATGAAACTTCTACAAACAAACCAAGCACCAAATTAAAAGCAAATTCATGAAATTATTTTAAGGATGCTGTAGAATAATAATAAAAAAAAAATAAATAAATAAAAAATAAAAACCTGTTTGAAGAAACACTTAGTTTAACAGCATTCTTTACATCAGTGCGTTCACCACGGCTACCAAGAGTAATTTACTAAAATTTTTCTCTACATTATGGTAGACCGTGCAATTGTAAAAAGTTCTTATAGATAGGTTGCAATATGACGTACATCGGCCATCTTTATGGGCAATTTGGAACACACAGTCATGCGTTTTGCGTGAGAAAGGCATGCAGCACGCGCACACTTCACAAAACTCGTTTCACGATCGGTTAGTGAACAGCGCGGCTGCATTGATAATTTGAGCGTTCGACACGCCTGCAAGCCAAAATGCAATTTGCCCGTAAAGATAGCATCTATTGGGAACTATCTGTAACTAGTAAACTTGCGGGTACAACCTTGTACAAATCTCTTTTGGGAGGAGTCTTGGCTCTGAGAAGAGCCGGTGTGGTCATAAAGTTTCAACATTCTCCTGAAGACGAGCAGAGTATACTGTTTGACCACGACAGCTCTTCCCAGAGCCAACAATCCTCCCAAAAGAGATTTACCCATGGCTGTATGTACCTGCAAGTTTACTAGTTATAGTTACTTCTTATTGTCCACACCATGCTAAGCGTTCAGACAACATTTGTGCAACTGCGACTAGAGAATGTCTCCTAGGTTTGGGGACCATCATGACATCAAATAAAATCAAGATGGCTCGTGCTAAGGAGGTTTATTCTTGGCTTAGACACTATAAACCAATGCAGTATTGATGACTGATTGGTAGAAAGAAAAAAAAAAGGTCCAGCCTGTTTGTTTATTAAGCTTTGTAAATCACATGAAAATATTGAAAACAAAAAAAAAACACCTGGGTGCTTACTACAGAATTCTACACTTACAGTGCCCAGTAAAAGCACAGGTCTAAATTTAAAAAGCCATCAAGCAGAACATCCTGCTTAGCATAAATGGTCATTGCTAAGCAAAAGATTACCAGAGCACCAGTCGCAACGATGCAAACTTTATGCAATTTTGACTGGTAACCTGTTCCTGCAAAGCCTTTTTTTGCTGCATTTCCAAAATGTTTTTGTGCTTATAAAGATGGGCTCTGACATCTGTGGGATGTCATCGCAGAATTCGCAGTTAGCAGAACCTCAAAATTGAACTATTTTTTACTCACCAAGAAAAAGGGTGAATCTTTATCTTTCTGTGTCTTACTCTTCTGATTGGACGCCTTTACTGCTGGCCGGCTTCCTGCTGTCGTCACAGAAACTAAGAAATCACAAGGATAAAAATAGTGCAGTTAAAACTCACCCATTCCATCTGTAACTTTTAGCGAGTGTCACTTTATAGAATGTGCACTCAGTAACAAAGATTTTTGAACATTTAAAAAAAACAAATTTGTTTTGATTAATCCATTTATTAGCAAGTGGTCTTCCACAGATCTTTATGATCCAGTTGATGTTGATCTGTGCAGAATTTCTCTAGATGCAATGTGTAAAATTGTAAAAAATTTACTGCATTCTTAACATGGCAGACACTAAGTTTTGGTGGGGGGTTAGTCCAGCTGCATTTACCCTTAATAGTTAAGGGTCAATATTAATCTCTTCAATGAGAGTTTACAAATTTCTGCCGCAATGCACAGGGGTGAGAGTCAAGCTGACAAGAAAGTCTGAAACCGGGATCTACATCTAAGATTCTACAAAGTTACATTGAAATGACGGCATTTCCACCTTTTGACAACCCCGAAGGAACTTTTAGGAACGGTATCTTCAGAGCTAGAGAAGTCGATCAAAGAGCACGACTATTTTTATTTGGAGAAAAATACAGCAGAGTTTTCCTTGCTGGGCAGACTTAAACAAGCCTGAATTTTAATAAATGTTAATTTTGTAAGCGTGAATTCAGATACAAATCTGAACTTTCTCAACCCTGAATACATCACCTACATTACGACCAATTTGGAATAATCTATTTTAATTTCTGATTGACTTTATACGATTCAAGGTCACCATCTAGTACTAACAAACACAAGGGCTGGTTAAGGTGTTTGTAATTTTTAAAAACAAAATACAGGACCACAATTTGATCCCAGTAAAGTGTCATTCAATCAAATTTACTTCAACGTGTGCATTAATAGGATAGGTGGAGTGTGCTCAAAACAACATATCAGACTAAGACAAAAAATGTTAATATTCAAGCATGTTAGTTTAAGTACAGTGACACAATTCTAATTACTATCCAACGGTTTTTAAATTTTATTGTTAACTCGTTTATAGTTTGTTTGTGCCCTTACCGATGTGTATTAAGCACTGTATACTCTGTACTTTCCCCAGTGAAAAAAATCCACAGGCAAATCACTCGGGTGGGATTCGAACCAACGACCTTTGCATTGCTAGAGCAGATGTCTTACCACTAGACCACCGAGCTAGTGAGGCAGCTAGAGGCGGTTCGAATCCTTTTTTTTTAGCAGCGGGTACCGCAACGATTTAATAGATGTTAATTTTGCATCAGGAACAAAGAATATAATTTGTTTTTGCCCTTACACCGATATGTATTAAGCAAAAAAAACAAAGTTATTTCCCCAAGTTATTTAAAAAATAAATAAAGAAATAAATAAAAGAATCCACAGGCAAATCACTTGGGTGGGATTCAAACCCACTTGTTTACTTTCATTTCATTTAAAAAATGTAACTAATACAACAAATAAAACAATAAAAAACAAACGGTTAAATGACGTAGTACACAAAATGCTTTCCAATACAAAGAAACTTGTGTGAAAAAAACCCTCCAGGTTTAAAAATATCAAAGAAATGTAAACAGGCAAGCAATTAAGTATCTAAAAACATTTCAAACACAGAACCCCACAAATGAGTACAGTTAGATCAGGCAAGGGGGTGGGGGGAGGGGGTTAGTCTAACAATTTAAATACATGGATTAATAGATGGCGATGGGAAGGTGTTGGAATTTCCATCTAACAGCAGAGGAACTTTCCATTTCTGGAAATCAAGTGGTCTACCTTTGGGCCCTCTGGTCGCCTTTGCTATGCTAACGTTGCTCAGGGGATGGATTTTTAAGACTGGCTGCATAGTGGGAGAGGAAGTGGTATCCTGGGGACAGCTAGAGCTACCCCCGACCCCCGGACTGGGAATGGCCTGTGGGGCGTGGGGACGGATCGCTACGAGTGGCGGCGGAGAGGTCACTGCTGCACGGGGCACGGCTGGATTGGTAGATGGAAGGAATAAGTTGCAAGTCTTCAGTACGTTAGAGACAAGTCAGATTGCTCTCGGAAGACTGGTGTCATTCAGAGACTGATGCCTGGTTACTTGGTTAATCAGAACGTTAGCTTGATGTCAGTATATCGATGACAGTTTAATTTGCCGTCAAAACATTAGCTTCCTTGGGAGAACGTAATTGCCTCAAACTGAGACAGGAAGAAGTAGAAAGATTTGAGAAGGAAATACTTGATGGAAAAACCCCACTGATGACTGTCTGCAGAGGTTAAAGCAGGTTTTGAATCTTTATGAGACATTTGATGTGCTCTTGATTTACGAACAGTAAAAAGCCAAGGGTATCCCCTACTAGACCCTGAAGACAGCCATGGCAAACAAAAGAAAGAGAAGAAAAAAAGAGCAGTTTTGTCAACCTAAGAATGCCCAAATACCCCGAACAAGAAACAACATCTTTATCATGTTGTTATTCATCTTGAACAGAACACATTTTGCACACAAATCAAAGACAACACCACCACACCATGCATAAGCTGTTACCATAATATGGAAAATAGCACGGCATTCAGTCAGGTTTACACACAAGGAAAACCGAATAATGAGAGTTCCTTTAATTGTTACTGAAGAGGCTTGTGGATTTATCTATTTAGGCAATGATAAAACCTTAACGGATCTACATAGAGTAAACTGTGTTTTACCGAAGAACACATGCAATCAAGATGATGTACCGATGTACCGTGCTGTCTCATGCAAGGTTAAAAGAATTACGCCAGAGACACACAGGTTTGCATTCACTAAGGATTACTTCCAATACACTTTTCAGCCTCTAGAGGGCGAACAGACCCATCAGTCTTTTCCTTTCCCTCCACTTTTACGGTAAAAAAAGGAACAAAATATACTACCACAAATTTTGTAATCAAAAGGGCCTTAGGGTATTCAGCTACTAATCAAACGTATACTGATACTTCATGGAGGCAACATTGGCAGTTGCCTATTTATTGCCTTGGTTCAACTTAAATGTTCTGAGAGAAATGTAATTTCTCTAAATGAAAAACCATTTTGGGACAAAGCATCGGACTTGCCTGTCTGGTCAGACACTTGTCAATCTTAAATGGGGGAAAATATAAACAAAGTTTTCAGCCCATACCTGTAGTGGTTTTAGCTATCCCTTCCTGCATCCTGTCTTTGGGAGTGTCTGGTTTCTGAGGTGCAGGCATCTGTGCCTTGGGTTGCACCACAGTCGGGGCCAACCCAGGCTTGATACCTCCTACTTGTGAAAGGGTAACGTTCACCATCGGCGCCACAGACGCAATGGGTTTGGTGACTTGTACCGGAGTCGGTTTGACCGACTGGGTTGTCAATGTCAAGGACGACGTGGCAGCCGTGCTCGCAGCCGTGCTCGCGGCCTGCGACTGCGCAGCCATCTGCTGCTGGAGTTTCCTCTGCTGCATCTGCTGTCGCTGCAGCTGTGCGAGTACTGATTGAAGCTGCTGGGAGGAGAACGTGGAGGTGGCCTGGCCCGCAGATGACGCCTGCGTCACCGCCTGCGCCAGGGCTTGTATGACAGTCTGTGCCTGGCTCTGGGCCATGGTCTGGCTTGTGGCCACCGACCCTTGGTTGAGGATGCTACTAGGTATCTGCGGGGAGGTGGCCTGGAGAGTCATTTGGATGGGTACAGGGCTGGAGCGTGAGGGATTCTGCTGCTGCTGCTGTTGGGATGTACTGGGTGATGTAAATCGAACAGCTGGTCTTAAGATTTGATGACCGCTTGGCGTCTGAACAATTTGCACAATACCGCCTAAACAAAAATAACCACATTTTATTAAAAAGGAAACATAGCATAGCAAAGCAATATCAGAAATTATACATCTGTTTATATCTCATACAGGGAAGAAAGGTACGAGACCACGATTAAAATACTTTCCCCAAACTTACTCTGAGACATCTGTCTGATCTGGCTCGCTGGTAGTGCTATCTTGGTAGTTTGGGTACCAGATCCACCTTGAAGCTGAACAGTGATTGGCTGGGTAGTTACAAACTGCCCCCGTCCTGCACCAGATGTCTAAACAAAAACAAAAACAAGTTTTAAAATCAACTAAAAATAGCAGTACGCTTGTCTTCCGAAGAAGAATGCAGTAATCTCCCAGAAAAAAAACACATGAAGCAGCAGTACAACCGATTGTTCATATCAAATCTGCTGCTCACTTGTCCTTACTTGCCCTGGTAGATGCCTACACAGTCGACTCTCGTTAAAACAAGGTCACTGGGACTCCTTATGACAAGGGTCGACTGTATAATGTCAACTTGTATGTGTGTTGCATTAAATGACTGTTACATTTACTCTGTTCCCTCAAAAGCCACTTGGATTACCTTAACCCTCAAGAGTTTCCCCCTTGGATTTTAATTGTTTCCCCAATTTTCATCTCATCAATCAAACTTGACCCACCTGCTGCTGCAGATAGAATCGTTGCTGGCCCGTTGAGGTACCTGCAGATGACACTATCCCAGTGTACCCCGGTAGCTGCTGTAGAGGGGTGCTACTGGGTACCACAGGGTGCGACACCAACGTCAAGGAGGGCATACCCGTAGAGGAGGGGCTGGAGTTGACCACGGCCAAGGAGACACTTGGTGAACTTCGACCTATGGTTATTATTAAAAACAAACAATGTCAACAAACAAAATATCACTGCATTGCTTATAAAAACTTCATGCACTGTGAATCACTGAAACAGTGCAAGTCGGACAGTACCTGAAAATACATTTTTTTATGAAAATCATTTGATTGTTGAAAACACAAGGGCAAAATTAAAATTTCTATTACTGTTTGCTGATGATTCCCACATAGAATCAACAACTCTGACATCATCTCACCCTGTGTTGGTGCACTTGTTGTTCTCAGCATTTGAATCCCTGCAGCCGACCTAACCAGCACGTGGCTGACAGTCGGCGAGGACTGACCTGCTGTGACTGCAGTCTTCTTCGGCTGAGCGGCGACGACTGGCGACGCCCTGCTCTGCTCAGCAGGCACGGGGGACACCCGCTCTGTGGGGACGGCTGCCCCGGAGTCTTTCTGTGCCTGACTCACAGCAACCGGTGGTGGGAACAGCTTCCCCGGCTTGAATTTCATGGGCTGGGGACGAGGTGGCGGGATGGGGGCGGAGTCAATCTCCTCGATGAGTGGGCGAGGTGTCTGCAGCTGTTTGATGCGGTGAGCCGCGTAGGCAGGCAGGATCATCTCCAGACTTGCTATGCACATTTTGAGAGCGTTCAGGCTGACATGCTACAGGAAACAAAACACAAAGGTTTTTTTTTCAAGACATTCTTGATGGGTTGGCCAAATGTAATTGCTGTTCCTAGTTTAGTTTAGTTAAGCAACACCAAAAAACAACATGTCATGCAAAACAGTAGGTATCTTGAAATGATGGCATTTCCGCTTTTTGGTAACCCCATGAGTTATAAATTTCAAGGAGCTTCTGGGAACAGTTTTCTCAGCACTAGAGAAAATGGCCAAAGAGCATGAGTCCTTTATAGCTGTAGGAAGTAACAGCTATGTCTTTCTCAAGGAAGACATAAACAAAAGTCTGAAATGTCTCATCCCTGAAACTGAGAAGTTGAACCAGCATGCAAAGTGGGTACCACGAGTGTTACCTTGTGAGGGTCATACTCCAGGGCCTTGGTAATCAGCGAGGCTGTGTAGTAACGGATACCCTCCATCTTGAAGGGGGACTGGATTGGTCGCGACTCAAACAAGTCTGGGTGGTTGCACACCTTACGCAGCTGCATCAGGACGTTGATGACACTCATGAAATGGCCTGAAGACAGTGTCTCCTTGGTTCTGAGGGTTACGATGAAAATGAGGTGGACAATTCTGTTAAGATCTAAAATGTCAAATCTTCACAATTTCAACGTCCTTTCAGTATAATCCACCTAAACATTGAACACTTTCTGTTGAATGATTGGGATGGAATCCTTGTAACCTGTAATCAAATTTTTTAGACACATTAGGAAAAAAGAAGAAAAAAAACCTAACATTTTCGATGACTATACAGAATGTAACCTTTCAGGTGTGGTTGTATCTGGCAGTATGACATAGTTCAAGTAACACAGTAGGATCAAGTTTTTAAGTGTCAAAATAGGTGACAAGTTTCTCAACGCCAAAACCCCCCCCTCCTGCTTTTACACATTAAAATTCACACAAACAAAAAACAAAAACATGTTTACTATTTTTATCAAACAAAGATGTCTACCCCGACAGGAACCATGGGACAGGGAGCTGCCATCCCATGGGTTTTATGAGGTACGTTTGATCTATCCCTTACTGTAATAAACCAAGATGACAGTGAGGCAGCTATCACCATGGGCGTTGAAGGGAAACAGAATTTAACTCGGTAGTATTAAATTTTTTACAAGCCTTGAAACAGGAAGCTGTTTTTCTTAATCCCTCCCTTAGTGCCTGTTGATTTTCATTGGCAAAATAAGTTCGACTGGGTAGTACTGCTATGAAATGAGTAGTTGTTCTCTCTTGATCTTGCGTTTCTTCATAACAAGCAGAGGCAATAATACTGCTAACAAGCCAAAAAGTCCATTACGTATATAGTGAAGAGTAAAACTTGGGACTTACTTGGCTTGTGACATGAAGTCATCGTATAAGAAGCGCTGCCTCTTAGACAGTCGACATCTCACAACGTGCTCATACTTCTGGGGAAGTTGTTTCTCCACTTCACACTTAAGACGCCGAAGAAGGAACGGTCTCAACACCTGGAGAGAAAATCCAGAACACGAGTCGTAACTTAATAATGTCTAAACTTACGTTTATCTGATAGTCAGGATTCTGTTCAACCATGTTACCTGGGCACTTTATACTCCATCAGCCGGGCTCTGGACCCCAGGCCAGAGGTTTTGGCGTTGGGCCAGTAAACTCAAGACCGTACTAGTCCGACGGTCATGTGTTTTTAATTTGAAGACTTATATCTCACTGTGTAATATCTTTAAGAAATGATGTTTAAATGTTCAAACGCACCCAGTTTATATCCAATGAACAGGAACCTTGCTCGTATAACTTGATTAAGTTTCACATTTAAATCATCATCAATAACCATCAAACAATATAGCTACCTTATGAAGACGTCTGATGAGGCCCTCATTGTATTCCTGCGTCCCTTCTATCATCCCGCTCAGCGGATTGGAGAACCACTCCCGGAACTCCCGATGCGAGGCGAAGACATGGGGCATCAGGAAGTGCATCAGCGACCACAGCTCCATCAGGTTGTTCTGCAGGGGGGTACCGGTCAGGAGGAGGCGACGCTGGCTGTTGAAGTTTAGTAGCGTCTGCCACCTGGTGATATAAGACAATAGTAATCAGGACTTGAAGTGGAAATTTGTGGCCAATTCAAAAAAAAAAAAACAGCACTTGTGCAAGGGCTTCGAAAAAAAATGCAAGAGCACACATGAAGGCCTCATTTTACTGAGCTGCCTAGAAGAAGCTGGTCACCAGCCATATTCATATCCAATTTAACTGCTAGCAAGCAATGTGTCCAAAACGATTTTGACTTTAAAGCTTTATTTAGTTGAACAAATTTTGATTTGTTTCTCATCCTGAAAAGTTTTCTCTTTCTTCTGTTTCTTTCTCATCCTGAAGTTTTGATTGCAGGATGAGAAAAGACAACAAAAATATCACAAACGTTGACAAAACAGTCTGAAACTGTGATCCATATTTAAGGTTGTGTGTTGAAACAAAATCATTGCCACCCACTACAGATACAAATGTCAAGGAACTTCTGGGAACAGTACCCTCAGCACTAGAAGAGACGATTAAAGAGCATGATTTCTTTACATCTGAAAATTTTTTCACCAAGCTAACATACAAACAAAAGAAATCTGACATTTCTCATCCTTGTCTTTGTGAGTGAAATCTTTTTGTCTACAAAGAGCGGTCCATCCTGATAGATTCCAACCTACCAGCTTACCTCTGTGATTTGAAATTCTTGATATTCTGAGCCTCGTCCAGAACGAGGTACTTCCATTTTTTCCTGCGGAAGGATTGGTGGTCCTGAATGACCAGCTTGTAGGATGTGATGCAAACGTGGAATGCATTGCTCTTGGTCCAACCCTGGAGACAAGTACAGTGACTGTTAACTATTTGAAAAATGATCTCAGTACAACCTATGCTGACAGATTGTTAGCAAGATTGAACGAAAATGAAAAATCTTGAACCTTTGATTAAAGTTCACTCTTGGTGTGGAGATAAAGCCCACCTGATTGAAAGGCGTTACATTTTAGAGGTTTACAGACTCTCTGCATCATTTCAATAAGATAACTGAATGTCTGGGTCACAATGAGCAAAGTCATTTATCTCTGTGATGTAAATTTCGCATCTTTCATGAAAATAAGAGAGGAACATTGAAAAAAACCTGCCAGATCACATGCTTGGTGGCACATGGTGGGGCACACTTGTGTGCACTGTGCAGATGCATTCACCACATGATATGATATTGCAGGCTGGCATTACTTGTTTCTATTATTTACAACCCTACAGACGAGAGAATGAATGGTAAAAAAGTGGGAGGTTGACTGTGTACCTGCATTCACCACATGATATCATATTGCAAGTTGGCATAGTTTATCTATCTTTCAAAACCACAGCGGATGGTATTGAATGGTCAGACAGTAGAAGGGTTTATATCCTTATCAAACATCTGAACAGATATTATGTCTGATGATGTATCTAGCAAATATATATGCTCAATTGTCACTGAATGACAAAAGAACACTGGTGGCTAGACGATTGTGTTAATCTCCGAGGTGGATAGCACTATTCACCCACTGATTTGAATGAATGGTGCGCGATCCTCGTTCATAAATAAGGACATTTCGTAAGTATCAATAGGTTGGTTCACACTTCATACAAAAGCATATTTCGACCGAATCAATATAAGTGTGTCATTTTACCACTTAAGACATCAGTCTTAATTCTTGCTTTTTATTTTACTTTTGTTTGCAATTTAAGTCAAACAGCCGGAATTGGCCAGAATTCAAGCAAGACAGTGGGCTAAATAAATTTAGGGAAACACCCACAAATTCAGATTATAACAACAAAACTTAAAATCTGACACCTACAAGATTGATTTGACAGTACCTGTCTCTTAAGTTTCCGTTCTTTCTGCGAGCCGTAGTACGTTAGGATCTTGAAACCAGGACACCACTTCTTGAACTCTAACTCCCAGTTCAGCATCACGCTGGTGGGTACCACGATCAGATGGGGACCCCAATTACCTGAACACAACAAAGAAATCAGACAAAAATAACCAGATATTTATTTGAATCATGACAAGAATTTTGTTTACTTTAAAATAATTTTTTTAAAACCTGACTTTTTTTGCAAATTTGCAAAAGCTTCACGAAGGAACTCTAGCTTTGTAAGTTCCAGTTAACAAAGATGTCTACCCCGACAGGAACCATGGGACAGGGAGCTGCCATCCCATGGGTTTTATGAGGTACGTTTTATCTATCCCTTACTGTAATAAACCAAGATGATAGTGAGGCAGCTATCACCATGGGCGTTGAAGGGAAACAGAATTTAACTTGGCAGTATTAAACATTTTACAAGCCACGAAACTGGAGGATGTTCTTTCTTAATTGTGTCAGTCCCACCCTTTGGGAAGCACCGACCATTCAATGTTTTATCATCAGAGCTGCCAACACAAATCGTGCAAGTATTCAAACATTTTTGAGACCACTTTGGTCCCACAAACATTGCTTTGACGGGTGACGGAAACAAACTCACGTATTTTAACAGGTCTCAATGTTCAAACACATGCGAGACTTGCAATGTCTATTTGCATATCGCAGTCAGGCATATTTTGTACAGCAATCAGATGTTTAGAATTACATTCAACATAATCATCGAGGAGATTGTCAAAATTGTTCATCGGTTTAAATCAGGCATGAGAATATACGATGGAAAAATTTAACGCTACAAATTGCATGTCCGGATTTTGGGCAAGTCCGGAATTTTTGCGTGTCCAGAATTTGGGCAAGTTTACCCAGGCGTCAGCGTCGCACTCAGTGAGCCCCTCTGCATTAGGGACCATGTGTAGGATCGAGGATATATTAATAGGACAATACTTGTAAAAACGATGAAATCATAACAGTGCTAGACGTATTTTGTCTTCAAAATAAAATGATATTCGGAACTTACTTCCACAAAAAAAAATGATTATGAACGGAGCAGTCATACTTTTGACAAAAGTTTTATTACAAATTTTGATTTTTGGGGGGTCTTTTTACCTGTGATAGTGAATAATTGTAAAGGTAAATGAGTAAACTCTGAATTTCAAGACCAAGAAGAGGGATTAGCGAGATCCAAATGTATACCCCAACAACTCACCCCCCGATTTTTATATCAAATTCACATTGAACTCGGAGACCACATATTTTGAAGTGAAAAATCCGGAAATCCGGAAAAATCTGGAAGATTCTCATGCCTGTTAAATTCAGGGAACTTTCTGCAGGATCAGGAAGAGTTGGCAGCCCTGTATTACACATAAAACCATTGTCTTTACCCTGGATGTAAAGGATTACTTCATTCAACTCGTACCTAGTTCACAGGCCATGTGGGCCAGTAATGCGATGGTCTGTATGGTCTTGCCCAGTCCCATCTCATCAGCCAGGATTCCGTTCAGTCTCTTATCATGCATGGTCACCAGCCAGTCCAGACCTATGTGTTGGTACTCGCGCAGCTTGTGACGAAGAAGGAATGGCACTGGCGTCTTCACCTGAAAAAATCAACAACAAAAAACCCCACATGTAAATTAAATCTCTGGTACTGAATCGATTACAAATTCGAGGAGATAGAGCACTACAAGAAAATTCTACCAGCATCCTTGCCCTAAGCCTGAACAAACAATCTGACTTCACACTTTGAGGAGCGTGAATAACGTCAGATACCACACCCTTTAGAACCTACTGCTTCCTGCCTGATGTACCTCTGCCCTTGCATGCCGTAATACTCTACATGTACACACACACTCATGTGCAGTATCGCTCTGATAGTTACGGTGTAACTGTTTTGAGCCATGTACCACCAAACATTTACTGCAGCCCCAACAATTTTTTTTTTTTACTAAAGGAAGTATGCATTTATGGCAAAACAATAAAAAAAAAATGTATCTAGCAAATATATGCTCATGTGTCACTGAAAGACATTAGAACACTGGTGGCTAGAAAATTATTTTAATCTCCGAGGTGGATAGCACTATTCACCCACTGGTATGAGTGAATGGTGCGCGATCCTCGTTGATGCTTGTGAGAACAATGTCCACTACATGGTATCATTGTGAGTAACCAACCTGTGACAGACCTAATGTTTATCAAATGACAGCATTCAAATCGAGTTAGATTCATGACAATCTTAATACCACATTATCAGGCAAACAATTTATCTCGTGAAGTTTTTTGTTTTATTTGACAGTGGCAGAAGCCTGCATGGAGTGTACTAGAATAGAGCTACACAACAACAAACTGCAAAACTTTCATTTAAAATATCCAATTGCCAATACATAAGGACAATTAATGCACAAAGAACAGCTATCGTCCAATGATCTCCCTCCTTTTGGCCTCAGTGAGGGCGCTTTTTGAGTGTGTGACGTCATATGCAAGGGGTCTATAAGAAGCACCACAACGAATACTGATGAAATCCTGACAAACCTACCTGTGTTGTAGAGAGTGTGTACCCAGTTGGCTGTAGGCTCTGTGCAGCCGCTGCAATGTCAGTGATCTCCTTGTTGGGCCCAGCATCCTTTGGCTTGTCCTGAGAGGGGGCGGCTGGGGTTGTGGCCCCAGCTGTTTTCTCATTCTCTTTGTCCGGATTGATGAGGTATTCCATCCCGATATCAGTCAGCTCCGATTCCTCATCGTCTGTACCAAGATCTTCTTCCTCTTCTGGAAAAACAGTCAAGAAATTCAAAGTAACAATCTGATTCCAAATGGTTTTATCTGTACGATTTTTGTGCAATTGATCTGAAGCAAAAAGATTTATAAACAAATTAAAAAAAAAATTTTTTTTGTTGGTGTTTTGGCCGCAATTTGCGTGCATCACCCCAATACATTAGCTTGTACACTGGGAGAACCATGAATAATGTTTTCACAAGTCCATTTTTTGCATGCTTTTCTTTACTGACAAAACTTTTGAAACTTGACTTTGTATAGAGATCATAACACATGGACCTTAATGACTAAGCTATAATTGCTAGAGTATTGCTCAAACATTAAACCATTCATCAATTTTTACAGCAGTATGCAGTAGTTATTGGTTCTACGCATCTTAATGGCTTCAATGGCTTCCCTGAACACAATCACAGAAGCTAAAAAATCAATGAATTTTGTTATGACAGCCCCCAGATTCAGGTGGCAGAAACATTGCTTCTTATCAACTTGATAAAACAGTAACATTCGCAAATCTTTAAATTTGTTTTTCCTAGTTTACCTTCCGTTTCTTCTTCTTCTTGCTCCTCTTCATCCTCCTCTACCTCCTCCTCATCATCATCAGATTGCGGCATCTCAAAGTCCTCATCGTACGCCCCGCTGTACTTCTTCAGGAGTTCCTCCATGGTCATCTCCCCCTCCGCCTGTAGTTCAGCGACCTCAGCTGTGTGGTCTGTAGTCCCCTCGGCTACCTCTTGCTCTTCCATTGTTTCCTCATCATCTGGCACTGAAAAAAAAAAAAAGAAGCAAATTCTTCAAAACCAATTCAATTTTGTTTCAATCACTGTTTTCATTAACTTCCTATTCACAACTGTTTTTACTACCTATTTACACTCTTTAACCCTAACCCCCATTAGGGTCTCTCTAGAAAGCCTGCCAAATACAACAGAATGCAACACAGTTGAAATGAGAACCATGCCAAATGCAACAAAATGCAACAAGGGATATTGTTGCATTGTGCAGGCATGCTGTTTGGGAAAGGTCTGAGCAATGGTGTTTGCCCTGCTAAATGCAACAGTATGCACATAAGTATAATGTTTAACTGTTATTATACAGTCTTTTGAATATGATTTGAAGTGATTCTTACCTAATATTACATCATATTTCTCAATACTTTTTCCATAAAAAATATTTTGAAATACCCATTATAAGTTGTTCAGATACAATAGAAGCACCCAAACCTATATGAAGTCACTTCACTGCTGAATGCAACAAATTCAGTCCAAAAATGACATCTGAGTTGACTGCCAAATGCAACAGATCACAACAACTATTGCCATTTGGTGCATATTGTTGCATTTAGCATGGTTAGGGTTAAAGAGTCAAATTGTTTGATGTGAGAAAGTCAAATCGAGGAAAGCAATTTTTCCATGAATCAGGGATGTGAGTCATTGCTGATAAAAAGGCCTGAAATTAGAATCCAAGTTTTAGCAGGTATATTGAATAGGCTAAATTTCAAGGAGCTTCCAGGAGCAGTATTTTTAGCGCTAAAGAAGCAAATTAAAGCATCCCATTTCTTCATATCTGAAAAAAGAAACAGACATGGGTTCCCCCCTTTTTTTTCACTTGCCGGCCGGACTAGTCACCAACAAGTTTTTTAACTAGCTACTTTTGAACTATGACAGCAATTACTTTACCAGTGTAGACACACGTCTGAATTTAGAAAAAAGTCTGAAATTTGAAAAAAGCCTGAATTTCTCATCCTTAAAAAAACTATTTTCACAATTTGGGAACTCACTTTCTTCATCTTCATCGTCTGTTGATGGCACAAATTCTTCATCTGCTGAGGATGACTTCTCCTTGCTTTCTTCTTCTACTTCTTTGGTCTGACAGACAAAAAGGAAAAAAAAAAAAAAAACTTTATGAAGAATTTCTTTATATAAGAAAGGAAACGTATTTAGAAGATTAATATTCATTAAAAATGTGCTGATTTTAAGTGTTGTTTCTCTGACTTCAACACCTGATTCGCACTCCACATCACATATCTTTTCTTCTCCTTTGTATTTATTGTTGTTTTTATTTTTAATTTTCCTCCTTTTGTTTTCAAAAAAAAAAAAAAAAAAAAAAAGATTATCAAAGTTTGCCGTTGTATGATTGGCCGTTTCGAAATTAGAAGATACAATGGTTGGACAGTCAATTGCTACAGGTTACTACTGATTCCTCCTACATTACCATGAGGGATTTGGACTTCTCACAAGCCAGCCCTTTTATTCAGAGAAGATAAAAAGCAACTCACCACTTCACTCAATCCAGGCTCTTCCTCCTCCTGTTTCTTTGCCTTTTCCTCGGTCTTCTCTCCATCTTTCAACTCATCTTTCTTCTCCTCTTTACTGTCTTCAAGGATCTCTGGAGGGAGGCTGCCGATAAGATCTTCAAGGGGGACTTCGCTCTCCTTCTGGAGGAGTTCCAACTCCTTCTGGTGAGCATCTTGGTCATCCTCTGCCTCCCTCTCTTCGACGTCGATGGTTTCCTCATCGTCGGATTCCTCACCATCTGGCTGGAAGTCCGCATCTGTGTTTCAAGTAATGTTTTTTTAAAGAAAGCCCATACATTAGACCAAAAGCCCTCTCAAGAAAGCACTAACAGCAGCTCTATACAAATAATTAGTCTATGTAAAACCTCCTTATATTTATCTGCTCAAAGAGCATCCCAATAGTGGGAACTCCACTTATTTCATGGTCAAAATCCAAACACGAGAGCAATGCATTAGAAACAAACTGATCTTTCCAAGATGGCATACTGCCAATGCTAGGAGTGCTCCGATTGCCGTGTCTCCACCCGCACCTCCTTCCTCTAGAACAAATATCTTTGACCTGGGAGTTCGAATGTAGGAAATGTGTAATTCGGGTTGCACATGGAGCAGTGCACAACCCAAGAATGAGTCATTTCACGTTGTTTTTCGAAGTAACATACGGGCCGGAAAGTGGGAGATAAACACAAGCCGACCCCTGCCTAGCACTTCGGTTGTTTAGAATTGTATTTTTTCTTACTCAATTCAGGCATGATATTTGGTCTTTGGGAACAAAAGTAGGAATATTTTTACGAGTACAAGGGCTGACCTACATATACACATGGTGTTGGCTTTAGAAGACATTTCAGGCTATTTAATCACAACTTCTCTGATTGTTCAGAGAGGAAAAAATAAAAATAAATCAGACTAGAGTAGGAAGCATATCATACCTGTTTATTCTTGTGGGTTTTTTTCTCTCAAAGAAATTAAACGATTTTTTTTTTAATATGGTCAATCCACTTTCAGACTTCAGGTAGTTGTAAAGACACAATTAATTTCAGGAGATCATTTGATACAACAAGTCAATATGGGAAAGGAACTAGATGGTATAGTTACAACCTGGGCCCAATATCATAGAGCCGCTAAACAGAAAATTCTGCTGAGAAATTGTCTGCTAAGCACAATTGAGCAGGATACCAGTCACAAATTGTACATGTGACATGTTAGTATAGCTGGTAACCTTTTTCTGGTAAGCTTAATTCTGTAATGCTTAGCTACTTTATGTGCTTAAAAAAGCAGCTCTATGAATTTGGGCCCTGGTGTTAGAAATGTATCTTGTTTCAATTGTGATTCTTTTTGCAACCATTAACCAATTCTTGTCGGATGTTGTGTATATCCCCCAAATTTTTCTAAATTGGCTTTATCCAGCGGACGTTTGCCCCGCCCGAAACTTTGGAGCACCCTCAACTTTTTGCAGTCAGACAGACAGACCGCTGACGAGAATATCCAACCCCACATTCCATTGTGTAGCGTGCACAGGCATGCACTGAAAAAAAGTTCAGAAAATCAAGCACCGACAAAATTTGTCGGACTATTGACCTGAAGTGGTTAAACAAACCTTAAATTTTTTTTTCCTTTTAACACAATCTCATAAATTTACACAATGCAGCCAGTACATCCTGTGTATTAAAGTCTCCTGAGCCGTAACCATATATCAATAGATCAACATACCGTCTCCTGGTGCTGCAACACTAGGATCAGATCTTGGACTCGACGCCGCTGAGCCTTGTGCGGATGACCCTGCTGCGTTCAGATTGAGTCCCTCCGTCAACCAAGAGGAGTACTTCTCTGTTTGGCCGACTATGTAATCCAGCTGCATGTCCATTGCTTTCCTTCTCCTATCCTCAAGCCGACTCTGCTGCTTGTATTGCACTACCTGTGAGGCCACAAAGAAATTATCGCATGTTTATTCCCGCCTACCCTTCTTGGCAACATTTTCCAGCCAGATAACAAACTATTGAAAAATGTTCCAATTACACCAATTGTGCATGGTGGCACAACTGTGTACTGAAGTAACTTTGCTCACGTGTGTACCGTGATGAATTCATATTGCAAGTTGGCATAGTTTATCCATCGTTTAAAACCACAGCGGATGGTATTGAATGGTCAGACAGTAGAAGGGTTTATATCCTTATCAAACATCTGAACAGATATTATGTCTGATGATGTATCTAGCAAATATATATGCTCATGTGTCACTGGATGACAAAAGAACACTGGTGGCTAGAAAATTGTTTTAATCTCCGAGGTGGATAGCACTATTCACCCACTGATTTGAATGAATGGTGCGCGATCCTCGTTCATAAAATAGTGGGGTAAGATGCATTCACCACAGGATATAAAAGTTCAGACGAGCATTTATCATTCACAAACCCGAGTGCATGATATTGAAAGAGCAGACAGGTGGAAGAAGAGGCGTTTCAATGACAACATCAGAGAGTGAAGAACCGTCAAGCTTCTTACAGATTTATGCAGTGCAATTCACTGACCACGTCAATGTATGTGTATTTAGCAAAGAAAGGCTACCTTCCACAACAAAAGCTCTGGTAACAGGTTACACATTTTGTAACACTGGGTGCAAAATAAACTGGGTGCAAACAGCAAGGCTTTATTCCAAACTTGTGTGCACAACCCTACTGAACAATGTCTATGTTTATATCCGCTGTATTGCATGGATGGATAGACAACCGAAACCGCTGCTGACCTTTTCTATGTTTGACCAGAAGGTCTTGATCTCCTTAGCAATGTTCCCAGCGATCCTCCTCAGTTTCTGGGTCTCCTCTCGCTCTGCCTTTACTTCCTTGGCGTGCTTCTCCTGGTGAAATCTTGCTACGGCACGCACCAACTGCATCAGAAAAGAAAAAAATCACGATAAGAACATTCCCCATAAATTGAAATTTGCAATGTCCAGACTAATAAGGATGGTCAGATAACACTCCTAGAATTTTACCTTTTAATGGACAATGCTAATTTTATCTTTTAAAAGGGCACTTCCATTACAAGGCACTGGGAATATTCTGATGAGACATCAAGGCCAAGACCAGGGCGGGAATGTTGGAAATGTCTTACATCAGGATGCACATAGACAGAGGCGCAACCCGAGAATGAGTCATTTCACATTATTTTTCGAAGTGGCATACGGGCCGGAAAATGGGAGGTAAACATAAGCAGACCCCTGCCAAGCACTTCGGTCCTAAAAGGCAAAACTATTGCAATTTCTTGATATAAATTTCCCAAAACTCACTCCAACTGAATTTCGAAAAAGCTTCTACTTTTGCTTTTTCATATTTATTTTCCAAGTACTTACGATAAAAACTTGTAAAAATGCACACTTTACACAAAATTCTTTTGCAATATCATTTTTTTTATTAACATGATTAATTTTACCTTTCGTGCAGCGGCTTTCTTCCACCTCCTCTCCTGGATGAAATCAGTCGCCAGCCACTGTGCTTCCTCCAGGAGGTACTCCCAGTGGGTCTTATGCCTCGGAGGCTCCTGAACCTTAGGAAGACGTCTGGCAGACCAAAGGCCTTCCTTCCGCAGTTCAGCTATCCTCTGCATCACTTGGGCTTCCTATGATCACAGATAGGGGGACACAGGATAATCAAGGTTTTAAAATGGGCTCACTCTGATGGTAAACATCACCTTTTATTTTCAATAAGAAATGGCCTACCATGGGATGGCCACTTCCAAGGTGAGGGCTAACTTAACTGATTTGGGCTGTCGAACCAAATCAACTGTCACCAGGGGCAAGATGTCACCTACTCCTAGGCCTGAAACAGGGTTGCCCCGTAACAGACCATAAGGATGTAGGCGTGGGTATTATCCGCTAGGAGCCTGGCTGTTAGATCAAAATGCACTACCTTCCCAACTTTTCACAAAGCACAAATGTCAACAAACCAATAATATCTGAGAAAAAGATAACGAAGAGTGGGGAACTCAATGCTTTTAATTTTTAAGGAGCTTGTATCTAAATACAAGGACTCTCTTTATAATCAGCCCCCTCAAACAAAATAACAAACAAAAACCCATACCTGTTTGGCACGCTCTACAATCATCTCCTGAGATCCGATGGTGTAATCGTACACAGCAGATAGCGAGTGCTGCCTGGTGGACAGCCGCTGGTGTGCGTTCGGTGAGATGGGCGACTTCGGCAGCTTGTTCACTGGTGTAGCCGTGGCTGAGCCACTAGAGTGGCGACGGGGGGACAAGCTGCCTCCAACTGGCGGAGTGCTCGTGACGTCTGTGCTCGCTGTCGTGTTCACTGTGAGGGGCTTGCTGGTTGGTGTCTTCAACTGATGTAACGAATGCTTCGCTGCTAAAAGATACAAACAAATAATCTCAATTTAACCCTCTCGTTAACACATTCTTTTGACATTAACAACTGCTGGTGCCCTCACTGCTTGACCACTCAAGCCTGAAGCCCACATTCTCACACTAACAGAAAGCTTGTGTAGGTATTTGCCCTTTAATTCCACTCCAATTTGGACGGATTGCATAAAAAGCGTCCTTGTTTTATTTAACCATCATTAGAAAGATCCGATCTTTCTCATTCCAACCACAGCTACCTTGGGTACAGCAGGTGAAGCATCAGACCAGGGCCCAATTTCATAGAGCTGCTTAAGCAGAAAATATTGCTTACCAATTGTCTGCTAAGCAGAAATGAGCGTGATACCAGTCACAAATTGTACATGGGACATGGTAGTTTGGCTGGTAACCTTATTCTGGTAAGCATAATTTTCTTGTGCTTAGCTACTTTTTGTGCTTAAGCAGCTCTATGAAATTGGGCCCTGTACACAACATGGTGTTTTGACCGGCAAATTATTTCTGCTTAACAATCCTTTTCTGCGCTTAGTAAATTTTTTGTGCCGAACAGCTTTGTGAAATTTGGCCCAGGTCAAAATTTATTGGTAACAAGATCTGAGGAAATCGCCTTAGTAAAATCCTTACTGGGTGGTGACTTTGGCTCCCGTCGTATGTGAGGAATGCCAAGAGATGTGCGCATGTGAGATGACGAGGCAACCGCTGCAGCAATCTGACTGCGGTTGGACGTGCCGTGGTGCTGGTGCTGCCCTGCTGCATGCTGCTTGTGCTGTTTGTATAGTGGAGATGGTTGACTTCCTGGTAAAGCTTCACAATGTCAAACAAAGTAAATAAAGAGATTAAAAGCTTTACAATGACTGGGTATCTGTATACTTAGGCCAAATAAAATAAATGTTGTGTTTACGGTAACCCGACCGACCTGGATTTTTTGCGGCTAAATTGCCGACCTCAAATCTTTTTTCTAACTATTTTGTGAGTCGGTAAATGAATTCTACTTAAGACACAAACAATATTCCGTTTCACGTTCAAAAACTCTCAATTATTCAACGGCCGATTCAGATCAGGAGATGGCAATTTCTAGAAATGTTACAGCATCGCTGCAGCAAAAAACAAGTTAGAAACATGCAACAGCCGTTGCGGTATCAAACATTGCATCACGTGATCGTGTACTTCTAGCTCCACACAGAAACAAATCGTTAGCCATTTTGTTTTCGCTTCGGCGACAAAATGTTGAAAGTTTACGGTTGACTTTAGACCTTTATGGGTAAACAATCAATGTGTGTGTTCTTATAGAGCAGGGGTAAGCTAGTTTTTATGTGTGGTTGGTGATTAAAGGCATGGACAAAATGCAATTTTGGTGAAAAAACTAAAGAACGTGCCGTGAATGTGATGATTTTGTCCTCCGTGTACTGTACAGGGTTAACAACGTGTATTCATTTGCTACATCAAAGGCTCAACGGTTACGATCTCGTAACTTATTACGGTCTGATTGTTGATGTTTTCTAGTTTAGAAAACAGAATTTTAATAAAGAACACAATGTTAAATTCGCTTGCCTATTCATTTTTAACAGTTTCGCATTTAGTAACATAAAAAAACAACAACTTTTTTGTCACTTTTTAAAAGTTCAAATTCAAATCCCGTTTTCCGTTTCAAGGGGCAGATTCCGCGAAATCCGTCCGTGTTCCGCGATCCCGGAAAACCATTGGCCCTAAAAATATAACATGATATTTTGTCAATACCTGAAATTGAGAATTGGCAAAACTAATGTCAGCATTTAAAACATAGCCCTGATTGGTGAGATACAAATTTTCCCTGAAACTTCTGCTTCTGAAGCGCTTGCAACTTGACCCCCTCTGTAACTGTCTATAGCCCATGTTATATTTGTTTTCTAAAGAACTTATAAACTTTTAGATTTTACCACTTTTCAACATGACTAATTATAACTTTGTAAGTCAAACAAGGTTAGTATAATGGTAGCAAGCTTAAAATTTGAACAAATAACTCAAAATTCAAGAACTCAAAAAAAAAAAAAAAAAAAATTTTTCCTACCTACCTACCTGGATTTTTTTCAGGCCGTTATCGTAAACACAACAATTATTTTATTTGGCCTTATTAAGGAAACAATCGGGGCTCCAAATTTACACTGGACCACAGCGAAGTGAATATAGTGCCAGGCCATTAAATTCATGACCAAACAAGTCCGACCATATTAAGTTTTTCAATTGATTACCAATAATACCTCACTGTGTTAAAAAAAATTCAATTGTGATGCGTATCGTAGTATACATGTACTCAACCATGAGACAAACAAGATCAATCTTCTCTTAGTACTTGTTCAAATAAAAATGGTTTGATGTATTGTTAACCTGGAAATAGTGTTTTTTTTCCCCCCTCCTCTGTAGCTTCTTTTGAGCTGCAAGCCCTTGTGGTACGGTGGATTTTTCCTACAAATTACCTGCATTATTTTTGTATGGTGTTGCATGTGGTAATAATTTCCATCTGAAATAATGTGCGAGAAAAGTGTTCTCCAACTACTGATTACTTTATGTGAAGGCAGCAAATATGCACTGGTAAAATATTAACACACATAATGTGCACAAACACCCTGACCAATGGTATACAATTTGTTTTGGTTTCCTCCCAAGTTGGTCGACAGAGCTTTTTTCCTTCACAATCATAGAAGTATTTGGAACGAATGCACTCTTCCCCCAATCAATCAAGCATCATAACTTATTTTTTTGCAATACGTATAAACCCATCATTACCTGGAATTGGAGTGATGGTCTTTGGGCTTAGAGTGACGTTGGGCTCATGTGACGATGGAAACCCAAGAGGCTTTCTCTCAGGTGTATGACTGCTATCGAGACCTGCAATAAAAAAAAATTAAAAAAAATTATGCACAGAAATCATAATCGGCTATGTTTTGTTCATTTTTTTAAAACTTTGTTTTACTAAGACGGGCTGATATAATCTGATATGCAAATTGGTAACTGCTAAGGAAAGAGAAAAACTGCTAGTACACACAACTTTGTAGAGTGTTTTTCAGTTTTTTAAGAAAAAAAAAAGAAAAAAGGAGGACATCGGCTGAGATGTTACATGCTTGTAGAATAGACGTTAATATTTCATTGGTAAAGATTTGATTTCTTTAACATTTACCTGCTTGGCTGTATGTCCGCTTCCTGTCCATGTCGGGACTAGCAGTTGGCAGGGCACCTGGGAAGCTCTTGCGTAGCTCCTTGGCCTTTATCTGTGATGATAATGCTGATACCGCAGGAGGGAGCTGTGTCGAGATGGCTACCGGTGTGCTCAGTGGCCTGGTGCTGCCACTGTTGGTAATGACTTTTACCTGAGAAGGGAAATTAGAAATTGATTATTCAACAGTAAGGGACAGGCATGCAGTTTAAACTTTCATCAACAGACAAAAAAAACCAAAAATTTTTAAAGTCCTAATACACATCATTTTCAGTGCAACTTCAGAAAAAAATAAAATTAATTAACAGTCCAAGGAAAGTTAACCAATTAGCGCTGTACCCCATCTATGTTCAATTTTTCTTCAATTCCACTCTGACAGAATCAATTTCTCAGAATTGCCAGAACTGTTTTTCCTTCAAAGTACCGCTGGCGTGGAAAAACCCCAACTTGACAAAAGTCAAAAGAGTAAAGATTTTTTTTGAAGCAATAGGATTTGAATGTTTCTCTATCAAAAAAGTATTGTATTCCTGTACCCTGAATACCCAAACCTTGGCCATGAGAAACGGCCACCAATTAGGCCGAAATACAATGGTTGAAGCCTCTGGATGCCACATAGTCCTCTTGTATTAAGAAAAAAACAAAGGCCTGGAATCTGGGATTACACAATTAGAATTTAGCATTATTTACGACCACCGCATGCCCTCTTTGAGTGGGTCAAAGGAAGCTTTGGAAGGATTTGGAAGGATTTAGAAGGAACAAGCTCACCAGGCTGTATTTGACACAGGAGAAAATAAAATGAATGGGGTCTTATGCAGCTTGGCTCATTGAGGCTATGTGTAAGCAAAAGGGCCTAGTCTGTTAGGGTTAACAAAGTAACTGGAAAACAAAACACTTTATAATTTGATTTTCTTTTTTTACCTCATCATTGATTGTTATCTCTTCTTCACGGCCTTCCAGTTTACGATTTATCATGTAGTTATGCAGGGTGGAACTCGGCCGTTTCTTCCATGTTATGAAATCCATCATGTTGTGTCCATTCTCCAAGAAGAACAGCTCTATTAATCTCTCCTTGTAACCTTCTTGCAAGTCATGCAAGGTTTTGAGTTTGTGCTCAAGTAATCGAGTTCTCAGTTCAGCCACCTCATTGGTGGCGGGGGGACGGTCTGTTTCAGAGGCCATCAGTGGGGATTTGCGCATTCGCGATGGACTGGACGGTATAGGGTTTGTCCGTGCTGGGCTGCTCAGACTTCTGTGGTAGGCACCGCCACCGGCCGTGGGGCTCTTGCGGTCCGGTGCACCTCGTGTGGGACTGTGGCTGCTTAGTCTCCGTGCTGCGCCAAAGTTGAGTCCAGAGCTGGACAATGGTGGCATGGTAGATCTGGGCGAGCCTTGACCATGGTGGTGTATGGTTCCCACTGGTTGATGGTGGCTGGGCAGAAGCAAGGACTGCAGTTGAATTTGCTCTTGCGATATCTGGGGCTCCTCTCCTAGTGAAAATAGCTTAGGGGTGTTATGAAAAACATACGGGTTTGTGGTACCGATGCTACTGGGTGGAGTATTGACACTCATCTGCTGCATAGGGAGACCAGTGCTTGGATCCACGAAGCCGGGACTCAGCTGCAGATTGATCACCTGATTCGACGTGCCTGCAATGAGCTGTGTCCGCAGACTGGCCAGCTGCATGAAGGCTTGTTGCCTGGCAACATCCTGATGATTCTGCTGTTGCTGCTGCTGCTGCTGCTGCTGCTGCAGGACAACTGCCGAGGGCGACACCTGTGCATGCTGAGCTGGCACCCGTATGGGTGACGTTTGAATCGGGCGACTAGAGGCAACTACCTGTGCCCCTTGTACACCTGCGACTGGATTGATGAGATACTGTTGAAGGTGATGCTGTGGGACAGCATACCCTGATGAGTGCGAAGGGAGACCTTGGGACAGGTCTATTGATCGCTGACTGGATTGTTGTTGTTGTTGTGGTTGAGGTTGTGGTGGCGGAGACCCCAGCTTGTGGTAGACCCCGCTTTGACTGTTGTCACTGCTTCCCCTCTGCATGGTTACCACAAGCCCCTTGGGGTCCTGTAAAAAGAAAAATTTAAAAAGACAAACAATTAAAAATTATGACATTTAAAAAGAAAAAAGAAATTCACTTTGACGATCAAAATAAAAAATGCCACTTTAAAGCCTCAAGGATAGCAGCATTTCAAATAAAAATGATTTTGCAAAATGATTGGTACAACCCGCATACATATTTTTTTACAAAGTAAGCTCTGAGGTTAACAACTTTTTCTGATTATCTTCCGTTTCGTCTTTAGTCAATGCCGTTTGTCAATCCTGTTTTTCCATCCAAACACAGTGATCATAATCTCTGAGGAGGTATGACAGCATCAGCTGGTTTGCTGATCATTTATGTCTGGATAAAATGACTAGCCGATGCAATATTTTGTGAGCTCACTGCTTTTGCATTAAAGGCACTATCCGAATTGGCTACGGCTGCAGCTGGATCATCGTGTCATCATACGCTAAAGTATAGGACGCCCTCAGTATAGTAGTATAGTAGCTGTAGCCGCCACTTCGGATATGGCCTAATGTTCTAAGTTTCCAATACAGCAAGTCCCTGTATGAACAAACTCAAGGTGATGCCCCCTAAACATTTCCCGTTTGTGAAAAAAGTATGTATTGAGGTACATACTGATCATGTTAAGTGTTTTGTTCATTTGATGCATCTTTTTCAATAAGGAAACAAAACTTGTACAAGTATTTATAATAACTTTTCAATTTGGTTCACTCTCATGTAAAAGATAATTAACTTGGGATGAAAAACGTTTTTCCCTTAGAATTTTACTTTGTTCCCTCTAAAGATGATTTTATTCCCTTGTGAAAAATATTTTCTTCCTCAAATATTGTGAGGACCCTGTTTTCTCACTCATGTAAAATCTTTTGCAATCATGAAAATGTATGATAGTGTGGACAAATTTGTCATTGGAAGATGACAAGTAATTTGATAAATTATCAAAAGTAAAGTATTAAAATTTGCCGATTAATTGTAGCTTGCACAATGTTTTCCTTTTTCTTTTTCATATTGCATGAAATTTGTAATTTTTTTTGAGCCATGCAGTTTGCATAATCTGCTAACGGTTTACCTGATTTGTTAAATTAAAATTACCTGATTTGTTAAATTAAAAGAAAAAAATATATAAATAGTTCATACACCATTCTGTTTTTTAGATAATTTAGAAAAAAAAGATTATTGTTCATCATGGTTTGGTTGGATTGTAGAAAAAAAAAAAAAAAATGAAAAGGAAACACGAAAATTGTGGTGACTGCACACAAAACAGCGAGTAATGTTGTGCAACTACGTTTATTTTCCTTAAACGGAAATTGAACTTGCAGTTGGGAAAGTCCCAGTAATTTTTACCCTAATGTCGGCTTTGTTGACATGTTAAGGACATTTGGAAATGGATTTCAAAGTTTTCTTAGGGTTTTCCTAACCCTGAGTACACTGTCCTGTACATTTTGGAAAAATTTCCGTAACCCACTGCCACTTTTTCACTCATCATTCTTCATTGTAACTGAAACTTGCAATAACTAATTTTGGTAAATAAGATGATTTCTTAATAATGAATGAAAAAATGTTACCGCCATTTTACATACAGAATTTTAATCCATCTACACATTAGGGGGCCTACATAACCAAGACTCAAGCAGTAAAAAAATCCAGCATGAACCATGAACGAACATTGACAAAATGCCGCCAGTGCGACAGAACTTACAAAACACAAAAAACATTTCTTCCCAGGCAAAGATAATTGTTCCGATAAAATTTCACCAAAATAAAGTAAAATGGCAAACTAAATAAATTACAAAATCTCAAAAGTACATTAAAATGTAATGCTAGGTGGGAGAAAACGAATGCACAGGTGAGGAAGCAGACTACGGAGTAAGGGACAATTTCCCTGCGCCATGATCAACGGCCCTCTGGCCAACGTGTCATGCGTGCAATGCAAGTGCCGGACTATCAATTGCTTGCACATTGCACCTTGAATTATCACAATGCACTGCACACACACAGTGTGGAGCATCCATTCACATGACATCACGCGGCCGCGGAACGGCTGTATTCCACATCAACGACACTACCGAGACAAAATACACTTACATTTTATCGGAGATATCGCAGCGAATTACAGCCCATCGGCGGGCTTGAACCCTCCATCCAGGTCGCTTGCACAACTAGGGAGACAATTCTGCCATTTTGGGCAGCCAATGTGACGTCTTAAATATAAAAATTGTAAATAGTTCCTGTTTTTATACGTTCTTCTTCTAACGAAACGGCCTCGAGAATAATGGCGGACGGGGACCGTACCACCACCGTTCATCAACCTCATCATACATGCACAAAATCTGAATAGATTATGTAAATTAACCTCGCCCGGTGACGTATTCTCTGCGCTGATTGGTTATTGAGCTCGAAGCTCACCTATTGCGTAGATTAGAGGCGGGAAATTTTGGAGGGGAGTAGCATTTTATTCCTAGTGTTTTTTCATGCCGAAAATGATTTCACAAGTATTTGTTGCGTTTGTTTAACATCTGGGCCCAATTTCATAGAGCTGCTAAGCACACAAATTTGCTTAGCATGAAATTTCTTCCTTGATAAAAACAAGATTGCCAACCAAATTTCCATGTGTTGCATATTGCTTGTTACTGGTAGTCAGCTGTTGTTTGCTTATCCTGAAAATCACGTGGAAATTTGGTTGGTAATCCTGTTTTTATCAAGGAAAAAATTTCATGCTAAGCAAATTTTTGTGCTTAGCAGCTCTATGAAATTGGGCCCTGGTGAGAGTTTCTATTTGTTTTCTTCGTTTCTTGAAAAACTTATTCTGGTTAGTATTTAAAAAAAAAAAAAAAAAAAAAGAATTAAAATAAGACTTCAAATTGTAAATATTTTTAGATCTTCATTACCTGTCTGATTTTTCAATGAAGGTGCCACAATTATTAATTGTCAAAGATTTATAGCATATGGACACATACGTTAATTAAATATTCATGAAACAAATTTTATTGATTTCAACCGTTTTGAAGGCTTGTTTCTTTTCAACAAGATACATATATATATCAATAAAGAATAACACCTGATTGGTCAATACGGCAGAATACACTAACTTAACATACTGAGTTAAAGCAATTACTTTCCCAAATAAAAATAATTTTGAAAAATGAAAATAAGCACTTTTCTTATCCATATATCCATATATTTCATAAATATAATATGCAAGGGCGTCGATGGGTGGGGGACAGAGGGGACATGTCCCCCTCACTTTTTAGACTGGAGGGGACAGCATATCAGATGTCCCCCCACTTTTTGATTGACTGTTCATTAGAAATATGCAACAAAATATAAAAATATACACCATTTTCTTGATTTAATATTTAATTACAATTTTTGTTCAAATAAAATAATAGCGAACAAACGGTGAAATGTTTTTTTCATTTTTATCTTTTTTTCTGATGGACCACGCGCAGAATGGTATTTTGGGCCTATTATGTGAGATGTATTTTTTCAAGACTTGCTCGCCCGTCCCCCCTACTTTTCAGATCGACGCCCTTGATAATATGATCAAGAGACTACGTTATTTGGAGTAAATAAGGCACATGAAAAACATGGCAAAATATAACGTGACTTACTTCTTTCTGACTATGAAAAGTTGGACACTTTTCACAATAAATATAGGCAAATTGCATTGGTGAGTTTATAACAGTTCGAATCCTTAGCTTTCACTAAAACTAAATAAATCTCGTTCTTTTATCAGAAATATAAACACCAATGACATTGTGTATACATGTACGGTGAGTTACACAAGATGGCCTTGGTGTGATGTTCTTGCGTTCATGCAATTTTTAATCTTTTTGATCTATTTTGATCTCTGAACCAGACACCAACCGACCCCATGCATATGACATAACAAGCTTAAACAGCGCCCTCACACTGACAACAAAGAAAGACCTAGGGCCTATATATGATGATAGAGGCCTATGCGAGGGCAATATATATATATTTTTCCACAAAAATGAAATCAGTTTTTCAAACTGCAAACATTTCATCAGATCCTTTGAATCTAAACAAGTTAATGATTTTGAAGATACCTGTGCTAGGTTTTGAACAAGGGTGGGGTTACAAAGAATTTCAGATCAATTTAAATACACATGTGTTTCAATCTAAAGAAAAATTTCTGTATTTTTGGATGGATAGTCAATGAAACAACCATTTAATCTCTCTATAATTTTTTAGGAATGTAAATTTCCGCAATGAAACAAGCAAGTCAAGGTTTTGAACAAGGGTGGGGTTACAAAGAATTTCAGATCAATTTAAATACACATGTGTTTCAATCTAAAGGAAATTTCTGTACTTTTGGATGGATAGTCAATGAAACAACCATTTAATCTCTCTATAATTTTTTAGGAATGTAAATTTCCGCAATGAAACAAGCAAGTCCAGATTGCTGGTAACCAAACAGTTTGAAACAGTGTTTTTGAGAAGCCGTATAATTTATTTTGTTTATTTTTTGTTCCCAGTCCAATCAATGTCATCCGAATGAAGAAGGGGAAATTTTGAATGATAAAATGGTTGAAGCTTTACATGGGGTGGATAGTAGGAAGTAATTATAACTAGTAAACTTTCGAGTACAACCTCATGTAAATCTTTTTTGCGGCGTGTCGTGGCCGAGCAGTTAAGTACATCGGACGCAAGTTCTGGTGTTGTCAGCAGCAGAGTGCACTCTGCTCTGCCAACCAGGCACTTAGTGGATGATACCTTTGCCTACATCCTTACGGACTGTGAAGAGGGTAACCTGTTTCAGCCCCAGGAGTAGGTGGTAACGTGCCACTGGTGACAGTTGATCTGGGTCGACAGCCCAAATCAGTTAAGTGTAGCCCAAATCAGTTAAGTGTAGCCCTCACCTTGAAGTGGCCGTCCGGCCTTGTGAGTTGGGCGATATTTCATTTTAAAAAAAACATTATTAAAAAAAGGAGTGATGGCTCTGAGAAGAGTCTGTGTGGTCTTGACGTTTCAAACAGTATACTCTGCTCGTCTTAAGTTATTTCCTAGTATTGAAAAAAAAAATCACTGGGGAAGAACAACAGAGTACAAAGATGAATGCTGTAAATAATAGTTCATGGGTTGGCAGCCAATGGGCAATCATAAAATTGATTTTATGCCCCCCTAAAAATTATAATTTGCTCGTTGTTACTACTCAGAGTCTACTCAAAAGTTTGACAAAATTGTCAACGTTAACTTTTTTAAACAGTTAATATTTTGGAGCAAAGATTACATTATTGTACATAATTCTACTGCATGAAACTCATAAACCATGTGATAAATAACTGAAGGTAAAAACAAAATTCACCAGTAAAGGGCAAAGAGGAACAAAATCCCTCAGTTACTTCCCCCCCAAAAAATCTTGGTGGTACCCCCTCCCCCTAATTTCCATCTGCAATTTTTTTCACCATCGCCTAAAACTGAATTTAACACCAACCACTGCCCAAACATTATCAGAATTATGCTTTGTTGGTATTTGTATTTTGGCTTGACGGTAAGTTAATATCTCTTTAGTAGTATCAATCTACCTTAAAAATTATTGTCTTGCCCCCTTGAAATATTAGGTTGACATCCCCCCCCCCGATTTACAGATTTGAGGGCTGGCGCCATCGCTGACAGACAAAGTTCATGTTTGGTGACAAAGACAAGAAATGGGCCTGTCAGTCAGGATTAAGTAAAAGAAACATTTGTAATAAACATCTTTGCTCAGAAACATTTTCTATGTGGCAGCATACATACACATCCCAGTATATCTAACTTTGTGATGACATCCATTTTTGTCCATTGTCCGATGTTTACAACACCCTCGGGGAAACAACAATGTTGAAAAAGAATTTCAATACTCTGCACTAATTTGAGATTGGATGATGATTGAAAGATATAACCAGTGCTATAATTATATCAAGCTAAATTAAAAATTTCTGATTTTTTCTGGCACTTAATTGCAAAAAACTTGATGTCAAGAGCTTAAACAAGTCAGTGTGTAAATGACCAAAAAAAGAGATATTTTTTAAATACAAAATTTCCAACACCTAATGGCAAGTGACCAAAAAACATTCCTTTAAAAATAGCAGCATTATAAATATTAAAACCTTTCGGTTGTAGACCTCGTTGCCCCCCCCCCCCCCCCCCCCGACTCTGGAACTCTTATCTTAGAGACACACCCACATCCAAAAATCTCTTAAAACACATCTTTTCAAAATGTGACAATTTTCTACGAGTGCCTTCTTTCGGCGACTTTGAATGTTGCACAGATAAAGTGTGCCTTACAAATGCTGAACTACTAGTCTATTATTATACCTTTATCACAGTAAAGTATCACCCCCCCACCACCCATTTAAATAGATGGTGAAATGCAGCGACATTAAAATACGCATCTGTTATTAAACAGCTTTGGCAAACGTTACTTTGAGAAGGGCAGGTAGTCCTTGTCACTCCATTTCGAAACAAAAACAATGGGCGAATAATAACTTGGGTTGGAAAATAAATAATGGGTGAACAATGAACTTTGACATTTCAATTGTCACACAAGTCTCACACAATAAGTTGATGGTTGCCCAATCAGCTCTAGTCCGAGCTGATGGGCTCACGCATTTGGCCAAACCTGGACTGAGCTGTGCATTGAAACTCTGAGAGAGTTGCGTAAACTTGCGATTAGAGGCCATTTTTGGTCCAAAACAATGCATGTACACACACAAGGTGCCAGACTAGACTGCATATTGGGCTGTGCTACTTGGACCGAAAATAGCGTCCAGTAACCACGAGACCGACAAAAACTGTTCCCTCTTTGTCGCAACTCTTCCAATATACAGCTCTAAACCAAGTAAGGTCAGAAAGGCTAACCAAATGCACCCAAAGGGTAAATGGGAAAAAATAGTGTGTGCCCTTTACATCTGCTGATTACCAGTGTTCATTACTGTCATTGAGCTCCAGGAACCAGACAAAGATGGCTGCAGTTTGATAAAGGTCTACTTGATCTCCTTGATGAAGTCTGTCGCATCTGGTTCTTGGTAGACAGCCGGCAGCATGTCGTATTCTATCCAACCATCAGACTTGACCTCTGCCTCCAATTTCTTTAACCTGTACATGAGAAAGAAGACATAGTTCCAATGTCAGCTTTTAAATAACAGACTAAACCATCCATCCCTTTATCCATCGGCCAGAGCAGCAGCAAAAGTTAAAAACCCATTACAAATCATGTGGCAGTACAGAGAGAAATGGACAAGTCCATTACATCAACTTATGCAAAAAACCTCTGTAAAACATAAAGAGGTTTTTTTCTTCACTCAAAATGGAACCTAGTTTTTTGGTTAGGTGGTTTGTTTATTCAAAAATACAGGACAAAAAACCAAATGAAGAGTAGAAACATACCTTCTTTTCTCTGCAGTGTTGGCTTTCTTGACTTCTTTAACAGATGGGCCTCTCTTAATCTTTACTTTCCCAAAGCGACGTGTGGCAATTCTGGTTTTTTTCCCCCTCTTGAGCAACAACTCATAGAAAATGCTGTGAAGGGCGCTCCGGTGATCCTCCCTGTCCTTACTAGAGATCGTCGGCTCTTCCCATTCCTGTGGCATCGGGGTAATCAGGCTCTCACAAATGGCCCCTGTGGAAACGGAATGGTCAAATAATTGTAAGAGTCACAAGAAAATACAGGATTGTGAATTAACTTTCCCATTTGGCATTAAAGAAGAGTTTTTTGTGGCGTGCCGTGGCCGATCGGTTTAGTTCACCTGACCCAAGCTCAGGTTTTAAGCCTTCAAGGCAAAAGAATTAAACATTAAAACACAATTTCCTCATTTGAAAACATTTCAAACAAAAATATTCCATCACCTAAAAAAACCTACTTAGCTTTTACATGCTGATTAAATTTTTATATGTATTTTTTTTTTAGTTTCCAAATATTGGCTACAAAAATCTCTAAATGTGCTGTAAACAGAGCCAAATTTTATTGAGCTGCTAAAAAAAATTTGTTTATAAGAAATCGCCTTACATCACAAGGACAGCCACTTCAAGGTGAAGGCTAACATTCATTGATTTGGGCTGTTGACCCATATCAACTTTCACCAGGGACACAATGCCACTTACTCCTGGAGCTGTAACAGGGTTACCCCCTTCACAGTCCGTAAGGATGTAGGCAAGGGTATCACCCACTAGGAGCTTGGATGGTACAGCATAGGGCAATACCTTCCCAACGTTTAACAAAGCAATTATGGTTAAGTGCCTTGCTCAAGGGCACAAGTGTCGTGACCGGGATTTGAACCCACACTCTGCTGCTGACAACACCAGAGCTTGAGTCAGGTGAACTAAACCGCTTGGCCACGACACGCCACAAAAAGCACAAAAAGTAGCTAAGGACAAACTAGGTATGCTTACCAAAATAAGGTTACCAGCCGAAATACCATGTCACACGTACCCTTTTTGCTTTTGCAGAAAATTGTTAAGCAAAAGTTCCTGCTTAAGCAGCTCTATGAAAAAGGGCCCAGGTGCTATAAACTGGGTAACATGACCCCCTGATTTCAACTTACTGTTAGTATCAGACTTGATGGTGTACATGATGGGGTTGACATTCCTGTAGTTCATTTCTCCGAAGTTGCAGCTGGTTTTACAAGTCGCTACAGTGGCCGAGTTGTTCTCCATCATTTTTCTTGCAGCCTCCTGTTTGAAAAGTGTCAGCATTTTGCCCTTGTCCATCAACAATCCATTAACAGTTGGTGGGTTTCTCAATCTCGTTCTCACTGGTTTGCTCTTAACAATGTTTGAATCCAGACTTTCGCTCCCCGTCAGGACAGGATTTTCGGTAGCTTCCCTTCTTGGTCGCCCTCGTCTTAGACTGTTTCCAATCATACATTTACAACCACGTTTCTTGCCCCTGTAGGATTTGCTCATGTGGTCAAACGGACAAGCATTGCGCTGTCTTGCAGAAATCTCACCTTCATCTAGAAAACCGCTCGGGATGCTTTGGTCTTCTGAGTCTTCCTCGCTACTGAATGGATGTTCATCCTCAAGAACTTCTTCAACTGTCAACGAGCTATTCCTGGAACCTCTTTCTGCCTCTTTATTCCTATCCTTATAACTCACATCACTACTACCTTTTCCTGTATGAGGGAGACTAGGATCATCCCTGTTAAAACCATCGACTCCTTCATCATCATCCTTACTGGCATCCCCTTCAGCCCAGTTCTCCTGCACATCACCGCCCTTCTCATCAGTGCTATTCCTCAAACCATCACCACCAATTTGCGATTTTGTCTTCATTCCACACTCGCTGACCATCTTTCCGTCATCTTTCCGACCAACATCTTTATGACGACTGCCATTTCCTCTGCTATCATCAGCTTCCTTGAGATATTTATCTCCATCACGGGTAGCATTCCCTTCTCCAGCTCTGTCTTCATCATCCATGGGGTGGCCATCAAGGCTTTCATCATCACTGGAGCCATCATCGTACAAATAACCTTCTCTTTGATCTTGAGTTTTCCCGCTAAAAACCACATCTACAGCGTCAATGTAACAATCACTATTGTCGATGACGCCATCATTTTCTTCAAAGCTTATTGAGTTGCCCTTGCCTGATGACCGAGTGCTATTCATCAGTTTCGCCCAGACCAGATTTTTCTTTGATTTGGTCGTCTTTGGGGCTTTCTTTTCTTTCGGTCCTCCTTCTTTGGTGGCTTCCTTTGTTTTTAATTTTGTAAACTTTGTAGATTGTGTCAAACTGCTGTTTTGACTACAAAAGCCTCCATGCTCAGTATCTACAGACTTCCCACCTGTTGAAAGTTGATTTTTCTTCTTTGTTGATTTTCTCTCATTCATTAATCCTGCAACAACTTCTGTTGATTCCATTGTCTTTATGGATTTTCTAAAATCCATCTTCTTTGTCGAATTACTTTCTTTCATCAGTGCTTTTTTGACGGCTTTCTCTGCTTTTGCTGTTTTACTCTTCGTAGATTTTTTCAAAACACAAGTTTTACTAACGATGCCAACATCACCTTCATGGTCAGTGCTGCCGGCATCTTCACCGGTATTATCAATTGTTATTTCTCCATAAATATCTTCAGAAGTTTTCTCAACAGGACTACATTGAACATCCACTTGCTTAGTCTTCCTTGCTAGTTTGGTTTTTATCTTTTTACTCTCCGTCTGTGTCTTTGTCTTCTTTGGTAGTGTTTTCTGTCTCAACTTCTGAAGTGGTCTGCTGTAGTCTGGATCATCTTCCTTCCTTTTTGTTAAATCACAACTGCTTTTATTTTTTTTACTCTTTGGTGAATTTCTTTCTTTCAGTCCTCCTTCTTGGGAGTTTTTCTTTGTCAATGTCTTCTTTTTGGATTGTCTCGAAAAACTAGTTCGACTCCTAACCCCGTGATTTTCATCATCTGAAAAATTCTGACTTCCATCATCATTGTCTTCATTTGCATCATCATCGACGTCATCATCTTGAACTTCTTCGTTTTCATGGCTTTCTTCACTTATGTCGCAATTAGCAACTTCATTATCACAGACTTTATTGCTGTTACCATCACTTTCGTTGTCCATAGATTTAGCTGCATGGTGATTTACATCTTTCTTTGTATTCCTTGCCACTTGCTGATGCTTTTCCTGATGGTTGATCTTCCCATCCTTTTTAGAGTCCCTTGATTTCGTCTTTTTGTCTCTTGTCTTTATTCTCTCTGCCTGCTGTTTGAGTAACTTCGGAATTTCACCCTTATCAGCAAATATACGCAATCCAGTCTTTACTGATGGTGCTTTTAGTCTTGGACTCTCCATCGGTTTGCCGTTACCCACTCTTTCATTACAGTTGTCCAAATCTAGGTTCTTTTCCATGCTTTCTGTCAGGACAGGATTTTTCTTTGATTTTCCCACGTCAACCATTTCAGGTAGAGTTTTTTGTGTCAATTTCTTATGTGATTTGCTCTTGTCCAATAACCCATCATGATTTCTGGGGCCATCTTTTTTCCTCTGTGCTTGATCAGGACTCTTTTTGACTTTTTTCCTCTGGGGTGATTTTCTTTCTTTCAATAATCCTTCCGTGGTCTTTTTCTGTGTATTTAATTGTGTCAACTCCTTAGACTGTCCCAAAGATCTGGTTTGACTCTTATCCACATGACTATCACCATCTGATAATTTCAGACTTGCATCATCCTTGTCTTCAGTTTCACCATCATCAAGGTTCTGATCACAATCATTTAAGTCTTTCTCGTTACTCCTAGGCTCTCCATGCTGCTCTTCAGATGTCATTTGCTGATGATCCTTTCTTCCATCTTCTTTAGTGTTCCTCAATTTCGTCTGCTTCCTATTAGTGGCTCGTCTGTTTTTCATTATTCCCCCTTCAGACAACAATCCTGTAAGTTTCGGTGACTTTTTCCGTCTTGTCTTCTTTACTAGTCCATTGTTGTTGTCTGGATCATATTCTGAACTTCCCGTTAGATTAAGACTCTTCTTTGATTTCACACTCTTCGCTGATTTTCTTCCTGTCAGTAATCCATTTTTGGCAACTTCCTTGGACTGTAATGCTTGCGTAGACAGTTTCATGACACTGGCTTCACCTGAAACTCCTCTATTTTCATCGCCTGTGAAATTCATAATGGTATCATCACTATCCAAGCCACCAATGTCTTTATCAACGCCCTTGACACCACCTCCCTCACTTCTGTCATTGTTTGTATGGCCATCAACATCTTCATCATCACCAAGGACATCGTCCTGAACAAGATTATTCTCATCACTGTTAGCATCACCTTCTTCAGATTTACCTGCCTGACCACTTCTGTTAGGACCGCCTCTTTTGGCACTTCTTGACTCTTTCCGATGCTTCTCATATGTATTCTGCTGTTGTCTGTTGGTTTTTCCATTTTTTTTAACGTTCCTTGATTTTGTCCCTTTTCCATCACTCGTCTGCCGACGTGTCTTTAACATTTTCCACTTGACATCTAATAATCCTGTCATTTTCTGTTTTTTCCTTTGTGACTTGCTCCTCTTCAACAGTCCATCGTAAAGCTCTGGATCATCGTCTGAACTTCCATAATCTGTAAAATTCAGACTTGTATCATCACTGTCAGAGCCACCAATGTCTTCAGTGTCAGCTTTAAGAACGTCTCCCTCCTCTCTGTTGTCGTTAGTATGGCCATCAACATTTTCATCATTGTGAAGGTCACCATCATCAGTGCGCTCTTTTCTTTTATCCTGACGTGTGTCACTAGCATCCTTAAGATCACTCCAATCCATATGATCTTTCTTATCGCTGTCAGTAGATTTAGCTGCCTGACCATTTGGTTCCTGTTGCTTATCCTTAGAAGCTGTTTTATCGTGGCTATTTTCAATATCCCTCTGTTCCAAGTCATTTGATTTTGCCTGTTTCCCCTTTGTACTGCAAGTATTTTTTATAAGTTTTCTCTCTGCCTGCTGTCTGAATATCTTCAGCATTTTGCCCTTCACAGTCAGCAACCCTGTGGGTTTCAATCGTTCCTTCAGCTTCATCTTTTGTTCTGATTTACTCTCGCCATCATCTAGAAAACTATTTTCACTGTCTTCATCTGAAGAATTGTGATCTGTATCGCCATCAGTACCATTCCCACTACTACTGGTATCATTCAGGACGTTTCTATAACTTTTTCTGCGTGACAACTGTCTGGCCACCTCCCTCTCACCAACGCTGACCTTTGAATGATCAGGCATGTCATCACAACTAAGGCTTCCTTCAGGCGTATTGATTTCTCCTGGTGCCAACTCAGCCGCTCTGCTGTCAATTGAGCTGGTCTCCTCACTACTTGAAAATAATCCTGCCAGTATTCTTCTCCGATTCTTTCTGGGTGAAAATCTCCTGGCGTGGAACTTGTTTTCTGTTGTTTGTCTCTGTTGTCTATCTCTGATAATGTCTTCCTCGGTTGAATTTTCACTTTGGCCTTCATCAGTTATGTCCGAATCATCAGTGTCACTGTAACCGTCACTTTCTGGGTCATCTTTCAACCCAGACTCATAAGCTTGATCAAGGATGAAGGCGTTACCATAATCTTCATCATCAACACCATAATCTTCATCATCGAGTTCTTCACTCCATTCTTCCTGACTGTCATTACTAGAAACAGCATCACCTTCACCACCATCATCACTGGCACAGGTTCCAACTATGGTGTGGTCAGTATCTTCCTCGTCACTAGTGTTAACTTGTTGTGTTCTAGTCTTATCATTATCAATGTACTCGTCCATGTCTGTGCGTTCATTGCTGCAGTCACGGCCAGCACCATCTTCAAAAACAACTTCACTGTTTCTTTCTTCACCGTCAGCATGGTCAACATCATCAACATCATTGCTCCCACTATCACTATCATCCAGGAAACGTCTATACTTTTTTCTGTGTACCTGCTGACTGGCGACAACCTTTTCACTGCTGTCAACTAGCCGACCACCCAGTCCGTCATCACTGTCACGACCTTCAGTCATGTTGATAAATCTTTGTGCAGCTGCCCGAGCTCTGCCCACATCCGAATCACTCTCTCCGCTACTCGAGAACAACTCCTGTGGTATTCTCATTTGTCTCTTTCCGATGGGACGTCTTCCACAATGCATGGAGAACTTCATAAAATTCAAGGGAAGCCCTTTTGGCAAGGTTTCACTGGGTGCTGGTCGAGGTTTCACCAACTGAATGACAGGAGAGAGACAATGGGATTTGAGTGTGGTGGCTTCTTCAGAGGAGGACTGGCTGCAAATAGAATCTGTCTGCCTTGTGGAATCGGAAGACTCTGCAAAATTGATTCTTCTTCGATGACTTTGTCTTTGCAGAAGAGGGGTGGGCTTCGGGGGAGACTTGCTGCGAATAAGTAAACCCCTAGACTCAAAGAATCTTTTGAGAACTTCAGAGTCTTCTATTTCTTTTCTTGATAACTGGGAGGGCTTTGAAGAGAGCTTGCTTTGAGAAGTGTTTAGTTTCACCAACTGAATAACAGGAGAGACACAATTGGATTTGAGTGTGGTGGCTTCTTCAGAGGAGGACTGACTGCAAATAGAGTCTGTCTGCCTTGTGGAATCGGAAGACTCAGCAGAATTGATTCTTCTTCGATGACTTTGTCTTCGCAGAAGAGGGGATGGCTTTTGGGGAGACTTGCTAAGAGTAGGTAAACCCCTAGACTCGAAGAATCTTTTGAGAACTTCAGAGTCTTCTATTTCTTTTCTTGATAACTGGGAGGGCTTTGAAGAGAGCTTGCTTTGAGAAGCGCTTGGTTTCACCAACTGAATGACAGGAGAGAGACAATGGGACTTGAGTGTGGTGGCTTCTTCAGAGGAGGACTGACTGCAAATAGAGTCTGTCTGCCTTGTGGAATCGGAAGACTTGATTCTTCTTCGATGACTTTGTCTTCGCAGAAGCGGGGTGGGCTTTGCGGGAGATTTGCTATGAGTAGGTACATGTGTTAAAGACTCAAAGAATCTTGTGAGAATTGTTGAATGTTCTGTTTCTTTCCCTGGTAGCTGGGAGGGCTTTGAGAACTGCTTGCTGTGAGTACTTTCACCCTGTAAAGAATCAAAGAAGCTTTTGTTTTCTGTTACTGTAGCTTTCCTTGGTTCCTCTGTTTGGTCTGAGGGAGGTATCAATGTTGAGCAATCCTCAGGAGGAATCTGGCTTGCATAAGATGTTGTTTCATCGCCAGTCTGAGTTTGGGTTTCGTGACAATCTGTTTGACATGACTGGCTGTGTAAAGATGAGTGGGTTGAGGTTTTTGTGTGTTCTGACTCAGGCTTGTCTGGTCTTAACACAACAGGTGAAATCTGAACACCCTCGCTGAAATTTCCGGATGTCTGGACGCCCTCACTTGCTGTAGATGGGGTTTTCACAGATGGTGGGCATTTGCATGAGCAAGAGCACAATGCACATGTTAGTCCTGCTCCAACTCTCTGCTGTTTTGGTGTTTCAAAGTCACGTCCATTTTTAGCAGGGGCCTCGTTGATGTCATCTTCTTGTTCCAATGGCACTTGAGGAACCTTCGATTGTGTTCGGTGGTGATTTTCAACAAGACTTTCATCCGAGATGCTATGTATTTCATTTGGATTTGTTAGTAATGCAGTCGATTTGATGTCTTGGAACTTTGCTGTATGCAAATCATCTCTGGATCGACTCATTTTTTCTGGAGTGACACCTAGTTCCCCAGTACTTCCTCTCTGTTTCCGTTTCAGACTGATGCGTCGCTGTCTTTTTTCCTCGTGACAAGCAATCTTTGCTTTCGCTAGTCTCACGGAAAGTCTCGATCTTTTCGAAGTTGAAAGCTCTCCAAGTAGATCTCCAAGAGTAACATTTAAACTCAGATTGGCCGGTGAAGGCATTTGAGGAGTTAGCTGTGGATGAAGTACTCCAACTCCTTCAACTCCCTGAGGATTTTTAGATGCAGACTGAACAATGAATTCTGCTTCTTCCAAAGATTTACCAGGTGCAAAAGTATTCTGCTTACACTTTTGTGTCTTGACCCTCGGGGTGCTGACCTGTTGCAACCTTGATGACTTAGGTGTTTCAAACCTGTCCAAGTCAGCGCTAGTTCTGTGTGGTTCTACAAGATGCTCAGTTGACGATACACAAACAGGTGTGAAACTACCCAATGGTGCGGTAATGTTCCCAGAAGTATTTCCTCCTTTTGTTTTCCCAGAATGATAATTGGGGGAATGTTCAGCGCTTTCCATGCCTTTCTTTCTGCCGCTGTTTTTCTTTAGTCTCTTGGCCTTGGTCGGTGCCACTTCTGCCATCGCTCTTTTCTGCCCTGTAGCAAGAGGATCAACAGGTGCCTTGAGTGGATCGACACAATTCAGAGTTGAGTTTCCAAATACTTGCTCAGTATCAGTTTGTTTTGAATTGTTAGTGGGTTTAGCAGAGGCACAAGATTCCCCATCAATGTTCTCAGCTGCATCTACCTGAGGACTCCCAAGGACCGGCGTTCCCTTTTGCATCAGACTGCTTTTCCTTCTGCACCTCTTCCTTCTGGTTCTGCTTTTGTGTCTCTCGATACTCGAGGAGTTGTCTGCCACAATGACATCTTTGGAAGCATTCTTTTCATCTGGGTTTCCATCCCGTGAAGGAAGTGGCTGGTCTGTCCTAATAAGCCTTCGTCTCTTCCATCTTTTCTTGGGGGTTGGATTTTGCAGATCTGTGTTTGAGTTGGGACTTTTACAGCCCCTCAGTGGGGATATACTATGAATCATCGTCAGTCCATCGTTCTCAATGTCTTGCCAAAAGCCTGCGCTCAAATTCGAAAAGACAGATTGGCTTTCCCTTGCTGCATTCAGCGGGGTTTTCAAAGCGGTTTGTATTGTTGGAGTGTTTTTTGCGTTGCAAGGCATTTTCATTGAATGCAGCTATAACAGGTGAACGGTCTAAATCCAAACTGTTCAACCCAAGTGGTTTCTCCATACAGCATGATATCCTGTTCTGGTCAATGATGGCTGAAATAGGCCGTCTGGCGGCAAGTCCAAGCTGAAGCTCCAATATGTTGATTCTTTTCTGCACCTGATGAAAAATGAAATACACCACACCGATTTAACATAAAAGGCAAATTCATATTTTGCACTAGGGTTGGGATGTTTAACCAGTTAACCATTTAACAAAGCCAACAGTACAATAAAATGTTAGACCTTCCTTTTCTTTAAATTGTTAGCCCCAAACACTATCCAGGGAGAATGATTGACATCCCTTTTGTTGGTGGAATATTTCATCTCAATTCCCTCAAAATGTTATACTGGTACATTATTTTCAATCCCCTACAATATATTTAATACATTTTGCTTTACGCCCCCCAACTCTCCCCACCCCCTAATGTGGTTTGTGGTTTGTGAACTGTACTAAAGACTAGGTTACAGTGTTCTATTTTTAATCCTTGAAAAGTGCTGACATCTGCTCCTTTTACAGATGGGTTCATAGTTCTGATTGGAACTTGTAGAACTGGTTAAAACAGTTAAACTGAAGTCTAATCCCTTAATCCTGTCTCTCTTGAGTGATTTACTACGACCCCTCCTCACTCTAACAAAATTCAACACCATATTTTGACCAAACATCCACACTGATCAAATGTGATGCGATCAAGCTAAATAAGTCGTTTGTCGGAAATATCAGTATGGAGAAACAAGCCAAAACAGACCAACAGGGGTGAAATTTTCAACCACAAAAATTGTAAATTTAACTGCAAAAATATATCTTATTTTTTATTGGCAACTTCCTTCCTGATGAATAACATCAAAAAGGGGCTAAAATTAGCATGAAAGAAAATGTGCCGATGTATTTTCAATTAACAACTCGAATTTAAACCCCTTTTTCTCAGATTTATTCTCTCGCATCTCTTGCTGTTTCTTCTTTCACAACTTTTGAACCAAATGGTGGTATCAACATGAGGTTTTAACAGTTTTAAAGCAAGGTACTGTTCTTTTAAAATGTATGAATAAAATGAAAAATTACCTGAGTCGACAAATGACTCACTCACTTTGCTTGATCGCACCACAAATGTTCAGCATGATCAGTTTAGTCCAACAGAATCAAACAATCCATGCTGTTGGATTTTGATGGGTCGGAGTGGTTATGTGTTAAATACTACCCGAGTGCTAGCAAAAGAACCTAAGGATCAAGACCCAAATTCTTTCGCATGTTGTCTAGTCTTGGCTCAAGATCCTCCTGTTATTGATATCCCACAATCCTGTTACTAATATCAAACCATCGCCACAAGAGGGCGCTCTATCACCCTAGACCACTATCACAAGGAGTCTGCTATCCAGCCTCGCTACCATGGGCAGTGCGCCGTATCGATACCACTCGCCGCTAACCCCTGGTAGGGAAACACTGAAAATCAATGCTGATTGGCTAACCAAAATGTACTGCTTTGAGTACACGCTTGTTAAAAACATTCGAGCGCTTGTAGGGCGCTTAGTACGCACTTAGTACGCGCGTGTAAAAATGCACGTATTTTGACGCAATACATTTCAAATGAATCATGTTTTTTTTATGGTCACCCTTAACTGCATACAGTTAGACGTATCACAAGATCGAAAAAGAATGAGAGGGGGCCAGTTGCTCCATGACCTTATGCGTCCTTTGACAGCGCACTCTGTGAAGTCTCTAACACAGAATGGATCAACCACAGGACTAATTAAAACATATATTTGGATATTTTAAAGTCACACTTCCAGGGGTTACGATTGAGCGAGGCATTCTGGGAAAGAAAACAAAATAGCACATCGAGATTGTACACCACTGGGAACGAGGTTGTCTGCTATCATGGCGGTTCGTGGTTGATAGCGCCCTCGGGCCTTTATCAGCAAGGGAAATAAACAACAGGAGTAGTAGCGCTTTCTATCAGCGAGGGGAATAAAAAACAACAGGGTCATCTTGAACCAAGACTAATGTTGTGTGGCCAGCAAGTTTAGTATTGAAAAGCAATCCTATTTATCAAGCTAAATGGTCCCACTGGCCAGTCATTAAAATTCTTCAGGGCAAACCCTGCTTCATGCACCATCAAGATATTCTATTTTTGGGGGGTTGAATTACACAAATGTTGGTGGCACTCATCTCACCCATGCCATTCGAAATGCAGCTTGAGACAAGCAATGACACTGCCCAAAATGGACATTGTGACGTTTTGCTGTCACTAGTGTCAATGTGTAATGCGCCTCCCTGTTGCTTGCACTCAAGCTCAGCTACTGTCCGGTTACATTTTTGCACAAGTTTAGAACAACACTTAGAGTGTGGGCTTAAAAAAAGTTTCCCTGCATTAGTGTATGCATTAAACACAAAAACCGGGATGGTTCATCATAATATATAATATTTCCTCAATGATGTTTTGAGTGTTATGAATGTATTCAATTCACATTGAAGATCAAAACGGTGTTCTTTACAGAATGTTTGTCATGATTTTTGAAAGTGGTTAAAATTGGGCAAATTAGGTGGCAGACTAGCCTGGCAAAACTGGTCAAAACTGCTCATACAGATATTTTTTACCATAGGTGTCTCGTAACCCTCTGGTCTGTGACCATCGGGAGGATGGAGGGTTACGATTAAACCATCTTATTCTTAGCTCTCAGGGAAGTATACACAGCCTGTGCTTCCAAGTAAGTAACGCAATATAAGCTAAATCACTCACAGTCACAGGTACCCATGTCCCTTTTACCCCTGGGTGATGAGAAGCAATTACAAAAATTACAGTTAAGTCTTCCTCAAATCAAGAACACAAGTGTCATTTACTCATGGACCTGGGATTCCCATATTCCTAGCACTATGAGTGACTCATGAGGCTCGTTCCGCTATCGTGGACACGATAGCGGAACGAAGCTCATAATCATAGTTCTAGTTAGTAGGAGTAGGATCCGAACTTGCACCCTTATGACTTAACCACCGAAACTTGAGTGCTATGCACTGCCGCTTGGCCAAGAAAGATTGTCACATGGTTTTGAGCTTTGTACGCCCACCAAGTCCTAAAAGTAAAATGACTATAACTCTATATGATTGATGGTTCTCATTCTTGTAGTAAAAGTGACTCCAGTCTAGACCCAGTAACTGGAGCTGTATGTACTTTATTTTTTGAAATTGTTCATCTTCGGTCGTACTAGTACGACCGAAGATGTCAAATTTTTGAACAAAAAAGGAGTACAGCGCCCCAGGCCCAGTTACTGGGTGGGTCTAGCCTACTCCTAGAACTATTCGGTTCGTTATGCTATCGTCTCCCCGACCACGATAGCGGAACGAACCGAATAGTTCTAGGAGTAGCCATGCTACATGTAGTGTGTAGCTACATATAGGTTTAATCATGGCACTGTCATGGAGGGAGGTACGTGTATGTATGATGTAGAAAATAGAACCTCCATGAATTAATCTATTATGATGGTTCTCATTCTTCAAAGTAGTAAGTTGTTCTGGTCAATTGTTCTGTTGAAATTGGTCTGTGTATTGCACCATGGAACTTTGGAAGTATTTTGACTTGACACTGACAGCTAGAACTAGAAGAGAGGGAGCTTTTTAAATTTAGTCATGCAATTTGCAATGGAGTTTGTGCAGACACTGACTGACATAGTTGAAGAGTGTTTATTTTATAGTCCAATTTGATTTTACGAATCGATGCAATGACTGGCAATGGCATCTTTCAAACGGTAACATTTCTATTACAGTATGGGTTTTCTTCACAATATTTTTTAATTTTACCTGTTAGGGTTTTCCCCGAGCTTTCACGTCCATCATCCAACTTTCACGTCAATAAAGTGGCCTGCCTATCAGTACGCTACGACGGCAAAAAGTTAAACATGTTAACCATGCTGCCTGCACGGTGGGTGAACTGCATACAGTGCATATGTTGGGCGCAATCTTTGAAGATGCCCCTTTTTTAAATTCGCGCAAGCCAATTTTGATATTTGCGCGCGCGCAATTTTCGAACTAAATTTTGCCCACCAAAATAAAATAATAATTGCGAGACTGATGCACGAAATTGCACTGGTGACGAAATTGACACAGAGGCGGCGCGCTTCATGAAGTTGGCGTGGTTCGTTGTCATCGCCAATCTGCCCCCCCCCCCAAAAAAAAAAACCAACAAACAAACAAACAACCAAACAAACAAAAACGGAATGCATTTGTCTTGCAAACAAATTTTCAAACTTGTTTTTCTATTTTAACAGAAAGTTTATCATCAAGTTATCCGACACGAGAATCTGCCAGCGCGATTGTCCCGTGACTTGAACTTAACAGTTCGTGATGAGCAGGGTGATGAGCAGACCTAGAGTCCGACCCTCGACCTTCTTCCCAAGTTTTTGAACGAAAGTTTCACTTCAGATAGAAGTTAAAATCCAAAAGAATAGGCCTACTACTTTGAACTTAGACCCAGTAACTGGGGTGCTGTACTTCTTTTTTCGAAAGTTAGTACGATCATGGAGGTCGATCTTCGGTCGTACCATGGAGTACTAGCGCCCCAGCGAACCGTTCCGAATCGTCCCCGTTTCGAAACTACTCACGCGTGTGAACTAATAATAACAAAACAACACCGCACTTCTCGGCACTTTATATAATAAATATAAATTAGTGTTTATTACAAACTACATGTTTGTAGTATTTTAGTACAATGGTATATTTGGGTCATTGGGCATGAATCTGTACAACAATTAAGGATATTCACAAATTAAGGCAAAGCTCTTTGACTCTACCAGAAGGGGCATAACAACGCTGTCTGGATTTTGAAACACATCATCAATGCAACATTAAAAAAAACATGTACAGGAGAATTATTGCATATAAATAAAGTTTTAAAAATCACATTTTTAGTGTTAAGTCTCCGAAAAAGTGTCAATAGCAACCTTTTCACTTTGTGCGACAAAGAACTTGTTATATGACGTAGGCCTACACCTTAACTATTACTTTGTCAAACAGCTTCTTAAGGGGCAATTCTTGGAAAGAGTTGCATGAAAACTATAAAACATTACAGGAGTTAAGTCAAGTCAATTTACCAAGAATCACATTAGGCCACACCAACAACAACGAACTGATCTATTACGCTCCGCCCCTAAATGCATCGATCATTCACAGCAGCAAACATCGCACCCAAAGGCCAGTCAAAAGTAGACCCATAAAAACTCAACTTTGGGATGAACAACAAAAAAATGACTAGAACAAGATGTGAACCTGTGATTAATGTGCTGGCGCTCTGCCAACTGAGCTATCTAACCCTAATGTTGGCAGTGTCCCATAAATGTAAACAAGCTTCCTTGCGGGCGATGTTGATAGACAGTTGCAATGGTGGTTTATTACAGAATAAGTAAAGGTAGGAATAGAAAGGTACATGTACATGGATAAGAGTTATCCACATTGTTTACTCACAAAATAAAGTATCAAGTAACAACATGGTTATCTGGAACCCCATGCCAAAATCAGGCCCCTCTCAGAAGAAGCAAAATTATATTAAAAGTTAAGACAAAAAACATCAGAGATGTGATGTCTTAAACATTTTATATATTGGGAAATACTTTTTTACCCTAAAGGCCTAAATTCAGGTGTTAATTGAAAGCTCGTCTTCTCTTCTGTTGGACGAGCAAATAAAACCAGTTTTGAGTTTTGGCAGGGAGCGCCTGGCTTGGGCATTGACCGCCACATTATTTTCTTCATTATAAAATGGGCCAAAGCAGTATGAAATCCACTATTGGTTTTCCATGACAAGTTGTAACTTCCATGGAATATGATGCTATTGATTTGCAGAGATGGCCCTAGGACAAGCGTCAGAACAGGAAATATTCCTCAGATAGATTGTACAACTAACAAATCTTATTGAGTGCAATGGTAAGAATATTTCCATGAGTCGAAATATGGAATGCCCCATTCAACGAATGAACAACTTCTCTCCGTTCTTCAAACATTCATTATTTGTTTTAGATAACGTCCAAATAGATCTGTGACATTTGATTGGAGGATAAAACTATAAGAGTAAACAATATGTACAAGATTGTATTCCGCCGATGTCATCCACAACAAGGGCGTTGTAGAAAAGTAAAAAAGGATGGGTCGAAAATGCACAGTGAATAGTACCACAATGAATGGTTTATGACAAAAGGCCATGTAAGGGTCTGATTAATGAATACCACATGACCTACAGTCCTCCAATCAAATGACAAGGATCTACTTAGGTGTTACATAGACATGTACCTCAAGTAAAATACAAGTGGATAAATGAACTGTTCACTATTAACATGGGAGAAAACAGAGTGATGAGGCATAACTTTAAACACAATTCAAGGGAAATAAATAAACATATGGTTGCTTACAAATAAAACGTGCATTACATGTAATTAGGGGATAAATAAGCTTTTTACAAACACAAGTCACTTTGTACACAAATTTGTATAGTTAATTATGGCTGAAAAAATGAAACAAAAGTACTATAAGACGTGTCTATTTGCCAACTCACTACTCAAATAATTTTTCTGCAAATTATAAAATAATCATCAAATTCATCTTTTTCTTTTTAAGCTTTTTCTAAGAACTTTCCTTGGAAGCCTATTTTTTTGATTTTTTTCAAAAATATATGATAACAGCATTTTAATAAGTTTGTTTTCACACTTTATTGTTTAGGACTGGAAAGTAAGTATCATATATATTACTTTAGATGACTAAATAGTGTGTTTTTTAATGGACGGCAACAAAATCAATATGAATAAATTACTGAACAAAAGAATCTGCATAGCATCCATCATAAAAAGAGACAGTCGTTATGTTAAATTGTTCGGTGCAAGCTTTCGTATAGCAACCTGGTACCATTGTGCCATACACATTCATTAAGAATTGTGCATGGGTGTTTGCCGTCTCTTACACAACTACGCAAAAGCTTTGCCCGAAATCATGTGACATAGCAACTGTCCATACGATAGTCCAAGGAATTTCAAATTTAAGCAGTACCTTGTGACTCTGCAAGTCATAGTACCAGACATTAGTTGAATATAACTTGCAGACGGCTTATCGTTTTTAAAGCATTACAATGTGGGCCTTTTTTATTTTTTTTATTTATTCTGTTATCCTTTCCTGAAACCCTTCAAGCAGAAATGCCAACTTTGTGCAAAACAATTTCTTGCATTTGGTTTATTCTGATTTCACCCAAAAATTTCCCTAAAAACAAAGTCTGTGGCATACACTGTTTTTCTGTTTGTTTGGGTTGGGGTTTTTTTTCAAAAATGTGACCACCATATATTTCTTGGATTATTTTTAACAGGCTGGCTGTTTGGTGTGTCCATTGAAAAAATAGAGGATTAGAATGACATTACTCTTTTTATAAAACAAAGTACCATACATTTAGTGTCTAAACTGCAATTTTCGATGTGCCTTCTCTAAAAATGAAACAGCTTATGTTTTTCCATCTACATTTTTTACAAAAATGAACACCGAATGAATTAAGTATTAAGCATGAACAAGCTTCGTCAAGTATTTGAACATAAAAGCACCAATGGTTTTAAAGCACCAATAAATCAATCTAACAAGCTGAGCTTTAACGTTATTAAAATAATGCTGAATGAATGCTGTCTGAAGAACATTTGTAACTATAACCGTAGATGAGATTTTTTGGCATTTATGAAAATTCCTGAAAGCTGGCTTGTGGGCCTGGGTTCCCCCTTATTCTAGACCCAGAACCTCCGCAATGTTGTATCATTCAGGAGGTTTCAAGACTCAGTGCATGACTGGAAATACAAAGCTACCGGTTTGGACAAAATGTGAACAATGTCTTTCCCCCTTAGATAACTTTATTACTTCTTTTGAGAAAAAAATTTAAGGCTCCCAGAAGCTTTGAGAAATTTCTGAATCAGGAAAAATCCGGAGATATCACATGCCTGTGTAACAGCCCCCTCTGTTGAAAAGAAAGTGTTCACATCATTTGGTGCTTGATATGTGGCATGTTGTATAACCCGCCCCCCCCCCCCCCCCCTGTGTCTTCATTGAGTTCAGGAGCTTTTAGGAATTTTTCTTTATTTACAGGGGTACTGCTGTACCAGAGAGGAAGAGAATGAAAACAGTTTTGGAGAAATTCTCTGCTACATTAATATCAGGCTTGGTATAGTTAAAAACATGGCCCTTTACTGTGCCAGCTAACTAAGAGAGCTTGCCATAATCCCGAAACCCCCGTCCCCTGATGCTTGTCACTCTTTCTACGAGCAAAATTATGCAACAAGGTATCTTGTCACCAGAGAAAAGAGGGGTAGAGCCCCAAACGTGTTTACACGCATCAGCAAATGTGTTCATACCAAGTATTTCAAAGTACACGGTATTTATTGCAAACCAAGTTGTTGGATTAACAGAAAAGCTCTCTTTCAATGTCACCACATTCTCATCATCGTCAAACCCTCAGTCTGAGGGGTCAAGCCACAAATGCTATAACAATCACTTCCGTCATTTTGTGGTAAAACTTTGTAATGCTTATGAGAGATTGGGTTTTTTTCAATCAAATAATAATTTGTATGAAACCAAGAATAAAGTAGAGTGTTTACAGCAACGAATTTAAGTCAACGCAACTTTTTAAAAAAGAGAAAAAAATGCAGTTCTCCGACAGGAATTATACAAAATATAACGCTAAGTACGCCGTTGTATGGAAGGATGGAGGGATGTTCCTAGATGCTATGACTGAGGTCTACGAATAAAAGCATGGTCTCTAAAAGGTTAAGATGGTCCAAACTGAATACCCCCACTTCGACCACGCCCTGGCCACGCCCAGCATGAGAGTCTACAGCTTCTACCTCTCCGACACACCAAGATGCCTCAGTCATCTTTCAACTGTTACACAGTCACATTTGTACACAATATCACAAAATAAATACCTGCTCTATTTTTCAAACTTTGCAGGGAACTTTCTAAACTTTCTCAACAGACGACTTCACAGCTCTTCAAAGAAGGCAACCCTTGCTTTAGTTGAACCAGATTTTATCTGAAAGGCAAATACAAAATAAAAATTAAACAAATGTATATATATTTATACAAACTAATGCTTTTTTGTTTGGGGACACAAAATTCAATAAACTTCCCTCAGTCCCAGTGCCTGAACCATGGCGCTGGGATGGGCTGAAGTATACGCATACTCATTGGACAATTTCCCCCTGACCTAATAACCCCAAGTCACCAATTCCTGTCTACTAGAGATTTGACACTTATCAATAACAATGTAGCTCTGATGTAAATCCATTGGGAATCATTATTATCATTCTCTGCCTTGAATTAAAAAAGGGCGCGTTAGCAACATTAATAATATACCTGAATAGTTTTGTTCTTCTTGCAACTTTGGAAGAAACAAGAGGGCAAATTAACTGTTGACATTATCATAACGTGTGTCCATGTTAGGATTGTGGGCATTGCGCCGATCAGCAGTACAATCACATCCCATCATGCATCGCTACATCCTGAACGAGAATTTGTATGAGCTCATCAGCCCATCCCAGCGATTTGGGGCTGAAAAAATAACCTTGCAGCTGCACAGTTAGAAACATTACAGCTGGTTGAAACAGAGAGGCAAACAAAACTGAAGTGTTTTTTCAGTTATCCACAACAACAAAAAAGTGGCCCAGGGCCCTATTTCATGGCACAGCTTATCAGGAAATTCTGCACTTATGACCTTTTGACCCTTGCACCGATGTCACGCACGGCATGTCTGCCACACCTGCCACTTTGGGAGTCAACACGTAAAATGCTGTGCTGTCTAAAATGCGCACAACAGTTCGTAACACACTTTGACACCAAACTCCCAAAAAGACGCAACCGCGAATATCGTGATGATGACGTCTGGTGAATTGGGCCAATAGTATGATGTGCTTTACAGGGAGCCGTTAGCGCGGAATTCTTTGGTAAGCAGCGCTATGACATTGGGCCTAAGTAGCTACATGATGGATCTTTGAGGGGGGTCGATGCAAAAACAGAATAGACTCACCCTGACGAGAGTAATGTACTTGGTCTCTCCCCTGTCAAGCAGATCGTTGTGGATGCGATCAAACTCTGTCTCCTTCTCCTCAACCTTCATGACTTCAATCTCCGACTTGAGTTCGTTGAGCTGCAACTGAAGATGTCTGCTCTTCTCGAGGTAGTCCACCCTGCGGGACAAGACAATCAGACAGTGAGGTCGTAGGTCAGAGGTTAGAGGGGAAAAAAGGATGGAAGGTCCACTCAGCATCCAGAAACCATTGGGGTTATTTCGAACCCCACTTGACATTTTAACTACCTTTTGCAAAATGCCGCTCGTGGCGTGTCAGAGCGGTTCAGAGCACTGAACTCAAACTCTGGTGTTTCTGATCAGCAGAGTGTGGGTTCGAGTCCCGATCGTGGCACTTATGTCTTTGAGCAAAACACTTTACCGTAATTGCTTTGTCCTTCAGATGAGATTGGTAGTGCACGTATAAGAATCCAGGGCTCGATTTCACAAAGCACTAAGATTCATCTTAAGATGAGTTGTCAATATCACCATAGTGATTTGTATTGTGACATCACACTTTGCTTAGCGATTAAGATTAATACACAGTTAGGATCAATCTTAGCTTTTTGTGAAATCGATCCCAGAACACTTATTATTAAGTAGGGATTAACCCTGGTGTTTCTGGTTCACATAGCAACCACCCTTAGTTAAAGGTTTGTGAGCTCCAGTGGTTAAGTTCACTTATGAGGCATCCTTGGTCTCATTACCAGAAATGTACAATAAAAATAATAACATTATCTGCATAATAATCAGCAAGAGAATCCACTCGGACCGTACTGATTGAAACAACAAGTTGTTATACCAAACACTCTTTTCAGACCCACCACAACTTAAAGAGCGATTTATCCTGTACATGGTTTTCCTGCAAACCTGACTAGACAATAGAATCTTATTCTACCTTTCTTTTTCGATTTCTTTGGATAGTTTCTCCACGTCACCATCTGTCATTAGTTCATATGAGTTGCTCTCATTCTCAATCGCATAGTCGCCGTCAAGTTGTAGCTTTTCTAGCTCGGAGCTTGTTATTACATGGGCGGACGTGAACTGTTTGAAAATAGACACCGCATCAGGACGAGAAGAGAAACGGTACAAGAAATCATTACGAGTTTATTAACGAGCAGTGATGGCGCATCATTGATTCGTTGGGAGAGTACATTAGTTTTGTATTTTTCTAAAACACAAATTTTTGTTTGAGACCTGAAACTTTTATGAAAAAAGTTCTTCCGTTCTTGAGAATAAATTGTACAACACAATAAGATTGGTGAGTTATGGCATATTATGCAATACTTATTTGTGTATTAATTAAATGACCCTGGCTATGGCTACGGCATTTGCCTGGCTATGGCTACGGCATTTGCCTGGCTATGGCTACGGCATTTGGTGCTCGATATGTGGCATGGTGTACCCCCCCCCCCCCCATCCTCCCCATATTGTGTCTTCATTGTCTTCTGGGAATCTCAGGAATTCTTTAGAGGATTAATGGAGAGTACTTCACTGTACAAGAGGAAAAGAGTGGGTTAAAGTTTGGGAAAATTTTGGGGAGACGCTCTCTGCCACATCATTGGCTACGGCTGTTAATGGCCAATGGCTTAGCATGGCTAATTGTCTGATAGTAGTGCTCACAGAAGTATAGGGGTAGTTTAGTGACAGTACTCACATCTAGTAGTGGTAGTTTAGTGACTTGGATTAGTTTCTCCTTGGCATTTTTCTCTGCCTCTCTGGCTCGGACCAGTTGCTCTTTTAACCTCTCCGCCTCCATAGCCCTGAAGAAAGACAAAGTACCAGTCAAAAATCGCAAACCATGACAGGCCACACCTGGGCAACCTCTGCTTCTTAATTTGGAGAGCAGGTTCACATCCCAACTAGACCCCTGTCATTTGATTGGAGGAATGTATATCACATGGCATTCATTAATCAAACCACTACATGGCCTACGTCATAAGCATTTTGGTACTATTCGTAGTGCATTTTTGTCCGATCGTATTTTACTATTGCATGCTAGACCACCTCATATGCATGCACTTGTTATACACAGCAGTACAAAACGCCCTCGTCGTGGATGCCAGAACACAGTCTTCTGCATTTATTGATTGTATTTTCCTTCATTCCACCAAAAGACAAAGATCTACTTGGAAAATTTTTTGCTAAAAGGTTGAATGGAACAACTCATGAAAATATTCTCAATGCACTCATAAACGTCTATTATTTGTGTACTATTTACCTTCTGTCCGATTCCTCGGCCAACCTTGTCGCGATCATCTCAGCTTCGTGAGCTTTCATCTCCATTAACCGTCTCTCTTCTTCTGTCTATAGAGGGCAGCAAACAGACATAACAGTTAAGACATCTTTAATATCTTGAGACAAAATTTTTCTAACATTATCAACAAACTTGATATGCTCGTCAACATCAGAATTGAATAATGATTTCTAAATTATGGAAACAAACACAACAAAACTTGTGGGCACTTTACAATTACAATTACTGCTTTACAATTAGATGAAATTTTGGTTGGTTGTTACATCTCCCTGGATCATTTGACAAGTGCAACTCTACAAATACATGAACACTCATCAATCCACAGGCAATATTTACCCTAAAATAAAACTACATACTTCCCCTACCCACCAAACAATAACATACTACTGCTCTCTGATAAAGAGGCCTCGATTCTTTAAAACACTTACATATATTTAACGACTTTTCAACATTAAAACATTGTACAGTGTCTTAAACACTAAAATATACAGACAAAATGTTTACTACTGGAAAGGTATACAGAAAAAGACAGAAAAGACACTTTTGAGTTTTAATCTTCCTACTGTCTGACCAGGGTTATGAGTGAAAGATGCACTATGCCTGCAATGTGATATTATCACGTGATAACTGAAATAGAAACTGAAATAAACAGACACAATGGTTTCTGAATACACAAAGTATTTTTACTGGGAAGGTAAATAGAAAGTGACAGAAAAGACACTTTTGAGTTTTAATCTTCCTACTGTCTGACCAGGGTTATGAGTGAAAGATGCACTATGCCTGCAATGTGATATTATCACGTGATAACTGAAATAGACAATGAAATAAACAGACACAATGGTTTCTGAATATACAAGTTTTATTACTGGGAAGGTAAATAGAAAGTGACAGAAAAGACACTTTTGTGTTTTTATCTTCCTACTGTCTGACCGTGGTTTTGAATGATAAAAATACTATGCCAGAATGCAATATGATTTTATGTGATGAATGCATCCACACAGTACACAGTCAACCCTCCTACTGTCTGACCTTTCAATATCATCCATTGTGGTTTTGAATAATAGATACAATATGACAGCCTGCAATATATCATATGATGAATGCATCTACACAGTTCACAGTCAACCCTCCAACTGTCTGACCTTTCAATATCATCCATTGTGGTTTTGAATAATAGATACAATATGCCAGCCTGCAATAGGATATCATATGATGAATGCATCTACACAGTTCATAGTCAACCCTCCTACTGTCTGACCATTCATTATCATCCACATGGTTTTGACAGTAATGGGAAATAAAAGAGTGGCAACAAGATCTTAAATGGCCGTTTTAAACTGGCAGGGTTGTTGCTGTGCGATAAAGGACCGAGCATTCTCACCTTGATAGCCTGCACCCTGATGCGATTTATCTCAGACTCGGCTTGGTTAGCCTTCTGCGCAAGGAGCATCGCTTCCTCTTCAGCTACCTGGGCCTTCTCCCCTAACAGCTCTGCCGTCTCCTCTGACCTCATCTGTAAACCGAAAAAACAAACCAAAACTCCTTCTATATATGGCTGATCATTCACTGCAGTTAAAAGGGTTTTGAATGATCCAGTAACTATGCCTGCGTGCATTGCGATCTTTCATTTCATTTCATTTCATGTATTAATTCTGGTTGTGAAGCCAAGGACTCTCAAAAAAGCAAACTTAATCACTATTCTAGAAAAAAACCCAAAGAAGACAATGAAGGAAGTTTCAGTTTTAGCAGGGGGGGAAAACCCCAAAGAAATATTCCAGGGAACACCCACACAATCAGGTAGGGACTGAAAACCCAATCCACGTAGTGCCCCCGGTGGGATTTGAACCGGGGAACCGGTGGAAAGCAAGGCAAAATACCACTACGCCAACCTGACCAATCTGCAAATAGTCATGTGCAGACCTACTGTCCCATGCCAGTGACAATAGACCGTGCAAGTCTCGTGCGTAGTCGAACATTTTTGAGACCTCTTTGGTCCAGCATCTCCTGTTTTAACGCATTGAGGAAACAAATATACATGTTGGTTACAGAATGTAGAGAATATCTCACCAGGGCATCATGAGCGAGTCTGGCCTCATCCCTGAAGTGGACCAGCTGTTTCTCCATGTCCTCTTTATCTCTCTCTGCTTGCTCCCGTAACTGTCTCTCTCTCATCAGCTTATGTCTTTCAATCTGATCGAGTGGACCATAACAAGAGTTACTTTTTAAGTTTCTCTTTGTGACTTTTCTAAGGACAAGAACGGGCAATGTTTTGTATAGTGTTCCTGTTGAACTTGACAATTTTCTGCTCAATCTTGTATTTCAGTCTTCTTCGTCAATCATTATTTTTGAGTTTGGAGCTTAGATAAAACCCCTAATTTTAATGTCAGTACATGACCATACCTGTTAATCATCGTTGCTAACCAATTTAATAAAATACTAAAACATTTTCGATTCATTAACTTCAATTCAAGTGTGCACATTTTTCCATATCAAAAAATACACAGGCCAATCCACAATCAGTTTGTGGCGATTTGTCTTAAAAAAAAACAGTGAAAAGAAAAGAATTGTAAGGAGTTATAGCACTCTGCACGAATGACGTCACTTTTGCTCAAAACACCCGGCTGTCAGACAAACATTCCAACACACTTCAAGATCATCAACGCGCCAAACTGCACTAGTAAGTAGTATACTCAGTACATGGCAGTAAACATAAAACTTGGACATGTACACGCGTGTATGTTCATGAAATTTGAGATGCATGTCTGAGATCCGGGTACTTGGCTTTTCTTTTTAGCATTAGTGTGGATTGCTATTGATGAGACGTACGTGTCTTTTGGCTTTCTCTTCTTTGGCTTGTGCTTTCATCTGTTGGACCTCCATCGTGTCTGCTCTCCTCCTCTGCATAAACAGCTCATGGTTGCCAACACACAGATCCAAAATCTGATTACAGAATTATTAAAAAAATGAATGTTAGAAAGCATCTTTTAACGAATTCGGGTTGAACACAGACAAATTGACTTGACCATCCACTTAAGGTAATCCCTCTGCTGCCGCTTCCCAGGTTGTATCGTAAACTTGGGTGTGATACCTGGCTACACGGCAGTGACAGGTTGAATGGCTTCTGACTGGCACCCCAGAGCAAAGGTATTGACAAAATAAGGAGCCCGCTAACACAGGGCTAGATAGATAGCTCAGTTGGTAGAGCGCTGGTGCAATAATCCGGAGTCAATTTTTCCTTGTTCAACCCAAAATTATTTAAGAAAACATTCTTGACAGATCACACCAATCCGCCTATCGCATTCACTGAACTCAAAGATTGGTAAGATAGGCCTTCCTTTGACCTCAGCGAGGGCGCTGTTTGAGCTTGTGATGTCATATGCTAGGGATCTATTATTAAGCCCAGCCCGTCTGAGCAATCGCCTAGCAACGACGCTTGCAAGAGATGGACACAAAAAGTGCACAATATATTTAAATGGTAGAAATTTGTTAATAGGATTTTAATGTTTCGACTTCACGTCAAAGCATAATAAGTCAGAATTTCATGGATCAGTCTTTTCAGGGGCAACTGAAACTTCCTTGAGCCTTTACTACAAAAACTTCCACAAAACACATCATCATATGAATGTTGCTCATCAACTAGTTTCCCCTCAGAAAATTTCCCCGTGGAATGCGTTCCAATGATCCCTCACTTTTTCTTCCGCCCAATTTTAGACCATTGGTTGCACAACACATTTCTCTCTTGACTCGGACTGACAACACTTACCAGTTTATTAAGTCGTAACCTTGGTGATATGAAACAAAAGTCTGGTGACTTCTTATCAATCGGCTTGATGGTGAACTAAAAGGAAAAAGAAAGACAGGAAAAAGTTCAGAATTTACCGAGTAGAGACTGAATATGTAGGTAATTAGCCCTTCCCATGAAGTATGCTAATTACATTCACGCATACGTACGGACACTTCTAGTTGGCAAACACCATAAAGTTGTGCACAAGGCAGATGCATAAACACATATGCGTCACACCCTGTCAACCCCATACAAATAGGGGCAATGTTTTGTCATTTTGCCCACCAGTAGTGTTAGTGTGCATGCACAACGTGCAATTTACATATTTCACAGGAAGGGTCTATCATTCTCTCAATTTAGCTCGCTTCAACAATGATTTTGTTGATCTATTACTCTGACTGACTAAAATATCCTTTGACTTGTATTGTAGTCCGGGTCTGGAAAACAAAATACAAGTTTATTTGATGATTCATCACTCAACTTTTACTTGTACGGAACCGAGTTAGTTTCTAACCTCGGCTCATATTCTAGACTCAGGCTCAATTTCTAAATACTGCTGAGCAAAAGTTCTGCAAAAAGTTTTTTAGCCTCTGAGAAAGACTCTGCTTGGGTCAGCAACCTGAATTTGTTAGCACTTTTTGCAGAAAAACCCCCCAAAGGATCTACACAAATTAAGAAACATTTATACCACAGGTCATTTCGGTTGCAAGTAGATTGTAATAACTATTTCCATTTTTCTGTGTTTTGTCACATGTGCCCGCAAGGTCACGGATGCTACATTGGGGTCATCCTGCTGACGAAGACCGTAGTATCGGTCGAAAAAATTACAGGTACAGAAATATTTCCAGTGTTGTGATCAAAAGTATGACATTAAATTGTAGTCCTGTACCTTCTTGTCTTTGTAGGACACATTCCTGATTTCACTCCAGGGAAACGATATCTTTGGTACTAATTTGTTGTCGATTTCATACACGTTCAGACCCATTGCGTCTACACCAAGGTACAAGTCTGTCCCTTTCTCATTCTGTAGGGAAAAAACAAAAAACATACAGTCAAGCGAGATTTAAAAAAACTTAGCATCATGATTAAGGTTGGCTTTTTAATCCTACCTTTCACCTTTGTGGACCCAGGTTTGAATCCCAGACTGGAGCCTAGAACGTGAATTGGATTTTCAGCCCCTACATGACTGTGTGGGTTCCCCCCTCCCCCCATATCTAAAACTGACATTTCTTCATTATCTTCTCTTTTAAAATTTTTGTTTATGAGATATCGCCAGACTCACAATGCCGGAAGACCACTTCACAAGGTGAGGGCTACACTTAACCAGATCGACCCAGATCAACTGTCACCAGGGGCACGTTGCCACCTACTCCTGGGGCTGAAACAGGGTTACCCCCTTCACAGTCCGTAAGGATGTAGGCAAGGGTATCATCTACTAGGAGCCTGGTTGGCAGAGCAGAGTGCACTACCTCCCCATCTTTTTACGAAGCAATTATGGTGAGGTGCCTTGCTAAAGGGCACAAGTGTCATTACCGGGATTCGAACCCACACTCTGCTGCTGACAACATCAGAGCTTGGGTCCGACGAACTAGACCGCTCGGCCACGACACGCCACAGATTCAGGCCTATGGGTTACAGTGCTGGTCACTTTTGAGGGTCCATTGGTTTTATTACTAGAAAGATATGCTCGTTGTGTCAGTGCAAAAAAATCATTTAAAATGCTCATATTTCTTTCTTTTCAGATGTGAATAACAAATTGTGTTCACACATTCTCAAAAATGCATTCCTGTGGAGTGTTCTTTTGTTCTTTCTTCTGTCCCTGCACTTAAATTTTCCCATAGACTTTGAACACAAATTTCCTTGTGGAGCAACCCAGTCTTTAGAATTCCCTTATGTAGACCTTTTATTTCTCTTCATTATTTTGTCCTTTGTCTCCATAAGGTATCGAAAATTAGCACAAGTTTTGTTGAATGTGTGAATGTAACTACATTTGACCATTAAACTGGTTTTGATCGCTACCACGAATACATCAGAAAGATACATTTATGACAATGCTTAAAATCTGGGCTACTAAAACTTCCTGGCGGCAAGTAAAAACGCAGTTTACTCGCCCAGTAGCAGTCCTTCTGATTTGAGGCGTGCGATCGCACCCGCACGCCATCGCACGCCTAAAAGCTTCCTCAGGCGTGCGAAAAATCACACGCCTGATCCCTCCATAACGCACGCCTTGGCAAACATTTACAGCGTCATCATACTTCATAATTTGTAAATTAAAATAACAATGTAAAATTAATTGTTTATTATTTTCAAAATCCTTCAAAATTCTGGCGATAAAGTCCCTAGTCTTGATATTTACTAGCCGCGATCGTTCATTTCAGTAAACGAACGTTAAAACACGCATGCACATTGTTAGTCTGGCTCTCTCCTCTATGTTCCATACCACAATACGTAGGCGAGTAGGGAAACACACAACTCGATTTTCCAGGGGTTAGAAGACGTGCGGTGGAGTCTAATCGCGACCTCCTTCCGGTGATATATTATATAAAATGTTAACCTCGTACTCATAAACACATCGCTCCCGCCGCACAATTTTCCCTAATGTGGGCCGATCGTTGTATTGCAAAAGAAGCTTTAAATAAGCGATCCTTTATTTACGAATCCATTAAAAATGATTGTTGATGAAAAAAGTATTATTTTGTAGGTAAAATAGACCCCCATGGTATTATTAAGGGCAGAAATTAGGGGATAAGATCGTTCAAAAACGCAAGTTTGTGAATTTCACTTCCATTTTTTTTTTTTTTATTTTTTTTTTTAGCTTCGACAATTGTATGCACTTTTGAGTGTTTAGATAAATAAGTGTATGGGAGATTTTGTTGATAAAGTGTCCAGTGTACAACCAATTGTACCTTCACAAGATCCTTTGCCATGTCGTTTTTAGTACATCACTACCCGCTGTTTAGTTTTAAGAAAACCGACTTTAAATTGACCAGCCAGTACCACAAAAATCACACGCCTAGAAGAATCCAGGTGTGCTTTTTTCACACACCTGGAATTTTCAAATCAGAAGGACTGCAGTAGGCATCTTTACAAAACGCTTAAGTGCGGGCCTGGAACTCCATGGACTCTGAGAGTGACACCTGAAATCACAAATCTATGCCCATGAAGCCTTTCTCAGGCATTTGAAAACACACAATTCTACGCATCAAGGGTAGTTTTTCTTTCATTATTTTCTTGCAACTTCAATGACCAATTGAGCCTAAATTTTCACATGTTTGTTATTTTATGCAAGTTGGGATACACCAATAGAGGAGAGTGGTTTTTTGACAATTACCAAAAGTATACCCTGCCTTTAAGTCTCAGACATGGAGAAAAAGAAAGACTTGACTTACCTTTATTTCAAAATAGTTGACTCCGTACATTTCTAGGTCTTGGGTGATTTTTAAGTACTCCATTTCAGCTTCATCTCTGTCATAACAGCAAGAACAAAACAGTCATTTCTAACAGAACTGTTAATACTCTCAAATGTTCACTGTTTATTTATTTTTAAATAGTGTACAGCCAAAATGCCACAGCAGTGTTGAAACTAATTCTTATTCTTATTCTTATTCTTTATTTGGCCATTAAATACACACAGACAGTCAGTAAGTAACAAAATGAATGAATAAACAAACAAATAAATACAAGCAATAAGTAAATATGAGCAAAACAACCAAATGAAAAGCACATGAAGTTTACAAAACAACCTTAATGTGATGGCCAGGCTCAACAAAAGTGTGCTTAAACACTGTAGCTCAGAGCCTGTTGACCCAGTCACATAAGGAAACAATACACTCATAAAAAATATCTTATAAAAGCAATTAATACACTCATAAAAGCAATTAATTTGGACACGACCCAACTCTCTGATGATCGACATACCAAATGCTATTTTTGCTGTTTATCGAAGTGCGCGTGTCAGTATTCCTGCACAGGAAGCTCAAAACACTGTAGCTCAAAAGCCTGTTGACCCAGTCACATAAGGAAACAATACCCTTATATAAAAATATCTGTCAGGGGTTTCGGTGTTACGGCAGTCGCCACTGCGGAAGCCATTAATTTGGAAACGACCTAACTCTCTGATGATCGACATACCAAAATATTAAATCTTATCTTGATATTAAATATTATATCTCGCATACACTGCCATAGCTCAGGTCAGACAATGAAAATGATTGCGCATGTACTATACATGCTTTATTCTCACCGGACCATTTACCATCACGTGCATTTAATGCTGTCTTTGCTGTTTATCAAAGCGCGCAGGTCAGTATTCCTGCACAGGTTAAATATGCATGCATAGTAGAGCATCGCATGTCCAACAGTCAGGCACAGGTTAAATATGCATATGTAGTAGACTACTGCTTATGCAATAGCTTACTACGCATTCACTTCACAAAGCGCTAATGGTCCTGTCACACAAGCATAGTACAGGTACACAAACTTCACCCTAGCTGAAGATGGCGGCACACGTAAATGTAAAACTGTGTTTTCCCGAAATCAATGATAGCGACCTAGAGAAGAATGGAAGAATTTAGTACCAAAAAAATATAACGATGGTCTATTTCGGGTGGCCAGTTTATATTTATTGGAAGTTGTCAAACTAGTTCCCTCAGCTTCGCCTCAGGAATGGGAGACTTTGGAACGCTAGGTGGTAGCAGACTTACCAGGTAAATTTTCATTGTTTATGCAGTTCTGAGCATGCGAACATTACCGAGAACAATTGATTTACCTGGTAAGTCTGCTGCCACCTAGCATCCCAAAAGTCCCCCAGTAGTTTGTAAACTTCCAATACCTCGGAGAGCCAATATCGACTGTCAACCCTCAAACCATGTTATATTTGTATAATAACACCTGCTCATGAAAAAGTGCCCTACATTCCCACACGTGAAAAATTCAATTCAAAATAAATACCACTGGTCCCCACTCGGGCAATGTCATGTTTTACCTCATGAGTCCCTGGTGTTCAGAGTACCATGCGGTGATTCTCTCCTCCCACATCTCGGCAGTCATATCAAACTGTTCCACGACCCGCTGGGGAAGGAGCTCCTCACTCGCCAAGAACCCAGGATGGTGCATGTTGTGATCGTAGTCCCCATACTAAAACAGAGAAATCATACTTTCAGTAAACTACGTCAGGCCTTTTTGCCGTGCGCCCAATTTCAAAAAGCACAAAAAGCTTAGCACATGCTTACAAGAGTAAGGTTACCAGCCAAAAGACCATGTCACAAATACCATCTGTGACTGGAATCCTGCTCAATTTTGCTCGGCATTATAAGCAATGGAAATTTACCTGGTAAGTCTGCTGCCACCTAGTATTCTAAAGTCTCCCATTGGGCCCTGAGTGTAAGCTCATAAAGCTCCATTTAAAGCAGAACAAATTAATATTTTTCAGGTTGGACAACAAAATAAGCGAGGAACCAGTCTTGACAAACTTCACACAATGATGTGATATTCTGGCTAATAAACTTTGTCTGATAAGCAAAATAGTTTGTGCTTAGCTAATTTTCATTCTTAAGCAACTGAGTAAAATTGGACTATCAGTCTCATTTCAAGGCCTATAAATGGAAAATCAGCGTAAGCATAACTCACAAGGAATTTTCGCTCAAATGCATGTGTAATGTTACAGAAATGTTGTGCTACCACTGCCAGCAGAGAATGGTGACCGTAGGCACAGAGGTCCGTGATAAGCAGAAATATGAAATTGATCTTAGACTTGTGTCTAGATTCAAAGTCGTCCCTAAGAGAAATCAGACTTCGGATAGAATTACCTCTTTTTGTTCTCACGGAAGGTGACAGTTCCCCTAGAAGAGTAATTTTGCAGACGATTTTATAGTTCATGTACACAGAATTTGTTACCCAAAATCGTCCCCACAATTTCCAAGCTCAACAAGCCATTCACAAAACACCTTTGTTTTCTCTGTCGCCAAATCATAGCCATTAGATTCAATCTGAAAATGTGTTTCTTGTCATAGGGGTGTGTTTTGTGCTTTTTATTTTCTCTGTCTGTGTAAAAATTATGAAAACACAAAAAATGCTATGGTCACTGTGGTATGAAACACTGTGGGGCAAGAGAATATTAATGCACACCATAAAGACTTGATGATGAAAACAGTCTCAGTGTTTGAGTTTAATACATTGCATGTGTTGAGTGACTGAGAAAGGGGAATTCCCAAATGGAACAGTGACTTACATGTAGCTTCATCAAAACCTAATAACTTGTTATCAAATGATGTATGACGTCAATGCACAAGTCTAGCCCCTGTCCATAGCTAATTTTCCCGTCTCTATCATACTGAATATCAATTGAACACCAATGAATAACCTATCCAAATTCATCAAAATCTAACAATAAAACTCAACTACGGACATAGGAGCCTGAATTTTATCAAAACAAAGGTTTTAAAAGACTCAGTTTTTCAAGTGGATTCAGAGGCTTTGTAAAGTATTCTTACTTTATTTTAGTTCACCAATTTAAATAAGAAAATATTTTAGTGTACCCAAAGTCTTGAATGATACTATGTCAGCCTGAAAATAATTATGATATCACGTTGTTAATGCATCTAATGCACTAATTATATATATTACTTACATGTACACAGATACAGTAGTTTTATAATACCATGTACATACATGTAGATTCTGCCTTGTGATTGGTTTAGAGCATGTCACATGGTTTGAGTTATTGTACTAGAAAGCTGGGCAAATGAGACAAAGTATACCCATAGCAACCGATGTGCTACACCCTTAGAAACCAATGCACTATACCCATAGCAACCAATGTACTATACCAATAGCAACCAGTGTAGTTAGTAACCGGTGTACTATACCCGTAGCAACGGCAGCTTCTTGGTACCTTGACGTCTGTTCATATATCGCACAGGATGATATAAAACAAATAGTAACTGCTTTTACTCATGCTCCCTTGATAATCCCCTGAGCATTCTATTTTCCTCGACTTCGTCTCGGGAAAACAGAATGCTCCGAAGATCACCTTTGGAGTCGTAGTTTTAAACCTAGCACTCCAAGCTTTTAGTATTATAGGGCCTACTCTGCACAGTAGTGCAACCTTGTAAAACATGTGCTAGATTTATTTAAATGGATGGTCAACTCCCTGGAAAGTGCTACTTAGAGTAGGAGGGTAGCAGTCCCGAGTTTTAATTTCAACTGTTCACAAAAAATGTGACATTTATTTTGTTAACAATCTCATAAACCCACCTTGGCCTGCACGGCGTACGAAGCCAATAATACGGAGGCCTCCGGGGGACAGTACACCTCCTCGTTAAGGATCTGCTGCTTGACTTGAAGGAAGAAGAGATGCTGGGTGATCTCCTGGATCAACTCTTCGCTCACCTCCTCCGGATAAAACTTGGCCGCGAACAGGAACGGCATCGGGGACGTCTTGGGGATGCCTTGTTCTTGGACCTAATTGGTTTGGGGAACAAATTTAGATCAGTTGATCTTTTTGGGTTGTTGAACAAAGTTACTACTTGATGTTTGACGTAAAAAAATCGCATCACCTAAAGTGATCCATCTGCTGCCACTTCCCAGGTTGCATCAATAACAATGAAAAAGTAGAGAGACCACCAACATCAGGGCTAGATCGCTCAGATAGAAGATTGCCGGCACGTTAACCCGGAGGTTGCAAAATCAAATCCCGCTCTCGTAATTTTTCTTTGTTCAACCCAAGATTATTACAAATTTACCCAGTCAGTTTCCCTTGTGGTTTATCACTTGTAGTTGATCGTTTAAGCATAGCTTCTAAAGCATTCAACAGTAATGTTGCGCTTTGTATTCTATAAACAAAAGATGCATACATTTAACAATTTTGCAGTTAAGTACTGTCATTGATATTTCTAAGACAAGAATTTCTATATCGTCCTCAATGCCAAGCCGACTAGTTTTCTAGCTGGAAAGTGAAAAGTCTGGCCTCTCGTAAGTCTGCACAAATGTATTGCAAACGTTTACGCAAGCATTCACGCTCAGTGGGACCTATTATGTGAGCGCAAAACTCACACGACTGATGTCAGTATGGCGGCCCACAGTCACGTCATTTTCTTTTATTTTCATTGTTTCAACTTGTTTATTCCTATAAGAAAAGGAACTTCACTCGAGCTACCGCCTAATACCCACCACTGAAAATTACATTTTGGTTTGGGTTTTTTTGCAACAAAGCAATATCATCTACCGTAATTTTCGGATTATAAACCGCCCGGCGTATAAACCGCGGCCAAAATGTTACAAAAAACTAACCTCAAAACACGGAAGTGAAGTTCGCAAAACTGCGTTTTGGGTGATTTTTTATCTCATACTATCAGTCCTAAATTATACTTTTTCCATCAACACACGTTTTCAAGAATTCGTGATTTGATGATCGGTTGTGTTGACCATGTTTTGAACTTCGTTGGCAACAAAATCTTCGTGAATCAACGATCGGTCGACAACGCAGACCGAGAAATAGTTGAACTTTGCCCTGCATCGCATCGCCCTCTGTTGACAAAATCTGTTCACGTTTGATTAGACTTAGACTGGGCCCCGAGCCTCGAAGTGTGGCGTCAGATGTTCAGGCTATGTGTTGTACAATGTGCAGCAGGCGCTATCTACTCGAGCCGTCAGAAGTCTAGCCAAGAATGGAACTATCAACGGCCAATCATCAACGGACAATCATCAACGGCCAATCGAGATCGCTGGGATAAATAGACAGGGGACCAGTCTAGTCTAACTCGAGTTTCGCTGATTGTTCATTACTTCCTCCATGATCTGAGGGGGACTGAACTCTAACAATAGGGCGGTTGATAAACGTTTTATAAAGGCATAACGGAATACAAATGAGGTGGGATTTTCAACACGCATTTTCAACAGGATTTTGTAATCACACAGGCATGTTTTGCAGGATTTTATTTCGTTTAAGAACATTGTTTTTATTTAGAATATTTTACAAACGATCTTTCTTTAAAAAAATGCTGTTTTTTCTCTTCAATATTTATACGTCGGCGTATAAGCCGCCCGGCGCATAAACCGCAGGAGTACAAAAAAATGTCAAAATCAACGTATAAACCGCGGTTTATAATCCGAAAATTACGGTACTTATCTTTCTGCAGTCTTAAAAATGTACGGCTATTTGTAAAGCTCCCACAAACAATGTACATTACGTTCAAACATAAGTTTGCTGCAAACAATTGCTATTGCTGGTGGCTCAAGACCCGTTCCACAAGAAATCAAGATCACACATACAGAACAAGATCACAGATACAAGATCCAAGATACAGATACAGATACAAGATCACACATACAGATCACACCCCAGCCCCAGGGCTTACAATTGCAACTGACTACGCAGAGACCCTGACAATCTATAATGCAAAAAGAATACCCGGTACTGTCCCACTGTACGTAGGATTGACTCACTTTCTTATCCATCTTGAGCCAGCTGATGTATCCCTTGTGATCGATGAACCGCAGACCGAAGTACCACGTTTCCCGCAACCCAATGGTTCTGGCCACGAGGTCAAATAATTGTCGGCCTGTGGCCTTCCACTTTGAAAAATAAACATACAGATTATTAGTTGAAACGAAAAACCTCTCAGGAATTTGAGGTTATTTTTACAATGCGTGGGAAAAAAACCTGACATAATGAGAAGAAATTCAAATTGCTGGGTTTAATTTTGGTCACAAACGGGGTTTGCTTCCACATTTAGAATCTCATTGTATTGATGTGTACTCAAGTGCCAGTGTCTGTGCATAACATTTATCATGTCACCATTTTTACTTTTACCACCTCGTCAAAATTACGCCGTGGGAAACAATGTTATCAATGGAAAATAATACCTGATGGACTTGACATTATAAATAACTGATAATACCATTTCATTTATCATTGACTGTTTGCTAAATAAAAGATGTTCCCGGTGAACTGTGGTTGTCGTTTTGAAAAATAAAACACAGCCAATAGTTCAACCACCTAGTTAAATAAATTTGTTCACTTGGGACAAAACAAAATATCTTGCTGGTTGCAACCTTTACATTTGTGCACACAAAGGAATTTATACAACTATTACTCAGCAGATAGCACTTTATTGTGTCTACAAGGAAAAGGTAGGCCTAATACTCATTGCTTTACTCTATAAATAACTTTGAACAAAGCTTAGTTGTGATGATGCAATTTACACAAATACAGTATTCTCAATATTGGACATTGTAACAAAATATATTTTTTTAAACAGTACAAAAAACAGAGGCCTCTTGGGAGGGGCACCTCACACCTGATAGCACTCCGCACTAATGACGTCACTTTTGTTGAAAATACCCGGTCGTCAGACAAACATTCCACCACTGACGCGATCACCGCATCATACGCACGCCAGACCACAGTGCAGTGTAGTACTCGTACAGTCAGTACACGCACATACTGTAAGCATGAAGCTTGGACATATGCGCGCGTGTACGATAGTTGAGTTTGACACGCTGTCTAAGATCCGGGTGATGAGTTTCTATTTCAACAAGCATTAGTGCGGAGTGCTATTGTACCCTGACCCCTATTTGGGGAGAGGTGTCAAATCAACCCAAACATTTTGTGCAGACTTACCTGGAAGACCAAACTACAAGTCAAAGCTACTTCAAAAACATGCATAATGATACAATAAGATGGAAATTTCGACCCCCTAAAAAGTGCAGCCCCCCTAAAAAGTGCAGCCCAGCAGCAGTTCAAATCAGTTTTACATTTTTTCCTTAATGTATACAGATGGTTAAACTATTCATGTATAAAAGGTATTTCAGAAACATTTTTTTAAGTCTGGCACACAGATTCACAAGCAGTATAAAGTGTTGCATTTCGGAGTGAAAAAGTGGGCGGTTGGATTCGGCACCTTTTCCAAGGCCTGTAATTAAGCCTGTAGTTAGCAGTGAGTACTGCAAACAACTTAGTGCTGTAATAATTCCATCTGGAAAAAGTAGTTTTATTTTGTTTATAATTTGTTTTTACCCATACACCGACGTGTGTTAAGCACTGTATACTCAGTACTTTCCCGAGTTCTGTGAAAAAACATAGACAGGCAAATCACCCGGGTGAGATTCGAACCCACGACCTCTAGGCGCCAGGCTAGCTCGGTGGTCTGGTGGCAAGATATCTGCTCCAGCAATGCAAAGGTCGTGGGTTCAATTCCCACCAAAGTGATTTGCCTGTGGATTTTCCACAGAACTAGGGAAAGTACTGAGTATACAGTGCTTAACACACATCGGTAAAATCAAATTATATTCTTTCTCCCCGATGCAAAATTAACATCTATTAAATTATTTTGTTTACTTTGTATTTTTTAAGGCAACAAACAAACAGATATATGTCTTTAACCCCTGTGACTGTGTACATGCAGCCCCATGGCAATAATCAGAACGGAAACAGGTTGACCCCTACATGTAGATCCCCCAGTCAAATCTTACACAAAACGTGTACCCAAATCAACTTTCATGAAGGTTAACTTGTACCTGAAAGTTTTATAGTTTTAATTAAACACAAGTTTGCTGACAGTGGAGACTTATATGTATCATGTAGGTGCGGTGTAAATTTTTCAGCAGCATGACAATTTCAAGAAAGTTATAATCAAAACATGCAGTAGCAAACCAGAAGGGGGCAGGGGGAAATAGCCCCCCCCCCTCCTTCAGAACCTTTGCCTCCTTGCATTCTTGAAATATCCCCCATTCATCTAGTTAACCCTTACAAGTCACAGTCCCGAAGTATACCGTCCCCAGTCATCCTAAATCCTTCATGTTGGCAATTTAAATTGGTTATTGCCAACGTGAAGCATTGACTGGGGCCGGTATACTCCTAGAACTACGAGGTTCGTTCCGCTATCATCATGGAGACGATAGCGGAACAAACCTCGTAGTTCTAGGAGTAGGGCCGGTAGGTCCAAACAACAAGTGCTTATCACTAGACCCAGTAACTGGTACGCTGTACTCCTTAAAAAAAATTGACATCTTCGGTCATACGATGTCAACAAATTTTTTTAAAGTGAGTACAGTGCCCCAGTTACTGGGTCTACCTTATCACACAGGGTCAGGCATACCAGTCTTATCCAAGTCCAAACAATTTGGTGTGGACTGTGAGAGAGACATAGGAGTAAAGGAAATGGGAGGATTTAGGCCACATGCTCGCCACAGGAATGTTTGGGATGATTTGACACCTCTCCCCAAATGGGGTCAGGGTATAATAGCACTAATGCTTCAAATAGAAGCTCATCACCCGGATCTTAGACAGCGTGTCAAACTCAACTATCGTACATATGCGCGCATACATGTCCAAGCTTCATGCTTATGTGCGTGTACTGACTGTACGAGTACTAACACTGTGGTCTGGCGTGCGGATGATGCGGTGATCGCGTAAATGGTGGAATGTCTGTCAGGATTAATTAAACATCACTAATCATTAATAAAAATGCATTGCAGTAAGGCAAAGCTTCACTTTGTTGGAAAGCATCATTTCACAGAATTGGACAACATAAGAATCTGTAATTTAATATGCTACAGCATTAGCTGGGAACAAACGTCCAGCATTCTTGCAATGATAAATATAATTACTGAACACGCTTTGTGCTACCTAAATATTGAGTTTAAGCCACTTGGCAGTTTCTGAGTAGCAACAATACATGTACATTTTGTATAACAATTTTCTTTGCTATACATGAGTATAAATTGTTGGCAGTTGGTAAAAGTCGGAGGTCGGAGCTAGCCGGAGCTACCGGAGGTTGCGTTTATAGCATGAAATGGCATTAAAAAAGACTACTCACGTACTCCAAATGAAGGGTTGAAGTTTCTTAGGCAGGTATGGGGAATGGAATTCAATTCTGTCCCCATGGATTGGGAATTTTGTTTGTGCTAATTCTCCTACCCATTTGTTGGAACAAAAGTGAATCTTAACCCTACACTCTGCCTGAGAACCTTCTGAAAAACATTTGGTGTGCGTCAGTAGCTACTTTAGTTTTAATGATATTTCACGTAATAAATGCAACCTCCGGGCCGCTCCGGCTAGCTCCGACCTCTGACTTTTACCAACACCATATAGTGAAGTGGTGACTGGCAACTTTGGCATTTCCGATGTCATTGACAAACCATATTGCTAGTTTATGATGTTGACAAATTATTAAATATTCCAATATTCAACATTCCAGCAATTTGTACACTATAAAATGTGGTTTTTGTATATGATACACAATACTTAATAATACTTAGCCAATAATAACACATAAAACACACATACAGAAACTGACAGAAAACTTTCATAAATCATATCAAACACATCTTACAAACAAAGGTCCCCCTTCTTTTGCTCCCGTCTGCCCCTCCCACTTTGTAACAAGACCTTCAAAATAAAAGCGATAAATATTAGATTCGAATGCTTAAAATAACTCACGTCTACTCCGAATTCCAGTTCAGCGTCCATTGTTGTAACCCTGACGCTGAAAGTCTTCGGGTTTTTCCGAAGCACCGACATTTTGCCGGTGACCTGCCGCCGGCTTCACGCAGCGTTGTGACCGCCTATCTTCCTTGTCTACTCTCGCTGGAACTGAATGTGTGTGTGGTCATCCAGTCAAAACAAAAATGATTAACCAATAGTATTTATCGATCGAAATACCAAACTCTGAAGATAGCCATAGTTCACACGTGAAGTTCTTAAGCATTGGAAAGTAGGCATGAACTATGAGGTGTATAAATCATCATCAAAACAATGAAAAATTGTGAGTAATTCAGTAGAAATGTGCTTCGCCTACTGAAGTCATGCACAAGCAAGATGGACTGATCGGTACATGTACTGTATGTACATGCACACACAACATGCATGCGCGCGTGTTTACATGTTGTACATACGGTGAACTCTTATGTACAATGTACACAGTATGTACACAGTATGTACACCACACATGTACCTGTACGAAAACCACTCATTTCGCCCCTCTCAAGTTGTACATTACAAAGTCGGCCCATGCAAAGTCGCCCCTCTTACACAAACTCGCACACTACTAAAGTCGCCCTAACAAAGTCGCCCCCAACACAGTCGCCACCATTAAAAATGATAGGGATTTGAAGGCATTTTCATAAAGTGAGTCACATGTGGGTCCTTATTCTATGGTCATATTTACTAACATTACACAACAGTTTGGTGAGTGACACGTTTCCTCATGTTAATAGCTTGGTATGATCGTCAAACTGTCACAGTTTCTTTAGTACCGGGTAATGTTTAAAAGACTAAGAAAAAAACTAAATGAAATAGTGATTTGAGATAATTATTAAGTTGAAAAAAGGATAAAACAATTCACGATCCTGTATCCAGAAGAACAAAAGGCAGTGTACCAACTATACTACTACTGCAGTCTGGCACGCTAATGATGCAGTGATTGCAGAAGTAATTGTTTGTTTAAGAGCAAAAGTGAAGTCATTTGTGCGGAGACTAAAAACAGACTAAAAACAGACTAAAAACTGAAAGACTAAAAACTGAGGCCAACGTTACATGTCAATAGGATTTCCTTTATTATTTTATCTACAAAATCACAAAATAAAGACACCTTTCAGTTCACAATTGACATAACTTGCACACTTCAAAAGTTTGAAATAACAAATTTATCAGAAAACATGATTTGCATATATAGAAAAAAAATCTTTTTTTTTATTTCTAAAAATAAACAGTATATATAAACTCTCATATGATAGATAGATACAAAAGCAACAAGATAAGATTTTTTGTTAAATGGTGGAAATATTCAAAGCCCCTTAAATGCTTGGTAATGCAGGTTTTTTTTTACTTACAAATTTTTGTAATCAAAGGATCCAAATTCGATTTCGAAATATACTTTTAAAGATCACTTACACAAGTCTCATGTTTTGTGCCGACATCTGCACAGTGTATACACAACCATAACTTTCTGGTGCACAAGCACTTTAACTTATTTGGCTGTACTGTCAGTCGTTAAGACAATTGCTATTGAGAAGAAGTGTTTTGCACGCAACTAAACTTTCACAATATTGGTGCATTAACTACAGGTATACCTCCTACACAGCCAAAAATAAACATCAATTTTAATATCAGATCTACTAAAATCTACAAGATGCTTAGCAAAACCAGATTTTTTGACGAGTTTTACAAAGCTGCTTAAGTGTCTTATTGTGGTTAATACATTTTTCCCAGAGAGCCAGAGGTGCACAACAACCTCTGATGTTAGCTTAATGATGTTTTTAACTTTTTTTAACATAAAAATATGAAATAAGTTTCTTAATCAAAGTGTTTACCAACAGTGACTGCAGTTAAAAATGTGTGACCATGAAAATATACTTTGAAAGCTCCTTCCTAAGTAAGATACAGACAGTCTGTCAATCAATTTGGAAACCATGTGTCAGTCAATGGAACCAGCTTTAAAATGGCAGAGAGTCTTAAGCATGAGTCTATAATGAGGCCCGGCTATGGCTGTTGCTATGGCTGTAGCCATAGCCGTAGCCACCAGTTCGGACAAGGCCTAGACCTTTCATCACTCCTGCATTCTTTGACAGGTTTCCTGAATACCACATTGCAATAATAGCTCCAAGTCTCATTCCACCAAAGAGTACCAGACTATTTTTCCCTCCAGCCTCAGTTTGGTAACAATTGAAGAGAAACAAGATGGTGGCACTGCGATAAAGGTCTATAGGATCAAGCATGGGCTCTTTTGTTTTTTTAAACATGGGTTAAATGTTAATATTTTCTAAATATTCGTCGACAGTGCTCAAGCTGGAGCCATGATCATGATGGTTTGGAAGGAACTCAAAACACAGTCTTGGCTGAAGACCTCCAAACCATCGTTGAGATACCCTGTATGATGCATGGACAAACTTGACACTTTGGTCTTGTAATAGTGAGTGACAAATGTTCCTTATATCGGTAACACTTACTCTCCATACATTATATACATATACGAAATAAAACAGATTGCATCGGATCGAGACTTTGGAAAAATACTACAGGGGGGGGGGATCTCCTAAACGGCTATTATGCCCATAGTGAAAGCAATTTTCCTTCAAAATTGGTACAGTTTAGTACTTGCTAAACATCTGTGAGAGAGTTTCTGTTTACAGAGAGTTTCTGTTCTAGACGAAACAAAGTTTCGGTAAACTACATGTATTCCTACAATAATACTTTATAGATTCAGTGGTTGACTTGTACTGTTGTACACAGGCCGTTGCAGCATTTTTAGGGGTTATGGGGGAAGTTGTCCCTTTTTACACATTCGTATAACAGGTTACTTTGCATTTTTGGGGGTAGGGGGAACTCCAGTACTTGGCTGTTCATATTTACAACTCTTCCAGAATTGAATCAGATTCTCTCTGTTTTATATCAAAATATTACAAAAAATTTTAATAACACAATTTATCATAAGACTATTGCAACTGGTAACAGTTTCTCACAAACTACAAGTATCAGTAATCTGAAAGTTTTGTGTAACTTGAAATATTGCTATTTGTTGTAATAGCAATAATAACTATTGGTTGATAAAGTCCGGAAACTCATTCCGAATGCCAAATTTCTGATACCTGTGGTCATTTTATGTGAGTTACCGCGTTGCCCTACTGATACAAGAGTGTTTACACAGTAAATAAAAGCACAGTGCATCCCCTCCCTCAGCAAGGCCAAGACTTTCGGTGCTAACCCGTTGGAAAAAATCTGGCCCCTAGATTCAACGCTTCTCCGTCATCTTAGTCCTGGGACGATTCCACCGGAGCAATTCCACCCAGAAGACCCTGGGCAGTATTGAACAAGTTGATGGGGGAGTGACCATCTGTGATCAGGGTGGACTTCAATCCAAGACCCTGAAGGAGTTTCACCTACGGAGAAAGAAACAAGACATAAAATTATCATCTGCTGCCACCTGGACTCCTCAAAGTCTCAAATTTATCTCCACCACTGCAGTTGCACAGACGCAACCAAAGTTCCTTTTGGACACAGCCTAGGCTACTCTTTAATCAGTATTTTCAACACTTTAATCTGGGCCTGATTTCCTAAAGCTATTTAAGCACAAAAAGAGGCTAAGCACCACAAACTTATGCTTACCAGAATAAGGTTACCAGCCAAAATATCATGTCCCCATGCACATTTTCTGACTGGTATCCTGCTAACTTATGCCAAGCAAAAAAACTTGTACGTAATATTGTCTGCTTTGAGCAGAAATTGGGCCCTAGCCTTTACAGTTTTAGTGTAGAATTAATCTCCACAGAAAACCTACCTGCATCTCGGGGCCTGACACAGCGATGGCCTTGATGGTGTCCGAGCCAATGGATTCAACCATCTTGTTGAACTTGGAGGTTTCAATCCCGGACATCTGCCCGGCCTTGTTCACCTCCATCTCGTTCTGTTCAGTGATGTACTTCAGCTCAGCCTCCCGGGCGTTGGTGAGACGGTCCAGCTCGGATTCCTGGATGAGAGGGAGATGTATAACAACAACAAAATCAAACAAGGGACATTGATAAAGTTTTGTTTACTTCAAATAACTGAAACAATAGACACAATCGGCGACCAGAGTCACGTGACTCATAGTAGGTATACAATGTAAACAAACCAAGCTAGCAATGCACAGTGAGCATGGAAAAGCATGGCTGCCTCCCACCTTATGGCAGAAGCGCTCAGAAGCAGCCATGCGTTTCCATTCACGCTGCGTGTTGCTTGCTTGGTTTGTTACATTTTATACTCACTATGGGTCATGTGACTGCAGTCGCCGATCGTGTCTATTGGATGTTAACCTTGTGTGGATGAACAGGATGTTTTACATAGTGGTTCATTTATTTTTCTTTCTCTTTCTGCTGTTTACTAGTTTACACATTAGTTTTTTGACAATCTATTTATTGAATCCCTATTTATTAACCCTGTGGTGGGTTTTTGTTTTCTCTCTCTCTCTCTCTCTCACTCTGCTTTTTACCCCTTATACACATTGCTTTTGGGTTGTTTTTATCTTGAATTGTTTTATTAGATTTTTTTTTTTACTAGAAGAAGGTTTTTAGGAACAGGAATCTCATCAGGGAAAATTTAATAACTCTAGGTGAAAGTACCAAATTTGTAAACAAAAGTTGTAACTCTTTTCATACCCTATTCAACAATGTAACCTTTTCGCATATATTATACCGTTTTAATTTGTCCATTCAAAGATAACTTAAAGCAAACTGTTTTGACAATGAAAATTGAATGAAAAGTTCAATTTGTAAAAAAACAAATCAGGAAATAACTCACAGCTTCAATCTTAGCAGCCTCAGCCTTCAGCTTGGCCTGCTCAACGGCTGCTTCTCCCTCAATGCGAGCAGCCTCAGCACGGCTCTGGGCTTCGGCTTTAGCTTGACCGGTACTCTCTACCGCCGCGCTGTTGGCCTGGAGGAGGAGCAGCTCCTTACGAGCCTTCTCCGCCTCAGCCTCGTCCATGATCTTCTGACGCTCCAGGCGACCCTTGGCCTCTTGCTCCAGACGCTCAGCCTCGTGTCTGTCATCAACAACAACGAAAAATGTCAAATTGAGTTTCTGTTGCTAATGTCGTTTTCCGTTTGTAATGTTCTGTTTTAATGGACCATTGTCAAAGCCTCCCAAGCCACATGGTTTATGTAAACAATCAATGCTTAAGTGAGGGTCAACTTTCCCTTTGTTCAACCACTTTGCTTTTAGGAAATTTGTGTTCCTTCTAAAATCAAATTTCTGATTTGTATAATATCAAGGTGACAAATTGTATTACCATTTGTCTTGACTTAAAATACAATTTTAATTTTGTTCCGAAGCTCACTGCAAAGAATATATTTCATTTTAAAAGTTATACCACTTCCCTGATCACATGATGTTAAATCAAAAGTTCAATTTATATGTTTCAATACTTTTGTTAGGGGGCGCCCTCAACCTCAAAATTGTTAAGGCAGTGCACAAAATGAGAGCTTTGGCTGTAGCTAAACAATATAACTGCAATACTTCATACTTTTAAAAAAGTACACAAGAGCAGAAAAACATGTTTCTTCTCAAAATTTGAAGAAATCGTCGAATTGTTTCCCCGTATTTACCTGGCCGTTGCTTCCTGGGAGTTGGTCGTGATCTCTATGGCCAGCTGAACAGACTTCTGAAGTGCATCTCGTGTGCGCTGGTCGACAGGCTCCACTGACTGGATGTCAATGCTGGTGATGACCATGTTGTTCTGAGGGAAGTGGAACCGTTCCCGTACCTTCAGGTTCTCGTCTATCCCGAAGACGGAGGCACGAATGATCTTTGCTGAGTTCTGTGGAAGAATTGAAGATGAGATATTATAAGGTGCTACTTGTATGGGTCTTATAATTTCAAACATAGCTCTGCATACCTGAAGAAAAACATAATAAGTACCTTGGGATGCCCTTCGGGTGTGAAAAGCGCTATGTACTAACTGCATACTACTATTATTATTATCGTCTCCTGACGATGACTAGAGCAACTAATCGAAACGTTGAGACCAATTAGAACTCGCAGTGAAGTTAATAACGAGAAGTCCCCTCGATCCGATCCACTATTAAGCTAAAGTAGTAGTCCCGGCTGATTTCCTACCCTCCGCCCAGGTAGTAGCTAATAAGCTGGACAGTTCTTTTCAGAACTAAGTAGTCTCCCGAAGTAGTCTCCCGATTCCAAATTCTACTCCGCAGCAGTAGAATAAAAAGCAAGACCTCGTTCTCTAAGAACAAATCTACACAGCTAGTAGATATACACATGGTGTTACTGCAAACCGAATATATATTGATACCTCACCATGCAAAGCCTCAAAAAGTATATATTATTTATTACGTTATCATTTATCTCTAACCTTGTGGAAATCATCAAAGGCAACTCCAGCCACAGCTCCTCTGATGCGAGAGGCGATTGCCTTGCAAGCATCACCGATGAAGTCAGGCACACTGAAGAGTTTAGCAGCATCTGTCGGAGAGCTGTCCTTCTTTACATCAAGATGCCTAGAGAAAGGGAACACACAAAAACACCTAAAATGTTTGAGGCTGTTTATGATGGCAGTCAGTTTTCAAAATGTGAGTTTTTCACAATACCCATACAGCTTAGTTTGTCTAATGGTGTATCTCATTTAGAAAAAAACAAATGTAACAGCAATTTACTATGTAAAAAATAGTAAGTGGCCTGAAGTTTCAACACTAGCAGAGTCATTCACTAAGCTTCTGTTTTTTAGCCATCGAGAAAGACTCTGTTAGGGTCGAAACGTCAGATCATTAACTTTATTTTTGCATAGGTAGTTTTGGTTGGTAAGCAGTTTGCAACAACTGATACTATTCTGTTACAAAGTACTTCCTCTCCTTTATAATTCTTATGCTTTCTTATGATCCACACAAATGATTTAACATTGATTAAAAAAATCTATTTAAAATGGCAAGGTCGCAACAACAACAAAAGTTTACCACAAACATTCATAATTAACTGAAACACTCCATTGAGCTAAAGTACCATGTACTGAAGTTTAGCTTTCAACAGAAACACCTACTTGTATTAACAACAGCAAGAAAAACCTACCAGTTGTACGACAGCTGAAGTTGAAGGCGGGCATGGTCAGATGTCTCGATAGTGATGATATCGGTGCAGAAATCAGGGCCGAGGAGAAGGCACAGGGACTTGATGACGTTGGGGCGCTTGGGCTTGCCTCCCGACAGACTCAGCTGGGTGAACTGCTCATCGGGGCCAAGCATGACTAACTCAGGACCAAACACAACCCTGGAGAGGGAAAACAAATGATATGATTATTTCCTCAAGTGTGAAGCATTACTAGTCTATAGTAGAAGTGAGCAAAACACTTAGATCTCGCACAATAACTTAAAAATCAAACACCAAGATGACACGATTGCTGACTTGATTGAATATAGTATTCCACAGTAAATGTGTACCAGAGAGGTTCGAGATTGCTGATGTGAATAATAAGCGACCTGTTCGCCAATTTGGTGCTGCATACTCCCAAGGAGTTGAGATTTCAGACATGCAGAGGGCCTGATAACCAGGGGTAATACTAGTGTAAGGTGCTATGAGAAACCTACTTATCTTGAAAAAGGTCATACTAAACACACATTTTTGAACTTTTTATTACTACTCCATGTTAGCATTAAACTTTGTCATTGAAGGCAAATTTGTATTTTTGCATTTATCCTTGCTTAAATTTTGGCTAGCTTCCTGCCTTCAATAACTGAACAACCAAACCTTTGGACTCTAATAAAGACCAGTCATGCAGTGACTCATGGATTTCAAACTTTAAAGGAGGCCAATCGTATAAAAGGAAAAAAAGAAGAAGATTTATCCAAAAAAGAGACCAGCAAAAACTTTACATTCGATAAAAAACTTCACCCTACCTTGCTTTCTTCTCCTTGTAGTCATAGATCTGCACGGCAGCATTGTGAGGCACACGGAACGTTACAACCCGAGTCTTCTCTCGCTGTTTATCACGTCCACCAGAGACTCCCCTCTCCCCGCGGTCAGCCAAAGGGTCCTTCATGCTGAGCAGGAGGGTCTCCACGGCGGGGGGAAGCTCCTTCTGCCACAGCTCCTCATCTTGGTTCAGCATGTAGGTCTCACCAGTGATGGCTCGCACCTTCGGGGAGAGAAAATAATTGTTTTAAAGTATTTACTGCTGTCCCGCAAGCAAATTAAAATCAATCAAACTGTTGTATCACTGCACAAATACATTGACATAAGAATAAAACACATGTTTGACACTGCAGTAGTAGTGCTACTTGCTGGACCAATACGGGACACTATTCTGTACACAACCAACCATATGACCCTCTGTAGGTGTTTGGCATTTCGGATCTTCCCACTCCAATTTGAAGGGATTGCACAAATAGCAAAGTTATTTTATTTTGCCCTCATTGGAAAAATCCAATCTTTCTCTTTCCAATGTAGGTTAGCTTGGGTATGGAGGGTGAACATGGACAAAAACTACAGCTTGTTAACAAATGGCCTTTGTGGTCAGCCTTGATTGCTTCTTATGTGTTATCTTGGTCAACTAAAGTCGCTATTGGGGATCGGCCAGGGTATAGTGCACAGTCGACTAAAGTCGCCAATGGGGGCTGAAAGGGAATGGGTTAGAGTGACTTATTGATACACTTAATACCTATGTTGTCAGCGAGCTATTTCAACAGATCAAGCTAGGCGCCAACATTGTTCAGCAAGACATATATCTGATGCCAGTGGTCAAATGCAACTCGAGTAACTGTAGAATTGTTTGTTTACTTACATCAGTCTACAAATCTGTTTTGTATTTTTTTTTATTTGTTTATCTTACCTTACCCGTCTTGGTATCTCTGACATAGATACCTTCATTCTCATCCAGTGGGATGGCCGACCGCTTGGCAATCACCTCCACCTCCACTGGAGGAACGTACTCCTTGGGCCCACGGATCATCCACTTGTCACCTGGCTTACGCTCAACATCCTGTCATACGAAATACAAATAATGCAAAGAGTTTGTTCTGAAAAGGATTCGGAAAGCGACATAAGGATGGAGCATCTTCTAGAATTCAAGCCATTGAACAATAACCTTCAAACCTTCAACATTCATTCTCCAGGACCCAGTTTCATAGAGCTACTTTAGAGCATAATAAGTAGCCAATCACAACAATTTGAGTTACCAGATGGAGGTTACCAGCCAAAATACCATTTCACACGTACAATATGCAACTACTTTCCTGCTATATTGCGCTAAGCAGAAATCTTTCAAGCAATTTTGTTTTCTGTTTAAGCAGCCCTATGAGATTGGCCCCGGTAGACGCTCAGAGCACACTGGTCCAAATGTCTGGGAACCAACCTGTTCTTTTCAGAGTTATTTAGCACATGGAAGCTTCAAGTCCTATTTCAAACTTCAAACCTCACTCGTTAGGCATTTTGGCTGGTCCCTGTCCCAAAATACCGATCAGAATGCTCCACTATGTGGTAACTGGACAAAATGGACACCCAAAGAGTGGGTGACAAAGGGCTACTGATACACTGCTAAATACATACAAATCTAACATGTCCATGCCATGAATTTGGGGGACTTGTGCATAATTTGTCAATAGTAGAGTAATTTTAAATTAGCAACAGTAACTTGAAACTGATACATATAATTCTCTAACAGTAACATAATAGGAGAATCAAATAATTACGATCCACTGATCAAAGTTTGTCACAGATTCTTGTAAGTTCTTTACAGCTACATTGAAGAAGAAACAAATAAGCTGAAATGCCATGTTTTTGTGGGGGGGTTTTTTCTTCAACTTACTGCATCTGTGTCCTTGAAGGCTTCTTGGGAGCGAAGCATGAGACCCTCGTCCTCTCCCAAAACGTAAACATCCTGAATTCCCTTCTCAAGATGCTCTCCTGGGCGCAGGAAGAAAGACCTCTCACCCTGTAGTGGAGAGGAGAGAAAGAGAAGAAAATAGCATTTATTCATCCATTACAATTTTTGGTTTCTTAATTTATATCAAGTAATAAACCGAAAAGGAAACTGACTGGAATTTTTAAAAATAATTTGGGGTTGATCAAAGAAAAATTTACTGAAATGGGACTTGAACCTGGGACCTCCAGGTTAACGTGCTGGGGCTCTAACAACTGAGCTATCTATCCCTACTGTTGGCAGTCTTCCTATTTTGTCAATATTATTGTACCTTGACCAGTTTCTTCTGTCCAAGCTGTGGTTTGCCGTCGCCTCCTACAGGGTCCAGGATCACGCAATACTGTCTGTTGGTCAATGTAGTGATGGCTACAACACCAACCACCTGCAAAATCAGAAATTTGGATTAATAAAAGCTGACTACAGGGATGAAATTTGTTGATTTGTGAACATTACTGAAAATGCCCTGTGTGCATAGGTTCCCCCTTATTCTACACCAAGAACATCCCAGATGTTACAATTCAGGAGGTTTACAGACTCAGTGAGTCACCAGAAATACAAATCTACAGGCTTTGACATGATGTCTCTTTCGCCCTTTGATGACTGCTTTCCTTCTTTCAAGAAAAATTTAAAGATGCAAGGAAATTGAGAAAAAATCCTGAATACTGAAAATCACATGCCTGTTAAAAGAAGGAGGCATCTTTTTTAACTCGTTAAAATGTACAAATGTTTTTTTGGCTCCTAACAACAAATAGATTTGAATTTTCACTGACAACTGTGCAGTATGTCCTAACCCCCAAAAATAAAAAGTATGAACAAAGTAAAGTTTGTAAAGTTATCATCAAGTTATCAAACATGGACACATTTTTATTCCAACTTCCTTTTGTATAACAAATGTCCAAAAAAGGTTTATAAAGTCAAAATCTAAAATGACTCTTACTCAGGAAGTCAAATTTTCCAAAATATATTTTTTTCACAAATCAAACAAAGGGAAATATCACACTAACAAGTGGATTTCTTTTCACAGCAAAAACATTCCAACGAAGTTAGCAAATGATGATTAACAATGGTATTTTGCTATAAACATTGACTTTTTACCTCTTCATAAACCTGTGGAATATGTGCCTCTGTCTCGTTCATTGTGATCAGCCATTCCTCTCCGTTCTTCCTGACCACACCCTTCTCGTCCTTGAAGGTACGAGTGGCTCTGACGTGGAGTGCTTTCTGTTGACAAAGTCACAGACAGAAAAAAACATGAGTTCAACATTTCTCACTTAACAGCAGCAACTTTACTTCTGCTACCCATACTTTTGGCAAGAAGATTCAACAGCAAATAGTTGTTCTACAATGCTCGCCTCAGGCTGGCTCAGTTGGAACTTCAATCAGAACCTTGCAGAGTAACTGGGTTTTCCTTCTAGTAAGGTTTGTGGTAACATCATATACATTCAAATCTCTCTGATAAGTTGAGGTGGTTCTGAAGAGAACCGATGGAGTGGTTCCACCGCCAGTTCTTTTCAGAACCAAAATTTATTACAGAGATATTTGTTTGTATCTCCACCATGGTTGTATCTCCACCATGCAAATTTTCAAATCCAACTTAAGTTTCCCTTTATTTGGGCTTTTCCTCCCACATCCAAAAATGGCCACCGTCTCCTCTTCATAGTTTTCTATATGCCTATGAATTAAGACTTTTAAGATCTCTTGATTTCTTCACTAAAAATAACTATTAATAAAAGTAATAATAAGGGAAACTAGACCAATGCAAGAAGTGGATAAAGTTTTCTTTAAGCCTGTACTCCACGTTGACCTAAAGTAGCACTCACCTTGTCTGTAAGTACATAAGCATTGACCACACCCACGACTTCCTCGTATGCTCCAGGGAGGTAAGCTCCGACCTTCTTCACGAGCCACTCCTCTCCCGTCACCCTTTCCTCGTCCTGTCGATCCACTGTCTCCTTCCTGGCACGAAGCTTGATGGCCTGGTTGGCCTTGATGATTGTTGCGCGGCAGGTTTCGTCCACGACAACCTCCTTACGGGGAATGTAAGTGCCTGGGCCTTCGAAGAGCCACTCATCTCCAGCCACTCGCTTCTCCCCCTCGTCATCTTCGAAGTCAAGGATCGAGCGCAGGCGGAGGGCTGAATTGGCAGGCACAACTTTCAGTGGAGTCACGGCCTGTTGAAAAAGAAATTCATACTCTTAAGTAGGTCTTTAAAAGTGGAAAAAATTGTTTAAAATTTTGCTACTTAACAGAAACAAGCAGGATACCAGTCGCATGTGTTTGACCCAAGCAATGGCGGCCAATGCAACGGGTCTACTTTGGCATCTATCCTTCATAAATCAAATCAGAGGCACTCTACCACAATTCTCACCTGTTTGAGCATTTCTCCAGGGTAGAGCGGGAACGGGTCCTGAGTGAGGCGAATTTCCTGATCAGCATGACTGAGTTTGATCTGCCCGCTCTTATCAGCGATCACGGTGCCGTCCTCGTTGCGCTGTACAGGATTCTCAATGATTGCGCAATGGCGAGGTGGCACCATGACCATCTTCTCAGGACCATAGACGACTCTAAAAAAGAACCCAAAAAGGCGAGTAATAAACAGTTGGGATAATATGAGTCAAAGCAGCTGTTACCATGGCAATGAACTAGCCAAAATGGGCCACCTGCACAGATATTTTCTTTGTCCTCAGGATCCAATTTCATACAGGCTGCTTAAGCAGACAACAGCAGTTAGCATTTTTCTGATAAGCGAAAATAATCAGGAAACCTATTTCCAATGGTACATAATGGTATTTTGGCTGGTAGATTTTCTGCTAAAGCAAAACTTTGTTATTGTTGTGCTTAAGCAGCTCTAGCCTGAGGAATAAGACTTGACCTCCATTTCTGGTCACTTGTAATCAATTAAGAATTTTGCCCAACTGGGGTTCATGTTGTCCATAAACCTGATGTAATGGTTGCTGAAACTTAGGCATAATTGGAATAGGTGTTTCTCAAAGTAAGCCTCCTCGTTCCAAGTTTTAACTTTGTTTTGTATTATGAATCAAAATTGGAAATTGTATTTATAATAAATAGGTATGGATATTTTCATTTCAGAGAATTCTGTATAAATAGATTTTTAAAAGAAGATTTGATTTTTTAAAACAAATTTTAGTCTTTGTTTGAGTTGTTTTTCGTGTCCTGCACAGTTTATTGACAGAGAAAGCTGTTGACACGGTGCCTATAATAGGGCAGGGAGATGTGATTGTCTCTTTACCTTTCATGATCCTGCCTGATGTAAGTACGAGGACCAATCTCCACTGTGGTGACGTTTGTGTTGTGATTCAGGACATGGATGTAGTAGTACGGGGGAATCCTGTAGATAGACTCGTCTGCCCCACCTCCTCCAAGAGGAGGTGCAGTACTGCCTCGCTTGGTCCTGTCAGCCATCATGAATGTTCAGCCTAAGAACAGAAAAAGAAATATCCAATACAAATACACTGGTAACATTTCTGGATTTAAAATGCTGTTTTTACTTGAATAGGGCATACAGAACTCAAAAGTCATTTTAGTCTTGCCCCACTACAAAAGAACTGTTGTGTACTCCTTGCTTTTCAAGTCATATAAATGGAATTAAACAAGGACAGGAATTGTGAGCTTACATACTTGCTCATATTTCAAGGTACAATGTACTGGACCATTTCAACGCAAAGTGAACTTTTAAGTTAAAACTGAGGTTTAGCGCACACAATTTGCAAAAGTTGAGCAATGTTCAACTTTTCGATATACTTTCCAGGTCAACATCGTATTGCATTCAACCTCAAATACAATCAATGCTTAAAAATGCAGGGTTTTAAAGCAATCAATGCTTAAAAATGCAGGGTTTTAAAGCAATCAATGCTGAAAAATGCAGGGTTTTAAAGCTGTGGGGCATTCTTAAACCATTTATTTAAAAGCTTGGCCAAAGCACGCTGAATTAAAAAGAGGCTCTCAGAATGTTGTTTACTTCTTTTTAATCTTAGAACCCTACTGTACAAGCTGGGGCATTCTAAATGGTTTCCTTATGATTTAATCTGAAGTCTAAATTTGATCTAAAGATATCCCCCTACCCCCCCCCCCCACACACACAATCAAAATGGCTCAAAAATTTGTCATAAACAACAACACTCTCTTTGTCATGTATGATAACAACAACTTGAATGAATTTGGTAAAACTTAACTGCACTAATGTAACTAAAAACAAACGTTACTTATGAAATCAAATGTCCTTCCAGTGAACAATTATATATTGAACAACAAATATTAGCCGTGAAACTCTACTACACAGCAAAATTGTACTTCCTCTTAATAACAAAAACCACCAATGATTGAAAAGCCACATTGATGTGAGTCACTGACCCATCTACCCTGATATTTATCTGCTGATTAGGCCAAGGTCAATGCGGGTGTAGCAATTGGTGAGACAGATATTTTGCATTTCATGCTGGGAATTGTCTGTACAACACAGTAGCAGTGACATGCAGTATGCCAGCACAAATTAGATGCAAGCGCAAAATTAAAACTTGGGTGCGCAAACTATGCATCTTCTTGGTGCACAAACAGCCATGTTCTGGGAGGCGGTCAAAGTTTAGTAAATAGTTTCTCTATTCTGTAATGCAGAGGGGGAAAAAAATGGCATACCATGCGGCATAAAGCAGTACTGGCATTTGTTTTCTGTCAATTTAAGTATTGATTTTAATTTCTGCTTGGATGTGCATGTGCGTGTACGAAAATCAGGATGCATCACAAAATGGAACTCTATGCAGTCAATTTCAACCCTAGAGTTTTCCACTTGTTTGAGTATATTTTACCTCATTGTCAGATTGTAAATGTACCATCTGGTCAGTCCAGAGTCAATATATCCCATGTCATTTCATTATTGTGCAAAACAAATAGCAGTTAGCAGGCATTACTGTAGCGTCTAGAGCCTTGGTAGGATTTCTCCTGGGTCCTTTCTTCCGATGTGCGGAATAGTTATGGATAAGCGGGTGACCACCAATGAAATGACTTGACGCATCGATGCTATCTCTAATCCAGGTTTTAGTCGGAGGAGCTCTGCTCCCTTTCAGTATCTCTCCCAAACTGCCTTCTTATTCTAACATTCCTTTTTTATCCTAACATTCCTTTCATTCCTCATTTTCTAAATCAAAATATTATTATTATTTATAAAAAAGAAACCAACCGAGCACGCGCTCGCGCTTTGCAAATAGTTCGCTCAACCGGTTGTAGCTCGTGCAACCGGTTGATTTATTTACATATCACAACACTATAAAACATCATAAAATCATAAAATCGTATGCATAGTTCTAGGAGTATAGCGGGGGCTGCTGTCATGCCAATCCCTCCTTTACATGCAGGTAAAATGTACTAAAGCACAAGGGGCGTTAAAATGGGTTGAAATCGAGTTCGCTCGGCCCATTAAACTTAAGTCAACCCCACCTACTCCTTCCTAGAACTACACGTGTACATACATGAAGTTCGTCCCGCTAGCGAGCATGGCAGAACGAACCTCATGGGTTCTTTGGATCGGAGTAAGCCCTACCCATCGTATCGATGCCAGTGGCGCAACCAGACATTTTCATTTGGCCAGGGTGGGCAAGCCGGGGTGGGCAAGCGGGGGCAAAGACATGTAATTCATTCCACAGCATTCTCCCTTAACAGAGGTCCACTGGCCAAATGCCAGTTTAATCACCTTAAGGACCAGTCACAATTCACTCCAGCCCAAGCCAAGTGGTCCGTCCTCCCGACAGAGGATGGAGGGTTACGATCATCGCAAAAGGGCAAGTGCAAAAGCTGGGGGAACCAGTGAAATGACAATTAAGCTAACTGGTCCTGCAGACCAGTCACTGAAAAAGTTATGGGCAAACCCTGACTCCATCTCGGTGACATTGAGGGCAAGAGCTCAGAGCGGGGGCGGCAACCCTGACCCCCCCCCCCCCCCCAACGTCACTCAGCACTGGCATTGGTTTTTGTAAAACTACACTGTGTAGAATTTAGGAAAGAACTTAAAACTAAGATTAAGATTTTTAAGAAGGTAGGGCACAAAACAATATTTTGCTTTCTCCAATTGGCCATATATAACTCAGATCATGGAGGTAACATGCTCAGATCATGGAGGGAGGAAATGAATTTGTTGCGGCGGCTAGCGATTCGGCACGTAATTTGCAAGACACAGCACTTTGCATCGTGTTTACACAAATTGAACTCCGATTTGCGAGAGTGTCCGTGGTATGTGGTGGGTAACCGATGGGCAAAATAGTTTGCAGATCAGCTTTACAAATCACAAAAGTAGTCATTGCTAGTCTATTTTCCCGTTCATAATTTCAGTCATATCACTCACAAACTGTAGAAAAAGACAGGAAACTCACAAACGGATAAAACGTAACTCACCTTACCGAATCTCGACAACAAGACTGTGGAGAAAATATGCGAGAGGAAGCGTGAATTTATCCAATGCAGTTATTGCCAGGTACTTGTGCAATGGCAACATACTGACCAATCAAAAGGCCGCACATATTGGACACGCCCACGTGAATCTAATACTGTCGATTACATCATAGTTTGCTTCAGCACGGGTCTCTGCAGGCATGCAATGAAAAGAAATTAAGACATCATCAAACGATCGATACAGTCACTCAAGATAACGGGGTTTTGTTTGTTTGCCGACGTTGCAAGAAGAGTGCGAACGGCCTATGAATATAAACATCATTGCACCGAATGATTCATACCATTAAAAAGACATTTTAAAAAAATATAAAAAACAAGAGTAATGCCCGCAGCTGCTGTCAAACGTGCTATAAAATGACTAGTCGTTTTACAAAAAAGTTTGAAACTGTTAGTTATCTTAATTTAAAGTAAACGAACTTCTAAAGTGACCACAAGACCTGGAAACCACATCATACCAACGAGAGAAATTACACAAATAATAGCCTTATAGATATCATGTTTGTTAGCTCCACAATAATTAAATCCTCTTTTTTTTTTACCAGCCCTTTACAAAATATTGTACACATTGCATTTAGGAGGATTTTTAGTTGTTATTTGAGATTTATCTAGAAAACAAATCCTGACACAGGTCATGCCACAAAAATACATCTGATACAACCCACTGTAATAACCAGACCCGTGAGTCACAGCACGCCGTGGACTAATGCGACAACAAAGCGAAACACTGTGACGTCTAATCATCATATCTAGGGACCTCAGAGCACATCACTCTCAGAAGCTACTACGGTCCCAACATGAAGGACATCATGGTCCCAAGAACAAAGAACTTTGTCGATCTTGGAAAGTGAAAGTGACAGTGTTGCAATGAAGACCAACTTGGGCACGGGGCGCGTCATTTGGTATACGTTTGCATCGTCATATCGCGTGGGGGACTCGTTAGCCTTCGCTCGGCGGCCCCACACTGGTCTTATTTGGACCGAGCGAATCATGAGCTGCGACTCGAAACCCCTGTAAATCCTGTATTTTTATTTTCATTTTTAATTATTTATTATAGATCAAAGACTACTATCCGCACACGGTGGTATCCCAACATATGCATACAATTACAAACCTATATTTGGGCTCAATCATCGAAGTTGCAAGAAAATAATGAAAGAAAAATTACAAACCTTTGTTGCATAGAAATCTGTGCTTTCAGATGCCCTTATGTCTGATTCAATTCTTTTATTCAATTTTGGGGGGTGGAAAATCACCTCTCACTCTAAAACTAGATTACTTAAAAGGGGGTCGTTTCTAACAATGTTTTGTAATTCCAACAGCTCTTCAATGCTCTTTACACAAAGTAAGTTTCTTGGGTTGGGAAATGGGTTGAAAAGATGGACAAAAATAGATAACGGACACTCAAAATATTGTCTTCAAATCATGTTTACTTAATCTTTTCCGGTAGAGTTGAAATGAGAATCATGTCATAATTTGTCAAGCTTTTAGTTAAAATTATCGAACGTAACTATTTGAGTTCTTTTCAGAGAATAATTGCATCTTCCCTTCAATCTTCAATACATCTTTTAAACTCTACGTGAATAACAATCAGGATATGAAATTTTATTTTGATGTCTTTAAAAAATGGCCGATGTGTTAAAAGCCACGACACAGAAGCTAATTCTGTTCACAGGGATTTTCTTGACAGAGTTCTCCTCCGCCGAACTCTAGAGCAGCGCCTTCGAATATCAGTGTGTCCACAAGACGGTAGCCAAACAGCCTACGTTCATACACGGAGATGTCGACCGTTGCTGCGTAGCTTTCAACCAGTACTTTCTCAAAGCCCCGCTCGGTAGGTCCTCTCAGACACTGCTGAAGGGTCGATGGGGGCGCTCTTGCCTGTATGATCAACTTGTGCCAGAGCGAAACCACTTCTATGGACGCCTCGCCAGAGCAGCCATCCGTTGTCACCCGAGAAACCGAATTGACGGGGTGGAAGTTCAACTCCAGTCCGGTGTTGAAGTCCCTGACACCGAAGAGGTGAGCTGGCACCGATAGACGGCCGAGCCCAAGCACGCCGAATGTTCCAGCGAAGGCCGTCAAGGAAGATGAGTTGACTCCCTGCATCCAGATCCAGGATGGAGGGAAGCCATTCCCCCAGTTCTTCTCCTGGTGCATTATACCTTCGCCGTGGATGTGGAGGCCCGTCTTTTCATTCTCCCAGGTATAGTCGCCAGTTGTTGCTAGGCTATAGACGAACCAATGAAGAGGGATGAACGGTACGTTGCCAAGCCAATCCTCTGGCCCTGTCGATGGGGAAAAGCCATAAGAATTACTCAAAGGAAAGAGAGGTATTTTAAGATAGAGAATACTTTGTTCCATCTATTTTTGTAATTCCTTATTTCATCGAACCCTCGATGTCTATTTTTTTTTCAGAATTACTTTGGACCCGAGTGTTCTGTAAAGTGGCGCAAGTGTACAGGTAGGTCGCTTTAGAAGCATTTTGTTGTCGTTGTAAATATGGTGGAAAATCAGTCTCACCTTCACCGTGAGGTCCCCAAGGAGATGGAGGCCCGAAGTTTCCCGACAAGCGATCGTTTCCAATCGTAAAGTCAAACGTCGTCGAGTCCGGCGTCACGTTGAAGAATCCGAACGGCCGAGCTACCCATTCGAAATGTGACGGACTCCAGTTGTCTGGATTCCCAGTCACCGGTCTGCCACCGGACACTGTCACCGAGATGCTGTCCTGGTCCGGGTAGGCCTCGGCCACAACGAACGGTGCCGAGCTGCCGTCGCTTCGGATGATGGAAATATACGTCAGGGGAGCTGCGTTGTTGTTGTTCGCTTCCGAAGGTCTTGGCAAGACTCGACCGAAGAGAACACCAAAGGAGCGTGGGGATGATGAGTCCGTTATACGGGCGTACCACCCTTCGATGAACGGCCCTTGCTCGGGGTAAACGTGGGGGTCATTATTATTTGCAGTCACGCACGTTATTGAAGCAACTAACAGAGCAAAAACAGTGGTCCTTACGAACTTCCAAACAAAGTCAGCCATCTTTTCGGAAGCGCTTTTGTATGCAGTTACAATCGTTCAATCAGAATCTGATGATAGCGCCTGGCCATAAATCTGTCCAAATTTCCCACAGGCATAGATTATTATGTAGTGATAAAAAACTTTAAACCATTATATCAATATAGCGTCTGGCCTGAGTTGGGTAACTCTGCCCTTTGCTTTGGGATATCCTGTTAAACAAACACCACGTGATTTGTTAAGTAAGTTTCGGTTTATGGGAAAAACATATGCACCCTAGTTGCATTTTAAAACACAAAACCGATCTGCCTATACCCACACAAACACATCAACACCCCCAACAAACAACACAAATCTTAATTGTTATGAACCCATGTCACGTGACCTATTATTTCCCTGCCCATTAATACCTTCCTCCCCGACCTACACTATAGAGTTAGAATTAAAATGAAAAGCCTCTTGCTATAGCTAGATCTGGCTATGACTACACGTCTGGCTAGATCTGCCAATGCTCCATCATTACCAATCCAAGTCCATAGCAACAGCCATAGCTTAAAGGGAATGTACGTTTGGTAATCACTCTAAAAGTTAAAGGCAATACAAACTTTCTTGGTTAGAAGTACAGCTGCTTTCGATAGTATAAAGCATTTTGAGAAACATTGCATTTCGAAATAATGTGGTTATGGAAAAAAGATATAAGTTTTTATCCCCCCAAATTTAAGTTTGAAAAACGTTTATTCTGTCAGAAACGTTTCTCAGATTGTGTATTCCTATTGGGGACTATTCTTCCTGCGTGGACACTATTCGCTCCGGATTGTCAGTGATATCTCAAAAACGCGGATATCGTTTGAAACGAAACTTTCACAGGTTAGTTTTATTGTTTATATTGTTTATATTTATATAGGATTAAAATATTCGAACGGTTCCAAATAATCATTTTGGATACGGCCCTTGTATTGGCTATAGTCTGAGATTATGTTACAGAAAATCAAATACTTATTTGTAACCCTGGTCCTGCTTCAACAATGGTTGAAGTTGGCTTCGCAAATGGGGACCATCGAGATGCGTCGTCTAAAAAAAAATAACCAGAGCGTTTGTCCACACCCCCTTTAAGAAGTTTGCGCAGCATCCTCTTCCCAGGAAAAAGCACTAAGTGAATTCCCAAACCCATGACCGCACGTAAGAATGGCGGCACATTCTTAGCAACAAATGACATTTAAATATCTCAAATTCCCGACCAGAAACAACAATGGTAGACAAAAACCACGATAGTTTACATCGTGCAAGAGAACCAAACAGACACAAGTTTACTTCAACATTCGACCAACCCAACCTTGTTCTGCACACCCCGAATTCGTCTGGCTTTATAATTACGGTGGGGAACATGGCGGTCTTACTGACACCTTCGACCTTGCTACTTCGTGTAACTTTACTGATGATTATAGTTGCAACTTTTGGTATCAAAGTCAAAGCTTCTCCGGTATCAAGTAAAAAAGGTTCGTAAACGTATGATTTGGGAACAAAATTGTGTTGTTGCATGACCCCGGCAAAGCTGAGTGTCTGCTTTGGGGCACTGTCATCGAAATTACAGGTCGATAATACCAGCTGTTGCCTCTCGAGTAATTTAATGGGATGGTACTCTGTTTTATAATTTCTTTCAAATATTGAACTTTCAAAAGCATCAATAGGCCAGACAACCCCTAAGAATAATAAAGTAGTGAGTGTTTTTAAAAACAAATATTAGGAGTTCTAATCAGAATATCTATCGTCAGATTTGTCTTGTGAGTCTATGCTGTTTTAGTGTTAATATTCGGCCATTAATTTTAATCCAGTCGGTATCATCCAAAGAGGAAGCTGTTGCGTGCACATTATACCATGACCAATCCTTAAATTGTGGTAGGCATACTAAGAATAAGATAAAATAAAATTTGCAAACATTGAATAAATCGTTTGTTAATATTTGAGTAAGTGGTTGATCTGTATTTTCTTTTTCTGTTTGTTACCCCCCAGATAAATCCCGGCACTGTAGTCTGAATGACTTCACCTGTAGCGATGGTACGTGCATTGAAGCTAGATTGCAGTGCGACTGGTATTACGATTGCAGCGACCAAAGCGACGAACACCAAGAGTGCACGTACACAGGTAGTTCAACATTTCACAATAACTACCAAGCTTGAGAGTTGTATGCTCATGTTTTGATATCAACATCGCAACATAAAGTAGATATCACAAACAAATGGCTATAATTTGTGTGTGTGTGAACATAAAACATTCTGCCGGCAAAAACTGGCGCGTCCCCACAAACCGGCATTGCGCCGACATCGGGCATCACGGCACTTGTGCCGACATTGGGACACGTAACGGTGACGTAGAGTTTGTTTGAATTTTAATGAGGAACATGGTAATGGGGAACAGGGAAACTTCCAACTGATGTGGAGAAATTTTGTCATTACACTAGCAAGGACAATCATACAACAATACACAACTTCTGAATTTGTTAGTAGAAAGAATTGCAGTTTTACTTTGATAGCCTATTCGGCAGTAAAAATGGCTGATCTTTTTGTTCACGAAAAATTTACCTGAAAATACTGGTTCCAAATTCCACATTCATTTCTTCAATTTTTCTTTCCCAGATATTATAATCAATTAAACAGAAAAACGCTCAGAAAAACTTTTGGGTGTCTCGCCGGGCTTGTAAGATTCTGTTTTGCTTTATTTTTTAAAATAACATTTGAAAGGATTTACTTGTGACGATGGAAAGGAAGTCATTGCCGAGGCGTGGTTGTGCGATGGCCAATCAGACTGCCAGGACAACTCCGACGAAAAACAGGAAAACTGCAGTAAGTGATTGCAAAAAACAAAACAAAAAAACAAAAAAACATAAAGCAAAAATGGATGGTGCATTTTTTTTTCTCATTTTTATTTTTTTCATTAGCCTCGAGAAGCATGCTTACTCACACTTTGTCAGAATTTAGGCATGCCCAGTTGTTGCATCTAAATCACAACAAAACTTTATACATATTTATTATGTATAAATCAAACAAAATTGAATTTAAACAGCACACATTTTATCATTTCTAAGTGGAATTATGTGACAATTTCAAATACTCAGCATGATAACTAATTCCCATATAAGAAAAACTTCAAACCATAAAAGGTATATATTTATCTTCTCTTTGAGAATTGGTAGTCATTTTGAAGCATGCATTTGTGTACAAGGTTGACTTCCAAGTTTTAAATTTAGACTCAAAGCTAAAGTCTGCTTGGCCGCTAAATAAATTTGTATTTCTATGTCCCTAACAAGGGACAGATTTAAATTCATTGTCAAGAAGGTTCTGTTTTTCCTTTTTTCCACCCTTCTTATCTGCGCAGTCCAGCCAAAGTGCGAATCAAGCAAATGCGACAATGGCGTGGTATGTTTGACTGATTCTCAAGTATGTGACGGGGTGTTAGATTGTCAAGACGGGACAGATGAGGCACCAGAACACTGCAACGGCATGAGGAATTGTAAGTATACTCTCGTAACACACCTGCAGGTATTTCTAGACAACCTGTTTCTATATAACACATTGGGAAAACAAAATACAAAAAATAAGATTCCAAGAAATAACTCATGATCAATAGGTTAATATAAAAAAAAACCAATTAAAATAACCAACAACCAGTATTCAAGGTGTCTTTCACTAGGCCTTGTATTCGAAATGTTAGACCTCAAAATAATAACATAGATAATTTCAAAATGATTTGTAAATCAAGCCACTACATGAAAATTTCAAATTTTTCAGTTTCAACTTTGTTTCCAAAGTAGCAACAAATACTAAAACTGCACAAAAATAAATGATTATATGAATCAATACAAATACATTGGTGCTAATGTTTGTAAGTACTTTTGTTTACATTTATACCTCAGATGAAGTAGAAATTGTTGAAGACATAATCATGCTAGCATGATAACTTCCAATAGATATAGTTTACCTGTACACGTACTGTTTTGAATGTTTATGATAGCAGCCTGTTTTGAATGTGATTCCGGTGAGAAATGCATCAAGCTGTCATGGAAGTGCGATAACATTGCTGACTGCGACGATATCTCCGATGAAATGCCTGATGCTTGTGGCGATGACAGTAAGATTCATAGAGTTTTTCCCAAAAACATCGTCCCAGTTTGGGTTATACTCTCTACCCCAATTGGAGCCCTCCTCGTCCACCAGGAAACCACAAACTCTTCTAAAACGGTTACAATTGCTTGAAAATAGCATCAAATCAAGAAGATGTTCACAGAATCCTTGACAAGAAAGTAATGGTTTTTTTTGTTGGTGACTTGTGACTGAATTTGTGAAATTTTCAGAGGTTAGTTTTCTGGTGTGTCTGTTGAAAACCAGAGGACATGAATCAGTTAACTGTTCCTATAAACACTGGTGTATTTCTCCCTTACCAAGGTTGTTACCTTAAAACTAGAGAAGTGTGAGTTTACGCAAAGCAAAACATCAAATCTTACTTAGACAAATTCAGTTCAGCGAGAATGTTAATAAGGCTCAAGTAGTTCTGACCTGGTTGTTTGTTTGGCCACAGTGTTATCTATTTCTATTGTTATAATTATAAATGTGTTTTTCTCTACTGCAGTTAATAGGCGTTGCTGGACAGGTGGATTTCTTTGTGATCATGGCTACTTTTGTGTGCGGCAGAGTTGGCGATGTGATGGTGAAGAAGATTGTGGAGATGGCTCCGATGAGATTGAATGCAGTAAGGAACATGTATAATTGGTGGATGGAGCAGTAGATTAGGAATTGGGAATAGTCGCCTTGCAGTGGTGAAACCAGAGTATGGGGAGGGGGGGAGGCAGGGTCCTCACACTAAGAACCCTTGCCCCCCTTGCCTTCCATTACACTAAATAGCCCCCTAAGTTATGTCTTTGCATTCGCTTGCCTCCAAAATATGTTTTTATCCATACTACCACGTCCCCTTGCTTGTTTTTTTAATACTATATCTTGTGCCTGTGTGTCATTTGGGATCTTGGGTGGTTTAGACATGGAGTAGTGTAGAGAGGTTTATCATTACTCAAATGTGTTGTTTTGGTTGAGGTCACAGGACGGTGGTTGAAAAATTTTCTGACCTTCCTTCCCAATTCACTTTCCATTTGTGCATTGCACACTTACGAAGGATTTTTAACTTTGCATAGTGAATTGATACAATCAACCTGCAGGATTTTGTGAGCAATTCTGTTAGAATGGTGGGTCGGGGTTGCCTGGGGGAGGACACCCCTTTCCACTCTTTCTGAACATCAGTTTTTGTCATTTTTGTGTAAATGTTTTATGCTCTCCTGCTGATGTTGGGTTAAAGTGGTTGGATAACTTGAATAAAAATACACTTAGTTGGAGGATGTTCTGCACTGGTGTGGTTGGTGCATCATACACTGTTTGTGCATCAGTCACTTTTATTTAGTGTGCCCCTGCCAGGAAATCTAAGGTTGAAGCGGTTGGAAAGCTCAAATGAGATTGAGTTTGGTTAAGGAATGGGCTGCATCGTTGAAACCAGATCAAGGATGGTGGAGAAAAAGAAAAAGGAACAACGTGCATCCCTCTTTTCAGATCAACCATAGGCCTATCTTGTTTCTGTGCATCAACTTTCTTTCCAATGCAAACATAATATTTTGATCATGTTCAACTCATAGAAGTCGAATCTTCATGGCAACCTGTGTATGGCTGGGGTACATGGTCCGAGTGGTCCGAGTGTAGCATGGACTGTGGACCTGGTGAGAGGACCCGCTATAGATCCTGCCACCAACTGAGTCTCACTTGTGCCGGTAAAGAAATTGCAACCGAGGAATGTCAATTGAAAGAATGTGTTCCAGAAAAGGGTAAGACAATTCTTGGCTGTTTTTTTTTTTTTTTTAATCGTCTATAAACTAAAGTTTGAGGTAACACCAGGGCCCATTTTCATAGAGCTGCTAAAGGATACAAAGTAGCTAAGCACAACAAAATTATGCTTACCAGAATAAGGTTACCAGCTGGTTGGATAGTCAGTCTGGTCCTTTAGTATTAAACAAGAATTTGAGGTGCTATTTTCAGTGTTGGGAACCAGACAAAATGGCCGAGGGTGATTAAATACAGAGCGGGAGATCATAAGGGAACATCCCCAATTAAAACAGAAAGCAGACTCGGGTTTCTTGATTTTCGGGGAACATGGTAACCACATTCAGAGATAAAAAGTTTCGGTCAGAGTTAAGTGTATGCTGTGGTGGCTCTCGAGCGACCTAGCCTTGCTGCTATTTTCAAACTCTGCAAATATGTGTAGCCCCCACCCCCTGAGTGGCCAGTCTGTGATGGGCAAAATATATATCGGGAGCAACTTTCAATGTAGGATGTTTTCAATGTAACAATTCTTCATAAAAGTTTGGGTTGGAGTTTTATGGAGACTGTAATATCTCCTTAAGTCTCCCTAATTTGTTTAAATGTGAATAAAGAGGCCAGAGCCAATTCTTCATCTGAAATAGGACACATTATTTTAACTATTTCCCTCCTTCCACCCTTCCCTCCCACTCGTAAATGTCAGCAAGGGGTTGCGGAACAAGAAATCCTCAAGGGAGTAACCTTGTGAGGCGCGTTGTTGGTGGCAGTGAGGCAGAGCGCGGTGGTTGGCCCTGGCAGGCACAGCTAATTTATACGTACTCACAGGGACGCTCTGGCGCTGTTTGTGGCGGTACACTGGTACACGACAACATTGTGCTTACGGCCGCTCACTGCTTCATGGGCAAAATGTAAGTTTCTGGAATACCCTTTGCCTATACTTGTCGTACTTATTAGGTTTATCAAAGCATGTTCAGTCAGAATTGAAAAAAAGAGACACTCCAATTTAGTAGAAAAGCATATTGGTGTGTTCAAAAAGTTACATTACGTTTACGTGTAAATTTGAAGGAGTCGATTCAATGAAAAGTAGTCTGTGTTAAAATGATCTGAAGCTGATTTCACAAAGAGCTCAGATTGATCTTAAAGGGAGGGTCATAGATTGGTAAAAAATACTCCAAAGATTCATGGCCGAAAAAAATTTGCCCTTAAAACTAAAAACAATGATATTACTGACAGTCATGTGAAGTACAAAAAGTTGTGTTGTGTAATGTGCGTAAAAGAATCCAGTTACACTTATCGTGAAAGAGAAGTGGTTTGCCCTGGTATTTCTGGCTGATTCAGTAGCAATAAATAATATGCGGCACCTCACCTTGTATACCTTACAAGGTGTTCCATTATGGTCTCATAAGATCATTCTTAACAAGCTGCACCAAATTTGATGTTGCTGCGCCAGGAGTGTCAATTATAACATACATGGCGCATCATAAATGTACACTATTACTTTTATTATTATTATTAACCATTATTGCAAAGCCCACAAAATATGTAGAAAGACTTGATGATTCATACCACTGGATATGAATCTTTAGAAATATTTCCCCAAAAATCAAATCTTCCAACCATCCAAACTCATTTACAAATCTCAAAAACCAGGGACATCGAAACGAGCTGGGAAGTCCATCTCGGCAAACACACCATCAGTCTTGATCTGGCCGATCACGAGAAGCGTGCCAACATTAAGAAGATCATCAAGCACTCCAAGTACGATCCCAAGACGTTGAAGAATGATGCCGCCATCTTGGTACTGGACAAGTCCATCCCAATAGACGGTCAGCATATCAACAAAGCTTGCCTCGATCGTGAATTGGACATGATCAATAAGATACCATGCTTTGTGACTGGATGGGGATACACCGAAAGTAGGTTGTGCTAAGAAGGCGACAGGGTTTTTAAAATATTCAAAAAACAAAACTTCAATTTAGACAAACATATGAGAATTTATCAGAGACAAATTTAAAAGTGAAATGCACTCAATTAGAAATGCACTCAATTAGATTGAAAAGAGATTTTTGTTTTTACTATTTTGAGGAAATTTCATTTATCATAATTGCAGTCATTTTTAAAATTATTTTCCATTTAATCCTATGTAAGGCCGCTTCCGTAAGCGCCAAATCTTTACTTAAGGGAAAGCCGAGCCGTAAGCTGAAATTGGGCCCTCAGAAATAGCTCTCAGAAATGTACGGATACTTGGAACCATCTACGCAACTATTTACTTGGTATGTCTGCAGCCACTAAGATTCCAAAATCTTCAATTGTTATGACTAGTTTCAAAGGGTTGTATCGTCATGATCAAAGCAGGCCAGTGAATTTACTTGGACTTATGTACTCTCACTCGGTTTACTGTACTCGCCTGCCACAGCCCTGCTTTGATCACCACGACAAAGCCCCCACCTATTGTTTGCTTCAAGAATTGACAAATGATTATTTTGTCCTTCTCCAATGACCTGTTTGTCTTTATATATCAGTGGGAGGAAATCAAGCGTACAAACTCCAACAGGCCCAAGTACCGATTATACATCCAATGGTATGCAACCACAGAGCGGTTTACTCAAACGTGATCACAGACGGCATGTTTTGTGCTGGCTACTTAACTGGACAGGTTGATGCTTGTCAGGTAAGATTGGATTTCACAAATACTAAAAAAAAGACGTTGTATTGAGAAAGATCCTGATGAACTATGGCAATTTCACTTTAATTCATTTGCAGCAGGCATAAAGGGTAATTTTGGATCGGTTACATTTTTCTGGGCATTGGAATCTCATCTTTGAGAGGGGCACGTTAATTGGCAAATCTTAAAGTCTATGGAGAACTTTTGAAGGGGCACCAAGGCCAAGGCAACAAACAACAGCCATGGCTTTCACAGCCTGCGTGTGTAGGACCTTTCCTATGAAATACGTAAATTGCGCATCGCGCGTGCGCACCAACACTACTGATTGGCAAAATGAGGGAACATCGCGCCTTTTTGTATGGGGCTTATGGTGGCCTGATGCAAAAAGCGTTTGTGCTTCTGCCTAGTGCACAACTCCATGGCATTTGTCAAACAATAGTGTCTGTACACATGCGTGAATGTAATTAGCATATTTCATGGGAAAGGCTGTTTCCAGGCCTGGCATACGTTCATTTTCTATTATTCCTCTGCCCCATTGTAATTGCGAAAGTCTACCATTGCATTTTTACATTAACTTCCATACTGATCAGCACAAATTATTTCTCTTGCCTTGCCTTAAAATAACAAATTGTTATTTTCTATATGCATTTTCGTAAAGAAAGTTTCAGTGTTATTTTCATGGGATACATCTTAAAACCTAGATAGTTTGCTCAACAGATAAATCAAGATAGATGCAATCTTGCTTTTCTCCACAACCAAGTCAAGCAACCAATCATGCAAGGAATTTGATAAAACTCCCGCCATTGATTTGCCCGTAAAGATGGCCGACTCAACACCGTGTGACGTCAAGCGGGAATTATCGTCATAGTTCTCTTTGTAAAACCAATGAAGTTAAATAAAAACTAAAAAATTGTTTTATCCTCCTTAGGGTGATTCTGGTGGGCCACTGATATGCGAGATGGAAGATGGTCGATGGCACGTTGTGGGCATCACAAGCTGGGGCCACGGGTGTGCACTACCCCATAAACCAGGAGTGTACACCAAAGTAGCATACTACCTCGACTGGATTGAGAATCTCATACAAGAGCATGGCAGTCAGTAGATCATTAAAAGCCAACAGTCTCACATCCTACAAAATTTCAATTTAGGGAGTTCCCCGACTTTGTACAGCAGGCCCATATAACAATTGCTTATCATTCAAACCGATGTACAAATCTTATCCAGTTTCAATCATCTAGGTTTTGAGTTACCATAGAGTGGAGTATTTTGCTATCAGATAGTAGAACAAAAAAGTACAAACTCTTTCTTTTTTGAACTGCAGTTTTCAAAACTATGCATAAATATCTTTGTACTGCAGGCCCATGTAACAATTGCTTATCATTTAAACCGATGTATAAATCTTATCCAGTTTCAATCATCTAGGTTTTGAGTTACCATAGAATGGAGTATTTTGAAGGGTAAAGAAGCTAGAGGGTTAGGATTACATAATATAGAAATAAAAAACACATACATGTATATTACGGCAGTTGTGAACTTCTACTTTTTGTGGGGGGTGGGGGCTCAATTCAGCCCCAGCCTTGTTCGTCATGTGAACAAAAATTAAGCCAAATTCCATGATGCTGACAATCGGGTTGCAACATTTTTACATTGCAATTCAGTAAAATTCAAATCATTTTCACAGCTTATGTGAAGTTCGAACTGGACTTTGTTTATGATGAGAAGGGTTGTACTTCCCAGATATCCTTGGCGATACCTCTACAACAATAAACGTCTACTCAAAGGTGAATACAGAGTTTAAACATATAGACTGTTTATTGTTTCTGCCATGTTGTATCCATTACAAAATCATAAATAGTCTAGCAATCACGGTACAATGAAAGATCACGAAAAAACAAATAATTCCTTGGAGAAATATGTAATTTGTTTTTAATTTATAGTGAAAAGATTATACCAAGCTCTCTAGAAGTAAAGTGAATAACTTTATCCCTAATTATTGCATACACTTTTGAATCAAGTACAAACTCTTTTTCTTTTATGAACTGCAGTTTTCAAAACTATGCATAAATATCTTTGAAAATATCAAAAACTTGAAGATTCCACATCATAAATTATATCTGACACAAATTTCGAAGCAAGTTTTTACACGAGCATAAATTAGGTAAATTTTCATACGCTATCTATAATGCGGCTTATCATTATTCACATCACACAAACATTCTTAAGATGTTAAATTTTATGAGATACAAAACTTCCAATATTTTCACTGGTGGGCGATTCAAAGGTAAGAACGTAAATCAAGTGTCAAGGGCTCGCTTGGCCATCTTTCTGCTGAATGAAGTCAAGTTTGCCAAAACACCCGAGTTAGAAAATGTACCCGAGCCCAACCAATCATTGGAATTATAAAATAAAATAAAAACAGGCAGAAAATAAACCAACTCTTTGTAACTGTCCTCGTTCTGATCTTTATGGCAGCCACAAACAGAAATTGCCTTTGTTACTCTGATGTTGGCCTAGGTATTATGTAACTTTTCCAACAGACTTTCTGCTTTTATAGTGGCCTCTTCAAACATAAAATCCAAGACCAGACAGTCCGACAAGGAGTGTAAATTGAGTAGAAATTTTGTCGGCAAACTCAAATAAAAAAAAGACAAACTATGAAAAGAGACCCCGACATAATAAGAGGGATAAGCTGCTATGTGAAACAAAACACCATCAAAGAAATTTCAATCCATTTTTATAATGCCATAGTGTAATGAAACAATTTTAAGGAGCAACTTTTTACTGTTTTCTAAGTAGAGAAAATGGTGACCGCTTTCCAAGTATAAGAATTGAAGACTCGCCAAACCCTTTTATGGCAAATTAAAGTTGGCTTTATTTTGACATTCATCTTAGTATGGCAGTCATTTGTAATACGTAGAACCCCCATTTGTGTTTGTCATGTGTCATTAATATGTTTCGATCCAGTCATACTTACTAACAGGATACAACGATCTGTAGAACGCCCTCATTGTAAAGCACCCTCATGGATACGGTTGGTAATTATAATCGGGGATGAGGTGTTGACTGATGCATGCTAGTTGGCCTTGACAAACTCTTCACCTTTGGCGATGTTGCCCTTGAGTTCTCCCATGGCATCAGAGAGAAGTTTTTGTTCGTAGTCTGACAGCTTGCCGAAGCCCAAATTCTTCTCAAGACCATTTTTCTAGAAAAAAAAAAAAAAAACCAAAACCCCAATATTTTAACCATATTGGCCCAATTTCACAGAACATCTCTAACCACTCAAAATCCAAATACAGGTTTTGATTAAATCAACACATTTCCTAATTCTCTCAAAATTTTGCCGTTTGAAATTGCTTCTTATCCTTTTTAAGAGTTGTTCATGCACTAAAATACCAATACTGTGTTGTAATTAGTGAGTAGTGATTAAAAATTTGCCTCTGGAAATGCCCCCTCTGGAATATAAGCGCCGTCATTTTGGTTCTACAAAATAGCAGACCATGATCTGTCATGAAATTACACAAAAACTGCACATTTTCAAGGGATACTTAAGTTTGCTTAACCCTTTCAATACCATTGTCGAGTTTACTCGACCGTGCGCCGTGTGTGCTTCCGTACCAATGTCGAGTTTACTCGACAAAAAAAGTCGTGGCCTTTGAGACCCTGTATTTATTTTGTTTGGCGCCCTCTGTTGTTGACCTTTATATAGACGGGTAGCTTGTTTATCGAGCTTTCTAATGGTGTGTATTGTATAGGGGGTTGCCATTACGATTTTCCGAGAAAAACTACGTTATGTGCTGCAGTACTTCCAGATTTCACGCTTCCGTTTTCCCGACAAAAAATCACCATCATGGCTGTTCGTGACCCGTAGGTTTTGGTTGAAATATCTGTCGTTAGTGACTCTGAATTGGACTTGAAAATATGTGAAGAAGAACCTAGTGAAGATTCGGATGAAACTCGTGATGTTTCGTCGCAAGGTACGTTCAATGATGGCAGTGATCCTGATGATATACCGGTAGCTGGACCGAGCACTGCAACCCTTCAACGCCGTGGGCATGGGCATGGGCTCGGCGGGCCTCGACCCATTCTTGCCGATCGAGGTGGCAAAGGACATGAAGATAATATATACAAATTTGACATCATATGAAAGATCAATTCATTAGCTACAAATTGTATGCACAAAGTTTTTCCACAAAAATATGTCTTCACACAGAAAATCAAGATTGAAAAAAGTGAACACTGCACTTTGCTTTTTGTGTGAAAAAATGCGGTACACAGCAGTGTGACCCCTGTAAACAATGCGGTATTGAAAGGGTTAAAGACAAATTTGTTATACAAAAAATATAGCAAGTCTGCATCCCATATCCAACTCTGCCTTTAGCCTCGTTGGATATGGGATGCAGAAGTGCTTTGTTTCTATACTTCACTCAATCAAACTTCAACACTCAGTTTTCTTGAAACACAATTTGCACAATAATTGCTTACGTCCTCTTTCCAGTAAAGCTTTTGTTTTGTCCCTCTCCAGGGCACACAATGAATTTTCTAGCTTTAAATTATGAAAACAATTTCGCTGCCCTTCAACTTTGATCTTTGAGGCCTCCCAGAGGACATTAGTGCTTTTAGAATTAAAGTTTGTTTTCAGTGAAGCATAAATCTCAAAAAACGAGCAGCAAGTTTGTTTTTTGTGAGACAAAAATTTACCTATCTATTAAATTTACAAATACACAAACACAACTTGTTCTTACTCCAAGCAACACTGGATTGGCAAAGTAGGCAGCCTCTGTGATTTCAGACTTGACGTATGCGCACTCCACAATGCCTTGTTTGCCACTAAGAGCATCCAAAACCTGTGATCAATCACAAGGTAAGATTAGTACAAACTCCACACGGTTACATTTACTAGAAGTTGCTACACTTCACAAATCAAAAAGGTATCACCGAATGTTTCCATGAAAACGATCAAAAAGCAATCACTCGGGACAATTCTTGTTCTAAATTACAATTTCACATCCTCCACTACACCTTTTAACGATAAGCTATGCCTGCTAAGTCTACGCCTATGTCTAAAATTCATCTACAAAGTACACACATAATACACACACAGCTCTGTGCTACATACATGTACATTCTGTGGACATTCCTTTGTTCTGAGCACTAAAGATAAAACACATTCTTCAACGCTGGTGAAAACACTGTGTGGACGTGTGCAAGTCCACATAGCGTTTCAAATCCCAGCCTTGTGTGGACCTCTTTTGTTCTCAGGTCCACACTTTGTATGTAATGCTTGCCCAGTTAGATGAGTGTACGGTTTGAGCCACCATACCAAAACCATGCAGTTGGGTGGTTTTAAATGGTTGGTCAGCTCTTCGGGGTTAATTTCCTCCATGCCACTGGTCATTTGCCTTGGTCAGGACTCAAATTTGGTAGAAAAATCAACAAGACCACAGGGCTTGTGGCTCTAAAATGTTTACTTAACCAGAAAATGTTTGTACAAGACCAGAATCAAAATGAAAAAACATGCATTTAAACCTTTTTCATGTTTTTATTTGAACAATAATTGCACTGAGACATGTAAGAGAAGATTGATCTCATTTGTATCTATGGGTATTAAGTATACTTTATTACTCAATAGAATTAAAAGGTATCTTTCAGACTCAAAGTCAACATTTGAACGTAATTTGTTTCTGTTCAAGATATTACACAGTAAGGTACATGTATTGTTATTCAATTGAAAAACACAAGACCGCCGGACTTGTCCAATCATAAGTTTACTGGCCCGACACTAAAACCACTGGCCTCAGGCTTGCCATCAAGTGCAAAATTCAGCCTTGTTGGTACCACTTGAAAAGTTAAAATACAGATTTTTAATAAAGAAATGTTTTTTCACCAAGGCATGAGTGCCTTCTTTGACAGAAACAGTATCAGGCTCGTAAACCCATGTCGATACTTTCCTTGATCTTATTCAATCATGACTCGGTAAAGTCCTGTGTCAGATTCAATAATATTTCTGTTCTTGTTCAAGTAATGAGAAAAACTCACCGAGGAAGCAAATCTTGCAGCAGCAAAAGCCATAGACAATGTTGCCGATCCCTGGCGAAGAGAGAAATATGATTATTGCAAATGAATAGTGGTAGTTCTAGATCTGGATCGTTGCTTTGAACGTAGTATCATAGAATGGTAAAAACTGAAAACTAATTACCACAAAAAGGGGTTTGATTCCCACCCATGTAGGATGCCTGTGGATTTTTTCCACAGGACTCCTGAAAGTACTGAATATTGAGTGCTTAATACACACCGGTTCAGGGTAAAAAAACAAGAACAGCAACAACTCATTTATGATACATAATCCAAACAGTTGTCATAATGACAAGTGTTGTATCTTGCCTGCCAGGAAAAACCCTGGAACATACAAGATCACTCTTCACAACAAAGTGACAAGGTGTTTTTCTTTGTCTCGTACCCTGTTTGCCCTAACAACCATGCACACTGATTTCCTTCAAACAAAGAGGGGCCACTCTACTCACCCTTCCAGCCTCGGTTTGATTGCATTGATTTGATGGAGAGAAAGAAAAACCAAGTTTTTTTTTTACTTACAGCACCAGCCTTGGCATTAACAACCTCGGTTCCTGCATTCTGGATGCGGTCAGATAACTTCTCCAACTCTTCATTGGAGAACGAAACAGAGGGCTGTGCCTAACAAATGACAAATCAATGACAAAAATATGGATAAAGTGTATGTACAATAACACAATGTCACATACGTTGTATGTCTTTATTTGTTTACTAACGTTACTTCAAATTTCATTTCATTTTACTTCATTATTAATTTCACAAGATAAAACTGGCGTACAAATAAATAAATATTACAGAAATTAAACTAAATTGCACAAAAATTGTACTAAATAATAAGCAAAAAAACCCAACAACAACACACAACTACAGAAAAGCACACACAAAAATAAGACACAGTGAAGACAGTGCCTCCTGAAGTATTGCAAAATGGCATAAATAATTACAATCTGGGCCCAATTTCACGGCTCTGCTTAACGTAAGCCAAGAATCAATGCTTACGGAAGCAGGGAATTCCCCGCTAACGTCAGCGCATTTCACAGGTTTTCTTAGCACAGAATTTTTGCTTGTGCTTCAGCTTGTGAGTACTTCACATTTCTAGTCATTCTCCACTTTACACAGCTAGCGCAGAAATTTGGCGCTTGCCATGTAAGTGGAGAATAGAGATTGCAAGTGCAGAATTCCGCAGTAAGCAGAGCCATGAAATTGGGCCCTGGTTCTTCTCTTTATCTTTACTGCAAACTGGAAAATTATTTATAATATTTATCACATCACAACCACAAATAAATACAAAGAAACACACATTCAGAAAGAGATGACAAGATTTTCCAAATCAAACTTTCAACTTTAACATCCACCAGAAAATGAACAAAGCGCCCTCATAGTATTTAAGAAAAGTGCCAAATGTACCTGTGAGAGAAGAGGGATGATGGTGATTCCAGAGTGACCTCCGATGACCGGCACAGAGGTAGTAGCAACATCCAGCCCCTTCAGCTCGGCGACAAACGTGTTTGATCTCACAATGTCCAGGGTGGTCACGCCGAAGATGCGGGCGGGATCGTATACTCCGGCTTTCTTGTAGACCTCGGTGCAGATGGGGACAGTTGAGTTGACCTGATGTGGCACAATTTTAAAATGAATACGCTTCCTTATTTTCTTATAATTCCTCGACACTTGAAAGAACTGTCTGTCAAGAACAAGCAGTGTAGACTACCGACTGGAGTTGGTTTATAAAGACCAACTTGACTGAAGTCACTAATTATCCTTGTTTATTTTGTGTTTCGTTATGGTTTGATCATATTACTATTGGTGTGGGACGTATTCCACCCACGCTTGTGTGATAACTAGTATCAGTACTATGTGACACAAGCATGGCAAACTGTACTAGATCAGGGGTGAGATTGTATCAAAATGACAAATCCTGTAAAATGGAGAAAACCTTCCTCTCTTGCTGCGGAGAGAAAACCCCTGAATGTACATTTAGAGGCTGATAAACTACATCATTCCATCCAGATTGAAAGGTTTTGTTCTAATAAGAGCAGAGTCTTTCATCACTGTGATGGCAATTTTTCTTTTACAAGAAAATCTGGTGGCGCAGGAAGATCAACGAAAGGTCCCAAATCAGGAACAATTCAGACAAATCCCATGCCTGACTAGATTGACCAATGGGGAAGGCACGGTTTGCCATCCAGCCAAAATGGCTGCATGCATGAAATTTCCTCAATGGGGACCATTATTATTCTTATTTTTTTTTATATTCCATTCAACTTTTCAAAAGTAACAAACAGATAAAAATACAGAACATCAAATACATTGCACAAGATCAAATATCAGGGTTCTGCCCACGGTGGTCGGTGCTGGAAAACCCGCCCGGCACTCATGATTCCCCGCCCACCACTGACAGAATTTTCTCTTTTTCCGCCCACCACAAATTTTCAAATTAACTTAATTGCCAAATTATATTTTTGCCAAATTATTAATCATTTAACTTAATATGTAGGTTTTTAAAAGAAAATCTACCGGTAAATTCAAGATATCCAGCTCGTTTTCTGTCGAGAAAGTCCCTAGTCTTGGTATTTTACTAGCTGCGATCGTTCATTTCAGTATACGAACGTTAAAACATGCATGCACGTTGTTAGTCTGGCTCTCTCCTCCATGTCCCTTACTACAATACGTAGGCGAGTAGGGAAACACACAACTTGATTTTCCAGGGGTTAGAAGACGTGCGGTGTAGTCTAATCGCGACCTCCTTCCTGTAATATATTATACAAAACTGTAACCTCGTACTCATAAACACATCGCTCTCGCCGCACAATTTTCCTCAATGTGCATCGTCGACCAATCGTTCGGTTCGACCGATCGTTCAATCGAAAATGTATTGCAAAAGAAGCGATTTTAAACAAGCGATCCTTTATTCACGAATCCATGGAAATGGTTGTTGATGAAACAGTATTATTAAGGGCAGAAATTAGGGGATAAGATCGTTCAAAAACGCAAGTTTGCGAAATTCACTTCCGTTTTTTCATTTTTTTTATCATTTTTTTTTTTAGCTTCGACAATTGTAGGCTATGCTTCTTTAAGTGTTTAGATAAATAAGTATCAATCATGGGAGATTTTGTTGATAGTGTCCAGTGTACAACCAAATATTTTGCATCAAACTACTGGTAGGCTAGGTATTGTAACAGCTGTGACCTTATCTTATATTTGTGAGTGACCTTTGACCCTGCTTTTTGCTGCCTCTACCCCACCCCCGCCCGCCCATTTTTTTTCTGCCACTGAAAAAATCCTGGGCAGAACCCTGAAATATATATCAACGAAGGCAAAATGAGGAGAGGGAAAGGCTGAGGCGGAAAATGAATTTTGTTGTTGAAAGTTCCCACTTGATGCCACACAGTGTAAAATCCGCTATTTTTACGGGCAATGATAATCATTTTCTTTAACATACAAATTTTACATGAATGCATAAATCATAGTGTTACCCAAAGGGGTGTCTGGGTGTCTTTTGGATGCCCTGTTTTAAATTTGGAGTGGACACCCTGTTTTATTTGTCAATTACATGTAAATGTATTGTAAGTGAAAAATTTTGACACCCAGTTTTAAATTTCCAGCAAATTTGGACACGCTTTGAGCAAATCCTGGCTAAATACCGGGTGCAGAACACAGGACTTCTATAAAATTCCTTGCATGATCGGATGGTTAACAACTTGGCTGCTTAAAACAAAATTGAAGCTTGAAACAGCTGAAAGCCAAAACCCAAGTTGCTTGTAAAGATATCATCAATCGGGAACTATCTATAACTAAAAGGTTCAACTTGCCTGTAAACAGAAAAACAATCCAATCAAACTGGTAAAAAACTTCAGAGTTGTCTTGGTTCCATTTGTATGGGCAAAACATACATCCAACCTAATTATAACGGACCATTTACTTACTGGATTTGTGATGATCCCCATGATGGCTTTGGGACAGTATTTGGCGGCAGCTTCACTCAAATTCTTGACGATAGAGGCGTTTGTGTTAAACAGATCATCTCTCGTCATTCCTGAGTTGAAGAAATTATATTATGAGGGAAACTTAGCATATAAAAAGATGATTTGCAATAGAAAAAAACTGTTGAAAATCTTTTGGGTTTCAAAGATGATTTGGTAATTTGGAGAAGAACTTGAGAGTTGATGTGGAACTTTTCCATCATTTTGATTTGTGGCCTAAGCATTCGACAACATTAACAATTCATGTTGACCATATTGATAAAGACATTGACACCAAATGAAATATTGATAAAACAAGTCTCCCCAGGCCCATGGTTACAACCTGAAACTTGAAACAGACAAAGCCATACTGTCCGTGGCGTTACTCAGTTACTAATTCACTATTCCAACTGCATATGTTTACTCCTTCCTACTGCCTTCAACCTCCCTAGTGTCTGACCACAGAGGTACCATTCAACACCGTCTAAGTGCCTGCAACCATATGTTGTATGCACATATGTACACAATACACACTACATTGTTTGTACACAGCTAGTTCTGTGCACAGTTGTGCTGCCATTCACAAGCTGCATAGCTAAAGAGATTTAAGTGGTTGGTTAACTCGCTGAAGAATGCTACCAATAGTAGGAGGGTTAAAGATTCATGAGGATATCAATCAAAGATTTACCAGGTTTCCTTGGTACTCCAGCAGGGATGAGAACCAGTTGACAGCCCTCTAAGCATTGCTGTAGTTGCTCATTTCCCTGGTAACCAGCAACTTTAGCTGGAGTTTCAATATGACTGAGATCTGCGGCAACACCGGGTGTATTGACCACATCGAACAGCGCAAGGCTGCTGACCATAGGGTTATTCTTGAGAAGAAGGGACAAGGGCTGGCCGATGCCACCAGCTGCACCAAGAACTGCTACCTTTTGATCACCCTGTAAACGAAGAAACACAATTATTAAAAATCATACCTGCTACTTGGCCCTTAAGCCTAGACTAAGGAACTATGATGGACCTAGTCAGTAGTTGCGATAATCAAAAATCAAAATCTCTGGTAAAATTTTTATTTTTTTTTTCTGCAAAATATTTTATCTTGATGTTGTAAGTGTTCTTACTTAATTCATTACACAAATCCCTGTTCTTAGAATGTGTGTAATGATTTTTGAAAGTGGCAAAAATAGGGCAAATCTGGTCACTCATCTGACAAAAAATGCTTGAAATTGCACACGTATGTGATTTGTTACTGGGGTTGTCTCGTAAGTCTGACAACTCGTCCCTCGGACAACTCGGCAGTCTGACAACTCAACAGGTCAGACAACTAGAATTAGAAGGGTCAGACAACTTGACGGCTTGTCCGTTCAACCGTAAGACAACTGACTTTTGATCAGACAACTTGACGGATGGAGTTCCAATCCTCGTACGGCAGAAGATTCTTGAGACTGACACTAGCGTGCAGCTGACCGCACACACACGGGCCATTCTGCACAGGTGGGACACGAGGGATGAGGGAGTGGACTAACGCAAAGATGGTGGGCGCGCACCGAGATTCGCGCAACGGGGGCTGGGAAGGGGGGGGTGCACACGCAAAGATGGCCAGCATGCAGAGATTTGTATGCCACTAACTCTGGCAAATTGTTGCCAGCTGATGGTGAACGGGGCCGGGGCCTGGGCCGTTCATGCAGACATTAAGTATACATTTTTTTTAACTCCATAACTACACTATCTACATGAAGTCAGCAACTAACCTAATTTAGTATTTTAAAAAATATTTGTAAAAGTTTAAAACATTTTGTATAATTTATAATTATAAAATATAAATATTATTATTAAATTTAATTTAAATTTTTTTTAAATAAATAAATAGATACATTTTTAATTTCAAAATATTTTGTTCAATCAGAAACTTCACTAAAGTAAACTTAATCAAAGACATGATTGGTAATGTATCCACCCATGAGAACACAAAACAAAAATGACCGGCTAAGTAAAAATTCAAAAAAAGTAACACTGAACAGCAGCGCCCACCAACATGACAATAATCGCGGTGAGGGAAAGGCTAAACATTTTGTTTTACCTTAGCCGACAGAGACAACAATCGTCTCGCCTGGGTTGGCGTTCCAAGCCTCCTAAGAAGTACACAAGATCCCAGCATTTTCGTCGTAAATTAATTCAGCTATCAGAAATACAAATTTGTTAAAAAGGATGATTTAAAAACCGAAAAAAACACGTGAATGTCGGAGGTATGCGACTAGTCCGCGACCAAAACCGGCGAAAAAGTTCAGAGAAAGGTCAAGTTGCACGATCAGCTTGCTGGTGTCACCGCGCAGTCGCAAAGAGCGATGTCATTACCCACAATGCATCACAGCGGAAGTACAGATTCTCCTTGGCAACTCGTAACGCGGAAGTACGAACAGCAGAAAAGCAGACGACAAGCAAACCGGCCAGAGGGTGAGTTTTTCTCTTGTCTTGGGATTGCTCTTCTTCCCCTTTGTTTCGAGTGAAACCTTTGACAATTTGTAAATTTACTTTGTAACCGTGCATTTCATTTAACTTAAACATGGTCATGAAAACATGGAAAAGGGCAAAAACAAGATAAAGTCATGAAAAAGTTTACTTATTTTTTACACAAATAAATAGACTTGCCTTTCCTTTATTTTATTATTATTTATATAAATTTATAAATAAGCTAAAATTAAAAACTTAAAAGTTTAACTCATGAACTTGGGTTAAATTAATTCTTGTAAGTTCAAACACAGTATCATCAGTATCATCAGTCATTAACATCACTCTAAACACTAACTCTAACAAACATGTCTAATCATAATGGAGACCAGACAACTCGTCCGTCGGACAACTCGTCCGTTCAGACAACTCGACCGTTCGGACAACTCGACGGATGATTTATTCTACCGTCAGACAACTCGACTTGGGGTCAAGACAAGTCAACGGATGGCCGTGACGGGGGCTCAGCACGGGGCGGGTTGGGTGAAGAGCAGCCTGGTGGGGGGGGGGGGGTGCACGGGCGTCCCCCGAGGGTGGGGTATGGTGGGTGGGTTTAATATCCGGGCGAATGGATAATTGATACTTGTTTATTTTTTACCATTACCATTCTTATTATGAGTTGTTGTTGTTGGTGGTAATAAAGTAAAGTAAAGATGCAACATCCTCGGGGTGAAGTCTTGTCGACGGCCGCGCACACCAAGCCTCACACGGCGGAGATCCGTCCGATGCGTGAAGCACGCCTCTAGAGAACAGAGGGCTACGAAAAGAGCTCTAAACACCCGAGTGTCACTCTCCCGGCCGTGCATCCAGCCAAAGAGAACGGAATACTTACTTGAGGTTCGCGCAAAAAATTATAGAATCGCAGGATTTATACAGGAAATTTGTGTAAACGGAGGTCAGCCGCTCAACAGTCGACTTATCTTGGCCATCCGTCGAGTTGTCTCAAAGTCGAGTTGTCTGAACCGTCGAGTTGTCCGAACGGTCGAGTTGTCTGAACCGTCGAGTTGTCCGAACGGACGAGTTGTCCAACGGACGAGTTGTCTGACATTCATCATAATGCTATAGTCCCTACACTGGCACTGATACGTCGTACGTGCTAGCCCAGGTTCCAGGTTGCACTCCTCCGTTGTTTCAACTTTCCTACAACTTACCAACCGTGACAATAATGTGATGGATTTCAGGACCAGGGTTAGACTCCTCCGTTACTCATCATATTTTTCATAAATAATTACAGCTAAACATTTCTTTCTCTTTGTGCCTCTCAGTGTATCATTAAGTGAAAGCTCCCGCATTACATTGTCAGCAACATGGCTGCGCGCATTGTGATGTGTGAACCGACAGAGCTATATAACATCCTCCAGCAAGCCACATCATATCCATGTCTCAGCGATCCTAACTACCTGCTACTGCTCGGTGAGTCAGTCCAATCAGGATTTATTTGTGACATTCAGTTGAAGTTGGTACAACTCTTAAACGACCAACAAATTCTCTACCCAAAATTCTACTCAATTGAGGAAGCTTGGATTGTACATTTTTCATATTTTCGTGAATGTTTATGTTTTGTCGACAGATGCCAGGCAAACAAATGAATACAATGAGAGCCATATCATCACATCAAAGAAAGCTCCACAGGTAATTTCCTGCCTTATCTATATATCAATGTCGTAGCCTTTTGTCAGACTTCTCCATGATGTTCTTTTCTTTGCCATCCTTGTCTGGTCACCCTATCCATCTTCATGATGTCGTCCCTCAATCTCTTTGTAGGCCCACGTCTTGATTTTTGTCCTATTCTTTGGTTGCCATTCTGTGGTTTCAATCTGATTAAAGCAGTTAGTTTTCCCCAAACTGTGGTAAACTACACGAACAGTCATTGTGAAGTAAGTCATTTTATTCAAAAATGCTCTTTTCTGATGTAGAGTCGTGGCCGAGCGGTTACGAGTACTGGACTCATGCTCTGGTGTTTCTGATCAACAGAGTGTGGGTTCGAGCCCCAGTCTTGACACTTGTGTCCTGAAGCAAGACAAGAACCATTGTTGCTTCGTCCTTCAGGTGGAATGTATTGCTATATGTCCCGTGTGTTGTGTAATGCTAGTAAAAGAACCCAGTTACACTCAACATGAAAAGAAGGAGTTTGCCCCAGTGTTTCTGACAGTTGCTGCTGAATGCACCACAGCACCTTGTAAACCATTGAAAGTGCTACATAAATGGGTCTCATATTTCAAAAACAGCTCTGCTCATCCTGTTGAAAGACAAATAATGAGTGCTTTGATACACCCCTAGGGGTGTGATAAAGTGCTATATACTGAATCTTTTTAAATATTATCATTTCCTCTTTTTATGCCGCCACCTCTTGTTTTTCCCACTTGTAATGTTGCAGTCTCCTTCAGGTGAATTTCTTGTACCGTATGATGGTGAACTGGAGTGCAAGATGCACGTTGTAGTGCTGGACAGCAAGACACACAGTTTAAAAGATCAAGGTAGAGACATGATTTATATATATTGAACTATTATTCACCACATCCCAATTTCAGTAAACTCCGCTGATGACAGTTGTAACTTACCAAACTGTAGATGGGATGATGGTATGATTCAGGTCTGTAGAACTTTATCATGCAGTGGCCTTGTATGCCACTCTTCACTGTATACAGTAATATGAAATTCTACAAAAGATAGCTGGACTTGATTTCTATCCAGGCTCAGTATGGTGTTTGAACGGAGAGAAAATGGAAAGGCTGGATCACAATGGAGCTCATTTTGTACAACTCCGCTCTGCAAATACCATGCTCCTCAATGTCCTTCGTTCTATTTCCAAACACAATGGTGGACACCGTTCCTTTTCACACTCTGCACCATCTCTCTGGATATGTCTTCCACTGAACCTCGGTTGAGCAGACACTTTCTCCAGCTTCAAAACTAGTTGTTGACAGACATGTCGCAGTGCAACTGTCCATTATTGTTGATATTAAATCTTTAGATGCACACCTTGCTCTTTCCAGTATTTGAAAGTTGTACCTGCTGCGCCTATACTCTCTTTTCCAAAATATGTTCCATCATAAAACCATTTTCCAATATTTGCATAGCTTTACAAAGTTGACACTCCTTAAACTTCTCCAGAAGACAATCGGGGCCCAATTTTAAGAGCTGCTTAAGCACAAAAAATAGCCAAGCACAATAAAGGTAAGCTTACCAGAATAAGGTTACCATCCAAAATAGCATTCCACATGTACCATTTGTGACTGGTATCCTGTTTATTTTTGCTTAGCAGAAAATTTCTAAGCGATATTTGCTGCTTAAGCGGCTCTATAAAATTGGGCCCAGAGTATACTAATTAAAACGCCAAACCAGATCCGCCCAGAGCCACAGAACTCAAAAGAGATATTTACCACATGGCCATTACAAGTTTACCTTTAAGTAGGATTTGAAACTGTCTACGGTGTAACATTATGTATATTGGGCTACTGCAAACCTTATTAGGAAGTTTGTAACTTTTTGATGTATTTTAATTGTCTTTTCAGGACCAGCCGTGGCTTGCGCCCAAGTCATGTCAGAAATGGGCAGTAGGAACCCTGTTAAAATCCTCCGAGGGGGCTATGAGGAGTTCTCCGCCCTCTACCCTTTCCTCCGAACCCAGAAGATCATCTACATGCCGAGGGAGCTGGATGAGCTGGTGCCCTACCCCGTGGAGGTCCTACCAGGGCGGTTGTATCTAGGGGATTGTCGGCAGGCATGCAGGACTTCTGTGAGGAAAGAACTAAAGATCAAGGCAGTGGTGTGCCTGACGACTGAAGCCAATGAACTGTAAGGATAAGTTTAATACTCTGGAAAGTTTTGCTTTTGTGTAAACATTTATATGTTATTTAGTCGTTACAAGTATTCAAGAAGTAAACAATAATTTTTTAAAATCATCACTGAATGATCATTAGAATACACTACCCCAAAAGTAGTTTTGATTGGGCGTGCTTAACAAAAAACATGTATTTATCATCATTGTAATGATTAAGGAGGTGGGAAGTCCACCGTGTATCTGGCAGCTTTCACTTGCTCACTGCTCTCCGACAATATTGCCCTTTATCTGTCTTATTGAGTTTTTCCACCTTTCAAAACTCAGATATATATCTGATAACATGTATAGCTCACGATGAGGGCTTCTGTTTCCAGCTCAATGTTACCAATCCGATGCATTTTATGCTTGTTTCTGGTATCATTCGTGTACAAAACTACGAACCTGCACTACCTGGTAGAAGACATCAGTTCTTTATTCAATGCTCATCCTATTGTTCCGCACCTATTGAGAACGCCGGGTCATCGCATTGTGACTTACCTACCTCAGTACCTCACAATAATGAGACGCAATCAGCCTCTATTCAAAACTACGAATACGTCTTTGACTTCAACTGAGCATGGTATCCAATACACGGCCATCCTTTTGCGTGAACTATGTATCACCAACTCTCCGAAGTGTCCTGTTTCTGCTGAGACTTGTCTGACTTTGGACTCCCTAAACCTCCTACGCCAACCATGTTTGACTCACCACTGTCATGGACCGGATACAACAGTGCCTCCCCTGTTCCGGCGACGAAAACGCTGGCGCCGCCGAGGCAAACGAGGAGGAACGAGAACTGGTAGGAAAATATCTAGTGTTCGTAACAACCTAGTATATCTAGTTGGATCAGCCCCACTCACTCCAACCCAACCTGACCACTATTACCAAACCAATCAAAATCGTCAACACAACAGATGTAACCCCGCTAACCTGACACCACTGGTTAGGGCCAAACCTCACTCAAACCTCAATGTCCAAACATGGAACGCCAATTCTTTGTGCAACAAAACTCACACATTTGTTGACTATATTTTGGAGAAGGACGTTGATATCATGTTCTTAACTGAAACCTGGCTTACCACACATGATACAGTTGTGACAGGGGAGTGTACTCCCCCTGGCTATGGGTTTCTTAACATTCCCCGTGGAAACGGAAATCAAGGTGGTGGAATTGGGGTCCTCTTCAAGAAATCCCTTGATCTGTTTATAACACCTTCTTGCCTTGAAACTCTCAACTTCGAACATGTTTGTGTCAAAAATAAGAGTAAAACAATCCTATTTGTGGCAGTTTACCGACCTCCCCCGTCACCTACAAATGGTCTTAAGACCTCTGACTTCTTGATTGAGTTTGAGTTGTTCCTTGATGAACTGTCCCTTTCCCCCTGTCAACTGGTGATCCTTGGAGACTTCAACATCCATGTTGATACCCCGGAGAAATGGGACGTCCGACAGTTTCTCACAATTATAGAAACCATTGGTTTTTGTCAACACATATCGGGACCTACTCACAAACTGGGCCATACGCTTGATTTAGTAATCACTCGTTCTGATGATGACATTGTTCAAGGTACTGAAATACACCCTGTTCTGTATTCCGATCACAACATTGTGAAATGCATTCTCAGGTGCGAAAAACCCCCTCCGCTGAAGATAACTAGAACATCTCGTGAGTATGGAAAGTTGAATTTGAATTTGTTTAAACATCTCCTTGCTGAACGTCTCAGAGGGATCACAATAGACGGAGACGACCCAGTTGTACTGTCGGAGATGTACGAATCCCTCACACTTTCTGTACTCGATGAAGTATGTCCAGTCACCACCAGAGTTCGTGTTGTAAAGTCCAGACTTCCATGGTACAACAACATGATCCATGAAGAAAGACGAACTCGTCGTCAGCTTGAGCGCAAATGGCGCAAAAGTCGTGCTGATGCCGATCTCAGCACATTTACTGCCCAGAAGAACAGGGTATGTGAGCTGATAGCTGACGCCAAAATTGACTACTTTTCCAGCAAATTCTCCAATGCCAGCTCTAAAGAAATGTACACCACAATCAATGGCCTTCTTAATGCATCCTCCAAAACACTACCAGTCTGTGACTCTGATACTGAACTTGCCAACAACTTTATGTCCTTCTTTGTCGACAAAGTTGAGAAAATCAGGTCTAATATTCAACCCGAGACCACTATACTCACTGGGGTTGCCCAGCACACTGACAGTCTTCATTCTAGCAAAACGATGTCTACTTTTGGATCCATCACAAACTCAGAGGTTGAAAAACTCATCGGCCGATTTCCCAACAAAACCTGCTCACTTGACACTATTCCATTATGGCTAATCAAAGAATCTTTACCCATCTTGCTACCTATTATTACCAGAACTGTCAATGCCTCGCTCAAGTCTGGTGTTGTCCCTGAAACATTAAAGCAGTCCATCATTACCCCTGTGCTCAAGAAATCTACCATGGACTGTAATGTATTCAATAGCTTTCGCCCGATTTCTAATATCAAATTCCTTGCCAAACTTACTGAAAAGGCTGCATCATATCAAGTCATCAACCACGTCAACAACAACAACTTTGATGAGAAATTCCAATCCGCTTATAAAGCACACCACAGTACAGAAACGGCCTTGCTTAAGGTCAAAAGTGACATTTCACATTCTCTTGACAAAAACAAAGTTGTTCTCATGGTTTTACTTGATATGTCTGCAGCCTTTGACACAATTGATCATCATATTCTTTTGGACAGGCTTGAGACCCGTTTTGGTATTACAGGTGTTGCCCTTGCATGGTTCCAGTCTTACCTAAATGATCGCTGTACCAAAGTGTCCATTAGAAATGCAGTATCTGATAACCATGTTCTTAAATGTTCCATACCACAGGGCTCTGTTATAGGACCACAGGGATTTATCATGTACACTCATCCTATTGGCGACATCATCAGAGACCACAATATTAATTTCCATGTCTATGCCGACGACACCCAGCTTTATACTGAATTTGACCCCAAGGTTCTAGGTGATTGCACACTTGCCCTTAGAAATCTTTCTACCTGCATCTCTCAAATCAACACCTGGATGAGAAACAATAGGTTGCAACTAAATCAAGAGAAAACAGAATTTATGGTTTTTGCCTCTCCGAGGGTTCTTAACATACTTCCCAACATCCAGCTCGACTTAGACGACATATCCATCAACCCCTCTGCCACTGTTAAAAATTTGGGTGTAAATCTTGACCAATCCCTCTCCATGACCAGTCACATAAATTCTGTATGTAAGAGTGTTAACTTTCATATCCGTAATTTATGGCGTATTCGCAGGTTTCTTACTCAGTCGTCATGCCATCATGCTGTCAGATCATTGGTTCTTTCTCGCATTGACTACGCCAACACACTATTGTACGGTGCCAGAGAAGTAGATCTCAAGCGTCTTCAGCGCCTTCAAAACAAAGCTGCTCGTCTTGTGTTTGCCTGTGGCAGAGAACAAAATTCCCCTGACCTGCTGAGATCTCTTCACTGGCTGCCAGTACGAGAAAGAATCAAATACAAAATCCTTCTGTATGTTCACAAATGTCTTCATGGTCAAGCACCAAAATACCTCACAGAAAACTTCATCCTCTACAATACTGGTCATTCTGAAGACCGTAGAAGGCTTCGCTCTGCGTCTGACGTCACACGCTTGGTTGTTCCTCGCTCCCACAAAAAGGCTGGAGACAATTCATTCTTCAATGCAGCTCCTAAGCTTTGGAACCAACTGCCCTGTGACGTCAGAGAAGCAGTGTCCACTTCGGTCTTCAAGCGGTCTCTCAAAACGTTCTTGTTTCCTACAGAGTGCAACCAATAGTTTCTTTGCTATGTTTTCTACTTGTTTTGTTCTATTTTTCTTGTAAGGCGCTGTGTTCATTGTAGAGCGCCATAGAAATGTTTATTATTATTATAATTATTATTAAAAGTCCTAAAGATGCCGACCACACAAATTTCTTCAGCAAAAAAAGCTTGGGTTAGAAGAAACAGATTACCAAGTTGAAATGCTGTGCTTTGTTTGATTGTTGGACTGCACAAGTGAACCGAAAAGCTTTACATGGGATCAGGCAAACATGTATTGGAGTCCGACATCTGGGTATTGTGAGGAAGGGTTTTAGTAAAACACTCTTGGGAGATAAGGACAATTTAGTGTCAGTCATATTGATTTGTTTGAATGACTTCTTTCATTTCCTCCAGAGCCAGTGAGCTGAGTAGTGATCAGCTTCTTCATATTCCAGTCTCAGATGATGAAGATGGTGACTTGGATCCACACTTGAACCCAGCATGCCAATTCTTAGGTAAGCAGAGTTTTCAGATGCTTCCTTATAGTGTTTGTTTTGTTTATTGTTTACTTCTTCTCCAGCTAAGGCAGTCCAGCTTTCATGTTGTCCTTCCACTTCATGGCTTATATCACTAAGAACAGTAATTTAAATGAACATTTATGATAACAGGACTAAACCCGAACTTCAAATATTACCTGAACTTCATTTAGTAAACAGTAATCACATTGCAAAATTGTCAATACAGTAAATGCATTAACTCTTGAGGAACCGATGATTTCAAAAAACAAAATGAAAATACGTTTTTGTTTTTTGTTTTTTCCAAAATAAGTGCAACAATTTGTTGCAAACACAAGATAATTTAGAGTTGTTGTTATTTATGAACTTTATTTTTAAAACAAATAGAGAGTCTATTTATTTATTTATTTAATTTATTTATTAGTAATTCTGGTTATGTAGCCAAGGATTCTCAGAAAAATGAACTTAGTCACTATACTAGCCAAAAACCCAATAGAGTGAAGACGAGGAAGAAAGTTTCAGTTTAAGATGTGGGAGGAAAACCCCAGAGAATTATTCCAGGGAAACCCATGCAATCAGGTAGGGACTGAAAACCCAATCCACGTACAGTAATGCCCTCGGCAGGATTTGAGCCGGGGTCCTATAAAGGTGGAAGGGGTGGAAAGATACCACTATGCAAACTCCTCATGCATTTGACAATTAAATTAACTTGTTTTTTTCCCTTCTCACTGTTTAAGGTAAAGTCATCGGAGCAGACCAAGCTGCTTTGGTATGTAGCGACCATGGGCTCAGTCGTAGTGTCAGTGTGGTGTTGGCTTACCTCATGGTTTTCTACAAGTGGTCACTGAAGGTAAATATTTTCCCTCACACACCTCAAAGTAAAACAAAATTAAAGTATGATCCCTTATTGTTGTTAGGCTGTTTCAAATTATGGATGAACAACAATGCGAAGAGTAATAGTTCACAAAACCAGGGGCCAATTTCATAGCGCTGCTTAGGGGTAAGCAAATTTTCGTGCTAACTATAAGCAGAAAAATTTTGCCTAAGCAAATCAATAAATAAATAATTACATAAATACACTACAAATGTTTGTTCACTGTTACAATTTCTTTTATACAGGAGGCTCATAAACATCTGCTGGATTGTAAGAGTAACATCCGTCCACATCGATCGTTTGTACATCAGCTCTCCAAATGGGAGAAGACAGTGTTTGGCGAAACGCTTACTGATGTTAGCGATCCCAACTTTTAAACCAAATTTCTGTATTAAAGAAAATAACTGACATCATGCCTTATTGGGGAAGCTACACCATCATGATCAACCTGGGCTGTATTTTCACAGTGGCAATTAAGAGTTGTTGGTTGTGGATTAACCCTCCTACAGTACTCTCAGTAATATTTTTGTAGCAAGTTCACCGACCATTTGAAACCATTCAACTGCCCAGGTTCTTTATGTGGTTGCCACAACCATGCAGGATTTAACCACCGTGCACATGGGTAACAGTGTAAACGTGTGTACATGGTGTACTATCAGGCCTAGAATTACGTGGAGGCCTTGCCCTCTCAAAGATGAAAATCCCATCCGACACATTATGGTAAAATATCTTCCTAGCTAAAGAACACAAGTGCCATGACCGGGACTGGAACCCACACTCTGCTGATCAGAAACACCAGAGGTTGGGTGCTCGGATGCTCTTAATCACTCGGCCACAAAACACCCCCATATTACAAATTTGTACTGGTTGCACAAGGTACAATCTGAGTGAATTTTTTTAATCAACATCTTCCCTCTTCATTGGCTTCCTGCTGGAAAATGTACAGGCTACGAAATAGTAGCAGGTTCCTTTGATGATGTATAAATTGATTTTTAACTATGTCATGCATATTGGTTTGGAAAGGTTTCAGCTACAAGCAGATTCTGCTTGTAGGTGAGACCTTATTAAACCATTAAATGCAATTGTTACCCCAGATTGAAAATTTCAGAGAAGACTTAAGTGGGTGACGTTTCTACAAATAACATTCAGATTCATAATTTATTTCTTGCAGAAAAAATAATATTTCAGTATTCCATGCCAATACAATGATTAAACTGACACTTAGCTGTACATATGCTCGATCAAGAACGTGTTTTTAAACTTGTTTGTAAAAATAATTACTATTTACATTTATCAGTATTTACATTGTTTGTGTAAACATCATGAGGGCAACAATGGACCTGTAATCAGTGTAAGATATTATGAACTTAAAATAAACCCATTGTAAATATTTCAATTGTATTAAAATGTGTGACTTTTTAATACCAGTATCCCCCAAAACAATTTTCACAATTTTGCCATGGAGTAAAATTAATAGAAGAGATGACTCAGTGGTAAAGTGGAAACTAGTTTGTTTAATCACCCCCAGAAAAAAACTAGAGTAAAGTTCATAATAGACAGGTCGATTAGGCCCCCCCCCCCCCACCTCCTGCTGTCTATCAACAGCCCAAGTGGATAGTGCTTTTGACACACACATCTTGCTTTGCCCGTGCCACACACAGAAGACATGACACAGCAATTCAAATGGCAAAAGTCACTTAAAATTATGAACTTTGTTTAATTCAAAGGGTAAAGAGCTTTCTCCTGAAACAGTAACTTCAAAGAAAACATTTGCTGAAGGGTTAATTAAATTCTGTTGAGTAAGTATTAAATTTTGACTATAAAAATATACTCTGTTGAGACTTGCGGACATTTTGTAGTCAAAGAGAAATAACGGGAATAAAATCAGGTTACGACAGACCCAGTATATGTCCCTGCTATTGACAGGACCTCCCTTCCCACTGCCTCCTCTGACCCACCATCTAAAAACGTCCCGGTCAGTTCCCGGAGTGTAATGGCAAGACGTCTGGCAGTTATTGCCCCTCTACATATTCCATGATTCCACTGATGTCTCGCAGCACCAGATAAAACAAGCAGACTCCGCGCTGGGAGTGGTATCCTTACACTTAGGGTGGTTTGTGAGTCATGTTCAGCAGAGGTCGTATCCGAGGTCGTATCTGGAGTCATGTCCAGATAGGTGCCCGCCAATAAGTTGATCGTTACTAATCTCTCTCCCCATAACCAGCTGTCGTCCTTGTGGGGGTCAATAGAGGACCCCCTGTCCGGTCGGTAGTCAAGATTGCACAGTTCCACTGGGACAAAGTCACCCAGACCATGGTGTGAGTTTATACGATCCACAAAGGGTTGGATGAATGAAGGCAGCCCTGTAAAACCACCTGTTTTAAGTTTTCTTCGTTTGAAATTGACTTTTGGTCCATAGTCCTGTGGAACAAAGTAAGGATATGAAAAAGTTGAAATAATCTTGGTTTTATCACAACGAATGGAAAAAACCCCAAAATATGTATAAGTTTGTTTGAAAAGTTGCTCAAAGAGTTTAAAAACCGCAACAATATTGAAAATAAAAAAAATAAACAAAAGAAGTCATTGTGCAAGTTTTAAACAAACAGTTCTATAAATTGTAAATAATGACCACTGAATAAAATCAACAAATATCATTTGCCGCCTTTTGACATTTATGTGGAATTAACTGAAATCAAATCAATTTATCTCATACCTGTTTCCATCGCCCAGACTGAGATGGTTTCCATGGCGACTCATCAATAATCTGGGAAATTTCTGCTTCTTCTTCTTCAGAAACAAACTCAGGTATCAGAATGACTCCTGGAAATTCAAGACCGTTCCCGGAGTGCTCACAAGTCAACGGTACTATGGATGGGTCGTTGAGCCTTCCTGTCTGTTTATAGGCTTTATTGCACATCCAGCAGAAAATGTACAGCTTCTCCTGTAAAAAAAATAATATACAAACATTTCGCTGAGTCAACTACTTTATTATTTTCATATGAACAAGTTTTTTTTAAGGTTTAATAATAATAATAATACTAGTAGCTTCTTATATAGTGCACAATCTAATATAAATATAAAAATAAATACTAAGTTCGACTTAAAGTTTGAACAAATAGGTTTTGAGTAACTGTTTGAAAGAACTGGCTAATAATGTTCCGTCCCAACTTGACAATTGTCCCAACTATAGTTGGGACTGGTCCCAACTTGAGTGTTAAAGTTGGGACGTCCCAACTATAGTTGGGATTGCCCATAGAGTTCAACAGGACACCGTGATCGATCATGTGTGGATTACTGTGTGACACACTACTGCAGACGCACAAGCTGATGGGATCAGCGTTAAATTAATAAGATTCTTATTTCAAACCTAGGTCTCGGCTCTGTAAACTCATGTCAAAAATGATGATGGAAATAGAGCCGGCCGCGGGCCGTTGCCCAGGACGAGGTTTGGAATGATAGTATGTTGCTCATAATGGACCACTAAAACTAACTCAGTGTAAATAGTGTTTTTAGAGGGTTCTGACAGCGGCCTCCATCTCATGCCTGTTGAAGCTTTCAGTCTCAAGTAGGCCTACGCATTTAGTTTCCCTGGCCCTTCTCTTGGAAAACAAAAATTCTAATTAATCTAAAATATTCTTAAGGGAAAGTGGTCTTAAGATTAGAACTGTGTAGTATGATACTTACATGTTTTTAGTTTATTCATGGGGGTGCTTTGTATTTACTGCGATCCCAACTATAGTTGGGACGCCCCAACTTTAACACTCAAGTTGGGACCAGTCCCAACTATAGTTGGAACGATTGTCAAGTTGGGATGGAACAATAATATTAATAGGGCTTGACGAAGGGCAAGTGGGAGACTGTTCCAGAGATTAGGGCCAGCATCATCTGAGCATGAGAAAAACTGGGGTCACCCAAGGAGCGTTTCACTGAAGGTTTAGCATATCTTCTTTGTATAAAATTTTAACAATTTCACTCCTCTGAAAATCATTAGTCCTCCACACCATTAAGTACCCTTACTAAAACCATGGAGGTAGAAATAACTCAAGTTTGGTTTTCAGTTTGCAGTTATAAAAATGAGTTAGCCTTTCTTAAAAAATTAAGCAGAAAGGAAACTTTAATATATTCATGATTTTTAACCCTTAAATACTTGTTTGGGGCAGCTGGAAAGAGAGGAACTTGTAAGAATTATTTATCTTTTTGTTAATTTTGCCTATAAATTTAGCATTACGCCGACAAATACCAATCTATGATGAAGTGACCCTACCCAGACCCTTTCAACTTGGTCGGCTGTGCACTGCCGTCAGACCCTGACTCACTCAGACTGCAGCAGATGGGCAGGGACAACAGCGCCCTCATTGGCAATTGCAGTTGAGAAAAAAAAAAGATTAACAAAAAATCTAAACACCTCAACTCAATATTCTCTTTAAAAGTTTATAAAGTATGATTGTGAAACTTTAAGAAACTTACACTTGCTGGCATTGATGTGACAGAACTTTGCGAAACGCCACGTTTATGTTCACAGGACAAACAAGTTCTTATGCCCTTACAACCACATTTTTCTTCACAATCCACCATTTTCACGTGCGCACACACATAGCCCAGTACATGTAGCCCAAATAAACACAATTTGGCACGACGATGAACGCGCCCAAGGGCCAAATAATTGGGCTTGGAAATCGCCCGATTATGGGATATCCTCAAAGAGGGCGCTATATAGATTGTACAGCGCCCTCCTCCTTTTCTCTTTGTGACGGCGACGCGGCGGTCACAGGTTGGCTCATATTTTTCAACGGATCGTCGCAAAAAAGTTTGTCGTTTTGCCAGATCGCGAGGTGTTAGCTTCTGAGAAGGCAAGGAAACATTCATTAACTTGTAAGTGACCTTTTCGAAAATAAATTCTATTGATTTTAACAGTGGATGTTATCATTTCATAGGAGTGTCGATCGCGTCACTTTGCTCAATTTTGAGCGACATTTTTTTCCAGGGGCGCGTCACGACAAGTTCAACATTTTCTCACATGAAAGTCGCGGTTTTTAAATATATTTGTAATGAATCTTAACTGATTACACTAAATCACATATTACCAGGTATTGTGGACGTGCTTTAAATTGACAAAAATGAGGTGATCTTGTGTGAACTTTAGGTTAAAGATCCATTCACTTGCCAAGGTCCAAAAATTATTTTTATTTTTAGATGATTTTTCCATCTCGTTTCCGTCTATAGAGGGCGCTGTAAAAATACAATTTGCATGTTTGTTTTAGTTCATTCAAAACTTTTACTGAGTAATTTATCACAGAAAAAATGATGTCATCGATACCTGTGGATTCCCAGAAGTGTGAAACAGGATTACTTAAATAAATGTGAAATTCAAAATTTCCAATATTGTCATATTTTCAAAATTTTGCAAAAAAATGGCATGCACAGGAAAAATACAATTTACAAAGGAGGGGAATTGACCATAGACCAAAGCCAAAGGTTTTGGCGCAGTTTTCCTTAAACTTTTATTTATCTATTTACTTCTTCAAAAAGATTTCAATTAACAATATATCACTTTACCACATGATACAAATTTTAAATGTTTAGTTCCATTGTTATAAATAAATGCTTTGGCCTGAAAATTGTGCGTTTTATTTGTGTCGCATCCAATTACCTTCACACAAAACATCTCAGAAGAAATTGAGAGAAGAATAGCTTGAGTATTACACTTGATGTCCTTGGATGTAGTTTCTTCAACTAAACCATAGATCTGTTTTTGCCTACAATTTTTGTCTTCAGTATAGAAATGTCCGAAAACGCCAATATCCCTGCTGAACCAGCACCTACGGAGCCCATTTTGGTGCCCCCTGCTGATGAAGCTGCACCCATTCTACAAGTTGAGCCTGCCATTTCAGAAGCAGCTCCTGTGCCTGAAGATGATTCCACTCCACAACTCCCGGTAGCGTCTGAGCCCGAGCAGACCCTGGACCTCATACCTGAGGCCCAAGCCGATAGCGTCCCAGTTCTTCAACCGGAATCAGTACCTCAACTCCCAGCGGAGGCAATCCAGAATGCAGCGGAGCTAGCCCAGACGGTGAGTTCAGAGAATGTTCTCCAGATCGCCTTGGAGGCGGTCCAAGCCGCCGCGGAAGCTGTACCCACAGAAGGCATACCTGACCAGGTGGTCCAGCTCGCCCAAGAGTCTGCCCAACAACTAGCAGCTGAACCGACGGCCGAGCAGGTGATGTATCCAGTCGCTGATCAGATCATCCCTGTGGAAATCATCAATCCTCCACAAGAGCAGCAAGAGGGGGAGAAAGTCGCTGAGCCCGTCCTGGAACCTCCCACGAATGACGTGGCTCCTGAGCACCAGGTTGAACCGACGCCAACTCCAGCAACCATGCCCACACTGGAGCCCCCGTCCACTGTGCAACCCTACAATCCTCAACACACTGCCCCGGCCATTTCTCCACCCAAGATCACGTCCTACACGGCTGTTCATACGACGACCGGCATCATGCGTTACACTCCGGGGATAATGTCTGCCCTCGCTGGCAAGTACTCCAATAGCAGCCAGTTGGTGGAACAGCTGGTACTCAACTGCGCCGGCTGCATCTCCCTCTCCGATATTCGCGTTCTGGACATGTCCAACCGAAAAATCATGAACCTTGACCCTGCCGTGTTCTCCCGTATGCCGGAGCTGGAAGAACTTGACATTTCCTTCAATAAAATAAAGGTAAACAAATAAAAAAATAGTATTAGCTGTTGCAAACTGGTTACCAACCAAAAGGACCTATGGTATATATGCAAAAAAATAGTTGGTGGCTTGATGTTTCAACCCTCTCGAAGGCTAAAAAAAATTTAAAAAGTACTAAGAATAAACGGTCATTGTAACTTTGGTTGGACTAATAAAACAATTAAAGGTAGGGTATACTTTTGGTTATTGTCAAAATGCACAAAATAACAAACCTGTGAAAATTTAGGCTCAATTGGTCTTCGAAGTTTCAAGAAAAAAATGAAAGAAAAACACACTCTTGTTGCATAGAACTGTGTGCTTCCAGGCATGAGAAACCTATTTAACTCCAAACCAAATTGTTTGGACTTGGATAAGATTGGAATGCCTGACTCTGTGAGTAAGCAATGGTGACTGGGCCTACTGGCCCAAGTCCTTCGGAATCCCTCACTTTGGCAATTGGAGGTAGAAGGAATCGAGACGGAAAGGGCAAAGCCAATATCCGTAACATCAACAAGTTTTTTTTAAATGTGGTGACAAAATCGGATGCACTGAGGCCATCTTAGAGATGAAACTTTTATGAAAAAATTGAAAATGCATGAAACGTATACATCTGGGTACACGCGGCACACAGGATCGGCCAATGAGCTGCCATCCTTTGACCTCTTGACAAGGACGCCTTAGACTCAAATAACGTCATGTGCATAGGTTCTATCCCGGGAAGTAAATTATTTGGTGTAGGCCTATATTATTGAACCTTAAACTGAATACAAACAGCAAGAGTGGTACATAACACTAATAAATTTCAAAGTTAAATCCTCGCTACTTTGGGATTTTACCTTAAAAGTAGAACTCTGTGAATGGTGCGTGAAGTTGTCGGTGCACATCTGCCTTGAATAAATTCATGTGTGCTGCCATTTTGGCTGTAAGGCAAAAGCCACATAAAGTTCCCATTGGTTGATCTGGTTAATGTTGCCATAGAGGGCGTACACAGCAGCAGACGCTGTCGACAATTGATCTCAGTATTCTCCATGATAGATTTTCAATGAGCTCTACTCTTTTGCCACGTGTACGTTTTTCAATCCAGGGTTTTCCAACGCAGCTTGGCCTAAGGAAGCTGAGGTACCTGAACCTCAAGAAGAATGCCCTCAAGAGTGTCTTGACCCTGGAGCAGTTCCCCAACCTGGAGGAACTGAATATTGATGAGAATGACCTGAACGTAAGTAGGATTTCAAGTGATACTTGAAGGTTTCTACAGTTCCAGTTTTTTGAGTTGCTCCCTGTGCGTATTTTAGCGATGAGACCAGTTCAAGTGCAAGATTTTGTTTCCTCCTCACGTTATAAATGTTTTAAGAGTTTTATCCTATTTGTAAATTTATGTATTTTAAAAAAATGTATGTGACATTGCCAAATAAACAATAAGAATAACAATGTTTGTAGGAACCCAGGGTTTCGCAAAATTTGCGTGAGGCTTTCAAGGTCTCATTAGAAACAATCAGCAGGCAGAATATTTCTTCCAAGCGATTCTATCTATCCCATGCTGAGAAATGTTCAGTACTTGAATATCGACCGCTGGGTCCGATGATAACCAAGTTGAATTTTCTCCTGTCTAGCCTCCTGACCAGTACATAGCCGTGTACCTGTTGCCCAAGCTGAAGAAACTCAACGGTAAAGATGTGGACATCCGGGACACCATTCAGACAATGGAAGACACCCTAAGGTCAAAGGTCAGACAATAAGTCTCTGTGAAGTCCTTTAATGTTGACCTTAATCCTCGTTAATCCATCATATCATTTTGCCTGACTTTGCGATTTTGCACAGCCGAATAACCCATTCTATGCACGGAACCGGTTTTGAATGGTAGATCAACTACGCCACCTACAATATGATGTCACGAAGGTGAATGCATCTACACTGTACACACACATGTACCCGGTCAGCAGCAGCGGTGCCAGACCTGTTAACCTGGTGGTTGGGGGTGGGGGGATTAAACCCCCCAAGCTTAAATTTAAGGGTGGGGGACCGAACATTTATTTTCAATGAAATTTTGTTCAGCTGGAAAAGCATTCACTTGCCACTCTGACAGGGTTACATAAGCGTTATTCTTGAGGCGGGGTAATGCGAACATAAGTGCATTAATGTGGGTGCAATGGGTTTGGGGTTAAATTCATTTTGGCCACTGGGTTAATTTGGGTGGGGGGTGGGTAGGTCTGTATTTTATCCATAAGAAGACAACTCGTCATTTCCACATCAACGAATGTTTGCATGTCTTGATGTTTTCTTCCGTTGTAGATGCTGAAGATCTGGGAGGAGGAGTTTGCTGCCCGGAATGAGATGCCCCTCAATAAGGCCGAGACGAGATCACTGGAGACGGAGTTTGTTGAACGCCTCAAGGAATCCATCCAGTATGGACCTGGTTCCCTGGTGGAATTCACTCATCACATGGTAAGTCACAGTTTCCTTGGGATCTTCAATTTGCATTTTTGAAAAATGAAAGCAATAACAAATATCATGAATAAGATTCTAAAATTTTGCACCAACAAAAATTGTCTTTTGTTTGTTTGATCATTCAATTAGAGAAAATAAGCTTCTTTTGTGTAAATTTACAGCTGTCGGTACTTGCAGAGAAGCATGTTACCACGCAGACTGCCTACTGGCGCAAGACAGTTCCGGAACTCATCTCCGGCTCAAACCAGAGCCCAGCCGCCAGCAAGATCAGCATCAAACTGCCCATTAAGTCCGAGTCCCCGACGTCCGACATAGAGAAGCCGCAGGGAAGTTCAAACTCTCTTGCAGCGAGCCTGGAGGCGGCCGTCAAGGAATCGGACGCAGAGAGGGCTGCCGAAGCCGGCGAGACGCCCATGGAGGATGATACCCCGGCCGCACCAGCCAACACCCCCGCAACACCACAGCAGAGTTCCCCTGCCCAGGCTGTGAGCAAAACTCCAAAGAAGATCACCGTGGTGACTGCGGTGAGCAAAAGTCCCGCCAAGACCCCAACCAAATTCACGGCGGTGAAGAGACCTGCGGCGTCTGCAACCAACGCTACCAACGGAGACGAACCAAATGCAAAGAAGGCTAAAGATGACGAGGAGGTGGTTGGTAAGAGAAAGCGGGGCAGGCCGATCGGTTCTGGAGGCAAGTACACCAAGAAAGACCCCACGAAGCCCAAGGCCGTCAAGACGGAGCCAAAATCGGCTGAACCTAAGTTCAAGGCGACCTCTGCTAAACTATCAGCTAGTTTTAGTGATGACAAGAAAGAGAAGGTAAAATACAGAGTTTTGGATAATTCTGTTTTCTTAAAATGCCCTCCATGGCTTCCGTGTTATATTCCAGCCCTGAATTTATCTAGTTGGAATGATGTAGCTACACATTCATAAACCTAAACCCAAACTTTGTTTTGACTTTATAGAAAGTGTCAAGTGGATATGAGGTGATTCACATGCTCCGCTGCCACTCCATGGAGAATGATCCAACTGATGCCAAGACCAACGTCTGGAAATGTGCATTCGAGCCTAGCCTAGAGAAACCTGGTGAGTGTTGGGCGCCTTGACTAGAACGGGTAGTCTATTTTCACAACCCCCCCCCCCCCCAAAAGTTGTATTTTACAGCTCACAATTGAAATTGAAGACCTCAGGCAGTAGCATGGGCTTGATACTTCCTTCTTGTAAAGGGCAATTTTTGTTTGTTTGTAAGTGGAGAGCATATCATAAGGGAATTGTAACTTTGGACTGGAGCATTTCAAGGGGCACCCAGGAAATGACCTTGGGCCTGGAGGTGCCTCCAAGAAGTATCAGGTCTGGAAGCAGCCAATACCAGAGCTGCCAACTCTCCCTGGTTCTGCAGAAAGTTCCCTGAAAATAAACCAATCTTTCCATGTTCTGATGAACAAATTTTGAAAGTCTCCCTCAAAATACTGACCACCGTCAATGCCGATTTAACTTCACAGTTATATACCCCTATAACCCTAACCCTAACCGATTCAAGCTCTTCCATCTAACTGTTCTACATTTCTCTTTTTCTTATAGGGACAAGTAAGTGGACTGTAGCCTCTTGCGGTGGCAACACTGTGTGTGTCATTGACTGCAGTACGGGGAAAGTGCTCAAGAAATACCAGCACGCTAAGGACAAGGAGGTAGGTCTCATCTCGTCTGATCACAAAGCCAAAATATTTAACCATATTAAGTCATATACAATGATGTCACAAATCTCCAACATACCGAAAATTTATCAGTGACTACACATTTCTAAGAAAACAAAACCAGAATTTGTGTGTGTGTGTGTGAGCATGTCTACCTGTTGAAACCGAGGACTTTAACAAAAGGGATCCGTGTGTTTGACAGAGCGAGGACGTCCTCGCTTTGCTTTTGTGAACAAAACCAATTGGGACGTCGCTAAAAAAACCAAAGTCCAAACAATGGTAATTCAGTATTTACCCTAAGAATAAAAAAAAACCTCCCCAGTAACCAGCATTTAATCATAATCATCATTGATTGATCGACAACACGATGGATGCTTCGGACACAAAATTCATTTTCGAGAAAATTTAGTAAATACATTTTTTATCATTACATCAGTGAAGGGCACAAATAGTTATAAATTGTACGTTGGTCTCTTGTCTGACTAGGAGTTCTACTGCGTGGCGTGGACCACCATCCCGATGGAAGCCAATGAGGAGGGATCAGAGAAGTGTAACATCCTGGCCGTAGCGGGCACCAGGGGCAGCGTCAAACTCCTTCACACCAGCCAGCTACTGTGCTACTCGGAGATCAAGGGAGACAGACGCCCGAGACCCATCAATTCACTGCTGTTTCATCCCGTCAATTCTACCTGGCTCATGTGTGAGTTGTCAGATTGGTTGATGAGTTTAATCCTGCGGCTTTCCATTACAATTGTCAGTTGACAACTGGTTGGAACCATTCAACTGCATTGGTTGTTTTGGGTGATGCAACTGTGCACAGAAACAGTGTGTACTGTGTAGATGCAGCTGACATAGTGCAAAGATGTGGATGATATTGAATGGTCAGACAGTAGGAGGGTTTACTCTGTAGGTGCATTCACCACAGTGGATGACATTGAATGGTCAGACAGTAGGAGGGTTGACTGCGTACTGTGTAGATGCATTCACCACAGTGGATGCCATTGAATGGTCAGACAGTAGGAGGGTTGACTGTGTACTGTGTAGATGCATTCACCACAGTGGATGCCATTGAATGGTCAGACAGTAGGAGGGTTGACTGCGTACTGTGTAGATGCATTCACCACAGTGGATGCCATTGAATGGTCAGACAGTAGGAGGGTTGACTGTGTACTGTGTAGATGCATTCACCACAGTGGATGCCATTGAATGGTCAGACAGTAGGAGGGTTGACTGCGTAATGTGTAGATGCATTCACCACAGTGGATGCCATTGAATGGTCAGACAGTATGAGGGTTGACTGCGTACTGTGTGGATCCATTCATCACATGATATCGTATTGCAGGCTGACATAGTGCATCTACCATTCAAAAAGTTGTGGATGATATTGAATGGTCAGACAGTAGGAGGGTTGACTGCGTACTGTGTGGATCCATTCATCACATGATATCGTATTGCAGGCTGGCATAGTGCATCTACCACTCAAAAAGATTCTCATGATATTAAATACAGATGAAATACCATGGAAGAATATAGAAGAGTTAATAAGGAAAAGATAACAACATGAAACATGACGTTTAATTCTTATAATTTTTCCAGGTGGGTCAGAAGACATCATCATCTGGGACATTGGAATTCCAGAGGGGCCAGACTATAAATGCAAAACAAAGTAAGTAGACAGACGCTGGCAAACATAAAAAAAATAAATAAAAAAAAATCCATCACTAACTTGGTTGGTTTCCTTGTCTGTTCATTACCTACAACCAAACATCCTACATGTTGGGCGTCTACCAGTTGTTTAGCTTCATAACACTTTGTTTCCACACTTTGTTCAAGTGAAATAGCAAGTCAGTTTGTACAAAAGAATAATAATACAGGGAAATATGGGTGTAAAGAAAATGCAAAATTAATTTTTTTAAAAGATCACCCCTTATAGAACCATGAGGGGACACGTTGCCTTCGGATTGGGTGCTTTGGGCTATAAAAAGCATTTGTTAATGAATGTTGTTGAAAAGATATTTAAAAAATATAATATAAAGATTCACATAACTATCCCTTGAAATTGTGTTTTTTCTGTTATTTCAAGACAGAACATGGTCTTCTATTTTGTAGATTCAGATTTTTTGACTCCACAAAACTGCAGACGGTGTGTTCCGCTGGTTGATTTCCAGGGGGCAATTTATGTTTTTATAATCACTACTCACTACTCACTAATTACAAACACACTGTAGGTGTTTTAGTGCCTGAACAAATCTTCAAAAGAATTCCAAACGGCAACATTTTGAGAGAGTTTGCAAGCGGCCATGGTTTCATCGGTGTTTTTCCTTTAAAAAAAAAACTTTGCAGAAAGATGTACCACCTTGCAGCCCCTGGCCGTGTGCTCGGCCTGGTCGCCTTGCCGTCCACTGACTTCATCCTGGCTGGATGTGAAAACGGCTGCTACGGATGGAGGATAGATAACAAACAACCCGTCGGGAAGAAGGGAAGGTAAATAACCTTTAACCTCTGACCTCTTCCAAGGTGCCCCAACTGAAAGTGTAGGCACAACAAGTACCCAAGAAATAAGCCTGTTATTGAACGTGCATCAAATTCCTGATAAAATGTAAACCTCATTTGGTTGTATTCATTGGTTAAAAAGAAAGAAAAATGTGACCACTGAGTCTGACGATATTTTCACAGGCTGGTTGAGGGGTGTGGTGATTGAAAACTAGGCGGTGCAAATCGGTTTATACTCTTTCAAAAGACAATGATGTACTTTAATCCTTGGACTGGCAGTCACATCCCGTGACCTCACTTGGGTCGAAACAGGTCTTGATCCAAACAGAGTTTAGCCCACCATGAACATTACCAATTCTCTATATTGACCTGTTGTACGTACGTCACTCACGGCTGTTGTCTGCCATGCTCTCCATTTCGAGAGTCAAATTGCACACACAAAAAGATGGTGTGCGAACGTCGCGTTGTCTAAAGTGACACAGGGACATTGACTCCCAAGAGCGGCTCAACCAAGTGTTGAGGGGGGGGAACCAAGATTGTTGTGATGATGACGTCAAGGAGAATTGGGTCAATCATCTTGACCTTAGCCCTTTGGGAAGGAGCCTTTCACTGCACTATAGGGTGAACTCGACATCAAAACCTTTGAGAAAGGTTTAAGATTGGTGTGCTTGGCCAAGTGACAATTATAGCTGGTTATGCAGTACAGAGCCCATCATAACCAGGAGTCCAATTTCAGGATTCGGTGTTTAAAACGTAGTTTTTTCGATTGGTATTTTCAGAGCACACAACGTGGAGTTCCTTCTCCCGAGCAAAGCGCGTCTCGCCGAAGCCATCAAGGGTGATGAAGAGGAGGAGGAGGGTGAGGGCGATATGATAGATGGACTGGCGCTACTCAACGATAAACTAGTCGGTAAGAGCCATCGAGGGCCAAACGGAGATTTAGTCTGTAATAAAAATGTTCACTTTGCATCCATAAACCCTAAACACATACGTGCATTTACATCTGTTGTATAAAAAACAGCGCTACAAAAGAAACATTTTTCCTATAGAAGACTGAAGTAGCTTCGTCAAAAAATTGAGAAGTCTTTATTCTTTACTTAAAAGAACCATCCAAAAAAATAATAATATAGTCTTATAATAATAGCGCACTTATCCACCAATAAGGTACTCAAGGTGCTTCAGCAAGCAGAAACATTTTAAGACAGGTTTTTGAATTTTTTGAAACATGAGACCAATTTATGTTGCACATTATAAGGGTTAATAAGGTACTGTGGTGCATTTAGCAGCCACTGCCAGAAAAATCATTTAGTTTCTTTATTATTTGTTTTGCGTAATGGTCGCATTTTGCGTTTATCGACAAGGAATTTGAACGTATATTCAGCCTGATACGTTAGCTTGTGCATGGGGAGAACCATGTCTGAGTGATACTATTAACGCACTTCTATTTCCATTGCAGCCAGCAAAGTCGCATGTGACGGCGCGATTCACGTGTGGAACCTCGTGGATGCACACAAGAAGAAACCTATCAACAAAGAAGTAGCTGTCACTCCCCAGTGCACGCTGAAATGGTGCGACTCCGACAGTGTGTATCTAGATATCGGAACATGGCAAGGTAGGTTTGCGACAATCGGAGACTTTTAGTGACACTTGGTGGTGAGAGACTTTCAGTCCATTGTTCTCTGAAATGTGCAGACGCTCAGAACTATGTAAACAATGGAATTTTTACGTGGCGATTCCGCTGCCTCCTAGCGTTTCAAAGTCTCCAGTGGGAGACTTTTGAATGTTTCAAAGCTCTCATTGTTTTTTTACAAGTTTTTCTGCAAGGTATGTGGATCTGTGGTCAAATTGTTAGACCCGTTTATTTACATAACACCATGTAATGGTTTACAAGGTGCTGTGGTGCAATCTGCAGCCAACCATGCCAGAAAACACCAGGGTGAACCCCTTCTCTTATTGATAAGTGTACTGGGTACTTTTACATACATTACACATCACACAGGACCTACAGCTTTACGTCCCATCCAAGGGACGAAGCAATAATTGTTTAGTGTTTTGCTTGAGGACACAAGTGTCAAGACCGGGACTCGAACCCACACTCTGCTGATCAGAAACACCAGAGCCTGAGTCCAGTGCTCTTAACCGCTCGTCCTACAAATTCTCATGCGGTGGAAGTATTTTCAGCTTTAAAACAAAACACTTTTTCTAATCCCAAACATAGATAACTATTATACATCAAGAACAAGCTTGACAAAAAGGGCCGATAAACGGAATAAGAAATTGTTGTTACAAAATCGATGACATTCTATTGAATCATGTCACAGGGTTAAACTGTTTCTCTTTCTACTCATTCCAGGTTGTGGTACGATGGTGAGTGGTGATGATGAAGGGAAGATATGGGTGTACGACACCTCCAAACTACCTATCGCTCCGGTCAAGGCACCCACAACTAGAAAACCAACGCATGTAAGTATCTTTGCACTGCAAAAGACCAGTCCATACTTATGCAAATCTAATACAAATCTAATGCAAATCTAATGCAAATGCAAAGCGTAATTCACTGCATCAACAATTGGGAAAACAACACAATTTTATTGCCCTTGAAAAGAAGTTTCAACGTCATCCACTGTGGTTGTGAATGATCGATAAGCTATGCCGGCCTGCAATTTTGATGTCATGTACACAGTCAACCCTCCTACTTCCCGACCAATCAGTATCATCCACTCCGGTTATGAATGATGGATGATCTATGTCAGCCTGCAGTATGCTATCATGCGGTGAATGCATCTATACAATAACACAGTCAACCCTCCTACTGCCTGACCATTTAATACGTAACTACACCAGCCCCAGATATGACATGATAAACACATCTACACAGTCCACACACATGTACAGTTTTAGTTCAGTGCACAGTTTGGGGCCACCATGCTTGACCCTTGCAGTTGAATAAATTCAAATGGTTGGTCAACTCACCGTAAAATTCTTACCCAAGAGTAAAAGTGTCAAGTTAATATGCAATGTTGTTCTCTTTACCCATAGTTACTATACTGGCCGGACGAGCAACCCAATGACAGTTCCTCGACCTCATCCAATGACCACATCATCATCAACGACGTGGCAATCAGCTCTGATTGTAAATACATTGTATCCGTCACAAACAGGAATGTCATATGCATTTGGAGAAAGCTTTAGTCCTTGCTGTTTTCCTCCCAACCCCCCCCCCCCTCCCCCAAATAAGATTTAAAAATGACAGGGAAGAGTCCCCAAATTCCTGTGTATTTTTTAAAAAACTGTTTTGTGAATACCTTGTGTTTTTTAAAAAGTCCTCTTCAAATGGGTAGAACTTGTAAATTGTCCTTGGACGCTGAAAAAGTTGACATTTTAAAAGATTTTTTGGTTATATTTTAGTTTACTGTCAATGAGTCTTTGTAAAGTTTTTATTTTATTTATTTGTTTGTTTTTATTTTCGTTTTTTAAATACGTATGTAAATCCCCGTTGTTGTAGTTTCAGACTTTCTGGTGGAACTACATTTCATATGAATTTTGTAAAACTTTAACATGCTTCGATTTAAGTATTAAGCTGACTTACAAAAAATGAATGTTAAAAGCGATTGATCAAATACCTTGTGTGACAAGGCCCTTTGGCCCGAACACACGGTAGGTTTTTTTTTTTTTTAAATTAAGCAAAATCTGGGTTTGGGTAAATTCATTTGGACTAATTCATTCAACTTATCGGGGCCCAATTTCATGGCTCTGCTTAAGCACATAAAGTAGCTAAGCACAACAAAATTATGCTTACCAGAATATGGTCACCAACTCAAATACCATGTCACATGTTCAATCTGTGACTGGTATCCTGCTTATTTTTGCTGAGCAGAAAATTTGGAGGCAACATTTTCTGCTTGAGCATCTCTATTAAACTGGGCCCTTGGAACCGCAGGAAAAGGATTTTTATCTGTCTGTCCGTTGTATGTGGAAAGCATATTTCCAGTCCATTTTATTTTACTTCAGTTTTACATTGGTTCAGAGTAGATTAATTTTGCCACGGGTTTATAATTTGTTTTACAGAAAACTTGTAATCCGTTCTGTGCTTTTCAAGGAATGCGTATAGTGGGAAGGCCACTTAAAAACTTGTTTGGTATTTTTTATTTTTGTTGGAAATTTCTTTTTTACAGTTTTTGTTTTCACAATATTATACCTCAGTGTATTAATGTGTATAAAAGTAAGACACCCTGTTATGTGTAAGCATGTAGTGTAGCTAGTGTCAAGCCAGTCGGTTGTACATAAGTTCAGACTTGGTTTGGGCTCATCAGTGTTCATAACAATTCTGAAATCATCTCGAATCCGTGACTCTTTCTATTACTTACAAAATTGGTTTTATAGATTTTCACAAATTCTCTGAAATATTTCAGTGACTCTTTGAAATTACGGGCCAAAATGATGGAATTACTTTTTGAGTTGTTGAGCTGTTGGCCGTTGTCTTTTGAGTTGAGGTGCACAGTAAATTGTTTTTCAGAATCATGTAGAAGCATGGCTTGATGGATTTTTGGGGTTTTGTTACAAAAGTCCAAACTCTTTTTATCCATTGGTCCCTGTTGCCATGTCAAATATGCTGATACTTAAAAAAAAAAACCTTTGTGTATGAATCAATATTTTTCTAGATTTCATGTTGCCCATATCGATTTCAGTAAGTCAGCAATATGCAGTTTCCCCCCCCCCCTTACATGTCCATGATGTTTTCGCTCTGTCGTATAAATGTTTTAAAACTTCACAAATGCTACAAGTAACTGAACTTTCAAACCTGATTTTTGTTTAAATTTTAGTCACCTTAGTGCACCATCAATTATACATTTTGTTGTAAGGGTTTATACGACAGAGAGAAAACAATGTGTTATTCAAGACTAAGTGTGAGCATATTCAGTTACTTGTAGCATTTATGAAGTTTTAAAACATGTGTACTGCTTGCTTTTTGGAACAAATCTTTTGGTGTTTGAATTTCTTTGAAAGCTAAGTTTTCGAAGGAAATTAGTCCAAGTTTATCCGTTATTCATCTTTATTAAAGCGTTAACTAAAATGTACAATTTGATGAAAAAATTAACCTTAATCAAGAATCTTACTGAATAACTCCTGAACTGTGAAAAAAGAATACCCCAAAAATGTGGAATTGTACGAATTGTAGTTTACCAAGCAAATAAATATACAGATGTTTCGTAAAGAACCACATTCTGATGCTGAGAAATGTTCATTTGTTCAATGTAGTAATTTTTTTTTTTTTTTAATCAAATGATTTTTTAAGTGTTTGACAAATTCTACCCTCTATTATGCCTATAATTCATTTTGAGGCTTTGCATGAGCTTTCAAAATTGTCTTAAAAGACGTGAAGCATTCACCAAAGTGAGAAAGAAATAGTTCACATTATGTCCAAACATGTAGTTTGGTATTTCTGGCGATGCACAGAAGTCTGTAAACCTCCTGAATTGTAACATAAGGGCCAATTTCATAAAGCTTTTAAGCAGAAAATTCTGCTTAGTAAATTTCTTTACTAGAAATGAGCGGCGTGCCAGTGGCAACAATGTAAACTTGATGGAGTGTAGGCTGGCATCACTATTTTTCTGTTCTTAGCAAGTTTTTGTGCTTACAGGCTTTATGACATTGGGCCCTGATAGGTTCATGGTCTAGAACATGGGGGAATCCGGGCCCACGAGCCATTTTTCAGGAATTTTTACATTTTGAAAAATCTCATTCCCGACTATCTACATTTCTAAAACAAATTGAGATTCGCATTATGTTTCCTGCACATTTCATTGGAATATTAGAGTTAGACAAATCAACAACAGCTATTTCTGGCCGCATGGTGATGACTGTACCATACATGGTCTCTAGAATTGTCATACGATTGTGGTGCAAACTGAAGGAATAGAGTCAAATGACACAATGTTTTGTCAAAACAAACACCGGTGAAAATAACACAAACGTCTCAAATCACGTCCACTTTTAAAATCCTCCACATTCTCATTTTTATTCATCACTTTTTAATTTTTTTTTGTTTAATCATAATCTCTCAAAACGAGTATTTCGAAACTCTACATATGGATTTCATGATTACAATTACAAAGGAAAGTCCAATTATCCAACAACGAAAATCCTTCTCCGACAAGAAATAAATAAATGTACGTAAGCCATAAATCAGACTACTTTGATATCTCTACAGCACTACAAAGACAGTAAAAAGCATTTTTAAATGTATTATTATTTAAAAGATCAAGTTTTGTAGTCACCTGAAACCAAAGCCCACATTATTCGCAATATACTCTAAACATCACATATAAACTGATTGTGCTCCAGTGCTTTTTTCTCTCATAATTTGTTCATTATTTTGTTTTTTAATTATCTATGACTATGATACAATAATTACAAATAGATTTTTCCCCCAAACACCTAAATGCATATTTCTTCCACAATTTGCAAAGTTTGTTTTAGAAATTCTTAGGCAAATTTACATATTCCAAAAAAAACGTTGATCGCCAGAGATTTTTTATTATTCTTTTTTTTTGTATGAAAAGTAATTTTAAAAAAACGAAACTCGAGTACAGACACAATGTCTACAATTTTAGCACAAAATTTAACGCCTTGAGAAAAATATACAAAAATTGCAGCACACAAACAAATCTGGTCATTACTAGTGTACTTAACAAAGTCTCTATCTCACTCGCTCATAAAAAAAAAGACGAAAAACCCTGGTAAATTAAACTTAAATAAAAAAAAGAAATCAAACATTAGGGCAATGGATAATTTGCATAAATACAACGGTAAATCGACAACAGAGAACTAGTTCTTCAAACACAACTCAAAAAGGGTTTGACTAAAATTACGGAATTGTACATTATGATTGCATTTGATTTCTGCTTTTGGTCTAAAAAAACGGTTTTGCAAAAGTGGCGGCCAAATATTGTAATTTTTTCTCAAGAAATCGTTGAGAGGGAATAGTTTTGGAAGGGATTTTGTGATTGAATGGAGAATTGAAACATTACATGTCAGCAGAATCACTGGGTGAATCGACCCTTCTTGAAAATGAGGGCATACTCCATAGAGCTCAAATGCAAGAACTAGAGGGCATACCAAACCATGCGACAGGGCCCACCAACAAGAAGCATTTCTGCCCATTGAGACGAGGGCGCTGTACACAGGGGTTGATTTCACAAAGCGCTAAGATTCATCTTAAGATCGGTTGCCAGCGCAGTCAACCCTTGTTATAAACAGCACTTTTATAAAGAGGTTCTGCTTATAAAGAGTACATTCTGAAGTCCTGAATCCCATTTCTGCTGTATTTCTCTGTTTTGCTGTCCTCTTATAACAACGTTCCTGTTATAAAGAGGTAATTTGGCCGGTCCCAGCGATCTTGTCATAACAAGAGTTCACTGGTTACCACAGTGATTTGTATTGTGACATCACACGTTGCTTAGCACTTAAGATTGATACACAGTTAAGATCAATCTTAACTCTTTGTGAAATCAGTTCACACAACCAACATTTTTCAAGTGGACAATCTTATGCAATTTACCCTCATGAATTCATGCCCATGGCCAGTCAGCGGAGCTACATGAATAACGTAGCAGGTGCTCCCTCTAATTCCATTATTTAACTCTATGGCACAGTCGGAACTACGCAAATAATAAAACATTCACCGGGTTAGTCTGCTGCCACCTAGGGTCACACAGACTCCATGTACTGACATTACCGAATGATTTTACAGCAATCTTTACTCGTTCACATCTAGTTTCTCTGTTCAATCAATGGTAATAAACACAAAAAAGTAGAAAATGTTTGACCTTGTTTTAAAAAAAGAAATTGCCAATGAATCCACAAGTGTTCCCCAACAACTGTGGTCATGCATGATATGGCATTTACTGAGCAAAATGTACAATGATGAAAACAGATACGAAACAACTAACATAAACATCAGTTATTCATTCTTTAAAACAAAAGAGTTGTGTAATTAATTTAGTGGTTTGAACTACACATGTAAAAGATGAAATAGTTCATTGTGCATCTTGTAAATGAAATCAACAGCATGAGTTAAATCCTTGATTGGAATTTAGAAATAGTTTGCACATCGACATTTAGGCCAACAGTCACATTTATAAATTAAAAATGGATGCAGTTCATCACACTTTGTTAGGAATACCGCTGGTATTAAGGAAAATCATTTTAAAAACCAGGCGGATCTCTAACAAAAAAAGTATTGATTACAAAAACTGGCCCCATAAGGAGACACTTTCAGTGGAGTTTTAGAATTTAATGTAGACATTGGGCATAAAAGAGATCTATTGCCTACCCTAGACAATCCCAAATCCTTCTAAATCCAATTGCAAAAGAGAAGGATTCAGTAGGACTGGGTCCAGTAGGCCCAGTAACCATTGCTTAATCACAGGGTCAGGCATTCCAGTCTCAAGTCCAAACAATTTGGTGTGGAGTTACATAAGGGAAGAGGAAATGGAAGGATTTGGGCCTCGCTCTAGCCAAACTGCCCGAGTCTGGTCAGGGCTAATGTTTCCACCCCTGCTCCAAAATAGAGTTTTAATGTGGTATATCTATGACCTAAATAGATTCTTTGTGATGTAAAACACATCGTTAAGGTTAGAGCTACCGTTACCGTTACTCTACCAATAATGAAAGGGCACAATCTAACAACAAGCAAAATTGAGGGGCAAAGTTTTTTGAGAGGGTAGTGCTTAGGTTTGAGAGAGGGTTTTGTTTTTGGAAAGTCAATGTGAATGTCTCCGTAAGGTGTCAATTCTGAGGTAATAACTTTTTTTTTTTTGGGGGGGGACCACAGGAATTGAGATTATCTCAAACATCCTCAGCATAGCAACCATTGTGGCTAAATTGGTGAGCATAGAAAACCATTGCTAACCAATAACAATAACAGGTTACCAGCCCAAAGTACCTTGTAATGTATATTGTATATGACTGGTTCCCTGTTAATTTTTGCAAAGCAGACAATTTTGCTAAGCACTACTCTGAATAATGCATTCGACTCCAGGTCCTTAATAGAAAGTTAATTGAATAGTTATGCCAGTAAAAATTGTAACAAGCTAAATTAAAGCTAGTGACTATAAAGTTGCATTTAGACGGCATAAAACAAAGTATAAACACGATAAATAGGTTTAGGGGATTTGTGAAATTCAAGTTTCAAATGTGCCAGTTCAAATGTGGCTTTGATTTGCATTGGAAAGGTTTTTTTTCAAACACTACACTTTTAAAGTTGCCATCAATATAAAGAAATGGTCTGGTACCTGAACTTTCGATTGAAAGAACAAATATGGAGAGGAGGAGGACCAGACTATAGGCACTGTTTGTTATGTTATGTAATGCCATTGGGTTAAGGGGTGGTACCCGATTGTATTTGCACATTGTGCTTACTAAAAAATTACCCGGAACCAGACTACTTTGTGCCAACATTTTTAAAAGCTAGGATATCTAGGGTTAATCTAATCTACAGTACAAAAAATGGTCCCTCACGTTTCAAAACATTTTCTCCGTTTGCATATTTTCAAGTCTTTTGAAAAAACTTAGTCGATTTTTCAGAACTTTGTTTTTTTTAGTCTGGGTCAGTTTTTATTGGAAAAGCGTGGGCAACTAAAGTGGAAAATGTACAGTGGAAGGTTTCTATTTCTTTCTTCTTTTTAAGCATTACCCTTTTTACAATACAATCATTTATTATTCTTCTTTTTTTTTACATCATAATTTAGTTTTCAAAAACACTACCTCACATTCCATCCAAAGAATCCATAACGTTTTGGAAAAAGAAAAAACCTCAGTACGCACACACACATTACACGGAATGGAATAACATAAAAAAAAAATTGCCATCATTTCTGTATAAACACATAATTCAAACTGATTTTCTTTTCCGTTTGCCGTTCATACTATGTGTTGAATAAATATTGAAATAAACTACATTCTACATAGATATTTACAAAGATATGATTTATTAGTAAGTTTTCTATGCTAGTACATCTGATAAAAGTTACATTAAAAGAAGAAATCTGTTACCTACACGATGTGTGCTAACCCAACTTTATAAACCTTCAGCGTCTTGTTTGATGGTTGAAACTCCATCACACATTTTTGAGACATCATGAGACAACTTTGATGGGACTCGAACCCACAACACCCCACATGCACGAATTTCATGCATTTGCGTGGAATTCCACCTCATGACTTTTTCTCTCAGTACCTAAATCATTGCTTTGGACTCAATATCGGGCTTTGCACATATTGTGTAGATAAGAGAATTCTGGAGTGAATTTAAGTAGGTTTGTGAAAAATGTGAGGGAATCTACACCAAACAGGCAAAACTTTCCGACCTGTTTTTTTAATTTCTTTTAAAGACCATGCAGCATTGACTTCTCCTGAGCCAAACAAAATTAATTGTAACAGTGGCTTTGTTCATCCTCTCCTACAGAGCAGCATTGGCAAGGAAGTATTCAAAACTGCAGCAAAAAAGTGTCTCTCTTTTTAAAATTGCTTTGAACGTGTTTCCCATCACACAAGGGATCAGGCCTTGCATTCCTACTTGGGACACTGCATTCCTACTTGGACACCAAAGGAAACAAACTCCAGATATGGCCGGCGGCATTCATATCACAGGAACACTTTTGCATCCTCTTTGTTTTCCCCTCCCTCTCTCTCTCTCTCTCTCTAAGGAACTCCAACAAGACAATTCACGACACAACCACAAACAAAAATACCATGAAAACCCCCAAAATATACTTCATTACTGGCAGACCACGCAAAAAAGCTAACCACCACAAATCTCCCACCCCCCAAAAAACATATACAAAGTTTAAAACTGTACAAATTATTCAAATGTCGGTAAAAATGTTGACGTCTGTCTTTATCGCAGTATCTTGAGCGAAAATCTAAGTATGTCCTCTGTACATGGTCTTCATTTGCACAAATTTTAAAAATTCAGTCATTTCTTTTTAAAGTAATGCTAATACTTTGATTGTGGTTTTTTCAATGTCATCACAAATTTACCAGGAAAACCACTGTTTTCTTGTCTTAAAACAACAAATGAACTTATTCGTCCATGAATTGAATAGGAAAAGGCTGTCCAGTGGTACGGCCATCTTGTTCCACCCCCCCTCCCCTTTCAATCCATGCGATCAAGCTGAGGTTAGACAGGAAAACAGTCTCCCCATTGTTCATGTTTAGAGAAACAGTTATTGCTTACACAGGGAATGAGACAAGACTAACCACCGCCTGATGAAAGTCTATGCATGTCTTTGAATTCCTAATGGACAATGTCACCAGGCGTTTCTGTTCTTCCTTAACAAAACAGAACTTCAGCATTAAAATAAATAACCCCCCCTACCTGGACCAATGAGTCGGTCTGTTCACAACACTTACTAAGTGATCAGCATGATCGATGCATTGAATTTACGGGGAGTACAAAAGAATTGCAACTCAAATGTGATGAGGACATTTTTGGAGGGCGTTTTTTTGAAAGACACTAAGACCAGAGATACAAAACAAGCTTTTTTACCCATTTACTTTTTTTAAGGGGGCGTCTGCAGTGTATGAAATATATTCTACCCTTTCCCCTTTCATTGAATATTACACATCCTATCAAACAGATGTTGTAAGAAAAATAATTTAGCATGCTAAGTATATTACTAAGTAGCCCTAATTGCATTTAAAGTCCACTGAAAAATGAAAAGGAGAACAAAAAAGAAGGCGATTGTAGCATACATAAAAGGCTACCATCACCTTGCATTCCTGGACACTGCCCTAGCAAATACGACAAATCAACTGGATACAATCCTGTGGTTGAATAAAATCCTTAAACAATTGCACCGTGAATATTGTATGAAAACAATAAATAACAAAAAACCTAACGCAACAGTGAAGTATTCACACTGCATGAGATATGGCTCGACTCACATTTCACACCCCTGTAACAACACAATGGTGTCTTCCATGATAATACGCAATAATAGACTTCTCCATTCATTAGAGGTAGTTATTTGGGAACAAACAGCCTGCATATACTTTTCGAAGTTTACGAGTTCTACAGTATCTCATCTGAAAAACAGCAAAGCTAAAACATGGATTCACGATGGGCCACTACTCATTGCTTTACTCTAAGGGTCGTGTCAACTAAAATGTTACGTGACTTTAGTGGGCGTTATTCAAACACACATTTATATTTCCATGGCTACAGTTCTGGTGGTTACATAATAAGCATCTTATAAAGCCTTTTCGAGAGGGTAACTTTAAATGACTGATGTCACAAAAGCAACTGAAACTAAGGAATAGTACTTCTTCAAACGAAAAAATCACTCATGGACTGAAAGACTTCAAAGAAAAGAACTCAATTTTCCTACATGGGCTTTTAAGGATCTGGACAAGGTACAGTTTTGACCCCATGCACAACGTTGAAGTAAAATTCTTCTGCGCACACTCTGACTCCTGAAATGTCATCACCGGATAGGTGCGTGTAAGTGCGCTGTGCATCGTGAAATGGGTCAGTTCTTGAAACTGTTACAGCTGGCTTTCTTAACCTCTCAGATCTAATGACCACGGCCCAATTTCATAGAGCTGCTTATACACAAGAAGCTAAGCACAAAAAATCGTGCTTACCAGATTAAGGTAACCAGATAAAATACCATATCTCATGTACCATCTATGACAGGTGTCCTGCTCATTTGTGCTTAGCAGAAAATTGTGACAGTGGGCCCCAGGTATTGAGCAAAGATGAAATGCTGCTACTGGCTTGCTTACTGTCTCTGAATCAAGATAAGGTACAGCGCTGTTCTACAGACTTTCCAGCAAGACTTGTTTGCGAGTGAATTGTACCAACCAGTTTTCAGGGGAGAAGTGCTGCCTTGCTGTACCACATCTTAACCAGGACTTCAAGAAGCTGTTGAACATACAAAGTAGCTTAGCACATATCTAACTCGCTTACTAGTAGAGGCGGGTTACCGGCCAAAATGAGACTTAATATACATTACTTGTGACTGGTACCTTGCCAATGTGTGCTTTTCTACCGAGAACAAATCGTGAGGTTCAGAAGCTTATGACACTGGCCCTCTTACACTTAAAACGAAAATTCTGCTATGGCAAAGAAATCAGGCAAATATATGGAATTTCTGTCTTCGTTCAATTAAAAGCAATGGGTACTCAAGTGCGGTGCTAAGCACCAGTAATACTGCAACTGGGCATCATCATTATTATCTTTCACATCTTATTTCAACTGAAATTGCCAAAGAAGATATTCGGCAGTAAATTTTGACTGATTTCAGGTAACTTTGATCACTGGATGTGCAGATAAAACACAAACTCTTTTACGGGAATAATAAATTAAAGGCTCAAAACTACATTTGGTTTATACTACGTCTTTACGTGCAAAAAAAAGAAAAAATCCCCAAACTTAGCACCATCTTTGGCAAACAAAAAACTGTACAAATCCTCCAATCACACTTTTACCCCCCCCCCCAAAAAAGACAATTGACTCTTCGGTTAGCACAAAGCAAGACTCCACTTTATACTGGAGGTGTTTCACAGAAACCCTTGTGAACCAAAGTGTTCAAATTTCCACCCAAAGAGCCAACTGCTGCTAAAACAAACACAAACACTGGCAGATTACACAGACACCCTTAACTTGCATACTACAAAATATCTACCACCTTTATGAAAAATTGTTCTTACTGTACACTATTTGTTGGGATTATTATTTATACGTCTCAAACAACTGGGTCCAATTTCCATAGAGATGCTAAGCAGCTAAACACCATGCTTAGCATAAACGGGGAACCAGCCAAAAGACCATGCAACGCACACTTAATGTGACTGGTTTCCTGCTACTCCTTGATTTGAGGATCAACCCAAAACAAGCTTAAATCCATGTTTTTGTTTGGCCGGATTTTCATAGATCTAATACAGCCGAGACCAAGGCCAGACATGGGGGAGGGGGGTGGCACTACAATGTTGACGGAACTCACAGCTTTCAGTGTTGAGTTTGTCGATTTGATTCTGATGGATTCCAGAAGGCGCTACACAAAACCGATCGAGAGTTACGGGCAACGGCAGTTTCTGCCTTACACCCCTATGACAACTGGGCCCAGCTGTTGGTGTACTTTTGTTAAAATTGCAGCATTGGATATGACTGGCGACGTAACGCATCACGAGTAACATGAATCACACAGTATTGCTCGTTACCGACACATTCATCGTAATAAATAGGTTAGGCTATGCATAGGGCTCGATCCACTGAGCCTCACTGCACCTCTGAGGTCCTCCATGGACCAAGGGTTGGGTGGAAGGAGGGTCACAGAGAGAAGGGGAGGAGGGAGGGGGTGGGATGGGCCCATTGCTCACCACACCAATGGTTACCCATTTGTGACTGGTTTTACTCCCATGGTTGGGGAGTGGGTGGCAATTCCGAGGCACTAGCTACTGACGAGCTGTCAAACAAAACGAACAGAAAACAAAGTAAATTGATAAGGAGGGCAAGAAAGACGGAGACAGATAATAATAATAATAATGATAACAATATTATTATGGGTTGGGTTTTTGGCCCTTACACCGGTGTGTATTAAACACTGTATACTCAGAACTTTTTCATTCACAGGACCCGAGAAAATACTTAGTATACAGCAAAGATTACAGAGTGCCGAAAGCGCAACAAGATGGAGAACTCCAGCTGAAATGGACGCCATTTCAGCAAGCAAACTCTTTTGATGCAACAATAGATCAGTGCAGACAATAACAAACAAAATAAAAAAACTAAATATATGCTTGCTGAAAGGCGCCCATGTGTTTTTCACGTTCCAACAACAGATAGAGCTACAGATTTTTAAGAGCCTGCTCTCGCCAAACGACTTAGCTACCCAAAACTTTACATTACAAGGAATAGTCTCCCATTCATGTACCGCCTAGGCAAATGTTCGTGCCGCACGTATATTGTCCATTGTCTGGGCCAAAATGGGTATAAACACAGTAGGCGTGGGGGGAGGGCGAGTGCTTCGAACAAGTCTCACCTTGCAAAACTCTTGAAGGCAGCAGACTGGGGGTTGATGCAGAGGGGTACACTATTACCCTGGTGTCGATCTGTGATGAACGTGTGTAATGCCTCTGCAATATACAAAAACGTACACATATGAAATAACCAAATCAATGCTACATGCAATGTGCTACAGGATTGAATGAAACCGAGGCCCCAATTTCATAGAGCTGCTTGAGCTGAAAATTTTGCTGAGCAATTTTCTGCTAAATAAAACTGAGCAGGGGGACCAGTCACAGACGTTATGTGTGGAATGTTTATTTTGGCTGGTAACCTTACTCTGGTAAGCAAAACTTGTTTGTGCTAGGCTACTTTATGAGCTTAAGCAGCTCTATCAGATTTGTCTTTGATGATGGACTTCTGAAAGATGTTGGTGGTAATGTACATGCAAATAGCATGGGTCAAACTGTGCTAAATTGCTTAGCACTCAAAGATGTTTAGCATGGAAAAGGTTAGCCCCTGGGAAAACAGCAAAAAGCAAAATGCCACATGGAGCATATTATTTCAGTGGTTCCCTGCTCTATTTTGCTTTGAACATTTATCTGTGCAACTTTTAGCTGGTTAACATCTCCTCCCAATCTTTTTTTTCAGATTTAGGGTAATTGTCATCTTGCCAATCGAAAAAGGAAAGGACTTCTCCTAATACCATTTATAGCATTTTTAAACTCAACCAATCACTCAATACATTCTACACCAAGTTTATCACAAAGACTTATGCCACTCCACTGTTCCGTCAACTAATTTCGACTTCATCACGTGTGCATTAAACTTTTGACCTTCCAGCCGGTCAGTCTCACCTTTGACCTCATGGACACTGCACAACCCGTCCTCGAACTCCGAGCTGAACCTCTGAGGCGCCGCTGGCTCAAAGTCGGAGGTGTATTGCCGCCCGGCCGCCGTGTTATGACAGCAGCGACACATACACGTGTGGTAGCGTAACCGCCCTTCCTCTAAGTAGGGGTGGGTGAGGGCATCTGTGCACGAGATACGTTTGTCCTGTAAAGACAAGACAAAATAACGTCACGGAGGGCAAGGTTGGGGTCTACATGGACTGGTTTAGATGTTTAGAAGGGGTTTGTGGGGTGTGGGGTGGACGAGTTTCCGTATCTATTCTGTGCCTGTTGTGAAACACAAATTCAAATAACGGGGATCTGTGCGTGAGTTGTAGAAAACAAATATTGAATCCATTTTTCTTTGTGCATAATTGCTCTTGGCTCTGTCTCCTGAAATGGAATAGTCCAGTCCTCGTGATTATATTCTGCGACAACGCACTCACATGCATCCTAAATTTATATAATATACACATGCAATATCGGTATTACAAGCGGTTTGAGAAGCCCTTTGTGTGTTATCAAGCGCTATAAAAGAACTGGGTGTTGTCTTTATTGTGAACAGGATCTCAGTTGCGACCACTTAATGATGATGAGTTGCGACCACTAAATGATGATGATGATGATTGTCTTTATTTGTATGAAGTCAAGCGCCACAAGTCATCGTTTGTTTGCAACTGTTCAGAGCATTAAAGCAATCAGGTCATCCATTGCGAGAAATTTTCAATGGACTTGGGGGTGGGCTCAGATGCAATTTCTAGGTTACCAAAGGCACTGGCACAGCATCAGGAGCGCAGAGAATCTCCGCTGAAATTGCGGCAATTGAATGAAGTACTTACCGGATTAAAGACGAGCATCCGACTCAGGAGATGGACAGCTTCATGGGTAGCCTGGGCGGACAGACTATATAATGCTGACAGGCAAGGCTGTGGATACAAAGCATTCAAACTATTGCGATCAAACAGTCTGGGTTTTCAAGCTATACACAAATACACAATTGCTTTAATGTCGTTTGCGAGATTTACAAATAAAACAAAGAATCTTTACGAATAATTAACACACACTACAGTTCTTTAGGCCTTATTAAATAAGCAACATTTACAACAAATGTCGTTAGCTAGAATGGAAACATCTGTATTTGATGGTTTCTTCTCAAGAGTCCAAGAAACTGTTAGAATTTTAGAATAGTTCACCTAGAGCGAACATCACCTTAAAAAAAAGTACATAGTGGATGCCGTAGCCAAGCGGTCAAGCACACTGGACTTAAGCTCTAGTGTTTCTGACCAGCAGAGTGTGGGTTCGAGTCCCAGTCTTGACACTTGTGTTCTTAAGCAAGACACTTAACCATAATTGCTTCGTCCTTCGGATGGGACGTAAAGCTGTTGGTCCCGCGTGTTGTGAATGCCAAAAAAACAAAACGCAGTACACTTATCATTAAGGGAAAGGGTTCGGCATTTTCTGGTGTGGTTGGCTGCAGATTGCGCCACAGCACCTTGTAAACCGTTACATGGTGCTGTATAAATAAATGGGTCTTATAACGAGCGCTTTGATGCGCCCTCTTGTGTGATACAGCACTATACATGAACTGTGTATTCTTATAATAATTACCAATATGTTACAGTTGAGCAAATAAAGATATATGCAACAACACATCGTGTCAACAATAAAGATAATGAAGCTTTCCAAATAAAAAAATCAATGAAATCATACTCTTGATTGAACATTATACATCATATAGACATCAACAAAATGTTCAATTTAGGAGAAGAACAAGCAAAATGGTTACAAAAATACAACACAAAGACAAAAATTACCACAGCAACAAAAGAGGTAATAAAAGGGAATTATCATCATTGACCTCAATGAGGGCACTGTTTGTCATACGCCGAGGATCTATTGCATTATTTGTTGTAAAGCGTTGTGATACATTTTGCATAAGAGCGCTAAATAATCACTTGGATTATTATTATTATTATTATTATTATTATTATTATAATTATCACAAAATGATTCAAAAACACTCGGTAAATACAACATCTTAAACATTATACACACATACATGTATTTTCAACTCAATATTCTTCTACTGGTCAGCAGAATTTACAACTGTTACAACTCGAAACATGTCATCAGATTCTGGACTTGTTTTACTTACAGGTTTGTGGGGCGATCTGAGCAAGTGCGCTTTCGCACCGTCGCATGCGTATTTCATGTCTTCCATACTCGGGGTACCAAGAAGATCGGTGATCAGGTTGAGCTGTAATGAAAAAAACGAAGGGAATCGTATTGAAAATTGGATTTTTATGCTTTTGAAATTTGTGTTCAATCAAAATGTATACAATTGGTGCTCGATATGTGGCATGGTGTACCCCCCTATTGTGCCTTCATTGTGTTCAGGGAATCTCAGGAATTCTTTAGAGGATTTTAGGGGGGTGTCTGCTGTACAAGAGGAAAATAGTGTGCTAAAATATTGAAACAATTTGGTGGTTTTTTTTTGGGGGGGGGCCTACCCTCTGCCACGTATCAGGCATGGTTTAACATTTTAAAGTTGCAAAAGAAAAAGAAAAAGTGAAAAGGCAAAACATGGCATTTTGTCTGGTAATCTTATTCTGGTAAGCAGCTTTATGAAATTGGGCTGTGCTGAAAGTTATGAGAGCATTTTGTTTAAGCCTGAAGAGGTACGTTCTGCTTTTTAGTAAAGCTTTAAGAATGATCACCTTATTCAACCATTTTGTTTTCTTCTTCAGAAAAACCTACTTATGTATGTGTGTTTCCCTGATGGCTGTCCTTAGTTACCAATCAGCAAAATCTACCCCCTCCCCCCCCCTCACAATGTAAAGATACAAATCTTACACCGTGATACATGCTGATACACATTTCCAACAAGTCACGTACAGACACTACAAATTGGTGGTTCAGACCTCATTAGGGATCCTGTGCCACACAAAAAACCTACCTTGAGCCCCCCCCCCCCCCCCCAACGAATAAATCTGCAATCTCAAACAAAGTGTGCCAAGCACTGAAGGACATTCAAAGAGCGTCTTGTATGTTATCCATTCATGATTACCCATCACTGGGGAGAGTAACTCCAGAGAGAAAGTGACATTTTTTCGAAAGTAAACCTTTCTACCTTTTTTTAACCTCCGTTCCCCCCCCCCCCTCCCCCTTGACGGCCAAGGCACTCTTTCTTTCCTTTAGATGCCACTATTGCTCAATAAATTGATTCGCCGGGAACCGGTTAGATTGTTTTTTTTGTTGGTTGGTAACCTATTGCTGCCATAAAAGCAAAAATTCTGCTCAGAAACTTTGTTGGCTTGACAGCTTGATGAGATCCCACACACTACAGCACTCCAAAATCCTCCACAATCCTAGTCAGGAAGTTGTCTGACTGTGTAGGATATGGGGGCTACTGGCCCAAATAATGACTGTTTATCATTGAAACGGTTAGCAAGTAACCGCTCGTCAAAATCAAGCGACTTTGGCTATGGCTATTGGCTGCAGTGACAAGTTGAAGAAAAGAACTTTCCAGCTGAAGCCATTCATTTGGACGTTGCCTAAAAGACCTAGTAAATGCCACCAATGTCTGATTCCCTATTTTCCAGCATGATCAAAGCAGTGAAAACCAGTACAGAAAAAGGGGTCAGACTATATGTTCTTACTGTTTGTGTTTTACCAATACACCAAGCATTAAGCACTGGTTTCCTCAGTATAGACGTCGGTGTATGGGTAAAACACAAATAATATTATTTATCCCCGATGCAAACTTAACATCTCTATGTTCCCACCAGTAAGCTTTGGTTACATTATGCACACTTTTGCACTAGACTTAACCAATATGATAAAGGTCAATTCATCTAATATTATGATAACCTTTTTTGCAGTCATGTCTGGAAGGTGAGTCATTCCTATCATTGACCTTTGTACCTCTGGTGACCTACCCAAAGGTCAAGTTGACCTTCCAAATGTTGTTTGCATAAACAGGGACAAAGAGCCAAGCGAGACAATGCCCTTCAAATGGTCAGCATCCAGACACGATGGCACCCACAACACAGGCTTCAACCTCATAGATATTCCTTTCTATTTTTTTTTTCTAAATCTTTTCAATTTATTTTGCAGTTGGGCAAAATGACCTACACTCATCTCTATGACTTCTCACGGATCCTACGACTCCTCCGCAAGGTTTGAAGTTTTATGTCTTACCTTCGCATACCTAATGACCACTCTTAACTGGTGCAGATTGAAAAAATATACAAAATAAACAAAAAATTACTTGATGCAAAAGCCCCCCCCAAGGCTCTTTCACTGTCTTGTAATTGAGTTAGACCTTCAAGTAAGTCAAGGTTTATCCATCGACCATGATAAATCCAGCGTCATTTCATTTTAAGGCGATGTGAAATTGGCGCAAAAATACAGAATAAATCAAGGCACAGAATAAATCGACACATTTCTGCCGAAGCAAAGCAAATTAGCATTTAAAAACTGAAAGAGCATCAATATAATCAGAGAGATGACCCCCCCCCCCACCAAAAAAAAAGGGGAAAAAAGAAAGGAAAAAACCCCACTTCTCTTCACAAAGAACCACTAGATACAAAGTGTGGAAGTAAAAAAAAACATTAAGCACCGGTGGACAAGGTCCAATTTCATAGAGCTGCTTAAGCAGAAAATTATGCTTAAAATGTTCTGCTAAGCAAAAATAAGCAGGATACCAATCACAAATTGTACATGTGGCATGATATTTTGGCTGGTAACCTTTTTCTAATCAGCATGATTTTGTTGTGCTTAGCTATTTTTTTTGCGCCCAAGCAGCTCTATGAAGTTGGGCCCAGGTATGGGTTTGACACTGCTAAACACTTCTTGAGGATAACAACCAAAAGATACAATCATCAATGCCCTCGATCCAAAGTTGACCTCTGAACTTTTGAATCAACGTTTACTGTGATTTTATCTCTTGTTCAATTAGCATTAAATTTGCTAGTGCTGCCTTTGTGTTGGGGGACGTGTTGGGCAGGGCAACATGGCCGCCGCCAATGGCGACTTTCATCTTTGGCCTCACCTGTGTGACTGGACTCTGGGCCTGAAACAGAATCCTCCTTCCCAGTAGCTCAGCGAAGATGCAGCCCACTGACCAGACGTCTACCGATGACCCATAGTGTTTACTCCCGACCAGGATCTCTGGCGCTCGGTAGTACTGTGTGATGACCTCCTGGGTCATGTGTTTGTTCGTGTCGGGTTCCTCCAAGCGGGCCAGCCCAAAGTCACAAATCTAGTGGAGCGATTGAGAAAAAAAGCGGGCCCAGTTAAAAATACAAGTTGTGTGTATATACTTCTCGTGGATTTCTTTGTGGCAAGTTTCTCAAGGTGGGCCTGCCTGACACCTAATTGCTAAAGCTAACCTGCCTGCAATGTTTTGTAGTTGATAAAAATCGGCAGGTGTGGACTGAGCACCCATTGCAAGCGACCACGTCTGACCTGGGGACCTTCGAACTAAAATATACAAGACAGCACACAATAATTAACACATAAACATCCACCCACTAGACTTAGTGGAAGAATTTACCCTCCCAAACGATTCCAGTAAGTTTAGACCCCGACCGCCTTGGCGGTATCCGATGAGTCTTATCTATACCAAGGCAGACTGACCTCTGACGAACTTGGCTGGTGTTAATTTCATTGTTGTCATTTTACGTCGGGCGTTGTACAATCAGACAGAGAGATTGTGATTGAACCTCTTTGGGAAGGGAAATGTTCATCACTGGTAATTCAGTGCATCCACACGAACAAAGCATTCTTACGTTACGAATAAAAGAGATAACTAAAATCAGGAAAATAATATTCAGACTGATACAGGGTGTGCTTGTGAATAACAGGAAAAAACTCATGAGCATCTCTGTCAAAATCCTTTAAAAATAATTTTTTTTTAATAAATTTTTTGTTATTTTTTAGATGATACAATGAGCTACACATGTACAGTTTCTGTACAACACCCCTTCAAAATTTGCCCTTACACATTTTGGGGTCACCGGCAAACCACACTTGTTTCACTACACCACTGCAACTTTCACAGCCGCTGTCTGAATGTTTCTTGTCTACGTTGTCATGTGTACCGGGGACTTGAATTAGGAGCAATATGGAACAATCTACGCTGCCGAGATTCACACGTAGCTCTGGGAAGCAATCAACCTGCCAGCAGGACCACTTAAAATGTGTACGGCAGATTTTTTATTTTTTTTTTACTGGTCATTGGGTGATTTAACCCATGTCTGCTTAACTCGGGGATTTTCCCCGTTCAACACATAATCGCTGTCACAACATGTACATGTACCCCAAAAAACTGTACTTGTTTTTTATTATGAACAAATAAGTTACATGAAAGGTCCTTCTTTATACATGCGCTCTTGTTGGTAATGATACGAGATGTACAGATTTGACAATAAATAAGACCACATTAAAGAGAGTGGTGAAACTCTTTCCAACAGAACGCAGTTACCTTGGGGTATGTTTATTTGCGAGGGCGAGTACATTTAAAGGAATGTTGATTGTAATGCTGCATGAAGTCTTTCCACAGCAGGAGCAGTGTTTCCAGGCATAGTGTGAGTAGCCAGGCATACGTGGGGTTATGAAACCTGGCTTTTGGCTAAAAGATCACTGTGTAGGGAGAGAGCTGTTGCTGTTGTTTCTGGTCAAACACTGGTGTATATTTTAGACATTTTATCAAGAAATTGACACCATCTTTAAATCACAAAACAAAAAATGCTCGAGCAGGATTTAATAATGACTGCAACTCGATGACTTTTATCTAGTTTTTTGCCCTTTTACTCGATGACTTGTAACCCAAGGACAGTAGTGGCCACGTTCAATGGTCTTTAATTCAATGTGGAACAGCAAGCGACCTCCCTGTACACCGATTAACATCAATAGCCAGTTTAGGGAGGGGGGGGGGGGACTCTTGCGTCACGTAAGCTATACCCAGACCAACTACCGTGAAATGGCCGAGTCCACTCGGAGTCAACCGACAAACTACATGTATCGATGTGGCTGCGAGTGTACTGCAGACCCAGCAGAGAGTTCAAAGTCTCTGTCTGTAGTGAGGGTCGTGTACTTCTTAAACAATTGAGTTACACATGAACTTTGGTTGGAAGGGTTTGGGTTTTTTTTTTGGTCACATAAATGGTTGTTTCATAGGAATTGAGATATGGGCACTTTGATTAACTCCAAGAATGCTTTATAATAGTCTTTGTAATAGTAATTAATATCTGATAAACCTATTCTCATTATCAATTTGATTCTGTCATTTGTTGACATTATTTCAGAAATACACAGTCACATTTCTATATTGAGTTGCAAATTTTGAACCCTTTTAAGAAATTTGTTTTGTGTGTTGTGTGAAGCTATGACCAAACTATTCTCCAAGAATAACATTTACACAGTGAGAAAATTTTGTCCCGATATATATTTGTTTCCTGAGTGGTCAGCAGCAAATGTTTATAAAGTGTTTGAGAAATATATGTTAAAGTTGTACCAGTGCATTCCCAGTAATACACACTTCACCAGTGCATACATATTTTTTTTATGCACAATCAGGTTCATGTAAACGCACACTGCAAATGCTATCATAAGTACTGTGCACCACATACGGCTTGACGACAGCCCAATTTCTGTGGCTCTGTTTACCGTAGGTGGACAAAAAAAAAATCAGTGCTTAACCAAAAGCATGGTTTCCAGCTTACTCAGGAATTTTCCCATGTGCACATTCGTTCTTTTTAAAATTATTACTGAACATTTTCCCCCCTTAAAGAGGCACATTACATTGCCTTCGGTATTGGGCTACAAAAAGCATATTGTTATAAAATAAAATATCGTCAGAAAGATATTTTAAAAGTAGAATACAATGGCTCACATAAATATCCCTTGAAATTGTGTGGTTTTTGGTGTAATGTCATGACAGGACACGGTCGGCCATTTTGTGGAACCAATTTGTTCATAAGACTCCACAAAATGGAGGCCCGTATGTTCCCCTGGTTGTATTTCCAGAGTCAGATTTATGTGTTTTTTTTAGTCACTACTCACTGATAACAACACATTGTAGGTGTTTTAGTACATAAACAATTCTTAAAAAGGATAAGAAGCCATTCCAAACAGCAATATTTGGAGAGATTTGAAGCCAATGTGCACCTTCAAAAAGCTAGTGCTCAAATTGTTTTGCAGTAACCCCATAAGCTGAGAATTGTGATCGTAACCAAAGAATACAGCGGTAATGAAAGCTGGCCCTGTACATGTACCTGAATAACTTCTGTAGGGTCATACTTTGGTAATGAAACAATGTCAGGTTTTTTGATCCAAAAGTCTGCTTGTTATAAATGTGGGAAAAGGTGGTAAGCATCCTGCAAAATTAATTCGTCTGAAATGCCCATCGCTGATTAGAGATCAATAAAAGTGTGTCAAAAAATTTGAATCTCCAAAGATCGCCTAAAGGCGACTTTTGGAGATTCAAATTTCTGGGTTTTTTTGTGTGTGAATGCTGTGGCCAGAGATGCAGCACCTGCGCTAAATGTGGACGGATTTGATGTTCTTGATGAAATTACCGCAACCGTATTTTTTGGTGAGTTGTCTCAACAAATAGGCATCGTATTCAACCGAAACTTTCGCAGGTGACTTTTATTGTATCTTTCTTGATAACTTTGGCCTTTAAATAAGCATTACATTGACCATAACTAGACTATGACTCTACCTGTGAATTCATGAAGTGTGAGACAAACAAAAAAAGGAGCAGGTCAAGAAAGCAAATTCAGTAGTACGTGGGAAGCTTTTTTTCTTCTTCTTGGGACATGCACACATACTAACCTTGAGTATACAGTTACTGTTAACGAGAAGGTTTCCCGGTTTAATGTCCCTGTGTAGAATACCAGCAGAATGTAGGTACTTCAGTCCTGTCAATAAAAAAAGACATACAAAGTCAACACAATTACATATATTGGCGCTTCCGTGTGACAGAACTCATCCGTCTTTTAACACCAGAATCTATTTTGACTGAGGCAGCAACGTCCTATAATATCATGTGATTGGTTTTGGGATGACATTAATTTTCTACCCCTTTGTTTCAAATTCGCTGCTGTAGTCATGCCATCATTCCCCAGGTCGCCGAACTGCAACCATAGCAACTGGTTCTCACCGACCAGTACACACAAACCGCAGCGTATTGTAATCAGCATTTTTCTCCTTCGGGAACCACCAATAACTGCACTTATGACTTTCACTGGTACTTTTTACAGCGGAGCACTATTACCTGGTATCATTACAAAGCCACTCACCATATTTCACTGTTATTTTTGACGGATATTGATACTATTGCAAAGTTTAAAGGTAACTTTCACGAATATGATTAGAATCTTCAGCGAAGAAGTTCACCGTATTTCCTCGTTGTTTTTGCCAAATTTTGATACTATCGCAACGCTACAGAGTGTAGGTTTGTGGGCTGCGTTGAATGTGTCATCACATACGCAGTTATGGCATGAACCAGTGCCAAGGAAGTGAGCATGACCCCCGCGAGGAAATGACGTCAGACCACGATGGCAAAAAAACATACCATACAACCTGAACCATTTCATCAAAATAGGCAATACTGATTTAGCGAAACCAACATAACTGTTGATGTTCTGTCAGTTTTTTAGCACCTTCATGTAGGCTCATTTTGTGTGTGACAATTTAAATAAATAACTTGGGGGGGGGGGGTTCTTCAAATGCTATTTTCTTGACTGACAATATATCAGATGATTTCTCTGGAAGATTGGTACTAGTATGAACTTCTGAATCAGTGAGCTCTCAGATTGAAACTTATCCTTTTTTCAAGGTTATTTTTAAGTAGTAAACCACAAGGGAATCTGACTAGGTAAATTTTCAGCACCAACCAATCTTGTACTTCGTATTTAAGAATCCATTGTGGCAGTAAGAAGTGGTGGTCCCATACAACACAATACAAAAATAACTATTCATATCATCAGCACCAGTTTAAAATGAGGCACTACTGCTCTTAAACTTTGTTTTCCTCGATATTTTTAAGTCAAGAACATGTTACGACAAAATCAGTCAAAAATCACTTTCTTGACAAAGATCACACAGAAAAGGATGGTCTCCAAATGGTCACTAAACTTAATGTCAAATACGTTCGGGTGAAGGACTAAATGTGTTTAATAATCTGTCTTCCTCTCTATCTATCTCTCTCTCTCTCCTTTTTTTGATCAAAGATGTTTTTGATGTGTTTTGAGTTTCACCTCCACACACTGTAACGACATATTGAGTGTCTTTGACATTGCATTTCTAGTAAAATGTTTTTATGCAACGAACCAAACATAGACAACTCGATACATCTTTAGATAAAAAGAAGAATTAACCCTACTTCATTATCATCTGTCAAACCCTCTGTTCAATCACTCACATATCAGGTTTTATTTTTTTTAAACAAACAGTAGAAAAAAAGAAAAGAAAAAAAACCCATGCACTTTTTTTCAGATTACTTATGACACAAAGAATCTTATAAAAACCTGTCTCAATAAATTTCCCCTTCGGTGTTTTTGGACTTGACCTCAAATAATCAATTAATAAAATCCTTCCTCTATAATGTATCGGTTACCACGGTCTTGTCTAACTTAGTCTTGTCGCCGTGCAGGTTTTTATTTTGTTGTGGTCTGCTTTGGTTGACGTTGTCTTTAATTGAGGGGCACAAATTCAGACACAGATTAAACCGAGTCACCTAAAAAGAAATCCAGCCAGGGAAACTTGAGCTGTCCCAATCAATTTCTCCCGTAATTTACTGTAGTTTGACCTCAAATCAATTAATGAAACCCCTTTCCCGTTAGTCCAAGACCCCCAAGTTGGATGTCTCCTCACAATGCAGCGACAAACCGCCGCGTCTTAACTCAAGAAATCTCATTACTGTGGCCGCCTCTATTAACAAGAGAATCATTTCTACTTCAAACTCTCCGAGCTTCATTATGCGTTCCAGCGATCAAGGTCTCCCCAGCACAAAGATGACAGCTTACAAGGTTTTTTTTCTCTTTCCCTTCTTCTTTGCAATCGGAGAAGTTTTTTCTTCGCTGTTTTGGGTTCTTACCTCTTAGAATCTGATACAGGAAGACCTTGACATGGTCGGAGCTAAGCGACTGCGGGGAGACAATGATCTTGTGAAGGTCGCTCTGTAGTAACTCCGTCACAACGTATCTGACAATTGTAACGTTAAGGGAGATACATATGCATTGTTGGTTAGCAAAACAAAATGGATTCACTTGTAAACATTTAACTGTAAATGTTCAACCCGAGGATTTGTTGTTGTAAATGCGTAAACTTAAGCAAGCTTCTGCTACTTGTCCTTCTAAAGAAAGTTCAACTCTTACAGTCCCAATTCCTTCTATCCAATTGCCAAAGTGACGGATTCAGAAGGACTAGGGCCAGTAGGCCCAAACAACAAATGCTTATCACAGGTTCAGGCACTCATATCTGATGTTAGTCTGATTGCAATGAAACAATTGTCTTTGTTCAAGCCCAAATCAGTATAATACCATTTATTGTTATGGCTACTGCCAGCCGTAGTCAAGTTACTCAATTCCAACGCAGCCTTTCCCTCATTAACCAAACTGGCGGGTTGTCTCAATGTTTTTGGTTGGAGGAATTTTGTACGTTTCCTCCTCAGCCTTGCTCTCCCTATTCTGCTATTGTTTCATTCACCATAGTTAAACTCTGTCCTATGACTTGTAGGGGTATGTCATTTTGGGAAGTGGTCTGAAATAAACATCCTACAAAATATACAAAATACTAATACAGCAGGTTTTCAAGGCCCTTTTCAATGCCATAAACACTTCCTTTTGGGGCAATTTTCACTCTGCTTTTATTATTTTTCTCTCTCAAAAATTAAAAAACTTATATATTTATATATACAGCACTTATAGATTATTGTCATTTGATTGTTAAAAACACGCGTCACGTGTTATACTTTTTTTGCCATGTATACTGTTGCAACACTCAAAAATGTTATACATGTATAGGGGTCATTGATAAATAATGGAAGCTTCGCAGCTACGCTTCGTACTAATAAATTTTAAATTGAGTACTGTATATTTTGATTGAGGTGCGTGTTATTAGCGCCCTCCTAAGCTTGTGTGACATCGGGGGTACCTATTTCCCGGGAAATGGCTATTTCCCCTGAGTGCGCCAGGGTTAGAAACTCAAGTGTGAAAACGTCAACCAAGTTTTCCTGGGAATTTCACATGTAGTGTGAAAGGTAGAAACAAATATCATGGGGAAAAGAAAAAAAAATCAAAAATCTTACGAAACATTTTCTTGAAATTCACAAAGGGAATTGAAGTGACTTCTGCTCCAAAATCCGAATGTTGTAAAGTCCGTTTATGGGGAACAATAGAAAAAAGAAGTTATTCAGAAAAAGAATGGTGCTATTTCACTAAATTATTTTGTTGCCACAGACACCCCCCCCCCCAACATATAGCCTAGTACTGTGCAACTAATTGTTCATGCGATCCATCATGGAATGGCCAGCTGTTTGACCCACACACACACACACACACACACCAGTGAAGTGATCAGGGTTCAGTGACGCTCAGCTGCAGATGGGTCAAACGCAGACTGGTCAATTGCTTAAAAACCTGGCTGGGCGGATGATGAATGTATCATTGAAGTTCAGAGCTTCCCGTGTGCACACGCCGCACACTGTACACAGGCAACCATCCTTTCCCATTTAACCAATAATGACTTTCCCTTCGGCATGAAATGTATCATTTTTCGCCATTGAGCACAAAACTTCATTCCGCTGCACACAATTTTTAAAGACGGGCTTCAATGTAAAATTCAGTTTTTGTGATGCATTCATTTTTTGATAGATAGAGTCCTCGTAAAAGTCTGGAAAGTTATGTCTCTAGCCTCACGTTAAAACTGGTGTGAAATGTCATTTTATCTGATACTCTTTCGTAGTGAAATTTGAGATGTGGCGTCATTGAATATCAAAAACAAATGGGTCTGTACAATACAAAGAGGAATTTTGTTGTGCCAGACAAAAGGTCAAACTCAATGCCGGTTTGATTGAATATCATCAAAATTCAGGAACGAACTAAAAATTATGTGTACAAAAACACACAGACCGTATATTTGAAGTGTAATATCATCAAACGTTTTTGGATTTTGAAAAAAATTGCACTTGAAGGGTACCAAAAACACAGTGGCATTTTACAATGCTTTTACATGGACTCTAAGGACTCTATCTATTGGAAAATGAGTGGATCACCAAACTGAATGTGACCCAGTTTAACAACCATATAGTTCCCAGTTTGCCTCCTGTGAATGTGTTTTCGATGACACTGACAGGCAATGATCGTAACATACGTGTACGGAACATCTTTACCACATAGGAGCAATCTTGATTTATGGAACACGCAAGCCAACGAGGGGAATATGACCCAAGTAAAAATGCATCAAGTCTGCTGCATTTTGAAAACATGACATTTTAAGGCCATCAGACAACAAGAACACATATGTGCAATTCAGAGTACAGTAAGGGTACAGTAAGGGTAGACATAAAATATAAACCTCACTAGATTAAGAAACAGGTTCTCATGTGTTTGGAAAGATGAGTTCTCTCAATCGTAAAAAAAAATGTGGATGATCGGGAACAAAGATTTGACGTGAGTTCACAATATGCCTTGAAATGAATTCCTTGATACAGGATGAAAATGTTCTTTTTGGACGCCGGTGTAATAAGAGAAGTGGCCAGTTTGTTTCAATCCTTCATACTTGCGGATTATCGGCCACAACTGTTTGTAACAACAGCAAAAATAATAACGGGCATTTATAAGCACGCTTACACTGGGTACAACAGTGCTTAACAAGAAACCAGTATAGTAAGCAAACAAATATCTCAAGGCACTTATAATGGGAAAGACAGTTGGTCCTTAGCAATCAACCAATGAACGGGAAAGTTTTTAGATGTTTCTTGAAAACTTCCAGTGACTCCGAAGAACGGATTTGATGAGGGAGACAGTTCCAAAGGCGCGGGGCATGTGCGTTATAAACGGCAAGGTCCCCAGCAGCAGAATGCACCTTCGGAACCGCCAGGAGGGTTATTGTCTGAACCAGTGCGAGAGGCCAGGTCTTCCGGGATGGTATCCCTTGATGAGACTGGTAAGATATGCAGGAGCGGTATTGTGGACACAATTGTATAATGTGCCTGCTTGTGCATCGGGAGAACTTTGTGTATGGACCCACCGAATCTTTCCTGGTAATCACAATGTACTTGTGTAATGTGGGAATACATTGTTATTATATGTTAATCCAAACCACTACATGATGGATATCTTTCTCAAAAAAAAAAAAAAACCCTCAAAGACACAGAAACCGTGACAAGGTAATCCTAGGAAAATGTCCTGCACAAGAATATCTCAAGTACGATGTTCGCACTCCCTGAACAAAAGCTCCTGACGTTGGCGACACCCTTATCTGAAAGCAGTAGACTGCCTGAGCCTCTGCCTACTTAGAGAGACCATACCGACTGGATGAAACAGAATCACCTAAAATCACTGACAGGAAATGTGAATTGGACGACAGCAGAGGAAAAAACAACTCACTAGCCAGACAAGGGGGGGGGGGGGAGGGGACGCTACGGGAGAAGAAATATTTTGGCCCCAGAAAGATGAGATATGTGAAATCAATCACCAAAAGCGGTCAGATTAACGTTCAGGAAGAGCGGTTAGATTATAGAGATGTATAAGATGCAAAGATGATGGCTGAACAGAATGGGAGGGGGGGGGGGGATTGGACCAGTAAGCTGAATGTCAGGGTAGGGTCTTCCTAATTCCACGCCAGGCCCTGCAGGATTATCAATCATTTTCTCGTTTAAAGAAAAATCGGGGAGCATTTAGCGAGGCATTGTAATGCTGAAAACAGCCCTGCAGCGCAACTTGTTTAGTATTTACTTTCTAAAATGATTTTTTTATGGAAAGACTGGCTACAGAGATATGTCTTACCAGATGTGCAAATCAGAGTGCAACATCGAAGATTGTCAGCATGATGCATCCAGCACATTCATAAACAATTTGACACTTGGTCATCAAAAATTTGTGACAGACTTTTTTATTTATTTGTTTATTTTTTTCAAAGGATACATTTCTTCAAAGAAGTCTAGATGAGGCGGTTGAAGAATATCCAGCGCTCGTAGAACCTGCAAGAGACAAAGACAAAGAAAAATTGGATGATGAAAAAATCAAATCAAATCAAATGCGAGAAAATGTGTAGAACATGCTTGTTTGCCAAGAGTGCTCAGCACATATCTAATTTCACACTCGTGCGGTGTTTGATTCTTACGATTTTGGGGGTCAGTTCTCTAACAATTGATTTTATATCAACAATGAAAAGGCAAAAGCTGTTGGGTATAGACAAGTAGGAGCCAGTGAATTGAGCTTAATCTCCGAGGACCGCATCGGGCAAGGAGCAGCAGACAGCTCACGTGGGTATTCTTCACCAACGCCAACGTCATATAATGCGTAGGCCTATATAGGAAACTTTCCAGCCTCCAAGTACGAGAATGTGTGCACAGCATTCTTGCCTTCTCAAAGGTGGGTGTGCACACTGCAGCACGGAAACTAATTACTAGCCTACAAATTAGATGAATGTTTTGAAATGATAAATTTGATGCACAGTGGGGCATAAAATACCTACATGGACCATTGGCCAGTGTTAAGTAATTTTAGCACTTGCTCAGTAACCCCCCAAAACAGAACAAGTCTTGCAGTCTAGTGTAACGAAACCATTGTACGTAATAATAGTTTCTGAACATTTTCATTCCGTCATTCCAAACCTCCTCCTAAATATCCGAGCGTAAAAGAGATGATTTAGGTTGTGTAACAAATATTTCAGGTCCATTAAAAGTTCTCAACTACAAGACCTGTGGTCTAGCGACGATAGTCTTGAAATTTGAGGCCTAGTATACATTCAAACATATATCAGGTATGGTATTCTGCCCTTAGAAAAAAAGTACATGTAGGAACATTTTATTGAGTACAAGGGCTGACCGACATGTACATGTACATAAGGTATGGGACAGTGTATGTGGTTTTACAGACTTTGTAGGTTATTACATTTTTGCAGATTTTTTCAAGGGTACAAAACAAATTTTTAAATCAGAAATCAGATTAAATTACGAAGAATATTATGCTTGATGTATGACACATCGGAGACTACTGTATGTACCGTATTGTCCTGTGTATAAGATGCGGCTTATCTAACTTCCTAAGGTACAAAAACATCACTGCGGGTTATCTCACGCCTACGGTGCGCCTTCTCTGGTGTCGGTTGAAATCAAAGATGATGATTACTGTGTGAAATCTTACATTTATACCGTAAAATAATCCTTTAGCTCGTCCAGGGGTGATCCTCCCTGTTATTGTTTTATTAAATTTAAAACCTACACTTGTAGTAGTTTTGAGTATTAACGAGCTACATGTATTAAGACGAAAGTTTCCGAGGAACTGTGCATAGCGGACCATCTGTCAAAGGCGCAAACCAGCGACGACCCTTGCTGAACATGGCTTTAGCGAGCACACCAGTCTCCTAATATTTCCGTGAATTTCTTTTTGTAGAGCATGTGCAAATAAGTAGTCTTCAGTTCTCAAGTCGTTTACAAGCATGTTTTGTGTATAATGCACTATTATTTTTCTGTCAATAGAGGACGTATGCTCTCATTCTGTTGCGTCGTTGTGACGGCTAGCATTCATTGTTTCTTGCCTGTATTGTAACATGCAAGACTAGCAGCCTGTTTATTGGAAACGATGAGACCATGTGTCTGTGTCCGTGCCCTTGGTGATTCTGAGTTGTGTGGAAAAAAATCACACACGATAACATATTTTTTTTGACTTAAAAAAAAACAACCCATTGAACCTTACAGTTCTATGAATGGGAAATTTTCCTTTCCGTTCAGGAAACTGAAACTGTTCCAAACCTACTCTCTATGTTATGATTTGAAGAACCAGAGAACTGATTGGTTTTATTCTGGAAATTTAATATTAATTATCTTTCAATGTGAAAGGGAAAATCACACAACAGACTCCTCACTATTATTCTAAACACAGAGCCTGTTAAAACTTACAAACTGCACAGTATGTATGTAGCAGCAGATGGGAATGAATTATTCGGACTGAAATTGTCCACATCTGTGTAAGTCGCACTTGTTCCTACACCAGTGCACACACAACATTGAATGCAGCCCCAGGGCTGCCTACATAATGTGCTTCATGTGAACTTGCCATTCATTTATTTTTTTTTGTTCCTTTTGAAAATTTGTTTGTTTTGTTTTAGGTAAGAATATGAAAATGGAGAGTAAAGAGTAAGAATTTAATTGATAACGTGAGTGTTATATTTGCATTGGGAATTAAACCCAAAGTGGAAGGCAGCATTTTAATGCAGAAGTTTCTGCAGATTCAAAAGTATGTATAATTGTGGTGACGTTGAAATCGAGGACGTGGAACAAAAGGAACAATTGGTTCATGATTGATACCACAAAGGAAAACAATGGACTCCATGTTTTTCAGGACAAAGAGTTGAACGTAAGAAAGTCCGCGATTGGAGGCCATTACACACTTAGGTGTTTTAACGCTATACAAAATGTGGACCGGAGAACAAAGGAGGTCCACATAATGTAGGGACTTGAAACACTATGTGGGCGTACACATGTCCACATTTTTTTGTTTACAGTGTTGAAGAATAGGGTTTTCCTTAAGTGTATCCGTAAGGGTGATTTCACATTCATTACCTTATGGAGACCGAGAACAAAACAGAAAAGGGAAACCAAAGGGTCTCCATAGGGGAATTCTAAAGACTGGGTTGCTCCACAAGGAATTTTGTGTACTAAGTCTATGGGAGGTTCTTAACTACAGGGACAAAGGAAAGAACAAAAGATGTCTCCACAGGGATGCAAACAAATAGAATGTGTGGGCACACCCAACGCCCCAAAACACAACTGAAAAATGGACACAACAAGAGAATTCTTAGTTCAACGTGAACCCCACAGGGGAATTCTTCAGAAAAGGGAATAATAGAACAACAATTTAGCAGGACCCCACAAGCTACCATCCGTATGGGTGGGTGTGGTGTGTGTGTGTGTGTGTGTCCAACACACGCCAACTTACGGGGTACTTTTAACAATGGAACAATGCTACCCCACAAGGTTGTCTTTGTTCTAGTGGTACCCCACAGAGAATTTCTTCAGAAAAGGGAATAATAGAACAACAATGGAGGTACCCCGTAACTGCCATAAGGCCGAGCAGCCAACATTTGCATCTTGCAATCAGTGAGACTTTGTACAACAATCAGGGAGAAGCTTACAAATTACATTCAACATACAATGTAATTGGGAACAAGTTTCCATAATCAGGGAGCTTTTCAAATTTTGTTCATCCGAACATGGAAAGATTGGTTTATTTTCTGCAGAACCAGGGAGAGTTGGCAGCTCTAGTAAGGGGGTATGTGTGTGTGCACAGTCAGTACTTACACTGGATTCACATTACCGAGTCACTCATCTGCTTATAAATACATTGTAAGAACCGCCTGCATTAGCATGCTATTTGCTTCGCTTTCATAAAGCAATGGTTATGAAGTAAAAAAACAGTGCTTAAAGATGATATCGTCTTACAGGCTTCATGGAACTGGCCCTAAGGAGAAAGACTATGGAGATTTTACGAAAAATTCAGGTTGGTACAAACATGTACAATCGTGTACATGTACATGTATGAATTCAGCCATTTATGAGAAATCCAGGTATTGTACATCACCCAAGTTGATCAACCTTGGCTTTGATTAATTTACTTGGTTCAAAAAAACCAATTTTAGATATCGGGCGTCCTTGGGGCAAGAATCTCCAAGGAACCACTATACGATAGTATTTATACTTCATGTACCCGCTCTAGACCTTGGTCTATTTGCAGGCGACTGACTTTAATTTTTCTTGCATTGCACTCGGCGATGTATTTTCAAAAAATCAAGATCGAGATTTTTCTTACATTTGTAAAAAATGAAAGACACTGCTCCATTACGCCACATGTTTCAAATATTACTAGTAAAATACCACAATTTGTCTTCACTATTCATTTGCAGTATCTACGATGAGTGGATTGCAAAGTTTCACCACTAACGGCCACCGTTGCATTATCACCTCAGACCCCCCTTCCTCACCCGGAAAAAAAAAAAAATTGAAATAAAAAAATGTGGAAACATAAAATTATAACAAAATGCATTTTATAAAGAATGGAAATGGTGAACTCTGGATGGCCATTCTCTTTCAAAGCTTCTCCTTTTTTTTCAACCAACATTTGTGATTCAAACCAGGGCAGGAATGCATACTTCTTAATTTAAGAGGGGAACACCATTTCAAGTGGGCAATCACTGGGAATCCAACATGGCCACTTGACACTCCGATGGTCCTCTTCAACCCAATACCCTCTAAATCCAGACAAGAAAATGCAAATCTTCACTTTTCTCCACCACACGAAAATGACCCTTTTTTCTCCTCTTCTATCTCTCTCTCTATCTCCCTAGACCCTTGCACGAGTATAGACGCCTTCTTACAGTCTTATTTGAATACATGTACAGTAGGAGGCCAACAAAATGGTATTAAAGGTAAAGGTCACTGTTTGGTAATAACCCTGTGTAAAAGTGTGTAGTTTTTTTTCTTCTGAAAGCCTACTTGTTATAAAGATGGTAATGGTCGTATTCATCTTGCGGAATTATTGCCCTCTGAAATGCCCGCCGTTGATTAGAAATTAACAAAAACATTTGAATCTGAGAAACGATTCGCGCATGAATCGTTTCTCAGGTTACTGAGGGTTGGTGTTCGTTTGCGAACGCTGCAACCAGAGAAGTGCTTGGTACCTGCTGTCACCTCGCTAAATGAGGATGGATTCTACGTTCTTGTAAAAAGACCCCGACAGTTTGGTTGTCGTTTTCTCAACAAGTATACACTGTTTTCAGCTGAAAATTTCACATGTGACTTTCGTTGTTTCTTATTTGATAATTTTGCTGATTGATCAGCATTACGTTGATAAAAACCAAGCAATGACCACACCTTTAAGGTTATCAGGAAAAATTTCAAGATACATTGATTTGGTTATCATTTCAAGAAAATACTCCCATCCCTTAACTGAATAAAAAAAAAATACACCAACAAATAAAACAACACAACAACAAACATCTAGGATTCCCTACCAATACTCTACACTTCTAACTGACCTTTCAATCACTTATTAAAACATTGCAGCATTTCAATATTTTTCAGGGAACAATTTCGTCCAGCAATAATATAGCAAGAATGTTAAGACTGAACATGTTTTGTGCATACTATTGAGTAGCAAATGATGTTTTTCGAGTAGCACCTGATACATTTTGTGTAGCATTTTGCTCAGCTAAACAAGGGAAATCATTCAGCGTTTTTTTTTCCTCAGGAATGTTTTGCCTTTTCACAATAAAAGTTTACACTACAATGTTGCCGGACCAATTTTTCTGCACAAATATCTTCAGACCCCATTCTCTGAGCAAACTGCTGTATCAAACCTTTAAAAGCATGTTTCATGTCCTTCCTTAAAGAATGACAACACTTAATTGCAGATCTAAGCAATTCAGGATTTCTATCTACTCTCTGTTTCCGTGAAATCAAGCCGTCTAATTCCCCCGGGGATAACCAGCTACCTCTTCCACAAGAAGACTGAATGATCGCCAGGGGATATTTGAAGATGTTTTCTTAGAGAAACACCTCCCGATTCCAGTAAAATTTGTGGTATGTTGGTTTGGGGGGGGGGGGGGAGGTAGATGAATAAAGTGATTGGCAGTATCGAATGGACAATAATGAGCTAAAAATCTGAATGTCATAACCATACGTATACTGTGATTCCAAACTGATGAGGTCTAGTGGTGTGATGGTAACAAAATTGTAACACATGGTTCTTGCCAGAATATCTTCAACGCAATGTCTGATGGATTGGAATGGCAAAAACAGGTGTCTGAATTTCTCAATGACATGTAAAATGAACAGGGATTTTCAAAATTCAAATTAAGGAATCCCAGAGACCAAAACCCTCTGGCTAAAGCCACAAACCACCGCTCAGGCTAGTATCACTGGCAAAGGGGTCACAGAGGTCAGTGACCGGTCAGCGTGAAAACTGAAACCCTGTGCGGGAATGATTATCGCAGCTACTGGCCTGGCAGTGGAATTCATTTGAAGACTATTCAAGGAATTTTACGTTTATTTCTCAGGCCTTTAATTAATCATTGAAAACACAGAGGCAGCAGAGCCAATTGAAGATTGTCTCTGTGTCTCTAGTCTTTGTCTCGGCCGTCCCTTAAAATATTTCAATAGAGATATATTTCATTTATTTCATTCCTTTTCTTACAAATGAAATTTCTTTGAATCTTCCGGAAGAAGCTCCCAGACCCTAGTGCAATTAAATACACGCAGCGTTGCCCTTTAAAATAGAACATATACATTTTCCGAGTAGGATTTAAAGTTTTATTTAGCAGGAACGGGCTACCAGCCAAAATGGCATCTGATGAACAGAATATTTAATTTCCTCCAGACCGGTTCCCCGCCAAATGTTGTGGAGTAAGATTCAGGCTTAAAGCAGCACTCTCTGCTCAGGGATTCTACCCTAGCGGGTCCTTGACGTTACATATTAAACAACATTTCATCACACTGTAATAAATATGACGCAGGCTGTAAGTTAATTAAAGAGTATAAATCAGTTTTAATATTAGTACGTGCTGGGTAATAACATCTTCCTGGTGCAAGATTAACAAATTGTTTTGTGCATTTTTATTTATTTATTTATTTATTTTATTTTATTTTTTCATCCAAGCAATTTTTGTAGCCGAAAAAGAATATGTATCTTTTGAGGGTAAATTTCTGATTGAGGAAGCAGGAGGTACTCACATTATCATGATTAAAGAAAAAGAGCATCTTGAGTTCCCGATAGACTCTCTTGCATGAGATGAGGTTCTGGAAGACATGGGGCATCTTCTTGAGAGCCACCCGCTTACCGTCTCGCGGATCTGTCACCGACCTACAGAGGGTGGAGAAAAAAACAAACAGAACAAAATTGAGAAATGGCTGACTGCTTTCTATTTGATTTTTGGTAGTTTATTTTGAGAGCAGCGCAAGCCAAGAAGCAAGATATTGGCGAGACGCATTGTAGGCATGTATAGTGGTCCAACAACATGGCGTCCCACCCCCCCCCCCCAATTTCCCAATTTATATAATTAGAGATGATTTAAAACCCGGTTTGGGGTAATCCACCAAAGCTGTGTACATAACGAGTTTGGCTGGTGATTGGTGTTTGGTGTTTTTCTTACCACTCAATAACAATTTCCTAGCAGAATTATTTACACTGAATAACTCATACTGTATCAGCTAGAAAAAGGTTTTCTTAGTTAATTTTTTGGAGAATATTATTAGAGCTACATTGTGAAGTAATCGCAGTAAGTACGGAGTTAACAACAGGTTTTTCTTTTCTTTTCAAGCCTGCAGGGCTGCATGTATTCAAATGGATTTGGAAACCTTAGTTTAGATATTTTGGTGCCAATAGCAAAACATGGCTGCTGTCAGAAATTAGGTTGTTGAAATTTGTCTGAACTTTCTGCTCAGGAAAGACTTTATTATATATTTAAAAAAAAACAACTACAGAGATTTCCAGGCTGAAACACTGTGCCTGACTGCACTGCCTTTCATGACTGCATAATGAAGCTCCGTGCCAGAATAAAAGGATATAAACTTTCCCTGGATTGTACAATGGCTTCAGTACTCTCTGTGCAGGAACGTCAAGCCAAACCCGAGTAACGGAACTACTAGTACGGTACAAGTGTTATTTTTCTGGGCATACATGCTATTTGATTTGATGCAGGAAGCGTATGTATTACATAAATCATACATACATGTAATGGCTGGGTAGGAAAGTTTATGCTGTTCCCATGGGAAATGTCACCTATTGCATACATGTAGGCCTATCATCAGTAATCACCCATTTTTTATGGAGGTAATTGTTTGATTTTGTCTTATATTTCCTAAACGCTTTTGTTCTTGTATTTTTCCCCTTTAACTTTCCACTTCTTATTCTGAACTATCACTAGATGTAAAACTCCTGTCTGCACTAATTACTATAGAACATTAGTTAATAAATTAAAACAGTGAAGAAAATGTACATGTGTGTACCAAATAGCCTAATATACAAAATACACAACTAACACAAAAATTCCTGTGTTCTGTGGCACTGGCATCCACCAAATAGAAAACAAATTTAGTCAGGAAATTAATTTTGCTCATACTGATGAGTGCCGAACAACGCATTCACTCTGCCAAGCTATAATATGTAAAAATTGTGATTTCTATTTATGCCATGTGAGATTACTCGTAGCGTCGAGGGGGGCTTTAGTTTGATGCTCAATTATACACTGAATTATACGCCAACGCTCCAGAGATCGCTTGCCGTCACAATGAGATACGCAGTGCGCACAGGTAAATCCTTCAGGTGCATTGTTTTACAATGCTCAATCCCCATTAGCCTATAAGAGACCAGACCACCCTATGGATGGATGTATACACTGTCTTGCCATAGGGTATTCACGTGGACTGGGCTGGCTGGGGGGGTGGAGGAGGGAGTGCATGAAGATGAACCGTGCTCTCACGTATTGTAGGTGTGTAGACTGTAGACGCCCACTTGGTGACAACTCTTGCATCATGAACAGATTTACATCATTTTTGCCATTTACATGTACCAAATTTGGCATACATTTATTCCTTATAAAGGCAAATATATAGTGAAATTGTTTTACATGAGTTCCTTGAAATTGATGACGGATAGTGCTTCAAAAAGAAAGACAGGAAAAAAGAATAGGAGGATCTTGTTCACGCTGGAATCCATTGTTTATGGGTTTCAAATGAATCATGTTGCCCTAACATTCCATGCTCAACACAACATTGATCAAGTTTGATGTGTGTGCAAATTAAAGATAAAGCTCCAGGGAATAATTTCATCCAACAAAATATATCTAGACTGAACATATTTTGAATGCACATTGACTTGAATGCTAACACTGAGCAGCAAGTGTTGAATTTTGAGTAGCATTTTCTAACACTGTACAAAGACAAAAACCCATTCACTGCACTCAACTACTGTTTGAATAACATAAAAATGGTCCCAACTTAGTGCTGACCGAACTCCTACATGTAGGTCCCCTTCACATGATGATTTTGTGTACATCCCCAGTCAAAACTTCAGCTTGCTGAAGATTCTGTCGTAGGTCCAGATCTTCGACAAAATTTAGCAGTGTCTGAGAAGATTTCCCAAAGGATCTTGGACAGTCCAAACACTGTTGTCCTTTCACACGAAGTGCACTTTGTAAAACTTCACAACCGTGCTTAAATTAACCAAGGGACCCCTGCTAAATTGCTGTCTTGTGAAAAGGGCATAGTGTTGAGTCAAAGGCAGTGACAATTTATTGAAATCAAATTCGTTAGTGATGCATCATGCAATTAAAATGACACAGTACTAAACACCACCCCAAACTCTTCAAAATACGACAGCATTTTAATTTGCCGCTGCTGAACTGAGGAAAACCTGCACAAGTACGTTGATCACACGCTTTACATGGGATCAGGCATACCACCACTAATAATAAAAGTCATTGTAAATCTCTCGTGGGGGGTCTACACATGTACATTGTAGGCCAGGGTTAACTTTAATATTACATAAAACCAACACTTCATAATTTTATAATTTTGTGTCCTTCAGAATGTCAGTATAGAGTCTGGAATATATGCTTCCCCCTTTTTTTTTTTGGGGGGGGGGCGCATGAAAACACTGTTAAAACTTCAAATGAAGTTTACACAACGCCTTAAAATGATTTTGACAGCATGGTATACCATATTTAGGGATGGTTATCCTTGGATTAAAGTGCTTTGTTGTTTAAATTGGATAATTAATATATGCTTTTTGTGGAGGATTTAGAAAAAAACATTATTTGGGGGCAAAACCCCACTTTTGCATAGGGAGAACCCCCATGGTAAAGTTAAGTATGTAAACTGTTCTATGTTTTATGTATCAGGCTTGATACTTCACAAAGGCAACTGAGGCACTTGCCTTCGTGACCCCTGGTCATTGCCTTCGTGACCCCTGGTCATTGCCTTCGTGCCCCCTGGTCAGTGCCTTCATGCCCCCTGGTCAGTGCCTTCTTCATGCCCCCTGGTCAGTGCCTTCTTCATGCCCCCTGGTCATTATTGCCCTCTGTCTTGGTGTCCCTTTAAATCTTTCCGTACAATTTGTCATTTCCCTAAAAGTGGTGCCCTTTACCAAGGGAAAACTCCTTGCCCTTACAAGAATGAAGTACTGGGGCATGTTGTACATAATGGCCTCCATGCCCCTAGTCAGTGCCTTGGTGACCTTTGAAAGGTTCCAGTTTCATATTACTCTGAGGCCTTTTATCAATGACTAAAAACTGCCTCACCCTAACAAAAAACAAAGTACATTGTGTGTGTGCTGTAGTAAGCCTGGAATACCCACAGTAGCTTTTATGTAAGGTTACTCCAAACTTCTGCATCCAAGTCACAGCGAACGACCGGACATAAAAAGCAAACACAAAGATCATGAATGATGACCTGTTTTTTTTCTTCAAATATCAAAACAAACCTAAACTGTAGTGTAGTCACACACACACACTTAGGCACAGGTTCAATGTGTCAATCTAGTGTACCCAGACACGTGTCAACATAAAATAGCCCAGTATTCCTAATATCACCTGACAGGTTTTGAAATACTCTAGATTCCAATGAATTAAAATGTTTCATCTTCATCATATTACAATGCCGTAACGCAGAGGGGTCCAAGGTAATTTTTGTGCAGAGACTTGCACGATGGATGGCCAACATGTGTACATCATACAATACTGGTTTAATCAGCCACCATGGTTTTGGCCTGCCTGGCCTAGACCTGACCCCAAAGCTGGGTCGAGGTAAGATGCGTTCATTCATATTGTTCGTCGTCAAAAAAAAAGCATCCACCGCAAGATGACCCCGGGATTAGATAGTGCTTTCTAGTACTTGCAACATGGAACATAGTCCGAGTTAATTACAGTCCAATAATGCCGAGTCAATGTTTGATTACCACCAAACCTTGAAACGGTTGTTCTGCACACATTGTCTGGTAGATGTACTATGGGGCTTCGTGGGCGCTTCGCACTCGGGTATCGAATTGTAATGATTAATCGGAGCGTGGAGGACTGACCGAGTGGGGAGGAAATACTACACAAACATTTAATTATTTATTGTAGTGGCAAGGATTGGTTATCAATTACACTCAACTTGGAAACAATTGGTGTTTTTTTTTTGGAATACAGATTCATACGAATGATGAACTTTGCATGGCCTAGATGTTCGGGGGGAAAAAACTAGTTCATCTAAATGAAATGACTGTACCACATGTGTGGCCGAGCTGTAAGTTTCATCTTTATTTTGAACAAGCGGCAACTGTTGTCTCTATCTTCTTTAACTTTGCATCTTATTTAATTTCTCGTTTATTTATTTATTTTTTTTAAAGGGGAAGACTAGAGAAATTATGACAATCCATAAATCAGTTTAGAATACATGTTAAATGTTTTTTCTTTGCAAAGGAACAGCAAGAAAACTCATACATGTAAGGACACAAAGATCTGTTTAACACATCTAGTGTTTTCAGCTTTCGGCGACTATGGCTTCTAGCTAAGGGGCTGAACACCTAAAACATACCACTGAATTGGTACATGTAGGTCAATTGACTAGTTTTTTTACCCTGTGACTTTTGTGAGGTCGCAATGTATTATTCAAGCTCTACAGCATCAAATATGTAATTTGGCATGAGGTTTGCTTTTCATGCTTGAACTTGATCTTTGGCTGTTCGACATGTACATGTAGACATTAGACAATTAATGTAACCTTCCTGAATCTGCCACAATCAACTGGCAGATTTGAATGACTTTGAGGAATTTATATAAAAGACAGTTTGGCATTCACCTAGATAAAACATTAGGCCTAATGAGGGCATTGGGGATCCTAAATGTTTCATAGATTTTGAAGGATTGAGGCAGCAGGCATCCTACCAGCCTCATTCCCAGGGGTGATCGATCTCACTACACCAGTTTTTTCTCCCAGCATGCCTTGCTCACTCACAAAGCCTGTAGCCAATCCACTCAATACGCACTAGTAGGGTGGCCAGCAAAAGAGCATCAAGTCATAGAGCAACCAGGTCCCCTCTCATTCTCCTTTGATCTTGTAAAATGTCAGATTAGGGTGACCGTGTATAAGTGGGATCGTTTCAGACTAACTTGCATTTGGACATGTGCGTACTAAGCACCATGCAAGTGCTCAAAAGTTTGTAACAAGTGTGTGCGCACAGTGCGCATAGCAAGTTTCGGGAGCCAATCAAACATTGTTTCAGAGGATCCCTACCAGGGGTTCAATATGAGAGATATCCATACAGTGCGCTGCCCATGGTAGTGAGGCTGGAATCCTACAGATTATCATGCATTCACTTCTACTCCTCCATTCTGTGCTCGGTTGATTTTGGATCAGTGAGGCTGTTTCCTGCATGGAGTATCTGGAGGGGTAGCAAGCTCAAGCCCCGGAATTTCACCGAGACCACGGCCTTGGTGTCCCTTTAAATGTTTTCCACAGGCTTTGAGATTTTCCATTGGAAGTGCTCTTTGCATGCTAATTAGAAATGGCCTTGTCCTCTCAAGGATAGCTACTTGTACACGTACATCACATTCATTATGTTCTTGCAGTACAATGGGTACACATTGCTCTGGGTTCTTTCAACTTGAACAGAACTGTGCACATTTTGTTCCTGGGTACAAACAGATTTAACCAAAGAGTGTTTGCGCATTGCACATAGCACAGTGCAGTACAATACACCATGTACCAAGGTCCTCCATGGTTGCACTGTATCCTTTCATAAGAATAGAAATTACACCACTGACCCCTTTTACACTATGCAGAAGAGACAGAGCCACTGTCCAGTTTTAAAGCCTGATCCTGTAGTACCCTTAATCTAGGTGTGAAGCCACACAACAACAACAACAACAAAACTGCCTGGGAAATTTTCCTCACACCTGGGGCCAGCAAACACTGTGTCACTGTGCAAGTCTTGCCCAAGTGGCTAAGTTCAATATTTACGTTATTGGGTCCCCAGTATTGGTGAACAATGCCCCCATCAGTCATGGTGGGCTTATTCTCAAAGGCTTGGGACTAAACAACAAAAAGTTAATTCTTAGTCTCTTTTCTGAGGCTCACACTTTGCTCTGGTGCTGGCTCAGCTTCTTTTTCATGTTAATTGCAGCACTAAATGTTGTAGGACTTAGATACACTGAACAATGTAGACAATTGTAAGTTTTGTGCCTGGTCTTGAAAAACCTTTCCAAGGCATCTTGCATTGTATTATCATGGAGGAAGGAAATAAACCACTTTTCAAATCAATAGCTCTTTTGTGTCCTTCATGTACTTCGTTCACAGTGTCAGCCAAATTTTAGCCTTTAATTTACACCACAGGTAATTTGGGTTGGTTAAGCAGAAAAGCTGTTCCCAACAGCAACTGTTTTTGTTTCCATATTTACGATTTTGATTCTAATTTGGATCAAACTCCCACTCTACTTTTTAGTTTAGGGGCTTTTTTCCCCCCTGCATAAAATGTGGGTCTAGTAAAGTCTGTTGACCCAAATCAACTGACGACATCACACGCGACAACTCTTGGTTCTGCCATTTTGGTTATGTCATACTGGGAGTCTAATTCCATGTGTGTTACTGTGCAGTGTGCATGTGTGCACGGTAAAGACTCACGGTCTTTTCACGCAAAATGGCTGACCACGGACAGACAGAAGTTGTGTGTGACATCAAAATTCAAAGCATGGTACAAACACGTCATAAAACCAAACAAAAAGTACAATCAGGTAAAGCTGCATAAATTTACATCTCAACAGGCTGCCATACTGTGCCATCAAATGTCAGGTTTTTATGTTTTACTCCACAAAGCCGCTCTTTGTGCCTGCCACATCGCCTACCAGAAGGCCATGCTTTTGAGCTCTTTGGCAAACATGACGTCATGAGTCACATAATTGTTACTTCAGATGCAGTTTGTACATGAAGCCTCTTGTGGTTAGAAGCATTAACACATGCCTCACAAGCTTTTCTCTGGGCTGACTAATGCTAAGGTAATTGGTGTTATATGGTTACATAACTTCGCACTTCAACTGAAATGCACTGTAACACCCAGTCACTACCAGCATGCATTTATAGGCCTTTGTTCCGAACAAACACAGGCTGCTGGCTAAGTGTAAAATATACACTTTAACTACCATTATTGGTATACACGTATGAAGACAAAAAGAAAAGAATCATGCAGATTTAACAATGAAGGAAAACAATCTTTCCAGACACATATGAATCAATAGTGTAATCAATAAGTCAATACTGTAAATAAGGTTCTATCATTCGTTCCATGCTTTGATTCTAATAGTTGAACTGTTGAAAAGTCACGAAGGTAATGTAAAAAAAAAGCAGGGGTTTTCAATCCCAACCATGTTTCCTGTTTTCTTGAAGATCAGGAAACATAAACACTATCAAGATCACATGATTTCTCAGAAACTTTATTTCCTCCACTTCATTTGTGTTCCTTTTACCATCATGATCTTGATAAAGCTGGGGTTTTACCTCAAAAAAATCATCATACATAGTTGCACATTACTAAATGAAAGTAAAAATGACAGTGTAGAACATTTCGGGAAGATTTTCCTGCTAATTGTCCAGCTAGCAATCTACAATCTTTCGTTGGGAATGTCAACGGGAATTAGCTCAAATAGAATCCGGGGGGGATTCACAAGGGAAATGGATAGATCCAACAGGTACATTTGTTCAAATTTACCTTCTGGCTCTATCAAGAACAGGAATGCCCTCAAGCTGGGCAAATTACACCGCACAACAAAATCGCCAAGGTAGGAGTAAAACGCCAACGGTATTGTGCATTAAAACCTTGTCACCCCATTCATTCTCTCCTCTTTCCTACAAAGTGTATCCATCAATGATCTACAAGTGGACACGCGCATTGAGTTACATAGAGCAAGAACGGTCCATGCTCTACGCTAGTTAAGAGTATGACATTTCTGCACACTTTACCTAAATTAAGTACAGTGCCCTCTTTGCTCTACAACAATTCCCAATTTTTTTGACATTTATTTGAAGGACCTGCCCCAGATCTCTGAATTGCATATTTCCCAGGCCAGCTCGGCAAAACTTTCCTCTGTTAATTAATTAGCACCATTTCCTTGCTTTTTGCCTGCAACAAGTTGGTACCAGTAATGGAGCTGAGTCAGCCGACTACAAAGGACAGCGAGCGAGCTAGGATGAGGAGAGTGAAGGACACAGTCAAGCTTTACTGATGCAATTCAGTCATTGATGAACGAGCATCCCCAGCCCTGTGTGTGAATGCTTTGTTCTCCGTTCTTCCACGGAGTGGAGGTTCTTCCTTCTAGCTGTAAAATGAAACCCCACCCTAATTTATACACAGCTACATGTATTTAGCTACATTCCCTCACATGTGACCAGTCTTGCGATTGTGAGAATTTGGTTGTCTAGCGCTGTAATTGCTGACCAATCTTTATCATGATGCCGTTACTTTGACTTTCTCCCAGTCAAATCAATGAAACCAAACTAGGGTTGGATGGACAAATTAGTCTGGCCCCTATTTTGCATTTTGAGAACCAGTATTCATAATTGCTAATGCAGATGGGAGGCATGACAGCTTGAGTAAAACAATTAAGTGCAACATTGGGACATGAACAATGAGGGTGTACTGTGCAAGATATTTAGAATGGAATGAACAATAACATTTTGACATTGTTAAACTGTAAAGATGATGACTGATTTACGACAGATACATTAGCAAGCAATGTTGAGAACAAATTACCAAAAGGTGACAATAAATACTAGATTAATGCCATAGGACCCATCACATCTCTCTTCGGGAGAATGCTCTACCGAAGCACCGAGTAAATAATGCAGAGTTGGATTTTTAAGCTACATGTGTTTTTTAATGGTTTAAAGGTACATGTAGTGTCCATTTACTGTCCAAATGAGTTCGGCGCCATGGGTGGCTCTCAACAGATTTTATGTCCATGTCTGTCAATTCGACACTCTTTACACTGGTGAAAACTGATTTGATTTTGGGGCAGCATCACAGGATAGAATCGGTGACTTTAGTTTTACAATCACACTGTGCTTGATGAAGTTAAGAGCAAATTCAATATAAATGTATTATTGCATAACTATGTTCTTTCCTTGGGGAAAGAGCGATTGCTTTTCTTTATGAATTATTGTCTTTTCTTCCGCAAAGTTTCCCCAGCATTCATTCAAACTAACTCATGTAATCGTTTGTGCACAATTTTCGGGAACATTAGAGCAGTGTTAAAAATCTGTTTCTTTCTTTGAAGAAAATCAATCCTAAGGTTTTCTCTACAAAGTACAAGCCAGATGAGATGGCAACTCATTTTAAGTACATGTATGCGATTCATTCAAACAACAATATGATACACTGTGACACACCTTTGAAAACTTTCTATTATTTTGTTTAATTTTTTTTCAAGTTACACTGTTACCCAAATCCAGAAAACATATCAAACTGTTAAAGTTTTTCTAAAATGGAAGCTGTCTTGCTTTTGAATGGACAGTCACTGAGGGACATGCATGCCTAAAAGATGTCCTACCGCAATCTTCGACTGATACTCATTTGTTTCTTTTAGGGTTTTATTTTTTCAATTTTGTTTTTCTTTTAAAGAAAAGTTATGTCTGAAAAGATCAACTCATAGGAGTGTGGTTTTGCGTAGGCTGGGGACCAGACTGGTTAGACCGTAATGGGTACATTCATTGTAGGAGTTAACACAACAATAAACAACCACTGGAATGACAAAGGATGCCAAATGATTCATCATCATTGGTGACCAGAGCAGTGGGCTACAGCTACGCTTCCATTCTAAAGTACATGTGTGTACTTCCTGGCTATTTTTACCTCTTTTGTTGGGTCATGGCTCTGGGTACAGAACATTTGGGAACATTTTGCAATCACTTACTCTATGTTACCATTCTTCAAATAGTATAAATTTATAACCATGTTTTAAAAGAGACGCATAAAAGTTTATGATCATTTCTTGTGTAAATTTGTAGCCCTCTGCTAGGGTCAAAATGTGAAGCATATGTTGGCATTTATGTGTGGTACCAAGTCAATATAGTTATTTTAGCAGTTTTTAAAATAGTTTGTTTTCATAATTTTTCGTTAACAAAATATAGTAAAATAAGTTCTCAAGTATTTTTCTTTAAAGGTATTTTTGTGTGTAAGTGTGTTCTTTTTGGAGGTTTTCTGTTTGTTTGTTTGTTTGTTTGTTTGTTTTTGTTTGTTTGTATTAACACAGACAGTCCCATGTTATTAATTGTAACTTTATTCAATTAACCTCAGATTAATGACTGTCAGTTAACCATGGTTTAAAAATTGCCTTTCTCCCAGTTTAAATATAGTTTATTTAAACTATTGTACTATTGTCTTTGCTGCACAAATTGGCTAGATTTCATATTTTTCAAACCACCTGAAATGAATTTGGACTGGACGATCAAATTATTTTAAATTTAAATTGATACTTTGATAGAATGTTTCCAAATTATACAATAAAAAGTGATGTTTCAGTTTTAAAGCATTCCTTATTGGCTTAATTGTATATTATTGTTTTTAGAATATCTTACAATTACAAAAAGTTTTTAAAATAGCAATATTACTTATATTAAAAAAATGTCTCAACAAACGATCAGCTGCACGCACATAGCAAATACATGAGTAACACTGAGTGTTATTGTTTATATTCAGAACTAAAATATGTTACATCAACAAGTAGAATTTATAGGCTTTGATTTTAAATCAATATATTTCATCTAATTCAAGAATAACAGTTCTTTCTTTAAAAAATTCTACGTTTTCCTTGTCGCCTAAAAGCAGAAAAAACCCACAGTATCATGCAGTTCTTGTGTACGTGTGCGGATGAACAAAGGGCTTTAAATACGTGTACTGCATCGCGGCCTTTGCACGGACAAAGGCCAGGCGAAGGCCAGATAATTCGCGACCCGTTGAACATGCTCACGGAAAAAAAGATTTAGAATTTATGGAAAGCATGGGCATTTTGTTGAATATTTTGGGTTATTTTGCAAGATATACTTGTACAATTATGGTTGCTGATTAGTGTGAAATGTCAGTGCAAAAGACGAGTTGAAATGGTTAAAGATTATGGCCTCAACGGCTCCAGAGGAATGAATGAATGGAACGCAAATTACGGTCAGCTATGGCTTATCGGGCAGGGAGCAAATGAGAACAAAGAAAGCGTAGGCTAAACTCACCAAACCACGCCGAAAGCACCGTAACCAATCGGTCTATCCGGCTCAAAATCTCGCCTTGATAAACTCGAAGCTGTAGCAGCATTCTGGTAGAATGTCTGGGTTGCACTAAGAATGGCGTGATCTCGAGGGGTCCCCGTAAAAGCCATTTGTCTGGCCGCAATTCGCGACCCACAGACAGCCATCACACAGTCCTCAAAGCCCCCGCGTGCTGGCTGCTGGCTCCGGAGAACAGGCGCTGGGCGACGGCGGTCTGGCTGCTCTCTGTACGGTATTTTCACAAATCTTCCCGAATGACACGGGTACAAATACTAGGCTCGAAATGTCACTTTTGCTCCAAATGCATGGCTGTAGATTGCACAGGTTGTTGTGTGTTTCTTTGGCAGTGTATATCATAAATAAAACGGTGGCTTACGGCTGGCAAAAGTGGAAAAAATCTCGCCGGATTGGTGTAAAGACTTGGCGACCACTGATGCACCAGCCGTAGGCTGCCAGGCCTAGCATGCACACACACAGCGGCCGACGACACACAAAGCAATTTCTTATGCACGCAAATAATACGCACGAAGTGTACTCTATGAATATGGAACGAAAGTCATGCCTTGAGTACAAAGAGCGCATGAATATGGCGATATCTCGCGAGGATTCCCGAGACTTAATACATACACCGCTAGTGATCTCTGATGTTTGATGACAAAAATAAGTCAATTTTTTTTCAAACTTCCTTCCACTCCTCAGTACTCTGGTGAAGTGAATTAACTAAGTTAGTGATAAGTATAATTACTTCATTTTGATTATGTGTCTACAACCGTAACGCCCTGATCTTTTTTTATTCGAGAACATAAAATGAATTAACACTTTCATACCATTTAGGGCCTGTGGTTTATTCAAAATATCTGATGTATAGGTCTCATGGTGGAAAATTCCGCAAGACCACAGGGTTTGTAGCTCAAATTGTTTACCGACCCAAAATTTGTTTTGTAATACCAGACTCTACTTTATACATGGGAGGACCATTTTTACACAGTTACAGCATACATAAAGGACAGAACAGTGAGGTATTATTATTCAACTGAAAAGGGACCGCCTGACTTGTCTGGTCGTGACGCCGGGTCTACTGTCTGGCCAAACGCTTACTTAATCGCAGGCTTCGGGCCTGTGTGACCCGGTGCAAATGTCAGTTAAAAGTCGAACCCACTTGTCGGAACTTCTCCTTAAATATTGGCAGATAAATTTTTAGAAAGGTATTTTCAAATGGATTTAGGATGTATCACATTCAATTTTGTTTTCCAAACTGTTTAAATAAAAGATTAGTTAATTATCCTCTGCTCATGACGCATAATTCGGAATGAAACTTTTAGTCACTTCAACCGGGAGCTGAGTTATTCTAAAACTTGATAAATTAAAAAGAAAATTAAAATGAGGAAAGAATTACAAAATTTCTGGGTTTATAAAGCCGATATAATTCAAAAACCCAACAAGTGGTCTTCAACCAACTATATGCTTCAACTTTACTCGCGTTTTTATATTTTTTATTTACACCTAATTTGTTATTCTTCTTCTTTTTTTTCTTCAACTTGCTGGTGGTCTGGCCGACTTGACCCTGCTGGACCACAGGGGCCCGTCTTTATACTTCCGTCTGTTCATATCACAATACATGTTTTTGAAGCAGTAAAAAACCCGTATGCGTTTAAACAAACATCCGGTATAAACAAAATAAGGTCGCGGAAAAATATGTAGGCTTCCTGGTGTAATCTTTGGCCACCTGTGTCCCCCCGGTGGTGAGCGAGGAACAAGACCATCAATGAAAAGAAAATGTCAAAGGTCGAACCCCTTCTTGCATGGATGGATGGTCAATGGTTTTCAGGTGGAAGAACGCGATGGACAAAGTTGGAAAGCCGTCCCTCCGCCCCCTTTACCATAATGACCATCCCGACTCAGGGACTGTTGCCTGTCGTTTATTGAGCAATAAGTCATAATCATACATTAATTGAATAAATAAAAAACATACAAAAACTTGAGATATCTAACAAGGAACCCCCAAAATAGCTTACAATATGAATCTCAGAAATTGCAAAAGTTTCTGGAAATTTTAAGTAATTCGTCATATCATTTGAATGAAAAACTAATATAATTTTGATAGCACTTGTTCACTGTTAAAGTGCATCAATTCAACGGAGCTCTCTTTGTCAAATTTGAGGATTTCTATAGTGAGAAGGGTTATACAACTTCTACGTTTCGATCAGCATGCGCAGTGGTCTTCAAGGGAAAAACTAAAATTCTGCGTACTAGCAGCGCAAATTACCAGGTTTTACAAATTGTATTGGGGTTGTATTTTGTAATCTTGTTCCCAAGCTTGGCGCTATGCTGCATGATTTTACAAGGCCATCAGTGTGCATGATGTTGATAATATTAACCCAACAACCTTCTTTTTGTAAACAAGTAAACAGACCCTGGGCTTCGCTGGTGCGGGCAGAGTCTAAGACAGAGTTTCGAAAACGCCCGAAGACGTTGCTCACATCATGCTCACATCATAGAGCAGCTTTCTGTATGCTCATCACATGCATGATATTTTGCCCTCGAACAAAAAAGTCCGCAAATTTTATCGAGTACAAGAGCTGACCAATATGAAAAATTTGCTGATTTTTCTGACGACAAAAAAATCGGAAATCGATTAAAGTAGGTAGACTATCAAGCCGTGGTTTGTTTGGCGCTTTGGCTTGACCGCTAACATCGGTCAGTCTCCCGTCTCGCAGCCGCCGTTAACCGGTCGCGTTGACCGGTCAGCGCTATTGTGAAGTCGCCAAGCGCTAGATTGCCTGTTGTTCGATTAAGTACGGCCTTGGATGTACGATACGTACAATTGCATTGTTCATTATGTTGTTGTTGAAGGTAGTCGAATGACAGCTGCTATATAGGACACAATCTTTTTCTCTCCAAGTAAAATAATGAATCAACGCACAAGACAAAAACCTACACATCTGACGTTCGTTAAATTGGATACGATCATCGTCGTTTTTCCTCCGCTTCTACTTTTGGTAAAAAAAATATGATGAGATAATTGCACCAACCAGCCACAAAATGTACGGGAAGCTATAAAAATTAACACATCATTTATTATTTATGAATGATCACTGGAGCATGACGATGAATTATGTAGATTGTGTGTCGGGTGCCGTTCTAGATACAAAGCTATGAACGCGTTTGTTATTCTCAACATGAATTGAAACTTACATATGCAAACAAAAACATACAAGTAAAAAAAAAAACCTTTAGGCGCTAAACCCGCACCCTCCAAAAAAACAAACAACAACCCACCTCTGCTCTTAATGTTGGTTCTGACCTTTAACCTTTACTTAGCAAATGATAAAAAGAAAACAAACGCATTGTTTTCACCTTCCACAAAATGTGGTATCCCCCCCCCCCGAATGCAATATTATTCACAGTCAAACGTGAAATGGCTTAGAACTGTGGTGTAACTAGGCATTCCCATGGGGAGAGCCATGTTTTTTGTTTTGTTGGGGGTGTTGTTGCTGGGTTTTTTTTTTGGTGTTTGTTTTTTGGGGGGAGGCTATTTAATGTATGAAACCAATCATTAAATGTGCATTTTAAATCTCATTTGGGGTTGGGGCAGGGGTTCTGGGGGAGGGAGGGGGTATCTTCCCGGCCCCCTCTCTCTAGAAAGGGACAATTGTTTAAAATAAGCAACATTTCCCAAAATGGTTTTACGGATGCAGTAAAGTAAGCACTGCGTCTGGGATTTCAAGGGGACAACCCGTGTATAAAAATACATGTCTGTTGTGTGTTCCCCCCCCCCTCCCCTATGGTCCCTTTTGTGTCATCTTGTTTGGCTGCTTGACAGCTGCATGGTTGATTTGTTTGTTTGATGTCTCCAATGAAAGTGTGATTAATGTTGTTGTTGTTTTTTTCTTTTCATGCTGGAAACTGTTGAATTGAATTGGAATTCAATTGAGCAGTCCAGTGCACCAGCAGTCTCGTGCACCAGACTTGAGTTCCGGTGGCCGAGATATTTAATAGAACATGGGCTTTATATACCAGACTTCTGAGTGACTCACTGTGGTCGTGACACTTGGCCATAACTTGCTTCTCTTCATCCAGGTGTACAAATGGTCACCTGCAAGGTTTGGGGAGGGTGTCATCTGTAATCCTCACTGGCAAGTTTACATGAGGACCAGGAAGAAGTCCATTGGGACCAAGAAGGGTTTGCCCACAAATTCAGGCCTGATACTTCACAGAGGAAATGGAGGCAATTGTCTCCATTGCCCCTAGTTATTGCCCTGCTGCCCCTTGAAATGCGCCCTTTGGCAAGAAGAAAGCGCCTTGGTGCCCTTGCCCTTTCGGAAAACGAACCATCATGCATGAATATTATCGGTCATTGAACAAGTAAGCTTGCAGTTTCACATGTCCACACATATTTTAGCTATTGTGTAAAGGATTCCAATCAGTTTATGACTCGGGCTTGATTTTGAAGTCATGTGACCGATCTGTGCGGGCAGTGGCGAAACAGGTAGCAGAGGGAAAGCAATGAACTAGACAGCAAGACAAATTTGGAGGAATTTGTACTATTCCTCGGCTGTTTGAACTGGCATTTCCCTGTTAAGGGTGACCACTGAACCAGCCAGTGACATGTGTAAAATGAAACTGCAAATGACTATCAACTGTTTAAAAAAAGGTAAACAACTCTGTGAAATTAATTAAATAAAAACTACTTCATAAACCGATGGTTACAGTGCCCATACCAATTTATTCTGTAAATTTTCAACTGAATGTAGCAACTTCACAAAACGTCAATGATTGTAGTTTTAAAGAAACTTTAGCAAACCTACCTGAGAAAATTCATTGGGGAAAAAATATTTATCAGCAAAAAGGTATTTTGGGATCAAGAATTGCTTATCACAACAGGTATTCTGTTTAATTTAACTTAGCTTAGTCATTACCACTTTCTTTAAGACAAACAATTAGAATACTTGTTTGCTTAATTTGTAATTTTTTTTTCCACTACTGAGGCAAACCCACCCCCCAAACCCCCCCCCCCAAAAAAAAAAACAAACCCAAAAGCAAACAAATACAAATAAAATAATTCAATGCTTTAAATCTCAGTTTGTTAAAAAGGCTGACATATCTTTCATGTAATGGAGTAGGGCCCAATGTCATAAAGGTGAAAAGCACATAATATTCAGCTAAGCACCCAAAACTGCGTGATAAGCAAAATGGGTTACCAGCCAAAATTACCCCCAAAATGCACACAGCCAATGACTGGCAACCTTCTGAAAATGAACCCCGGTCTTGTGCAGGTATCAATAATTAATTGACAATTAACAGGTTTATCCAGAACAGACAGATCCGACGTGCTTCATTGAAGGAGATAACGAATAACAATCAGAAAATTGAAGCCAGGTACCCTTCAACTGTCACAAACAGAAACCAAACAATTCAGTATCTACGCAATCATTTGGACCAATTTTGTCTCCAATTAATCTTTTGAAAAAGACGACCTATTGAAATTTATAAACAGTTCTTGAGTTTTGCCAGAAGGCCTCTTTTCCCAAAAATATTTCACTCAGTATTCCTCTGGGAAGTAGTCAATTGGTTTCCTGAAGTCAAAAACTTCCTGAGGTTCCGAGAGAATGATTCCGCCATCTTCCATGGCCTTTATGAATGCTACCATCTGTAAAGAAGAAAATTAAACAAATGAATATAAGGAATGATTTCATTGCAAACTATTTAGACTAACCCTAACCCCCATTAGGGTCTCTCTACATACCCTGCCAAATACAACAGAATGCAACACAGTTGAAATGAGAACCATGCCAAATGCAACAAAATGCAATAAGGGATATTGTTGCAATGTGCAGGCATGCTGTTTGGGAAAGGACTGAGCAAGGGTGTTTGCCCTGCTAAATGCAACAGTATGCACATAAGTGTAGTGGTGACTTGTAACTGTTATTTAAATGTTTAACTATTATTATACAGTCTTTTGAATTTGATTTGAATTATGATTCTTACCTAATATTACATCATACTTTTCAATACTTTTCCCATAAAAAAATATTTTGAAATCCATTATAAGTTGTTCAGATACAATAGAAGCACCTAAACCTATATGAAGTCACTTCACTGCTAAATGCAACAAATTCAGTCAAAGAATGGCATCTGCGTTGACAGCCAAATGCAATAGATTACAACAACTATTACCATTTGGTGCATATTGTTGCATTTAGCATGGTTAGGGCTAAGCATGCACACTGAATGCTATTATTATTGAGTAGTAAAATGATGAGTTTTTGTGTAGCAACTGATTCTGTAGCATTTTGCTGTGCATTTGACCAAATTCACCTGACGTTATCAGCACAATATTCTTGGTTGTGCCATTTTAGGAGTCAATGTCCCCGTATGCCATACAGTGTAGTGCGCATTTTAAAGCACATTTGACTCTCAAAGAGGCAAGCATGTCGAGCGTAGCAGCGTGATGTTGATGCAAGGGGTAAATACGAGGCATTTAGTTCAATGAGATATCAGTAGACCTTTATCAAGATTTTCTCCTATTCATCTCAATGTAACCAAACCGAGGCTGGAAGGAAAAATAGTCTGGTTCCTTTTTGTATAATGAGCATCCATTACTGTTACTGGATACAGGGAACATTACCAAGATGGCAGCATGATAAAAGGTCTATAAGCCTTGCTTTTCTCAGTGTGAAAAAATTGAAAACAAATAACTTTGTAATCAAATTGTGCTGATTCCAGTTTACAAGTAAATATATTACGGTTAGGCCTGAGTGACTAGTGCGACTAGTGTCAAGGCTGTGACAATTGATTGCTATGTCTAGTTGCGACTGCCACTTTTCAACTACCCGGTTAACCGAGCCGCCACGACTACTGAAAAAATAGTTGCGACTAGTGTCGAGGTGGCGACTAATTGAAGTGTGACTAGTTGGATAGTGAATTTCACTGGTTGCCCAGGCCTAATTGTCGGTTGTCTGCTCTGATAGCTTGTTGCATCAAAAAAGTTGCTTATTGCAACGGCATCCATTGCAATGCATACTTCACATTTCAGCCTGAATTGAACAATCTTGCGCCTGTGGCACTGAACAATACTTGGTTTTGAAAATCGTCGCGACTAGTGTTGAAGTCGCGATTAATTGAAGCGTGACCAGTCAGGTAGTGAATTTTACTTGTTGCCCAGGCCTAATTGTCAGTTGTCTGCTCCGATATGTTGTTGCATCAAAAGAGTTGCTTACTAAAACGGCGTTCATTGCAATGCATATTTCACATTTCAGCCTGAATTTTATCGTCAATCTTTGGTGTTGGAAATAGTCGCAACTAGTGTTGAAGTGGCAACTAATTGATGCATGACCAGTCAGGTAGTGAATTGCCCAGGCCTAATTATGGTATTGACCCCATTGTACTGACGTCACACGTGGCTACTGTCTGCCATTTTAGGAGTCCAAATGCTTGTAACAGTTTTGGCGTGTGTTCAACTGCATGTGTGTCGCCTGAAATATGCACTGCAAAGTAACACATAAAGAATCCGACACAAGAAATAACACAACCGAGACTTATCGTGTGATGAGACCAGATGAATACGTACAAGACAAAAAAAGTGGGTACTGTGTTCGAAAAATGGAGTATGTGGTTTGCTGCCTGCCTCATTCTAAATACATTGTTGATACTTTTTCTTGCATCTTTAACCCATGAGTGACTTAATAAACAGATAACACTACTTAGCTCATTTATTTGCTGAGCAAATTATAAGCAGCAAGGCGTCAGTTGCAACAATGACATCGCCTTTTAAACCAACAACCTGTTTCTCGCTAAGCAAGACATTTCTATGCTAAGCAATTATTTGTTCTTATCATCTTGGCAATGTCTTGACACTACTACTCACTCTCTCAAACTGTAGCGTCTCCTCATCAATGGCCCAATGGAGGTTGCCGATACCAGACTCCAGGCACCTCAGGGCTAAGATGCGACCGATGTTCTCTGCTGCGGCAACATCAGACGTGCTGTACAGGGACTTCTTGATGGCCCACTCCTTGGTGGAGGCACTGATGACGATGCTGCCGTTGTAGTGCTGGACGTAGGCTTTGATGTGTCTATTGGACTTTTCAAAGTGTAACCTGTGTGGAGAAATTAGGAACTTGAAAAGTGAACATAAAAGTATAGGGGCCAATTTCATAGAGCTGCTTAAAGGGAAGGTATACATTTGGTAAAGACTCTGAAAATTAATGGCGATAAAAGTACAGCAGCTTTGGATAGTATAATGAATTTTTGAGAAACTTTTCACATTGAAGTATTGCGGTTATGGAAAAATATATCACATTACGGTCGTAACGCTTCTCAGATCGTGTATTCCTATAGGGAATATTCTTCCTGCGTGGAAATTTTTTATTCGCTCCGATTATTCGGCAATATCTTAAAAACGCGACCACCTTTTGAAGTGAAATTTTCACAGGTTAGTTTAAGTGTATATACCTACATTTATATAGGATTAAAACAATCAAACGGTTCCAAAAACCAAAGGTATACTTTGCTTTTAAGCCGAAAATATGGCTCAACAAATTTCTGCTTAGCTCAATTTCGCAGGAACCCATTCACATATTGTACATGGTATTTTGGCTGGTAACTTATTTCTGGTAACCACAATTGTTTCTTTTTGTGCTTAAGCAGCTCTATGAAATTGGGCCAAGAAAGAAAGGTAAGTCCAAGTCTGAATTGGCAGCCGTGGCTTAGGCTGGATCACCACGTTAACATAACTAAGCTGCCCTTAGTAACACCCTTAGTAACAACTGCAGCCAAAGCCAAAAAGCAGAACAAAGCCTATAACACTGGTCAAAGTTATCTCCTAATTTTGCCCCACAATTAAGTTTGAGTGCGTCATCAAGCAACTATGCAATACATCCGCTCGGTTACGTTTTGTTAGAAAAGGTGCTCAACTTTGAGTGTAATTAAAAAAGACTACGGTTTCATGTTTTCGCATTGTTGGTTTCTGGAACACTGATGATTTGTCTTTTCAAAGAGGATAACAAAAAAACAAAATAAATTTTTTCAACCCCCTATGTCATTCCGAATTGGACTGCTAATTGGTCAGTTTGAAGTCATAGTTACTATTGAGGCGGTAATTAAATTGTCCGTTTACCCATACGCTAAAGCCAATACACTGGATGTTACATCCCCCTGATCTCCACTGCCCATAGGCAAGCCTGACACTAAACAGAGGCAATTAATCATTGCCTTAGTGCCCCTTGAACAATATGAGTATAAAGTTACGTTTGCCCTTTGCTATCAGAGAAAACAGCCTTGCCATCACGACTGCTGGTCCAAAATATCAGAGCTCTCGGGCTCTTAATTGCTCGGCCACAACACACCAAAAGATTGTTGAGATTTGCTTTTTGATAAATGATGAATCTCAGCAGGTCCTCATGAGACTCTCATATTTAGGATTGGAAAAGTGGACATCCATGTCCCCTCCCCCCCAAAAAAAATAAAAGGACTGATTGTCATGTGTGTAATGTCAAATGAAACCCCCTTAAAACTCACTGGAAAACAGTACTTTGTTAACAATATTTCTCCCAATCTCAGTAAATAAAAATTCTTAATAAAAAATAGTGAATTTTTTCCTTGATGCGTTTGTTTGTAAAGGTTGGTCAAACCAATTCAAATTGGTCAAAGTCAAATTATTTTTAACGGAATTTGGCCGAATGGCTGTTGAAAGCAGTCCAACGAGCTGACAAAAGCCGCCTAAAATTCTTCCTGAGGCTGATTAGACAATGAATATCAACGTATCAAGCAAAGACAGTTATGTACATTACATTTACAAGAAACAAGATTCCTGATTCCTGTGGCCAATGTAATGTGGAATTTCCCACAAAGAAACAAAGATTCCTACTTGTGCCAGTAGTTTCTGCGAGGATGGCTCTGTCCCCAGCCCTTATCTCGTCTAGCCACTCCCAATCTCTCCAGGTTGCGTGGATTACGGTTCAAGAAGTTCGGCAACACATCATCGTTTTCGGAGAGCCGCTCATTTTCTGTTGATGGTTGATTTGGGGTTTCTCGTTCCGGTGCAACTTCTGATGGTTTGGTGGCGGAGGTATGCAGGCATCTTAGAGCCCTGGTTGATGGACCTGTGAGGTTGCCTGCAGTGTTTTGTTTTTTATTGAAACCAAAATATCATAAAAATATGGCAGATTTTTAAATGGCAGTGGATATTTTACCAGCAGCAGTGAAATAATCAGCAGCGCTGTTTCACCAGCATGGATCGTACATGTATAGTGTCCTGTTTGATGCGTACTCAAATACCTGATAGAACATAACTTATAGACCGTATTGAATAACCCCTTTGTTGCTATGAAAGTCGCCATCTTGTAGGGCAAACCGTATGCACGTCTAAACGCGTACATCAATGAAGCACGCAGCGTTCCCGGTTTGATTTCTACGGCACATCATCATAGAATATTATAGTATTATATTCTATATCTATGCGACACATGCACGCACACCATCACGCACACACTAGACGCCATGTTGTAGGGCAGATATTTGAATGGTGATGTCATATTCAATACGGTCTATTGTGGTACGAAATTACAGCATGGCAAAATGGCATTATGGTAATTTTACAGTCACTGGTAACAAATCCACTGCCTTTTTAAATTGATGTTTGGAAAATTGTATATTTATTAATACAAAATGAACATGTATAAAATCATTTGGTGATTCACATTTTGTTAATCTGAAAGCTCGGCTTGTTGATTTAACTAGGCTACAAATTGGTATTCTTAAATATTGTCTTCGAAGTTAAGAGTCAAAATTTTTGTTGTGGAAAGAAACAAAACAAATTTCTTTCTCCAGAAAAAAAACTTAAAATGCTGAATCTGACCTCCATTTTGAACTGTTCACTTGTTTACGTGCAATAGCACTCTGCACTATATGCTTCAGTACCCGGATCTCAGACAACAAGTCAAATTAAAGTAACTAACATACGAATGCGTACATGTCCAAAGTTTGTTTACTCATATGTACTGAGTACACTGTGCAGTTTGGCTCACCGATGATGCAGTTATCGTGCAAGTGCTGGAATGTTTGTCTGACACTACAGCCAGATATTATTTTAGCAAAAGTGTCGTCATTAGTGCAAAGTGCTATTCACCTACCTCCTTATGGTTGTTGGACTTTTAATAATACACTTTAAAATAACATTCCTCTTGAGCAACTTGTAGTAAATCAATTAGTTATTTACCTTATTAGTGAATAATATTTAGTGAATAATATACGAATACTGACATAAATAGAGATTAGAGTGGAGGTAAGATACGGCATTTTTGACATTTCTCCCAACAATGTCACAATTGTTTATCCATCAAGTAATAAACCACAATGGAAACTGTCTGGGTAAATTTGATATATTTTGGGTTTGAACAAAGAAAAACTGACTTGAGCGGGACTTGAATGAACGACCTCCGGATTAAGGTACCGGCGCCCTACCAACTGAGCTATCCAGCCCTATGTTGGCGGTCTCCCTATTTTAGTCAATATCTTTGTTCGGGGTAGCCCCACTTGTGTGGCCAAGGGACAGGAAACCTGAATCCTTGGCCACACGTCGTCACCCATATTTTCGTCAGCCCACCGATTAAAAAATAGAGGCGCATTCCCTACGGGCGGGTCGGCGGTTTAAACCACCTTAATGTGTTCACCTACCTCTTAGCTTGACCTGGGTGTTTTGGGTGATTACATAAATAACAATTTCAAAAGATATTTCAATTCAAAACTTTCAACTTTATCCGAATTAGATTTTCGCGACATGTACTGAGCGCGGCCATTTTGGATTGATTCTAATCGTGCCAATCAATTCATGACGTCACCGGCCGGCCGGGTTGTGGGCGGAGCAAAGCAACCATTGCAATGTGCGCATCTTCGCTATGTAATCACCCAAAACACCCAGGTCAAGCTAAGAGGTATTTTTTAATCGGTGGGCTGACGAAAATATGGGTGACGACGTGTGGCCAAGGATTCAGGTTTCCTGTCCCTTGGCCACACAAGTGGGGCTATGTTCGGGGGTGCCAGTCAGAAGCCATTTTTATCCAAGTAACTTTATTTTACTGAAAAATGGTATTAAGTATGCCGAGTAATGTAATTGATAGTGAGACTGAGAGTACCGTAATTGAAATAACTGTGACAATCAATGCTTCCGACGGATAACAGCAGACCTAGGATTGGGTTGCGATTACTCCTCAAACTATGACTGAGGTTCGTTCTGCTGTCGTTTGTGGAGACGAAAGTCGATAGCAGAACGAACCTCCATTTTATTTTTACTACGGTCAGTTCTACTTCTTTTCTATCTTGTCCATCTCTAGGAATCAATTACTAACTAGTCTCTTCTCTGTCACTACACAACCCGAGTATTAAATAAATTTACTTTTCATTAAAGGAGTTTCAATATCTATAAATAAATAAATATGAATAAATATTACATTTAACTTTTTGATAAAAATAGCTAAGTTAACACTCTGCCTATCTACCGAAGCGCCCTCTATAATCCAAATTCACATTTTCTCATTTGGGTGAAAAACTTCAAAACGGGGAAAATGTGCAAAGAAAAAAACCATTATAAAGGGATAAACACACCTCTTGGAAGGCTGTTCAGTCCCCTCCACACGGCATAAGTCATTGTTCGAATCATCTTTCACCTTCAGCGTGTCGGCAAACGAAAAGACAATCCACACTGCTCCTGCAGCAGTACTACTAAACTAACTACTCGGCACCAGACTGAAGTCAGCACTAAATTTGGTACTAGCACCAAATTTAAAAAACCTTGTCAACGACCGTCATTGACAGTGCGAACGAAATCCCGAATTCTCGTGTAATTGCCTTGTTTTCAGTTGCAATGCTTTCATTGTAAAACCGTGAAATCTTAATTGTTTTCTTCACAGACGTCTTCCTTACATCCCAAATCATAATCCATAGGCGTCCCGATTAAATTGGTTCACTGAGACTAGAATTACCAGGCTTTCACATTTTTTCAAAGCCTGAACGGGGAAAGCCTGCGTTTCGAAAATACCCCTATGTGGGTATTTTCGAAACGGTGGAATGGAATTACCAGGCTTTTACTTTTTTCAAAGCCTGAACGGGGAAAGCCTGCGTTTCGAAAATACCCTTATGTGTGTATTTTCGAAACGGCGGTATGGAATTTTCAGGCTTTGACTTTCTCAAAGCCTGAACAGGGAAAGCCTGCGTTTCGAAAATACCCTTATGTGGGTATTTTCGAAACGGCGGTATGGAATTTTCAGGCTTTGACTTTCTCAAAGCCTGAACAGGGAAAGCCTGCGTTTCGAAAATACCCTTATGTGTGTATTTTCGAAACGGCGGTATGGAATTTTCAGGCTTTAACTTTCTCAAAGCCTGAACAGGGAAAACCTCCGTTTCGAAAATACTCTAATGTGGGTATTTTCGAAACGGCGGACTGGAATTACCAGGCTTTCACACTGTTTTTATTTCAACGCCTGAACAGGGAAAGCCTGCGTTTCGAAAAGACCATTATATGTGTATATTTTTTAACTGGCGCACGGGAATTAACAAGCTTTTAGTAGTACTTTTTTTTTTAGTCTGGCCAAACCGGGCTCAGTAGGGAAAGCGTGCGTTTCGAGGAACGTAGGCCGGGTGTACGGCCATGGAGCTAAATACAAATAGCTGGAATTACCAGCTACAGCTGCGTGGTACGGCCATGGTACGGCGCACTTACGAAGCTTCCAAAAATTTGTTCTGACCCTGTAAATTTAAGATATCCAGGCCCAATTTCATGGCTCTGCTTACCATGGAATGTTGTGCTTTATGGTCCATCGAATTGTGCACTTTACAGAGCTCCATAAAAGTATAATTATGTGGGAGAACCATGAAATTGGGCAAAGCTCATTTTCTGTCTAACGGAAAGCACCTTTATTGAACGTCAAACGAGAAACCAACTTCACACCGGTGTCATAAATTTGCCCCACATGTAATAGACGGTAGACGGAAGATGAGACTAAGTAGAGGACCCTACGTCATCACAGCGATATGAATAAAACATTTCGATCGGGTCATAATTAGCATATTATAATTGTGCATGGTCGTCGTGTAAGTACAGTAAATGCCTTGCGTCCGTATAGTGTTTCATGTCACTGCATACATGTACATGCATAAGACGCTCTGTTCTAAATGTACTGTTATTAAATCAACTTCGTCTGATAATTGGGAATTAGAATCGTGAATAGAAAGTAAAAAGAGAAGTTTATAAAATATGGACAACAGGACAAGTACTAGTGGTTCAGTTCTCCAATCTTATAAATTTATTTTCCTTCATTTCAAAAAGAAAGTAGGCCTTCAGTTGAAATTTGTCAGTCAAAGCAGTATTGCGTCTTTCAATTGAAAAATACTAATTTAACAGCATGCAATTCGCTTTCTTTTGTGTGCTGCAACTCTTGGATATGACTGAGTTGGAAGAGTTGAACATTTTCTACAGTAATTTAGTTTAACAGTTTTATTTTTCCACTTAAAATGTGTGAGCTACTTAATCACTATCAGTACAACGTATTCACCTCTGGCAAGATAGAAACCACACTTTAAAGTTAGGATTGCCATTTCCCAAAGCTTCATAATGTCATGGTCTATTATGGTCTCAATGACTTTAAACCACCGGACAAATCATTAATTAATAATGACTCAAATATAAGCACCTTTTCATGTTAAAAAAAGCCTCAAAAGTCAGTTTTATCCCTAGAAATACATATACAATTTTTGTATATTATTTAATTATGCAAAAATCATCAAACGATATATGGAAATTATTTGTATGTGTTACATTATTTAACTCAATGTTCATGTTAAAAAGGTTTTTTTCCAGCTTTTCACTCATTTCCAAAACATAATTACTTCAAAGAAATGTTTTATCTGTTGTTATGGAATGCTTCTGTGAAAGACATTATTATTATTTTTTAAAATGAGTTGCTTTAATTATTTCTTATATTTCCTATCAAGTACGCATTTTGTATCTTTGTTTAGTCAATGTGCCAACCGTTTTTCTCTTGGGATATAAACACATTTACAAAAAAGAACCACTGCCATCTAAAGATCTTAAACATATGGAAAATTTGTCATATTTACTCATACTGAGCAATACATATGATTTATGAGTAATTGCTACACATGCAAAGTGTGACCATCTGCAACAAACATCACAGCGAACCCACATTTGCTGTCTGGCAAAAGAGGGACAACCAATCATGTCACATTTTGTTCGCTGCGAAGGTGGCTTGACAGCTGCATGAATGAGCTCATGAAGTATAAAAGTCCTCATCAGTGCCGGCAAGTCGTTGGCCAATGAGGAAAGTCCACTTTTTATGCCAAGGGTCAAAGCCAAGGCATTCTGTTGAGAGGAAGATATAAGAAAAAGACATCCCCAGTAGAATGACATCCCCAGTAGAGTGACATCCCCAGTAGAGTGACATCCCCAGTAGAGTGACATCCCACGTAGAGTGACATCCCACGTAGACATCCCCAGTAGAATGACATCCCCAGTAGAGTGACATCCCACGTAGAGTGACATCCCACGTAGACATCCCCAGTAGAGTGACATCCCCTGTAGAGTGACATCCCCAGTAGAGTGACATCCCCAGTAGAGTGACATCCCACGTAGAGTGACATCCCACGTAGACATCCCCAGTAGAATGACATCCCCAGTAGAGTGACATCCCACGTAGAGCGACATCCCCAGTAGAGTGACATCCCCTGTAGAATGAAATCCCCAGTAGAATGACACCCTAGTATAGTACAGTAGACTGACAGCATGTGTAATTTAATACTAACCAACATGACAAATAATCCACAGCTATGACGATCCTTTTGTAGTGCTTAAGCATGGAGGTAGAATTCTACCTCCATGGCCGAAGTAAATGACACATGTTCAAAAAAAATTCCCGAAAAATCGCAATAAACGTACTTATACAATTAAAATTAGAGAGTGTTGAAGATCGGCAGACGGATACGTCCCGTGTACTGACTGTTGTTGTTTCCTCGAAAGTCGCGCGCTTTGCCTCGATTTCGATTTGACATCTGACCATTTTGGTCATGCCTCCTACATTATACATGAATTATGCATAATGTTTTATTCATACTGCCATGACGCGCGGCCTGTACACGGTCTCCTTTTCCGTCTACCGTAATTGGACTCGGCAGCCAAATAACTAATGCAGTCGCTTGAGGGCGCCCTGTATAGTCGCTGAAAATAATATACACGTGCTTTATTTACCATCCCATTGCATTTGCACTGAAACCTAAAGCAAGTATTACTCTGAAGTGGAAGATCGAGTCCGATATTGTGAGTATTTTATGTTTAGATGCGAACCATATTCATTAAATTGAAGGATTTTGTTCCACAAGTCTTTAGGATCATTCGATTTAAGATTAAGAATATTAAATTTGACATTTTGTTGAGTGACATTAATTTTAATTACTAAAATTTATAAAAATAGTTATTGATGATAATATTATAATTATTTATTAATTAATATCCATTAAAGTCATGTTAGTTAGTACTGAATGTAGTTAGTACAATTACAAAGTCTAGTCATGGAAATGATGTATCATGTAGCCCTGAAGGGAGGAGTCCAGCCTGGGCTTAGACATGATGATGGAGCAATATGAATAATTGCTCCATGTACAATACACAGGGTTACTTGCAAGCCAATATGGCCTAACCAGTGAACACTGCACAAAGTCACAAGTACTACTACTAGAGTAACGTACATCATGATCATATATCATATGTGATCAGTTGATTGATATATATAATATAATATAGGCTACACCACTGACGTTAGTAAAAATAGTATTTTCTAGTAAGTTGTACTTTCTCCTGGCTGCCAGGGACAGTACACTAGCTGACTAGTGTAGTGAGTAGTAGTTAGTAATAATATTAATAGAAATACTAATAGTATATAGATTTGGAGGTGGCCCTGCATTCTATCTTATTACGGTTTTAACCTAAACTGTCTTTCAGGAACCAAAGAATGGAGGAAGAGGGAGAGAGAATTTTGACGCAGTTCGTGACGGAGACTGGGGAAACAACCGGTGATCCTTTTGATCTTCCAGTCAATGTCAGCACAGAAAAGCTGCAGTTGATATGCAATGCCATACTACAGAAGGTAAATGTTGCTGACCCACTGGATGGGTGATGACCCACAACCCCATTGCTGACCCCCACCCCCCATCCACTAGTTGTGAAGGATAATCAAAGCTCTTGATCATGGCCCGTCATGGCTGAGCGGTCTAGTTCACTGGACCCAAGCTCTGGTGTTGTCAGCAGCAGAGTGTAGGTTCGAATCCCGGTCACGACACTTGTGCCCTTGAGTAAGGCACTTAACCATAATTGCTTTGTAAAAAGTTGGGAAGGTAGTGCATTCTGCTCTACCAACCAGGCTCCTAGTGGACCCATGCTTACACTCTTAAAGACTATGAAGGGGTAACCCTGTTTCAGCCCCAGGAGTAGGTAGCAACCTGCCTCTGGTGACAGTTTAGTCCTCATCTTGAAGTGGCCATTCAGACTTGTGAGGTTAGGCGATTTCTCATAAAAATAATAATAAAACAAAATAAAAATCATCTCCCTTTAGACCTAAAAGCTGTGACGGACTATTATGTTAAAATTAGAGACGGTTTCAAGTTTCATGCCCAATTATATTATTTGGAAGTCCAAGCAGTTAATTTTGATTTTGTTAATGTCTTAAACAGGAGGAGCCGGTTCCATACACTTTCTTCATCAATGAGACGGAGGTCACCTCAAGTCTTGATGAAACCCTCAAGATGCAGAAACAGGAGACGGAGAAGGTCTTGAACATTGTGTACCAGCCTCAGGCCATCTTCAGGGTGCGTGCCGTCACTAGATGTACCAGCACCATCGAGGGACACGCAGAGGCAGTCATCTCTGTTGCTTTTAGCCCCGACGGCAGGTAGCCCAGGATTCTTATCATTTAGCACCTTCTTTAGGCCGTATATATTCAAGGCCTTTTTCATTTTGAAAAGGACACTTCATGGGAAAATCTTAAAGTCTACGGGAAACTTTTGAAGGGGCACCGAGGCCAAGACATGGGGAAACAGAGGTCATGGCCTCTATGTAATTCCAGGTTTGGTCTGGGCATTTCTAAAAAAAACAGTACCATAGACATTAAGAATTGATAATTGAATGATACTTTGGTATAAAAATGGAACTAACATTGTTCCAGAGATAAAATTCAAGGTCCGGTACATGGGGGGTAGGAATAGGCTAGAAGGGCAAATGCTCTTAACATGTTTTGGTATCAAGATCAGTTTTTGTTACCTGTTTATAAGTGTGATGTAATTCCATCGTAAGACACGCCTACTTCACACAAAACTTGCTCCAACTTTTTCCAGGACCAGATGCCCATAAAGTACATTTAGTTTTTATTTGAGTGTACTGTTTTAAAAAAATCTTTGGACTTGCCTTTTAAATAATTTTGGAAAGAACAAAGGTCTTATCTGATTTATCAAAAAAAAAATTCCTTTGATTTATGAAATGAGTGATTTGGGGAAAAATTACATGAAACATTTCCCAGCTGTGGACCTGGAAGTAGTGGAAAAGGTGGCAGCCTTACAGAGTTCTCTAGCAGAGAAGACCTTTTCATTGATTTGTCTAACGTTTGCAATCTCAATAATGTCAGATATCTTGCCAGTGGATCAGGAGACACTACAGTCAGGTTCTGGGATGTCAACACAGAGACGCCACATCACACCTGCAAAGGTACCAGAGTTGTGCAGTTACGTTTAGTTTCCTAAACGGTTGAATGGAACTTCCGTAACTTCTGTTTAGCTGTCAAACCGCTTCTCCCAATTCCAAAAGGAACTATGAGCCCATCTGGAAAAGGAGCATATGTCAACACTCTTTCAAGGATTAAAAATAGAACACTAACTCAGTCTTTACAGTTCACAAAAACCACAAACCATAGTGGAGCAGCAAATAACGCAAAATGTCTAACAATTGGTTCAAATCGGAAGGAATTCAGAGACAATTTATCAGAGCTCCCACAGCACCCAAATGTGCTAAACACTGAAATCAGGGCCCAGTTTCTTAAATCTGTTAAGCAGAAAAGCTTGCTTCACAAAGTAATTGGCTAAGCTAAATTAAGCAGGTCCCAGTCACAAAAATAATGTACATCACATGTTGTTTTGGTTGGTAGCCTGTTTTGACAAGCAAGATTTTTCTGTGCTTCGCAAATTTGTGTCCTTAACAGTCTAATGGAGTTGGACTCTGGTTAATACAGTGGTGTCTATCGTTATTTCTTACAGCCATTGACCATGATTAAAAACTAGATGGTTTAAAAGAATATTTTCTCCCAAAATCATACCTAGCAGATAAACAAGTTTACATTATTTTGTCATGCATTAATTTACAAATAACTAAGCCGGCATCTATTGTCGTTCTCTCTTGCAGGCCACAAACATTGGGTTTTATGCATAGCCTGGTCACCAGATGGACGTCTGCTTGCCTCGGGTTGTAAAAACAGCCAGGTGAGGTTTTTGCCCTTCCCCCCCCACCCCCCTCTGTTCACAGGGCTAAGAGACATTGCTAACAAAAAGGTCTGAAATTCTAGAATTCAAACTTTAGGAAGTCAAATTTGGATTCAGATTTTGTTGAAATAATGGCATTTCCACCTTTTGGCAACCTCTGGAGTTCGAGGAACTTCAGGGAACAGTATCATAAGAGAAGTAGATCAAAGGAATAATTCCTTAATATCTGAAGAAAATAACAGCTACTTTTTCTTTGATATGCAGGAAGATAAAGTTCTTAAATTGTTCCGCCCTGTGTTCTGAAGGCGTTTCAGTGCGCTGCTGTGGTCACCGCCAGAGCACTATCAAGTCCTATCTTCTTTCTGTTCTGTACACAGGTTATTTTGTGGGACCCAGAGACTGGCAAGCAAGTTGGACGAGCACTGACCGGTCACAGACAGTGGATTACCTCCTTAGCCTGGGAGCCTCTTCACATCAATGCAAACTGCAGACACTTAGCTAGCTCCTCAAAGGTACCTCACCTCGGCTTTAAGCCCAGTTCATACTTCATGCGAAATAGAATGCGAATAAAGCCTTAGTGTTGGTGGTCTCCCTATTTTGTTAGTATCTATGTCCGGGGGTGCCAGTCAGAAGCCATTCAACCTGTAACTGCTTTATAACCAGGGATCACACCGAAGTTTATGACAAAACCTGGGAAGTGGCAGCAGAGGGATCAAAATTCAGCAAAATCATTTTTGGGCATGTGGTGATAATTAAACAGAAACGCATAGCCTCTAAAAAATAGTTAGAAGAAATTCACCAGATTTACTTTTATTCTCCCGTGTAAATGAGTATAACCAACATAGCAACACACAGTGATAGTTTAATCGCTTGTTTGTTGCCACAGGATGCTACGGTACGTATTTGGGACGTAACGCTAGGCACGTGTATGCGCTCATTATCGAGTCACCTACAGTCAGTGACGTGTGTGAAGTGGGGAGGGAATGGTCTACTCTACACATCATCTCAAGATAGGACGGTCAAAGTATGGAGGGCAGAAGATGTGAGTAATATTGCGCCTTGTCTGAATTGGCGGCCGCAGTTATGGCTGCGGCTGTTGCTATGGATGTTGCTAAGGGCTTCCTACGCTTCAATGCATGTTCATGTGACAATCAAGCTATAACTAAGTAAGGTTTGCGGTAACACCATGTGAAAATCTCTTTTGAGTAGTGTAGGTTCTGAAAAGAACCGGTGGTTTACGACTCAACGTTTTGATCAGTATACTTTGATCGTCTTCAGGAGAATGCATTCTCCTGCAGACGATCAGAGCATTCTCCTGAAGATGATCAGAGCATACTGATCGAAACGTTGAGTCCTAAACCACAGGTTCTTTTCAGAACCTACACTACTCAAAAGAGATTTTTACATGGTGTTACCGCAAACCTCACTTAGTTATACTTCCACCATGCAAAGTTTCAAATCCTACTAATCAAGCTATAGCCACTCGTTAAGACACAGCCTTAGAAAATGGGTTGATGTAAGGAAAAGGCATGGTCGTGAGGAGCAGATGAGCAGGTGTGTGCTGTAATGACTAGAGTTGTGCATCTACGTTTATTTTTGGAACTTGTGACTTCCATTAAACTTGTTAACCATTTCTACCGATTCCAATCGGAAGGAGCAGACCCGTAAAAGGAGCAGATGTCAACACACTTTCAAGGATTAAGATAAGAAATATTCCAGTCAACAAAAGGGATGTCAATCATTCCCCCTGGATAGTGTCTGGGGCTAACATTTTAAAGAAAAGGAAGGTCTCGCTTCCTTTCACTGTTGGCGTCATTTAAGTGTTAAGGAAATTTTGAAACAGATTTCAATGTTTGTTTAAGGTTAAACGGTTAACCAGTTAAACATTCCAACCCTAGTAATGACTAACAGGATTGACATAGCAGATTTTAGTAACTGTAGACCATTACAAGATGAATGACAAGAAAGACCGCTAAGCAAGTTTCATATGCCGAGAGACAAAACATTAATTTGAGTTAAAAATCCATTTTTATCATGCATTCTGTACGAGATAAAAACAGCACAGCGGATATGAGACATTTGTTTTGTTTTGGCAAGAGGATTAGGATAAATATATTCTGCCAAAACAACAATAACCTATCATCCCTGGAAGAAATATTTTCATAATTAACTGCAAAATCTTTCCAGATCCGTGGATAATTATTTTGTGTGTGTGTTGCTTCTTTCAGGGCATACTGTGCAGAACGTTGCAAGGGCATGGTCACTGGGTGAATACCATGGCGCTAAGCACAGACTACGTCATGAGGACGGGGGCGTGTGACCCGACCAAGGCCTCAGTCGTATACAGAAAAGTTACTGAATCAGGTACAATTAAGGATGAGAATTTGCAGACTTTTATTACTAATATCAAGTAATAAACCACAAACAAAGAACAATTTACTAGAGAGGGACTTGAACCTGCAACCTTATGCCGGCGCTCTACCAATTTAGCTATTTAGCCCTAATGTCGTCAGTCTCCTTATTTAGTTAATATCTTTGTTTGGGGGTGCCAGTCAGAAGCCATTCAATATGTAACTGCCGTATACAGGGATCTCGCCCAAGTCTTTGTGTAAATTCAGACGCTTTTATGTCTGCAGGGTGAAAAAATACAGTAGGGACTTTGATCTGCCTTAAGCACTGAAGATTTTGTTTCTGAATCTTTAGAATCTATAACTGCAGGGGTTATCGAAAAGTGGAAGTGCCATCAGCAGAAATAAATGCGAAAAAAAGCTGCTTTATCTCAAACTTTCCACTGTAAGATAAAACCAGAGTTTCTGGTCCTTATACACTTTCTATTTTCTTCTTTTCTTTTTTACCTTACAGCGGAGGAATTGTCCAAAATGGCATTGGAGAGATATAATAATGCAAAGGTTAGTTTTTAAAAGATTCTGCTTTGGTCTGCTGCGGTTAGAATGTGAATTTTTTTTAAAACAATTTGTTGTTGTTGTGTGAAACAAGACTATGTCTGTCTGTAGGTAAATTCAGGAATGATGAACAGGTTATAAACTTTTGACCTATTTAAACATTGATGCCGAGACGCTGGGGAAATATAATTTTGTCGGAATATTTATAAACCCAGCAATGCTTCTTCATTATTATTCCCAACATAAATCGACATGTTTTAATTATTATCCCTCAAACAAGCTCAAAAATATTTCAGAGCAATACAATTTTGTTTTTCATTCACAAGGGTACTGAACCAGAAAGACTGGTCTCTGGCTCTGATGACTTCACTCTGTTTCTATGGCAACCATCCGAGGACAAGAAACCACTAGCACGGATGACCGGTCACCAACAACTGATTAACGAGGTTGCCTTCTCACCGGATACCAGGCTAATTGCGAGCGCTTCATTTGACAAGTCCATTAAACTCTGGGACGGCAGATCGGGGAAGTGAGTTTTTGCAAATAAAAATGTCGTGGGGAGGGCAAAGAACTGTAGAGCTATGCTCAAGTGGCATAGATAGGTCCCGATATATGCTATCTTCATGGGCTACTTAGGTTTGGGTTCTGAGCTGCGTCAAGCGTTCTAATTTTCTTATGCAGCCAAGTGGTTCAGTGACCAATCATGCACGGAATTTGATAGTACTCCTGTGTGCCTCATGCCGGTATTTACACTTAGTGCATATAGTTCATTCAAAAAGTGATTTATGAACGGTATAGAGATGGCCGACTTTACACTGTGTGAAGTTAATCGGGAACTATATACAGACTTTATCGTGGACTGGCCATCTAGTTTGTCTTGTTTTCAAATCTTTGTAATCAAAGTGAGGTTGGAAGGCCAAAATATAGTCTGGCCCCTTCTGATATAATGAGAAAAAGTATTCATTCTTGCACATGAACAAAGGAGACAGAGCGTATAGACCTTTATCATGCTGCGGTCATCTTGATTTCTCTCTCATTCAAATCAATGTAACCGAACTGAGACTGGAAGGAAAAATTGTCTGGCTGCCTTTTGTACAGGGAATATTAGCTTCCATTACTGTTAGTGGATATATTGTGGGTTATCATGTGGTTAAAATAATAGATTCACTGATAAAACTGCTTTTCCAAAACAATTTCTGTTACACCCTGTGACCCTGTGCGGTTGTATATTGGTTTTGTTTTCAATTGAATTATTTTTGTTTTTGTACAGGTTTCTGACGACTCTGAGGGGTCATGTTAACAGAGTTTATCAGGTGATTATTTGTAGATTTTATAAAATATCAACAAATGGGTGGATCTTTTTCATATTTTCCTTTGACTCTAGTGCTAACTGAAAAGGAATTCTTTTAAATTATAATACAAATAATAATAGTAGACATTTGTAGGTACTCAACTGCAGTTTTTTTTTAGTTTGTTTTGAAAAGAAAAAAAAGGAAATCTCCAGGCTAAGCCAGACCTTGTACTTTGTTTTTCAGTTTTCAATTAGATGCTTAAACCAAACATTGCTGAACAAATTTCTGCTAGGCCAAAATTAGCAGGAAACCAGTCACAAGTGGTACATGTGCATTTCACTTTGGCTGGTAACCGTACACTAGTATTAAGCAAAATTGTTTTGTGCTCATGAATATGTATGAGGCATAGTTTCTGTTACTCAGACGTTTAAAAAAAAAAATTTCCTGCAGGTGTCTTGGTCGGCCGACAGCCGTCTGATCTGCAGCGGGAGTTCCGACAGCACACTCAAAGTCTGGAATGTCAAATCAGGCAAGATATCGATCGATCTACCTGGACACGCCGATGAAGTGTACGCTGTGGACTGGAGCCCTGATGGGCAGAGAGTTGCCAGCGGAGGCAAGGATAAAGTACTGAAAATGTAAGCTTTCATATTTCAAACAAGATATTCTTTCTATTAATCTGATTTCCAAGTTTGGTATTTTGTTTGCCTTCAGAAGAATCTGAAAATTGTTGTTTAAATATCCCTTAAAAGTCTATTAAAACCTGTACCATATGTACATAAAGGCCAGCCCTTGTACTCAATCAACTTTTTCCCCAAAGGGTCAAATATCATGCCTGAATTTGTAATAAAAACAAAATTTGAGTAACTGATGTCGTGGGCAGGAAACCGTCTGTGTAAAATTTCCCTCGTATTCAAACAGTTTGGGGAACGTTGTGTTAAGGAATCAAAATCACACATGGAAATGAATGTGTGCATGCTCATAACTATGTAAACAATGGAAATCAATCTAGTATGTCTGCTGCCACCTAGTGTTCCAAAGTCTCTCATTGGAAAAAACAGCACGTACTGATTGTTTGCGTCAAGAAAATTCACTTACACGGGAAGTTTGAAACAGATTTTACCACAAAATATACAGGCATGGTACTCTTTCTACTTTAAATGATTTCAGATTTTTAGGGTTCTCAGAAAAATCAAAAAATTTGTTTTTAAATAGCCTGAAAAGCCTTTCAAAACCTGTACCAAAGGTACAAGTATAGGTCAGCCCTTGCATACAATAGTATCTTACTTTTTTACCAAGGGCAACATATCATCCCCAAAGATAACAGAATTGGCAAAGTTTTGCAAGATTGGTGGCAATCTGTAGTTTGTGCGCAGTAACTCTAGGACAATATATGCCATACAGAAGCAAACAATGCTGTAATCTTGTTTGTCTGTGAAAGACATTTCGAGATACAGGATAAATTATACGACCTTTAAGTACTGTTTTCTTTGAGTTGATTTTGCTTTTTCAATAACATGGTAATGATGTCGTTGGAATTGTTGTTTATTTACAGATGGAGGCGATAGATTCAGTGAAGCAGAGGTGACATGAAGAATATCGGCTTTATAACGGATTGGTCAAACTCCAGTTCCTCAGGGCCCATCTGTAGTTACCAACAATTTCCTCAAGAAAAAGCAACAACACTAACACATGTTGCGAATACATAATTAATGTACAATAAATTTATTTTATAAATATTATCATAATGTAAGCAGCACTCCTTGATGCATTTCCCATAAAAAACTTCAGTCTGTAAAATTTGTCCCTCTCTCGTCTTTTTGACGTAGCTCACCGCAAAATAGAATAAAACATTTACAACTGTACACGGCATAAATTACAGATCAGCAGCATGTGACAAACTGGGAGCCATTTTCGGTCCAAAACAAATGCATGTGCGCACACAGGGTGCCAGACTAGACAGTACATTATGTTGTGTTGCATTTGGACCGACAACATTTGGACCGAAAATGGCGTCTTGCATCACGTGGCCAAAGAAAACTGGTCCCTCCATGTTGCAACTCCTTCAATAATGTACACAGCTCTGGATGTAACCAAGGGCTTTTTCCAAACCTCAGCTTAGGCTCTGGCTCAGGGCTGCTCCACAATTTATGACAGAGCCCAAGCCCAGGTTTGGAAAAAGGCCCCAAACCAAGACAGAGTCCTGTTGGTAAGTGTGACGTTGTTCCGTCTGAAGCCACACGCCTTGCAGTTTTGGCTCCAATGATTAACAAAAGCACTGAGCTAGGTTTTCATTCTGGATCTACACACAGATGTTACCATGTATTCAACTGAAACTTTCAAGTGTTACTTTAACTGTATCTTTCTTTATAATATTGCAAATAAATAAGCATAATGTTTGCAAAAATTAATCTATGATCCTACCTTTAAAAGTTTGTTTTTATCCTTTGATCGGTGAAAAGCATGAATTTTGTTCAAAAGTTTACAAGCTAAGCGAACATTTGGAGGGGAACCAGTCACAAATGCACATCCTTGGATATTTCAGCTGAAAACAGACTACTGGCTGCCATGTAAAACGTTTCTGTACTCCATTTTTCACTTGGCTCTTTTGAATAGTTTAGCCAATGCGAAATGTTGTCATCACGTTGTGACGATATTTATATTAAACACTGATTTCATTCAATATTATTAAATCTAAATCCAACATCCAAATCTGTTTGTCTTTTGGGAAACTTTATGTTGTTGTTTGACAGTTCGTTGGCCATTGATTATGAAAGACAGTGAGTTTTGAAATTGTACATCAGGAACCATTCCTAATACCACTGTCGGAGGGAGGGGGGGGCAATGACAGCAACACTCTCCAGAGAAACCTTTCGGAATATTGGATTTTAGAATATACTTTATACCCCATTGGAACCATATCATCTCAATACCGATATTATTGGTACCTTACAAGGAGACATTTGTGTGGAAATATACCCCGATTGGAACCCTCTACTCTCAAAGAAGATGTCATTAGTATTCAACAAGGAGACATTTATGAAGAAATGCAAATTCCCCAAGTTGGGATAAACTTGTACCTCGATCAGAAACTCTCCCCTTCTAATATACCCCCATTGGAACCCTCTACTTTATGGCTTTTGGTTGAAATGACATCATTGACATCCCTGAGTTTGGACATAGGCATACCCTGAATGGACCCATAACCTGATCAGACCCAACTGCTTTCATTTGAGGATATCAACGGTACTCAATTGAGTAACCCTCGATATGCTATCAGGTAACCCTCGGTACCCAATTGGGTAACCCTAGGAACCCAATCGTGTAACCCTTGGTACCCAATCAGGTAACCCTTGGGTAACCCTTGGGTAACACCAACTTTCATGTGAGATTTACTAAGATATGGTAAAACACATGCTTCAGTTAAAAACAGCTGATAAACACTTTACTATTAAATTGGATAGAAGACACAATAGTTTGACTTATTCACATAAAGATTAAAGCTCATCCAGTCTGTAGTCGGGATTGGCACTTGCTTTCAATCGATACATTAAGAAAATTGCTTAGGTATTACCTTTACAAAAGTCTGTGTAGGTGGGTATAAACATTCCTTTTAAAACGAAAGAGGACAATAGGGTCCCTGACTAGGTGAAGGTCCCCAGTTGGAAAGTGAGTACAGAACAGATGGGAGCTGTTGGCAAAAAGTTGTACAAACACAACAGGGGCATTAGGAGGTCCCCGACTGCAGGTGTTTACACACGTCAGGGGTGTGTGTGCATGGCAGGACCTGACCACCTCTGCAGTACATTCCAAAGGGAGATCTCACAACTCATGGATCACTCTTCTTGTGACCGGTGAGTTTCACTCCGAGCTGGATGTCTTTCAACTCTTTTGGCTTGTTGCGTTTCTTGATAACGCTTTGAGTCTTCTCTCTTTGATAACAGCGAGTTTTCACTCATGATTCCGCAATCACTCTCTTAGCTTGTGGCTTTTCACTTTGGAGTTTGGAGAGTTTCACTGGTGAGGTTGGCTGAGCGAGTTTTTCACGAGAGTGTTTTCACTCGTGAGGAGCGGTGAGTTTTCACTCTTCATCTGAGCTGGACTCCTCTTCACTCAACTCGTCAATGTCTGGCATAGGAAATCGTAAAATAGCTGCCACTCCAGTCAACTGTGTGAGTTCTGTACAAAGAAAGAGAAATGACAAACCCAATGAATTGACACTTGGAAGTTTCACATTTCTCACCATTTGAGTTTGTACTTTTGTCAAAATCTTTATCCAGTTAATCCCCCAACATAGCAAGACAAAAGAAAATCATCTTTGTAAAAATCAATGACAAATCCCCAATTCCACCACACTTACGTTCTCCCGAGACGTGGAGGCTGGAGAATACCTTGACATCTCCTCCGTTTTCCCGGACGCTCTCAACTAAGGTCACATATCGCTTCCTTTGGGCAATATCCTGAGACCTGATAGGCAAAGGGTTTGAAGAGCAACATTAAGAAGATGGTACACAAAAATCATGATTTACAACCCTGGTGCCTGGCGAAAGGACATACCAGTACTGGGAAATACTGCGCTTCCACCTTCTGCTGGGCACGCAGAACACAACATTTTTACCCAGCAGAAGTTTTTCAGCAATAAAATGGCTACTTTGTAAAAAGTGGTGCTTGGTAACTTCAGGGATGTGATAGGCTATTGAAAAAAAACCCCCTGAACTGTGAGCGCAAAGCGCAAAAACTTGCGAGGGCGAAAACTTGCAAGCTCCAAGCCTACTTACATGTATACATTTATCTTTTGTTTTAAAAGCCCTAATCTGGGGCATTCTATTTGGTTTTATCTTCATGCTTTTTATGGTCTTAATTTTTAAAAAAAATAATAATTTTTTTTTTTATTTATTTATTTATTTTTTTTGGGGGGGGGGTTAAAAAAAAAAAGATTTCCGGAAAAACCACATCCCTGTAACTTTAAAAAAAAGAAGCATTTTACACCACTTTAACGTGAGGTTAGAGACTTGTAATTGTTTCCTAACTCTCTTAAGAACTCTCTGTATTGGGAAATGAGTGCATCACAAAACTGAATTTGACATTGGAGGACCTCTTTAACACTTCTTTAAATTTACCTGAAGAGTTGATCGCTGATGAGTAGTGTCTCTACAGCCATGCCATCGTTAGCTTTCTCCACCTGGTTCGCTCTGGATTTATGAATGCACACACATTGAAAAAACAAATTAATAAGAAAGCTTTTAAATTGATGTAAGGATTACATCAAGAAAAATGCATATTATTATAGTTTTACACCTACACTGACGTGTGATAACTACTACATGCTCAGTGCTTTCTGAATCCTGAAGAAATTTGAACACAATCTTTCTCCAAGAATGTTTGTGTAAATTATTTTTTAAGAGATTTCCTGAGTTCGTATGTTTGTTTTTTACGTTTTCAGTGCTCATACAGTTTTTCATACAGTGTTTTTATTTGGATGTTGAGTCTTGCAACGATGTTGAATTTTCTAACTAACTACTACTAAGAACTGATGATAATACAAAATTACATAATTTGTAAAAAAAAAAAAAAAAAAGGATTAAAATTGTCATAAGAAACAGTGGGAACTGTCCTAAAGAAGAATGAACTTTTCTGCAGGAAAGAAAACAGATTTTAAGAGGGTCAGTTTATATCCCCCCTTAAACAAGGAAAGACAAACATGAGAAATGAATAACTTTACAGAGCGCCTACCATTTGCATAAAAATGGGTTTAATTTTATGTCTAAAACTCTGCATTGCTAATAAGTGAATAATGAGAAAAGGACCCATGTCAGCAGTGTTGCTTGAGCATATGGTGATGCCTTAAAACATTGAAGTATATGACACAGGAATGCAATAAACATTGTATGTTGTAATATGCATTTTGTAAAAACGGCCATCTGTTCAACAAGAATTCTGCATTAACAAGAAACAATGAAATAGTACATTTCTGAAACACATGCCAAGTTGCCCTTTCTATACAGAATAAATACAACATGGGTAGGGAGCAAAGAAAAATGGACGATGCTGGACTCGAACACAGGGACTCTCAATTACAGTACAAGTGCTCTACCAACTGAGCTGACCAGCCCTTGGTGGGCGATGGTTCACTTTAACCAATCATCTATTGTCCTCTGAGGGATTAAAGGTCAGAACCCTTATCTGCCAACTGGCCAAGGCTTGTGCCCTGGGTATGATGGAAGTAGCGAGCTCATACAACGGGACACTGGCTTTTTAAGTGGTTGTACACAAAAGAAATATAAAGGGTCGGGGAAATACATAACAATGCAATATACAATATAATACAGAGCTCAAATTTAGGCGAACAATCCATAAGACTTCAGGGGTTGTAGCTCAAAATACTGACTTTTTATGTGGTCATACACAGAGGAAATATACATACACATAGCTCAAAATATTTACTGGATCAGAAAAATAATAAGCACACAACAGTTTAACAGACATTATATGGATAAACTATTTTCAATTTGAAATTTAAGCACAAAGAGAAGATTTATCTCAGAAACTGAAACATATCTATCAAACTCAAAGTAAACATTTGAATATAAATTTGTTGTTGTCACGCGTACTCAAACATTTTTGTGACTACTTTGGTCCCACGTACATCACTTCAACATGTGAAGGAAACAAATTTGTGTACTTAAATGGCCTCAATGTTCAAATAAGTGCAAGACATGCACAGTCTATTGAGGATATAACACCAGAAATTGAAAAATCACAAGACCGCTGGACTAGTCTGGTCGTAATTTTACTGGCCCGACACTAAAATCACTGGCCTCAGGCCTGCGGTCCAGTGTAAGCAAGGACTAAAATGACGTACCCATAGAAAGCCCTGTCTGGTTCATTCTGTAACATCTGATAGAAGGAATCTAGCGCCTTGACTTCTCCTGCTGCCTTGGTGTCTGATAACCTGGCTGTAACCGCTGGGTTGGATAACACCTCTGCAACGACACACAGATATGTTTTTATTTATCTTTCCATTTAGCGACCTCTCCAGGGCCAAAATTCCTAAAGCTGTTATGCAGAAAAAACTGCTTAGCAAATTTCTTTGCTAAGCAAAAACTAAGTGGGGTACCAGTCGCAACAATGTAACTTTATATGGTATTTTAGCTGGTAACCGATTTCTGCTAAACATAATTTTTCTGCGCTTAGCAAGTTTCTGCCCTGACAGGCTGAATGAGACTTGGCCATGTTGTTATAAAGTCATTTTGTTACATGCGCATGCACCTGCAAGGTTTCCCGTACTTAATAAGGTTTCCCAGCCTAATAATCATTACATAAAAAGTTACTTTCTTATCTGACCTAACGAGAAACAAGGGGGTGCAAGAGCCCACATCCCAGAACCCTTGCCACCCCACCTTCCCTCCAAATGAGATCGAAAAAATGCACAAATGAATGGTTCAATATTTCAAAAGCCAACACCCCCCTTCCCCGCCCAATCACAACCAAATGAAAATGTCTAGCTTAAGTAACGTCACAAGGCCTTGGGCTGGTTATATTAAGTTGAATTGAAGACAAACAGGAGTAGGTTCGAGTGCGTACCTTTGAGTGCGTGTTTATGCCCGGACGAGGAGTGCACTTGAAGGAACTTTGGCTTGTTCTCCAGGAGTACTTTGGTTTCTAGCTTGATTGCTTCTTGGAACATGTACTCACAAAACTGATCCTGTAACAAGAAATCAAAATGAGGAAATAGCAGTTTGAAGATATACGATGAAACAAAATACTTTGGTTGCAGTAAAGTGAGAGGCTGCCCAAAGTTTTCGACTATTTTCTGAATATACCACTACACCAGGCCTAGAATTTCATTTTGAGAGGGCAAGGCCATTTTCATTTTGCAAAGGGCACTTCCATCGAAAAAAACATTAAAGTCTATGGGAACCTTTTGAAGGGGCACCAAGGCCAAGATCGGGGCATTATGGACAGTAGCTGGCATCCGTGTAATTCCATGCCTGCTACAAAAGCAAGTGGGAAAACCTTAGGAAAATGTTCATTTTTTGAAATGTTTAGAATAATGGGAAATGCAGGAAACTTATACTAAATGTACTAAAAGAGAAAACAACAAACAAAATAAATACTTTGCATCCAGTTTTTCCAATGGTTGTAGTTCTTTAAAGTATCTGAAACCACCCAAAAGTGTTTCAACATGTAAATGGACATGCAGGCTCACACTGAATAAAATAAAGTCTATTATCATTTGTTTTCCTTTTAAATAATGGATGGTAACTTTTTTCATCCATTTTAAAGGAATTTTGAGCATAATTCAAAGAAAAACTAAAAAGAAATGAAACAACTCAAATCATTTTCAGTATAAGCCTGCATGTCCATTCACATGTTGAAACACTTTTTGGGTGGTTTCAGGTATTTCAAAAAAGTTATAACATTGCAAAAACTGCTTGACATGACAGATGCATAATGCTTGTGTTTGTTGTCGGAAGAGAAGTTTTTTTAAATACAAATATTCATTACGTTCTTAGGGAGGTTGGATACAAGTAAGTGAGCTTGACCGATGACCACCATTGACAACTTCACTTGTAAACATGCGGAAATAAATAAACTGATGAAAATTTCCAAATTCAATCATGCTACTCAAGTCTCAAGGGCGGACTTACCTTCACGAAGCCTGGACTTGCAACGAGCACGCATTTAACAACTGTGAAACCAAAAAATAAATAAATAAAGAACTCAAAATTAAAACAACACAAACAAAGGTTGATATAACTCTACAGTAATTACTTTTCAGTACTTTTTAGAAAAAAGTCTATGAAATATGAAAGTAAAAATGCCTCATCAAGAAAACAAAAATTTGAACACCTGACATTTCATGGGATGTATAAAAAAAAATGAGTCATAAGTCCTTAGTACTAATGACATCACAGTTTGTTTACCACTTTGCAGAAGAACAGAAAACCATTGTGTTTAAGTACACCTGTCGGAAATGCAGTGCTCTACTACAGCACTTAAGCAATGTAGTAAACAAACCGTGACGTCATCGGTGCAGTTGTCCATTGCCCCTCGTTTCAGGGCCTGGGTGCCCCTTGAAATGTTCCAGTAGATATCTCTCATAGAGGTGCCCTTGATCAATGACAAAAATAACAAACTGCCTTCCCCTTACAAGAACCAGGTATCAGTCCTCAATTTGTTTACCATTTTATCAACAAGTGATGTCAAAAAATATTTTGCAGCTTGCAGTTCAGGTCAGATTTGAAAATGTAAGGTTTCAGGGTGGCAAGCGCGATTGAGTCATCTTGGCCCAATTTGATAGAGCTGCTTAAGCACAAAAATTAACTAAGCGCAACAAAACTATGCTTGCCAGAACAAGGTTACCAGCCAAAATACCATGTCACATAACATCTATGACTGGTATCCTGCTCTTTTTTGCTCAGCAGAAAACCGTTAAGCAATATTTTCTGCTTAAGCAGCCTTAAATGAAATTGGGTCCACTGGAGTATAAATTCCACAATCTAGTAGACTGACCGTCAAAGTTGATGTGCCTTAGTATTCCTTGCATCACAGCCTCGTAGAAGCGTAACAAAGACTTGTCGTGCTGTGAGCAGGACCCCTTGCGTTTCCGCGGTATATTGTGCTCCACCTTGGCCCGTACCACTGTCATGCTGGGGGTGACCAGACATATTAGAGCCAGCCCCTCCTGCATCACCACAGCAGCGACATCTGCACTCTGTGCGATGTCACATGCCATTTCTAGAAGAGATATACAAAAAATCACAATCAGAAGTTGAACTTTGTGACTAAGAATTATAAAATATGAATAAGTAAGTAAGGTTCACGGTGACACCATGTAAGAATCTCTTTTGTGAGTAGTGATGACTCTGAGTAGAGCCCGTTTCTGCTCGACATTTTGATCCAGGAGACTACCCTGTCTTCTTAGGCCGTATCTGAATTGGCGACAACAGCTATGGATACGACTGTTGCTAAGGGACTTGCTGAGGACGTCCTTTACTTCAACACAGACAATGACACGGTGATCCAGCCATAGATGTAGCCATAGACACCGATTTGGACATGGCCTTATACTTGAAACATATCGGAAATTATGTCACTTAGGGTCCTAGGGGATAGGATGAATGTGAAACTTTTACTTAGTACTAAAAGACACATACATCGACATTTGAATGAAACTTACCAATCCTTTCCAGATCAATCACATCCCATAATTGCTTGGCAAGAGTGAATTTCCGATTAAGTTCTAAGTCTAGAGTATGGTAGGCCCCCATCTGTATGAAAAACAAACAAACACATAAATGACTTATATACTTGTTTCTTTTTCAGGGCTCACTCTTAACACCAGCCTGGTGCACATTGTCTAGTAATAAATGTTATGGGCTAGTAGACGCACTTCTCAATTTGCCCTGTGGGCAAATACTGTGCAACCTACTTGTTTTAAATGCCCATAATTCTTTCTTTCTTTTCAGATGATGGGGTGTCGTGGCCGAGCGGTCTAGGGCAGTGGACTCAAGTTCTGTAATTTACAGAATGCGGATTCAAATCCTGGCCTGGTCAGTCGCGACACTAGTGTCCTTGAGCAAGGCACTTTATCATTATTGCTTCTCTCCACCCAGGAGTACAAATTGGGCACCGGTGAGAGCTGCAGAGTAACCTGTGATGGACTGGCATCCTGTCCAGGGGAATATTCTCAGTCGTTTAATGCCATGGAAACCGGATATAAACACCGGCCTGATAAGCCACATTGGCTCGGGACAGACTTGACTTTCAGATGGAAATACTAAATTTTGAAAATATGTTCAATGACTTAAAATGAGTGCTTAAATGTAACCACATCTGACCATTAACCCAGTTGTGATCACTACCGTTAATACATCAGAAAGATACTTTTATGACAATACATGTTTAAAATCTGGGCTACAAGAACTCCCTGAGGGCAAGTAAAATGTACAGTTTGCAAGGCCTGTTCCTAATTAGGAATTTAAATGTAATGCATCCTCCATCAGGCTGGTCCTGGAGAGAGTGCAGTATAAATTCAAAAAATGATTATTATTACAAATTTGAAAGAAATTTATAACAGACTTATGAATCCTGTAAAAAATAAAATAATAATAATAATTACTATGAATGAAGTCATTTGCAAGTAACTGTTTAACCCTTACCCTTCCAAATCTTCCAATATCCTCTTAGCCAAAAATGAATGAAACCGTTAACTGATTAAAACAGAAGTCACAAGTTCTGTTTAATCTTTGGGACAATAAAAGTAATCGCACAACTCTAGCTTGAGAGAGCGATGGTCATCTTCTAAAGAAGTTGTACCCACCTTAACATATTGGTTCTCTTGTATATTACGCCCCTTGACTCGCAGCACGCAGGCCTGCACGTCAAAGTCTACATCCTCAACTGAGATGGTCAGCATGGTGCGTACCCTGTTGCTGCTGCTACTTCCTGTCGAGGACTCCGTCGTGACCTTTCTAACCGTGGTCGACCTTAGACTATCACCGGAGCGGACGAGGTTATAAGCGTGCCACATGTCCTCAGACTCCTCTGGGACTAGGGTCACTTGCCTGAGACATATAGGAAGGAATAATGGGATTCTTACTAAGGTATTGGGGAATGTTAGTGATGAAGGGGGCACATAAAGATTCAATTCAATGTAAACCACTTAAAATCTTTCCGTGCCTCTGTACAGTATTTTGGGGCAGAATTGCCGCAAAATTGTTCTTAGTTGAGAATATCATTGTCACAAAGAAATCCTGACTAAACAATGCCAAGACAACAAAGGTTCTCACAGAAAACACCGGGATTTATTGTTCTCTTTCGAGAAAATATGAGATTCATTCAGCGTGAATCGCAAAACCTCGGCCATGAGCCATGGTCGGTAGTTGGTCCCATGGCCCAAATCTAGGCTGGAATCTCGGTTCACTCGGACTAACCTACTGTTGAGCTGAATACAATGATAAACAATAAAAAGGACAAAGGTCTGGAATCAGGGATTACACGATAACCCACGGGAAAAGGAGATTTCGAGCATGAATTCCAGTACCATCTGACCCTATTTGTACAGGGGAAACAAAGCATTGCATGGAGAGTGCATGCACTGTGCAGACTAGACAATGGAATGTCCAGGGTGAACTGGTTAACACTCTCTCAAATTACTTCACTTACCCTGCTCCGTCTTTCTCAAGATCTCTGCTGACCAGCTTCATGATTTCAGTGGGGGTCTATCTGTTATTTGAGACTTCACCCTCTGCAGATTTTACAACTGACTAAACCTTTAAAAGACTGTTGTTAAAGCTTGCGATTTTGTTGATGTTGATCTCGGTCTTTGTTGAAAAAACTTGGCTCCATTCTTACATGCATACCTGGGGGAAAAATTGAATCACAAACAAGAAAATGTAATTGAGATAAATAAAAAATTATTTTAAATATGGTTGACCTTTGCACTTGACCATTTTGAGGAAAAGTTTAATTAATAAAGATTTGTTAACACCAATACCGAAGTGAAGTGGTTAAAACCTAAAAATATAAAAAGACCAACAACACAACAGGAAAGCTGAACAATTAGAAAAGAAACAGCAAAGACTGCCAAACGAAACATTTAAACAAAGTACTAAGTTAGTAATAGTATTAGTAGACTAAATAAATTACAAAGACCTTATCGCCAATCTGCCTGGTTGATTTTGCTGAATGGCCGAAAGGTGTTGTGGGAAGGAAAAGGGAGCACAGTATGCCCCTTTTCCCTTCCCACATTGCCTTTCGGCCATTCAGCAAAATCAACCGAGCGTTAATCACGATAAGGTCTAATCCTCAAATGGTTGCCCTCAGGTCAGAATGAGGTAAGAAAGTTACAGCAATTGGAGGTAGAAATAGACCTCCACCATGGTTACAGTTAATTTAATAGGTGGGTCGAAGAAAAAACAACTTAGTCAGTACATGGATTGTAGAAAGAATTACAAACATACGTTACTTACAAGTTACAATACAAATACAAAAAACCTTGGAAAGGATGGAGACTGCTGGAGAACAAAATCATCGAATAATGAGTAACTATAAATGGCTTACTTTCACAAATGAAAAATTCGTATGTTATTGTTAGTTTCATTGATTACGGCATGGACATATATTGTTAATTACCATAAAATTACAAATACATGAGTACGTTCTTAACTTTTCACGTTATTGTGCAATATGAATAACTTCAATTGTATCATCAATCAGCTGCAAGCTCAGCATGTGGTGTGCGCTAGTTTGCCGGTTGTGAAAGAATACCGCCGCACAGCCGGCCGCGCTGTGTTCAATTCAAACAAATCCTTGCGAAGCGTTCCATGAAATAAATTACATTTTAAAATAACCAGAACTACAACTTTTAATAACCAAAACCAACAGGATGTGATATTTTAGACGTACGTACCTCTACGTCTTGTAGTTTTCGTGAACATAACGCTGGGGTGTGAATGTCAAAAAACGGGAATACACCGGCTGCCGATGGCGACGTGTCGTCGTCCAAATCCAGTAACCCGGAAGTGAATGGAACAATGTGCGCATATCGGCTACGGCTAGTGGCCGTTGGCAGCAAAGTGAACGATGAAGATTAGAAAATGACCTTCCGGCCGTAGCCATTGCCGAAGCCTTAAGAAACTGTCACATGAGGGCGCACGGCTTGTGCATTTTGATCGCTTTTTTTTATTGATTTATGCATAAATTCTCTATGATTTATGGGACAAGCATTCAAGGGAGGGGGAGGGGGAGGGGGAGGGGGAGGGGGAGGGGAAGACAAGTGACAAGTTTTTTTAACGCCTTCCTCGAAGCTGAAGGAGGCCTGTTAAAACTGGACGCAAATACACCCACATCTCTTTGAGACTCTTTATCTAGGCCGGGCTAATTTAAACAGAAAGACTTAAACTTGTATAAACATAAAATTTTGTTCTTTTCTTATCCCCTTGCACCGACCCCCCCCCCCAAATTATATTTCTCTAACCCACGATGCAAAAATTTACATTTATTTTCTAAACACTTCCAAACGCTTTGACTCACCCCGCCCTCACACTACAAACACCGATTTACTTTGGATTTTAATGAAAATCAAGTTCATTAAATTTCGTTAATGTTATGAAATTGCATTCACAAGGGCAGTTAGACACAAGTGCTCAAAGTTTTATAGAAAACTGTATATTATGCAACTCCAATTTAATTTTTAATTGTCTCATACTACTATCGTTTCTCACCAGCAGTGCAGCTGGAAATTAGTCAACCACATTCATCTTTGAGCGTGTTTTTCAGTAGAAAAAAAGGGAATCAGCTTCATGCGTTTGCTACAAATGTGGAACTCAGTGCTACTACAGAAATTAATCTCATCACGATACATCAGATAGGCTTAAAAGTGCACACATAGTACTACGAATTTCTGGAGGGGGGGGGTAACATAATAAAATGATAGAAACAATCAATATAAATTCAACACAAATGGAAGACACAATCAAGTTTAATTTTCCCAACACCCTTTTATTTTGCTCTAGTCACATAAATGCCACCAATAAATGCATAATCTCTAAAATATATTTGTATGTACATCAAACAGGAGAATAAACTGCTTTACAATGTTGCCTATTTACATAATTCATGACTTTGGGGTTCAGGTTTTCAGGAATGACTTTAAAATGATGTTTAAGAAATTACTGCGTATAAAATTACCAGTTGTTCAGCAACAACATTAAACTTAAGCAAGTATGATTGGTTACCACTTAACCTTTTCAGTAACTAGCCAGAGGGACAAGTTTGACCAAATTAACTAGCTTTTGGGCAACGTAGATTGCCGTCAACAAGCTGTACTTACTGATTGGTTGGTAACCTATAGATGCAGAGAAAACTTCTCAAATCCTAACTTATCTTACATCTAAGTATCAGTTGTTAAATCTTATAGCTCGACATTGACTTTTCAATTAACTTTTCATTCTAGAAAATGAAAGTTAAAAGATTCTCTATGACTTGCTTATTAACTCAATCGAGTATAACTACACAATACATGATTTCAGAGGTTGTAGGTTGGATTGTGTGTACATAAGCATGTAATGTATTGAAGTAAATAAAGATTGTTTTTTAAACTGAAGTACTGTCATTGTAATTGTTTTCCTCAAGACCAATGTAGTAAAATGCACCTAGTAACCCTTACTCCCTAGGGTGATTTACTTGAGGAAGAGCCTTCCGCACTCTACTAAAATCAATCATCATACAAAAATATGGTAACTCAACACCCAAACTGCTTGTGTCCGATTATGGTGGTATGCCTGATCCCATGTAAAGCATAACCTGTTTACTGGTGCAAACAGTCCTTAGTCCAACAGAATCAAACAAAACATGCAGTTTGAGTTTGATGGGTGGTTAGAGTTCGTGTTTTTAGTAGAATGCAGGCCTTGGAATAATGAAAAGGTTACAAAGGTACAAATTGCTGCCCTGGCCTTGACACCTAGACACTCCTCTATTCAATGTTAAGGGAACTACTCTTTGTACAAGACAAAAGCTTAGACTCAATAAGAAAAACCATTCTATACCTGACCATCGACATGTCTTTTAAGATGTTTACTCTCAGTCACTTCTTTACAATCACACCTCTCACATGTAATCCAGTGAGGGGAAAAGGTCGGTAAATGATTCTTCCCAAATACTGTCCCCAAGATTTGGAGTCATGTCGGTATCGCTGAAAGGCGATGCGGGGGTATCCCCAAAAGCTGAATCTACACAGCTGCTGTAATCACTGTGTCCAGCATCACTCTTTGCATCACAGTTTTGAACGTTGGACTTCAGGGAGAATAGTTCAGAGATATCACAGTCAAAGACACTGTCATTTATGGACAGCAGATTGGGGACCGAGGTATCATTTGAGTTGACCGACATGTCGACATCTTTCAGCGATACCAGCATGTCTCGGAGAACAGCCTCTGCTTTGACTGGCAGAATATCAGTCCTGAATTCGAAATCAGAATCATCGGCGTCCAAGTCAATCACAGAGTCATCCATATCAATTTCGATCACTGGGATCTGGGACTTGGCAACATTGGGTTGTAGATTCTCCTGTTTAATGCTCTCAACGGGTGTGGGAGTTGGTGGCCGTTTAACGTACTCATGGTCGAAGCGAATCAGTTCTTTGAGGGATTCCAACTCTTCTGCTGAGGGCCCCACCACTGGGTAGGGACTGACTTGGGCTTGATCGATATAACAGGAGTCTGGGCTGACAATCTCATTTGGGGCTTGAGTTTGGGACTCAACATCTTGAAGCAGTCCCAATAGCATGTCAGGCTGAAGAGGAAAAGAGTCAACAAATAAAATAATATTTATTTTAGCCTGAAAGATATTTAGGAGACACTCAATCACTAATAACACTTTCTTTAAACTATTGTTGTTAACAATTGTCAAACAAAATTTTAAGTCTTTGAAAAAACTAAAGCCAATTAATTTGTTAAAATGAATGAATTTGTAAAATTTGCTTGTGAATAACTCTAGGGTCAGCTCCAATAATATTTTTTGAGACAAACAAATCTGATGAAATTTTTAAAGACAAAATTATATAAATGAATGAAACGTACCTCAAGCAAAGAAGAGCAACCAACCACGCTGAAATCAGTTGGATCTGCAACTGCTGCAGAGGTGCATTGAGTGCTGCGGACTCAGTTGATCCAACTTCCTTCTTTGTGACGAGTACATCTTCTCTCTTGTTCTCCTGTAATGTACAACCATAGGAGGAAAATGTATTAATTGACATTCGCCAAACAGTGCGGTAATATTAACAGAGTTTAAAAGTCATAAACACATTGTCTTGACTTGAGAGATTTTGGGGGGTTTTCAGATGCAGTTTTCTCAAATTATGACTTCATTTCAGAGGGAAATAATTCACAGGAAAAAAGTGGTTTTATTATGAACTTCATAATCAGTAAGCTTTCAGACTCAAATTAAACAATGATGTATGTTATCCTTACTAATCCTGTATAACACCTTTAAAAGTCAAGTTGGAATAAGTCAAATTTGCTAAAAAATTAAAGTTCTACGGAATTTTGTTTGGTATTACCAAAACTGCTGGCTCAAAATAAAATTTGTTCAAAGAATTAGCAATAAGTCCATGGAATAATTTTTTTTTAAACTTTCCTTAAAATGAGGAAGTTAAGATTTATTTGTCTTAAATAGTTGTTTTTGTGTGTAAAAATATTCACCAGTTTGAATTGAGAGTAAAATTTTAATTGATTTGTTATCATTCCGTACCATTTTTACATCAGCAACCAGACCAAGTCGCCTCCTCAGTTCTTGGTTCTCGCTCATAAGTATTGTATTTTGTTGTTTCAAGGCTTCGTTCTCCTTCTGGAGTTGGTCGTTCTTCATTTCAGACTTTTCTAATGTTTCTTCAATGGTGTCCATGTGTGCCTTCTTTCGGTCCCGTGCTGTCTGTGCTGCTACTCTGTTTTTCAATTTTCTGTGATAGTAAATGGTAAAAAAATATATAAATGAACTGACATTGAAATTCGACAGGTATTTTAAAATGTATTTTTCAAAAGCATTTTTTAATATTTTGTATTGTTCTGTACTAAAAGAAAACCTTATCTTTTACTTTGGGGAAATTCAGGAAGCATATTTACCCCAAAAGAACTTTCATTATTTTATTTATCTTAATCAATTAGTACACAATGACATTTATAATTCATTTACCAAACTACAGACTTAAATTTAATAGAATACTCTACAAAAATATGGTTAATTAGGCGCCCAATTTCATTTTTTATAAGGCACATCCAGTTGTTCACAACTGATGTCGAAAATGGACGGCACATGAAATCTATGCATTTGCATACAGATTGGCAAAGATCGGACAAAATTGTGCGCAATATGTCACGTTCAAGTGTGGTCCATTTTTGACACCGGTATAGATTTTTTTAATGTATCATTTAAAAAAACGTATTTAACAGAAACAAGTCACCATATTATTATTACCTGCAACATTTCCTGTATACCTCCTCAATTGAGTTTTAAAATTAATAAGAGAAGAGGTCTTCGTTCAAATGGATTTCGGAGCAGTTTTTTTGTCACTCATTTTAGGTTTTGAATCGTGTAGGGCATTTGTACAGGGTGGTACCAGCAACAAACACATCAGCATTCACTCAGTCAGACCATATGCCAGATAGTCATTGTCAATACTAATTTACTTAGTGCTGTTTAGTGATATTATTTAATTACTATTCTAAAACTCGGACTAGAAATAGAATAATCAAACTAGCCTAAAAATAATATAATAAAAGTTAACTTACTTTTAAAAAAATACAGTAAACTAAAAATAGGGCCTATATAATTACTACAGTCATTTGACCAGTTCGGGATCATTGACCAGTTCGGGATCACTTCAACTTTGCAACAACCCTATAATTAAGTTACTTCTCACATTACCAATTTCTGTTGATACATGTGAAGAATAACATGCAATAAACCAACAAACCCAAAATAAGGTTCCAAACTTCATCAACAAATAAATTATGGCCATTTTCTTGAAGTTTGTCTGCGATTTTGATCATTATTTAAAAAAAAAATGTTGGTTGAAAAACGCTGTTAAAACTTCTCACCTTTAAAATTTGAACGCCAGGGCGAATAAAATTTATGTTAAATGCTTAGAATGTGTTAAAAATATTTCAGGTAAATACTGAGCAGTCGTCTTGTTTTTTTGAGGAGACGAAATTACCAAAATCGTCTTTTGGGGGGCATCGTACCCTTGACCAGTTCGGGATCACTCACTACTCAGCATCTCTCATTGAGGTAAAATCTTACTGCTGCAGTCAAAAGTTTATTTGTTGCTTTAAAGATACATTTCTTCAACAAATTCTTGTAGGAATATTGTTTTTTTGTGAGAAAATGAAACTTGGAGGAGGAAATTGCGACTGTAAGAATAGATATTTGGGTCAATGTTGCTTTTAGGCGTGCTTCACCTTTTCATTTGCCTTTGCTGTTGTTTTGTGTTTTTGTTGCTGGATTTTTGCGCTGCTGTTGAATACACTTGCATGAAATTCTCTGGAGAAAGGAAGTCCATGTCCATGCCAACACACTTGTGAAGTTTGTGTCCTTGAGAGAGAGTTTTATGAATGGGAGTATTGGTTTGCAATAGAGGGCAAGCTACTGATTCAGAATAGAATCAACTGATCCTGAACTGGTCAAACAGGTGACAATACTTTTCTCAAAGCCTCTTCAAAAGTACTAATCTTTTTTTGTCAGTGGATACTTGGTGAGTTTTATAACATGTTTAGGTAAACTGATAAACTTTTTTGTTTAAAATGTCAAAGAGATTGCAACTAAAAACAATGTGAATTCAAAAAGTGATCCCGAACTGGTCAAATGACTGTATTTTCAACACTTTAATTACATCCACTCCGTCCATGTTATGAACATGCAACTTCAAAACATTTGCTCTGAACTAAATTCCCAATAAATAATCCCGAACTGAATAATTCCTGTTCCACCTACCATCAATACATTATTAAATAATATTTCGATTGTAATTAGTTGTACTATGATACTGTTTGAATTATTTTCTGAAAACTGTTCCCCAAAAGGGCGTATCAGTGTATGAAATGAACTTTGAAACATATGCTCCCGACACAACTGCGACAGAAATGCCTTACCTCCGTAGCATTTTCTCTTCCGGTGTCAGGTGCGTGAGTCTCTGCCGCTTACGCGGCACAGAACCCGGTGCGATGCTCTGTTCCATGATGCTGACTGTTCTCTTCAAATTCTCTGGATGTGAGGTGAAAATTATCCTTGTAGAAGCCATGGTATTTCTAAGATGTCTACGCTGTCAATATTTTATGTTTAGGAGAGCATAGCTCCTTCACAGACGTAAGAAAACCAGTTTTCTGTTCCGAGTTTTCGTATTACATCTTGGCACTTTGGTTTGGGTGTAGAAATACTAAAGACACGTCAGCTCTAACTCGATGTGGCCTTAGTTGATTGGTTGGTGCTTAATTGATGATGTCATCATATCGAAACATGATTGGTAGACTAGTGATTGCGTCAAGTAATGAATAATGCATTTTTGATTAACTAAATAATAATATTTTGATTGAGTTGCTTTATTTACCACCGGCGTGTGACTGACGCAAGATGCATGATGTAACCTGAGTGTTTTTTCCCCAAAAATTTCATGATGCAATACTATTTGGAATTCAATCATACTTGCCAACGTGGCGACGACTGTGCGTGTGCTTTGTATTTCTCCTCCCATGTCTTTATGAACATAATAATGATTGTAGATCACAACCAACTTCAGCTCATAAAACAAAAGGCCTACCTCCATGCATCCATGATGGATACCCAGAATGAGTTAGGACATGGAACATTTCTCCCACAGTGCACTATAGATGCCCCAAACCACAGTGCCTTTAAAAATTTAATTTAAGTTCTTTTAAATGAACTTAAAAGTTCAACCTCTCCTAAAGCCTCCTTGTTAAATTTCCTTGCGGGTTATTTAGGAGTACAAAGTACCAAGATTAACATTGAAGTGCCAAAGGGTCACCCGTGTCAATTTAAAAACCATAAGGCCTACCCAATATGTGGCAGACGGTGTCTCCCAAAATGTTCCCATACTTTAACCTCTCATGCTCATTTAGCACACTCTTTTCCTCTTGTACAGAAGTACAATCAAAGAATTCCTATTCCCAGAACACAATGAAGACACAACAAAGAAAAACAAACAAAGAAACAAACAAACAAACAAACAAACAAACAAACAAACAAACAAACAAACAAACAAACAAACAAACAAACAAACAAACAAACAAACAAACAAACAAACAAACAAACAAACAAACAAACAAACAAACAAACAAACAAACAAACAAACAAACAAACAAACAAACAAACAAACAAACAAACAAACAAACAAACAAACAAACAAACAAACAAACAAACAAACAAACAAACACCCCAACAAACAAACAAACAAACAAACAAACAATCAATCAACCAAACAAACAAACAAACAAACAAACACCCCAACAAACAAACAAATAAACAAACAAACAAACAAACAAACAAACAAACAAACACCCCGACAAACAAACAAACAAACAAACACCCCAACAAACAAACAAACACAAAATGGTTACCGAAATTACATGTTTCTAAGGCCGTGTCCGAAACGGCGACTTCGGCTACAGCTCAGGCCCGCGAGAGCGGGGGGTGCTGTGGGTGCTGCAGCACCCCCAACTTTTTTGGATGGGGGTGCAGCTGGTAGGGGGCCTATATACTAAAGCACCCGGAGCTGGAATATTATACTAAAGCACCCAGAGGGACAAATACATACAAAACAGAAAGCACAAAAACAAAAGCAAACAAAAAGCTAACATACATTAAATCACAAATATTTAAGGAACTTTAAAAAAAAATAAAAAATCACAAAACAAAAGTGATATGCAAAAAAAAGACGGTAAAAATACTTTAATAGATATACAAAACACCTGTTTTCAAAGTTGAGGCCTACATAAAAAACAAATAAATACAAGCCGAAAAAATGATGTAAATAATTCAACAAATTCCCATTGTAAAAAGTAAATAAATTTATTGTTTTGAAGTAACTCAAAAATAAACACACATTTCACAAACAAAAATAATCATACTGCATACAGAAACTATAAAAAAATATTAATAAAAAGCTTAGTACGTGCTTTTACAATGCAGATTTTAAAAGTGGGAAACACAACAAGTCACAACAAGTCAACTGAGAAATGGGGAAATTAATAATAATCTATCAAAGCCTTTACAAATATTTTGTTCACGCTTATAAAAAAATCGCAATAAAAACTACAGGTAGCCGTTAACGAGAGGCACTTATTGTTCCCTTCACACTTATCACTTCTGAACCTGACATACTCCGTTATTCATGTCAATATTAACGAAAGAGACGATAATTGTACGTAAAAAACTAGCCTTGGAAATATTTTAACATTTGGACCACAATTCTAGTAATTTACTGCACGAGTCTCGAAAACTAATGGGGTCAAAATATCCAGACCACGAAGGTTTTTGGACCATTAATGGAGTAAGAAATATGTAGACTTGGTACCCTGTGGTCACGTTCAAAAGACCGTGCAAGTCTGGCGACGAAAAGGTCACCATTGAGCTTCCGAGCACCTCTGAGCCATCAGCTAATGGGAGATTAACGTGGGTGCAATTTTAGGTGATTTTTTAAAAATTTTAAATCTCTTGTTTCCACATCAAAAACATTTTGGTAGAATGGCTACATTTTAAACTAACAATTAAAGTCAAATGTTAATAAAATCAGGAAACTTATAGACATGAAGAAACCCTGCTTAACATCCTATCGCTTTGAGCGGCTGGGCGGTCCAGTGGCTACCTTTTAGCCACTAGATAGCCCAGTCGCCCAAAGCGACACACTGTAACATGCGGTGGAAAACTCTCACCAGCTTGTGCTTGTAGAAAAAACGAGACATCGAAATAAAACTAAATAGCCATCGGTACGCTTTGTTCAAGTCAATGGCAATCATTATTAATTACTAATTTCCCCTGACTGGTAAAATGTTAATAAGGATGAAATTGTTTAGCTTTAATGTAATTTTTCGTTCACCATCGTGGCAATGCCAAAAACGTATGACTATATTGTAAGCAATATTGATCAGTGAGCATTTGATGCCAGGGATAATTAAGCCTTCAGAAACTATTGTGTTCATCCTTGTAAAAAATTAACGAGAGGCACTTATTGCTCCCTTGGGTCTTATCACTTCCAAATTTGACATATTCCATTATTCATTGACAATATTAACGAAAGAACGATAAATGTACGTAAACAACTATGCATTGGAAATATTTTTCAATTTGAGCCACGATCTAGTAATTTACTGCAAGAGTCTCGAAATATCTTTTCACCCAACATCGCCTCGTCATTTTGGGGTAGTCATTTTGCAAATTACACTTATAATATTCCTGCCCCCCCCCCCAAAAAGGGAGAGATTTATGTGCCAAATCGTGTCTCTGGTTGTACGAAAGAGCATTTTAAGAACGCGGGCCCGGACCTTACACCGTATACGACAATTGTCTTTGAAAAAAACCCAGCACCCCTTTGCAAAAATTTGTTCTCGCGGGCCTGCTACAGCTACGGCTAGATCACGCGCGTCTGCCTACTCTTATTCAACACTGGCAGACGCGCTGATCTAGCTCTATGGGTCATAAGAACTAGCCTTTTTTATTTAAAGACATTACAATTTACCCCCTCTCGAATCTGCTTTGAAAAAAATTGCCTTAAATTTTATATGTTTTTGTCGACTCAATAAATTAGAAATACCGGCTACGGTTTTATCGCAAATGTTAAAAAATATTATACGAACAAAAACTAACTACAACTTAGCACCAAGTTTCTTAAAGTTTTCTAAGCGTAACGGCAGTTGATCGTAGCTAGGCTTTTCGCCAGTCGCTAATTCACTCAGGATCTTGCCGACGACAGGCGCCAACTTGAAGCCGTGACCTATATTATAGAGATAAGAGAGATTAAACTGGCTAATGGCGCTATAATCTATTTGAAAGTTAAAAAGGGTATAATTACCAAAATAGTATTTTATGGAAGATCATTGTGTTAACCACATGTATAAATTAATACGTTTAGAATACCAAGGCAACTGTTCAGCTATTACAAACACATCAAAATATTTGAAGCAGAATTTGCCTATAAAACAAGACTTTGAAACTGTGGAGACACGCTGCTTTTGGCGATAACGCCATGTACATGAAACATCTTTTCGTCTGCTGGTGTAACAATTTCTCTGCAAGTAGAGTATAACGGTATCGGTTGTACTATTATTCACACTCACCCGAGAATCCACAGCCAACGATGATGTTTGGATGGTCAGGGTGTCTGTCTAGAATGATCTCTTCATTCGGTGTGCTCTAGAAAAAAATACACAGCAGCCGATAAAATTATGTTTCCATTTAAAGTTTCGTTTGAATAGCATGGTTTTATAAAATTTACATGAATGGAAGTTTAAACTGAATGAATAATGGGGAGTAGCAGTATCGACTGCAACATTGCTTTTGTGACGCTGAATTTCATAACCAAACATGAACATGAAATCAAATGAAAACAAAATTAGGGGAACTTCAGTGGCCTTTGTCATTTAAACAAACTCAGATGGCACAACAATGTTTGACCTTCTTTTGTATGTTATGTAAAAATAAAAAATAAAAGTAGGTTTTCCCGGTCATTTTTCGGCAAATTAATAAGCGGCCAATTTCAAGGGTTGCGTTTTTCGCGCGAAACTGAAAGCTCCTCAAATTACAGTCATTCAATTCTAACTAAGGCCTATTGTTCACGCAAGTGTTCTTTAGGGTCGTGCGATTTATGGGGGATAACCATTCCATTTGACGTTTCACTCCAACAGCATTCAAATTCGCAGCAGTTTTTTCAGTGGCAGAAACCTCTCGTTGCGCCCAGACTGCTAAAATTAAACGCCGATTTCACACGTCTAACACGACCGCCTCGAAGTGAACTTGGATGAGGCAAAAACGCTTACGAAAGTGAAGTTTGTTTGTTAGATGTTTGTGCACTATGTGCACAAACACCCGTCTTGTTTTTCTGTTTGTTTTTGCTGAAAATGACCATGGAAAACCTTATTTCAGGATTACAGATTTTCGAGAGGAAAAAGTGTTGATTATATTGTATCTTTGAATTATTTAGGTGTTTGTGCACATAGTGCACAAACATCTCTTGATTTTGTGTTTGTTTTTGCTGAAAATGAAAAAGTGTTGATTATATTGTAAATTTCTTTGAATTCTCACGGTGTAAATGCAGTTTTCAATGACAGCTGGTTCCGGTACCAGACCAGGTACATGCTCTTTAACGAACTCCTTCAACTGGTCGATATCTTCAGTGTACCGTTCGTTGGGTCCCTCTTCTGGATCAGTGAAATGTTTTCCCTTATGGTTGCACACCTGTGGGTCCGATAAGGTGTGTCAGATTACGTAATGCATAACACGCAGCATAATTTTTGTTGGTGACAAAACCGTTTTGATAACAAATCTCATTTTTAGACTTTTCTGTTTTATTTCTGAATTAGCAGTGCCTGCTTGAGGCATAATTATACAAATGTTGTGTTTTGTCTATAATAATATGGGTATGAGAATCAAATTGGTTGTCAAAAGCTATCAGTGTTTTTTCTAAACTCTGAATTATTCGGTATTTTGTTCGAAAACGTTTTGCCTGATTTGGCAACAGACAGCATTTAATTTAGCGTATTACAATACATTGCATTCACCTTGAAAAGGCCCGGATACTCGGCGCTAGTGGGTAGTCCATATATCTCGAACTTCTCCGACAAGAAATAGAAACAGGGGTAGTTGGAGAACATTCCCAGCTGCTTTTCCGGCCAGTAACACACTTTAATCCTCGTTAGCTTTACAACAAAATTGATCAATTATTATGATGAAGAAATAAGAGCATCACCGTATACGGCAAACTTACTGCTACAACAAGGGCCTGTGTGGCAGGACATTCTGTGTCCCCATTATATGGCGAGTTGTGTAGAAATTTCGTCTGATAGCGCCCCTTTTTAAATTATCTTCCTTCAGCCCCTTGTTAATTTAGCGTGGGGGACACACACCGGGAGACAAAACCCTCCATGACACCCGTCCGGCTCGCCTCATTGTGAGATACCAAATTTAGACCAACTTTTCATAAAAGGAAGAATTGAAAAAATACCCCAAACCAATAAAAGAAACCCCAACCTCTCTCATAAAGAGTGCATCACAGCGTTGAAACTTTGTTCCTTCTGTTACCCCCCCCCCCCCACGCCCAGGCAGCACAAACTGCTCCATATTTATTTTCCTATGTCGTAAAACATTTTACTATGTTGTTTTCACTTTGGTCTGCTTTACACGTGTGGCTTTATTTTCCCCTCAACTTTTGACGGTAAAATGCGAAAACAGTCAAAATCACATTGCACCACAGATAAAGCAACTGAATATACCTTCAGGGGAGGGTCAAGTCCCAATGGTCCTAGCAACTGAGATGCCCACGAGCCCGGGGTGAGAACAACGCTCTTAGCTGTATATCGCCCCCTGTTGGTCACGATTGTCACAAGTTTTCCGGGGATGATTTGCAACACTTTTTCTTCATCTCGAATGATACCTCCTTGCTTCACGAACATGGTCTGGTTGTAAGAAAACAGGGATGGAAAATAGCCAGCAAAGATGCTTTGAAAGACAGCAAAAATACAGAATCTAACTGTAATTGGTAACTTTACCAAGAGTGATGAACCCCCGTGGCGTTTTCGCTGTCGCTGGTCTGCATTCAGCATCTTAAAACTGACGGGTCAACCAATGCCTATTTATACGCTACAGCATCAGGGGAGATTTTCTACGAACATGAACGACTTAAAACGAGTCTAACTGTCTGCTGGGGATTCATGTTCAGCGTAAATACCTGTTGTAGAGCTATGGTCACCCTTCAGCATCCCACGTGTGATGATACCCTACAACACCACAAGGCGATGTCCGTATAAATACTGGTAGACTTTGTAATTATAAATAGTAAACTTGCGGGTACCTCTGAAACTAAAGCCGGTCAAGTCTGTTTGCTGGGAATTCATGTTATGCCTACGTACCTGTAGAGCTTCGAGACACCGGTCAGCGTAAAGCACCCCACCTGACGGGTCCACGAATGCCTTCACTTCAGGTTGGAATGCGAACCCAGGATAGCGCTGGCAGACCTGCTGAGCTGTGAGCAGCTCACAGGGTTTGTTCATGTCCTGCAAGTTGCCTCCACGGTGGTTGTAATCGTTGTGTGGAGGTCCATTCACAGACAAAAGACCAACATTTCTGGGTTTTTTTTTAAGAAACCAATATGAAGTGAGTCCGAAAAGTTAACTTAGGGCTAAGATTTCACAACGACCTGTGAGATTGAGTAGGCCTATAAGACGTAAATTATTGATCAAAGTGTGGTGTCACACGAATTGCGATGACAATACAGACATCTCATCGAAGATGAATGATCGACTGACCCACTTAGGAAATAGTAAGTACTAGGGGCCTGCCTATGATGAAAAACACAACAAAGAACACATGCCATATTCGGACACTTTGTAAAGTTTTGCCAGATTCTGGATTCTTCACATTTCGTTACCTGTAGAGTTTGGTGTCCACTTCTTGTTCCAGTCGTGCCCATGTCTCAAAGCATTCCGGCATCATCATGGCGTAGTGCTTCTGGAGGTAAGCATGGCGAGTGATGCGAGACTGACCATGGGAACTGCCTCGGTCATGCCCTAACTTGAACTGCAAGAAATGGACGGGGTCTTATTAGTGTGGGAGGGCGGTCGACGGGAAGGAACGATGTTTTTAGAGCCACGGTAAGCGCAAATGTTGTTGTTCAGATGCAAAATTTCGTATAAAACCAGAAGTATCTTGAATTCGCTACAAGCAAGTTTTAGGGATCATACACGTTTTGTAGTCTGGGAACAAGTTGCCTTTAAAAAATGTGTATAGGTGACCAAGTTAAACTTTCCTTCTCAAGCCTATGGCCTGCTCTTAACGTCGTACTTTTGTCGTGCCGAGCTAATTAGACAAATTATGAATTAAACTCGACAAAAGAACTGCCGTGTTGCAGGGAAAGCTCTGTCGCGCTACACGGTAGTTGACAAAGTTTACGTCGCGCTCTTGTCGTGTCGAATCGAACTGAATTCCTAGTCGGACGACAGCTTTTTGAAACTCAAACGTTGAAATAATCACACCCTCACAGAAACGTGCAGGGTAGCCTAATGTAATGCGTAATGTGAACGTTCTGCAGTTCTCCATAGCTGGGAGTATTGTGGGATGGGGGTAAGGAACCATCTTCTGACTGGAATGAACATAATTCTGTACATTATTAGAATAATAATTAAACTAATTGATTTTGTTTGACACTCTACAAAAACAGACGATAAACGCCAACAACGTTGCGAATAATAAGGACAAAATACAAGGTGGGAACATTATCAATATGTTTTTGCATTTAATACTTGACGAGTGGTGTCACAGTTCGGAATTACCATAATGAAACCTGACTCTTAAGCAATTGTCTCTTGCGTCGGCATTTGGAATCACTTTCAATGCGGTAAAATATTCTACTAAATTGACGTTTGTTACTGATTCGTTTGAATTGCAGCACCTTTGCCGTGAATCATGAATTCGACACGGCAACAGTGCGAGAAACTTCTAAAATCAAACCAAATGGGGTTTTGTGCATACCTGTTCGATTAACAGTGTTTTGACGCCCTTCTTCGTCAGCTGGTAGCAAGTTGCTGAACCTTCTACACCGGCTCCTACCACTACACAATCGTAGTTTGAAACGGTTTTGGCCATTTTGTTCCGTTCATACAACCCTGTTCGCCAAGCCTAGACTGGATTACCTAGCCTATGATCCGTGACCCGTGAATGCGCTTTCGCAAAAATACTGCACCAGGACACCACGTGAATGTACAGTACATGTACATCAGTTAATATAATAACACTTCAGTATAACCTTTGTATGAAGTAATCGACGACATCGTACGGTACAGAATGGTGCGCGTGACATGTTTACAAAAGAGCCGCATAGCCTCAGCCTCTTCCCCAGGGTGTGTCGAGCAGTACGAGGCTGACTGCTCTCTCACCCTGGTATTGGAACATTTGCATATCCAAAAATTTTGGATACGTATGCAAATTAGAATAGTCTGGCTGCATATCGAAATTCACATCTTCGCCATATATATAATAGTCTCGTGGTCCGGTACCAGATTTAGTAGCTTGTATGTATTGGAAACATGTACATGTGCTAATGTAATGTTGTTGTCCAATCAGGGTCCAAGTGAGGAGTTTCCATCCCAGGGTTTACTATTTACAAACATGGTTGGAAATAAAGTAAACCATGGGGACGAGGTTGACATAGCCTGGACTTGCTACGCAGGCATGATTTGTACACAACTGTTATTTTCATCTCGGCAATTTATGCTGAACTTAGGCCTATGACACAAAATATAAAATATAAAAAATCCCTTTCCTTTGGGTATCTTGACCGCCCCCCTTCCCAAACTTTATGTTTCGTCTTCATATATTATTATGGGGCTCACAATAAAACATACATTCTAAATCTCTGTGTCAGACTTTACCCCGATTCCGAGTCCCGTGGAGCCTGCCTTGGTCAGTTACGACCCGGAATTGGTCAAAAATAACCCAGTTATGGGTCAAACTGACGCAGAATTTGAGTTAAAAATCAAAATTTTAAAACCGGTCTCTAAGTCAGCCTGACCATATCTTGGTCAGGCTGACTTAGAAACCACTTTCTGACCAAGGTGTTATATGGAGTGTAGTCCCCAACGCAGCATTTAGGACGAATTTATATCACAGTATGTACGTCTTATTTATATACTTTTTGAGGCCGATGGCCGATTTCCTACCCTCCACCCAGGTAGTAGCTAATAAGCTGGACAGTTTTTTTCAGAACTAAATAGTCTCCCGAAGTAGTCTCTTGATTCCAAATCTACTCCGCGGCGGTAGAATTAAAAGCAAGACCTAGTTCTCTAAGAACAAATCTACATAGCTAGTAGATATACACATGGTGTTACCGCAAACCGAATATACACTAAATCTTATTTATATATTTCATTTTATTTATTTTTACTTAGATTTTTTTTTTAATACTGATGATGACCGAATTTATTTGTTTGCTAAGGATCATACGAAAAACCCTTTTAATTTTTAAATTATTACACCTAAAATTATTTACCCATAATACTTCGACCCTCTCGACTCTCCTTTGAGAAAATAGATCAATACTGTTTTATTCATTTAAACAATATTGGTGATACCGGAAGTTATATTTCAAAATTTAAACCATTATTAAAAACAAAACACTATAACTTAGCACCAAGTTTCTTAAAGTTTTCTAAACGTAACGGCAGTTGATCGTAGCTAGGCTTTTCGCCATTCGCTAATTCACTCAGGATCTTGCCGACGACAGGCGCCAACTTGAAGCCGTGACCTTCGTAGAGATAAGAGAAAAATTAAACTTTGAATGGCCATGCTGCCATGGCTATAATTAAGCAAATTAGCTAACTGAAATTTTTAAGTCATTATGTACAGTTAATATTGCATGTGAATGACATAATAATATATCATATTTACAAATAGGGACTACATTTAACTACAAGGCAACCCTTTATCCAAATATAATTATTAAGGCCTATTTTACATAAAATGCAGTTTTTGCTAGTTTAGGATTCTGAAACTTATGGTGGAAATATTATATGGTTTGCGGTAGCATGTGACTGACATGAAGCATCTCTCCCGACTTGTGGTGGTTCTATAAAAGAAACAAACTCTGCCACAAAGCTTCTCTACAATGCCAAATTAAAAAAGTTGTTTCCTTTTTTTTTTACCTGATGTTGGAAGCTGGAAGTTCGTGCATATTCTCTGCTACTTTAAACCACTCCTTGGACATCTTTTAAATATCTGGGTTCACTTTCAGTAAACGTTAAAACGCGAACTTGTACCAATCGCACTACCGAACACAATGTTCTTTCCGTGTGAAGTTTAAAGATTTATGAACCCGCCAATTTATTTATATCATATTATACCATAATAGAGCAATGAACCGTTGGTTATACACAGCACACCAGTGACAGTGCAAAACGGAGACTTACGTCATACCAGGGCTTCCCGTACGCAAATAAATTATAGCACATCAACGGTGCACTCAATTTATGTACTATAATATTCACACTCACCCGAGAATCCACAGCCAACGATGATGTTTGGATGGTCAGGGTGTCTGTCCAGAATGATCTCTTCATTCGGTGTGCTCTAGAAAAAGAAATTAAATTTCTACTTAAAGTTTCGTATGAAACAGCACAGATTTCTGGAAGTTTCAATGAATGAAAGTTCAAACTGAACTAAAAAGATGATTCGTCGACTGCACAGCATTGTATTATTCGTTGGTTTTGTGACGCTGGTGACGTTTTAGTGATGTCAACCAAAGACATAACAGTCCTTTAGCTATGTACGTATGTATGTGATGTCGACTCAGTTGATCTTTATGAGAAGTTCGGAAACAAAAATGAACAAACATTTAAATGAGCAAATCTTTTACTTTCTGTCAGTGCATTTTGCATGATTTGGAGAAAACTACAAATAAAAATTTCAATATTTGGCGTTTATAGAACTTTAAGAGAGGAAAAAGTTCCAGATGGTTCAAAGTAATTTATCGGTAGTTATTAAACTTGTATACTCACAGTGTAAATGCAGTGCTCAATGACAGCTGGTTCCGGTACCAGACCAGGTACATTTTCCCTGATGAATTCCTTCAACTGGTCGATATCGTCTGAGTACCGTTCGTTGTCTCTGTCTTCTGGATCAGTTAAATTTTGCCCATGGTGGTAGCACAACTGCATGTAATTATAAAGATAAATTAATTTTAAAGAAACACAACGGAATGTTGTTGGGTTTTTTTGTTTCTAAAAATATATTTATGTTCATGTTTATGATTGATTAAACAGGCAAGCAATATTCTAAAATTTACCAACCGTTTAAACCAGCTTTGATGTTATAGTGAGTAAAGTGCTTGACCGCCCATAAAATTTGCATTTACAACAAAAGGTTAATGTGCAACAAATGTTCAACGTCATCTTTTTAGCACAATCAAACTGAATGCTATTATAAAATTAAAATTTCAGCTTAGTCCACGTACACGTAAATTTCATGCATCCCGATCGCAAATGTCATGTTTTGCTTCCGTGCCAACCATGCATACGACCACAAACTTGCGTTACCGAATAAATGTTTCTTTTGGTCCAACACTACTGTTTTTGGCAATGACAATTTACAATCACCTTGACCAGGCCAGGATACTCGGCACTGGGTAGTCCGTAGGCCTCGTACTTCTCCGACAAGAAATAGAAACAGGGGTAGTTGGAGAACATTCCCAGCTGCTTTTCCGGCCAGTAACACACTTTAATCCTCGTTAGCTGCATGCAACAAGTAGCCATAGTTCAAGTCAGAATACTGTTATTGATAAAACTACGATGAGGACGAGCGTTACGTAATCACATGATCATTGTATATGGCAGACCTAAGACCTTGCCACATTGTGACCACTGTCCAGTAAAAGCAGGGAGAAGTACCATGATCTCTTCTTAAAAGGTGCACCAATATTTCCGATGAGCATAGCCCAAAAACTGAACGGCTAACCTCTCCCCAAAATGAGACCAACAAAAGTTTAGTTGTCTCCAAATGTATTTGATTTGATTTCAAGAGGCTGAAAGATATGAAGTAATTATTTGAGAATTTTATTTTAATAATCCTATAAAAAGTATGTGTTGATATTAAGCAACTCATCTCAATTAAATTAATATACCTTCAGGGGAGGGTCAAGTCCCAAAGGTCCTAGCAGCTGAGATGCCCACGAGCCCGGGGTGAGAACAACGCTCTTAGCTGTATACCGCCCCCTGTTGGTCACGATTGTCACAAGTTTTCCGGGGATGATTTGCAACACTTTTTCTTCATCTCGAATGATACCTCCTTGCTTCACGAACATGGTCTGGTTGTGAGAAAACAGCGAAGCAAAATTGAAATGTAGAGAGGTGTTTCGTGTTCCAGTGCAGCGTAAGAATTGCACATGGCGACATACATTAATAGTCTGGCGTGCATGATGCATAATATTCGCCTTTATTCGAGATCAAATTGTCGAAAACACATAGTACCGTGCGCTGAGCACAACACTTCAATGAACTGGTGTTACTAAAAAGTATAGCTGGATCTTGTCCATTGAAAATAGTTTGTTTCGAAGCCGTCTTGATCAAATATTAAATGTCTGCAAGTGCAGGGTCCAGTTTCAAAAAGGTTGTAAGCACAAAACTTGCTATGGACAGAAAAACCCTGCTTAGCAAAAACTTGTTATCCTCCAAAATGTCATAAAGTTGACGCTGTTGTGACTGGTGCTGCACTTATTTTTGCTTAGCGAAGAAATTTGCCCAGCACTATAGCATTATGAAATTTGGCCCTGGGAACTCTGTCAAGAGAGACACCGGTTGTCATTAATCTGTTCCCACCAGATGGGTCAATGAATACTAATAATATGACCACAAAGAGGATTACAGCAAGCATGAATGACTTGATGTAAAGTTTAACTGGGACTCATGTTATGCCTAGCCTACCTGTAAAGCTTTTAGACACCGGTCAGCCCTCAGCACCCCACCTGACGGGTCCACGAATGCCTTCACTTCAGGTTGGAATGCGAACCCAGGATAGCGCTGGCAGACCTGCTGAGCTGTGAGCAGCTCAAAGGGTTTGTTCATGTCCCGCATGGCGCCTCCACGGTGGTTGTAATCGTTGTATGGAGGTCCATTCACAGACAAAAGACCCACATTTCTGTAAAAAAGAAAAAATGTCTAAATCAAGTGAACGAGTAAGACATAAAAATGAAAACACAATAAGGGGAGGCCCATGCAATATGGACAATGATTATAATACACGTCCCCCCAATTTTCAGCAAACATGCGACATTCTATTTTGCGCCAAACGGCTCCTTCAAACAGTCATTTAATTTTACTCAATGTGTAAACGCAATTCTTCTTTTGCGTCATGCAATAAAAAAAAAAAGGGATAACCATTCCATTTGACAATCCACTCAAAACAGCATCCAAATTCGCAGCAGCTTTTCCGGCAGAGAACTCTTATAAATATTGCCCCATGTCTGCTAAACCAAGGCAAAACTAAACTAGTCTGGCTAAACAAGAACGCCTTATAGGTTTAATTGAATATATGTAAATGTAAATTCGCAAGCCTCAAAGTGAAATTGAATGACGGTTTCAACTGAAGAGGCAATTAAATCATTTAAATATGTATGCATGAAAGTCAGCTGCTTTTCGCTGAAAATGACAGGGGAGACCATAATTATATGTATAGGCCTCCAGGGAAAACCCCGTGAGGCGAAAAACGTGGGAATTGTGTCAGGCAATCGTAAAGTTTTGCCATTCTGGATTCTTCATATTTCGTTACCTGTAGAGTTTGGTGTCCACTTCTTGTTCCAGTCGTGCCCACGTCTCAAAGCATTCCGGCATCATCATGGCGTAGTGCTTCTGGAGGTAAGCATGACGAGTGATGCGAGACTGACCATGGGAACTGCCTCGGTCATGTCCTAACTTGAACTGCAAGGGAAGAAATGGACGTGGTTTTATTAGTGTGGGAGGGCGGTCCGACGGGAAGGGCGGGAATCTATACGCATGGGGGTCACTCACTCACTCACTCTACCGCATAGACAGCTGGGTCCGTCGCGCTGATCTCCTACGTCCGCAGTTTATTAGTAAACTAGTCTAATAACGGTTTCCGAACGAGGACCCAACTGCGAAATGTACAGTTGCCCGTTTGAGAAGAAGGTTTTATTCTAGAATATTCTCTATCAATCAGTCAATACTCGATGGATTGTTTATCAATACCATGAAGGAAGGAAATGCAGTCTGCTGCTGAGAATTATCACTAATTATCATTCATCTCGCCCGTCGTGGAATTCAGACGTGTTTAGAATATCTTCATTGAACACCCTTTCTCTTTGGGAAGTATAGCTTCTGCAATTATGGTTGTTATGGCTGAATAGATTCTAAGTACAAACAATTCAAAAAATAAAGAAAAACGGGGGACACGTTATTATTAAAAAATACATACATTGGCCCTATGTAGCACAACGCCTCAACTTATGAAACTGAACATGTCGATGGATTTATGTCACCCTTAAATATGGTGGCTTTAAAAAGACATCGAGCATTTATATTTACCCAAATATTCCCGTACATATTCACGTTTTCAGCCGTTCGCGAATAACTACGTAACGTGACTCGCAAACTGTGCCCCAAAGCGCAAATATTCGCGTATTCACGAGGGTGTTTGCGATTTGGGGCACAAATCATGAGTATTTACGTAAATGTACGATGTCCCTCTCAAGCCACCACCTTAAAGACCCGCCCCCGCGGCCATGATTATAGGCCGCACGGTTCACAAGGACAACATGTTCCAGCAAACATAGATCAGACAAACATTTGCGTACACTATCTATAGGCCCCCTTTAGCTCCATGGTGTTTTTACGACCATACGTTACTGAAATAATACAAGTAGGCATATAGTTATGGCTTATCATTATGAGGTTTAGAAACAAACCTGTTCGATTAACAGTGTTTTGACGCCCTTCTTCGTCAGCTGGTAACAAGTTGCTGAACCTTCTACACCGGCTCCTACCACTACACAATCGTAGTTTGTTAGGGTCTGGTTGGCCATGCTGTCCGGCTATTGAGGTTCACGAAAGAGTCATTATTGAACAGCGCGTTCAGACGAACAATCCAAGATAGGACCATGCATGATATTGAAATTACACAGGATCATTGGTGTTTAGACATTGTCACGTCCCTATGTATGTGGACTGGCGCATTACGGGGGCTTGCGTACAATGTTTACATTGAATGAACCCAACCATGGCATGATGATGTTGGGCGCGATCGGTCAATTTGCGCGATCGACCGATCGCGCTGCGCCATTGAAAGATCTATTGTTCGCGCAGCAATCGGTCGATCGCGCAACAATCGGTCGATCGCGCAACGAACATCTTTGCGCGATCGACTGATCGCGCAACAAGTATTTTTTGCGCGATCGATCGATCGTGCAGGAATAGTTTTGCGCGATTGGCCAATCGTGCAGGAATGGTTTTGCGCGATCGACCTATCGTGCAGAGTGGTTTTGCGCGATCGACCGATCGTGCAACAATGGTTTTGCGCGATCGGTCGATCGTGCGAGACGAAACAGTGTGAAAGGCAATTCTGTCTGGCGGGGGATTTTGTCCTCTAATACGGCGAATTTTGCACGAATTCCATCTGTTTTGAATAAACTTCCTTCAGCCCATGTTAAATTACCGTACGGTGGACAGGAAAACTGGAGGACAGAATACCCCGCAAGACAGAATTGCCTTTAACACCGTTTCATCTCGCACGATCGACCGATCGCGCAAAACCACTCCTGCACGATAGGTCGATCGCGCAAAACCTTACCTGCACGATTGGCCAATCGCGCAAAACCATTTCTGCACAATCGGCCAATCGCGCAAAGCCATTCCCGCACGATCAATCGATCGCGCAAAACCATACCTGCACTATCGGTTGATCGCGCAAAACCATTCCTGCACGATCGATCGATCGCGCAAAAAATATTTGATGCGCGATCAGTCGATCGCGCAAAAATGTTCGTTGCGCGATCGACCGATTGTTGCGCGATCGACCGATTGCTGCGCGAACAATAGATCTTTCAATAGCGCAGCGCGATCGGTCGATAGCGCAGCGCGATCGGTCGATCGTGCAGATTGACCGATCGCGCCCAACAATGATACTAACAACTACAGTAATGCATCGTTGCGTGTAGTTTACTATGTACATGTTCAGTACCCTTCGTTTCAGTGTACATTTTGCTCATCCCAAAGGAGAGAATTGCCCTTTAACAAGAAAACATTCAGAAAAACTAGCGGATCATTGCGAAGAGTAAAGTATGAACTCGTCGGCTCAGGACTGGGCCCAAGGCCCTAGGTCCTTAGTGCAGTTTGAAGAGTGGTCTCCAAAGTAACCATGCTTCAATTTATTGAAATATTATGGATTCCTTGCACGAGTGTTGGAACGCGTGACAAAACCTGTTACCACTGGGTCACAACAGCGCCCTCCATCACGGCTAATCACAGAGCTATTGTAATATAATTAATTATGTGATTCCCATTTTCTGTGGCAACAATCTCTGTTAAACTTGTTTTTGCTGAGCAAGGTCGCTCACCAAATTGACAGCTTATGACCCATTTGATGTAGGCCTGGTAGGTGGACTTGGTCAAAAGTAAAAACAAAAACAACAAATTTAAAAAACAACAAAAATGGTAATCCTAGGAACGCATGAGCAGATTACGATTGAATTTTTCAAAACGTGTTTATTAAACTAATATGCAGTCAGAAATTAATCAATCGTTTAGTAAACACTTTATACAAAAATATATTTAAAAAACACGCAACCTAATGTTCCCAACTGTGATCACTCAAGTCTTCTAATTTGCGCAGGCGCCCGTGAGGTTCCTTCGACGGGGGGCGCTCACCCCTGGGAACAACACGCCCTCCCCGGGGACTGATTAACGCATAATGAACAGGGTGGGGAATCTGTCAGTTCCTAACGTGTAGACGGGATGAAAGTGAATCGGACGTGACGAAGGAAAGATAAAACGTTTGTAATTTTTAAACAATCTGCCACTCATGGGTGAGCATTCTCACCTGGATTTCTCTTTGAGACAAGCTTAACAGTCACATGGGGGGAGGGTCAGTCCAAGAGGACAACCAAAGTTCAAGATGGTGATAAAAAAAATCCTGGAAGCATTTCTAAAGCAAAATTACAATTTTCAACTAAATCATGTAATAATAATAACAAATGCATTTAAATATAGTGCTCCACACAATGTCCCGAAGCAGGTTACAAAAGAAATTAGCAATCAATTAATTAAAGAGGTACATTTTTAGCATGGAATTGAAAATGTTCTCATTTGTCGTGTTAGGTTTATTGGTATGCTATGGTATGCTGAAGTGATTCCACGGGAAGTTGAGCATAACAATGTGTTTTCTACAAACTTTTGAAGCCTTGAGCTGTTTGTGTTTTGTAAATGTGTCACACCAGTCGACATTTGATTGGCCAACTATCGTTGTTGTTGTATGTTTTTCGCTCTCCTCATTTTTGCGAATAATACACGACGGCTCATAAATATTATTAGAAGTTCTCTGGATTAGTCTCCACTATTGCTAAAATAACACCTGTGATCATAATGTTGGCTTATGGGAAACCAGTTAATAGTGTGGTGTCACACCGGTCGAAATTTGATTAATGGCCAACTAACGTCGTTGTTGCTTTCAGAGTTTTTTTTTTTTTTTTTTTTTTGCTTATAAAACCTGAGTGCTCAGAAACATTGTTGGAAGTTTTACGAATTGATTCCTCGTGTGGCTAAAATAACACCACGACCATAAAGTGGTGGGATTATGACAAATTGTGTTAATATTGTGGTAAGCGTCGCTTTGCATACAAAGTCCTTTCGTCTATCACGGTACCATATGTCGTCTACACCTCAACGGGATTTAAATTCCGCCATGACACGCGACGTCTGTTGCTGCAAGTAAGTCCTTTAATCCACCGACAAATTTCAAGCACAACCCACTACACGTGGAAACTTTGTACACTGAAACAGTCGTCGGAAAGCATTTGAAAACAAAAGTGCAAGTCTTTGTGGCGAGAAAAGTTGTGGTTATTTCTCTGTGTCTAGTTTTTTTTTTTTTTTTTTTTTTTTTTTTGAGGTAAAAATAAAGTTATTTACCCAACTGCTGCAAAGTCACCGAGTCAAAATAAGTTCGCGCCTTTAAGTTGAATACTTGAACTGTGAGTAAAGGGTCGAACGTATTGTCATAAATTTTTCAAAAAAATAGAAAAAAAGAAGAGTTTATCCCCGGGTGTTTACTTAACGGCACAAGGTTTTGTAATACATGAAAACACCAAAGTGGGTAATAGTTTTGTCACGAACAGCTCTTGGAATCGTTCGCATCAACATGTACAGTGAACAAATAATGTGACCTGTATCGCAGAGGTTTCGGCGTATGGACCTCTCGAGAAAGGGAGTGTGGACGAGTTGATGCCGACCGTTACCCCGGCCAAGTGGACTCGTCGCTGAATGATCGAAACGAGAACTTAGCCTGGAGATTTGGTGAGTTTAAGATACACAAGAAAACCAACCAATAATATTATGTAGTTTCAACTGAAAAAAAATTACGCGCAAAAAAATCTTAACTTCAATGAGTAAAAAGTTAAAATTAGAGTGCAATTTCTCCCTTAATTACATGCTTATTTTAACATGAACACATTTCACGTATTTCCTTGCAGGCAAGATACTCCACTGATCAATATGGGTAATTCTCAATTAGTTTTATCCCACAATTTCCACATTAATTAAAGAGAATGGCACACCATAGTAACAGCTGAATAGTTGATAAAAATCAGACAGTGTAATCTCCAAAGTGTTCTTCAATTGAGCTGTGTATACAAATCGTGCCTGCAGGAGTTACAGGCTCTCTGTGGCTCTTTTGTAGACATGTGATGTCACATGTTATACGGTCTTTACAGATGGCCATGGTGGACAATTTGAAATTTGCTTGAAATGCTATAGTTTTTGAGAGATTGAGTAAGACGATTAGCTTTGATCTATTTAGTCAAAAACCCGATGCTTGAAAACACTTCACTACACCATGTATTTTCTCGTGACTCAGATGACTGATTGAGCTTAAACTTTCACGAGATTGTCATTAATCGTGAAGGGGACGTTGTGACCCATAAAGTGCGGATACTGGTCGTTGACAATTACTTTGTTGTCCCATGTGCTTGAAAAGGGAAAGTGTATCATTGGTTAGACAAAACTATTTTTTTCTCTCTCAATTATGTATAATCTAACAAGTATTAGGTGTTTAAAACTCGTGGGACTTTTTGTCTGTCATCGTTGTCAAAATCAAAGTTGTGAAACATGTGATGCGTGAATTTTAACTGTGAGTTCGGTAGGGGATGTTTTGTTCATGCAAACAACACAGAATTATTAGTATTTAGTTTGCAAGCGTTATCTAGTTAACAAATAAGTCCATTTTGGATATTGTTTGATGCTATAGGCCTAGTCGCTTTCCAATGTGTACCATAATCCCGTTCCATGTAAATGTAGCATTGGGTTTTCGGCAAGACGTTTGTATGGCGGCATACTGCAACGTCAATATTGACTTACTGTGAATTAATACGCATAATATTTACTCGAGAGGAGGTAGGTACCCTTTTCGAAACCAAGGCTTGGGCTTGGGCTTGGGCTCCGTATCAGGCGGACAGATTCCAAGATGGAGCCTATTAGCCTGTAAGCCGTGGTTTGGAAAAGGGCCATACACTGTGATAAAATGCAATTGACGGTATTTCTGACCACATGGGGCGCTTTCAGCGGCGAATTTCCTAGCATCACAATTACAGCTTTATCTTATATGGACTGCCTGTATGTTGTTTTCTTGTATCAATGAACAAACATTGGATACCCCCCCAAAAAAAAACCCCAACCAAAACAAACAAACAACAAACAAACAAACACCCCAACACCCCAACACCCCAACAAACAAACAATTAAACAAACAAACAAAACAATTCGCTTTACTTGTTTTGCATCACGTAAATTTGGTTCATCACACGCCCTCACACGGTCAAAGACACTGCGAATTAGTACCATGCGGGTGAGGAGACATTACACCAATAACAGGTTTATTTTGAGTTTTGTTTTTGCTGTATTACTTTTTGCGAACAGTGAACTTTTTTCAGTTTGTCTGACAGATAAATCAATCACCGGGGATCCACTTCATCCTCTATGTATTTTATGTTTTCCCGTTCAATTATAGGCATATTCGATTCCCATTGATGAAAACAAACCCAAAACAGTTGTAAAATGAACAAAATTGACTTCTGAAAGTATTTAGTATAACAACTTTACCTATTCAAGTCAACAGGAATATACTTCGCCCAAAAATAGTTTAGGGGATTACAACTAATGTTGCCCCTACCCGCTTTATGTAATACTATTAATGACCAACCTAACTGGATACTTTAAGCACACGCCCAGCTGGTGTGGAAACAGTTGTCACACTTTGGCATTTAGGTATAATGATCGCGTATCAATACCAGTGATATTTGATTACCGCCGGCCACATTCTTTTGGGGAGGCCAGAAACAAGGCTGCAAGCTCTCCGTCCGAGTCTTCAACAAGAACATCCCTCGTTCTCAAGGGGATTCGACTAGGCTATTTACTTATTTCAGAGAATAACGAATTCATTTTGTGAAAGAAATCAACTTGGAGTTGGCTGCTTGTTAACAAAGAGGCATCAACGAATCTGCAGGTATGTGATTTAATTTATAAAACTGTTCCTTATCTTGGTGTCAAGAAATAATCTTCGAAACTACAACATTATTTTTGGATCGAAAACTATTTCCTTTGACTGAGAGGAGATATTCTGAACGGCCTAGTTTTTGTTCGGTAATAAAAATGAAGGCAGCGGAACTGTAAATGTTGCTCCTTTTTGTACAGAAATTAAGTTGTTGAGAACATGTTTGAAGGACTAAAAGTAAAGATTGATTTGACGTGTATTGTATTGGGTGCACACTGTTTGCAAACTTCAAGTGCAATCGAATGTCTAATTGCAAATGTCATTTTAACTTTTAACATTATCTTGATTTGGCACCCAGTTTATGCAGTGTTATTTTGAAAAGATGAGAAGCAACAAGAATAATGTTTGAAGAAATACATGTACGTCTGTTTATTTTCCATTCGAAAGGGTAAACAAAAATGGCTCGTTGCAAGTTGAAAATTCAAAAACTGGATTCTTAGAAATAAAAACTTCGCAGTAGCCTCTGGTCTTTATTCGCTTCAGCAACAATTTAAAAACCATTTAAAACAAAATAGACTCCTTTATGAACAGAAATAGTTCTCACGAAGATACTATTTTATATTCATTTTCTATAACTATAGGCCTTTCTCATCCGAACTCTCGTTAATCTATACTCGAAATATTTTTTGTTTGTTTCTAAAATATAAAAACTGTCAAAACCATCAGATAATTAACTTGTGTTTAAAATAATTAAATGTCTTTAAAAAATGTTATAAAATAACTTCCATGTTTACAGGCAAGTATGCTATCAGTATTCAGCCTTTAATGCAGTCTAAAATCAACTTTGGATGTGGGCGTTGAGCGTCTTTTTATGGTTGCTCTATAATCATAACAAAAATATGTCTCAAGTCAGCAGCGGTTGGTAACTTGAGACATCACCCCAGACATTTTAGGCACAATACCTCCTACTCAAGTAATAGTTCAACGCCGTAGGACGTATTTGTAGCCATCACATTACATCAGAGCTTAATGACCGTAACGATGTGTACCATGGCGAGGCGCGAGCTCAAATTAATTGTTAACCTTTGAGATTATACGCCAAAACCGAGTTGGCTTTTTTTTTGCCGTGCCGTACGTGGTGGTGGTGCTGATTGCAATTTCATTACATGGGGACGAGAATTCCAGTCCGGCGGGTCGTCCCAAGTTAGCACGCGGGGCTCACTGCGGCGTTACGGCGCCGACGGTGTGATGGTGTACGCTCGATGAACTTTCGGCGCCCACACGGTTTCTATTTGTTCTCATGTTTATAGTATACGCTGATTCGAATTGCTGCGCTTTCAGTATTTTGATTTTTATGGTTGTTACGAATCTACAACTTTCCTATGGTTATTGTAATCGTCCATTCACAGTTTCCATGCCACTCCCATAAAAAAAAAAAAATAAATAAATAAATAAATAAAAATTATGACTAAGGCATTAATTTGATATATTATTAAATGTTGGCATTATTATTTTTGCTAAAATGTCGTCAAAGAACAAAAACAGTAAGTTTTACATTGGAATGAATGGGGAAGCGTAAAATCATCCTGGTTGGTACTGGTACATAACACACCTTTTAACACTTTTAAGTTCGGCAGCTTTTTGTGATAAACATTTTGCTCAGTATTAAGAAATACAGACATTAGGTTGGATAAAATATACAGCACAATTCCTTTATAGAAATCTGCTAACTGCTTTTAATAACTACTGGTAATGATTATAGACGTGTAGTCTCAATTCGTTGTGTATTTAGAAAAGTTAATGGACAACGACAGCACTCCAGAAAAAGTCACATCTAGCAGCAGTCCCTGATGAAGTACAATCCCTAATTTATGTACATCACGAGAATTTGATTGAATTTAGTCTTCTTTTTTTGTTGCTAAATAATATTTCATTTGACAACCAACGCCATGGATGAATAAAGGAATTATTAAATTCCCTCCACAAATTACCCTCCACACACAAAACACTGTATCGTGGAGCAAACTATTTTTTTTCCTCGCCATCCATAGATGAGGCACTCATTGGAAAGATCGTGAGCAACGGATCTCAACGTCTTGCCGAGGGGTGGCGCCCCGGGCCGTCTATTTCCCACTATTGGGTCACACAATGACCATAAATCGAATTTAAATAGGTACAATCTTTTGCCATGGGGGTTACCCTCAGAGGGTAATTTTGACAGTGATAAAGGTCAAAAACTGTGATCCAGTTGGGATTCGCGTTTACAAACTCCCGGTTGGATTGTATTGACACCGCCGCTACGGGGGCATTCTTGTTTTGAGTTTTGTTCCGGGCGTGAGCTGAAAGAAAACTTGCGAACTGCAGTCCCACTGGAATAGCAAACACTCTAAAGGACCACCGCGGGGGAATATATTCCTTTCAAAATGGAGCTTAATTTTTCCCCCTTTCACGAGTTCATACTCTCTAGTATTATATCCTAAGCGCATGTCAGATTAAGGAGTTGGAAATGAATTCCTCTTTTTTCTTGTTGTGTCGTTTTTGGGGGACGTCAGTCGAGGTTTAGCTCAAACTTGTCAGTTCACATTTGCGAATTTTATTCAGGTGTTGTCTGCATTATTCCTACGATTGTGTGTTTCTGCATACTTCACAAACTGACAGCTGAAAAAGTGAAGTTTAAAATGTTTATATGGCATTGTGTAATATACCCTCCGGCTATACACTAAACCCTCAAAGCAAGTGAATGCCAAAATATGAGGCTTATTTTATTTTGTCGACAATTCGGGTCAATTATTCAAATCTTTCAAGTAAACATTTGACAGTTTTGAAGACAATCAAACTTGCCATTCAAGTTAAGGACCGGCATTGCTAATCTCCCTTGGTACTGAATGGATCTATACTTTGGTCAGATACCACAAGGTCATGCAACGGACCGGTACTATACAACACAAAATAATGTCATACTATAGTATACAACAACTTGTGCTACCCTTCTTGTGAATCTTAACGCGTAAAAACCAAGTATACCAAGTCACCGAGTATCCATATAAAACAACCGAAAGGTGAATCAACTATAACGATGCACAATCTTATCAAACTAGATAGAAGACACACACATATAGAACACCTTAAGGATACCATTAACTTAGAAAAGACCCTTGCTCTACATACTGAGCAACGACCCTTGGTCTGTGAGGAGACCCACTTCTTTCGGTACGAGATACCAGTCCTATGAATCTATAAACGTGCGTGCCAAAAGCCCCAAACTCAACGACAACAACTTGCGTATAAATCAGACATGTTAAACCTGTCATATCAAATCTGTTCAACTGAACGATAAATAAATGTAACTCAAACTTTTTGTGAATTGTAAAGAAAACAAATAATACATGTTTAAGTTGTTTGACAACAGTATCCAGTGATGTAGTGTTTGCATTTAATACGATTGTTAGACTTGTGCTTCGGGACTAGTGACCATAATGACACTTGTCTTTACAATGGACGATATGATGTGGCCCGGCCTGGATAATTCAGTTTTAGTTTTCGTTTTCTTTCCTTCGCCCCAAGTTTTTTCTCCTTGAGACCGGGAAATGAACGATTTATGTCCTGATTCTGATGGGAAGCTATACGTTCAGCGGTGGTAGGGATCGAGGCACACTCATGTTAGGCGGAGAAGGTGGAGGGTGTTGAAACAAATAGTTTAGGAATAACTTTCATGTTCATTTTGTAGTTCATTCTATTTTTGAAAGGTAATAATTTAAATATTTATTACTATGGGTATTTTTTCTTGTTATCAATCAGACTAGATCACGTGGATTGTTTTCTTCTTATTTAGTATGAAAGTACTCACTGGGGTCATCGGTAAGAAAGTTGATTGATTTTCCCCTCATTGCAATCACAGTGCCAACTTCGAAGATAATGCGTTGATTTTTGATGGCAAAAATGTTGTTTTGTACCTGAACATAATAATTTTATCGCACCTTACGGGCATTTTCATAAGCCAGTTAATCATTTCCTCCCTTCGAAAACATCGGAATGTAAGTCCCTTTTATCCCAGTTCTAAATCTTAACCTGTCTCTCTCTCCCTTCGTATCACAGAGAAAGTTGAAGTGAGCCGTCCGTCATCCGTGTAACGCATATCGACCAATGGGAGAGCAGAGTTGTGTCTATCACGCGCAACGCTGCCTACGTAGATCTCTCCCCGTTACACCCGCCCGCCCAACCGACCAAATCGTGCTCTCTGTACCTCACCAGTGACACCATACACCAAGCAGCTGCACGAGCCCCGAATTCTCCGGGTAGACTTTCCCAGTGCCTTGAACCTTGCAGTCGGATTTATTTCTCCAACCCTGGAAATATTGTCTCTAGTACTTGTTCTCTTCGTGAAAAGGGGGCGAGATGATTCCCCTTGTTTTGTTCTTCTGTCTGGCGTGGAGCCATCTTCTGCCGGTGGTGAGAGCGTCTTGCCGGGACGGGGGGCAGTTTGGAGGGGCGCTCTGTTGTCAAGGCAAGGATATAAACTGTGTAACGGAAGGTTACAGGGTGAACTCCGCTTACTACCACGATACTTGTTTTTGCGACGGGGCCTGTGTGGATAGCAGCGACTGCTGCTCCGATTACGAATCTGCATGCCCAGGTGAGAAATCAATACCTAAATTACTTCATTACCTCACGATTACACTTGACCTATAAAATATATGGCTTCGCTGATTGCCATCCCTAAGCCCAAGGTAAAGTTTAATGTCATTAATTGATCATCTTATAACTTACTGGTTGCAATCTAAGGCTATGATCTTTGAGACCTCATTCTGTTGTAGTATTTGAGTTAGACTACTAAAGGGTGTCTTGTCGCCTCTTCCATTGATGATTATAATGTAGGCCTTACCGTATTTAAATCATTCAGCGCCTTTAGCGCCGTGTTTCTCTTTACCGTTAAGGCGAATGATCCCTCATGTGACACCCCTGAACTGTCCGCTTTGAACAGCCTAGCTTAAAACAAATGCAAATACCGCTACTATGACATTGCCATTTTTATTTTAGGCCTCACAACCTCCCCTTACATCTCCGCAACTCATAGATGCCAATTTACACAGGACTGAGTCATCAAATTCATCTTCTCAAGATGTATCTGCGGTGCCTAACACTACATTACAATATTGTGAAAGGAGGATTTCCATCAATGGGCACCATGACGTCTACATCATACTATCACGATCAAAACTTACACCCCACAACGTTCTTATAACCCAAAACGAAACCAACCGCAACAAAAGCACCTCCACGAGCGCTGTCAATAAAAATCCATATAGCTTAGGCTATACCTTTCCCTTAACGCGACACTCAAACTATAGCCTCGCCATTGATAAACCTAACTCAACAAAACCATCATATTTTGTCACCACCAAAAATAACACTGCACAACCACCACCACCACCACCACTACAACCACCATAAACATTGCAAATATCCTCGCCTTGACCTTCAGCCATCCACCACCATCTTGGCCTCGCATTGCCAATCACAACCAAGCTACAGCACTGACATCATCACCACGGTGACAAAGTATGTAGCTTTGGTGAATACGGGAAAAACAAGCTGACAAATTCAAAATCAATCATGCATGATTTCGGGGAAAAAATAAATAAACGAACAGTCCTGTTCTTTTATCAGTTCCTGTATTAAAACCTTTGTTTGCTTTTAATCTTGCATATAATTAAAAAATTGTAGAGTGTAATTACAGCTTGTATTTTACTCTAAAGACCAATGCCCGCAGTACGCCTAACCCTCTTGCAAAAGTTACAACGCTGCCGCTGAAAAAAGGTGACACTTTTTGCACGCCATGACACAAAATTATGAAGTCGTGCTTGTCATGTCGACCAATTTGAAACATTCGAGATGATCGAGTGAGTGTGTTCAACATGACGTAGAACACTCATGTTTGGCGGCACGAACCCATGCAGGATGTTCAAATTCTGGCAGTATTATCTACGCAGTTATTAGTAAATGCCTCGCATAGTCTTCTCTTTGATTAAAATTCTCCACCGTACGTGTCATTAATGTCAGCCCATAATGTGTACGAGTAATTTCAAGAATGTTTATCCCGTCGCATTGACTTGAGAAGCGAGATCAGAAGCAGCGTGTATGATTTAATTGGGACTTTGCGTTTAAACGCGATTTCATGATTGATGCATCGACTGTGTATTGGGGTAGGAGAATCAAGTTGTCTTTTTATAGGCCTAACTTTTAAAAGTCTGCAGATTATATAGTGTGGGCATAATGGTCCTATAGCCTTTAGAACCTGTCATACTAAGACCGTTTCCGAATTGACAGCTACACCAGCACTACACATACGTCCTATACTTCAACTCATGATGACGCGTCGATTAAGCCGTAGCCGTTGCCGTAGCCCTAGCCGCCACAACGGACACAGCCTTGCAATTATTTACAGGCACCCAGTTCTAAGAAACCATTCACAGTCATATTAAAAAAATACTTAAATGCGTTCAAAATTGTGAGCATAAGTTGTGTGGGGAAAATTAAGCCGTATCCGAACTGGCGGCTTCTGCTACAGCTAGACTGTTGCTAACGGTGTTGTCATGTAGACTTCAACCATTGATCTCCATTAATGGAGATCAATGACTTCAACGCATGATGACGCGGTGATCTAGCCGCAGCCGCGTGGCTGCCAATTCGGACGTGGTCCATCCCAATATAATGCAACCAAAGTGTCTCCGCACCCGGCGTGTGTGTTGTTGATGTTTTTTGCATGCGCTGCAGTTGGCTGCCGCCAGGTTGCTTGTAAAAATGGTCGAGTACGAGATGGCCCGTTAGGAATGAAGTGGAATGACTCCCCACTTTCCTACTTTATGACATTTTATTCGGACGAAATCCCCGTGCCATTTGTAAAAACACTCTCACCAATGTGTGGTCCTATTTTGGTGTTAAAACAACAAAACGTGTAGATACCAACATTCCGAGACGAGATTTCAATTTTAGAGTGAGCCAAATATTTAACTTAAAATATCTGTTTCAAAATAGATCTACTTTATGCAGGTTGGTAATGGTTTAAAATTTGACGGTCGAGACGCCAGATGGACACCATCTCCATCGCGATAAATACCCTTAAAATAACTCGAAGAGCTAGTTAGGTGAGGTACAACCGTGAGAGAAGCCGAGAGCTGAGATCAGAGACGATTGACAGATGATAGTGAAGGAGATCAGGTGGGGACTGCTTGGTCTGGCTCTCTGCTCCAGGACCTCTGTCCGAACCCCTCCCCGGACGATGAGAGCCTTGAGTGGATTGATTTGTGTCAGCGCGGTGTCTCCTCGTGGTTCCTCCCACATACAAAGATTTTATCCAGCTAAGGTTTCAGAATTCAATCTTGTTTCATTGTACCGAACCAATGTTATTTTCCCCTTTTAAGTGTCCTGTCATCGCCAATTTTATATCTATCAACAGAGTCCGATCTAGAATGTTCGGCGTTATTGTAACATCCCGTACCTTCCTTCACAAAGAAACTATATCAACGTCTAATATTGTCCAAATACAGGTTCGCACGAAATAATGATGGATGAATAACCTTTACGTGTGTACGATTGCGTGGTAACTCGAAACTTTGTAAACAAGACGAACCTACCCTCGCTGTGCGCGTGTTGTTATGTCCTTTGAATGGACCGACCTCATGAATTGACGTCATCACGGCGCCATCTTGGGGGTAAAACAGTGACAAAACAATGGAAACGCGCAGGACGTACGCGCGACACACAGGATGGGCCAATGAACAACCTTCTTTAGACTTCTAGCCGAGGGCGCCCAGCTCAATTGACTTCATGAGCATAAGGACTGCGCATCACTGAGTTCGATTTCACAAAGCACTAAGATCATAATAACATAACAACAATGAAGATTGTGGCTTCTTTTACGATTGATGTTAAAATACCGCTCAAATCCGTCACCCCTGGCCACTGGGCCATTTATTTCATTCCTTATAAACCATCTCAGCACCCTGGGGAGTATACAACACGTGCTGCCAAAATCTTAAGATGAGTTTAAAATATCATCATAGTAAAATCACATTGTGCTAAAGCAATTAAGATTTATACACAGTTAAGATCAACCCCAGGTCTTATAAAATCGGTCTCGGGTCCCATATTCGTGAAGTTGATTTAAGAAAACAAATCGTAAAGCAAAGAAACAGTAGTTTTTGCACCAAAAAATATATATATATGTCCACGGTTTGTGTCTTCGCATAGCGTCATAGCCCAAAGCGTGTGCACATCTGAAATGATCACGTTGTGCACACTTTATTACTTTTAGCGCCCTACAGAGCAAGGGTGAACAGTCCTGTCAACAGTCTCGTCAACACAAATCCCCTTTAACCATGTTGTCATTTTGTACAATGATAGCTTTCTAACAACTTCCCCATTGGCAGAAAAATGTACATATTAAAATCTCCCAGAGGGTGGCCACAGTCAAATAAATACTGGGTACAGAGGGTGTCTAGTGCAAGGCACTTTAACCTCGGGCAGCTGTTGCTGGATCCAGGGTAATGACACGAGGTGACGCAGCACGAGCCGTTTTATTGGGATCAAAACATCGACGATTCCCACATCTTCTAAACACCACGTGGAGTGATGCAATAATAATACTTAAGGGTGAAGTATTTCAAGGCAGAACGTTTTAAGTAAAATCTTCGGGAAGGGAATTTGCACGCAGTGGGAGCTAGATTCGAAAGATGTGGTTCTGGTAAACATTAGTATATTAAATTGAGTGTTAAGCTTTATATTGGCGTAGCCTAAATGTGATGGGGTTGGTTATAAAATCTCTACCAGATTTGTGGTGATGGGACGAGTGTCGAGTCTGCAATGAGTCTTTTTTTCTCGAATCAGGTTATTTCAAATGAAGCTTGCAACAAGCAGTTTTAAAAAGTATCATTTACTTTTTACTCAATTAATTTGTCGTTTTCAATCTGGACATTTCATGGCGTCACTTCCGTTAACTTGCTCTTTACTTGTTAATGTTTTCACTATATGCTTTCACGTCATGTTATAAAACAACGATTTTCAGTTTCATTTCTATTCCCACATTCAACCTTTTCTCTCAATTTTCCTCTGGTATATTTTGTGTGGATCTTAGTTAGTTTGTCTGCTCATCTGTATGTGTATTTTACTCGCCCAAGTGGCCTGCTGTCGCCTGTGAGTTGACAGGTTTTTTTTTAAATAAACAATTACATATATGTCTGTATATCTATATCTTTCTAACTACATTCTGAATAAGAATTCAGTGAACACACATCTCTTTTCCATGTTGTTACCAAGAGCCAGCAAGAAAAAAGCTCTTCTCACAAGTCACCAAAAATTATCAAACCAAAAGATGCCCCCTCTTCCTCATCTCACACTACCCTCTTGGATCCATTATTAACCCAACCTCTTCCCTTCCCTCCCACAGCAACTGATTGTGTGGTATCCTCGTGGAGTTACTGGAGTGGATGCAGCGTGTTGTGTGGTTTGGGAGTCAGCGAGCGGAGACGGTACAAGATCAAGGACTCTGAAAACGCTGGCGAGAAGTGTCCCCCTTTTCGACAAATGAGGGCATGCTTTTCAAGCTTTTGTGACGCCAGTGATCTCCCATCCAACGGTAAAATATTTTTATTTATAAATCACCACTTTAAATTTGTAACATTATTTGAATCGATTCAAGGCGTTCTGTTGTCCAGAACAATAATAAGCACCGTACAAAACACACAGATCTGCCATTTTGATTACCCATATAAGTACTACATTTGACGTCAGATCAAAAACGCTGATCATCGTTTCTTAATTATACTTCACAATTAATATTCCACCCTGTTGATGACATTATATGCAGAAACAGCAATAGCCTTTCTATCGCTTAATACGTGTGACCATAGTCCATGAACCTGAATACGAGCAGAGTAAACTGTTCGAAACGTCGATACCACAATAACGGCTCTTTTCAGAGACAACACTCCTCCCGAAAGAGATTTACACATGTTTGTTTACACACTGTAGTTAATTTCTATTATCCACCCTGCAAAGCTTCAAACACCACTTACTACTGATTGCCCCAATAAAGAACCAGACCATTTCCCCGAAGTCTACATCGAATGGCTTAAGCCAGAACAAGTTTAAGGTGACTGACTTTGTTCCTCTTTTCCCAGGTATTGCACTTCTCCTGCCATATTCTTCTAGTGCGAGAAGGAACGATCCCGATCTGAACCTCATGACAAACTTCCTCATTAGTCTGGGCCGGTACAAACCGTGAGTGTCACATAGGTTAAAAAAAATCAATCCTAAAGGGTAAACATGTTAAAAAACAAAAGAACTACAACAATTACCCATTATATTCATAATTAGTTTCTCCAAGGAAATGTTGCCACAATCGATATTTAGACCTCACAAATCCAACGTACAATACCCATTGCAATGGTCGCCGTAATTTTTTGAATAATTTTATTAGATGTCTTACCACAATTACCAGGGGCCCAATTTCATAGAGCTGCTTAGGCAGAAAGTATTGCTTAACAATTTTCTGCTAAGTAGAAATGAGCAGGATACCAATCACAAATGGTACATGTGACATCATAGCTTGGTTGGTTACCTATGCTGATAAGCATACTATTGTTGGGCTTAGCATTTTTGTGTGCTTAAGCAGCTCCATAAAAAATTGGGTGCTGATTTAAACCCTTTGCACGCTACCATTCCCTACACACACTATTTCCTGCACACTAGAATATTTTTGTTAATCGTATTGTCATAATATATTGTCTGACAGTTAGTAGACATAAACAGACACATTCAAACCAGGTACTAACCTTCCCTCCACCACAACACCCACAGATTCGACAGTTACTGCGTGTATTTCAAGCTGACTGGACTGAACAAGAAGTGCCGTTCCAACGGTGATGATACAGCGTGGACCTCCTTCGCCAAAAAAGGTACCACGACGGTCAAATTCCATTGTTTCACTCAAAAATTTCACAAAAAGCAAATGTTGAAATGGCCTAGAAACACTGCAGTCAATTTGGGTTGAATTTGAAAGTCCATCTATCAGCCATTCATCTCAATTTCCATTGATTGTTCAACTGCAACATCTACTGGCGTCTGGCGGACACGGTTCACTATATCTAAAAATGACATTCTAATACCGCCGCCACAAAAATCTAACCGTCAGTGGACAATAGTCAGAAAGATTTCTGAGATTAAATATTATCTCTTTCGTTTTAAATTTGTATGCAGATCTACAGAAATGTGAATAAATATTTTTAATTATGAACTAAATTTTCGATAAAAATAGGACCTGAGTATAACATGCAAATATAATTTTCTTCAGAAATCAAGTTTCCATTTTAAAACACCTTCTAGGTACCGGTTTTTAACCAGAAGTTATCGTCTGCCAAGTTAGTAGAACTCATATTATGTTTCTTTACACACCCATCCCACTACATGTTCACATGGATATACTGCTAGTGCTACTAAAGAACCGTTGTCAAGCCACACTTCATCAACATGTTGATAACAATCACGTTTTAAATGAAATTGATTGCAACTAAATTGACAAACTATTGTACTCATTGCAGGAACAATAGTTTGTACAGAGTGTGACCAACCAGCGTTCGACAGCGAAGGGCGGTGTCGGGGTGAAGGCATCCAGGGGAAGAAAACGCGTTGGGCCGCCCTTGACCTTCCCAAGTGCCGCGGTAGGTGGGTCCGGACATCGATAGAGGAGAAATGCAAGTGCAATACAGGGTCTGATTTCATATTTATTTAAGTCTTCAAACTTAATCAGGAATTAACATTTTGCCAAGAGTGGTGCCGTATTTTTCATTGAACTATGCACCTTTTCTATCATTGATATGACAGAAAGCCAGCACTGTGTTTGGCACAGAATTCGTGTTTGAAATCTTAAAATGCAAACCTCATTATCGATGATAGTTTCGAAAACCAAAACAAACAAAAATAACACAAACAAAAAAGCAAAAGTTGGACTAAAAGGTTAAGGAAAGTTTAACATTACAAAGCTCCTTGACCCTTGAAAGGGTATTTCAATTGTACGGCTTTGAAATCATTGAAAACTATTCACTTTTCTCACACGAAGCATATCAGTGGCAGCCATGTTGGCAAATTAATATTTTAAGTTCAAGCTATGTAAAAAATAACTCATAACTAAAGGAAAAAGTAGACCATCTCGTTTTAATAATTAGGTGTTATAAAAATGTCTGGTTCGAAATTGTATAGAACAGCAATGCCTTAGTACAACGCGTAAATAACATCACCTCCCGTCTTTTCTATGCTGCATTAACTTCCTGTTGAGTTCTTGTCTGCTCTTTTGTTTATAACTACAGAGCGAGTAGAATTATACTTTTTTAGCACCACGTGTTCTGAATTTATTGTCTAATCATTGCTGTGTAAGGATGATAAGCAAAATAAAGTAAACTTGGCTTTTTTTAGTGGAGGGGGTGGGTGGGAAGATTCAAGGTATGTCGACACCTTATTGGGACTGAAAACTAGGTGTTGCAATTTATATTTTTGTTAAATAATCATATCTATTTTAAACTTTGCTGAATGTACAGTGTAGACCGTTCAGAAAACCATTTCCCAATTTCCACTCAAGTGAACAGCTCATCCAAAAGTTAGGAAGGGAATTTTTATGGCAACATCTGCAAAATAATTTAGTTTCCAGCGGTGTTGACTTTTTTTGTTTGAGGAATCGAATTATATGTGGTTGCCACTAGTTGTTATTGAATTGGCAGAAAAACAGTTACACAAACCTGAATCTTTGTGTTGGTATTTGTACAAATTGTCATTAGACATAATGCCACCATCTTGTAAAATATGTGTAGATTTGATCATTTTGAAACAAAAGGGAAGAGAAGTGAAAGCATTTATATAAAACACACAACATAATGGCACGTATTACTTTCTCTGAACGGGCTTCTTTGGGTGAAAACTCTTCCACAAACCAGAAAATAAAAGTTTGAAATCAAGGCTCTGGGCTAAACTGTACTTTTTCTTTGACCCCATAACAGAGTCATTTAATAGTTGGATAATTGTATATAATAATATCTGGCACAAATTATACTTCAAAAATTAATCACAAGATTGACAAATTCTCCAAACTAACATTGTACAAAAAACAACAAATGAGATTACTTTGAAAATGAGCGACAATAATGTGTTACTATTTGGGTTCGGATAGATAAGAATATGTGTAGAATTCTATCATGGTGTAGCAATTTGTTTTCCTACCATACAAATGCATCAGACCAACCTGAGGCTGGAAAGGGGAAACTAGTCTGGCCCCTTCTTGTGTATGAGAAACATACTTTAATTGCCAGTGTGTATACAGGGAACCAAACAAAGATGGTCACATTGTGAAGGTCTCTTTACACAGTAATGTGATTACACTCTGATGGTGGTGCTTTTTAAATTTAAATTAAATAATCCTTTAGAAACGTGCTTTAGATTTTAATACATTGAATATATCGTGACTGAAAACATTAGGTGAACAACTGAATATTATAGTACATTCTTTTGTTATTTTGTAACAGCTATGGTTTTTGGTTAATGTTCACAGCCAAACAACGTTAACTTCAACAACTTTGGAATTTTGCTTTTAAACTTACTGCTGCCACTATAATGCTTGGGTAGGTACTCGTTTATGAAATGACAGTGGACTGACGCACATCATTGTAACATAATTTGTTGAACTACTGGGTGATTTCACCAAAGACAATCTCCAATATCTGAGAACAAAAATCCACTGACTTTCTTAATGTGATTGTACAGCAATTTACACCAACTACAGTATTAATTGGTTCTAAAAAAATACCTTCAACTGCTAAAATTGAACAGAGTTTGATTGAAATCTAAATCGACTAACTCCTCTGTCGCATCTCCGAAAGGAATTTTTGAATTTCCCTAATACAAATTTGCACAGCTAAGAAATAATAAATTTGAGGTCGTTCGTCGGTGATTTAAACAATGTAAAATCAGCAACACAAAGAACACTGAAAGCAGAAATCGGACTGTGCAGAAAGATTAAGCAGTAAATCTGTACAGTATTATTTTTCGTCTAATTTACCAATTACAATTATTGTAGCTTGTTAAAAAAAACTGTCACATTAGCTTCATACACTGAAATACACAGTTTATGTTTTCAGGTTTGGTATTCTGATTTTATTTGTATTATAATTTTTTTTTAGGAACATGAAATTTAGTTGGTTTTCAATGTTCAATATAATATGAATAAACCAGCGAAATCCCTCAAAACACCCGATTTGTGTCTGAGACGAGGCTATTTCTCTGGGAGCAGATGTCGGTGTGCGCTTCGCATGTTACCAGGCCGATAACGGAGAGACATCACAGTGGTCCTTGAAAACGATTAACTTTGTTAAAACTTGTGATAACTTGACTAATTTATCAGACAATACAAAAATCTATCAACTATATACGCCTCTCGTTCTCATCTTAAACATCCAATTTTGAAACTTCTTCTCAGAAATTTCCTCTCTTACTTGGAACATCATTTCTGATGCACAAATCCTACATCGTGATTGGATCAACATGACCCCTGACCCTTCAGTGTGCTCAACTGATTTCCGACCTATGTGATTGGTGTTAAAAAAAAAATCCTAAAATTACTTGTGGATATCCGGAGGAAATCTTTCAATCAACCGTCCTGAAGTCATCAATACATACTGCAGGCTAAATACAACTTATGTAAACATCTCATCCCGTAACATTGTCCTATAACGCCTCAACGAATTCCCATAACGAACTCTTGCTTCAATAAACATTTCAATAACAATTTCACTCTAGTTCTACCCTCTTCCTTGTGATTGTGGAACGTGGACTGACTCTAAATTATAACCCTAATACTCTAAATCACTACAAGACTTTAACAGTGCTATATTTATAGGCAGATATAAAAAGCCACCACGCTGTTTCAGGAATGTTCCACTTTACCAATCCAACTCGCATTAATAGCCCGACCAATTCACTAACTTCCTTCCCAGGTCCGAATCTATAAAACCGCTCAGCCGCAGATATTGCTTACCAAATGAACTAGCTAAGCAAAGACCAACAGGGGACCAGTCATTATCCATACGCATTGTACAGTATGTTGGCTGGTAGCCTGTTTATGCTAAGCAGATCTTTTCAGCGCTCAGCAGCTCTATGACATTAGGTCCTGCTCACTTTGCATGGATGGAATGACTTTTAATTATTTTTCGTTCTATACAAAAATATCACTCCCACACAAAAAATATATAATGGTATCAGGCGCAAAGCTCAAAGCATCCAATCAAATTCATTCTGATGTTTGAACCACTTTTTTTAATCACAATTAAAAACACCAGTAAGGAACTATTCTACACTAAATGAATACATTTGTTTCTAGCCGCTACAGTTTTCTACAGTCTAAACTACATGGTTTGTCTTTCTTGCCTTTATATAATTTTTTTTTCTTCTCATTTTTTTTTTTTTTTTTACCAAGTTTATGACTTTTGTGTTTCATTCAGTAATTGTTATATATTACATTACCCCAATATATTTCATTACATTTAGGTACAGATATTTTTTTCTTTTTCATTTTCTGCTCTCTTTTTTTTTAATAAAGCCTATTATTAATAACCTGCACATTCACAATTGGACCGACTATTACCGAGATCTGAATTCCTAAACTCACCAATCACTCACAAAAACGAAAAAATTAATGTCAAACTCAACACAGGGAAAAAGAAAGAAAACCAAATGCTTATAGTTTCAAGTTACCTTGGGACATCAGCTGAGCACACTCAATATGGGACTGAAACCTAGACTGCCACACCTAACAACATTTTCAAAATTCAGATGATTTTTTCCTCGTACATTTTTGATTCCTTGGTCAGGAAAGAAAAAAGATCCCGCTAGAGCTATACAATAAACACGCAAACACATTTGAATGGTAACGTTGTGACGATAATAACGGATGAGGAAGGGGAGCATGGGGCGGGGTTAAAAGGCGACTTAAATTTAGATATATATATATACACATATAAAGAGGTGTGAAGCAGCGCTAATCTACGATAACATAAAGAGTCTACGCGTGCAGAGGGCATCTTGGAGTAGAAATCCGCCACCTTTGTCAGATTGATCTGATCTTTTTAGCACCCACTTTATCTCCGCTCTCTGCGGAGGGCGCCCTTTACTAATTATTCGGTGCGCATATACTGCACTTGAATTGCGTTAGCTAATGTGAAAATCATGAACAAGGCAACACTTGTTCTGTTATAATGCACACAAACAAAAGCCATGTAAAATATCCACAAATAATGGATAACCAGCAAGCACCTCCATCACCACCCCACCCCGTCAACTAAAAATCATTGAAAAATGGTTGAAAGATTTTTTAGTTGCACGGGGGGAATCGCTTCACAGACCCAGACCGGAATAACTTCTGCCGGGTAGAAATGGTTACCGGCCACAATTATACACTTTAAATTGCAATCTGGCTGTTTAATAATTTGTGATATTTGCAAAGCGGCTTTGCGGAGAGCTGATCACCCCTGATCTTCAAGGTAGGAAACCCACTTCTTGTAAAACAAACCAATAATATGCCAGAGATTATTATATAGCTCTATACTAGGGATTTACAGACAGACGAACAAAAATAGTATAGGGGAAAAAAATAACCCCCTCAACCTCCACATCACCTCCCAGAAAAAAAAAGGGGTGGTGGAGATTTTATGTAAGCAAAGATAACTGTACCATCACTAAGGTATAATTTCAACAACTGAATTGAATTAAAACAAAAAAACAACTTTTCTGAACAGATGACCCTACTTAATTTCTTTTTTAAACAAGAGCAAGCTAAATACTGATTTGAAACCTGCATAAATTCTCGATTTAAATTTATCCTATTATTATACTGATCAAAACAAACTGGATTGACACAACAGCCAAGAAACTTGATTTTCATCCCGAGGCTGAAGATTTCCCCTCAAATGCTTTCCCTCTCTCCAAGGAATACGAAGTGGCGGTTGAGTGCGTTATTCTTTCCCTATGTAAGATTACTTCATTTTCACCCATCGCTACGCTCACATGCCGTAGTAGCCCGGTTGCGCCCCCATCATACCTGCTCCTGGTACACCCATGGGGGGCATTTGGGGAGGGGGCATCATCATGCCTGGACCGGCCGTCAGCATCAGCTGGGGTTCATCTGTGGAGGAAAGGTTCAAATACTCAAGTTAGCGTTGTGTAAACCTTATTATTTTGGTGAATACCCTCTGACAGTTTAGGCAGTCCTGTTGGTTGACAGGTATCACATGACGAGACGATTTCATCCAGTAATTCTGCAGCGCAAAACACATCAAGAAGCCACACACAAAATAAAAATGAAGAATCCATTTCAATTTCCAATGAGTAATAAAGAAAATACGTTTGAACTAAGAATTTTTTTTAACGTTTTCTTGGTAAAACCTAGGCCCAATTTCATGGAGCTGCTTAAGAAGAAAATATTGCTTAACATCTTTCAGCCAAGCAAATATAAGCAGGATACCAGTCATAGATGGTTGCTGCATGGTACTTTGGCTGGTATTTTTTTTTAAACACTTTGGTAAGCATAATTTTGTTGTGCTTAGTTACTTTTTGTGCTTAAGCAGCTCTATAAAATTGGGGTCTAAGTCTAGAGACTCCGCCAAATGATAATTCGCAACCTGCTGGAGTGTATCGGATATTAAAAAGGTGGAGGTATTTTTCAGATAAGACATTGAGACGACTTACTGTACACCAAGGGTTGGTTCTGTTTTGATTCACTCTCCTCAGATCGCTCCTTCTCTGAAACTGCCAGTTTATCGACCTGGTGATAGTTAAAATTAAAAACAACAGTTTATCAACCTGGTGATAAGTAAAAACAATAGCTTATCAACCTGGTAAATAGTTAAAAACAACAGTTTATCAACCCGGTGATAGTTAAAAACAACAGTTTATCAACCCGGTGATAGTTAAAAACAACAGTTTGTCAACCTAGTGATAGTTAAAAACAACAGTATATCAACCTAGTAATTGTTAAAACAAATAATACAGTGACCAATTTAAGGGGAGGATAACAAACAATTTAGAAACAAAATAATTGTGTATTTGGGACAATCTAGTGCACCTGACTCAAGTCATCGTGGGTTCAAGGACACTTCACTATAATTGCTTCCCTTCACCAAGGAGTAAATGGGTACCTGTTGAGGGCAGAGATTGTTTTGAGCTTGATGAGCTACATATCACTGATGTAATTACCAAGCCCAACATCCTAATATCATAAACACTAGAGTATTTATGGACACTTCCCACTTAATACACGCATGCAAGCCTCAAAACTTTCGGCGGCCACAAAAATCAATGTTTCACTTAAAATAAAAAGCTTGATAAAACCGGGCTATCATCTGGTGCAGCAGACACCTGAATTCATATTGCATCAAGAATGCTCAAGGTCCAACAAACTAAGGTAGTAATTGTACATATTATTTAGTTTGACCCATACAGCGATGTATGTAAAGCACTCTATACTCTCCACTACGTACTTTCCACTAAAGAAAAACAAATAACAGGCATATTACTCTGGAGGGATTCGAACCCACGACCTTTACCATTCTAGAGCAGATATCTTACCACTAGACCACCAATAGGTAGCTAGAGGCAGTTCGAATCCTATATTTTAAAAGCGGGTAATACAACAATTTCATAGATGTGAAATTTTGGTACTTGTAATAAAAATGCCTAATGATTGCCGACAATTATAATCGGAGCTTTATTACCTTTGAGAGGTATTCCCTCATGACCTGTACCATGTACGGCATAGCAAAGTCCATGATCTTATGGCGCCACGCCAGCTCTAGTATGACGTCCGGATGCAAGAGGTCGTAGCAGTTGAAGAGAGAGGCACTGAAGCACTCGTGGAGACCTTGGTCCAAGAACCAGGCAATCAGCTCCTCAGCGGTCTCCGTTTCCCTCGACTCAGCGGCGTATTGCATGGCATCCTGAGCAGAAAGCGACAATCATGATTAAATCCCATTTCATGTCATGCAATCATTTTTCCAATTCCAATTTTGTTTTTTATATACATACTAAGCCAAACAAAATCTTATTACTTGATAATTGTTTAATATATAACATTTGTAAATGTAAGCTGTACATGGCTGAAATTACACAGAGCAGAGCTGCCAACATTTGCATCCTACAATCAGAGAAATTTTTGTCAGACAATCAGGGAGATGCTTAGAATTACATTTAACAAACTAGAGAGAGAAAGTTTCCATAATCACAGAGATTGTCAAATTTGTTCAAGATTGGTTTATTTTTAGGAAAACTTTCTGCAGAATCAGGGAAAGTTTGCAGCTCTGCACGGAGGCCCCGGTCTAGGCCTTGGTGCCCCTTCAAAGGTTTCCCACAGTCTTTAAGATTTTCCAGCGGAAGTGCCCTTTGCAAAATGAAATGGCATCGCCCTCTCAAAGATGAAATTCCAGACCTGGCAGTAGAAACGCTTTTGTAAACTTCTTTGAAATGCAACCAAGGTACACCACACTAAATTTACATGCAGATGGTGATCTAAACTAAACCTGTACTCAACCATGGCCCAATAAGATGGAAGAACAGAAATTTAAAAACAAAAAACTGCACAAAAACTTTGCTCCTAAAATAACATCAAAAGAGACAGTTCAAACAAAAAGTTGATGGCCAAGTTCGCCAAATGTCAAATCTAGAAAAAAAGCCTACATATTTAAGTGATTGAAAAGTAAAGTATGTACCAGAAAATGGTGCAGGGAAAACTAAATAATTACCGATTAAAAAATTTAGTGAAAAAGAGTTGTTTTAAAAGACATTTTCATTTGCTTCTACCACTTTTTTTGAACACCCCCCCCCATAATTTACTAATACTATCATAACAGAAAAATATTGGCCTTAAAAGAAACATTTGGCTTTTGACACTTTTTTTGAACAAAAAAACAGACAAAAAACACTTACAGTCACACACAAGAAGGAAATACATCCGACAAGATACAAGAAATACATACCATATTCAGACAGGAGACGAGGTAAGGTGGTGGGGGAGGAATAGGGGAGGGGGAAGGATGCAAGTAAGCAAGCAAAGATGCGTTGCCAGGGATACGTAGCAGACCACACAAAAGGCAAGCATTACAGGATCATGCCCGTGTCAGTTTTTATCTCGCCAGAAGATGCAATTTTTTTTTTAAGCAATCGTAGGGACCATGGTTAGTTAATTAAGCAAGGGCTGAAAGGAAATTTTAAATTTAAACATAAAAAGCGAGATTTGCAAGCAGATTATTCAATCTCATGCTCTCTACACATGCTACATGCAACAGCAGCTGACTACAGAAAAGAATGTTGGGACAGTTAAGAGTATGGTCTGGTCCTACTGCTATTTTATGCATCTTCTTTGATTTCTGACTGGCTGAAGGTTCATATTCCTGAAACATTAGGAGTTTGTTATAAAATGGATATAACTAGTAAATTTATCAGGAAAAATATGCAAATGCAAAATTTCCCCCATAGAAATACAAACAAACCTTCTGGGAACAATAAATGAATGACAAGGTTAAAAATGAATCATGACTGTAATGGAAAATGGGACCACTACTGCTAGTCAAAATCTATGTTTCAATGCATGATGAAGGGGATAATTCATGTGACATGAGAATTGGTATAGAAGTGAAAATGAGAACCCAAGCCAGCCAGAAATGGGAGAGCAAGACAAAAAAACACTGCAGCACCACCAGAGAAAACTGGGCATAACAAAGGTATCCCAAATTATCAGAAATCCTTAAAAGAACTGTGGCGCTGACCAACAATAAATTTGACAAATTTTTCATCCAAATTCCTTAAACCCAGAACCCAGTTGCTAAATACTTCTTGTGAGATTTGTTAGAATATTTGGCTTAAAATTCCCCCTTTCAACTAAAGAAAAAAAAAGGTAAATTTGTTAATGATTCGCAGCCACCCCAAAGTGAATTGCTGTCGCATCAATCATCCATTGACCCCAAACCCCAAAGCTATGCCCAATTTCCTCTGAACAGTCCACACAGTAACAGACACGAGCATGGGGGGAGGTTTGGTTCACACTCAAGTACCCTGTAAAGCTTGTCCTTTTTGCACAACTCCACAGCCTGTTTCCAGCGGTTGTTTCTCTTGTACAGGTAGGCGGCAATGCGTCGGAACTCCAGGAGCTCATGCTTCTCCAGGCGCTGGGCGAGGGCGATGTTGTCAAAGTTGTCAAAGGCGTCGATGGAGGTCCGGAGGCCCTGGTAATCTTCCTCGTCGATGAGGAGACCATTGAGGGCATCATTGATGGCCTTGGGTAGTATCAAAGTATGAAATTAATTTCAAATGCAATTGAAGAAATTACAGCAAATCTCTGCATTTTTAAATTTCTTTTATTTATTTAGGTTTTTTTTTTTTTTTTTTTTTGGGAGGGGGGGGGCATCAAGACATATCAAAGTTCAAAACACAAGTAAAATATTATGTTAAATCTCTTATAATCTGTCCTACCAAGACTGGATCCCTTAGGGTGACAAGACATATTTCAGTTTAAGGAATGGTATGAAATTCAGAACAAATAAAAATTGAAGACAATGAGAGTGAATAATATTCCACTTTGCCCCCGACAAAAGTAAAATTTCAAAAACCTTAAACGTCTACCTTCCCCTCTGAACAGCCACACTCTCTCACCTTATTGTTGTGGTTCTGCACCTGCCTCAGATAGGGCTTGACCAGCGGTAGTTGTTCGAGCTTGGAGAAGAGACTAACGGCCCGGGTGTGGTCCATACGTGGGATGAGCACAGTCAGGAGATCATTGAGCATCATGGGTTTGTAGTCCAAGTAGAACTGGATACTCTTGTAGTAAAGCTCAATGTTTGCAACCTAGCAGGTGAATACAGTGCATTACGGTCAGTATTTAGTTAATTTTAGTACACAGCATAACACAACACCTGTTGAGTTATGAGATCCATTTATACAGCACCTTGGGTTGACAAGGTGGTGTGGCGTAATGTGCTGCCAACTGTGACAGAAACACCAGGGCATACCCCTTCTCTTAGTGTTCTTGGTTCTTATACATAAACTACATAACACACAGGGACTATGGCTTTGCGTCCCATCCGAAGAAGGAAGCAATAAGTTTTTTTTAGCGAATGGCCGTTAGGACCAAGGCCCAATTTCATAGAGCTGCTTCAGCACAAACAATTTGCTAAGCACAATACAATTTTGCTTACCAGAATAAGGTTACCAGCCAAACTACCATGTCACGTGTACAATTTGTGACTGGTATCCTGCTCATTTCTGCTTAGCAGGAAATTGTTAAGCATTGTTTTCTGCTTAAGCAGCTCTATGAAATTGGGCCCAGTAAGCTTGTCATTTCACTGGTCCATATTTCAAATAAAATAGGAATGCTTTTCAACACTGAACAAGCCATGCGGACCACTTGGAGTAAATTTTGACTGGTCCTCTGTTTTTTTTCACTAGCATTTGGCCAGCGGACCACTGTTAAAGAACACTGAATAATGGTTTGTGTCTTGCTTAAGGACATAAGTGCTAAGACCAGGACTCAAACCCACACTATGCTGGTCAGAAACACCAGAGCTTGAGTCTGGTGCAAAAGACCCCTTAGCATGCATTGTTTTATAACATACTTAGTAATACAAAAGCATTTTGTTGATAGCTAGGTGGCTCATAAGTTCAGGAGACACACCACTGACCTTCGTAACGATGTCTTTGAACTGTGCTTCCTTCCAGGCGTCGGTTGGGTGTGCCATCATCGTGACTACGGCGTTATCAAATTCCTCATATTTGTCATACAGGAACACCAACTCGGCCCATAGGTGAGCATGCTCAGCTGCTCGTAACACCTGTGAGCGTTGATCAAGAAAATGGGGTCAAAATCTGACTGAATAATTCAAAACATTCCGTGACGACTTAGCACTAACACTCTCCTTGAGACAGGTGGAACAGATTAACAATGACACAAATGCTATGGAAAAAAACATACGCATTTCACTGGTTTTTCGTTCACCCTTTACTCCCCAATGAACATTCCAGTCTACTGACATTACACGCAACTTCTTGTTGGTTGAAACAACATGAAGAATGTGGCAGGAGTTGGATATAATAAGTTAAAACCTTTAAGTGAGGAAGTAACCCCAGAAATTATACAAATGCGCTAGTTACTGTCACCCCAGTTAGCAAAAAAATGTTGACTGGCAGAGGGAGGGGTGTTGGGAACCTCAAAACCTAGCACAGGCTGTCAGTGAGACATCTGGAAGCCTGCTACAAAGAGCAGATGGCTACACTTTTCAGAGGGTTCAGATCTGGGTAGGTCTGTACAATTTTGTGCACAAAGTATATGAGTGAAAAAATTCTGAGCCCCTGAAAAAAACCCAAACTGACCCTGACCCTCCCTCTTAGATAATGTGGAATTGTCCAGTCGGATATCAAGGACTTTGACTCCCCCAGCATATTACACTTTGGAGAAAATGGTGAAACAACTAATATGTACCATGACTTGAGGTTTTTTAAAGAACTGGCACTGCCTACCTTTGGAATGTTGACCCTCGACCAGAACAGCTCCAGATGTTCCCGCATCTTGGAGGGCTTGTACTTGGAGTAGAGGATAGCCAGCTCGGTGAACATGCCCATGTGAGCACGCTCCAGACCTAGTGTGTACAACAGATGAGCAGTGCATAGTCAGGCAATCTCAATGACTGTAATACTAATAACAACAGTTTGGGAGGATAATCATGCTTACTTGCAGCTGAATTGCGAAGGACGTGGCTACAACGTGGTCGAGAAGCAGGCATGCAAGGGCAGCCAGCTACATCAACCCATACTAGACCAAGCAGCACAGCCAGAGATCAAAAGTGTTTGATTTTCCAGAGAGAGGAAACGAAGGGCCCGGAGAAAAAACCCTTGTGGCATAGGAGAGAACCAACACACAGTTCTACTCAAGGCCTTAGCCGGGTATCGAACCAGGGCCACATTGGTGAGAGGCAAGTGCTTTACGCACTAGCCACCCATGCCATGGCAGGGTTGGAATTGCAGAGCTGCCAACATTTGCATCTTGCAATCCGGGAGATTTTGTACATGGATTAAATGCAAAGTTCTAGATTTTAAGTAACCTTTAGTGGAGGAAGGTCCGACTTACCGAGAGCAGCCTCTAGGAGCTGGATCAACTCCTCAAAGTAGCCTCTGTCCTGGTAGTAGTTGATGAGCTCTTCCAACTCGTCAGCGTGGACGACAATGTGAAGACCACACATCTGGGCTAGACGGAACTCCTCACCATCAACACAAGAGAAGCAGACCTGGTGGCAAGGAAATGGATAGACAAAGGAGCCTTGATAAGCTTGGTTTGTAACCCACAAAAAGACTAATTTGTGAGGAAGTTAATAGTGCTTACAATTTTTGTGTACCGCAAAAATAAGCAGGATACCAGTCGCAAACAATACATGTGAGATGGAATTTCGGCTGGTAACCTTGTTCTGGTGAGCGTAATATTTGTACGCTTAAGCAGCTCTTTGGAATTGGGCCCAGCTGGTTTCATTCATGCACATTTGCTACTTGACATACTGTGGTCTTCATACAAGTATTTCAGTAATTTCATATAGCAGTTAAGTGAAAAAAGGCAGGGTACCAATCACAGGAGTATGGATTACATTATGGCAGTTTGGCTGGTCACTTATTTCTGCTCAGCAAGATATCACCATACTTAGCAAAGTTCCATGATTACTATTTCTATGAAATCAGACTCTGGTCTGGACTGCAGTCATTATCAACAAGGCCAGCTTACCTCCTTCCATGTTCGTGTGCTGTTGGCCTTCCTTGCGCTGTCCACGGCGTTCTGGTACTCCCCGAGGTGAACCAGGGTGGAGGCCAGACGGGCAAAGTTGGAGACGTTGTTGTACAATAGCTTGGCTGCCTCGTACATGCCCTCATTGTAACATCGGTCACCAACCTACAAACATAAAAAGAATAATGAATGAGGAGATCCCAGTTTAGCAGTTTATTGAACCAACATAGCAATTACTGGCTTAAATCTTTTGATAGAAACACTCATTGTCACAAGATTCTTAAAAAGAAACAAAAAAGACATTGCAAAAAAAGAGTTGTTATTATTAGCGACTGCAAGCTAATTATATAATGGTTGGATCTAAACACGATTAAAGCGATAAAAAAAAAGTATTCATATTACATAAAAATAAAAAAATAATAAAACATTTAAAGTAAAATTACAGTAAAATGATAGTTATCCTTAAGCAGTAAAAACAATTGCAATATACATATTCATTACAAGCCCAAACAGTGGGGTAACTGAGGTTAAAGGAAGAGCTATCACTGACTGTGAGCTTTGCATCGGGCACAACAAATATTATTTGGTTTTATCCCTACACCAAAATAAGTATTTAAGCACTATAAATCTATACTATAAGATTCCAACTGCCTCTAGCTATCAAGCAATCTCGGTGGTCTGGTGTTAAGACATCTGCTCTTGATTGGCAAAGGTCATTGAATCGAATACCACCTGAGTAATAGGCCTATGGTTTTTTGTTCACTGGACTCGGGAAAGTACTGAGTATACAGTGCCTTACACACATCAGTGTGTGGGTAAATTTTGTATTTGAACAGTCCCCCCACCCCCCAAAGAAACCTTAGATGTTTTGAGAAGAATCTCTGTGCACTCACCTGTTGGATCTGAGCATGGTTGGGTCCAGAGATGAACTCTTCCAGATCGGCGAGGCGCTTCGTCTTAGCAAAGGCAAAGATGAGCTCTGTCTCCACGAAGGAATCTCTGGCCTTCTTACGAGCCATCTGTAGGTAGCGCACCAGGTCCTCCCAGTTACCTGAGCCACAAATAATACAAATTATTAATCATACAAAATATCTCCAATATAATTCCAACAACGACCCAAGTGCTTGGATAGAGGACATGGAGGTAGACAAAATGACGAAAGCACAGTAAATCATGAACAAAACCCTCAAATCATCACAATTTGCAGTATTACGATGATGATGAAAACAGTTAACAACCATAGAGCTCAGTTAGGGAGGAATGCAAAATTAAAAAATGGGTATCCTGGGGTTGAACCTCATGTTGAATTTTGCATTCCTCCCTTATAAACCTTGAGCACAGGGACAATAACAAGCAAGAAAATTTATTTAGACAAGGGCAGTCTGAAGTTTTGTATACCATAAGAATTGATTGCTATTTTTTTAAATGAGCAAAATATCACTTGTTTCAAAAAGACACTAACAAAGTAATTTAGAGTTTTTAATGACAAAACTATTGAACCTTAATAAACGTCATTTATAGGATAAGTATTTTTGTTTTATACCTGATGCAGTTGATGCGTCGACGACCTCGGTGTAAGTGGAAGGGTCATCAGCCTTGATGTACGAGTCAATGGCCTCCTTCACCAGACCGCTCTTCATCTGTGCCATGGCCAGCTGGCTCCACACTGAGGGCTCATTACAACGTTCTGCAAACTCGTACGCACGGTCCAGGTTACATATATGCTCAATCAAGACCTAGGGGAGGTACCAAGGTGCAACAACTTCAGTGAAGAAATCTACATATACAACCTTTTCTTTCCAAATCTTTTTAAGTCTCACAAAAAACAACCTAAATAAAAGCCATTTGCGGGTTCAATTTCTGGTACAATGACTTTCCTGGTCACAAATAAACACTCCTCAGACTAAAGACCCTGTTGCTAAATCACATGGCGTAGACAATGTGCCCAGTCCAACGGACCGGTCCATGTCGCCCGGCGAAACACCTAACAAATGCAGTTAGAAAATTCTTACAGTTTGACGAAATACCTAACACATGCAGTTAGAACCCTCTTACAGTTCAAACTTGTGAGAGGCTTCCCTTTGAATCTAGATAAAACATACCTGAATGGCAGAAGTGTTGACGTCAAACTTCTTGAAGATGGCAAATGCTTCCTCGTATAGCTCGCTGCCGATGGCAATGTTTGCAATGTCCGGGGCGTCGTAGTTGTCCAGGCGGTTGATGTACTCCATGACGCGGGTCCTGTCGGCCTTGATGGCCGTCAGGATCAACAGATTCTGCAGGTTTCTGGAATAAGGAATCAAATCAGCATTTATAATGATTGATTTGTCATCTCCTGACTATGGATAAACAGCTCTAATATTGAACTCATTCCTGGGAAACCGTGAAAGGGGAGGGAAAATCCTAACTATGGAAGGCTAGATATGATAACAAAATCTTTATTCTTTAATCATAAAACAAAAAAATGATTGATGAAAAGTCTCAATGACAAAACTTGACTAAAAAGAAGTCAAATCAATACCGTATCGAGGGAAACCTTTGGGTGTGGGAGAATGAAAACAAAGCATAAATGAACTACAGCAGATATTTCACTCTTTTAGAAAGAAAGCTACACATAAATACTGCATAATTAGAAAAAATAGCATGACCAGAATACTTGTTAAAAGGTAGCTATTTAGTAACAAAAAAAGAAACTACACAGACATATAAAAAATAAAATCTCAAAGTTTGTTGGGCTATGCAAATAAACTAAAAACCTCTGCAAACTTTGAATGTTATTTATTTTAGAGTTTATTAATTTCAACCGCTTCTCACCAATGGTCACTGAAAACAGAATCTTCTCGGTAACCAAGGCCCTGGCCTCGCCAGCTGTTGGACCAGGGGACAGAGGCTAAACAGGTATGTTCTTAGACACCGTTTTTTTAACCGGTTTATGTACCAATTTAGCCTTGCCGGCTACGCAATGGTAAGAACTAGCAAGTAAGAGCGAGCCCGCTGTGGACTTTTAGTTATCTTAAGAATTTATTGTTTTCAAACACCCCTCACCTATGGTCACTGAAAACTGAATTTTCCAGCACAATCTTCTCGAGCAGTTCAATGAGCTCGTTGGGCAGGTCAGCTGTCATGAATGCTTTCACCGTCACTGAGATATCCTCAGCATCCTGGGTCTCTGTCAGGGCAGTCTGCACAATCTGTTTTATATGAATAATTCAAAGAGGTCACATGGATTATTTATTAAGCAGTTGTACATAATTCACTAGATACCTGCTGTTCAAGCTGTAATATGAATAATTTGCAAGGTCACATGAATAATTCAACTTGACATTCATTACATTTTGATCTGCACATTCTGTGAGAGTTATTCCACACAGCACAATTATAATTCACAAGTACTTTCTTTCGGGTGATGCCCCCATAACAATGTTGACAAAAAGAAAAAATGATGGCAAAGACTGACACTTAAGTAAACTAGCACTTTCTGTCTTGTTCTCAATGTCTGTGAACAACTCTAAACAAACCCAACACCAAGGATGTCATTCAACACAAGTAACATATCCTGACAACGGGTCCCCGGCCCTTGGTCTGAAACCTAATTTCCAGGGTGTAACAGATCGGAGAATTTTACACTCTTCAATCACAGTTATCTACAGTGGCTGGTGAGTGGTGGATATATTTCAAATATTCTTTCGAGATATTATTTGGTTTTACCCACACACCAATGTGTGTTAAGAGTCATTTCACGTAAATACTTGACATATGTGTCCACGGTCAAAATATCTTTTTTTAAGATACTTTGTAGGTCGAAGGGCCTTGGGGTGCAAGTAAACAGAATTGAACTTTCAAATCCATATATAGCCCGTTGCCATGGTAACAGCTCGTTTTGTGTTTTGGGCATTTTAGGTCGTTTTGGAGGTCTGAAAAACTGTTTTTTAGCTCATGTTTATAACTCCACCCTACCAAAATGCAAAATTATTTAATAAAACCTTTTATACCACTACAAAGTATCATAGTTGGCCTTACTTGAGAAAAAAAATTATTGCTATAAATTTTACCCTTATGCTATTTTTGCATCAAGCATTAAAGCATGTTTTTAGAACTTGCAAAATCGACATTTTTACCCTATTTTTGGCCGTAAAAATTTCAATTTGCCAGGGGTCTCAGAAAAATTTCCTTTTGGTTGTGATTAGGGCCAACATTGGTCTTTCCATATCTGGTGAGAAAAACTTGGGCAATTGTATCCTGTTGTGACAATACTGCCTCAAAAATGGAATTTTGTCCAAAAATGGGAAAAATGTATTTTGAAGTTTTTCTCTCAGTTTGAACCAGTATCATTAAAAAAGAACACTTTAATCAATCAGGCACCTTTTCCTGAGCGTTCTGTAGGCTTGTTGAATAACCCACATTGATGAAAAACTTTTGATGACTTAAATCTCAGACTTTACCCCCCCCCCCCCAAAGCGTATATGCATTCCCTTACGAGTCATTCCGTGCCAACTCACCTGACGGGTTGGCAGGCCCCGTATCAGATTTTGCTATTTTTGTTTGTAAACATTCCCCTATGGGAGTCATGAACACTCACCAAATTTTAGAAAACTACTCCTTAACATTTCTGAGGTATGACCCCATAAAAGTTTAAGCCCCGCCCCCTTCAAATTTACTTTTTGTGTTTTGGGCATTTTTAGAGGCCTATATCTACAAATTGAGAAAAGATATGTAACTGCAAATTAATATACAGGGTACCTGGTACCCCATCAACTAGAATATACTGTCAAAACTAGCTTGGAACATTTTTATATCAAGGCATAGGTCTGTAAAAACTGAAATTTTAGGCCGCGGAATGATTTTTTCGTAATTTTTGAGACCACTATAGTGCCTAAGTGAAATGTCTGATTGATTTTGTATTACATTTGGTTATAAACTAGGTGTATATGTGTAACCTGATATAAGGATAGACCAATCACACCTTTGATGGGTATTTAGCAGGGGTCTGAATGTGGGTCTGGCTGTAAAATTGCAAAAAATACCGCCTTTTTCAAGTGGTTATTTGACAACATGGGACATTTCTTACAGATTTACAAATTTTCCCCCAAAATACTTTGTATCCAGTCTATTTGTGTGAGAAATCAAAAAAATTGACTCTTTACTCCTTCATTTAAAAAAAATCAAATGAATATGACTAATTTAAGGTTATTGTTGTACTATGAAGTTTTTAGTGAAATCACTTGTTTACAAAAGAGCCACAGGAGAACCTAGACTAAGTTCCTGCAGACATAGTTTGTACACCATGGAAGCGTAGTGCCGCCACTTGAATGAAAAAAATCCGCACTTTTTGTGTATATGTGTACAATAACTATCATGTTCGTACAATATAGCTATCATACATACATTACTACTATTGGATGTACAAAATAACTATCACTGACACGGTAACTCCGGACTTATCGTGTACAGAGGATACTTATCCTGTTAGTACATATCTATCATGTTCGTACATGATAATATTGTCACCCCCCCCCCCCATACACGATAATTATCATGTGTATGTACAGAATAATGACGATTCACGATCAACTTCAGACGCATCATGTAAAGTACACAATGTTGTGCAGCATCTCCATGCAAAAAGTACTCTCAAACAACCCCGAGATAGTGGCTTATGAATACAGAGATGAAATACTTTAAAATGGCAACCGAAACACGGCTTTGTTTGGATTTTATTAGGATGTTAACTAACAGTTTGTACCAAGCTTGTTTAAGAATATTATTTCACATGGAGATGCTTCACAAAATCTTTTTATACAGCTGGTCTTAAGGGGATGTGTTCATAAATCATAATTATTGTGTACGTACACATAACCTTTTGTGTAGTGTACAATTACGTACATGATAATTATCATGTACGAACATCATAATTGTCGTCTATACGTACATGGTAAGTCCGTAGTTATTTTGTATGTTGATAAGTAATTGTGTACTATACATGATAGTTATTATGTATGTTTATTGACGTAACAATGATAGTTATTGTGTATGTACACATTAAGACATGTAAGAGAAGGATTGCTTTTCATGTGGCGGCACTACACTTCCGTAGTGTACAAACTATGCCTGCAGGAAGTCAAGGCTCTGTCAGCTCTTTTGTAAACAAGTGATTTCACTAAACTGCATGCATACACAACTATAACCTTAAATTAGTCATATTCATTTTTGTTTTACTTGAAGGAGTATAGAGAGTCATTTTTTTATTTATTTCTCACACAAGTAGACTGGACACAAAGTATATTTATAAATACCCATCAAAGGGGGGGGGGGTTGGTCTATCCTTATAGCAGGTCACACATATACAACTACTTTATAACCAAATGTAATACAAAAGCAATTAGACATTTCACTTAGGCACTAGGGGGTCTCAAAAATGATGAAAAATCATTCCGCGGGCTAAAATGTCAGATTTATAGACCTATGCCTTGATATAAAAATGTCATGCTGCTTTTGACAGTAGATTCTAGTTGATGGGGGTACCAATAACCCTGTATATTATTTTGTAGTTACATATCTTATCTCAGTTTGTAGACATAGGGCCTCTAAAAATGCCCAAAACACAAAAAGTAAATTTGAAGGGGCGGGGCTTAAACTTTTAGGGGGTCATATCTCAGAAATGTTAAGGAGTAGGTTTGTAAAATTTGGTGAGTGTTCATGACACCTAGTTTATAACCAAATGTAATACAAAAGCAATCTGACATTTCACTTTAAGCACCAGTGGTCTCAAAAATGACGAAAAAATCATTCCGCAGGCTAAAATGTCAGTTTTGATAGACCTATGCCTTGATATAAGAATGTCCTATGCTACTTTTGACAGTATATTCTACTTGATGGGGTACCAGGTACCCTGTATATTAATTTGCAGTTACATATCTTTTCTCACTTTGTAGATATAGGCCTCTAAAAATGCCCAAAACACAAAAAGTAAATTTGAAGGGGGCGGGGCTTAAACTTTTATGGGGTCATACCTCAGAAATGTTAAGGAGTAGTTTTCTAAAATTTGGTGAGTGTTCATGACTCCCATAGGGGAATGTTTACAAACAAAAATAGCAAAATCTGATACGGGGCCTGCCAACCCGTCAGGTGAGTTGGCACGGAATGACTCGTAAGGGAATGCATATACGCTTTGGGGGGGGGGGGTAAAGTCTGAGATTTAAGTTATCAAAAGTTTTTCATCAATGTGGGTTATTCAACAAGCCTACAGAACGCTCAGGAAAAGGTGCCTGATTGATTAAAGTGTTCTTTTTTAATGATACTGGTTCAAACTGAGAGAAAAACTTCAAAATACATTTTCCCCATTTTTGGACAAAATTCCATTTTTGAGGCAGTATTGTCACAACAGGATACAATTGCCCAAGTTTTTCTCACCAGATATGGAAAGACCAATGTTGGCCCTAATCACAACCAAAAGGAAATTTTTCTGAGACCCCTGGCAAATTGAAATTTTTACGGCCAAAAATAGGGTAAAAATGTCGATTTTGCAAGTTCTAAAAACATGCTTTAATGCTTGATGCAAAAATAGCATAAGGGTAAAATTTATAGCAATAATTTTTTTTCTCAAGTAAGGCCAACTATGATACTTTGTAGTGGTATAAAAGGTTTTATTAAATAATTTTGCATTTTGGTAGGGTGGAGTTATAAACATGAGCTAAAAAACAGTTTTTCAGACCTCCAAAACGACCTAAAATGCCCAAAACACAAAACGAGCTGTTACCATGGCAACGGGCTATATATGGATTTGAAAGTTCGATTTTGTTTACTTGCACCCTAAGGCCCTTCGACCTACAAAGTATAAAAAAAGAAAGATTTTTTGACCGTGGACACATATGTCAAGTATTTACGTGAAATGACTCTTAAGCACTGTTATTACTCAATACTTTCCAAAATCTTGTAAAAAGGAAATCTACTGACGTTTTTTTCTCTCCACAGGACTCGGGGAAAGTACTGCATATACAGTGCATCATACACATCAGTGTATGGGTAAAACAACAACTATATTATTTATCCTTCATGCAAATTTAACATCTAATAAAATTCTTTAGAGACTCAGGAAATTTAACTGAAACAAATCTTTTTAAAAACCTCTGGGAAACCACAGGCCTTCCCTACCTGGTCAATCAGCTGCCTCCTGTAGGGGTTGGACTCTTGCAGAACCTCAGCCCACAGTTCCTGGTCCCGACGACGCACAAGGTAACGTGACTCGCTCTTGAACAGGGAGTTCTCGTTGCAGACGTTGATCAACTCCCGGTCACATTGCCCTCGCTCGTAGGCCACGCAGGCCAGGTGGGGGTCGCGCTTCTCGCAGTATTTACCAACGACGCGGCTGTCGTAGTACTGGTTCTCTCTGTATAGGGGTTTTAATGGTGAAGAATGAAAATTAAGGAGTTGATCGTTGTGAGGCGGAATGATAACAAAAACCTAGCATTATCATCATGAATAACTTCGTCCAGATGGTAACCTTTGGTTTCTTTTCGTTTTTGCCAGCTTGAAAGCTTGAATCCCAAGGAAATCAAGAAATTTCCAGAACAAGTGTAAACCATCTGGTTACTGAACCAGATTTTGTGTAACCTTGCAATTCATGGAAAATAAAACATTGTTTGTTTGAGAGAGTTTGGCTGTTGTCGCTTAAATCTCTGCAGGACTCTTGTCCACAAAGTCTCGTCTACGAGAAGATTCACCATAACTGACAAGTTACAACTTACAATGGCATCTAAAAATGAAGGCAATTTGAAATAATATGACAGGGGAAAACAAAATACTGAAACACAAAGCCAATAGAGCATTGAAAGAAATATCATTTCTTAGGGTCAATCCCCTCACCTTAAGAATCTCTCTGGATTGTTGTTGCTATCAATATAGATCTTGGCCAATGCATTGTGGGTAGCGGGCTCCACACTTCCCTCATGGATACGGGTCTCTAGCCATGGGAGAAGCAGCTTCAATCTGATGGCAAAGGTCAACGAAAGAAAGTTAGTTGAGCTTATATATTAAATCAAGTCGGGGCAGAGCACCTTTTCTTTAACAGACCTTACGCACATGTCATTTGAGTAGGGCCCCTCGCATACTTAAGGTCAAAAGGAGGTTCCTGACTGGTCCATCCTGTGTGCTGCCTATTTCCATTGTTTTGTCACTGTTTGACCTCTAAGATGGCAGTGGGATGGCGCCAATACACGAGGTCTATATTAATTAATAAACTTTTTAGGTCCAAGGCTCATTTACTTCCACAGAACCAAAAATAATGAATGACAACAGAGATCAACACAAAAAAATACATTTTCACAACATGGATCTTATTAGCAAAGAATAGAACAGAAATAGATTCAGACTTCTACATTCCCTTTTCCCCTCTTACCTGTTTCGCTTCTCGACCTCCTCCACAAGCTCATCGGTTGAGAACTGTCCCCTGACCACCATGATGAGACTCTTGATCACGTCTTCTGAGCAATCCACATCGAGGAGACCACCGATGACCACTGGGAGACGGGAAGGGTTCACCTAGGACAAGACAAGACAATTGCAGCAGCAGAGGGTGAATACACAGAAACAGAAACGGAAGCACCCCTATTGTTTTTGGATGGTTTAATTTCTGCCTTTCATATATCAAAAATAACATTACCTGTTAAAAACCCTCAACATTTTGTATATTTCACTTTTCCATTTCAAAGTGGCAGACAGTGAAGACAGATAAACCAGTTGTTAGAAATGGTGAGCAGAGTTTTTCAATCAAATAGCCACTTGAAATTTGAACCAGGGTTTCCTCATTGCTTGTAAATGCCCAGGATAATTGAAAAAGTCCAACTATGCCAATACAAAAATCATCAATAGACTTTAAGGCTGTTTTAGTTTGTGGAAACGCTTCAACAAAAGCTCATCCTAAAGAATCAGGGATGTGATAGGCTGTTGAAAAAAACAAAACCCCGAACTGTGAGCGCAAAGTGCGAAAGCTTGCAAGCGCGAAGCCTACTTGTATACATTTGTCTTTGGTTTTAAAGCCCTACACTGCAATCTGGAGCGTTTTATTTGGTTTTATCTTCATGTAGAAATCACATCCCTGAAAATATAATTTTTCTTAAGAATAATACTTTCATTACTACAAGGCAATACCAACCTTAATTGTGGATGATATTTTGAAGGAAAAAAAAAAAATAAAAAAAAAAAAATAAAAAAAACCCCAAACATCTAAGGACTACAAACACCAGCTCACCTTCTGTACATAGATCTCAATGTACTTCTGCAGGTTGTTACGGTACAGGTACAGAACCAGGTCATGGACAAAGTCAAAACGATCACAGACAATGATGAGGGGTAGCTGATCAGTCAGCTTGGCCTCCTTCAGGAAGTTCTTGACACGGTCCGGGTCGTAGCAGTTGCTCTCACGGCAGATACGCTCTACCTCCTTGATCTGTCCGGTCTTGCAGGCAGCCTACCGGTAGGGTATAAGCAAATAGAGGGTCAATTGTTAAAATCAGACAAACAAGCATATTTTAAAGTAGTTTTCATTATTGTGAACTACATTTGTAATAACACATGAACAAAACCAAAAATGTTTTGCAGTTAAGAATTTTCTTAGGAATAACTTAAATAAGATTTATGGTTGCTCTGAAAAGCTGATAGTTCAGGGGCTTTTCCCAAACCTCAGCTTAGGCTACGTCTCAGCTCCAGGCTACCATTAGATGTTAAAAACACCATGAAAAGTGTGTACGGTTCTACAATTGATGAAGCCAGAGCCAGAACCCAAGCCGAGGTTTGGGATAAGGCCCAGATTTACACCAACTGAAAAGAGATATTTCTATAAAGCAACAACGTTCAAGATGATTTTTTCCCACATGTTTTTTAAAATCTTTTTTTAATTATAAAAACAAACATTACCTGAATATACTTGAAGTGAACGTCCGCATCCTGGCTGAAGTTGACGATGGAGCCCAAGAAGTAGAACAATCCCTCGTAGCTCTTGAATGACTCAAAGATGTCGATGAGGGAGTTGGTGGAGAGCTGCTCGTGGTACTTGGTGGCCACCTGGACGCAGATCTGTAGATTCTGACGGATGTTCTGCGACAGCATGCCCTTCAGACATTCCAGGGAGTCCTCCACTGAGAGGGAGCCGAAGTAGTTGACCAACCACTGGAAGAGGAAATTTAAGCAGAAGAATCATGTTTAGGACACGAGCCTGATGAGAAACTTTATTTGTATTAATCAGAACAGCTGTCAGCAGCTATAATAAGCTATAGCTTTCTTGCATAACATGCTTCCATTCGACATGTTGCATTGAAAAAGTGGTCTCATTTTGTTTTTAACTGCAACCATTTCTTGTTTCCATTTCACACTTCTCCAGCCGAGTGTATCAGACAGTTTTGTTAAAATATGAGTACAGTCCAGGAACAAGACTAAGATCTTTCTCGTTTAGATTCTGGTACGGTAACAATTTTGAGCTACAAGACTTGCAGTCTTGTGGCATTTTACCCCAAATATGAGCCCTGACTGTGATACATTAGCCAACCGACTTTGATATCCAATATTAACAAAGGACTATTCCTGTCTGAGCAGGAAGATGTTGGTCTGTTTACGAAACAGTGCCCCACTAAACAAGGAGCAGCATTTGTCTGACAGACCAGGCGGATTTTACTCTTGGAGATATTTGAATCGTTGTATAGCACAAAGGCAAGCTATAGATCACACAAAACATCTCCTTTAAACCACAAGGCATCTACGCCGGATTCAGGTTTAAACTTTTCACTTGAATATGAATCACAGATGAATTAAACATCTAAGCCTTTTCCAAAACCACAGCATCTGCTTAGGCTCCCTCAGTAACTTTAAACAAGTAATAAACCTAGCTAAATACATGTAGCTCAGTTGGTAGAGCGCTGGTACGTTAATCCTGTGGTCACAGGTTCAAGTCCCTCTTTAGTAAATTTTTCTTTGTTACTCAAAGTTACTTTAAAAACATACACTTTTGGTACGGGACTTCTAACCTGCAGACAAGGCCTAAGCCAGAGCCTTAGCCTAAGCCAGAGCCTTAGCCTAAGCTTCTTCGAAAATTAATTTGCCAGTTCCTTAGCTCAAGTATCACAACATGAATGGAATATTTAATACCATGATCCAACATGGTGAATGCTTGGAGTCATTGTTTATTAAAAGGTGTTCTACAGGATTGGTAAAGATAAAAAACCTCATTGTTTAATTTTAGTCTAAAAGCCGAATGACTTTTTGAAAAGTTCATAGTAGAAGAATTTTTTTCTGTGAAAAATTTCTTCAGTAATGAAGTCATATTCGAGAAAATTGTATCTGAAAACCTAAAAAAACCAAAACGCAACATTTGTTAAAACCAACTTGAGGACAATCTTTTTGCATGCTAAAGATTGTGCATGGTTTTTCACTATTTTCTCCTGACTCGCACAACGGATTAAGGCCAAATTTGTGCAACTTTGTTATTTCATATAATATGGTTGATCACGCAAAACATGAACACTGTCTGCGACTATTTTGCCTGCTCTACAAATCCTGTGTAACACCTATAAGGACTTCGAGAGACATCTCAATTGTTTAAAGAGCATTTTAGATGCTAAACACGACCGAGGAGACTTTTATATTTCTTGCTGCTGTAAACCTATCTCCTTACTGTTTAGTCCGACATACAAAAAGTTACAAGTTACAAGTTCAACTTCTTGTCCTTACCTCTGGGTTCAACATGTGAGTATTGACCACAGCTCTCTTGATGTCATACAAGTCAGTGTAGTGCTCCAGAGCCTGCCAAATTAAAAACAAATGTTACTGATCAAAGTCAAGAAACAAAAGTGTCACTATTTCATTACATTTTCAGGGACTACAAGTTACAGTGTTAGGCACTTAAAGCATTGCATAATTAATCAATCACAAATGAACCAATGCAATGAATGATCAAAAAGCATACAAAATTTACATTTTCTTCAATGACTGGCATAAAATACTTTACTAGATTTTATCCCTGATGCGATTATTGCATGTATGATAAAGGTAACAAACTTTATTCTTTGTTTTTTTCACCCTACACCAATGTACGTTTTCTGAGTCCTGCGAGTAGTACGCCTATGAGTTTTCTTTTCTCTCGAGTCTCAGAAAAGCACGGAGTATACAGTGCTTATCTAACATCGATGTCGGGCAAGACCAAAGTAATAATATAAAAATAAGTGCGCTGATATACAAGCTGCATAAATGTAATTCTGCAGTCCAGCACTCACCCTCTGCAGGAGTCCAGCCTTCTCACACAGGGAGGCGATGTGTGCCCGGTCGTAGTGAGTAAACATCTGGTTGCCCAGGATGGCATCGGCGACCTGCGGGGCCGACATGAGGTTCATCTCTAGCAGGCGAGTCTGGAGGTGGCCTTCAGACGGGCGGTTGTTCTTCAAGGCGTCCAGGAGGAAGGAGGTGCACTGCTGCACCATGTTCTGCTCCATGAAGACGTCCACAATCTGAATGAAAAGGAAGGAGTTAGGAAAAAAATCAGATCCTAGTTGCTCAGCAGACAGAGCGCCATAAGTGCAGAATCCTGTGGTAAGCAGTGCTTTGAAATTGGGGCTTAGTATGTTGAAAATATGTTCCATCATGCAAGGCATCCTTGAACATCTTTGACCAGGGGTCCTATTTCCCTTGGTCAAGGTAAATACACACAACTTCATGACTAAAGCTGTTTATAGTGCTTTTATGTAGCATCTCTATATGCCAGGTTCGATGACGTTCAATGGCCCCTGATTGAAATTCTTGAAAACCCTCTCAGCTCCCTTTGGGATTAAGCGGCCAAATACACATGACACATGTACCCAATTACTCCTGGGTGAAGAGAAGCAATTGTAGTAAAGCGTCTTATCAATGGTACAAGTGCCACAACAGGGATTCAAACCCACATTCTTTGACACAGCCACCATAACTTAATGAATGGAATGTCATATTTGAGAGGGCAAGGCCATTTTTAGTTTGCAAAGGGCACTTCCCTCGGAAAACCTTCATGTCAATGGGAAACATTTGAAGGGGCACCAAGGCAAAGACCAGGGCAACAGAGGCCATGGCCTTCACGGCCTCCGTGTAATTCCAGGCCTAGAACTCTAGTTCAGTGCCCTTGGCAATACACACACACACACACACACCCTTACATATGGCAGTTACGGGGTACTTCCATTGTTGTTCTATTATTCCCTTTTCTAAAGAAATCCTCTGTGGGGTACCACTTGAACAAAGAAAACCTTGTGGGGTAGCATTGTTCTATTGTTAAAAATACCCTGTAAGTTGGCGTGTGTAAAGGCACAAGCACACGTGACATGACTTCACATGGGGTTATTGAACCTACCTGGTTGATATCGGCAAGTGGTTCCTCGTCCTGGACAAGCATCTGGGCAAAGCCGGATCCCTGCTCTGGATTGATGCGCATCACACTGCGCAGGAGGAAGACGTAGTCCGGAGTGTAGCCGACCTTCTTGGCGTACAGGACGATCTTACTGAATTGACCAGTCTCAGCGAAGCATTGAATCACCTGTAAGAATGAGAAACAATTTTAGATAAAAAATATTCCATACATAAAGTACTACATCCACTGGGACAATGTTTATGGAGAGTTTCCACTTGACGTCACACTGAAAAAAATCAGCCATCTTTACGGGTAATTCTATCACTTTTTTACACACAACTGTACGCTATGCGTAAATATCATATTTAGGGTCCATGGTTATACCATAATTAGGGTTTATGGTTATACCATAATTAGGGTTTATGGTTATACCATAATTAGGGTTTATGGTTATACCATAATTAGGGTTTATGGTTATACCATAATTAGGGTTTATGGTTATACCATAATTAGGGTTTATGGTTATACCATAATTAGGGTTTATGGTTATACCATAATTAGGGTTTATGGTTATACCATAATTAGGGTTTATGGTTATACCATAATTAGGGTTTATGGTTATACCATAATTAGGGTTTATGGTTATACCATAATTAGGGTGCTATGCCACACATCAAGCACCTAATGTCCCTTCAGGGTCTCAGTGAAAACAGATTGAGTTAAACTCACCTTGTTTGGTACATTAGCTCTAAGGTAGACAGACAAAGCCAGGGTTGGGTCATGAGCCTTGACAAGATCACCGAGCTCCTCGCTGCATTCAAGCTATTAAATAAACAACATTACTTCATTTAATAAACGTTGCATGAACGCACAATAGAAATCTAGAATGGAATGCAAACAAATGTCTTGAGGAAGAAGAAGAAAGCATCTTTCAAAATGAGAGATCGCCTTTAGAAATTAATCCTCTATGCTCTTATGCTCTTTCAGAAGAAAAAAAGCAGGGACGAGATTTGATGAATATAAAAGTTCCTGAAAATGTCTTGCTGGCCTGGGTTTCCCCCTAATTCTTGATCCTGAACCTCGCTGATGTTACAGTTCATGAGGTTTACAGACTCTGTGCATCATCAGAAAGACACAAACTGTCTGCTTGGATACAGTGTGGATAATTTCCTTCTCCCACTGGTGACTGCTTTATTTCTTCCAATAAAATTGGAAGACTAAAGGAGATTTTGAAAAAATCCTGAAATCAGGGAAAAAAACCCTGAGAAATCACATGGCTGAAAAGGACATTTCTCTCAGATTAAGGTGGCTGAGAGGTAGCAGGATAACAAATGTAGAGTTAGGGCCTTGTCGAGGCAACTTTTACAGGCAACTTGGAGGCAACCAACTGCAGTTCGTGCTACAGGATCACTTTGGTAGTACAGGAGTCATTTTTTCAAATAATGTCTTATGATCCCCAAGAAAAATAAATGAACATTGAAATGTGAATGACTTTTCTTCATGGAGATTGCCTGGAACTGGTTGCCTATAAATAACCTTGTGTGACATGGCCCTAAGACAGTTAGAGACTACCTTCTGAACGACCCCCAAACTGTCCTAACAAACAATGAGTTTGGTTACTAGAGATGAGTCCCTCTCATGAACCCACCTTATCTTCCTTCAGCCATTTCTCCAGGAGCTGTTTACGCCCCTGCTGGAGCACTGGTCGGCACAACTCCAGCGACTCGTACTTGTTGAGCTGCCCCTGATCCAACAGGATGCCGAAGTACTGCAGCAGAGGGCTGGTGGTACCGGGCTGAGTGGGGACCTGCTGGAAGCGTTGAATGGTCTGCGGTGTACGCAAGATGCCCTGGGGAACAGAGAAGGGGCAAAACAAAAGTTAAGATTTATAACTTGATGTACTCTCCAGGGGCCAATTTCATAAGGCTGTTTAGCAGAAAACACTGCTTAGCAAATTCTTTTGCTATAAATCAAAACATGAGTGGAGTACCAGTAGAACCAATGTGAACTTCATGGCATTTTGGCTGGTAACCTGTTTCTGCTAAGCATGATTTTTCTGTGCTTAGCAAGATTTTGTGCGTACAGGCTTTATGAAATTGGGCCCAGCATAAAGCCTGTCAGCAAATGTTTTTTGTCTACAGAGCGACACTTAGCACAGTTTGTATTTCATAAACAATGCTAACTGTAAGCAAAGCAAATGGCATGATAGCCTTTCAGTGGTTGCTATGAGGAGATAAACACCTTTAGTAAGCACAAAAACTTGCTTACTGGTAAACAGCTTTATAAAACTGAGTCCAGACCTTCTGAATTATATCCTAGTGTTAAGCATATATTCCATGGGGTGAAGAAACTGCCATAAAGTTCTTTCCACGTTTGTTTCATTGTATTTTTTTATTCATTTTTGTTTCATCTTCGTGGGAAATCAAAACCTTAGAATGGCTACCACTGCTCATAGTTGATTATCATCACTGGTTGAAAATATCAGCATAAATTCATCAATTAAACCTTTGAAACGAGTTATATGATTTTCATAACTATTCTAACTGTAAATCTAGATACAAATCAATCTTCACATTGTCATGTCCTAAACGTTAAAAATAAACTAGTTGACTGATCAAATATTGATTACTAATTAGTTATTCAATATTATCATCCCTTCAAAATTAAAAAAATTTCTTTAAGAATTACTAAATTTATATTTAGGGTTAGCAAATTTGTATATTAAGTTTTTTGATATATCTAGTTTTTTTTATGACCAGGGGCTTGTGGAAGATAAATCTTTTTGATGATAGCTTTTAAACTTTTTTACTTCCCTGGACTACTCCTGGTCAAGATGTTTTTGGTTTCCAATATTTAAAAGAAAAAATAAAACACATAAATAAATTTATAGCATCTTTCACCCATACTTTGAGCATGAATTTGGTGATCTTTTGACATCCTATTCCAAGTAACTTGAATAAAAACAAAAGAGTTTATTGCATTGTTAATAAAGCATTCTTCATTATCAAGTAAGAACAAGGCCTAATGATCCGTTGGGTCCCCCACCCCCCGACTAAGCGATATCCATCTAATTCCCAAACGATCCTCAGAGACCCATCTGGCACAAACACCGTCCCATACAATAGAAACATTACAGGTCGGCAGTGTTGCTATGGTGATGAATGCACACTAGCCCTAATGATCAGCACGAGATTGTCAAACACGTTCACGCTGATGCCGAGAATGTCTGGCATCCCTAGAATATCTCGGGAACTGATCAAGGATGCAATGGAGGATGTGTACACAAGGTTTAATGAACGTCACAATGCTCAGGCTGGATTCCTCATGGAGGCAACGGAGGCAATTTCCTCCATGCTCACTGGTCATAGCCTTGGTCCCCCTTGAAATGTTCCAATAGAAATTTACAATTTCCTCATAGAGGTGCCCTTTACAAAGGGAAAAAAAACGCCTTGGTGCCTTTGCCCTTCAGGCCTGAAGTACACGGAGACCATGGCCTTCATTGCCCTGGGGTTGGCCTTGGTGCCCCTTTAAAAGTTTCCCATAGACTATTTAATGAGAGTGCCCTTTGCAAATTGAAAATAGCCTTTCCCTCTAAAAGACGAAATTGAGGCCTGCCCTTTCCAGAACAAAGCATCAGGCCTATATGATCGAGAATGAAAACTGTGTATGTCTCCAATGAGTAGACCTGTTGCTTAGGCCGCCGTCACTGTCGTCACACGATGGAATTGTAAAAGCGTGTACGCACCGGGCACTACTTTCAGCCAACAATAGGTCTTCCTTTGACTCAGTCAGGGTGCTCTGTGAGCTTGTGAAGTCACGTGTAAACGGGTCTATCAACAGTGACCAAGTCCCGCAGCATAAACACCCGTACTAACAATACTGCTAAGCTAAAATGGGATACCCACTAAAATGCCATTTAATTCATATTTCTTGTGACAAATTCCCTTTTTTTGCATAGCAAAAAAAGATTGTGATTAGCAACGTTATCTGCTTACAGCTTGATGAAACTGGGCCATGCACATTGCACAAAATGTTTAAACAGTGACCAGATCCTTCATAAGCACTTATGCAGCAGCGCTGTTTTTGGATGTTCAGACAAGACTAGTACAAGAAAAGCTTTCGTCTTCAACTGTCAACGAAACTGACATGAATTTGACAGAGGATGTACGCCCTATTACCAATGAGCAACACCGGCAGGAAACCAGACCTATACACACTGTACATGGTTCGCATCAAGAAATGTCAATTGTGGATGTCCTGTTTTAAATTTTAACAGCCTCAGAAGTCTAAAAGCGAAGGCGATAAAACATTTTTTAAAATTGAAAACCATAAGACAAAAAAACTAAACCAAACAATTTGTCTGTTAACTTTTCGTGCCCTCAATGGCTTAGCCCATGGCTATATTTCTTGCCTCATTCATTCTCCCTGTGGCTCGCCCTCGTCTACAATAATCTAGAACCCCTAAACTTGTTGAGCCTCATTCCAAAAGATGATGGTGGGAAGCAGGGCATGTGCTAGAGCTGCTCCTCGTTTGTGGCATCTGCACATGCAAATACTTTTAAATCTCAATTCAAAACGCCACTTGAAGTCTCTAGCCCAATCTGTCACTCATTATAATTGCATTTTCATTGCCATTTTCCATGTATGTATTTGTAAGTTTTTGTAAAGTTTTTTTGTAATCTATTCTTGTAGGCGCCTTGAGCACTCTAAGGGTAGCTATGTGCGCATTGTAAGTTTTGTTGGGGGTTTCGGCCATCAGCCGAAACCACCTTTGTTTTCGTCGAGATTTAAATTTTTTTTTCACTATTATTATTCTTCTTTCCGAAAAAGTCTCATAGCATTTACACATGAAATTTGTTACCGTTTGATCTCAGGAACTACAGTCTTAAAAGACACAAACAATACATCAAATGAAAGCCTGTGCTCTAACTTAGATCAAGCAGCAGTTCGATCGAGGGTTTTTAATCATCTGTTGACGATATTAACGATTTAAAAACACGTATCGTCAAAAACAAAGCACGATCGTCTTGTGTGTGTACATCGCTGTACATCGCATACGGCCATACCCACACAGAGTCCATTGTCCACGCGCGTGGCATCGTTCGACCTTTGTACCTTTCATTTTGGTTCGCTACTTTGCTTCTACAGTTAATGGTTAACCTGTATAGCGCCCTCTTAATCGTTTGTGGAGAGTCCTCGAACTTTTAAAATACGGAAGCGTTTGGGGATATTAGTAGCGGTTTGTTCTCACGCAATTTCAATGCATTCTCCCACCACAATTTATTTCAAGGTCTGTGCAGTATAGCTTAATAATAACTTTAGCATTGGCATGGTAGTTTATTGTTTACAGTTATTTATTATTTAAAACTTTATATCGTCTGAACCATAACGTAAAAGAGTTATAATTTTTGTACCGTCTTGTAGCTTATCACAACGTTCGTACGAAAAACGTGTTTTCATCATCGTGATGTCATCAGGTGTCAAATTAATTATTACATTAATTCAACATTGACAACAAAGCCGAAACCCCAGTGTTTGTTCATTACAAACTCGTTTCTAGTTATTATTGTTATTAATATTAATAGTATTTGTAAATATGGGCAAAGAAAACATTGTTTGAATTGCTTCTCTCTACATACAATTAAATCACATTTTGAAAAAGCTTACCTTTGGTGCATTGGCAGCCACTTTAGCGGACTCGGCGTAGTTGCCTTGAGCGAAGAGGGTGTTGAATTTACGCACGAACAGCTCCTCTGCCCCGGAGAGGTTATTGCGCACGGCGATACGCAGGGCAAGGTCCGGGTTCTGCAGGGTGTTGGTGATGTACGTGACGATGTTCTCCTCGTCAACGCTGACAGACAACACCTGAGGAGAGACGAGAAGAGGTGGAAGAACCAAGATGAAGAGACAGTTTTATCTCAGATATATTGAGGAGAATACAGCAGGATGAAAAGGGAAATCTTCAACTTGAGGTTCAGTTCATGACGAATACTTTAAAATTGTTTCCCCCTTCATGAACGCTAAAGAAAAAAGAAAAAAAAACAGAATTAGAGAAATCTCTGCCTTGGCAATATTCTGCCTGTTCTTGTGTTGGAAGTTGAGAGATGAAGCAACTTCAGCTTTTTAATCTACGATCTGTTTAAACTTGAGAAAGCAAACGGAACATTGCTTTCCGACCAATTATAAGTATGGTTCAAAACAAAGGACCGTGGTTTAAAAACAGATGAAAACAGGGGCCAAAGCAGCTGTTGATCAAGGAATTAATAACATTCATTCAGATTTAAATTTGTGGTCATCCAATATAATTATTGAACTAAATGGGTCGGGAATTTTCAAACAGAGGCTAGTGTCTCCACTGTCCAAGACCTACTTAAACACAAAAAGCAGCTAAGCACAGTAAAATTTTGCTAACCAGAATAAGGTTACCAGCCAAAATACCATATCACATGTATCATCCGTGACTGGTATCCTGCTTATTTTTCCTTAGCACAAAACTGTTAAGCAATATTTTCTGTTAAAAGCAGCTCAATGAAATTGGCCCCCTGGGCTCGATTTCACTAAAACATTCAAGATTCATCTTAAGATAAGATGTCAATATCGCCCTAGTGAATTTGACCGTGGATTTTATCACACAATTAAGACTGATACACATCTTAAGATCAACCTTAACTAATTTGCAAAATCGAGCCACAGTCTTGGCCTTGGTGCCCCTTGAAAGTGTCCCAATAGACTCTCTTTATTTTCCAGTAGTTGTACCTTGTTATTGTGGTCACCCTGACCATTTATTTTAATTCCAGCAAAAGAGAAAAATATATACAAAAAATATCAAGCTTATTCTTCTAAATTCGACACCAAGTGGCACGTCTTGAAATGCACTCAACCTAAATATTCTTTTTGCCTTCTTAAAAAAAACCCACAATTTCCTGTTTTCTTTTGTCTGTTTTTTTTTACCAAGAGAGATCCTTTTACCAGAAACTGCATCTAAGTTCCCAGGTATTTGTTTTTCCACCAAGGGACCATTCCAGGGCCGAGACAGTAAATTGTGTTTGATTAGCCAAGTAGCGTCTCTCCTTCAGCCCTGGATGCGTACTTCCCATGAGGCTTGGGAAAAAGATTCACACTGGCCTGAAGACCTGGCTGATAGTGATGGATGTACGACGGGGGCCTTCTGCAAAATCCGTTCGCATCACTGGTTTGAGCATTCATTTATAAGAAGAGAGCTTGATTAATCCTGCGGTATTTTGTCTTCTTTAGAATGCTTGACAATGAATCATGGGAATGCCTACTTCCGAGCTGCACATCTTCGTCTGGTAACAAAGAAAAATTAGACTGACTACAACAGGCCTGTTTGGGCATGATCTGTTTCTATTTTGTTAAATGAAGTCTATAAGCTGGTTCAAAACTACACAGTTTAACCACTTTAATTCCCATCAGGACTATCGTTCAGTACACCTGCCTGACATAGATTTCATCTAAAGCACCGGACAATCGTTTCAACAATCGGCAGATTTTTTTTTTTTACCCGACAGATTAGAGACGTGACCGAGAGCATATGAAGCAGATGTCAGTTGATTCAGATCATGGGGGGTCAACGACACTCATACAACGGGACAGACATCCATGCTAATTCTGCATTAAAATCTGTAAACTGAGACTGAAATCTCGTTTTGCATCTCTCTTTTTGTTGTTGTTGCCGTTTCTGTAAATGTGGACCAGCTCATATGTTTTTTCAAATTTATAAATAACCTCAATTGGGAAATCAAGTTCAATGACTATCAATTCCACAATAGTAATTTAAGTCAATTAGAGAGAGAAAAAAACTCCCAAACAGATGGATTGTTTGAAATTGTTAAAAATTATCAATGTTCAGACAAACAGGTTTCACATGTTGTTTGTTTGTTTTTCTTTTTCAGGTTTGAGTTACACAATGCAGGTTCTGAAGGTCAACATTTCAGTGTCACACAAATAACTATTCCTTCGTGTTAATTTAGTGTCTTGATAACAAGCCTGAGGTTTTTCTGATTGGATGGACTCGGACAAAGTTAGATTTTGAGAATGTGAAGCAATGGTTCCCTAGAGGTTGCTTGTCAAGGAGCTCTGTTACCCAGACTGACTGATGGACGACTGCCGAAGATATCCAAGGTGCAAAGAAAGCATTACAAATTCAGCCCTTGGTTGGTTTTCGATGTGTAAAAAGTGACTATTTTATGCGATTGTGTCAATATAGAGGGGAACCTGTGTTGTAACATGTTTACAGGCGATGAACATGTAACATTTAGCAGGATACCTGGGAAGCGCTGGCAGAGGGTAAGGAACTCCCACTGTGTAGAATCAAGATTGAAATGTGGCTTCCATCATCCGGCAGAGAGTGATATGAACTAGGGATGCTTAATAACTTGGTCATGGCAAACTAATGGCTGAAAATCAGTCACTTTCTTTACGATTGATTTTAGAATGTATTATGTCAGGCCTTGAACTTCGCTGTTGAAGGGGCACGGCAAATTTCCACTGGAACTTTGCAAAGGGCACCACAGCAAAAGCACAGGGCACCACGTCAATTGCTGTGGGTGCTGTGGGTTATTTCGAGGCCTGTTATGTGATTACTTTTTTCTTTCTTTTTTCCCCCCCAACAGCTTTGCGAAGTGTGTTTGAAGACTGAAGACCTTCATTTTTGTCCCACACTGTAACAAAAGAGTCAAGGCAGGACTTGAAACTCGCTTGTTAAATCAAGAAGAACATGAGCTTCAAGATTAATGCACTTCACATGAGATGATCACGATTACACTTTTGTTGCGTCAGTGCAAAAACATTGTATCTCGCACAAAAATGGTCTATGTAAAAACATTGTATCTTAGTGCATACTTCTTTTGTGCGTACATCCGGGCTATTTTAACCGACAGTTTTATACTCGCGCGTAACGCAAATGTTATTTAAGGTGATACAACAATTTTTCACTGACACAACAATTTATTACTAAATACTACATTGGTGTATTTTAGGGGAAATCTACACCTGCAGTATCACTTTCAATCTCTATAACCCTCCTTGTGTGTTCCATAAAATTCCACAAAACTGCCAACCACTTACATCTGTGCAACAATAATATACTTCCCTCAAACTTTCTGCCATTTATTCACATGAGTGCGTGCACAAGTACCACAAAGTTCCACTGTGAAATAAACCAAGTCCCATACACTGAAGTGTTGCACAGAATACTGCAGGACTATGTGGAACTGGCCTGCTATGCGCACACAGTGTCTGGTTTGTTTTCTAGAGGCTGTTGTACTACATGGATTAGGCCTCTTGATATTACACTGTTCATGTATCTTGTGTTTTTTCAGAGGCCATGGAACTACATGTACAGTATGTAAAACCTACGTTCTTGGTGGAATTTCTGTTTTTCAAGCTCACTCTTTAAATTTCCACAATCTGCTGTGGATTTATGTGGAACCCATCTAAGCTGTCAGATCAGAGTGGAATGTTGTGGAGTAAATCGGTTCTGTTGAAAAGTGTACTGATTGTAGTCGGATTAAGTGATTAGTCTTGAGTCCATTGCTCGCGGAGACCATCGTATTTTCCTTCTATAAGCCCAAAAATGCTTTATCTCTTAAATACACAGAAAATAACATTCATGGCTCTTCTTGCCACATTGATCTCACCTGTCCTTTACGGTTGACTCCTATAATGCCAGAGGTGGCCTCGTGGGGCGCGGTGACAAAGATGGTCTCGGCGCTGATACGGTTCATGTAGATGCAGGTGCCGCTCTCCAGATCGTACAGATGGATGTAGCCGTACTTGGTGATTAGGTACACAGTGTCGTGCTTGGGGCTCACCTGTTAACATGGTGGGGGGGGGGGGGGGAGACAATTTAGAGGTCAGGTATCCAAATGATATTTCCAAGATGAGGGTGTGTCTAATGGGGTTCTTTGAAATTCAGGTAATCAATCTGCATGGGGGTGTTCAGTTACGAGACCTGCAGGAACCAAATCTCGCAGTGAGATTACATTAATCTTCTGATGAGTGAGCCAATTTATTAGTCGTGTTTGCTGTTAAGGGAGTGTCTCAAAAAGTCAGGCACGGTCTAGGTGCAATAAAAGGGTTCCCATGGGCACAGGCCCGCAATCCATTGGACTACCAGACTGTTCTGTTACATCACATCATTGCGCTGAGGTATGGGAGCAAATCAACATACATGTAAGTGAATAACAGAATTCAGAACAGTCCAGCAGAATGGTCCATGTACACACTGGAATACTTATCTGATACAATTAGACTGTTCCCATTGTTCCAACTTTGTACTGAGTACTGTGGTTTTCAGTAGGACAATTGCATCTCTGCAATAAGACATTCTTCTGGTTCTCTCTCTCTCTCTTTTTTTTTTCTTTTTTTTTTCTCTTTGCATGAACTGAGCTAACCCGTATTGGTTGAAAGTTACACCCAGTTTGACTTCTTGAAATTGTGTTGTAGAAGAGCTACAGGAGATGAGGAATGTTGTCTTGTATCACCTACCTGCATAGCCACCGGGAAATCATTCTGCGCCTCTGGGGGAAAAAACACTTCCACAGCTTTCTTTGAGAAGGGCTGGTTGCCGGTCGGAGGGCTACCAGCCTCAATGATGTGAAGCTAAAAGCAGAAAAAGAAAGAACAATTTCAAAACAAATGCTTTAGGTGTGTCATGACGCACCGCTAGCCCCAGGAGGGTAATTTTAGTCACACCTACAAGACACTTCTTAACCCATGGAAGGTGTAGAGCTCTAGTTAGTCACACCTACAAGATACTTCTTAGCTCATGGAGGGTGTACACCTTTACTTAATCACACCTACAAGATACTTCCTAACTTATGGAAGGAGTACAACTCTATTTAGTCACACATACAAGATACTTCTTAGGCTGTGGAGGGCGTAAACCTCTATTTAGTCACATCATGTTCAAGTTCCAATTTGTTGAATTTGACATATCAGATCCATCAAACATCAGGCAAGATTTGACACTTGCTTTTGATTGATTGAAGTGATATATCTCTTGCTTACCTTGCCACCTCCGGCACCCCTGACGGCGAAGGAGAAGATGGTGGAGGCCTCTGGGTTGCCTTCCTGTTTGAATGTTGAGAAGCAAGCAGCATGGCCCTCGATGGGCTGACTGACCTTGCGCTCAACTGAGTACAGCTGCATTGCTCCAACAACTCGGTTTTGCTGTTACAGAAAAAAAAAGGAAAAACCATAAAATCATGAGGACAAATGAATTTAAATTTTAATATTAAATTGAGTCATTGAAGCTAGTCTATGTAAAATGAATCATGAAAGATTTGAAGTAGTCTTTCTTCCTAAAATTTACTTTTAAACATGAAGTGTACATTGATGCTTCTAATTTAAAAAGTACTTCAAACAATAAACTATTAAAATGGTCATCTTTACATTACTACATGCAAAGTGTCTTTGCACTAAGTTTGATGTTTGTTTAAATTCTGGATGAACAGATGAGAATTTTTCATCGAGGAGAACAAACATTATTTGGTTTTTGCCCTACACCGTTGAGTATTTAGCACTATATCCGAGTCCTGTGACAAAAATATCCACAGGCATATCACTTGGTGGGATTCGAACCACTGGATGTACAGAGAAGAAACGCACTAGCAATAAATAAATTGTTTGAAATAATGGTTGTCTCAACTGACGCATTTAGGCCTTGAATTTTTGTCCAAATGCTGTTCACCGTAACAACAGAAAAACAAACTACAGAGAGAGTATCATGCAATTCGTTTCAAGAGATATTCCAATCTCCACTGCCTGCCCATCATCATGACTACCTAGGGATGACAAAGCTGTATAGTATTATTGTCAGTGCTGCCAACATTTGCATCTTGCAATCAGGGAGACTTTGTGCAACAATCAGGGAGATATTTAGAATTACACTCAACATGATAAGGGAAAAAGTTTCCACAATCAGGGAGACTTTCAAATTTGCTCATCAGAATGTGGAAAGATTGGTTTAATCTGGGAACTTTCTGCAGAATCAGGGAGAGTTGGAAGTTGTGAATTATATATCTACTACCATCTCACCTGAGCTGATATGCCAATAAGGAGTAACCACTGCATCTTAGCGTCTGTCCTGTAGTTGATGATCTGACAGCCGGCCAGGTTGGAGTGGCGGTCAAACACCTTGGACGGCTGCGAGTCGCCCTCCATGCTCCAGTGGAACACGGCGTTGTCCGTTACCATGCCGATGGTGTTGACGTTGATCCATTTCCAGAAGTGGACCTCCTCGGTCAGGTTGTGGGCTTTCATCTTGCTTTTCATCTCAATGTTGAATATTTGAAGAGTACGGCCGGCTGCTCAAAGAAAAAAAAAATACATGATAAGCATTAAGTAGCAAAGATCTCCGAACAAAATATCATATAAAAAGTTATTGATTTAATGCAAGTTACAGCTCCCATCCCCCCCCCCCAGGAGCCTTCCCAAATCAGATCCACGTCCTTGGCACATTAAATTTCCACTCATCAATCAAACGATCTCCTGCTCAACACGATTGGCTTAGTTGTGCAACCTCTTGCAAAAACAATTTTCTAAGCTTCTGGGTACTTGGGGGTGAAGCATAAAAATTACTTTATGAATTATTAATAGTTGGGGACAAGTTTCATGCATATATTTGTACATAAATGCTCTGCAGAGATATTTTTTCATATCCCTTTTTGTTTTTCCTCTAAAGCCAATTTAGACGCTAATCATGCTACCACCGTCTTGTCAAGCTCCCTGTTCCCAATCATATAACTGGTACTGATCCTACTCATAACGAAAAGAAACCCGCCTATCTTTTTTCCTTCCCCAGCCACGGCTTTGTTATGCTAATTTGTATGTGACAAAACAAACTGGATGGCAGCATTTCTGATTGAGGTCTACTGCAATCAAGGAACACCTTGATTCAAGCTGACAGTCAACACATAATGAACAACAAGTGACAGAGAAACAACCTTTATCCCCAGTTATTAATTCAACGAGCAACAGTTAAAACGACATTAAGTACAGGTTTCTGTTCCTACATTGACTGACCTTGCCTGTGATTCCCACACAGTCTGTACATTTACGAACATTCTATTCTATTTTGCATTTCAATGCATGTTACCCATGTTTTCACAGGTGTCGCCCAATAACAAGCTTTAAAGCAACATTTTTACCACAAAATCTGTTTTCATAACCAAAACTTGAATTAAAATTTATGAAATTATTCTTTGTGCACCAAAGAAACTGATAAGATTTCTACAGTCCATTTCAAAAACTCCTTTTTTTCAAACAGGTGCTACATGAAAAAAGAGAAATTACAATCATGTTTTAACCATAAAATCTTTTTGGTGAAAACACTTCCTTGTTTAATGTAAATAAAACAAAATTAAAAAATATGCAGAAACAGGGAAAACGACATACATGTATTCAATTTCAACATTCAATTTAAAGTGAAAAATGTGGGGTTAGTTTGTTTTTTCCGGTTGATTTTCCACTAAAATCTGAGCCAAGGATTGCATGTAATCATGACTGATCCAGTAACTTACAATGTATACATGTTCTTTATTACAAATATGCCCTAATGTCCTTGGGAAAAGAATCCAATTTTGTGCCAGCAACATGCCACCTGATCAGATTAGGGCTTCAGGGATGAAATCTGACTAAACTCTCTCATACTGTTGGAGTAAGACCCCTCGCAAATGAGAGAATTTCCCCTGTTTTGGGTTCCCCCCCCCCCAATCTTCATTCTAATCTTTGTTTAGAATTGCATTTATATTTCTTTTTTAAAAATATTTATTGCCCAACTTTGAATCCCAGCTTGGCATAATTGATATTGAGAAGGTTCTCATTTATTGGACACAGGACATTTTTCAGTATTTGAGCTTTAAATAAAGGATAACAAGTTTGCAAAACAGGAGGAAGTCATCTTGTCTCACAAACCAATCCATGTGAGCTGCTGGATCAAGTCACCTATTCACTACCATAGTGTATTGAAGTTTGACGTTACAGTGCAGTAGAAATCCCTGAACTGTTGTTATCTTTTTCATATCACTAAAAAGCATTTCCTCTCTTTGAAAAAACGCATTGTTAACCACGGCAATTGCTTCATTGTCTCACGGTTCAGACATCCCTATCGAAACCCCCTCCAAAAATGGGCCGAGCCCTCAACTTGACCTTGTGTAAAGTTCAGAGGTCAATCAGATTACAAGCTGAACATGTGTGCCAGGGTGGGCCGCCCGAGTGCAACACCCCCTTTCTGATCAAATGAGGGGTCTCTGCATATATTGATCAACCATATGTCAAGCTACTGATAACTGTGTTTGTATTGATTTACAAGACCTTGTTAATATATCGAAGTACATGAAGGGGGCGTGATGCTTTAGTGCTGAGGCCCAACTGTACCTATACTATTCCTGTAACACGCCTGCTTGGGGTAAAAGCTAATTGACCAGCTCACAGGTGCTGTAAATGCTTATAAACTTTAAGATAAGCCACCATATAATTGGCAATGTTGGAGCAAATGTTACATGAATTCCAGGTACATGTATGAATGTAGCTTCTGCCTTCGATGCAAAAATATTTTCTTTCTATTCTGTATTGATTTTAATTTTGCTTCAACCACTTAACTTTTCTTTAAAAACCTAATTTTTACAGCCTTTCATATATATATTCTAGAAGAGACAGCAAACTTTACCGTCATACTAATTTTTGTCCTAATGAAATTTGGTTGAACCGTTTTCAGGAGATTCTTATTTTGTGGTATCCTGCAACATGAATCTTTAAAACCATTTAACGCAAAATTATTCACTGCATCTAGGTGAGAGAAATATGCAAGCATTAAATCGTGTTGCTTCAAGTGTAATGAACCACACACACAAGCAGACAGCTCTCTCAATCGGATTAAAGGTTAGCTCGGCAATGGCAACGGTTTTTTCCTCGTTAGACTCCATTTAATTGTGCGACAAAACAAAACTGCAGACCTCAATCTAATCAAGCGTTTAATAAAATGGTAATTGTTGGAGTAATTTCCAGGCAAACATGGAAACAATGTGGGTGGTAAAACAGCCTACGTAGTTAATGTAATGTACATGTGGTTGTCATCAGTGCTACTCACTGCAAAAGAGAAAAAGCTCCTTGGTAGTATGTTTACTTGGTTTTAGAAGTGGGCTGAGGATATTTCAGTTTAGAGACAGAGTACATGAGTTGTGACAATCAGGAAAATATTGAATACTTTTAATCAGAAAGCTCACTAAAGCCTGGTGCATACCTCCTGAGAATGCTTCATGTGAAGCGAAATCCAACGCCAAAGCTCTCTTCGAAATTGTTTGCTAAAAATTGTTTGTTGCGAATTTGTGACGTCAAAATTTGGCTTAACTATGAAGTTCATACTAGCACCAATCCTCCAATGAAATATTAGGGCCTATGGTCTGACACAATAGATGCTGATGTAGCATTGAAAGACCCCCCCCCCCAATAAAAAACAAAACAAAACAAAACCCCTTTGCTTATTTTGATAGCGTCAAATTCAGCATGATTGAGAATGTGCACACAATTTTACGGAGTACAAGGGCTAAATTACACATGTACATATGGTAGGCTTTCATAGACTTTTCAGGCTATTGAAGAACAGTTTTGCTGATTTTTCCACCGAGGGCCAAAACATCAGAAACTGGACTTAACTCTTTCAGTGCCCATTTTCTTTTGCATTTTGAACGCTGATTTGTGTTGCCTTGGTACATCTTGGTCAATTGTATTTCTTGAGTGACAATGCCCTCTTGTGATAACATGTATATTACGGGTCGTACATGTGAACGATTGATGTGACTTTACGAATACATAAAAAAAATCGTACACATATGATAATGGCGCTTTCGGAACACATAAATGGATCATACATGTACGATTTCGGCTGAAAGAGTTAAGTACATAGGACGACTATTAATCCTGGCGTATCCACAAATATAAGCCCAAAAAATTGTTCACTTGTGTTGGATCTCCGGCAGCCAGTTTAAGCATTTCTACAACATTCAAACCGTATCAATTTTTCACTGGGATCTTACAGCTGGAGTTAACCTCCAGAGAAAGAGAGAGAGAGAGAGAGAGAGAAAGAGAGAGAGGGGGAGATAGAGAGAGCTAACAAGATACACAATTTGTGATGGCCTTTTTATTCCATTTATAGATCCTGTTGATTTACAGTCGCTGCTAGTTACTCACATCGAGAGCCAGTCCAATGGAAGCATTCAATTAATATTGCATTGGGACAATCTAATGGGGGATTTCCTTGCGCGACGGGGTTTAAAACCTCGAGCCAAGCACAGTGGTTCTTATTGTATCACCGGTATGACGTCAACCAGCAAGTATCTGCAGTTTTTTCCCATCTAGATCAGTTGAGCCTCAGCGAGCATCATCTTGCATTGCGTGTCACTTGGGGGAATGCTGCCTTGTACAAATGTACATCAACATCATTATACTAACTCGTCATTTTTCATATGGAGGTCAATTCATACAGCGCGTACATGTACAATATTAGCTCTAGAGCAGAGTGAAGGGCCATTCCGCCAATAAAACTCAACCTCCATTTAACTATCTCTCACTTTTCAATGTTTTCTTTTAATAACACGTAATTCATCTTTTCTTATTTTGATAACACACACAGATCCTTGTCACTTGCTTGGTGGAACACGTACATGTATCATGTGTCATCCTTTCTTTTGCAATGTATAGTGCCATGATGCTTCAAAAGTTAAAATAGAAATCCGATGGATAGTTATGAGTGTGTGGTGAACAAGCTTCTGTTTCTATTTTGTGTTTATGCTATATATAGTGTAATATTTCAATATGACAAGGGTCTTTGTGTTAGTTGTATAAAAACAGATAGGCCCTATTGAATGCACTTTCGTTCATGCATAGTTGCAGAATATCATCCCTCGGCTTTTCCATTTCACTTGGCTTCGCCTCGTGAAATGGAGTGGTCCAGATTTTATCTCGTGATTAAATTCTGTGACAATGCACTCACATGCATCATTGTACTCTAATTTATCAATTAGTACTTTCCGGAGTGGTGTTTGGAAATGATCACATAATGAAATTACATGTATACAACTTCCATACAAACAGGTGACTTTATCAAATGTATCAACAAATCAGGATTGACTTTCATAAAATGACTCGGGTAACCTTTTGAGCTTGGATAATTCTTATGACAGGTGGATTTTCTTCACCACATTTCTACATTCGAGCAGACAACAATTTCTTGAATCCTCCTTTAATAATGTATAAGAGCAAGAGTTGGGGCACATTATATCTAAGTGTTAGTTAAACTCCATGGACGCTTTAACTCTTTGGATTATCCCTGATCCTCCAGTTAACAATCTCTCCCCCCCCCCCCATAAAAAAAAGGCTTGTAAACAAATAGAACCCCAAACATACAACAAACAGACACACACACATACAGGCAAACAACAAACACACAAACCCCTTCCTTCAATCTAAACCGTTGAAAAAACCACAGAGAAAATAGAATTACCAGTTGAAAACTGCTTACCAACCAAAAGGACCTACATGGTTGGTATAGTTAATGGCCTGACGTTTCAACCCTAGCAGGGTCTTTCTCGAAGGCTAACAAATTTGAGTCTGCTAGGGTTAAAAAAACGCCAGGCCATTAACCATACAAAAATAAAAATATAAATTCATGAAAAAACAGAAGAAAAATAGCCCCACTTCTAATAGTGTCGACCAAACCTGGGACCTTCTTCTTTTCGCATTATCCAATATGCTTCAATTTTAAACACAAACTCATCTCACCTTTAAGAGCAATAACTTTACTGGCCGGATTCATGATGGCCGAGTCAGCAGAAATAGGTCGTCTGATTGGGTTAGCGGAGTCGTTTAGGTCGATGATGACTACCTGGGCCTGGTCACCGACCTTTTCGCGGATGCAGATGAATTTATCCGACTCCATGGTGAGCGTGCTGAAGCCGATGTTGGCCGCATTGATGCCCAGATTTTGGAGCTGTCAAGAAAAGATGAATAGGAGAGTTGTTAGAATGATCTATCGGTGACTGAAAAATGTGATGGAAGAGATGTAAGAGATTTGTCCTACGTGTATAAATCTGTTTACTTCTTTTTATTTCTGTAATTACATTGCTGGGTTCCTACAATAAGTATTTCAACAGTAAACAACAATTTGCTTCATAGCTGAACACATTCATGAACGCAATACCTGTAAAAACTCTTGAAAGACAACTTTTCTGCTGAATAAACCGTGATTATCCTTGGTTTGTGTTAAACAGCATTATTTTAAAACGGTTCATTATCTGATTATTTCAGATAAACAAAATTGTCACTTTAAAATACAACTTGTCACATTCTCTCCACACATAAATACAGTGTAATCGTAAATCCTGCATGACGACAAATGTAGTTTTATTGAGCACAAATTAACTTTCAGTGGTAAAATTTCACTTTATTGACCACAGGTTGATGTTTTAGGTGTTTTTTCTCTCTTGTCAAATCAGAATTATCGTTACTACAGGTTACACAGCCCATCCCGTTTGGGCAAACCTTTTAGCCTAATCCCTTCTGAAATCTTCACGCTCCACTTGAGGGAGACAATATTGCCCATGCTGAAATGGGAAGCAACAGGGCAGTGCGTATGCACCTCAAACCTACACTGCCACGGCTCTCGCTACTCAGCACAGAGGCCTGGGTCTATGATGTGATATAGAGCGGAAAATGAGGAACGGCTCAAGAGCTTCCCAAAATACACCACAAGTGGGTTTTAACATCCCTTAAAGGAAAGGTGGCTTTTTCATATTCGTTCTTAAAGTATTCCCAGAGTATATCCTGTAGCTCCATTGAGCAAGTTTTCGCAACTACAACTAAACCAAGCATCCAAGTGAAATGTTGCTTTAACATTTCACAAATTGGCAGATTTTTTTAAAGCTTTACGGTAAACAAAAAATATACATTTTTGAAACAATATTTTAATATTTATTAAAAAGCAGCAAAGCTTATTTACAGATTAGATGAATGAGTACTGGAACAAGTCTACTTATTATCACTGATTGGACCGGTTATCATTTTCTGTCGAAACACATATCAAGCTATCAATGTAGATTTCTAGGTCCACTGTAGAAATTTTAACAAATAAACACACATCCCTCCAGGGCCCAATTTCATAGAGCTGCTTAAGCACATAATTTTGCTTAACAATTTTCTACTAAGCAGAAATGAGCAGGACACCAGTCATATTCGGTACATGGAATGGTGTTTTGGCTGGTAACCATATTCTTGTAAGCAAAATTGTTCAGCGCTTCAGCAAAATTTCATAGAGCAGCTTAAGCACATAATTTTGCTTTTAACAATTTTCTACTTAGCAGAAATGAGCAGGACACCAGTCACATTCAGTACATGTGGAATGGTGTTTTGGCTGGTAACCTTATTCTTGTAAGCAAAATTGTTCAGCGCTTAGCCACTTTGGAAAGTAACCGCGATGTCTTTAAAAAAAAATAGACAATGCCACATATTATTATGACTCCGTAACAGATCTTAAGTGGTGCACTGAATCATTTTAAATGTCAATACAAGGATATGGTTCATGCAATTCAGCCGTCTTAAAGTCATTGAACCTTCCTTCACTTTATACTCTTGAGCTCTGTAAAGCAGTATTACAATGAAGTCTTCATCAGGGGCGCTTCACTTATCAAAACACAGTTGAGGATGAGACGATGACGGGAGCACAGCATTACACACATCTACCCACACATTTCAGGCCCCTCTAGCAAATAAAAACAGGAGGCCAAAAGGGAGAGGGGCCCTGGGGTACACGGTCCTCATCAGGATGTAACGCATTGCTTCATACTAAAATGTCCGTCCGCACGATGAAAAGATGGAGGAGAGGGATTCCAATAACCTGGGGGTGATGAAGCTGATGGTCATCCTACTTTAATGTATCAATTTTTTTTCTTGGACCGACATGTGTTTATTCTATTAGAAAATGATATGCTGATTGGAAATCATATACGGGGAACATTAACCATCAGTTCAGTTTCTACTTCACTTATCTCCGCCGGTCACGGCTTTAATATTGAAACGACATAAGCTTGCATGAAAAACAACAAAACAAACAATTGATTTATTGTGGACTCTTCAACGTCATATGAGCATTACATTAATCTTAGCCTAACCCTTCCACATGGAATATGCAATGGCTAAGGTTTCAACAGAGTGACCAATGCTTTGGACGAGCATTATTAGATTAAGGACAACCGATCCAATGCATGTATTATATTTCATATTTTAATGACATTTGGTCGACAAAAAAAAAACATGGCAATTTGCAGGTTTGAATGTCAGGTTGTTTTTCTCAGAAGAGAGGGACACAGAGGCAATGAAATGTAGGAGGCATCAAATACGACACTTGCAACAATGCATTGTCAAGACCCCTGACTGATTACCAAGCAGCTTGTCAAGCATATTCTGTTTTCTGTCCACCATTTACATATAGGGGGGTCAAACCACAGTTACCACACCAAGCTACATGTACATGCATGGAGTACTATAAATTTATGTGTGGTGCTCCTCATATGTACAATACAGTGGTTCTAGTGGGACACTCTCTGACTGAAATGCATGCAGATATTTGTACGCGGACATCATTTGCAAGGTGTTAAAATTTATCAACCCATCATGTATGCATCTCCTCAGAGTTCATGCCCATGAGTCCATGACCAGAAATACTGATGTGGTGCACTAACGTAATACTGAATTAAGTGCCTTTGGACAAAATATCAACGTGAACAAATCTAACCTTGCATATATTCATTAACTAATTTAGATCCTTCTACGTCATTCAATTGTAGGTGGCATTGGTCATAATTATTACAAAACAAACACTAGCTTTGCCATAGGTGATAGCAGCACTAAATTGGGTTTGCATAGTGAAGTGAAAATTGCTCCCCATTGTGGAATAAATGGGTAATTTCGTGTACATGTTGGCTTGCAATTCCAGTACCGTTGTGGTTTAAACCATGGAGGAAGAAAATAGAGTCCTCCTCCATGGTTTAACTGAGCATACAAAAATTATTTAAAACCTACCCCTTCTGTATTATGTGTCACACTGTAATTTAATAGGCACCATTGATCCATATGGGAATACAGCGCGTTTAAATGAGTACATACGTACATGTACAGTACATGTACATGTACCTTGGAATATTGATCATGGCATGTACACACATAGCATATGCAATTTACATGTTCGTGTAACTGATAAGTACACCAATGGTAGGTCTACCACTAAATGTACATTGTACATTGTACATGTACTCTGTGCAGCCACATATCATCAGCATGAAATGTTGGACAATCCACCACACATATTGCTTTTTTTTTTTCTGTCGTTGTCTGTAAACGTAAGTGAAGAATCGGGACCCACTATTTTCGTTTCCAATTTACAGCAAGTTTGAACCCTCTAGTTCCAACATCTGGCAAAAACCCCAAAGTCCTGTCCAGGCCTGATACTTCGTGGAGGCAACAGAGGCAATTGCCTCCATGCCCCCCGGTCATTGCCTTGGTGCCCCTTGAAATGGTCTAGTGCAGATTAATATTTTCCTCAGTATCAGGCCTGCATGTTTTTATGTATTTTCTCTTTTCAATCATTTATACTGTTTTCCAAAAAAGGGAGGCAATTCTAACACCCAGTTTGCCTTTTAAATGTCCCCACAGAAAATCGGGTTTCCTTAAATGTAGGACAAGTGAAGTCAATAAAGCCATAAATTATGATAAAATCAATGCAGCCCTAAGCCCCTAGCTTAGGCTGCAGTAATACGAGAAACTTGATTAATTCCTTAATTCCCAGTAGATTCTACCTTCCCATACTGGTGTGTAATGTTAAGTCAAATTAAGCACTGTGCTAAGCCAGATCCTGTTCTTCTTCGACTAATTAATTAGCATATCAATAGGTCAATCATCACATGATTGGCTAGGGTAAGGGAGCAAGTGTACGTGTATGTATTTAACACATCAGCGGCTGGTGTCTGTGTGCATTTCTATGTGCTACATGTACATGTACCATGGAGGATCCTTCCGCTGTAGTGCTTCATGTCTGCACCACATGGATAATTCTGGAGCTGGTGAGCACCAACCTCATTCCCAGTGGTGTACGATCTTGCAGCGCCGTTTTCCCCCACAGTGCCTTGCTCGATCAAAGTGTGACTTTGAAATATCCAAATATGTCTGATATTTTAATTAGTCATGTGGCTGATCCAATGTGTTAGAGACGAAAAAGAGACATACGCAAAAGAAGCATCAACCATACATTTAGCGCAACTAAGTCCCCTGTCATTCTTCCTCGATCTTGTGTCATGTCTAGCTGTATGCAGTTTAGGCTGACCGTGTAAAAACATGTTTCGATACGGCACGCTGCCCTTGGTAGCGAGGCTGGGTGAGCACGTTTCCTCTCTAATTCTGTGGCAGTCAGAGGTAGAGCCTCGTATCAGTCACACACTGAATGAAGCAGGGTTGCAAACTCTCATGTTGATGTACATGTAGCATATTGAAATGGAAGTTCAACAGTAATTTTACATATTACTTCCTTGCTCTTTTACATGTTTGAATGCCGAGATGGATTATGATCATAAATCTAACAACTAACTGTTTATCAAGAAATGTAATATCACTTATGTATTGTAAAACCTCCAAGCTAACTCCAAAATGTCGCCCTCTTGTGGTCAAGCGTCATGTCTATTGTACATATTCAAATCCATGCTGAATTTAACTTCAGTTTGGATTCAAGATTTTTAACACCCATTCAGACAGAAGTAGAGGCACCTTATCTACAGTTAAAACAAACATTTTTACTGCCAGACTGATTTCATAACAGCTTCAGGCACAATGCCAAGGAATGTGATGCAGAAAGTTCTACACTGCTCTTGCACACTGCTGATCATTGGGAGTACTTATAATAATAAATTCAGCCGTTCATCCACTAACCACTTCTCACAATTTGTAGTTTTTGTAACACCCAAACTATACTAGCAATGAAATCCATAAACTGAGTATGACTAGTAAACCCAGACTAACATGTGAAACTTTGTTTAGGTTTAAAAGTAACAGTTTTCCCCACCGGTGAACACTTCAATTGGGAAATCTTAATGTCAACTCAAGAGACCTTTGAGAGCCTTGTCTCAAAGAGGAATCAAGGCCGAGACAAGCATGGCCTTCTTGAAATTCCAGGCCTGCTAGTGTTAAGTACCGAGAGCAGAATAATCATGAAAAGTCTGGCAACAAAAGTCAGAACTCTGTGTTTTGGTGTCTCAAAGTCAAATTCAAGCAACCTGATGTACTGCGTATGTGTACATATATCATATACATTGGGAACTACAATGTACATACATGTACATATACAAATGATGGGAACCACACAGTGTTTAATACATGTACCTTTTCTCCCTGGTAGTGGTAATACCATTCAAATTTTATTATAAAGTCTTTCAAGGTAGACTCTCCATCCTTGAAAAGTAACAAGAAGCACTTCTCTTTTATCTCAACACAATATTAATACCAGTCAGATATCTTCAGATACACTGCATGTACACAGACAATGTACATGTACTAGCCTTGAAAGTCTTACCTAGCTCCACTTAACAGCTAGCCTGACATTGTACGAACAACTCAACAAACTTCAGGGAATCAATCTATTTTTTGTGTCTTATTGATCCATTTCAATCACCTGACATCATCACCACAATAAATCTTAGTTGCACCATTTTGCGAGTCAGTTTCTCCGTGTGGTGTCAGGCCAGACATATCCATGTGTCTGTCGTACATTATGCGTAATGCGCAGTGCGTGGAAATGAATGTACACATTAAGTACTCACATCATTCAATGTATTCATAACGCGTACTGCGTTTACTATAAATATGTTAGTGCAATGCTTCAGACGTGTTTATTTACGCTTTGCGCACACACAACGCATAACGGACACATGGCTTTCCGAATTCCAGCCTTACTGTAAAATGAGCATTTTACACGCTCACTTTATCGTTGCAATTTGACTCCACACATGACACACCATCAGCCACATGTGACGTTAGTTCAAAGGGTCAATAAAGCAAAAAGCTGTGTCTAGTTCAGACCAACTTCCTGGGGATTCAAGTGTACAGAAAGTTGATCACTTTGAGAATTATTGACCAAAAGTACTCCAGTAATACATACCGTGGCCTTTCTTTTTTTCTTTCTTTTTCAACGCTACACAACTAATATTAGCTGATCTTGATTTGCATATTATTGTTACAATCTTTGATTGTGAATATCAACCACGATCATGATGACTAAGTATATATGGCTCCCATAACAAAATGCTGGAATCTCTGCTCTCGAAAACATCATTCATGATCATTCAAAGGTAGGGCATGCTGCCCACATACAAGCGGACTGTGGCCTTTCCATTAAAACTTGGCAGAGTTTTATCAGTGGCCAAGCTGAGTTTCTAAATGGAACAAAATGGGCTTCTCACTCTCATCAAGACATGACCTGGTGCCAGACAGGATGTGGTTCCAAACTAAGCCATATTATTAACGCACAAAAATAATACAGCAGTCAGGAAATTACAGGTTTCATGACCTTTCGCTATCTCAATGTTAATCTGAATGGTATATATACTTTGGGAGGATTACAGTCAGTGATTTCTGACTTTTTAAAATCAGTCAAGACCCAAAATGAGGAAGTCATTTTTTTTCTCTCCACTCTCCGTTTCCTGGCCTTCACAAGGTAACCTTTTTGAGGTGGCGTTCAATTCCGACATTGATTGCTGCTATAAACCTGTACTTAAAAGATCAATGCTGAAGATGAATGTAATTTTGAACCATTCTTCAACATTTTGTGCTGCTTGAAGATGCAAGCTACTTATATTTCATATATTGATCAAATCATCTAGATATTTGTGGTAAAATGTAACCTTTTAAACAAAAACTAATAATTAACAGACTGTGTGTTCTTGAATGGTTTTCAATCTGTTTATTCTAAGTTGCAGAGTTTGATTCTCTTTTTAGGATGGTCAAATTTGTAATTTTGTACCATAAATTTTCAGCTATTCAAAGTTTCTGAAACATTGCCATTTCCGACCTCCACTTTTTAAGGTCACTTGTATGATTCACCTCTATGATGAATGTGGGGCTTTTTTTCCCCATCCCGTACAATTTGTAATACATTAACTTTGTTCGCCAAGGCGCCGCACACACAAGGGATGTGGGGCCACACTCGTGGGTTTGTGACTATATCCAAGCTTCTATTTTTATAATCCTGGAAAGTGTGTTGACATCTGCTCCTCCTTTACAGGTTGGCTCATAGTCATCATACAGAGAATAGAGTCTAGAGAGTTGGCACTGAGGACCCCATGTACACTGCTGTCAGCGTTACCAATTCTTAATTTGGATTGGAATCGCTAGAAACAGTTTAACAGAAGTGGCAAGTTCTGTTTAAACATTTAGGGAAAATAAACATAGATGCACAACCCTATTTCTAACAAACAAATATGATGTAAGATTGTGTAGGAGTTTGGACGAAGAGTTGTGGAGGTTGGATACAGCAAGTTTCACCAAGTTTCTAAGAATACAAACCAAACAACAAATGGGCATGAATTTTTTCACAACACAAAAACAAAAACAAATCATATTGGTTGTTGCCGACAATCATATTTCAACACGTTCTGAAACACTTTAAATTAATACATTATGATTAAATGACACTTGACAGAAACTGGGGCATTTTTTTCCTTCTAATCCCTCTTAATGAAATAATTCCATTTGATTTACACAACAGATTATCTAGTAAGTAATATGTGTTTCAGTTGAAAATGACTTTTTCTGTAGAAAAAAACCTTACATGATTTCTTCTCAAGGTTTTGGTAACTAGGTTAGTGTCAGAATTTGTTTAAAGTAAAGCTGAAATCATTTAGATTTACATTAAATAAATCACTTCAGCAGGACTAAGTCAGATTTATTTGTTTAACAATTTAAGAGAAAATTTAACAAGTAAAGAGCAGAGGGCACTATCATTATAGACTAAAATGTATATTAAATGAATACATTTTAAAACAGAAACATTTTCCAATCTATTTAAATCAATGTCAAATTTTGACAAAAATGTCAAAATGATAAACTGATTTAATAAATATTATTGTCAACTTAAAAACGAAGCACAGTTATTCTTTAACTCATTAAAAATTTCAAAAAATAATGTACCGATTAACAGCACCCTTTCGGAATGTAAATGCACGAATAAAGAGCTAAACTATCAACAATATTTCAAGAAAACACCTGCAGAAACCGGCACGTGGCGGCCATTTTGAGAGGGCGTGTTACAATGTAAATTCAATGCACATTGTACTGTACCTGTGTGTGTGTGGTACATACAGTTACATGTACATGCATACAGTAGTACAGTCTAGCATATCAAATTAATTTTCAGTAAATTTAAAACAACCGGTGTTTTTTCATACGGACCTGTAAATGCTCCTGAAAGCGGATGGGCAAACTCTGAGCCATGGTGACTTAGAAGGTGTATCCCTCTCCCTGAAAAATAAGCACCCCGTCGGTGTATCCCACTAGTTGTTAGGTTTTCCAAAGAAAGATATCCAACGTGATTTAAGCCAAAGTGGCCAGAAATGGCCGACATGTACAAGAGAAGTGTGCAAATAGTTCCGGTTGAATATTTAACGATTTTCCTGCGCGAGGAGAAAATGCATTTCGTTCGTTAGATTCCACACCGGTAATTTTCAACTCAATATTTTTGCACAGATCGGCATATTAAATGAGGAGAGACAATAAAATCGAACCAAATTCATAATTATTCCAAAAGTTTATGTTTTATGAATACTATTTTGGGGGCGGATTGGCGGTGATTTGGCACTGCCACATCGTACTAATGTTAGTGAATGAACTTTACGTCATCTTCGCCTGATCATGCGCCTGCGGTCACTCAAGTCAAAAATTGTGTGGGTATTCATGTATTTCACTGTTCATACTGTACTGTATGTCCATGTACCATGTAACCTGTAGGCAAGCCACAGCTGTAGGCCTTCATGTATATTGTAGGTTAGTCTTGATAATAACTATGATCAAGATCTAGATACGCAAAAGTCTTAAAACAGACACAATCTTAAAATGAAAATATGAAGATAATCCCCAACAAACAAAACAAACAAATACACAAAATAACATGAAAAATAAACGAGAGGTGTTAAGTAGCTCCGAATAGATAATGGCATAGTCATGGAATTTCCTTCCTCCATGGCATATTAATAAAGTAAAAAACAATGTGGCTAAGGCTTAGCTGCTGGCTGCAGCTGCAACGTTGAAGAACGGGACTTGCAGAGATCTAGGTCGCAACCAAAGCCACCCGAGACACGGCCTAGTACACGAATCGGGGGAGCGGAGGGGGCGGCATTGACGGTTGAAGAGCATGGTTCATTTCCTTCCTCCATGGTTCTACAGAGTGCACAGTGCCGTTTGACGTAGGCCCTCATTTTCAATACTATTTGAATGAGTCATAATTATTTCCGGATTTCGATGGAAATAAAAAGTTTCGAGTAAAACCGTTCATTTGGTAGTCACTGGGACACCCATTGTTGCACATTCTTGGAAAATGAAGGCACGAACTGCGGGGAACAGTTGGCGGGCGCGTTAATCCGTGATGACGGTAGACCAGGTTATTTAGCGATTTTTGAGAAAACAAGAAGATGCACTGATCGCTTTCCGGCTCAAAAAAAAGTTACCATGATAACTATTTCAATTGAAACAAGATCACAAGGTTTGTACTAGTACTGGGTTTCCTTACACATTCTACGATTGTCCATTATTGTTTAAAACTGTTGGAGAGAAGTTTAAAATTTTAGCCTTATCAGGATCCGTGCAGAGAAATTGAAACGGGGACCAGCAGAGCGGGCAACTTTGGGAAACTATCGAGTATCGGTCTTCAACACAAGTTATTTGAAATCAGCAGATATGGAAAAGTTTAATATGATTGGTTTCATCAAGTTTTGAAAATGGATATTGCTGTAAAAATAAGAATAATAATAATAATACAATCTTTTTCTCTAATAGTTCACAACTATAGAACTACCATCTATATTAAAAAAATAGTTACAATGTTGCATGTTGTAAACAAAATGTGACTTTTCAGTTAATGTCAAGTAATAAACCACAAGGGTTGTGACTTGAAATAAAATTGTTTCTGAATCACAACTTGTGAGTGGTGGATTTGTCAGCAGTTATTTTTAATTTTTACCTAAATAACCCCACCAAAATAAAATGTTTCCTTAACATGAATAGATGAGTCATTACCAAAACAATACGTTTAGGATTGTGGTCTTCATTTTTATGATAGTTTGGCTCTGGCTAACGCTTCATTAGTCGGCACGATGGTTCATTCTTAATAAAGCCAAAGTCAGAGTCAGAATTAGGAAGCCATTCAAGACTTCCAAGAGAGGGCGCTATTTAAATTTAGCGGCACCCTTTAAAAGTATGGCTTCCAGACGCCTACCGTCCTGGATTGCTGAAAAATCTCGTTGCTTGATTTGGATGAATTTACAGGGAACCTGTTTCATGTTTACATTCATTCGGATCAGCTGCATTCTGTAATGTAACTGTACCGGTATAAATGAAACTATTTTCATTTAGTGAAAAGATGATTGCATTACTAATTATATCCCATACACATCAACAGGAAATTACTATTGTAAATAAAGTTTTAGTTAATAACATTAACAACAAAGTGTAACTTATTTCCTGGTTTACTGCGTACGTGTACAGGATCAGTGATTGACACGACAGTCAAGTCGGTGAAAAATTCTGAATCTGAACTTGTAGAACTTGTATTAAAAGCTGTGGTAAGATGAGTAGTGACACAGCTGATAAAGGTAGGTACTATTTTGTGTAAAAGAGTAGTAAGTGTTATTTGAATTGTAAACTAGTAAGTAGTGTTTAGTAATAATTTAATTGTATTTTTGTAATAAACACTTGTCTAGTCTAGGTTCATTGAATTAGTCTTGCAATTAATTTTGTTTTTAGTATGTTATTTGTAATTTGGAAACCCCTCCAATTCCCATCACTTGGCTTATTAAAAATTTAGAGTCTGGTACCACCGTTGTTTCTTTGTGCAATTTTGAAATGAAGCAGGGATAATCCTTCGTACTTTGGTTTACGATTACCACTCTGCATGCATGACGTACATCAGCTGCCCTAGTTTTGGTCGTTGGTATGGTACTGTAGGTAGTACGTAAACTACGGACCAACAATTTTACGCACGACCCAAAGACTTAGAGCTATGACAGGCACATTTGTTCAATATTTTTTCCCAACATTTTAAAAAGAACCCAATATTTTATTATTGGATACATTTAAAATGTTGTATAAAAGAGGTTGATAAAATTGCAAATTTTTAACATGGTTCGTTATAGCCCTAGTCTACAGTTGTCAGGAGGATCGATAGTTAGGATTATTGCAACGAGGCCTTGGTACCTATCGCCAAAACCCAACCCACATCTAGACCCAGTAACTGGTGCACTGTACACCGTTTTTTCGAAATGTTGGCATCTACTCTAGTACGACCGAAGATGTCAAAAAAAATTTTTTTAAAGGAGTACAGCGCCCCAGTTACTGGGTCTAGGTCTAACCCACATCACTGTCTCAAACTGTGCTGAGCTGTGGTTATTCCAGATGGATGCTTTGGACAAACATGACATAAAACTCAAATTGCTTATTGTTGTTTATTACAGACTCGTCAGCAGACAGTGTATTTGTAAATGTACCATACATCATGCAGAGTGAGGAGTGGGATTGTGGCTTGGCATGTGTCAAAATGATCCTTAGGTGCGTATGATTAGTGCCTAGTGGGTCAGGTTTTGTTGCAACACAAATAATAATAATTTAAAGTTGTAAACCACAGGGGAAACTGACTGGGTAAATTTTAAATAATAACAACAAAAGGATTTATATCGAGCACATAAAGTAGCGGTAGCGATGCACTTGACAAAAGCAAAAAAACAAACAATATCTAACACTGCAGAAAATACAAAAAAGGGCACAAGAAAAAGGACAAAATCTAACCCAGCACTTAAAAGAGCGAACACACACAGAAGCCAATAAGTTAAAATCAGCCATCAGAGGTATAATACAAGACGGTTGCACGCATTGCAAGAGTTATGGTAAGCAGTACTCCATCTTGAACAGATACGTCTTCAGACGAGACCTAAACTGAGTTGTGATTTGAGGAGTTTGTAGAGACTGAGGAAGGTGGTGCTGCCTCCATGAATCCTCCTTCCATAGTGTGGCTGTTTTTCCCAGTTTTTCTTCAACGAGGTTACGAGAAGCTGATCTAAAAAGTCTTAGTTGGATGGTATTTCGAAACAAGATCTGAAATAGAAAAGGTTGCCTGACAGTTCAAGGCCTTAAAAGTCCTAGAAGCAGAAGTATGTAAACAATTCTCTGATAGATTGGCAGCAAAGGAAGCAAGATTGGTGAAATGTGGTTGTGTTTCTTGCTTAAGGTGATGACGATTGCTGCCATGTTCTGGATACGCTGTAGCTTGTCCTGGAGTTCAAAGAGAATGCTATTACGATTGTCCAATCAGGACGAGATGAGCGCATGAACCTGTTTTTGAGCGTTTTCTTTATCTTGATAGCTTCATCCACAAAGCGCTCTACATATTTACAAAGTGTGTATATTTATATTAGGTCATAGATCAAGTAAAGATTTAAGTCATGCATGGTGGAAAGAGTTTTGTTACATTTCACCATAAGAAAAGCGTAATGTAACTTTGACTGGAATGATTTGAACACATCAAAAATAATATCACATTTTGTGTTTTAAATCTCAGATATTTATACCCAGCATTTAAAGACAAACAGGAAGATTTCAATGTCGTCTGTGACAAGCTGAGCTTTGTCAAAAGGTAAGTACCTTACTGTAACTTACTGTAAAAAACGAAAATGAACAAAATAAGCAGCTGGTATAACCGATGCTTCTCAAATATCAATGTTATTGAGGTTTGCCTTAAGTGTGTATTAGCACCATATGATTGATGCATTCCAAGTCGTTGGCCCAATTTCATAAAGCTGTTAAGCAGAAAATTATTCTCAGCAAATTTCTTTGCTAAACAAGAAATGAGTGGGGTACCAGTCGCAGTAATGTAAAATGTATGGTTTTTGGCTGGTAACCTTTTTCTACTAAGCAAGATTTTTCAAGCATTTGTTTTCTTACAACAAGGGCCGGACGGTTAGCATGTCTTTTTCCAGGCTTACTGTTAGCTGTACTATGAAGTAGAAATCGCAGAGTAAGCACAAAATTGGCTGTTAAGCAGCTCTGTGAAATTAGGCCGTGGAGCTGCCTACTTTTAAGGAGTCGGTGGTAGTAGTGGGGTGGGAGGGGCGTCTTTTGTTCTCTCACAATGTCAGCAATTCCTGTACCTCTTATCCACTCAGTGATTTTGTTTTTCAGTGTTTGGACGATCGACTTGGCCAATATCCTGGTTGAGTTCAGTGTCAAGCATCAGCTGTATACCATCACACTAGGAGTCGACCCAAGCTATGAAAATGTGGTATGGAAACAAGATCTTCATTGTTTTCATTAAAAAAAATGTGCAAATTTTTAAAATGCGGAATGGAGAAATTTTCAAAAGACTGTTCACCAACCCAAGCTTTGTTCCTTGCTGTTTTTGCCCTGGGCTAAATTACCTAGAGCTATGTTAAGCGTGAAAACAGGTTACCACCAAATAAAAATTTCATGTGATGTGTATTGCTCTTGGCTGGTCCCATACTGATGTTTTTTTGCAGCAAAATATTTGTATTAAAAATATAAATGTCTTTGTTTTTCTTTGAAGGGATTTTACCATGAGTTTATAGCAGAGGATTTCGTGACAGAGCAACACAGGGTCAACAAACTTTTCAATAGTGCCTCCAGCCTCGGAATCAAAGCTGATCAAGGGTAAATCGTTGGCCTCTTATCGACAAAAATCTGGGAAAAACAATATTAGATTCAATTTGAAAGCTCACTGATTATGAAGTTTATACCAGTACCAATCCTCAAGAGAAATAATTCTTCCTTGAAATATAGGCACTGTATTCAGCTGAATTTTCACAGATGACTTATGTTGTATCTTTATTGACAATTTTGCCTATAAATCAGCATTACGTTGACAAAAATACAATCCTTTTAAGAAACAGCGGATCATGTAGATCCATGATTTATGAATTACTTTGGGAAAAGTTTATAAATAGATTGTGCGGGAGGAATCAAAATCTTCCTGTTGATTTTCTTGGTGACTTTTGTTTCTCTCAAGTTTGTTATTACTTTTTTTAAAAACATAATTTGAGTTGGAGACTCTTAATATTTTGAATTCCAACATAAATCTAAAGATACTTTCAACTTGTCCCCGATTCTAGACAGGTCACACAGGAGGAGATAGTGAGCCATCTGTCCGGTCAGAACCCCGCTGTGGTTCTTATTGATGCCAACGTCTTAAAATGTGAAGAATGTTCAGTGGGACCCATACAGGAACCGGTATGTACACAAGATGTCCTCATCTATGTCTGTTACAAATGGTGTGTACGTATTGTTTAACTCATGTCAAAAAAATTACGTGCCCGACTGCAGTATTATTTTTTGGAACTTTTATTAGCTGCTTGAGTACTCGTTTTTCTTTGAAAGTACTGTTGCCACAATGAAACTCTGACTTGACAAAGGAAAGACAACAAAGGTTCTCAATAGTAAGCACTGGGATTTCATGCTGTCATGTGAGAAAATTGAGTAGGCACTCACCATGATTGTGTGCACAATGGAAAGTTTGCTTAGCAGAACATTTTAAGCAAACTTTTCTGGTTAAGCAGCTGTGTGTGATAAAAGCACAAACTTTAAGAGTAACAGCTAAACAAGTTTCGAAATGTGCCCCATTTCTTTGTATCATAGACCAAAAAAAGTTGTACATAGACAAACAAATTATACAGTGCAACTTCCATAAAATGTTTTTTCAACAGTTATAAAAGTAATAGATGAACAAGTTTTGAGACGTGCCCCTTTCCTTTCTTTATATCAAAAGTTGCAAGAAATCAGACTCTGCAATCTCCAGAAAATACCAGATTTAATGTTTTCTTCCCTTTGAGCTGTGTACAAATTGTGCCTGCAGGAAGTCCAGGCTCTGTGGCTTTTTCGTAAATTTGATGTCACAGGTTACATGCTCTAAACTGCAAACCATTACCCACCCAGGTATGATCCAGAATAAACAAAGAATTTTAACAAAGACATTTTATTTATATCCGGTTTTGATCTTTCAGTGTGGACAAAAGAAAAATTCTCACATTTTTTCCATGTTTTTTTACAGAGCTGTGGGATAGATTGTTTAACGCTGTTCAGCAAGGCCAAAGAGATGGGATATGTAGGTAAGCACCATCCCATATTGAGCTTTCTAAAACTGTAGGTCCTGTGCACTGTGTAACACCTAGGGTCCAATTTCATAGAGCTGCTTACGACCGATTTTGTGCTTACTGTGCAAGTTTCCATTTCCTAGCGCTGCTAACCGTAAGCACAAGAAAAGGCCAGCTAACCGTCAGGAACAATGCAACTCCATGGTCATTGCACATGCTGGCCGTCTATTTTTCTTGCTAACCTGTGAAATATGCTTATGCTTAAGAAGAAAAAAAACCTGCTATAGTTAGCATGAAAATTTGCTTACCGTTAAGCAGTGCTATGAAATTGGCCCAGGACACTTATCGTGATAAAGAGTTCGTTTGAGTTACCCAAGTGAATTTGTGCAGTATAAAATGAAGCAATATTATTTATTTCTTTATAACAAGGGCATTTTATTGTGCTGTGTGGTTACGACAAGACTAAGCAACACTTTCTGTATAGGAATCCAGGAATTGAAAGTGGTAAGTTACAAAAAAAACTACTACATGACCTTGCAAAGTCCCTGTGCATTAGTCATTGTATTTAGTGATTTTAGACAATCTTACATTTGGGTTGAACAAAGAAAAATTGACTAGAGCGGGACCTGAACCTGCAACCTCAGGATTAACGTGCCAATGCTCTACCAACTGAGCTATCTAGCCCTAATGTTGGTGGTCTCCCTATTTTGTCAAGATCCTTGTTCCACTAGGACCCCGACATGGTGTCAAACTATGGGAACAGTCCTACATGGGAGAATTATGCGTTGACATTTAGATCCATTGCCTGATGGAATACTTAACCGTCTATTGGGGGACTTTTGGAACAATAGTGTGCATGCTCAAAACTATGTAAATAACGAACATTTATTTGGCAAGTCTGCTGCCACCTAGCATTCCAAAGTCTCCCATTGGAACGTTCCAATCGTTTTGTTTCATACTAAAGGGACGCTTTTGTTAGTGCATGATTTAATTTTACCCCCGTCTTAATTGTTTGCGCCTATGGATATTTGCTGCCTTTCAGAGTTGTGTAGCTGCACCTTCAGTAATTTTGATGAGGCAAGAAGATCCCATGGTACGGACGAGGACATTCTCTTCGTATACAAGTCATAGCAATAGTGAACAGGTCTAAGGCTGCAGAGGGGAAGTTCACCCACCCCTGGCAAAGTGAATCGAGTTACAACCACCCCCCCTCCCAGCAATTGTCTCCTTCAATTCACCATTGGATGAGAGCGACAGACCGCTCGATTGAGCTCATCTGAATTTGTACTCAGGAAGTTAACAAGAGGGCGCCCTGTGCAGATGGCAAGTCGGTACATGGGCTGAACAGAGTGCTCCGTACTTAACCTCAAAATGAAGCACTGCCAGCGATAAACCCTATGCAAGGCCATGTCCAAGTTTAACGGCTTTGGCTACTGGCTTCTGCATTAGTGTTGAGGAATAGGTAGATACAGTGGTCTACAGCCAAAGCCAGCCAAGAAATAAAACACAGCAAAATTGTTGTAAATTACCAACAGAACGATCCATTAAACTCCACCCCCTTTGATATATTCACCAATCACAAACATAAATTCATAAACATGATTGGTTGCATATTGCGCCACAGCACCTTGTAAACCATTACATGGTGCTATGTAAAAAGGAGTAGGTCTCATACTTCAAACGTAGCCCCACACACCTTGCAGGAAAATACTTAATGTTGAAGCGCCTTGAGCATCACTGAGTGACGGATATGAGCACTATATAAGAAGACACTATTATAAACTTCCACGCCGAAAGACAGACAAAAGTCCTACATGTTCGTATCAGATTGCAAAATGTAAACAAGTTTCGACCATTTGGATTGCTGCGTTGTACATGCTATCCATTGATGGACAGTTGCTGTGTAGGATGGGGCTTAACGGATTGGTCTGTTTAAGGAATAAATGACAGGGTCAAAAAAATAAAGTAAAACACGCTCAATTCAATGCCTGTGGCAATATCTTTGGCTAATTTCTTCAGGGAATGCTGAGGTTTTGAATATAAAATGTCTTTTTTATTATTGATCAGAGATATAAAGTATGAATTTTAACCTTAGGTATATTTCATATAAGATGATAGTGCAGTTTCCTAGCAACTTATTAATGCAATAAAAGAAAGAATTTATGTACATATAGTAAATGTACTGGCAAGGTATTTTATAAATGCGAGAGGAGTTAACTAGTTGACGCCTGATGTTGTGTTGGCGCCCCAATTTTTTCTCCCAGATGCATGCTGGGAGACGTGAATTTTGTAATTTCGTGTCGCATTGGATGACCAGAACAAAGGCTGCTTGAACTTTTCACTACTGAGCGGGCACTTGCCTTTGTTTGCTTTGTTTCACCCACACAAAGAGAACAGATGGCGGTAAAAAAACCTGGAATTCTGCCTTTGTGCAAGGGCTATTGTGTAACCCTCAATTCCAGGCCTTTTGTTCCACCATTGTATTTCATTGTATTTTGGCTCAATCCAGGCAAGATTCCTGCCTCAGACCCAACTGGCCAGCCATGTCTGAAGTTTTGAGATTCACTGTGCCCAAATATGATATCTCACTAGAGAAACAACAAATCCTGCAGCTTCAAAGAAAATCTTTATTCTCTTGGCTTTGTCAAGTCAGTTTTTTTGGGGGCCAACGATACTCTCAAAGAAAAACGATTCTGGCAATTCCGAGAAAATAATCTTGATAGGGTGGAAGGGGGGGGGGGGAAAGAGAAAAAGTTAGAACCCTGGTGCTCAACTGGTTTATAAAGTAATCATGGTATTCTGTCCTTTCCTCAATGTTATTATGAACCAGCAATAACTTTTTGATGATGCAGAGAATGCATATGTTGACCTCATTCCTTTTGAGAAATCTGTTTCTTTAGACAAATTAATTTTGTAATGAATGTCTTTATTATTTACATGTGGACTGAAGAGCTTGTAGATTAGAACTGAAACAAAAAATTAAGCAATGGAAATACAGGGTTTTCATTTGTGGCAGTAAATTCATAATATGACTACCGTCATCAACATCTTCTACTGGGCCGCTACTGCAGTTTACAATGCTGCATTTAGGAGCATTCAATGCAAAATACATGTGTGGGGTTGTTACCACTTTAATTTACACCAAAAGTTATCTTGAATCAAAAAGAATTGATAATTTTTTACAAATAAAAGAAACTATCATAAACTATCATAATGCAAAATCTTATCTTTAATTTTTAGCCAGATTAAAAATTTACAATGGTATATTATGCAGAGTAAATAATCCATTTTATTTGTAAAGCGATAGATTAGCCTGTAATGACATATTCAAGGACATTTTTTCATCTGTTAATTCATTGGCAATAACTTGTACACTATGTGTAGCTTGTATGAACAAAGTAAGACCTCAGTATTGTCCATTTTTTTTCGACTCTGATGAAAAATTGTGTATTCATTAATATTTTTATAGAAACTAATTTTTTAAATAAATGTAAATGAAAACTACTTTCAAGATTGATCCAGAATATATTCAGGTTTTGCTGATTGCGGATAATAAAAATGCATAGTTTCTAAGACATTTGATTTGTTTGTTACTAGTTACTTAAACCAAAATGTTATTTGCGCCTTGCTCTGCAAAAACCAGACTAACAGTTCCACAGAACTGACTTCACTCGGTCCCAGCGCCTGAACCAAAGGCCGACGTACATGCATGCTCATTATTGGACCATGTCCCCCTGACCTAGTAACCCCATGTCACCTCTTCATGTGTATGCAAGATTTGACTATCGCTAATAATGTAGCTCAGTTGTTTAAATCCATTAGAAATCCTTATAGATAGTTCCCAATAGACGCCATCTTTACGGGCAAATTGCATTTTGGCTTGCAGGCGCATCAAGCGCTCAAATTATTAACGCAGCCACACAGTTTACTAACCAATCATGCAATGAGTTTTGTGAAATGTGCGCGTGCTGTACGTCGTTCTCGCGCAAAACGCATGACTGTGTGTTCCAAATTGCCCGTAAAGATGGCCGATTTACGACATATTGCAACCTATCTATTGATTTTCTTTGCCTTGTACTAAAAATACTGCTTGATCGTATCATTAATATTTTACCCGAATAGTTTTGTTCTTCTTGAGACTTGGGTTTAAAAACAAGAGGGCTAGTTTATCGTTGACATTATCATAACGTGTGTCTGTGTTAGGATTGTGCACATTGTGCTGATCAGCAGTACAATCACATCCCATCATGCATCACTACATCCTGAACAAGAATTTGTACGAGCTCATCAGCCCATCCCAGCGGTCTTCGATGAGACTGGTGGGACCCAGCGAAATTTACTGACATTGAAATGTGGACCGCTCAGTTTTTTTAATCACTTTTTTTTTTGCTTTGTGAATGGCTGATGTGATGCATGCACAAACACAAATCGTAGACTTGTGTTAGTCTTATCTGATCTTGGCTAATGCTGCAGTGCAGTTTTTCCAGCTGTAGTTTTGAATATGCCCAGCATCAGACTTGCTTTTGTGAAGGGCTGATGTGATGTATGCGCAGACACAAATCATAGACTTGTATTAGTCTTTTCTGATCTTGGCTAATGCTTCAGTGTGGTTTTCCTAGCTGCAGTTTTGAATATGCCCAGCATCTGACTTGGTTTTGTGAATGGCTGATGTGATGTATGCGCAGACACAAATCATAGACTTGTATTAGTCTTTTCTGATCTTGGCTAATGCTTCAGTGTGGTTTTCCTAGCTGCAGTTTTGAATATGCCCAGCATCTGACTTGGTTTTGTGAATGGCTGATGTGATGTATGCGCAGACACAAATCATAGACTTGTATTAGTCTTATCTGATCTTAGCTAGAGCTGCAGCCCTCCTGTCTGTATTCTGGAAGATGGCTCGGATCAGACTCTTGATCTCACTAGCATTGAACACCATGGCAAGAGGACCCTGAAATAAAATACAATATTGTATTACTTTGAGCTTCGAAAACCTGATTAATCGGTCTATATTTATTTGGGACGAGGATGCTAATTTTTTAGAAACCCCATTTGCCAATCATGCCCAAATTTGTGTGACCATTACATAGGTGTAATGACAACATTGAAAATCATTTGGGTAATTTTTAAAAATTGTTTACAAGTAAGCAGAAACGGATTTCAAGTCTTATTCTCTGGGTCCCTTTGTTGATTTGTTAAATTTATTTTACTTTCATAGGTTTCATGGTAAAATTTTACTTTCCCAACCATATGATAGAATTTTTACAGCTATAAACTACATTAAACTAAAGTATTTGAAGAAACAGAATCGTGCACTCGTAAAAAAAATTAATATAGTTGGAACCAACTTGGTCCCGGATGTTTGATGTCTGAAGACTTGCTCAATCTATTGACACCTACCTTTCCCTCTGCCCATCTGTCTACGATATCTTGCATGCTTGCTTCAAGGATGAACTGTAACTCTGTAAATGTCGTCCAGTGGTCCACGGTGCTCTGTACAACAACCGGTTCCTTTTGAAGAAATAAAGTCTTTTGAGTAAGCTTTCAGTCGACTTGTAAACTTCTAAGACTGATTAACTTGACGTTGACAAGTCACCCGTAAGACTTGCGTCAGAAGAAACATTGTACAGAGTTTTAAACTCTCTTTACCGGGAGCGGATGACTGGCCTGTTAAGTCGCATTTTGGACAACAACAGCCATCAACTTCATGATGAACTTACTGGTCATGTCATTCCTAGAAGTGGCAGAGAGACTGCCGGCTGCTCCCACAAACCGTCATCTTCACTCTTTTGTCCCAATGTGTATTACGTTCTTCAATGTGATGTATAAAAGATGAATGTTGGTTCTTCATGAACATAAACATAAGCATATTTTTATCAATTTTTTTTCTACACGGCTACACTGGGTGTGGATACATCAGTTTTTTAATCCTTGTGCACTGTTTCATGTGCAATCTGCTTTTTGTAACTTTTAAACTTATTTATCCTTTGTAGTGTTTTTAAACTTGTGCGCGCAGTGTAATTTCTTCTTTTTAGAGATTCCCAAAGTTTCTTTTGTCTTACCTCTGCATCTTCAGGCTTGATCAGGTCAGGGATTTTCTCTTGAAGTCCCAAGAATAAGGAGTACAACTGATGAGCATCATCAGCAGATATATCCTGTTATAAAAATTAAAAAAGATGCCTTGACATGAACTCAGTATTATTGAGAGCTCTTTTGAGAACTCTATGTAAACAAGTAGAGGTGTTGGCCTTTAGCAGAGCCCATTGGTCGTTTTAAATATGTCGACTTGTGTGATCTAGTTGTTATTACTTATTATTATTTATCTTTATTTGCAACCACAGGACAATACAAAAAAATGGTTGGATTTAAATATAATAAAAAATTATCAAAGCGCTAACAATACAAAAGCGCATACTACAATTAAATAAACATTATTTACCAAAAGACCCAAATTGTTGCAAGCATTTAGAGAATAGAAAGGGTAAAAGCCATAAAACATGCAAAATAGTAAACACATCGGATAAACTGTGGAAACAGCAAACCTATATCTAAATTAACCATAGCAAAGGAAGGATCAAGGATGGATGACATTTTAATAACTTCTTAGAATGTTTTTGTCCCACTCTGCCAATTTGTCAACATCATTTTTTATAAAAGCTACTTTTTAGTCCCCAAATAAATTCTGATTTCCACCAATATACTTCATGAACATTCCTAGAAAACATAGAAGTGAGACTGTATTTTTAACAATAGAGTTATGAATCAAGTACTGTATGCTGCTGTTTTATTATTTTCTAAAAATTGGAAAATAGAATTAGCTGTTGCAAACTGCTAAAACCAACCAGAAGGACCTATCGTATCAATGCAAAAAATTAGTTAGTGCCCTGACGTTTCGACCCAAGCCGAGTCTTTCTCGAAGGCTAAATGACAACACAACACACAATAACAGGTAAACTGGTGTATCAGGAACAGTCAAGTGGAAAGAGATGAAAAGAGAGAGAGAGAGAGAGAAAAGCTGAAAGCTCAAAGACAAATTGAAAGACAGAATTATTATTTTTATTAATGGTTTATTAAAACCATTAAATTTGGTTGCCCAAGGCAAAATTACATTGAATTTACAATAAAAAAAAGTTACATCAATTTTTGTTAAGGATAGGATTGAGAGAAGGTGGAACATTAAAAGTAATCAATAAATTACACAACAAAAGTACACGCTTCAATTTGAGTGGATATACAAAAAACAGGACAGCACGGTTGCTCGCCAAGCACATTAAAAGCAGTCTGGTTGCTGTCAGTTACGGAGCATGTAAACACAACTTTCCGAATTCAGGGAATCAGACTTACGACGGCTAACTTATGAGCTCAAATTGTCCTCTCTGTCTGCTGTGCACGCCCTCTATGTAAAACTAACTAAATCAACCAATGGGAAAGCTGAAATATGTCATACAGCTAAAACAGCAGCGCGCACAAAAAGTACTACACGCTAATGCTAAAGATAGAAGCTAAGCACAAAGAACTCAGACAACCCTTGTCAAATTTTACCAACATATGCGCGCAAAAATGTCCAAGCTCTATGCTTACTGGCATGTACTGACTGTACTACTAGTGTGGTTTTGTGGGCTGGGATGATAGGATGATCGCGTAAGTGGTGGAATGTTTGTCCGACAGCCGGGTATTTAGAGCAAAAGTCTTCTCATTAGTGCGGAGTGCTACTGCCTCACAGCAGATACGCACTGATAGCTACAATTACAGCACTCTAGGAGTTCTATTTCTGTGGACTATTGTGACTTGGGAGACAACCCTTACCTCAAGCAGTGTTACTTTCTCCACAATGTGTATGAGCGCCGTGTTGATCAGAGTTGACATGGCCTTAGTGTAGATGTTACTGGGTAGAATGTTCAGCCACACCCGTTGAAGATGACCCAACTGATGCAGAACCTAGACAAGGAGAAAGCTTTGCGTCAATGTTTTTTTTACAGGTACTTTTCAAGGTACGTGCGCAGGTCTTTCTCTCGTTGTCACTTCAGGGTTCAGGGTTCAAGGACCAAGGTTCAAAGTTCAAGGTTCAAGGACCAAGGTTCAAAGTTCAAGGTTCAAGGTTCATTTATTTCCACAGTATCAACAGTATCAAAGTGCGTACACTTCTGTACGCACCTTCACTCGCAGCAACCACTTTGCCACATCTACCCACCCCTTCACTGTATCTGTTCCAAAGGTAAGATATTCAAATAACTTGTTTTCCCCCCGTACTGCTGCATTTTGGAGCTCCCTACATGTATCTTGTTTTCCACCATCTTGCAATCTATTGCAGTTCAAGAGGAATGTGAAGAACTCAATGTCTCTCTTTAAATTGTCTTTTAGGGGCAACAAGAAGAAAACATTTAAGATGAAAATAGTTCCTGGGAGCTGAAGGTAGGAAATGATATTCCTCTTAAAACAGTCTAGATTGTAGGATGGAGGGAAACATGCAGCAGGCAAGGAGTTCCAAAGAGATGCAGTACGTGGAATAAAGCTGTTGGAATGACTCTTTGTTCTACATGTCAGCAAAACAAGAGTGTATGGGTGAGAACCAGCAGAAAGCCTGGTTTCACGCTCAAATACCCTGATGACTGTAGTTTTTGAGTTGTGTCTCTTTACCTGTTTGATAGCTTTCTCACAAGCGATGAAGTTTTCATCCGTTGATACTTGATCGAAGCCCCCGGCTCCTGAAAGACTTTCCAATAACTGTTCTCGCTGAGCTCTCTGCAATAAACAAAGTCAAATGACACACAGATAAATGTGGCTGGCAAACTAGGGTCTGCCATCACGATGAACAAATTTCAAGAGACGCCAAAAGGAAATACCAAAAACAAAAAATGGACTGTTCTTGAATACTCTAAAAAACTATATAAAATACTCCCAATCTGTTTTTCTGTAATTGATGCCAATGAATCTGCCACTTGTCATCCAAAGTTTACATTCTTTCAAAAATATATGGGAAAAAAAACCCAAAAAACCCAAAAACAAAAACACCCAGAAAACTCTATGTGTACTTTTTTTTCCACACTGAGACTATTACCAGCAGAAGAGTTGTCTGTTAAGACAATTTTCAAAGTATAACCATTTTGATTTTGGTATAGTTCCCAGATTACAATTCTAATTCTCAACTCTTGAAATGGGACCAGACTATTTGTCCCTCCCTGCTTTGGTTTGGTTACATTAAAATGAGGCCATATTCGAATTGGCGGCTACAATAATGGCTATTACTATTTTGTTTAAGGACTTCCTATACTTCAACACACGATGATGCAGATATCTAGCCGTAGCCGTAGCTGTAGCCGTAGCCATAGCCACCAATTTGGACACAGCCTTAATGGTTGGCTTAGAGGTATCTTTCCTCGCATTCCACTTCTAGGACCTTGGTTCGAATCCTGCCGAAGGCACTGTGTGAATTGGGTTTTCACGATGCCATTAATTCAGGAAACCGCCTTTCTATAGACACAAAAGTTTGACTTAAAGATGTTTGGAAACTATCCATTACCATTTGAGCCAGGAAGCATTCTGACGCCAGCTTCCTGAAGACTGGTATGAGGTCCACGAAGGTGGAGGCACCATCACACAGCGGGGAGGGTAAGGTGTGGCGATACTGATGCCCTAGTGTCATCAGGTGGTGGGATATGTACATGCAGTTGTTGTGGTGGAGAGCGGACACCTGTGGAAGCTTTCGCTGTGATAAAAAAAAAAAGTAGTCACATGAAAAAATAGAGCCAGCAAACAAAAGGCATTTGTAAACACCAAATACATTTTAAATAGTCACATCTCCTAGAATTTGAAATTTAAGTTTGAAATTGTCAAAATGTTCTATGATGTTTAAAATAGCCGGCTATACACACAAAATAAGTATCCACTGAGGCGAGATGTTTTCGCACAGAGCATTTTAGTGCATGATACGTTTTTATAAAAATCAAGATTTGACATTTTTGCACGGATGCAACGATATATATATTAGGTTTTCCACCATTATTGGGATGCTCTTACTCGCGTGTATGCCTTAGGTGCAGGGTTTACTGGCGTCACGCATACGCTTTGTATAGCTGCGTCAACCGTTCATTGGTCAGAGATGCCCCTGGTGTGCAAAACTGATCAACGTAATCCACAATTCACGATTGAAGCATTTTTTCATTTGTGACACCTTACATTGAAAATCAGACAGTTAAAAAAAAATAGTGAAATGGCATCAAAACTGAAGACAAATTCTGAAAGATCAGTCAAGATATCAATGTGATGTGTATGTCTTTAAACAATCTATACCTTAAAAATAACCTTCCTTTTTACAGGCCCCAATCTGTGATAATTGAAAGCTCTTATTCTCAACTATGTTATGAGCAAATAAATAAACCCAGTTTTTTGTTGTTGTGAGAAGCGCCTGGTGTTGGCTCGGAGTGTCACATTTTATTCTATTGTCTCAGAGACGGCAGTTCAATGCACTCAGATTAATGAGATTCTAGAAATGTATTAGTATTAATACAATTATTATTATATAATTCTGGTAATGAAACCAAGGAGCCGTCTAGGTGACTAGCACTGTGACCTGTAAGGTCTGAGGATATCTGTTTATAAAAACTTTTAGCAATTTTGTACTCACAAGATTTTCTCTGTGGTAAGTGGGGACGACGTCACAGAAAACTTCAAACATGTTCCTGACGGTGTAGAACAACTGGATGGCACTGTGATAAATACAAAAAAATGTGATATTGCAACTTAATTTGTTAAAATTTATTTCTGGAGTAGTTCAGTTGGGGAATGATAGTTGGATTGACTAAAAAGGGCCAAAATTGGTTAATTGATTTAATTCGTTTCGAATAGATACATAAACTGTATACAAGTACAGTATGGAAACAGGTGTAACATGGCCAACATGTATGAATGTGGAAGCAAAATTGCTTATACTACCCCTAGGAGAGGCAAAGACTTTTACAACATGACAAAGAGAAAAAACCCAAATAATAACAATAGACAGTGAGAACAGGGTTCGATTTCACAAAGAGCTAAGATTGATCTTAATATGTGTATCGATCTTAATTGCTAAGCAAAGTGCGATGTCACACTATAAATCACTATGGTAATACTGACAACTCATCTTAAGATGAATCTTAGTGCTTTGTGAAACCAAACCCAGGCGACTAATTTTTTAAAAGACGCATAAATAAGAAAACACAACAGGCTTTTATAGTGTGCATTCATAAATACCCCAGGCAGTTTATCCATTCTGATTGGTTGAGAGAAGATCACATGGCCATGGGCCATGTTTACACGTGTAATATAAACATGTTGAGGAGTGTTTAAAAGAGGGTGCTATCAGGTGATTGCACAGATCAGGCAAAGTTCGAAACTTGCATTCGATAGTTTGAAATTTAAGCGTGAATGTTCAAAACTTGCGTGAGGAGCTACTTAGCATTCAATACATAAATAGAAATTCCATGCAGAGTCGAAGAGTTGAGGCTAAACTGTCAGATTTGTTCTCAACTTTTAAAGGTTTTTGGATGTTTTTAATGGAAGAGTAATTATGAATGAGGATAAGAGTGGTGACTCACTCTCGTCGCCTACTCTTTATTCCCTTATTCAATCATAACAATCACACTTAATTTATGTATACATATTCAAGCTCTTGGTAATGTTTTGATGAAACTCAATGGTCAGTATACAATCATGCAGAAACTCAGACACAAACCAGCACCCAGTATCTGATATCCAAACAACTGATTTTGTGACAACCCCCCCCCCCCCCAAACATCAACAAGGTCTTTTCTCGCCCCTAACCCCACACATACAAATTTGATAAAAATACTTGCAACTTGGAAAGAAAAGGAAAGAAACCGCCCCAAAAGGAGGAAATCAGCTGAGAGGTTACACACCTGATTTGGAAGGTAACATTTCTTTCGTACAGAAATTAGAGATGTCAAGGAAGCAACCCTACTCACCACTGTGGTGTGTTACTTGATGCTTCTTGTAGTGTCTGGTAGGCTAGATTAACCAGGCATTCTGTACTCTCACTGACTGCACATGCAGGCAGAGCAAAGATTCCTTCACTCACATGATTCTTGTCCTGAAAATAAAAATAAAAATTACCACCACATTTTTTGTAACTACATGTTTTTCTCTGCTGTAGACACAAATGATAATTACTTTTAATACACATTAAATGTCTACTTGGCATACACTTTTATAAATGTGAACCCCTACAACTTTTGCAACAGCTATTGACCCTTGCATGACTCGGAATGCACACTCCACATAACATGCCTGCCATTTCCATCATTTTGGAAGTCAATTCCTTTGTATATTTTGACCCCCAAAAATGGCGGGCAAGATAGGCACGTGTAAGCGCACTGCGCATCGTGAAATGAATCAACAGTGCCTACCTTTGCATCTTGCGCATCCTTAGCCTCAGCCGAGGTGTCCTTTTGCTCTTTGACGTTTTTGTTTGACACGGCCTTGCTGGAGCCGACACGCTTCGTGTTGTGCAGCTCTCTCTTCATAAGCTGACGAGCTTCCACGATGAGCTCTTGACACTTTTTGTTTGCAAAGTGGACGTTGACATCTCTCGCATAAGTGAGCAAGGGGGATGTTGTCTCTGCGATAAACCCTGGACAAATATCAAAATAACAGTGCAATACATTTCTTCATTCCGGTTGAGTTCTGGGATGTTCCATAGTGCTGAGAAGCAATGATAAGTATTGCTTCGTCCTTTTGATGTACAAATGAAGATTACCTGAGATTGATAGGCTGCCACTATTGATTATCATTGTATTCATAATATGGGAGATAAGTCAGAGATTCTAGCACACCATGGCTGATTATCGGCAGTGGCTTTCGGCCAAGGGTTGTCCGATCCACAATGAAGACATTCCACTTTTTTCACGAAAGAGAACCAACAAGATCCTGGTGCATTTCATGAGATCATTTGTTGTCTTTACTTTGTATTCAGGGTTTTATTGTGACAACGATGTTCTCAAAAATAACTTATTCCAAAAATTCTAATAACAACAATAATAATAATACTGATGTAAAGTTGTTAAAATACATCTACAAAGGCTTATTTTAATTAGTTCATAATAATTGTTCTAATATTGCAGCAAGTGGCCATATTTCCCACGAATTTGACGTCATTATCTCAGGTCTGCCTTCACTGCCCTGCTCAACAAGCAAGGTACTGAATACTTGGGTTTGCCAGTTTCCCCATTTTTTAATCTATTCAAGTGGTCCAGTTTCCAGGGTACCATACATCCATGTCAGACAAAGTCAAATCATACAAAGGTAAACAGATAAACATTTTGTTTGACTTACTGACCTATTTTTCGAAGGGACGTCTCAAATTCTTCAGTTGCTGTTATAACAGCTTTGTAGTCATTCAGCTGCAAGGAAGAATGAATAAATCAATAAACATTCCTGTGACATTCATCAAGTCCTCCAAACTCTTATAGATAGTTCCCACTTGACGTCGGCCATCTTTACAGGCAATGATATATCTTTTTTTCAATGCACAACTATGCAATTTGCGTAAGTTTCAAATTTCCTGCATGATTGGTCCGTAAACCACTTGGCTGCGTTGAAAAGTTAGAACGCTTGATGCAGCTCAAAGGCAAACCCCAAGTTGCTCATAAAGATGGCGTCTATCAGGAACTATCTATAGTCTGTGCAAGTCTCATCAATGCCAACAGTATTCTTGTTATTATTACATAATTTCTGGTAATGAAACCAAGGATGCCTCATAAGTGAACTTAATCACTGTAGCTCGCAAGCCTGAGGAAACCTGTAAACAAGGGTGCTTGCTATGTGAACCAGAAACACCGGGGTTAACCCCTACTCTTCCATGATAAGTGTTCTGGAGTTGTTTTATGTGCATTACCAATGCTAATACATAGGACCTACAGTATTACATTCCATCCGAAGGACAAATCAATGATGGTTAAGTGTCTTACCAGAGCTCGAGTCCAGTGCTCTTAACCACTCGGCCACAAAACGCCAGTACGAAGAAAACCAAATCACACTTTAGTGTCGAAAAGTAGACTTGCATAGTCTGTTGAGGATTTGGTCGAGAAACATGTCCTGTGATATTTGCCTGCTCATTGAGCAAGTTCATAAACCACCTCCTCTAAAACGAAAATACCACAAAACACAAACCCAAAACACACATTCAATATAAAGTGAAGACATCTAAAAAGCCAGACACACAAACAAGTCATACCTTTGAGCTATTGGTTGGTATTGAGTGCACCAGACTATTTTTTATGATGCATTGAGCTAGCTCTGGCCACATCATTTCACCTAGATTGAAAAAACACATCAAACAACAAAAATTCAAGTGGTAAAGAATGATAGCTTAGGCCTAAAGAAAAACATTGTATGTTTGGCGTAGCAAGTCAACACAATTAGGGTACTAAGTAGGTTGGTTTTTTGTTTGTTTAATAATTTGGTTATTTCCCTATTTCAGCCTGAATAAGACTCTCCCAGGGTCGAACCGTGAGGCAAATTTGTTTACATTTTTTATGGTTGGTGAGCATTTTCCAACAGCAACTTTTTTCCCTAAGAAGATTATTTTTATAATGCTTAAAAGCATTTAGCAAAAAGAAACAATTTGAAAAAAAACATAACCACTCCAAAAACAAAACCCTAAAACTTAAAAACACATGTAAAGATCAAGGGTGGCGTCATATTTTTAAACCTCCTTACAGCATACTTTTGTGGAAGTATACATTTTACTTTCAAGGCAAGGCTTCTGGTCTGAGGCGGAATTCGAACCGGGTGCCACAGAGATGAAAGGCAGGGCAAGCAACCACCAAGCCAACCTGGATGCGGCTGTTGTTGAGATGTTACATGCTTGATATAAAGAGATGACCCTACCTAGCATTGACATGAGGGAAGTGTCTTCATCTGAATCTCTGCTCCCAGCGTTGAGACCAAGAAGCGGTCCTTGCAGAGCCTCTAGGATCAGCAAGATGTTCTTGTACAGGCCTACAGGGTCGCTCGTCTCATTCGGTCGATCACTACTTACCTTCAACCCAATGGTGGTCGTCTTCGACTGATAAAAGTGTACAACAAGAAACGATTGCCAGGTAAATTAAGGTTGGTTTCCCTTGACTTGTCAAATCAAATTTGGTGTTGGGGGTTTGTGTTAGAGTTTTGCATTTATGTTTATTTTCCTAAATGTTTTAACGGAACTTGTGACTCATTCACTAATAAATTGTTGCATCATTTTTTATTTTCTATATTTCTATTTTCCATACTTAAAAATATGATGTGTGTTTTAATTAAGTGGTGTTTGAAGCTTTGCATGGTGTGGAAAAAATAAGATAAGAAAACTATAAATAGTAAACTTGCGGATACAACCAAGTGTAAAACCTCTTTTGGGAGGAGTGTTGGCTCTGAAAAGAGCCGGTGTGGTCCCAACGTTTCGGACAGTATACTCTGCTTGTCTTTCATTCTCCTCCCAAAAGAGATTTTACACATGGTTGTACCCGCAAGTTTACTATACATAGTTTTTTTATCTTATAAGTTTTAATTGTTTGTTGATTCATTATTGTTTTGCCAGTGTAAAGTGTCATAAACTAAAATAAACTAAATACACAATGTTTGTTGAAAAAGATAATGTACAAACTAATCGTGGGGGGGGGTACCTTTTTGGTTGAATTGATTACTGGAGCTACGTTGGGAAAGACTGCAGATGGCTTCAGTACAAACTCCATCAGCCTCTTGCCTGGAGAAGAACATCAAATTCAGATATTAGATTGAGCTTGTAAGAATTTGCAACTTTGCGAAGCAGATAAACAATCAGCCATTAAATTAAGGTGGAAGAAATTACTTTTATTTAACCCTTACAATGTTATGTGATAAGCACTGAATACCCAGACAAGGTTCGAATCCACGATCTCCTCATTCTACTTAATAGATGTTAACTTTGCATCGGGGATAAAGAATATTAGTTGTGTTTTACCCTCACACCGATGAGTGTTAAGCACTCAATACTCTGCTCTAGAATGGCAAGGGTCATGATGGGTTCAAATCCCACCTGAGTAATATTATTTAAAAGTAAATACTCTGCTTATTCGTGTTTAACCCGTACACCAATGTGTTAATCACTGTAGATTCAGTACTTTCTGAGTCCTGTGAAAAAAAAATAAAAAAATCCACAGGTGCATTACTCGGGTGGGATTCGAACCCACGATCTTTTGCCATTCTGGAGCAGGTGTCTTACCACTAGACCACTGGGCTTGCCAGGTAGCTAGAGGCAGTTTGAATGCTTTTAGCAGCTGGTGCCGCAACGGTTTTAATAGACGTTAAATATGCATCTGGAATAAAGAACACTATTCGCCTTTCACCCATACACCGATGTATGTTAAACGCTGTATACTCAGTACTTTCCCCCGAGTTCTGTGAAAACCGACCCCCAAACCCACAGGTATATTACTCAAACCCTCATTCTACAGCAGATGCCTTGACTACTAGACCACCGAGCGTGCCCAATGATATCAGAGGCTAGTTCAAAGTGGAAGGTGTACGTGTACTTACCAAATACTTCTAGCTTACTCTTGAGAATTCCAACCTGATGCATGGCTGCAATGGTGGACTTTGCAGTTTCACTGTCAACTTTACAAAAAAAACCTCGAAAAATCATTATTTTAAGCATAGAATCTCAAACATAACTAGACATATTGCATTTGTGCACAAATGCCGAGCTGTTTCACCTTAACTTTTTGAAATTAATCAACTGAATATGAAAGTTTTTTGTATTCAAAGCAGTTATGACGTATCAATCCTGTTTAAAAAAGAATTTGGATTATTATACCATGTTTTGTTAGCAATTTATGAAAAAATCATAAAAAATCATGTGATGACGTCATCATGACGTCATTTTAAAATTTACAAGAACTTGCCAATATCTAACGACCTACCAAGTTTCAACATGATCGCACTTATACTTCGGGAGATATATGACTTCAAAAAAGGCACCTTTAATGCCGCATCACGTGACCCCTGATGACGTCATTGATCTGAAACTTCACACATATGATGGCTGCCTGACGGTCAACATGTGTGTAAATTTTGAAGTGATTACACAAAACTTCCCCACACACATCTTCAAAAAGTCCATTTTGATCAGTTTTCAACCTGCCGCTAGAGGGCGCTCTTGTGTGTTGTGACGTCATCGGTATTTTTTTTAATTGCCCACCCTTGCCAGACAATAACATTGTTGAAAGCAACTTCATAAGTATTACCACTTTTGAATAACAAGGCACTTCCTGTTTCGACCAGAAGTAGAGGTCATGTAAGGTCACGCACACTGAATAAAATGAAGACCTAATTTATCCCCACCCAATCCCGCAAACAGAAACCTACGGTCTCTTGTGGTTGATTTGATATAGATTTTCAAACATTTAAAATAGAAACCTTTAAGATGACGTCACATGACTGGTGATGACGTCATCATGACATCATTGTTTTAAGATCATTATTGCACCAATGCCTTTCATCACTGAAAGTTTCATTGCAATTGCTCTTTGGGAACTATGCAAAAGGCCGCTTAGAACGAACGTGTGTTATCTCAATGGCTTTTTTTACTGAAACAGACAAATAACGAAAACAAGAGCTGTTTCGCTGCGCTATGCTGCGAAACAGCTTATAACAATAAACAATTTTACATTCAGAATGTGCAAGGATCCCCTTCATGTGTATAAGAGGCAAGAGGTAGTATATGTGTGCATATGACGCCTTTTTTTAACATTTAACATTTGGCTTTGGGGATCGGGGAATTCCCCCAATCTATTGCGCAATGACCTAAAAAAAAAATCCCCCAATCTATTGCGCAATGACCTACAGTGTGAAAGGTATATAAATGCTGCACCTCTCATTCTTTTATGCCACTAACAGTCTGGCTATTTGCCTTCACTACGGACTGAATGGGCCAGCGCGGGCCAAGGTACCAGGGCGGGGGGGCTTGCCCCCCCGCCCTGGTACCTTGAGTGGCCCGCGCTGGCCCATTCAGTCCGTAGTGAAGACAAAAAAAAAAAACCTAAAACAAAAACCTTAAAATTAAGAGAAAAAAACCCTCCCCACCAAAAAACAAAACAAAAACAAAAACAAAAACAAAACAACGCCCCCCCCAAAAAAAACCACACTCCCAAAAGTTTGATAAAAATGTCCTTTCACGCAAGAATTCCATTAAAAAATGTAAACAAGCTATCGCCATTTGGATTGCTGTATTGTCTTTTGTTGGATGAGGGGTGGAGCCTCACAGATGAGGGGCGGAGCCTCACAGATGAGGGGGTGGAGCCTCACAGATGAGGGGTGAAGCCTCAAAGATGATGGGCGGAGCCTCACAGATGAGGGGCGGAGCCTCACAGCTGAGGGGCGGAGCCTCACAGCTGAGGGGCGGAGCCTCACATATGACAAGAGGACTGCATTACTGCTGATTAAAGCTCTGTAAACTACCCACCTATTTTGAGATGTACTTGAGCAATGTTTGCCAAAGTGACAGGATCCCTGGCATGGGGTATGTTCCAGGTAGCAAGAGCAGACCATGACTCTCCCAGGTGATGAAGAAGTGTCTCCTGGTTGACTCTCAACTCAGCCTGACCACAGAGAAAACAAAGGACAATGAAACATCAACTACGCATTATGTCCACATTCTTCTTTATTGACCCTTGAGTTGATAATAAAAAAAACAAAAACAACAACACTTTCAAAGGAAAAATTGCAACAAACAAAACACAACTCTTTTGAGGGAGAAAGAAGTTTTCTGATGCTGAGGTTTTGCAACAATTGTAACTCAAAAATGTCAGTGACAGTCACTGGATCTACCGTAAGGTTTGAAACTCTCAACAAGAAATACTGTAGCCTAAAAACAAATTTCACACAAAATGCCAGTGTAACTCCCACTTTTGCGTGTGCAAAAAAAAATTGTAAAAGTGTAAAACTTGGGACAACCAACCTTATCTGTCATATACATCTAAAAGTATTAGAAGAGAGCAATTTGCCCCCCCCCCCTGATTTTTAATTTTAAAAACATTTGGACACCTCATTTGCATATCCTGAGGAGTACCTTGGTGGAAACTGATCCGAAAATGACCCAAAATGCACCCCGGTCTGGACTTACCCGCACAGCTTTGACAATCTTCAGGTCACAGTAACCATCTTCTATGAGAATGTCCAAATCAGATCTCTGTATAGTTAAAAGAAATGTAAGACAAGTGTTCATATAAAAAAAAAATTGCACTGTGTTGGGCAATTTTCATGAAATCCCATTTTTAAAAAGTCGTTTCCGTTAATCTGGTATTAACGGAAACGACTTTTAAGTGTCTTGCAAAGACCGGGACGTGAACATGCATGCAACCAATATTAACACTCGTGCAGAAAACAGAATTGTGGATCAGGTTGGCTCAGTGGTTTCTTCACCTGCCTTTCACCTCTGTGGACCCCGGTTCGAATCCCACCTCAGACTTGTGCTTGTGGATTGGGTTTTCAGTCCCTACCTGATTGCGTGGGTTTTCCCAATTGCGGTTTCTATCCTGTTATTGGCACTAATTATGTTGTTGGATGTGTTATACATTTTTTAAATAATAAATAATTTTAAACGCGTCCTAGCATTTGTGTATGCATGAGATTTGCACAGGGTAGAAGTTCTATAGATCTCGGAGAGATTTGCGATCCTTTACCATTTCACTGATGACGTCTGCTGCCTGTATATACTCATGATTCTGTACAGAGCTTTGAAAATCTTTCACGGCACCATTGATCTGAGAAAAAAGAAGCAAAACCACAACACTATGTTTTGAAAAAATCGCATCCAACAAATTAAACATTGACGGCAAAATGTATATGAATCGGTGCAGCAATGAGAGCCAAAATTGTATTTCTTTTTTTAAGTAGGATTTGAAACTTTGAACGGTGGGAGTACAATCAAGTGAGGTTGGCGGAAACCATGTACATAAATCTCTTTTGAGTTGTGGTGGTTCTGAGAGAAAAACTGTTTGCTCTGATTGTCTTCAGGCTCCTGAAAACGATCAAAGCAAACTGATAACAACTCAACGTTTCGATCAGTTTTCTCTGATCGTCTTCAGGCTCCTGAAGACTACTGGTTCTTCTCAGAAGCACCACAACTCATAAAGATAGTTTATGTACATAGTGTCTCCACAAACCTCACTTGATCATGTTTTTTTTAAATTTTTTTTATTCTAGAACGAACTTAGCATGAAATAAAAAAGTTACTTATTTTTCACATGGTGAGGGTAGATTTTATATACATCTGATGCAATGGTAAATGCAAAGTTTATCTCTTAAAAAAACAAAATTCTCAGATCAAATTTTCAGATGAGTGAAGCTAACCTTGCATAGGGACTTTAGCACTTCAATGATGGCGTTGGTTTTCTCCAACTGTCTTGTGAGGTCATGAAGGTCACTGGTGGAACTGTTCAGCTGTGCACTGATGTCTCCCTGAATTATCAAGGACAAAATCATAAATAGACTGAGCAAATCTTGCCCACATTCAAACTTCCGGTACCAAGTTGGTCTCAACCATGTTGAGTTGTATGCGTGCGTGATTCTCTTTCTTCAAATAATTTAGTGTAATGTAGTTTATGGCTATACAAATATCCTATTGTTGGGAAAGTAAAACTTTAACACTAAGGCGTTGATGCACGAACAGTAAGCTTATTTTGATAAGTTTTATGTTGAAAACAAGTCAATCTATTTGTTCTTATAAAAAAGAAAGACAAGCTCAGCGCTAACCTGCTGTAAATAACCATGATTGTCTGGCCTCAATTCAGTCATTGCGTGGTGTTTGTTGGGCTTTTTTTTTTTTTTCCCCATGCGAAAAGTTCCCGGTAATACCGAATACCGCGGTATTTTGGCGACCGTATACCGTGGACCCCAAAATCAAAAACCGTCCAAGCGTATTTAATACATATCTGCCATTTTGTATAACCAAGTTTTGGACTCCTCAAAATTACAGACTGTGTTGGTTCAGGAAGTAAAAGGAAAACCACACAATTTTTGAGGGGTTATTTGTATGAATCATTGTATTCTACTTTAAAACATCTTTCCAACCATATTAATTTCATAAAACTTGTTTGGCAACTTGTTTTCCTTTTTAAATTTACGTACTTTTGTTGTAAAAAAAAAATATATATGTAAACTCGCCAATTTTAGTCTTTTTAACTACTGTCATGTAACTTTTGAGAAAAATAACAAACCTAAATGAATTGAATTAAACTGAATTGAATAACAAATGCTTTTAAAGCCCAAAGCGCCCAATCCGAAGGCAATGTGTCCTTTTAAGGGTGAGCTCTGCTGCAGCTGCATGGCATTGGGCTCTGCAGTCTTTATATATTCCACTACACTCCTGACACTGCCATGTTCAGGGCTCAAATTTGGGAGGAAAATCCACAAGTGACCAGGGCTTGTAGCTCCAAATTTTTTACTGGACCAGCAAGACCAGGGAAAAAGCTACACGGTTTCACATTTTTGAAAAAACACTAGAGAAGATTGATCCCTCTCTTTAATAATTCTACTGAACAGAATTTGAAAGATATTTATCAGACATAAGGTCAATATTTGAATGCCATTTTTGTTTTTAAAGATATTTATTCAAGTGAAAAACTCAAGAGTGCCAGACTTGTCTGGTTATGAGTTTACTGGCCCTACGCTAAAATCACTGGCCTCGGGCCTGCGGTCCAATGTAAACTTCAAGCCCCGATGTTTTATACCCTACCTTGATCTTATTGCTAAGGTTCTGCATCTCCCCAGAGATGGTCTGCACTTTATTGTGCAACTCCTCAGTGGTATCCCGGGTGGGCCTGAAGTGGGTATATTTCTCATGTACAGCATGGTAGATCTCTCCCTTGATCTCATCGATATGAGAAGACAGCTTGCCGATGCGTGTTCCCAGATCTTCCTTCTCCAACAGATCTGTGGGGGACCGAGGTTAGGATGATGAGTCACAAACTAAACAAATATTTCAGTGTAAGAAAAAATCTAAAGAAATAAACCTTGCTTAATAAATTGACTGTGATCCAAATTGACTTATAAAGGATGAAGTATTCTAATTTGACATGTAAATTTAATAGTAATCATTTGGGATTTAACAAAGAAAAAATTGACAAGAGCAGGGAATTGAACCAACAACCTCCAGATGAATGTGCCGGCACTCTACCAACTGAGCTATCTAGCCCTACGTTGGCAGCCTGCCTATTTTGTCAACATCTTTGTTTGGGGGTGTCAGGTTGCATGGCTTCTAAGTTCTCTGACTGGCACCCCTGAACAAAGATATGGACAAAATAGGCAGACTTTTGTTAAAAAAAACAATTGCGGAGTGGACTTTCTGGACCAGTGCAATGCTGAATGAGAGTACAAAGAACAAATACAGCCTAATTTTGGCAAGATCGGATTAAAAAACAACAACCTGTCTGCTGTAGGCATGTAAATGTGAAGGGCAAAAAGTTTCCAATAGAATTACGTACGAGTTTACTCTATAGAGGTTTGCGGAGACAAAGTGGAACAAACCTCAAACAGTTATGTAGTTCTAGGAGTAGGGCCAGGAAAAGCTTAATAATTTTGGAACTATTTATAATTGGGCTAATATTATTATTATTAATAAAAGAAGTGTTAACTTAATTTGTCAAACAGCTACATTGAAATGACATACATCATCATGCCATATAGTATATCATAGGAACTATCGAAAAGTAAATAGAACCTAGAAAAGGGAAATCAAAGGTCGGACCTACATATTTTTATTTTTTTATAAATAACATTAACAAGATTTTAGCCAAGTTAGAACTCATCGTCGACATGACCGTACGGATAGATTCATTTAATTATTTGATGGGAAATCAGAAAAGTCCTGAATCTTCAAAAAAGATTCCGAATTGATTCCGACCATCACTTTTTCACTCACTCGCCAAAAACCTAATCATATCTAGGCAAATAAATACTATTTTTGGTCGTAATAAATGATACACTGCTATAATTTCCAACGCATACCATTTACCAAACGTCAACAATATTTTTCACGTAATTGCTGCAACTGTCATGAGGGAGTGCTGCGGTGTCATTTGTCATGGCCCCTCCGTAAATGATTAGTATTGTTGGTTAACCGGACAACAAATTAATATCTATGGCATTCTTTAAGATCAACCTTTTAATAAGATATCTATAACCATTCATCTAAATGCAAACTACAGTTTTTGATAGGAAAAAAGGCACTTTATTACCGGTATTTGCAAGTAGAACATCAGTTACAAGCGACGCCATCTTGGATCTCCCGCCTTTGCCACAAATCGTCAGTGCCCCTGACAAACTGTTTATGAATGCCGTAGGATCAATCAGGATACCATACCTTAAATGCCACGTCGTCTGCTGCACGTTATTTTAAGTGTTGATTGAACAATTTTCCCCTAAGAAAAACGCTGCAAAATAGTTCAAGACAATAGGCCTTTATTTTGTTTACAAACTCTGACCATCTTTTTTTTCGGCCGGTCTTGGGTATCACATTTGTGATATATTTGTGTATATATTTATATAACTGAGTTGGCACAAATTTCTTGTTTTTAATACAAAAAATTAAAATCAAACTGTTTTTGCAAATGTGTACGGTCACCCTTCTCAGCTTCCAAAGTATCAGCACCAAATTCCTGTGCTAGCTTTGTTTGTGTGTAGAGGCAGATTGCTTAGTAACAAGAAGTATGCACCCGCCATAGCAAAAATTCCTTGCTGGCCTGTGAAATATGCTTAAAATAAGCGCACATTTTTTGCTACAGTAAGCCCAGATTGTTCACAAATTGTTCTACTGTGTTAGATGTTGTCAAAGTTTGTAGATGAAATGGATGAAATTTTACAAGGGAACCTTTCTCATCATCTTAGGGGTCCGCCAAAGTTTTTACAAACATTTTTAAGGTCGTACAGAATGTACTACTTTTTTGAAGACCACCCCGCTTACATAAAGTAGTACTTAGCCAAATTTGTTGTGAGCGTCACTGTCAGTATCGTAATATAATGTTCATCATAACATTCTCTCTCCAAAACAACACAACCAACATGAATGAGCGCAAGATTTTCAATTAATTATATTTATTTATTTTTGTGTAAATTTTTCCTCCTCCATTAGATCTATTGCAGAAATATCCACGTTTCTAAACACATTTTTAAAGTCGTACGTGGCCCCTGACCCAGAAAAAGACAAACTGAATCAAACACGCTCAAAACAGAATCAATCAACAATTGTTACAGAATGTTACAAATAATAAAAACAGAAAGAGTTTAATTGTTTTTTCAACTACAAACAAATCATAACATTTTTCATTTGGTAAAATTTTGTTTTCTGAATTCATTACAAATTTTAAAACATCTTGAAAATAAATACCATTAAAGCTTTTCATGACACAACATTTGGTCTCAAATATCCTGAGAATACTCTATTTTCAAAAGTATATTCAAAAGTATATTTAAAAGAAGGCAGGAATAGTTGAGAAATGTTCAGAGATAGAAATTCATGTCATTGGTGCTGGCCAAAGTAATCAAGAAATTAGTTTGGCGAGGCATCGTGTGAGAGCAGTCTAGAGCACCAGACTCAAGTTCTGGTGTTTCTGATCAGCCGAGAGTAGATCAAGTCCTGGTCTTGACACTTGTGTCCTTGAGCAAGACACTTAACCATTGTTTCATCCTTCGGATGAGATTTAAAGCTGTAGGTCCTGAGTGTTGTGTAATGCACACCCAAGAATCCAGGTAGTAGAACTATCTCCCAAATTTCCGAAATCTACTCCGCAGCAGTAGAATAAAGCAAGACCTAGTTCCCGAAGAACAAATCTACACAGCAAAGTAGATATACACATGGTGTTACTGCAAACCGAGCATAGTCAAGAATCCAGTTAAACTTATCACCAAGAAAAGGGAGTTGCCCCGGTATTTCTGGCACATTTAGCCGCACATTGCACCGCATCACCTTGTAAACCCTTACAAGGTGCTACAAAAACGAGTCTCATAATTCACAAACTTAGCACGACTGTCTTAAACATTGTAAGCGCTTTGAGACGCCTGTAGATAAAGCGCTCTATATAACTGATTATTATTAGTAGTATTATTTGACCTTAAGATAACTGGCAAAGACCCTGAGAACATGTTCTGCATGGAATGTTGTATTTACAGAAAGATTACGAAATGTTGAAACTGACTTCAAAAGATTTTTCCGTTGGTGCAAGACAAAGTATACTGAAACTTTGAAAGCTTTTGCTACTTATTTTAATATGTTTTGTGTATCTTTTGTTTTTGAAAAAATGTATAAAAATCATTTATTACACATTTTACAAAATGTGTACTTCAGACTTAAAATGAGTGCATATGAAAGGCAAAGCAATATTACTTAAATTTAGAATTCAATTCCAAATTTAACAAGAGCCTATTTCAAATTTGGTTTCAACTGCTACAGTCACATTCAGGATACCACATGCCATATATCTTTTTTTAAGCACGTCATCCTAACATTATTGCCACTGTATTAGATTGTCTAAATAATGTTGAACCCAGTAAAGCAACATCTTCAACTTCTGTTGATCGCATGGGGTAAGGTCGAGTCAGGTCAGGTCATGTTAAACTCGGCCTTGTAGAGGTCATCCACACAATGACCCATGACCTCACTGACTTCACCGGAGACTTCTTTTATGATTTCGGACACGATTTCATCAGCAACTCTGTCAGAAATAGAAAAGAACAAGAAAATAGATTTGAGACTTTGCTATCTATAAAGGGTGAAAATAATATGAGACAAAGGGCTATGGTGTCTGTGATTGTACTTAGTCTTAAATATTATCGGAGCCACAGGGTCTCTCGTTTTGTACTCACTCCTCAACTAACTTCCATGGGTCAAAAGTTCCATATGCCCAGTGCGACGTGCTCTTCAGATGATGCTCAAAGCGCCCTCTGCTGTCCTTGATGCGATTCATCATATCGCTCGGAATGAAGAGAGGAAACCGTGGCCTGTCCAGCATAGCAGGTCTGGTGTCCTGTTCGTTACCGGTCCGTACGGTGTGGTGACTGGTGCATTGTGATTCAGCTGGTCTGGAATCAAGCAGACTTTGTAGGATCTTGGAATGGTTGGAAGGGTCCATGTATTTTATTTCAGAATTCCGATTTGTTTCACTGTCATCACCCTGGGGTGGAGAACGAGCGTCTGTATCAGAGTCATCTTCACTTATTGAAGTGTAGTCCAAGAAAGGTTCTCTCTGTGCCGAGCGTCTGACATCTTCTTGAGGCTCGCTTGAGGAGACGCTGGCAGTGGATTGATGAGAATCCATGGGCATGTGAGAGTTTGTGAACTGCATCGAGGTGTGGGATGTAGGGACAGCATCTGGAAAGCTGAATGAGTAATTAACAATAAATAATGCCTGTAGGAGTGTGGAGGTGTTGTTGCAGTTAGAACAAGTTAAATATGTTTAGTTATCATGTATACAAAGATACAGTGCAAAATAAACTAAATGAGAACAACAAAAGAAAAATACGCATGAACAGAAAAAGAATTGAACTTCCGAGCTATAAACTTTCCAATTCCAATTTTGTTCAAAATTTAATGTCAGTGCTTAAAAACACAAACACACTGAAAATAATAATGCATATCTGCACCTTTCAAGAAAATCCCCATCCAGTGGAGTACCCAGCATCCATCTGGCCTCCTTCTGTTTGATGGAGTCTCCTTGAAGCTCCCCCTGGTCGATGTATTCTACTCGCTTCCATCTTCTCCTGATCTCATCTTCTACAAGCTGCCATAAAACAAAAACAAACAAAAAACAGGTGAAATTAGGTGGAAGTGTGAGGACACAAAGTGTGAAGAGGTATATGGAAAAATCCTGCAATCAGGAAAAATCCTGACACATCACAGGCATGATCAAAATCAGAAGCAAGAATTGGGGAACAATTTTTACGTATTTTTGTTGCTGTAGAATTTCAGAAGGAATTAATATAAAGGTCATTTGGTACGGGTGTTCAAGTTTACAACATTAAGCTTTCAGATTAAAAAGGGTCACTTTTAAAATTTGGGTTTTAACCCCAAAACTTTGCTTCTCAAAATCTGCGAACCTCCATGTTGTCTAGAGAGTGTAGTATTCCTTCCACAGTCGGAGCGTCTTGGAGCTGCCTAACCTGCCGCTCCAGACACTCATCCCTATCAATGCGATGGAACTCAAGGGCTGTGTCTGCCAAGATTTCATCAAGGAGGAGGTCGCTCAGAAGGTCTGCGTTGTTACTCGTCTGGAAAATTAATGAGGAAACAGCAAATCAATGAGCAAGATAAATCTATGAGAATCAACTTACTTGAGTTTTAATTGGTATATTCGGGGGGAGGGGGAAGGGGGGAGTTTCTGTCCCAAAACTTTTCTAAAGTTACAGCTTCTATGCATAATTCATTAAGATACCTTCACAAGGGATGATTTCATTTGAACAGTCATTTTGAATAGCAAAAAGTTTCCACTGAATGAGTTTTGTGCACACTGATTCACAGAATGCTAGAGTTGTGCATTTACGTTTATTGTCCTAATGGGTTAAACAAAACTTGTGACTTCCACTTAAACTGTTTAACCGTTTCTACTGATTCCAATTGGGACTATGAGCCCATCTGTAAAAGGAGCAGACCACCCGGCCGCCCGATGAAAGGTCAGCACCCAAACTTGCTCGAAACTGTTCAACTTACGGCTTGCACAGCTCGCTGTGATAGTTGATGATGTAATGACTGCCTCGTTGAGTTCTGATGAAGCATCTGCTCCTTGGCCACAGCCTAGAAAAAAAGTACAGAATGAGTGAGGGAGTGAACTTAAGTTAGGTCAGAGAACGCTAAATCAGTTTATTAGTATGCTTTCAGGACTGCGAGACAATTTCTCTGTTTTACCAGCTTGGTAAATTTAAGCACACTCATTGGGCATTATGGTCGATTGGGCATTATATTTGACCCTTGAAAACATAATAGGAAAATCTTATCAAGTCAGGGATGCCAGTGACTCTTCCCTTCAGAGCCTGAAAAATTTTGCTGTGAAGGAAAGGGGGTCACCGACCCCCCCCCCCCCCCCCGCTCAGACCAAAAAACAATAACAAAACATAACAGCGATTTTTTTTATAAAACATAAAGAAAAAGAAAATTCTGACCCCCCCCTGCAAAAATGCCTAGATCCGCCCTGTCGAATGTACACACTGATTTCATGGTTTATCTCATAATGGTTAAAAGAAAAAGAAAAAACAGTCTCATAACTTGACATTTACATAGGCCTACCATCTAAAAAACAAAAAACAAAACAAAAAAAACACCTATTTTTTATATATTTTTTAGCGCTGATCATTTTTTTAAAAACGCGGAAATCCGCGGAAACGCGGAAAGAGTTGCATGCCTGCTCTTCAACATCCATAATGACTCAATGGTAACGCCAAAAACTCAATCGGTATGTCTCAATGGTAACGCTAATCGTCCGCGAAACAAAATTCTCAGAGCGATTTCACGTACGGTCCAAAAATCGTGTATGGATGTACACACAAAATACATCGATACATACCATACGGCACCACGCACACATTCGACAGAAAGGTATAGTCTTCGCTCGATACTTCCGGCATTTACAATACATGTACGAACGCTTGAGGGCGCTTTCAAAACATATTATCATTAAACACGAGTCGCTCCAAACGAGCGCCGGAAATCTGTTTTCAATAAAATATATTTTTTTCCTGCCAGATGAAATACGGTGCGCTGCAAAAATTTGGGGAAAATTTTAAAAAGCCGGAATTCCGGCAATAGCCGGAAAACTGGCATCCCTGTCAAGTACAAGGGACAGACCTACATGGTGTCAGGGTTTTCAAGACTATTTAATAAAGATCATATTGATTTATTGAGGAAAAAAAGTTGGAAATCGAATTAAAATATGTAGAGTATCAAGCCTGTCAATTAACAAGGGGGTCAGGACAGCACAGTTACGTCTCTCCACGCCTTTCACCTCAGTGGATCCTGGTTCAATGCTCACCTTGAACCAGGGTCTGCATGGGGATTGGATTTTCAGAGTCCCTCCTTGATAACGTGGGTGTTCCCCTGTGTGATTTTCCACATAAAAAAATTGATGTATCTTCACAGGATTTGTGCAAAGATCCTTTTGTTTTAGTTCCAGGGGCCAATTTCATAGTGCTGCTTAACAGTAAGCAAATTTTTCGTGCTAACTATCACCGAAAAATTTGCTTAAGCGTAAGCGTATTGCACAGGTTAGCAAGAAAAATAGCCGGCCAGCTTGTGCGATCACCATGGATTTGCATTGTTACGCCACTCATTTTCATACAGTAAGCACTGGAAGGTTAGCATGCCTTTTCGTGTGCAGTGCTATGAAATGGAAACCCGCGTAGTAAGCACAAAATTGGCCGTTAAGCAGCTCTATGAAAATTGGGCCCTGTAGTAAATAATACCAAATGGTAGTAATACCTCTGCCTTATCAATAATGGGTTGAAGGCGTTCATGGATGGCCTTCTCAGCCTCATCGAGCCACTGATGAGGCACAGGTGGGTATCCATCAGAAGAACGTCCAGGGTCCAACTGCTTTCTCTAAAGAGATCATTAACAGAGATTAATACAGTAATGTTGTTAGATTACTTCTACTTCTCCTTGAATCTTGATAAGATACGGGAATGGTAGTGTTGGTTTACTTTCTTTGAATCAAGATAAAGCACATCACACAAAACAAACTCACTAGCAGTTCCACTTCCAGCTGGGTGGTGTCTGCAAAGGTGTGCTATTGGTATACTTACTCTCTTTGAACCAAGATAAGGTATGACACTGGTAGTGCTAGCATACTGCTGCTTCTGATATGTGCTTAATCTCTTTGAATCAAGATATGGTACAACACTGGTAATGCTAGCATACTGCTGCCTCTGATATTCTCACTCTCCTTGAATCAAGATATGGTACGGCACAACCTCCTGCTTCCCTGTTCTGTACACAACCCAGGCCTGTCTCGTTTTCAAACACATGTACTGACATTATGCATCACATTTACCTTGTCCCAACCAAACAATCTTTTTAAGTAATAACAATCTTGAATGGATACCTGCTCAGCAGCTTCTCTGTCCAGCCATGCCTGTCTGGCCACCTCCCTCTGCATGAGGTTAGCATCAAATCCCCTGGCTCTTCCTGCAACCTTCGTGTCTGGATCTTCTTCTTCCAAGTTGAAGATGACCTTCCTCCTCCTTGGGGAACGCTCTCTGTCTAATGTAAAAAACACAAAAATAATTTTTTTTTTTTTTTGGATTTATAACCCTTTGATTTCATCATAGAGTGCGTACTGCGTCACTGAGTTTGTCTCAGGACAAATTAAAAAATTCAACATATTTGGACATTTCATGTTTGGATTTATAAGCGTTTAATTTATCACAGAGTGCGTACTGCATCACTGCATAAGTCTCTAACACAGAATGGATCAACCACAGGACAAATTTAAAAATCCAATATACTTGGATATTTCAAAGTTACACTTCCAGGGGTGAGTTTTCGCGGCTGAATCAATAACTGTTTCGGTCACTGGCCAGTGATTAACCGATGGCCAAGTTAACTGAAACAGTATTGGTTAAGACCGTGAAAACGCACCCCTGGGGTTATGATCCAGAAAGGCATTCTGGGGAAAAAATGGTGCGGCAGGATCATACACCACTGGGAATGAGGTTGACCACACTAGGATTATGATACCTTTCATCAACCCCTCATCATCAGAAGACATGAGAGTGGCAGGTCTTGGCGACACCTTGTGGAAGCTTCTGGGTGACCCTGGTGGGGTCCAGACGGGCTTAGCCCTAGTCTCATCTGGGGGTTTGTCAGACACTGGGTCCTGGCTGACGCTGCTGATGACTGGGTCTCGATGCTTGAGTTTAGAGGCGAGTGTCTCCTGGGTGAAGTGGGCGTCACGTGACGTGGCTCTGACTCGCTGTAGTCTCTCTCTGTCGGCCTGCCAGTAAATTCAATAAATACTTCAGTCAACATCATAAGGGCATTGGGCACGAACTGATGACTTGACAACGATGGTATAAGCATGATTAAGTAGAAGGACTGTATAATTTGACTACAGACCTTCAATTTGGCAGGCAGGATGAGGCTCCTCGCTGGGGGTGGTGGAACCTTGGCAGGCAGCTTCCTGCGAGGTTTGGAGGTAGCTTGAGTGGTGTTGGGCACCCTTGATGAGGGTTGGGAGGGTCGAGACGCCCGGCTGGGTTGGCCTGCCCTAAGGAGGGCCTCTAATCCTGCTCGCAGTGCTTCATTCCTCTCTGGGCTACCAGGTGTTGCTGTGAACATTAAAAAAAATTGGGGTTTGAGCCATAATGCTTAAATAAAAAATATATATTAAACAGCATTCTCACAGTATTAGCAACAATTTTTCACAAAATTCACAATGCCCTATATTTACAAATATTTGTGGGATAAGCCTCACCTTTACTGTTTCCGATGGTTTGTCTCAACCTCTCTACTGTTGCTAGACTGGGTTCTGCAAGGGGTGTGTCATGGGAAATGTTCCTGTGTATATTCCTCACAGGTGTCTCTCTGACCCTGCCTTGATGAGGGTGGGGGTGACTTGGATCTTCATAAAAATACCAATTTGAAAAATTCAAATTAAAGGCTGCACTAAAGTATCACCTTGTTGTGAAAACAGGAGTCCAGAGTACAGATAAATGTTGCATACATGAAAGAAGTTTCAAGCTGAAGTAAAATGCAATATATCGTGTTTGTGACTGGCTCCCTGCATAGAGGGGCTCCAAGGTCAAATTCAGTTTTGTGATCCACTCATTTTCCAATAAAGAGAGTCCTTATATGAAAGTGGAACAAATATTACAAGTTTCTAACCTCAGGTTAAATTGGTGTTTGTGAAAACCCCAAAAACGTTCCATGCCGTTACATTTCAAATATGATCTGCAAATTTCTGTACAGAGTTTGTACAGCTGATTCCTGAATTGTGATGATATTCAATCAAAATGGCATTGAACATTACTTTGCTTGGACCTAGATAAGATTGGCATGCCTGACCCATGCCTAAGTCTTCTGAACCCGTCATTTCAGCAGAGAATATAAAAGTTGGGTTTGCTAACAACAAGGTGATTGGCATCTCACAAAAATACTTGGTACTTGAGCGTTCTAAAAACTTCCTTTGAGATCTCACTTTTCAATCAAGCCTTAGTTGTCCATACCTGGATCCCTTGGAACCCTGACAGCTAGAGCTCTTTGTCTAGGCTTACTGTGAGGCACGGCGTCACTCTCAAAGGCTAGCCGTCTCCTTGGCACAGGAGATTGCTGTGTCTGCTTGGGCCTCTGCCTTGGTGAGGTGGTAATCTGCTTGGCCAATGCATCTTGGAAATCCTGCCAAAAAAAACAGTGACAAAGGTGAACTCATTCTCTTGTCTCAATTTATTCCTCTATTTTATTGGCAACTATATTCAATGAAAAGAATCCAAAGGTAAATTTGATATGAAACATAAAATACAATAAAACAATTGTCAATTTGTATATACAGACTTTATGAGAAAAGAAATGTAAATCCACAAAGTTGTACAAGAGTACTTTTACAATGGAAGGTTTTACCAACTCCGAGTCTGAGAAAAGGTTAAGAGTACAATTGTAAAAAACAATCAAATTAAACAACCAGTCCTTCGCCGTGATACAGTTGGACCACCATAACCATCATATATGGAAATAGATATAGTATGGGTATATTGAATTTCAATGCCTAATTCTCAGCTTCATTCCCAAAACAATCGATCCCGCTCAGTTGTCCAAACAAAGCAAAGTTCAGTCACGGTGGATAAGGTTGGTGTCTAAATGGAGTTGTCCATGTTATCTAGAAGTTTTTTGTTTTGTTTTGAGTTTTCAGAGTGTGGGGTGGACGAGTTTCCGTGTCTATTTTGTGTTTATTATTAAACTTTTTCAAATGACAAGGATCTATATGTGAGTTATAAAAACAAATATTAAATGCATTTCATTCGGCTCCTCGTGAAATGGAAAAGCCAGATTTCACCGAGTGAGTATATTCTGCGACAATGCACTCACATGCATCCAATTGTTTGTACAAAGGTTGTGTACTCTCTAAAACAGCAGCATGATGACGTCAACGCATAAGGCCTATGACAGAACCAATTTCAAAAACTAACCTGGGCCTGTTCCAAAATATTGAGAACCCCTTCAGGAACACCTGTCTCCTCAACGTCCAGCTGTGCACAGCACAGTGAGAGCTGGCGAATGAGGAGGGCCAACTCTTGGTAATGGGGTGGGAGACCTCTACTGGTGTCGATCTCAGAGGGGAGGTGATGAAGGAAGGACTGCAGGGCCCGGACTGCTCCACGGTGGGCGGCTGCCAGACGGTTCAGTGCTCGGCTCTGCAAAGTTGTGAGAGTCAAGCGGAAATAGACACTGTGAAGTTCATGGTCAGTCACAAATTTCAACTCCCTTTGCGCTTCGGCTGAGAACTTTCCTATCCAAAGAAATCTTACAATAAATGGTACAGATTAAGCTAAGGTCGAAACGTCCGGCCATTAACCATTTTTTGCAAAAATAGTAACTCAACACCCAAAACTTTGGGGTTCTGATAAGATTTAGTGAGCTCTGCCTTCAAGAAACATATGGTCGGTTTGATTTGAGCAAATTGTTGAGAAATCTAAGATTTCTATAGATTGGGATAAAAGCAAGTGACGTTTCTTGTGGGCTGTCGTCAACTTTAGCTTTCAAGATCCTTTCCAGCTTAGTTTCTTCCTTTCTTACTGTACCTTTTTTGTGTGTCGGACTTTCCCGGGTCCAAGTTTATCCAATTCCTCTTGAATTTCCCTCACCTGTTGAAGAAAAAACAGAGAGAGAGAGAGACAGAGCAAAGAAAACTTTCAGTAAAATTACATTTAAAAAATATCTATTGGCCTTACATTTCGACCCTAGCCGAGACTTTCTGGTAGGCTTTATGACAACACGCATAAACAAGAATACTGGTGGAACGGAAGCAGTCAAGTGGAAATAAATGAAGAGTGAGAGAGAGAGAGAGAGGCAGCAAGCACACAGAAAAAGCAAGGAATACCAATGAACAAGGAAAACAAAGGGGTTGGGGAAGAGGGAAGGGGCTGGTTTAACCACAAGAGGTTAGGTTCCAGAAAAAAGAAAAAAAAACTGTCTATCCAGAGCTGGAACCAAGTAAAAAACAAAAATTCTTGCAAATTCTCCTTGGGAAACTTACTAAATCACTCTGTAATCCTGACTAATAAGTTGATTCTTTAAGATATCAGTTTAACATGACGATTTAACAATCAACCAGGTTTGCTCATTCTCATGATGAAGTAATCAAGGTGGATCAGGTTGGGTTTGTGGTTTCTTTCCCAGCCTTTCAGCTCTGTGGACCCCGGTTCGAATCCTACCTTGGACTGGAGCCTTGCATTTGGATTGCGTTTTCAGTCCCTACCTGATTGCTGGGGTTTTCCCCATTGAGGTTTTCCTCCCACATTTCAAACTCAACATTTCTTCTTGTTTCCAATTCATCCTGTTAAAATTGGCGCTAATTGCGCTGTTGGATGTGTAATAAAATAAAGGTGGTAATACTCCAACTGAGAATGTTTGAGATTTGTGGCATAGTCACACCCCGATTCTTAGTCAACGGATGAGTCATCTGACAACAGACACACAGATAAGCCAAAGAGACACATCCAGTGAAGAGAACCAGTTACCTGTTGCTGAAGCGAGTACAGGAGTCGAGCTGAGCGGCTGGCTTGCTCAGCGACCCTCGCTGCTCTCCTTGGGTCATCCTCTGCATCTTCCTCACCATTCTTGGTGACAGCCTTTTGCTGTGATGCTAAGAAAGTTGGAGAAACAATGATAATTTTCATTAAAAACAATTTTAGAACATGAAGTAGAGCCATGCTTATAATATCATTATCTAAACAAAATTGCAAATATATGTAATCAGTTTATTTTAGGGGTTATTCATTTTCCCCCTTTTTTCTCTTCCGTGTTCCTTGTTCCTTAGTGGCATGTTGTGGCCGAGTGGTCAAGCACACTGGACTCTAGCTCTAGTTTCTGAACAGAAGACAGTAATTGCTTTGTCCTTCGAATGGGGCTTTAGTGAATTTTCAGTTTGTTTAACCCTTGCATCATAGGCCCACTTGCCTAAAGGTGACCTCAGTCCTCCAATTTCCTCCCCTCTTATTCTTATGTCACTTCACACCAACATGTTTGGATTTAGATAAAATTGGAATGCCTGACCCAGTGATAAGCAATTGTTACTTGGGCCTACAGCCATCAGTCCTTTTGGAATCCTTCATTTCGGAACTATTGCCATTTGGTGCATATTGTTGCATTTAGCATGGTTAGGGTTAATAAAGATATGAATCACACATTCTGTCAAAACTAAAACTTCTAAATGGTTTATTTAGTCTGCTCAGATCTACCTTTGATAGAAAGTTCCTCCACTTTCTTGATATAGGTTCTCAGCTCCAAACGCAATCTCCTGATTTCCTTGGCTTGTTGGCTGTTAGGGCTCAACACAACATCCTTCCCTGGAGAATCCTCCTGTCTGATTTGCCGTCCTCTTCTATCATCACGATGTTGGTCAATCTTTGCTCTAAGGACAAGGCCGTAGGTATTCGACGAGCCATCCCTGCCGTGTTTCTTTTTACTTTTTGTTGGGGTCTGAGTTTCGACAGTCCGCCGATATTCGTTTGGATTTCTGTATCGCTCTTGAACTCTCACATTTGTAGTCTTTAGCTGTCGACGACTCTTTCCAGACGGGCTTCGCCTGGTTTTAGTCTTTTTCTCTTGGTTAATCTGTTGTGGGGATTCGCTTATCATCGGAGTCTGTTTCTTGCTGAGCATGTGCTTTAGGTCATGCTTTGCTAATCGAATGGCCATTGACAGCCTATCCTCAGAGATGGAAGTAAATTTTACGGACGGCTCGTCCCGTTCTTCAGTGCCGCTTTTCTTGGCTACCCCGCCACCCAGTTTCTCGATGACGAGGGGTCCGGGATTGTGGTAGCGGGCTGCAAGATTACCCGGCATGCTTGGCATGTCAAGATTAAATTGCAGCTGGTTCTGGTGGTGAAGCATGGTGGAAGTTTGAAATGGTTGTGAAAATTGTTTTTGTTTTCAATGTCCTGACAGCTCTGTCTTCAGATTATTCTTCGTAAGCCTTATTCATTTTACAGTTGGCAATAATATCCATCCTGTTCTTTCCATGATGTCATCTTTTATACCCTGTTAAAAAACAACAACATAAAAAAATAAATAAATCGATAAACATTACACAAGTATGAGTTACTTTTAAAATACGAGAAAATAAAATTAGCTGTTGCAAGCTGCTTTCACCATAGAGCAAACAGAGGCTCTTTCCTTGCTCTGGGTGATGGGCTTAATGGCTGTACCTGTCAAAACAATGGACAGGTTTTGCTGTAGACTTCTTCAGTATAAGTAAGACAGTGTAGTACGACATCTAGAGACATCATCACTAACATGATTTTTATGATCATGGAATTCCGGCTTTTACCCACACCCTTACCCTAGACCCAGTAACTGGGGCGCTGTACACCTTAAAACAAAACTTGACCTCTGTGGTCGCACAAGCTAGTCGACTGCAGATGTCAAAAATGTTTTAAAGGAGGGCAGCGCCCCTGGCCCAGTGAGTTTACTGTGTGGTGTGGGTCTAAAGCTTACCCTCCTACACTACATACAGTACTCACACAAACAAGCTAGTCGACTGCAGATGTCAAAAAATGTTTTAAAGGAGGGCAGCGCCCCTGGCCCAGTGAGTTTACAGTGTGGTGTGGGTCTAAAGCTTACCCTCCTACACTACATACAGTACTCACACAAACACTAAACAGGGCTACTTACTTACTTTGTTTGTTGACTAATATTAAAAAACATACATGTTTGTTTCCCTTTGCTTCATGCCAAATCTTAAGGGCTTTGTTTGTTGTTCTTGTAGGTACTACATGTACTTCTGCATGCTTAATTAATACTAATAAACCATAAAACGTCAAAACAATCCTTTATGTAACGTTTACTTATTATTAATCAGTTAATATTATTATTTAAACACCATTTTTAACCCACACGCAATGTAACACTACGTTAACTAACTAGCCCTGGTAGGACGTCAGTGTATAATCATAGTAGAGAAAGGAGGAGTCTAACCTAGGCTACATATTAATAAGTTAACTAACAACATCAATAATGTCAACATATTCATAATAAAAATATTGTAAAAACACCGACTCTACAAAAAGTACCATCATTCATCAATCGTCATGTCAATTCAAAAAGTTAATACAGTCATTTGACCAGTTCGGGATCATTGACCAGTTCGGGATCACTTCAACTTTGCAACAACCCCATAATTAAGTTACTTCTCACATTACCAATTTCTGTTGATACATGTGAAGAATAACAAAACATGCAATAAACCAACAAACCCAAAATAAGGTTTCAAACTTCATCAACAAATAAATTATGGCCATTTTCTTTAAGTTTGTCTGCGATTTTGATCATTATTTAAAAAAAAAATGTTGGTTGAAAAACGCTGTTAAAACTTCTCACCTTTAAAATTTGAACGCCAGGGCGAATACAATTTATGTTAAATGCTTAGAATGTGTTAAAAATATTTCAGGTAAATACTGAGCAGTCGTCTTGTTTTTTTGAGGAGACGAAACTACCGAAATCATCTTTTGGGGGGCATATACCCTTGACCAGTTCGGGATCACTCACTTCTCAGCATCTCTCATTGCGTCAAATGGTGCCGCACTCAGTGAGGTAAAATCTTACTGCTGCAGTCGAAAGTTTATTTGTTGCTTTTAAGATACATTTCTTCAACAAATTCTTGTAGGAATATTGTTTTTTTGTGAGAAAATGAAACTTGTAGGAGGAAATTGCGACTGTAAGAATAGATATTTGGGTCAATGTTGCTTTTAGGCGTGCTTCACCTTTTCATTTGCCTTTGCTGTTGTTTTGTGTTTTTGTTGCTGGATTTTTGCGCTGCTGTTGAATACACTTGCATGAAATTCTCTGGAGAAAGGAAGTCCATGTCCATGCCAACACACTTGTGAAGTTTGTGTCCTTGAGAGACAGTTTTATGAATGGGAGTATTGGTTTGCAATAGAGGGCAAGCTACTGATTCAGAATAGAATCAACTGATCCTGAACTGGTCAAACAGGTGACAATACTTTTCTCAAAGCCTCTTCAAAAGTACTAATCTTTTTTTTGTCAGTGGATACTTGGTGAGTTTTATAACATGTTTAGGTAAACTGATAAACTTTTTTGTTTAAAATGTCAAAGAGATTGCAACCAAAAACAATGTGAATTCAAAAAGTGATCCCGAACTGCACTGGTCAAATGATTGTACAGAAGTTTTAACAGCGTTTTTCAACCAACATTTTTTTTAAAAATAATGATCAAAATCGCAGACAAACTTCAAGAAAATGGCCATAATTTATTTGTTGATGAAGTTTGGAACCTTATTTTGGGTTTGTTGGTTTATTGCATGTTATTCTTCACATGTATCAACAGAAATTGGTAATGTCAGAAGTAACTTAATTATGGGGTTGTTGCAAAGTTGAAGTGATCCCGAACTGGTCAATGATCCCGAACTGGTCAAATGACTGTAGTTATGAACTAGGTACAGTCATAGTCATTTGACCAGTTCGGGATCACTTTTTGAATTCACATTGTTTTTGGTTGCCATCTCTTTGACATTTTAAACAAAAAAGTTTATCAGTTTACCTAAACATGTTATAAAACTCATCAAGTATCCACTGACAAAAAAAAATTAGTACTTTTGAAGAGGCTTTGAGAAAAGTATTGTCACCTGTTTGACCAGTTCAGGATCAGTTGATTCTATTCTGAATCAGTAGCTTGCCCTCTATTGCAAACCAATACTCCCATTCATAAAACTGTCTCTCAAGGACACAAACTTCACAAGTGTGTTGGCATGGACATGGACTTCCTTTCTCCAGAGAATTTCATGCAAGTGTATTCAACAGCAGTGCAAAAATCCAGCAACAAAAACACAAAACAACAGCAAAGGCAAATGAAAAGGTGAAGCACGCCTAAAAGCAACATTGACCCAAATATCTATTCTTACAGTCGCAATTTCCTCCTCCAAGTTTCATTTTCTCACAACAAAACAATATTCCTACAAGAATTTGTTGAAGAAATGTATCTTATAAGCAACAAATAAACTTTCGACTGCAGCAGTAAGATTTTACCTCACTGAGTGCGGCACCATTTGACGCAATGAGAGATGCTGAGTAGTGAGTGATCCCGAACTGGTAAAGGGTACGATGCCCCCCAAAAGACGATTTCAGTAATTTCGTCTCCTCAAAAAAACAAGACGACTGCTCAGTATTTACCTGAAATATTTTTTACACATTCTAAGCATTTAACATAAATTTTATTCGCCCTGGCGTTCAAATTTTTAAAGGTGAGGAGTTTTAACAGCGTTTTTCAACCAACATTTTTAAAAAAGATAATGATCAAAATCGCAGACAAACTTCAAGAAAATGGCCATAATTTATTTGTTGATGAAGTTTGGAACCTTATTTTGGGTTTGTTGGTTTATTGCATGTTATTCTTCACATGTATCAACAGAAATTGGTAATGTCAGAAGTAACTTAATTATGGGGTTGTTGCAAAGTTGAAGTGATCCCGAACTGGTCAATGATCCCGAACTGGTCAAATGACTGTAGTTATTATAAAAATAATTTATTAATTATAAAAAGTGTCACTGGCATTCTAATTTCTATAGTTTTTAAATTTAAGATATTGTACCTCCATGGTTTATACTTACCCCTCCATGTTGATCTTTATTAATATTACTACAGTACAGTCATGACCAAATTCAAGGTAAATTTTATTTTATTGAATTTTCGCGGCACAGTCTCTCCGCACGGAAAATCGACCAAACTTGTTTGTCACCGCTCTCAAACAGTTTTTGTTATTTGCTCGAACCCCCTTGGTACATTGGTGGGGAGACTTAGCGGCCGATTTAATCTACGAGAACAAGTTCGAGAATTGTGAAGTTCCCTGACTTTCCCATTATAAAGCCGGCTCTAACTAAAAGGGTAATTTTTTATTTGTGCAGTAGATTTTAAAACGGTGTACCGACTGATGAAGGTCAGCCTATATCACAACTTGTAGGGTATAATTTATACAACGTCATAAAAAGTAGGCGTGGCTTATATTTTTATTACGGTGAGTTTGAACGTGCCGCTGGCGTGTATTAATAATGAATATTCATCAAAACAATTATTTTTCATGCAAATTTTGCCTTGCAGCTTACGTTTTAAAAACCACACTGTAGATGAATGACAAATCAACAGTGTCAATTTTTACACCCCACAGGTACAATTTTTGTTTTGCTGTTCTTTCACCGAATTCCGAAACGTTGTTCACTTTTCTTTTGACAGCTAAGTTGAGCTGGTTTAGGGCCATCACACACATGATTGGTAGCCGTGTACAAAATCTCTGCTTCTCAAGGTATTTCTTGAAATCTGTAATAAAAACGTCATCATCTACTAGGTATGTGACTATGCATCGCGGCTGTGCGATCCGTTTCGGCATCTTTCACTGTGCACGGCCTGTGAGTAGTCGGGCAGCGATGCCTTCCTAATATCGCGCATAGCTTCATTGTGCTTGGGCTGTAAGGAACCAGACCTACCTGATGACGTAGAAGACAATCCACTCTGCATTCTCTATATTGAATTTTGTTTGTGCGATAGGTAGAAGCTACAAAAATCGTCATCGGAACTTTTGGCTCGAAAATTTCATAAATATTTCACTTGAAGGTGAGTAAGGACGTATTTTAAAACCCATAGTCTATGAAATATACATATTACTCTTCATTTATATGAAATCTGGTGAAAATTGAACGACTAGCTAAAAAGTTGTGCCCTTAGCAAAATTTGACAAAAATTATGGACGCCGACGAAAATGAAGGTTTTTGGTGTGTACATGCTTGTATGTGGTCACGTGACTGATTTGTTGCACTGTGATTGGACAATAGTGATTCACAGTATGCTTGTAAATAAAAGGAATCACCAAAGAAACATTCAATACCACAGCAATGCTTTCTGATTTGGGGGTTGATAATCCCCCAAACCAATGTTGTGTATGAAAAAAAACACTTAAAAAACTTTTAGGCCTCTGTAATCTATTTTAATAGAAAATTGATTTCTAATCAAATTTTTGTTAATTATTACTAGCTTGTAACCCTTTTGGAATAATTTATTACTCCTTTATGAATGATGAAATCACACCTACTTGAACAAAAATAAAGAAGGGAATAAAATTTGATTGAGTGTTATTACTTTAATCGGCCCTTAAAATGACTCTTACATATATGTACTTCTAACAAGTTTTAAGAATTTAAAACATCTTTTGGTTTGGTTTTTTTATGGGAAGGGTATCCAAATGCAGGCTTTTCTTTTTTAATTAACTAATAAGTCCTTTGATATTCCATAAACAATTACCAAATAGTTAAAATTGGCATGCTTTTATCATATAGTTATTGTTTTTTTTCCCATTTATCTTTTAGTGAAAGACGATGCCACCAAAACAAAAAGAAAAGTGGTTCTGCCGACACGGCCACCCGGTATTCTCGTGCAGTATCTGACTGAAAATTTCAGTCCGCCTCCTAACTCTGACCTCATCATCGGACACGTTTTGTTCTCGTTGTTGAACACGCATTAATTAAATTAATTACATTTACTTGATATTAATCAGAATATTAAGCAGCACATTTTAAAACCGAAGACTGAGTTGTTAGAAGCTCTCTGATAGCTTCATTTTGAGTACCAACAAGATGGGGATTAGCTATGTAATGAAAGATTCTTAGTTCTGCTCAAAAGTAATTAATTATTAAAATATATTTTAATTACTGAATTTGTTTGTGTACATGACATCATTCAAAAGTTTTGTCGATGGTCTTTCCTCACACAAAATTTCATTTCAATATGGTAAATATTAAGAGAGTTATGGAAAATTAAGTCACAAAATACCTCAATTTGGGTCACAATAATTCTTTTGTTTTTCTTTGAAACAATGAGGCCGATTACTGTTTAATTTTTTAATCTTAAAAAAATCATAACTTCCTTGATATTTATTCAACATAGGTAATATATATACCATTTTAAAGCATTTTTAAAGCTCTTTCCACTGGTTTTTGTTTTGTTCAAATTGGTTGAAGTTGAAATTTTTGTTCACATACCTACATCTACATCTAGATCTACACAGCAGTCACACTCACACACTCACACAAATCACAGCAGTGGACATCCGTCTCCAAGTCCAAAGGCAACAAATATGGCAGGTTGGTTTTTAAATTTGATTTCGTTACTATTTTTAAAAAATTAATGTTAATATAAATACATAATATAATTACTGCAAATTAACAAAATTAACTTTTCAAATTCAACTAGCTTATTAGTGTTAACTTAGTGTTAATGTTACTGTGTTACTGTTGTGTTTTAGTGTTACTGTAGTGTTAGTCACCTGTTATGTTAGTACACTGACAGTGACTGACTTAGTGTTACATTTTTTATAAAAATGTGGATTTTTTTCACAAAGCTCAATATACATCGGTGTGAGGGTAAAACCAAATTAAATTTTGTATAAAGCTGTTTAAACATGTTAAATAACTTAATAAGTGTTCCACTCGAATCTTCCTCCACCATCCATTGGTTAATTTACTGGAATACTGGCACCCTTATTAACTTCTCATCCTGTTTTAGTTTTCAATAAATATTATTATTATTTATATTAATGATTTAATTGGATCATATACCTGTATACAGTACCAGCAGACATTACTAAATATAAGTATTACTAAATGCTATGATAAGCTGGCAAATCATCTATCAGCGCCCTCTTTGACGTGTACTTGAGTAGCCGACATTAATAATGTTTTACATTCCGGGAATTTCCAACCACAGCTGCATAGGATATTTTAAACTAAGGGAAATAAAGTCTGAAATTCTTATAATGGTCCCAGTCCCCCAAAACAGTCACTGCACATGTTCAGTGCCGGCAAAAAATACACTGCTTATTAAAATTACAATACAAAGGCCTAGTCCTATTTTTAGTGAAACGAAAAAACCCAAATTGTTTACATTTATTTCATTGGTTTTGTTTGTGCACGATTGTATTTGTGCTTGTCATGGCCGAGCGGTTAATTAAAAAGACTGGACTCAAGCTTTGAAAGCTTCTGATCAGCAGAGAGTGGGTTCGAGTCCCAGTCTTGACACTTGTGTTCTTGAGCAAGACTAAAACCATTATTGCTTTGTCCTTCGGATGGGACGTAAAGCAGTTGGCCCTGTGTGTTTTGTAATGCACGTAGACCCAAGCATACTTACTTATTGCCAAGAGAAGGGGTTGGCCCCGGTGTGTCTGGCACCCAATGCACTTATGCCTCATATACAGTAGATGCTGAACGGGCTTTGATGAACCCCTTAGAAATAGCAAATAGAAATTCTGCAATAACAACACACACTTTATTCCCTCTCTCGTCTGTTTATAGAATTGACGACTTCTGCAATAACAACACACACTTTATTTCCTCTCCCGTCTGTTTATAGAATTGACGACTTCTGCAATAACAACACACACTTTATTTCCTCTCCCGTCTGTTTATAGAATTGACGACGGCCAAACTGGAGGCATTCGAGGCTGAGTTCAACTCGGACCCCAAGAATAAGTTGGCTCAGAATGTTGCGTACAAGTTTGACCCACTTGAGGTGTGCGTGGACTCATCCATTTTGCAGGGAACTCAGCATGCTTTCAAATACAAGGTATAAAAAGTATAAGGCCGTGTCCGAAACGGCGACTTCGGCTACAACTACAGCTAGATCAGCGCGTCTGCCAATGTTGAAGAATAGGCAGACGCGCGCAATCTAGCCGTAGCTGTAGCCGAAGTCGCCGTTTCGGACACGGCCTAACCAGCAGTTGACCAATTCCAATCACTGTAGTCTGGCCCCTCTTTGATCTAATAAGAATCAGGGTTCATGATTACTTTAGTTAACATCGGGAACATGGTGGAGACAATGGCAGCTTGATAAAGTACAAAATAGGGGGACTGCCAACATTATGGCTAGATATAGCCCAGCTGGTAGAGCACTGGCACATTAATCCGGAGGTCGCAGGTTCAAGTCCCGCTTTAGTAAATTTTTCTTTGTGCAACCTAATATTTTCTTTTACATTTTGAAATGTTACATGTTAAATGTTGAAAAAAAAAACCATCAAAAAAGTTTGCAAAATGTTAACACATTGACCACCGTAGCCCATAGGTTTAATGGACGTTACCATACATGTAGTAGGAGGGTAGGTATCGGTAGTGGTTTCACAGTCTCTGCTTCTTCCATCTTGTAGAATTTGGACACAGATGTAGCAGTTGATCTTTACTGCCTCCAAATCAGAAATGGTCAGGGGGATGGGAGGTTGATTTTCTGCTGGTTACAAATTGTAAACAATCTGATGTATCTTTTTTCCACCAATTTTAGATTGCGGATTGCAAGCCGATTTCTAATCAGAAGAACAGCGGTCGCTGTTGGATCTTCGCATGCCTCAATGTCATGAGGGTTCCATTCATGAAGAAACTCAGCATCGAAGACTTTGAGTTCAGTCAATCTTTCCTCTTCTTTTGGGATAAGGTACTTTCATCACCTGACCCCTCTTCTGCCACTCCAGCTCCCTCAATAAGAGCAGAGGGAAAGGATTAATAATACACTTTCAGTTATCAAAATGATTATCTATTGTTCATTTTAGAAGATTGGCAATTACTTGACTTAAAACATAAATTTCTGTGAACTGATCTTTCCCCAACTAATATTAATAATAATACGCTGTTTTAGGGCGTCTCAAAGTGCTCTTGATTTTTTCTACAGTTTGGCAAACTATGTTTGAAATTATATGACCCATTTTGCATACATGTAGCTCCTAATAATTGTTGGCAAGGTGCTGTGGTGCAAACTTAATGCAGCCTAACCATCATGACTATTAATATCAAATGACGATTCATATCAACCGTTCGAGGTTTTAAAGACTTTGTGCGACATCTTTGAATACTCTGAAAAGACACCTTAAATAAAAACCAACGCCGGCTCTTTCCTTTGAAGTTCTCTGACCCATCTCCTTCCCATTCTTCCCTTTAGATCGAGAGGATGAACTACTTTCTCCACACCTTCGTAGAGCTGTTCCGTCGTGGGGAGCCCGTGGAGGGAAGGCTGGTCAGTTTTCTGCTGTCCGATCCGACGTGCGACGGCGGCCAGTGGGACATGTTGACCAACCTCATTGAGAAGTACGGCGTTATTCCCAAGAAGTGCTTTGCGGAGTCGCACACATCATGCGCATCGCGGCGGATGAATCTCACTCTGAAAAGCAAGGTGTCACCGAAAAAATTCCTACTCTCAGAAATTTCTTTTCAAACTCTTAACTCCCTCAGTGCTCTGATGAGTAGACGCTGTCCAGGAATTATACCTAGACCCTCCATAACCAGATCCTGTTGGTTTTTTTAACCTACTCCTAAGGGACCAGGCATAATTATTGGTATGTCGTGGCCAGCACAGCGGTTAAGAGCACCAAAATCAACCTCTGGTGTTTCTGATCATCACAGTGTGGGTCTGAGTCCTGGTCATAGCACTTGTATCCTTGAGCAAGATACTTTGCCATAATATCTTTGTCCTGTGGATGGGACATAAAGCCCTTGGTCCCGATTACTAGGATTGGTAGTGCACCTAAAAGAACCCAGACCACCTATCATGGAAGAGTAGGGGTTAACCCCCGGTGTTTGTGGTTCACATAACAAGCACCTTTGTTTAGAAGTTTCCTCAGGCTTGCGAGCTACAGTGATTAAGTTCACTTGTAAGGCATCCTTGGTTTCTTTACAAGAAATATACAATAATAATAAATAATATTAAATCCCACCAAGTATAATTTCACGCATTTGGCTGTTTACAGGTTTACAGGTTTTGTGTGTTCTATGGAAAATCCCGTAGTTAGGCAGATATGTGTTAAATTGTGAATTTGATTCCTCGTTCAAAAAAGTTCTGTAGACATTTTTGGTTTTTTTGACGAACAATTTCTGAATTTCCTTCAGGTGAGAGGATATGCAAAGCAACTTCAAGAGATGGTCCAAACCAAAGCTTCAGACGAAGACATCAACAGAGAAATCAACAAAATGGTCGGGGAGGTAGGTTGATCTGACAACAATTTCGCTGTTTCTTGAGAATTTACTTTCATTGTTTTTTTTCTTCAGAATACAGTGGGCAATTATTATTAACTGCAAAACACAAGACCGCCTGACTTACTGACACCGCCTGAGTTTACAGGCACGACGCTAAAATCACTCTACTTGGGTCTGTGATCAAGTGTAAATTTGAAGCACTGCTTGAATGTGCGTGTGTACTTCAGGTTACTAAGCATGCTTTACTTACATAGTTAGAGCTTAAACTTGGCGCTAACCCTGCAAGTGGAGATTGGTGATCAAAAGCGCAGGTTTGTGCGGTAAGCAGAGCCACGAAATTAGGCTCTTGTTTTGTACAAAGTTTATACAAGGATTTCATGACATAAACTTTATTTGATATTGTTCTTATTTATTAAAAATTAATCGCAGTCTCCTAAAGACTACATCAAGCTAGTCGAAACATTGAGACAAACCAAACGGCTCTTTGCAGAGCCAACACTCCTTCCAAAAAGTTGGGTTTTTTCCACTCATGAAAGAATGACAAGGAATGACTTCTGCTTAAATGTTTTGGGTAAATGATTTGTTGTTTTTAGGTCTACCGTATATGTTCTATATGCTTGGGCACCCCACCATCTACAATAACCTGGGAGTATCACGACAAGAACAAAGCCTACCACAAAGTTGGGCCAATCTCTCCCAAGGCATTCTACGAAGAGTACGTCAAGCCGGTCTATAACATACAAGATAAGGTAGGGATGTGAACCTTGCTCCTGAGGGTGATATAAGTTCCCTTTAAACCACGCTCACCTCACACAAACAGACTCCAACCATTGCTGAGTTCCCATACTGCATTAAGCTAATTTGTCTGTAGAAGAAGAACATACTTGTGGACTCGCCATTCCACATATTACATTTTGGTAAGACTCGAGGAGTATCGGGTCTGTGGTACCTAGAAGAGGCGGCCGAGTCACTCGACATTTCCCACTCTCTTTCAGATATGCATAGTGAACGATCCTCGGCCCAGCAATGGCTACGGGCAGGCATTTAGCGTTGAGTATCTCGGTAACATGGTCGAAGGACGCAAGACGGTTTACAACAACCAACCGATTGAGCTACTGAAGAAAGTCTCACTTGAAATGATCAAGTCTGGAGAGGTATTTATCATCCATAAATTGTCCCATCATCATCAGTACTTCTCGTATCATGTTCTAATCAAGGTCTTTGCCTCAGGATTTGTTTCTTTTTTAAAACCCAACTGACATCTGATTCTGTTAGTGTCCATCTCGTAACATTAGGCCCAAGTACAAGCCAACTTGTAACTGTTTTTCTCACCATTAGTAAATATAAGTGAAAAAAACCAACTGCATTAATTTATCATTTCCAAATATTGTTTTCAGTCGGTATGGTTCGGCTGCGATGTCGGCAAACACTTCACGGGTAAAACTGGTCTCCTTGATCTCAAGGCGTAAGTAAACAAATAAATCCATCCATTCGTTATTATTTATGTGGCCATGATAAATCATACTAATATCACAACGAAACAAGTAAATGAACAATTACAAAAAAATAAGCAAAACAAGGATTGGTATATTGTGATTTGTGATGAAAGCATGTATTGAAATTTTTTTATATCTATGAAAAACAATATATTTGAGTTGTTATCATGTCCAGTGACGAAATTTGAAACATCTAGAGCTCCGATGTCCAATGGTATTGTCTCGGTCTTCATTCCCCACATCCTGTTGATCTCGACCTCAAGGTTATTATTATTATGATTATTAATATTATTCTACTTGACAGAGTGAACTATGACCTTGTGTTTGGGGTGACCCTACCTGGGCTCGATAAAGCCGACAGACTCATCTTTGGGGAATCTCTGATGACTCACGCCATGGTTCTCACGGGAGTGTCTGCTGAGGTAAATAGTTCTATTTAAATTATATAACTATTGTCGGGTTTATGGGAGGTTTCACGTGTGAACTGTTCAACCGTAAACAAATCCGTTTCAAAATTTCCTCAACCGTTAATCGAAGCCAACAGTCTTTCTTGGCTTCACAAACTAAGGTTTTATGAAGATGTTCCTCTCCTGGTGCAGGTGTCATAAGGAAATCTGTCTGCCGGACATTCTGTCCTCCATATGGGAAATTAACATGGGCTGGAGGAGGTTGTTTCAAAAGAAAGGGCTATCAGAAGAAGTTTGTACATAGTTCGCCGTATGGGGGGACAGAATCTCCTGCCACAATGGAAGCGCTTTGATGGCTGACAAGGCCTATGGGGGATAGGCAGGCCCTGCCTCAGCGGCTGCAGGGGAAGGTCTGGGAGGAAGTAGGCGTTGTGTGGCCCTGGTTTTATGGTTTGACTCGTAGAGTGTGGTTGCTTGGAATACACCAACAGTAAAAAGCCAACATTAAAAAGAAGATGAAGATCAGTGGTCTTGTGGTGGTTTAGGCATCTGCTCTGGAATCCAGAAGGTCTTGGGTTTGAATCCCACCCCAAGTTTCTGTGGATTTCTTCCCCCCACAGGATGAGGAAAGCACTGCATTTATAATGGTACTCGATTTACACAGTTACAAATTTCAGAAATGTTTCCATCTGAAATGCTGTCAGTTTCAAGAAAAATTTCATTTGATTTTTTTGTACTTAATTTTTCTCAAATTCCCAAGCTTCTGTTCTTCAAATGAGCTTTTTGTAGGAAAGTTTTAGCAGGTTCCCTGGAAACTAGGTCCCCTGGAAACTAGGTCCCCATTTGTACACCTGGTTGAGGAGACACAATATATGGCAAGGTGTCTTGCTAAGGGCATAAAGACTCATCACTCAAACCTATGTTCTGGTTGCATTGGCGACAAAATTTGAGCCTCATGCCTACAACCTCTTGGGCAGTACACTCCAAGCCAAATGTAGTACTTGTGATGTTTTAATACAGTTTTAATTAAATATTTGTTTGTTGTTGCTGTTGTTGCTGTCTTTTTAGGAGAACACTGAAGGCAACTCTGAAACTAGCCAAACAACTAAATGGAGGGTAGAAAACTCATGGGGTGAAGACAGAGGGGACAAAGGTCAGTAAAAAGGTCAACGGCTGAGCCCAGTTATTTTATTAATGATTTGTTTATAATATACAACTTTTCTTTTCTGCAAGCTAAGCTGAGTTAAACCATTTAATAATGAATGAATTAATTGATGAATGAATATTGGTGAACAATTTTCTTCAACATAATATCATATTGCAGAATGGCATAGTTTATCCATCATTCAAAACCACAGTGGATGATATTGAATAGTCAGGCAGTAGGAGGGTTGACTATCTACTGTCTAGATGCATTCACAATTACGGTATCATATTGCAGGCTGGCATATCATTGAAAACCACAGTGGATGATATTGAATGGTCAGACAGTAGACACTTAAATGCAGTGTCAATTTTAACCAGAAATTTCTCGATGGCAATGAAATTTCCTTTGTTCCTATCCGTCAGGTTATCTTTTAATGACAGACGACTGGTTCTCAGAGTTTGTCTACGAGGTCGTAGTCGACAAGAAGTTTTTATCTCAGGAAGTAATGGACGTGTTACAGCAGGAGCCTGTGGTTCTTCCAGCGTGGGACCCCATGGGTTCTCTAGCCTAGAAGATGGCCGCCATCAGCAGGGGTGTGTGTTTGCGACCCTTTCAAACCCCAACTCCCTCGAGTGGATCCTTACTCCCTCTAACTAAATCCAGCGGGAGACGGTAACTCAACTACAAACTTTTGGACTCTGATTGTTGTATGCTGCATGTCAAGCACGATTGATTTACTTGTGCAACAGTCCAACAGACTGAAACAAAACATGCGGTTGGATTTTGAAGGGTTGGGAGTGGTTTGGGCTCTAAAGCAGAAACTTGTACAGGATTTGGTGATTGGTTCTGGTTTGAGCGCCAAAACATGCCCCTCTGGATACAAGTTTCTAAGCCAGATTCTTGTATCCACAGTGGCTCCCTTTTGCGGCCATCTTTGTCTGGTTTCCTATGTGTGTATTTGTAGTTTTTCATATATACAAAATTGAGCCTGACTGTTTCTTCTTCCAGCCTCTAAGGCCGTGTTCGCATTGGCAGCTAGGGTTGCAGCTACTGCTAGATTTCCACGTCATCATGCGTTGAAACATAGTGCGCTTTCAGCAACACCCTTAGCGACAGTCGTAGCCATAGCTGTAGCCGTCAATTTGGATAACGGCCTCAGATTGGCCTCATGTACTTACATTGAATGAAAACAAGATGACAGTTCAGGGTTTTAATGTTCATCGACATGTTACAAATGTCAACAAACGAGGCTAGAATGAGGTTTAAGGCCTCCTCAGGATCAATATGCAAATGAAGTTTCCTTTCTGTCTGGCACACTTTTGTTACGTCCTTCTGCCGCGCACTCTTTCATTATGACCCTTTTGCCAGGCATTTTTTTGTATGATCTTTTTTTGCCGGGCAGTCCAGGCAGACGTTTGTTACGCCCTTATTTCCGGCAAACTTCTGTTATGGTGAGCCAACAGCATTGTATGATTAAATAGATTGGGCAGTGGGAAGGATGAACAATTTGTAAAAGAAACAATGACAATAAAATTTATTTGATGGAATGACATCAATGCATTAAAGGGGGCAGGGACCTAAATAGTAATTATTACTTTAGGATTCTTGTAAGAGATGTAGTGAAACCAATCAAGGGTGATATCATCATTTGTGTTAAAACTTTTTCTAATAATAACAAATTAAGAAAAAAAAACCCAAGTAGATATTTCTACAATGTAAAATGTATGACAGGAGAGACAATGAAGGTACCTCTTTGCATCCATCACGTAAGCAGTTTTACAGTGGCTGTCATTTTTGTTAAAGTGACTAAACCCACAAAAAGTGTTTCAACATGTGAATGGACATGCAGGCTCATACTGAAAATAAATTGAGTTGATTCATTTGATGTTTTAAACATTTTCTTTTAAATCACTCTTTCTTTTTCATCAAAAATGGACAGAATAAGTTACCTGCCTGATCCGATCATTGTTTTAATGGAATTTATTAAGAGTAACTACAAAATTATAAGCCTGCCTGTCTTTCGGATGGGACAAAATGCTATGGGTTCCATGTGTTGTGTAATGCACACAAAAGAACCCAATTACATTTATTGCCAAGAGAAGGGGTTCGCCCCGGTGTTTCTAGCAGTGAATGCTGAATGCACTGCAGCACCTTGTATACCCTAACAAGGTGTGACATAAATGGGTCTTATAATTCAAAAACTTCAAAAACATATAATAAAAAAGGATAAGCGCTTTGAGACGCCTGTAGATAAAGCGCTATATTAAAAAAAATCGTTATTATAAGATCCATTCACATGTTTAAATACTTGCGAGTGGTTTCAGGTACTTACAAATTGTTTTACAATCATTGGAAAAAACTGCTAACGTGGTAGAGGGCCAAGAAGTTGCTGTTAAGTTCAATGAGGGACCTCGTTACCTACCAATGCATCTACTGATAATAAATACCCTTAAGAAATGTCAGTGTAGAGACGGCAAAATCAAGTGATTATTCACTGTAGTTTTGTTTTAATTACTCTTTCAGTATTATTTACAACAGTTTTCTCATAATACCTTTCTCCATTATTAATGGCAAGCTGGACAATTTTGAACCATTTTTTTTTTAATCGAAGGTATCAAATTTTTTAGAGAGGTGTACAGTAGTTATAAAGTAGGTAGTTGACTAAACAAAGACCTAATTTCATAAAGTTGTGTGTCTGCTGCAGGAATTCTCCAACTCTGTCTCTCTGGTGACTGTACTCTCTGTGCGAGTTCCCTAGTCATAAGCTTTCCAAACTGAAATCTATGCAGGTCTAGCACTGATGTACTCGGTCCGACAGCACAATACATTCACAATTACACTCTCCCTAGGTCCCAAGCCCGTCATGCAAAGGATGACATAAGGTTGCCAAACCACATAGATCTGTTAAAGTGCTTGCCTTTCCCCAAGGTGGCCCTGGTTCGATTCCCGGCTCCTATGACCCAAGGGTTTTCCTCCTCCTGGAAAAATAATACTTTGGATCTCTGACTGTGCTTCACGATTAGCCCCCAAATTATGATTATTATTTATGCCTGCTTGGCTTGTGATTGCACTGATATTCAAGTGGGTGCACTCGGGTAAAGATCCTTGCACAAGTCTAACAAAAATCAGTCTTAGCAGAAACAGGTAGAAGGATGCTATGTGTTGCGTATAGCATTTCACTAGTGAACCATTGTATTTTGCTGAGCAAAATTAATTTGATTGGCAACAATGTCTACACAACAGCTTTATGAAACTTGGTCTCTGTTGGAAACAAATGTAGGCAGATATCTATGATGTCACTCTCCTCGTACAGATTACTATGACCAAAGTTAGGAACTAGACATGTAAAATTAAGGCCATGCCCTATCCTGTTGGCAAGTTGATACATCATGCATGCCAAGGTTTATTGCTACTTACAAGTTTAATAAAGCTGCATTTTTACCTACATTCCCCAAGTTTCACTTTTTAAAAGCGATTATGACAAAGCAGAAATTTTAGTGAGACCTCGAATCTGACAAAATGTGTATGAAAGGGAAGGAAACTTAACCTGTTCTCAAGTAAATCCTAAAAGAAACAGTCGAGGCCAAACTGCAAAATGGGCACGAGTTGCGGTGGCCTTAGACCATGCAAGTCTCGCGCGTATTTGAACATTTTTGGGACCACTGTGGTCCCACGTACATTGCTTTTACGTGCTAAAGAAACAAACTCACGCGCTTTAACGGATCCCAATGTTCGAATACGCGTGAGACTTGCACAGTTTATTACATCAGACTAATCAACAGGATAAAAAGAGCTGACCTTAGCAGAATTTTGATTCCACACTTACACTAAAGTAAACAAGCTGAAGATATGCTAACTTGGCGACATGTTTTGCTTAGCAAGTGACTGAAACGCAACAATGCAGATGTTATTGTGTAAATAGGTACACACTTTTTGGGGGTTACACCCCTGATGTATTTTCCTATTAATAACCCTAATCCTAACCCTTGCAAGTAGTTGGAGGGGTTATCGGAACACAGTGGTGTCAGAACATAGAGCACCCTTTTTTTTGGTGCTACAGTAAAGTAAACTCGGAAATCTGCAAAGATGTTGGGTCTAGACCCTTTTTTAAAGGTATATTGTCTTTTAGAGTAATATCCGTTTTCCAGAATAAAATATTTATCCATTGTCCGTGACTCTTCTTAATAATATCATGTACTTTATAATGTCTTCTGACAATCTCCCTTTTCAATGGACGTTTGTTTATATCAAATTTACTACTGGTATGAAATAAATTGACTTATATACAAAATGAGTTTCATATTCATGTGTGATAGATTGATACAATTTGGTGAACTGTAATTAAATATAACAAATATTTAAAAGTTGTGTGCCGTACTACCTTGTCCATTATATCATGTGAACGTTTGTAATTTTAAATAGATAACGAATCAGCTGAAAATATACCTGTTACTATTCCCCTTTATATATTGAAAAACAATACTCGCTGGGAACGCCCACAAAAACAGGCCTTGCTCATGATGCGACGACACTGGTGGAATAAGGAGCGTAACCCAAACGTCCGAGTTTCATTGCTACCATACAGGCTTGTACTGTTGTGGTAGCACAAGCGATTCTCAACATTTCTCATTCCCACCAGTGACATCATGTAATGCATCATGAGCCAGGCTTGTTTTTGTGGGCGTTCCCAGAGAGGATCATATTAAGTGAAATTAGTTGGAAAAATTATGATTTGTTATTTATTGGTTACAAACTTTTGCATGGCATATGGACAAGTAATAGCGGCACACATCCTTAAATCTTCATGTCTCATTTTGAATCTCTGAAGGGAAACAAATTAAAAGATTGGATATTGACAATTCCCAAAACAGAATGTAAAAGTTGGAAATTTATATCCGCTTCCGATATTGAATTTTACAATAATAACAAATAATACTTGGTTCTTATACAGTGCTAATATCCTAGTAGCTAGATCAAGGCGCTTCACAACATTATTATGATCATCAGGCATACTTAGACCATTCCTCAAACTTGCTCAACTCCCTGGGGAACCTTCAACCATAAGCTGCTTAAATTAGTGCTTAGGGGTTCAAACAACACAATACTGTCTCAACCCTCCCAGGTTCCCATTTATACACCTGGGTTAAGAGAACAAATAGTGGTTAAGTGCCACAAGGACACAAGTGTCATGACCCGGATTTGAACCTACACTCTGATGATTCAACCACCAGAACTTGAGTCCGATGCACTAGACCCCTCGGCCACGACAAACCACAATGCACAAGTGCCAAGATTTCTTGATGAAGAATTTCACAAACAGAAGGAAACAGTAACTGACAGGCATTGCACTCCATGATCCTAACTTGAAGGAACTTAACATGATGTTCCCATGGAAGTCTAAATGGAAGTCTCGCGCACAAAACATGTTATAAAGGAATCCATGCCTTCCTTGCGCCTTTTCAACAAATGAAAACATAGTTTCTCGATAAAAGAGTGTGCATAAAATAGGTAAGATTGAAAATACATATGTAAAACGTTCACAGATTTGCACATAACTTACATGGTTGTGATGGAAAACTTCCCTTCAAATAATTTTGCCCAAAATGCTATCGTTTTTGAGAAATGGGTCAAAACAGACAGTTTTTATATCCTGAAAACAGTGAAAACAGTGATGTGATTTTTCACTATTTTCTTGTGATTTTGATGACCGATTCAGCTTAAACTTTCACAGGTTTGTTATATTATGTATATGTTGGGCAACATAAAGTGCGCATACTGGTCTTTGACAATGACTACTATTGGCCAGGTGCTTATAAGTAGAAATGGTTGATCTCTACCTGGGGCCAATTTCACAGTGATTTTAACATATCACATCAGTTTGCAAAGCATAGAAAAATCCTGCTTACCCAAAACAGGATACCAGCTAAAATGCCATAATATCTTGTTTGCATTTGGTTCCCCTCTAAAGATTTACTTTAGCATATATAACCTTGCGGAGTTTTTAAAATTTCTCAGTATTTCTTATGAAGATTCAAATAAAATTTGGCGTTATCATCTTAGTCGACTCGAGGTCGCTGATCTGGTGTCCTTATCTGAAACGGTCGGAATGAGATTCTCCATGATGGAACTTAGCCAGTTGTGTCCGTTGATAATGGCCGTTGTTGCTACGACATAATCCATGGGACCTAGGAAAAACAAAGGAATTCACGCATTAGTAAGTGTTGAGTGTTATAGCCGAAAGGTCTACTACACCCGACTTACGCTTTGGTGTTATTCTAGTGTTCTACATTTACATCTAAAAGGATTCTCATCAAAGACTGTTCAGCATCTAGATGAGGCATAAGCGCATTGGATGCTAGACACACAGGGGCAAACCTGTTCTCTTAGCGATAAGTGTACTGGGTTCTATTCCGTACATTGATAATTTTTAATAGTGTTGGGCACTTCTGTTCTTGAGCACGACACTTTAACCGTAATTGCTTTGTCCTTCGGATGGGACGTACAGCCATAGGTTCTCTGTGTTGTGTAATGCTCATTTAAATTAAAAAAAAAAAAAAAAAAAAAAAACAGTACACTTATCATAAAGAGATGAGGCTCACCCCAGTGTTTCTGGCATGGTCTGGCAGCAATGCGCCACCTCACCTTGTATTTTCAAGGTATTTCAAAAAATCATTCCTAACAATCTCCACCAGATTTTATAATTTGATGCCAGGAGTGTCATTTATGACAAACATGGCGCATTATGAATGAACACTATTATTATACTACATAATAGCAATAATTTTAATACTACTACTAATAAAAACAGTGTGAATCAAAGATTCCTCAAAGGGCATAACAATAGAACGAAAGCAATAATAACAACTTAATAATAGCAATTTAAAACCCAACAAGGATAAAAATTACTCCAGACCAGCTGTCGTCTCAATTGAAAATAATTTAAATACTGTAAAATACAATAAAGAACTGTAGAATTACTGTCAACCTGTTAGAACACTGTTAAAAAGGAAGAAAACAAAATCAATTTTAAGTTACACCCACAAACACAGAATTATTCACAACAACAAGAAATTTACATGAGTAAAACCAAGTTACAAGTAAACAGCATCTCAAAATAATTAAAATGTACCATTGATCAGAACCCTAAAAGTAAAGGGGGAAAGGTTCAGTATTATCTTTTAAAATTGGAGCAAGACATATGAATACACATTCAAATTCTTAAAGAAAACAACCCGAATAGTTTGACATTTTCAAGGCGTGATATCTGAGTCAACCTTTAAAAACACTAAGGACATTTTTTATTGAACCTGTAACTGCTGAATAACCAGGGATTACACCCGAGTTTATGATACAACCTGGGAAGTGGCAGCAGAAGGATCACCTTAAGGGGATGCGACTTAAATTTGTAAAAACGTCAGTGAATATATATATATTTAGGCATTTTAGTAAAGGGATAAATGGTTTGTTTTTAAAAATCCTACCATCTTCTTGGTTTGAGAGGAATCTAAGAGCAGCAATTTCGGCATAGGTGACTCCACCCAGAAAGAAGACTAATGTCACTTTCTGGTTATCACTCTGACTGTCTCCAATCATCCCTACAAACAAAACAACAAAACAAACACTTTGGGGTTGAACAAAGAGAACAAGAAAGAAAGTATATCAAATTTACCCAGTCAGTTTCCCTTGTGGTTTATGTCGTGATAACAAAACAAATGCGCACATTTTGATTATAGTCACAACAACAACACACAGAGAAACCTACCATTTACCGTCATTAAAATGTCATCTTGATGATTATAAAAGTTTGCAAAACTTGCTCCAGTTTACCTTTCTGTCAACTAAAAACTGTGCCATAAATGGCAAATTAGTTTTGACGAGACCAGGGCTGGATGGTCCAGCTGGACTAGCTAGTTCAACCATGCAGCGTTCCAGTGACACCTAGACCAGTTATGGTTAAGTCTACTCGACTCCACTCACCACCCAAACTTGTTCTATGTGAAATTAAGCAGAGTCTGAAATAATGGCTTCGCAGTGGCTATGACTGTAACACTGCCTGTAGCCGTAGCCAAAGTCGCTTACTTCCAACACAGCCGTACTTACTCTTCTTCTGAAGGCCATAAGGAATCTGCTGGTTCTCCTCCACCGTGGGACCAGGGATGAGCCTGAGTACCTCATCGATGCTCCGCCAGCCTGGCTTGGCAAGGAACTGAGCCAGTCTCACACTCAGGGGAGCGTAGCCGCTGTATACATAGGATATGTCGTGTGGATTCTAAGGATATAAAATGGGATAGAGGTTATCAGAATAATAACACTTTCAAATTCCTTCATTTCTGCACAATCATTTGTATTGTTTTATATCTTTTTATTCCAAAACTGGAACAAACCCCAGAACCCTTGGAAGGGTCACAACAGTATATAAATAACAAATAGTGTAAAAAGTCGCATCGGAAGGAGAGGAATGCTAACATAGAACAAATGACAATATTTCAACGTAATCATGCATTTTAGTTTTCTTTTGAAAAACAGTAAATAAAAATATATGTTAGGCAATGTAACTTATAACAGAGCTTCATCGAAATGGTCCATCAAAAACTTATATTCATCTTCCCTATCAGGGAAATAAAATTCATTGTGTTGATAAATAAAAATAATAATATCTGACATAAAATTCCTAAGGGGTCATACGGTGAATGCTGCGAGACGACTAAAAACCTTGCCGACCTTTTTCAGTGATGCACTGCAAAAATGGCCTGTCCTGGGCAAACTGTAGAGGGCCCACTGTATTGCAAATGGCACCCACCTGTTCATTTACATCCTCAACCACCAGCTTCAGCGTTTTCCTGATGGTGTTGTACGTCTTCTGACCTTGTACTTTCAGCAGCCCAACTTTCTCCAAGTTATTCAGCGACACCATGTGCTCAAACCCATACGTCTATTACAAAAAAAACTTAACATTGTTCACCTTGCAATAGACAATTGAGCACACTTTTAAAGTAAAATTTGGAATATACGTTTAATAATATTAATATTAATTCTAACAATAATAATCCCAACATTTATAAAGGGGCCTAATCATGCAAGCATGCTGTAGGGTGCTGAACACATTTTTACGAAGAAATGGCACTGGTTAAAAGCCAAACGGATACAATTGTATGGACAAATTGAAATAAATTAAGATGACTGAATTATAATAGTAACAATGTAGTTATATATAGCACACGTATCCACCAAAGACACTTGAACAAAGAGAAACAGTTTTTAAGAGGTTTTGAAGTTTTAATGAATTATGAGACCAATTCATGTAGCACCTTACAAGGGTTAACAAGTAGGAAGTAAGCAATTCAAATTTATATTAAACCTGTTGTGACAAGAGGATAAAACAAATTACTGTGGATAAAAAAATACAATTAAATTGATCCAAGGACACTAAGGTCTGCGCTGAAATCGTGCACAATAGTCTCTCTTGTGAGCTGTGGTGATTCTGCAAAAAACCAGAGGTGTAATAACTCTACGCTTCAGTGTGCTTTGATCGTCATCAAGAGGAAAGGTTGAAACTCTGCTTAATGAAGCGTTAAGGCGGGAAACTCAAACAGGATCCAGTGGGAGTGTGTGCTCACTGAACTGTGTCAATAGACTCCGTGCACAGGCCGCTATCGCTGAGGTCAAACAAAGTGAGCTGTTTATATGTGCCGTGCACAACTCTCAGCCAATGACAGCTCTTTCTTTCAGTTCAGTGAGGGCAGTATGTAAACATCATACGCAAGGGGCACTGATAGGATGCGGTTGGGAGTACCACAGCAGGGGCTAGGGTCCAATCCTACCAAAATTTAGTATCAGTAAAATCATACTATTCATACTAACATTTTCCCTCCTTATCTATAAAGAAAACACTTCAAGAAACAAGACACCCTACCTGTAAAATTTCTCTCCTGTAGAAGTCAAATATTTTGGGCTTGAGACCGTTGTTTGTGACTGACTGTATGCACAGTAACCTCAGAATCTAAAGGAAAAAAATAAAAAATAAAAAAGTAACACTAACAGACAAGAGTTCATAAAGTCTGCAACAGAGACTTCAAGAGTATGTTTGTGAAACACTCAGTACAAAGAATCAAAGAATAAGCAACACAGACAACAAGACAACATGAATTGTGTTTAATTGATGCAATAATCACATCAGGGATACAGAATATGATTTTGCGGGGGAAGTGTTGGGTCAAATCCCAGCAGAGTAACCTATGGTTTTTTTTAAAGCAGTGCAGTGCAGTGTTGAAGGGCACAAGTGTCAAGACCAGGACTTGAACCCACACTCTGCAGATCAGAAACACAGTGCATACCAAACATATGTAGGTACAAGGGTAAAACTAAAATCATATGGTTGCAAAAAGATTTGGTAGTAACAAATAAAACTCAATCCACTCACAAGAGGGTCCATGTACATGATGTAAAAGATTGCATTTTGCGCTGTTGGGTTTGTTAGTAAATAATGTGCATCTGGAATAGTTCTAGTGATATACAAAAGCATTGATATTTGAGTGGAAAAGGCCTCAGGTCAGGCATGCAAAATGACATCATGCAGAGAATGCATCTACTCAGAACACAGTTAACCCTCCTACTGTCTGACCCTTCAATCTCATCCACTGTGTTTTTGAATGATGGATAAGCCATGCCAGCCTGCAAGTACAACATGTAGTGAATGCATTCACACTGTACACACATGTACACAACTAGTTCTGCGCACAATTTAGCGTAATTTTGCCCGCAAGAGGGCGCTTTCAACAGGGAATTTTCTTGCATCACAATTACAGTTTCATCTTACTTTAACTTATTTTGCATCACATAAATTCGGTTCACAAGCGCCATCGTGCAGTAAAAAATACGTCAAATTGGTTGGTGGCTCGCTGGAATTTTTTTTTACAAAGAGTAGGAGAATAAATTTTTCTTGTCTTGTGAATTTCTTTGAAGAAATCATTTAGATTTTGTATTCTGAAGAGCGTCTTATTACGAGAATGATTCATACCTTAATTAATGGTTCTTTTTTGGCTATACATTCCTCGATGTAATTATTGACTTTGTCAGTATCCACGCCGTTCATGAACTCTGTTTGGAGAAATAAGAAAATCAGAATGTTCACTAACAGAACGGTCATACTCAGGAAAGTAGCTAAGCATAACAAAATTATGATTGCCAGAATAAAGTTACCAGCCAAACTACTATGTCAGATGTACCATCTGTGACTGGTATCTTGCTCATTTTTGTTAAGCAGTATTTACTGTTTTAGCAGCTCTATGAAATCGGGCCCTGGTAGCAGCATTATTAGAAGTGTTTTAGTCAGCTGCGAGGCACCGGGGAAATAAAACCTGCAGAGATAATTTACCCTGGAATGATTTTAAATCATTTACTTTGATGTGAAGAAAAAAAATCCTCTGGAGATCAGTTATACCGGAATGATTTTTGTTTCCGTTACATTTATGACAATTTTATTGAAATAAATGTATACATATAAAATAAAAATCAGGCGCTTCCTGCCCGAAATAAAAACTGGGTTTATTTGCTCATCAAATAGATCAGTAAAGTCAATCTCAGAAGTGTCGAACTTTGGCTTGAGCCTCACATATATTGCTGTCAAGCACTATATCTAAAGTCAACTTTGCTGTTTAAAAAAGTAAAAACAATCTGGCTAAAAATGACTTTTATGACTGATAATTCTTTATCCAAGGGCAGGCAGTTAATCTAAGACAAGGTGTAAAATTAAACACAAACGGGGCACAAATTTGGGAGAAAAATCCAGGGCCTGTTGCTCAAAATGTTTACTTGACCAACAATTTTTTTTTGCAAGGCTAGAATCAAAATGAGACAAAACTTCCTGATTCCCGACAACAAGCATTTAAATGTTTTTTATTTGAACGATAATTGCACTGAGACATGTAAGAGAAGAATTATTAATTTGTGTCTTTGTGTATTAAGTATACTTCATTACTCAATAGAATTAAAAGGTATCTTTCAAACTCAAAGTCAACATTTGAACACAATTTGTTTCTGGTCAAAATATTACACAGTGAGGTAAATGTATTGTTATTCAATTGAAAAACACAAGACCGCCGGACTTGTCCGATCAAAATCTTACTGGCCCGACCCTAAAAGCCACTGGCCTCGGGCCGGCAGTCCAGTGTAAAAATCAAGCCCTGACAAAGGAGGTGGCTGTAATTCTTTATACACACCTTGTTGCGTTTGAAGCGAGTCCATGAAAGATTCCAAATCTGTTCTTTCTTTCACCAGCTCAGCTATGGAGGTATCTGTAAATGAAAAAAAAGAAAAAAAGAAAAAAGACATACTCTTCAGCTTTATGTGGTGTACCTTGAGTTTTGTGAGGACTATCCTTTATACATGAATACCTCAAAGACAACTTCAATTTTCCAGAGCTTTATTCCTCTATTCTTTGCATTAATGCACATTTGGGAAAGAGGAAAGGAAAAAGGTATTTCGACCGTGACCACTCAAAATCGAGTCTGAATACATTTTTCAGTTCAGTATCAAGTATCATTTCATCATAGTGCTAGATATCTTACGTGTTGCTAACGATGCCTTGGCGGCTTGAATGTGTGGAAGCTTAGAGACAAACTGCTTGATGTCACGTACTGTCTTGGCATCTTTCCGCTCCTATAAATACGTAAAAAAAAACCAATATTTCAGTTAATTTCTCCTAACATATAATGACTTGATTAAAAACATGTAATTTTTCAATGAATTTGGACTGCAGGACAAAGAGACCCTCATGTTGTGGAATCAATGTGACTGATGAATAAATGCACAAATGAATAAATGAGTAAATGAACAAATGAATAGATGAATACATAAATAAATGAATAAATGAATAAATGAAGTATATTATTAAATCTCAATACTTGCATCTATTATACCTCACCTCGTACTGGGCAGAGAGTATCTTAGCTTTGCGGCTAAGCTCAGGACCTACAGCATTAAAGTTCTTATCTCGGATGACGGCAAAGAGTTCATCCGATGAGTTGAGTTGAATCTTCTTGGGTTCCGTCGGCAGCTCCTGCTGTGGATCGTTCTCATTCTTCCGCACAAATTTCTCTGGAGGGAGCTTTACAGTAGCTTGAGTGGAAATAGACAAAATATACAAAAATGTATCTTGATTTTGCAAAACTTTGTATCTCGCAAGAAAATGCTGCGTGCAAAAACGTCATATCTTGGTGCGCACCTGTTTTGTGTGTACATTCGGGCTATTTTTGAGCGAGATTGGACAATTTCAAACAAGTGCTATTTTAGGAGATACAACGTTTTAGGACTGACACAATGAAACATAAAAAAAGTTGATAACACAACAATTCTTTAAACTATTTAGTATCACTAAGGAAAAATAATGTATAATGAGGTCATCATTGTTACTCAGAAATTGCATATTCATTGACAAAAAAGTAAATGATTAAAATACTTACTGTTGTGAATTCCGTACATTTCATCAATTAAGCCCTCATAGGTCAGCTGGGTCGCTAGTGGGGTCAAGGGGTCAACTGTCCGGTCAATCAGTAGGAGGGTGTCAATCTGGGGCTGTACCTGACGTTCATTGCCAGCCATCTCACGACGGAGACGCAGGATCATATCTGCCAAATGCTGTCGGAAAAACATTTAATAATAACAATAATAACAATAGTGGCTTCTTTATATATAGCACTCAAATCCGTCACTCAGTGGCGTTCCAACATTATTCCCCTTTGGTCACTGGGCCATTTATTTAATTTCTTAAACCATCTCAGCTCCCTTGGGAGTAAACAGCCTACGCTGCCAAATATGTAGCGCACCAAGCTAAATCAATCACTAGAACCATCTCTGCCCTCACAGGTACCCATTTACTCCTGGAGATAAGACGCAATTATAGTCAAGTGTCTTGCTCTACGACACAAGCGTCATGACCGGGACTCGAACCCACACCCTGTTGACTTAAGCACCAGTTCTTGAGTCTGATGCACTAAACTGATCGACCACGACACGCCACATATTAGAGGATGGAGCTTTTAGATTGTTGTGCTTCTAAAAGTACACTTTTACAATCTGCTGAGCTGCTTTTATGCAGCACCCATTTTCACCTTTTCTTGCTTTTCCACCAAACAACATCACCAGGACAGCTCTCCACTGGACACCAGAAGGCAAAAGGAAGAGAGGGAGACCCAAAACAACCTGGCGTCAAACTGTGGAAGGTGAAATGAGGACCTTCAACCAAACCTGGGGTACCATCCAGAGACTAGCCCAAAACAGACAGGAGTGGAGGAATTTCGTTGCTTCCCTACATGCCAACAGCATAACGGGCAGTAAGTAAGTAAGTAATTTGTTTTTGCAGAATTGTAAGACATCCACTGAGGAACTTTATTATTGGAGCAAGCGCCATGAGCACTTGTCTCGTACAATTTTCTATTTTTATATCAATGAATGTCTGTAATTGCTGGGCACCTTTGACAAACAGCATTTCACTGAAAGGTTTCCCCAGGATAAACAAGATATAAATAAATAAACTAAATAAATTACATACTGGTAATTGATCAAAATCAGTGCTTGTAGTAAAATGTAAATCTAGTTTTGAAAACGTCGACGGATTCTTTGTAGACCTAACTCACCTTAGAGCATTCTCCCTTGCCATAGATCTTGGGTATAACTCCATACAGTGCCTGGATCTTCATCAGAGCCTTGGCAGCATAGAACATGGTCGTCATATCATTCTGCAAGTAGCATTCCTGTCAAATCAGGAATAAAACGCGTTAAGTTATCTGGAGGTTTGAAATTATGAGATTCAAATTCAGTTTCAATTCAATTCCAAGTTGAGTGAAAATCAGTTTTATGATGGATTTTTGGTCTGTGTTGCTCTACCATGGGGAGGGGGGGGGGGCTTCAAAGAATAAGCTCTCTGAGATTCTGCCATCTAACGATGGAAACAAGATTTGCAAACTGCTTTAATACAGTAGAGACTTGTTGCATGCTGTGATTGGGTCCTTAGTGTACAAAACACATGGACCCCAATCATAGAGTGTGAAACAAAAGTTCTGTTATACAATAATAGATTCCTCTTCTTTGGAGATGATCTGTTGTCATCTTCAAACATTATTACAACGAAATTGGGACAGTTAAAAAAGCAAACGAACAGGTTGTTGACAAAAATATTGCTTCACTGTTCCCTGAGGCAAACATCACACAGGGAAGGTATATCAATTTACCAAGTACCAGCGTAATTACAACCTCAAACCCGGGGCTACTTCTAATATTGTACAAGGCGCTGGAAATGAACAACGCTGGGCATGATCAAGGCAATGTACCCTGTGGGGTACATCACTTATGTTCCCCTGAGCTGAGCACATCACATGATTGTTTCTCAACCAATAAGAATTCACAATCTATTACCGTGGTATAACAAACTTAAATGACCTTTGAAAAAATACAAAAAGTGGCAATGGCCTCATATTTGACACTAGAGGGCCGAAATGTGTGGCCAGTTACCACTTTTTACATCTCACTACAGAGAAGCAAGATCTGCCACTTAGTTCTGTTCCAAAAATTAAGCAGTGTAAAGGAAGGAATGAGCAAAAGGTATATTTGTGATACTGACCTTGAAAGACTGGTCCATTTCCATGGAGAGTACATCACTGTCAAATGGCAACAGGTCAAGGGTGAACTCCCCTACAGTAGTCAGGGTGCCATACACACCAAGCTCCTGAAATTGCAAAACAAATGTGACAATACTTTAACAGAATTCACCATCGCTTGCCACACTTGAGCCCAGTTCATACTTCCTGTGAAAGCTTCGTGCGAAGCGAATTTGACGTCACAGCTCTGTTTTCGCTGCGAATGTTTTGCAAGAATTGAGCCCAGCTCAACTCTTGTGAATTGTTTGTTGCAAATGTGTGATGTCAAATTAGCTTTGCGTTTGCATTCGCAATAAAGTATGAGCTAGGCTTTTTTAGGGTGCGATGTCCCCATAGGATGGCATGTGAGATCATATAGCATGTTGCAGGCTGACAAAGTTAGCTATCATTCCAAACCACATTGGATGATGTTGAATAGTCAAACAGAAGATAACCCTAGCAGTGGTCCTGTGTTTGATATGTGTAGTACCATGCACTTTAAGCTGCAAATACTACCCTTTTTGATAGAAATTGCAAATTCAAATTCTAAAAGACATTACTGCAGTCAGGGCATACACAAGCTCGAAGATGACTTCTCACAATTTGAAGTTTTAAAAAGGTAATTTTAAAGTCACATGGTGTGTTGTAACCAATAACAATGTGTTATTAAGGTCACATGGTGTGTTGTAACCAATAACAATGCTAATACGCAGCCTAAAAATTGGGTCAATTTCCTCGGCTTGGGTCACTGCCAAAGTTAAGCAAGAAGGCATAAAACTCTGTGCACCATCTCAGAGGAACAAGATGTCCGCATACCGTGAGTTTCTTCTCGCACAAAAGGCTTTTTCTGGGCACAAAGAAGATGTGGAACTCAATGTGAAACCGCCCGGAAGCCTCCTCCGTCCTTCTGATTGCATCGGCCACGATGCCCATCAACTCCAACTTGGGGCGGACGATGAAGATGATGTTCTGTATGACCACGCTGCCGGGTCCTCCTCCCGTGACGGGAAGGCGGTCGGGGCGTAGTGGAAACATCTTATCAACCTCATGCTCCTGGAGTAGAGAAATCATGAGTGAAAATTAAGAGGTTTGGAAACTTGGGAATAAATCATCTTCAAATGAAATGAGCTAGGCACAGTCTCAAAAGCAAATGAACAATATGAGCACTTTCCTGTCATAACATTAATAATAATAACTAGTTTTTATATAGCTCTTCATCTGCAAGCATCTTGTGGCGTGTCGTGGCCGAGTGGATAAGATCACTGGACTCAAGCTCTGGTGTTTCTGATCAGCAGAGTGTGGGTTCGAGCCCCGGTCGTGACACCTGTGTCCTTAAGCAAGACACTTAACCATGATTGCTTCGTCCTTCGGATGGGACGTAAAGCCGTTGGTCCCGTGTGTTGTGTAATGCACGAAAAAGAACCCAGTGCACTTATCGAAAAGAGAAGGGGTCCGCCCCGGTGTTCCTGGTTTGATCGGCTGCATATTGCGCCACAGCACCTTGTAAACCATTACAAGGTGCTATGTAAAGGAGTAGGTCTCATACTTCAAAAACGTAGCCCCAAATACCTTGCAGGAAATACTGAATGTTAAGCGCTTAGAGGCTGGCCTGCAGTAGGCGCTATACAAATACAATATATTATTATTATTATTATTAAAGCTCTTATCATTATTTATTTCCAGACAGGTTTTTGAAGTTTTTTAATTATGAGACCACCTTGAAACACCTTGTAAGAGTTTACAAGGTGATGCAACACATTCAGCTGCCACTGCCAGAAATACCGGGGCAAACCCCTTCCCTTAGCGATAAGTGTAGCTGGGGTCGTTTTCACAAAGCACTAAGATTCATCTTAAGATGAGTATAGTGTTACCATAGTGATTTTCATTGTGACATCACACTTTGCTTAGCAATTAAGATGGATTTGCATTTAAGATCAATCTTAACTCTTTGTGAAATCGAGCCCTGGGTTCTTTTATGAGCATTAAACAACACATGGGACCAATAGCTTTATGTCCCATATGAAGGATGAATCAATAATGGTTAAGTGTCTTACTTAAGAATACCAGTGTCAAGAGACAGGATTCGAACCCACATTCTGCTGATCAGAAACAGATCAGAATTGAGATGGTTTCAGAAACGCTTAAGGCCCAACACACAAGGGTAATAACAGTGTAAGGGCCCAATGACAGGCCTGCTTGGCTTCATAAATACATCCTTATTGTCACGTTACCTTCAGCAATGAGTACTCAGCTATGAGACCAAATGGACCTGTCAGGTGGTCGTCCCATACAACAGCCTACACACACACAAAGAGAAAATATGTTAACGAGGGGCTTCCAGGCCTTGAACTTTGCTCTTGAAGGGGCACGACAATTTTCCTCTGATAAGGGGCATTCTATGAGGAAAATGTAAATTTGTATTGGAACTTTGTAAAGGGCACCACATCAAAAGGACAGGGCACCCGGCAATTGCTGTGGGTGCTGTAGGTTATTTCGAGGCCTGGGCTTCACGGTCAAATTAAGTTTTACAATTAAAAGAGGTCTTTGATGAATTTTGGAGTGCTCAGTTTTTTGTCACTCCCTGTTAGGAGGTTGTGAATCTTGTAGATTGTACAGAGAGGTACCATATAAAGCAATCACTTGGACCCTACATAAGGATTCTGGTACTTTTAAATGTTTTTAACGCCTTCGCTTCAAATTGTTTGTTTTGTTTTGTTTAATAATTATATTTTGAATAACAGTTTTTATAATAATTATGTTGTTTTTTAAAACAATTCATGTTTTCCTATTTACTACTTTTTGTACCTTTTAAATACTTTTTGTAAGAACGCATCCAATTTGGCCTGCGGTCTACGATTTGTGTTTGTTTTAAATAAAACATCAAATATCAAATATATAATACGCATGTATACATTGACTACTAGTATTCGTCAGTTGTTTAGATGATCTTTCCGGCAAGGGAACTCGGCAAACTCCCACAAGGTGATATAAATACCAAGCTGGCAACAGCCAATCTCTCTCATACAAATATTGGTTTAGCGTTTAACGTCAATAAATTGTGGTTCAGTAACTAGACGACAATATTTATTCTAGTCATTGTGTAATCAGTAATTAGCTTGGTAGGATTCGAACCCACAACCTTGTGGTTGCAGTCCTGCAGTCTAAACACTGCCACTGGGCCACGACAATGACACAACCTACAAAAAGTTCGATCAGAACGAGCATACACACACATGCACACAGACAGTACAGTGACTGTAACAAGATCAAAAGGTTGTGATTATGGCAAGGGAAACTTTGATTGAATTATCAAAGAAGCCTTCTCAAAACCTAACCACAACATTCGTCTCAAGAATGGGTGCCCCGCCCCTCCCTCTTCGTACACTACCGCACAACACAGTCACTGGTCACGGTCAGGAAGGATGTGTTTACAATTTGGCCTTGTTAAGAAGTGGAAAAACTGATCACAGAAACCCTTTCCTTATTACCTTGCTTCCGACACACTTTTCTAAGCAATCAACCAACTCTCGTCTCGCTACCTCCCTCCAGACTGCCAAGTTTATGCGACCCCCACTCAAGTGTGCGGCCATCTTTGCCCAACACTTTACCAAAAATAAAGATATAGTCGGTACACCCAAGTATCCCTGTAATTATTATGCGAGGCTGCATAGGAGACACGACTTCAGAATATTGCGAATTAAAAACCCTTGAGGGCGCTCTTTAATGCTTCTCTGGGAGTTTGTAAGAAGGCAAGATCACGGTACCTTTGGCAAGAAATCACTGTAAATATTATGTTTAAACTTAAATTTATTCTTGATATTGTTTCGTTATAGTTAATTAGTGTTCTTTTTATTTTATTTCCCAAATAATGATTTCTACCAGTTGGTTGCAATAATAAGGCCGAATATAGAAATAAATGTGGGGGTTTTAGCAGACGACATTGATTCAAATTGATTAATTAATCCTCCAGAGAAATTATGTTTAGTCTTAACTATTCTCAAGGTCAAGGAAATAGCTTCTTTCTCTTTTCAAAACCTAACAAATCACAAGCAGTGACCAGTGCTTATTTTGATTTGATCCGATCGCCTCAATTGTACATTGCACAAAACAAATACACTTTTTTCTCCCAAAGTTGTTCTCTATCTTGATCTACTTAAATAAATGTGACCCTTGATCTTGGGTATTGGTTGGTTGTGTGGTGTTACCGCAGTGATAGTAATAGTATACTGTAGATATAAGATTTAGAAAGTCCACATCTAAAGATTGGCCTTACCAGTTGATTGCTAGTTGATTGGTTTGGTGACTAAATATTATAATAATGGTACTTTTTCTTATGGATTCGAAAAAGCTGTTAAATTGTAATAAAATCAGATTTATTATGATTGACCGTTGTTTATATTTCATTGCCATTCCTAGATCATGGGCACTACAGTTCAGCTAAGTGGTTGTGGAGGGCACTTCTGCTCTCCAATCACAATGACCAAACCCTACCGGGAAGTGCTCTTCGATGAGCAAAGAGCCATCTGGAGTAAGTATTGCAGACCATTTCCCAAAGTTTGTGTTGGTGTACAAATACCAACTTAATTGCCCTGTCTCAAGCGAGCACTCTCAGAGAGAGAGAGAGATTCAGAAGGACAGATATCTGCGGCACGTTCCATACAGTTAGTTGATCAACAATATGAGTGGATCTGCCTACTACAAAAATGTGAACTATTGTGACCTCAATGCATCTTTCCTGCCATCTAAACTTCAACTTGTTTACTTAAGGCCATGGCTGAATACACTTTGGTGATACTACAAGGAGGGGGTGAACTAGGGGTGAGTACACAGTGTCTCATGGCTGAGTGGTCTGGCTGCACAGCAGCACTTACTCACCTGCCAAAACTACTTACAACACAGTAGCTGCCGCACAGTAGCTGCCGCACAGTAGCTGCCGCACAGTAGCTGCCGCACAGTAGCTGCCGCACAGTAGCTGCCGCACAGTAGCTGCCGCACAGTAGCTGCCGCACAGTAGCTGCCGCACAGTAGCTGCCGCACAGTAGCTGCCGCACAGTAGCTGCCGCACAGTAGCTGCCGCACAGAAGCTGCCGCACAGAAGCTGCCGCACAGTAGCTGCCGCACAGTAGCTGCCGCACAGTAGCTGCCGCACAGTAGCTGCCGCACAGTAGCTGCCGCACAGTAGCTGCCGCACAGTAGCTGCCGCACAGTAGCTGCCGCACAGTAGCTGCCGCACAGTAGCTGCCGCACAGTAGCTGCCGCACAGTAGCTGCCGCACAGTAGCTGCCGCACAGTAGCTGCCGCACAGTAGCTGCCGCACAGTAGCTGCCGCACAGTAGCTGCCGCACAGTAGCTGCCGCACAGTAGCTGCCGCACAGTAGCTGCCGCACAGTAGCTGCCGCACAGAAGCTGCCGCACAGAAGCTGCCGCACAGTAGCTGCCGCACAGTAGCTGCCGCACAGTAGCTGCCGCACAGTAGCTGCCGCACAGTAGCTGCCGCACAGTAGCTGCCGCACAGTAGCTGCCGCACAGTAGCTGCCGCACAGTAGCTGCCGCACAGTAGCTGCCGCACAGTAGCTGCCGCACAGTAGCTGCCGCACAGTAGCTGCCGCACAGTAGCTGCCGCACAGTAGCTGCCGCACAGTAGCTGCCGCACAGTAGCTGCCGCACAGTAGCTGCCGCACAGTAGCTGCCGCACAGTAGCTGCCGCACAGTAGCTGCCGCACAGTAGCTGCCGCACAGTAGCTGCCGCACAGTAGCTGCCGCACAGTAGCTGCCGCACAGTAGCTGCCGCACAGTAGCTGCCGCACAGTAGCTGCCGCACAGTAGCTGCCGCACAGTAGCTGCCGCACAGTAGCTGCCGCACAGTAGCTGCCGCACAGTAGCTGCCGCACAGTAGCTGCCGCACAGTAGCTGCCGCACAGTAGCTGCCGCACAGTAGCTGCCGCACAGTAGCTGCTGCAGATTATGGCCTTACACTTTTATACAATACAACAAATACATTTATAGAGTGTTCTTACACCTGGTTCAGACAGGCGCTCTAGAGTCGCGCCGGACCAAATAGATTTGGAGGGACTCTAGGTCGACCCAAATAAATGTTGGTTTCAGACAGGCGAACTTATAATAACATTTACATCAGGTTCGGCTCAAGACAAGATCAACATCTGAAACCAAAGATGCTCCAGAGTCATTCTGAACGACTGCAACAGTTGCTCTTTCGACTTCCAGCGCGTCCAGTCGCTCCTAACTGTTTCAGACGTCAAATTTTTCATGTACTTAATTCAATAATTTGGTTTGGCGTGACTCTAGAGCACCTGTCTGAACCGAGTGTTACTCATCAAAGATGGTTACACAGTGCTGAACAGAGTCTAGAAAATTAACCAAAGAATACAGTTAAACATGCAGGTCAGAGTTCAAATAGATGAGTTTTCAGAGCCGTCTTAAAAGCATCCAAGGAAAGGGAGCAGCTTTGTGGACAGAGAGTAGTTTAACAAAAAACGTTTAATTCACCTTCAAGCTTGGATAGGCCTATAGGGTTCTAGCTGACATAACAACCCCGTGCTTCGGTTCGGTGCCTTTCATCTAGAGCTCAATTTTCTTTTATGTAATTTTTTCTCCAATATACCGTATCCATTCCGGCTTGGCACTGTTTGTCACTGTAAGTACAGGATGATCAAGTTGGTGATGTTATGACAATACCATTCCATAAGGGACTACTATTCACTTGTTCCAGGTGAGGAGGTCTGGGCTAGCCAGAGGTTGCCAGACGTTGTGTTTATTATGTTATCAGAGTTTCACAAAAGTATAAAATAAAAATATATTCATAAATAAAACAACAACAACAACTGAAACCCCCAAAACCCCAAACAGACAAACAAAACAGACAAATTAAACAATATGTTTTGTATTTCCGTGTGCCTTTCTCATGAAAACATACTGATTAAAACAAAGAGCTCTTACACAAAGAACTTCTATCCAGTACCAACAACTCTAAAGCAGGTACCTACATGGTCCCACTGAAACCCCTGTGGGGCCATTCAGAATAGTCAATTGTAAAAAAATGTCGATTTTTTGTTTCCCGAAAATTTTTCCACCCACCAACCCACCCCAAATTTCGATTTTTAAATAGTGAATGGCTTCATAATATAATCTATACACTGAGGAACAAAGTAATGCCTCAAATGAATCAAATATTTTAGACCAAAGGTCTCCAACTTCGGTAGTTTTCAATGTTTTTTCTGGCTTAAACAAACAACTTTGTAGTTTATCAGGAATTAAATTGACAATCTTGGCCAGCTGGGTACTTTTTCTTCTTCTGTTTAATTTGTTAACTTATATACTTAAAAAAACACACCAAAACATGAATTTTGATTTTCAGTTATATCTTGTGACCCAAACACCCAAAATTTCAATTTTGTTTAACATTAACTTTTCTGAATGGCCCCTAAGTTTTAAATGTGTTTTTGTACATGTCTCTACCCACTCCTTTCTGTCGCTGTTGATCACGTCTTGTCACTAAAATCACGGATGAGCAAATCTGTTGACAAAAATGACAAATGGTTTTGCAAGTACCAGCACGTTCCCAGATCTACCCCAGCTACTGGGAAAAGTTTTGTTGTTGCTACTGTGAGGGTTCCTGCGCTTGAAAGAGGCTTTGTGAAACATGTGGGTTCTGCTGGTTCAAGGTGGAACCATTAATTATTTCTTCTATTTACTCGGGGGTGCATTTTCGCGGCTGTAACCAATAAGCACCCCCAAGCCCCTTGTGCCCCCCCCCCTTAGTTACGCCACTGCCGGTTGTGAACATTATCCCGCCAGGAATCCCGGTAACTGAAACCAGGATCCCGCTGGAATTTCTCTTTCCCGGCGGCATACCGACGGAGATATGGATCCCGGTTCCATTTTCTACGGGAGATTTCGTGTATATGGTTGATCACTCAAAACATGAACACTATTTTGTCAGGTACTTGAAAAAAAAATTACAACCGTTGGGAATAACTGCTTACTTGACGGATGCAAAATGGTGCCCTTCATTGTGTTTCTTGTAAAATGTTTCAAGTAACGTGCTTGGGAAAAACACTAGACTGCAAGACTTGTGGGGCTTACCAGCCAAAGTGCTAACAATGACTGCACTCTCAAGCAAGCCATTTACTATATAAGGAACACTCTCAAGCAAGCCGCTTACTATATAAGGAACTCTCCCAAGCAAGCCGTTTACTATATAAGGAACACTTTCAAGCAAGCCATTTACTATATAAGGAACTCTCCCAAGCAAGCCGCTTACTATATAAGGAACTCTCCCAAGCAAGCCGTTTACTATATAAGGAACACTTTCAAGCAAGCCATTTACTATATAAGGAACTCTCCCAAGCAAGCCGTTTACTATATAAGGAACACTTTCAAGCAAGCCGTTTACTATATAAGGAACACTCTCAAGCAAGCCGCTTACTATATAAGGAACTCTCCCAAGCAAGCCGTTTACTATATAAGGAACACTCTCAAGCAAGCCGTTCACTATATAAGGAACACTTTCAAGCAAGCCATTTACTATATAAGGAACTCTCCCAAGCAAGCCGCTTACTATATAAGGAACTCTCCCAAGCAAGCCGTTTACTATATAAGGAACACTTTCAAGCAAGCCATTTACTATATAAGGAACTCTCCCAAGCAAGCCGTTTACTATATAAGGAACACTTTCAAGCAAGCTGTTTACTATATAAGGAACACTCTCAAGCAAGCCGCTTACTATATAAGGAACTCTCCCAAGCAAGCCGTTTACTATATAAGGAACACTCTCAAGCAAGCCGTTTACTATATAAGGAACACTCTCAAGCAAGCCGTTTACTATATAAGGAACACTCTCAAGCAAGCCATTTACTATATAAGGAACACTCTCAAGCAAGCCATATACTATATAAGGAACTCTCCCAAGCAAGCCGTTTACTATATAAGGAACACTCTCAAGCAAGCCGTTTACTATATAAGGAACACTCTCAAGCAAGCCATTTACTATATAAGGAACACTCTCAAGCAAGCCATTTACTATATAAGGAACACTCTCAAGCAAGCCATTTACTATATAAGGAACACTCTCAAGCAAGCCATTTACTATATAAGGAACACTTTCAAGCAAGCCATTTACTATATAAGGAACACTCTCAAGCAAGCCGTTTACTATATTAAGGAACACTCTCAAGCAAGCCGTTCACTATATTAAGGAACACTCTCAAGCAAGCCGTTTACTATATAAGATACACTCTCAAGCAAGCCGTTTACTATATAAAGAACACTCAGGAAAATAAAAAGGACAACTGCACAAAAAAGACAAGCATTGCATGTGGGGATCCTTGTGCTTTGATACTCTCACTGTTATCAACTCAAAGAAAGAAATCCGTATGAAGCAGCTTCAGAAATTTGATCACTATTCTCAAGGGCTTATCATTATAGTAAGTACCCTTGAAGAAACTGCACACAGGATCAATTCTACCTTCAAGGGTTTTGTGCTTGGGAAAAACAGCTCTTTTTTATACAAATAAACTTTGATTCAGAATGATATGGGGTTTTAGTTTAAAACTGTCTGACAATCATGTTTAGTAATCTGCTAAGTGAAGATCATCACAGAACCAATAAAAAATGAAATTGTGATACATGGTGTTTTGGTTGGTGACCCGGTTGTGATGACTTCTTTCATGATTAGCAAATCAATGAAGAAGATCACAACTTTATGAAACACATTTCGGACACTGGGCCGAATTTCATGGCCCTGTTTGTACCGTGTCATTCTGTGCTTGCAGCCCATAGAATCGTGTCCTTTTTTACGGGGCACTGTAAGCACTGAAATTTGAGGCATTAAGCAGCGCTGTGAAACTAGGACCTTGGTTTTTTGTGTGGGACAAACAGCTCATCATAGTCTGATGAATATAGAAAGTCTGAGGCTGGAAAATTGACCTTTTAGTGTCGCTGAACAGTAGAGTAGATAGGATCCCCCCCCACTGTTGATCATGCCCTGCTTGGAACAATGAACTACCCTGGACGTGCACTAGCGCAATTGTTCCATGCTCTAGTTAGTGACCCTGGGGGAAGAATGGAGGGATTTGGTCAAATGGTCGCGGGACTTCGCTTCAATTGAAACTCGGGTTTAACTTTTTTTTTCAAGAAATGAGTGGGAAAACTGCTACTGTCATTCAGTCAAATGCATACAAATTCAACTGCTGGCAGTTGTGTAAAAAAAAAAATCATTGTCAGGGTTTTGGTGAGCAAATAACAAATACCCAGAGGAATCTCTTGAGGGTCTTTCACTGTAATCCATAGGCCTGAAGAAACCTGGGAAGAGGAGACGAAGATGTCCAGTGATGAGAAGAAACCCATGTAGTTCACATGAGAGACTGAGGTCTGAGAGCTGGCACTCTAACCAGCCACCACACAGACATCAATCAAACCACTTTGTACAGTGACTGCAATCTTTCTGTAAAATTCCCAGACGTATGCTTGCGTGGAATCAATTGCATACTAAGAGTGGAAAATATACTGATTTGTGTCACCTCACACACACACCTAGTTGCGCAGATACAACAATTGTCTGTCATCAATTTCTCTCATCAATTTCTCTCATCAATTTAACAGTAGAACAAGTACCGTTGACCCAGAATAGAGATTTCTACTGACTGAAGTACTCTTATCTGTAAGAAATGGCTTGAGTATATAATCCCAAGTTGCTTCACAAGGCTAAATAAGAAAACTTACAAGTTACTATTTTTTCTTAAACCGGTCTGGAATAACAGGCAATGGCCTCTGTTGCCCTGGTATTGGCCTTGGTGCCCATACAATACGTTCCCATACACTTTAAGATTTTCTAATAGAAGTGCCTTTTGTAAAAGGAAAATGGCCTTGACCTCTCAAAGATGTACTCCAGGTCTGATAAATTAAAGATGTATATTTATTGTGATGAAACTTCCCCTTCTGTTCCGGCACCCTCATAAAAAAAAGAGAAGTCTCTTCAAGAAACCAATTGTGTAGCATCCTTTATGAAAGGCTTCTTGAAAACAAAAGGATTAGAGAGAGCTATGTACACACTCTTCCAGAAATACTGATTGTAGCTTCAATTCAAGAAAGTGGTACGCTTCTGATTGAGAACTCATTTTGCTGAGATGTAGAACAAAGAGCCATTCCAACAGTTTTTTCCCACATTCTGCATCTCTTTGGGACTCCTTGCCTGGTACATATTTCCCTCCATCCTAGACTGTTTTAAGAGGAATATCAATTCCTACCTTCCGCTCCCCTGAGTTATTTTCATCTTAAATGTTTTCTTTTTGTAGCCCTATAATACCAAGGGTGGCTTTTAGCCGCTGTTTGGGGTGAACTTGAATACCAAAAGTTTAAAAAAATGTTTAAGTGGAGGAATTTCTCATTCAAAAACAACTACCCTTTAGGAACAGTTTTTTTTTTTTAAACTAGAGGATTGAAATGAATTTCAAAAACTAATAATGTACCATCCCATCATATGTTTTTTCTCCAAACCTGACACTAAAATGGATATTAGTTTGAGTAAACACTTTTCAAAAAATCAATTAAGTGCCATCCCTTTATGATGTTCCTTGAAAACTACAGGATCTGAAAAAAATCTGCAATTCATTGAACAACCATTCCTTTGATCATCGTATATGGTACAAACTATTACAATGCTCAAATTTTCCCCATTCTAAACCAGGATCCTGGAAAATCCCTGACTTCAAAGGGGTTGGGGGGAAACGTACCCACTGGTACAACCTATGACAAAGCAAAAAGTCTCAACACAAAACTGTTTTCATAAAATAAATATGTTTAAATGTCACTATGAGGTCAAGCAAGGGTGCACAATATAATCCCACTGCACTACAATGACAGTTAGAGTTGGGCTAGCTCATAAAAAATGGTGTTATTCAGTAGCAACTTTTCAAAATATTGTTCTTTTCTTCAAAGCCTTTGCTTGGGTTCGACTTCTACAAATGTATCACTATTTATATTTATAGCTAAAGGATACATTAAGCAAGTATGAGAAATTGTTGGCTTCCTGTCTGGAATGAAAATTCTTGTTTGATTAAGTAGAGAGTTTTTTGTGTTTGAAAATGGTGAGAACAAATTAAGTGGCAATTAAGGTTACATGAAGAGTAGTAAGAGAGGCCATGCTGTTCCAACCTTGCTATTTAAAATGGCAGAATATACAACTGCATCTTTTCCAGTAAGCCTGATTAGTTGTTGAAAGTTCTTGGAGCAGTACAGCAATTTTTTTGTATTCAATCTGTTTGGTCGAAACAATTGATTCACAAGGAACCGTTGAGAGTTTTTAGGCAATAAGTATTTATTATTGCTTAGTGTTCAAATCAAGATTGAACCGTGCACAAAATAATCGAGAATGGGCATATTTGTGTAAGGTACAAAAAATAGTTGTTTTGTGACCAAAATTGTTTGTTTGTCTGTTACAGAGGGAGTACAGCTGCTGGTGTGTTGTTGTCGAGGTTGCCTGACCTGTCATGGTTGAGGGAACAACCGCTGTCACCCTCCTTTACGTCACAGTTGAGATGAATACCTTTGTCCAAACTTGACAGTGGCCCTCAACTCGCTCGAGCCCAGATCTGCTTACATCACTCCAGGGAGCCTGCACTGTGGGAAGGAAGTTTAGAAAAAGGTACATCCATCATACAGAAAGAAGCTGGCTTTTTTATTCTGTTGTCCCTAAAACCGAGCAAGAGGGAAACTTTTTGTGTGCCATTCTCGTACAGCCTGTTGAAATGTGGATCTTGTCTGCATTTCTTACTCTGCTTTTAGGTAAGTTTATCATGAAAGTGTAAACAATTTTTCAATAGAAAGTTGTTGTTTTTTGTTGCTAGAAGTTTTGATTGTCGATTTTGCTAGCAGGAATACGAACTTGCTCAAAGACAAGCACTTTTTACCAACAAGTTATCATTTATGTACAAGCATCAACAAATTGTTTACAAAGTTAGAGGTTATGATTCTTTAAAACTGAACGTGATGAACTTAACTGAACTTAAAATAATGCCATTCCAACAATTTTATTCCTCGTACTGCATCTCTTTGGAACTCCTTGCCTGGTGCATATTTCCCTCTATATAACAATCTAGACTGTTTTAAGAGGAGTATCAAGTCCTACCTTAAGCTCCCCTGAGTTATTTTCATCTTTTACATGTTTTCTTCTTGTTGCCCCTTACCAAGAGTGGCTTTTAGCCTTGTTTCAGGCTAACTTGCATACATCAACAAGTTAGTCTCTCAAAACTGAAACAGCTTATTCAGAATATACAACATGTTTTTACTCCAACTGTTTTCTGATCAAAATTGACTAGAACAGGATTTGAACCTGCAACCTTTGGATTAATGTGGTAATGCTTTACCAACCGAGTCATCTAGCGCTAATGTTGACGGTCTCCCCGTCAATATCTTTGTTCAGGGGTGTCAGTCGGGAGCCATTCAATCTGTACCTACCGTACAACCAGGGCTCGGTTTCACTGAGTGCCAAGATTGATCTTAAGGCATTTACCAATCTTAACTGCCACGTAAAATGTGATGTCACAATTCAAATGAATCTTAGTGCTTTGTGAAATTGAGTTCTGGAACACACCCAAGTTTATGATTCCACCTGGGAAGCCAGCTGTACAGGGTTAACTGTTGCGATTTTTTTTCTTCAAGTTTACCAAGTCAGTTTCCTCTTTTGATTTACTACTGGATTGTCTTTGAATTTGATCCGATCAGCTGTTAAAAGTCACGCCCAGGCGGTGACCCAGCCAGAGGATGTGGAGGCCTACTTGATCTTCTCCAGCCTACATCGGATTGTCCGCTTCAACCTCGATGTGACTGACCAGAGGGTACTGCAGTCTAACGCTGGCAGCACTGTGGCTTTGGATTTCGACTATGAAAAAGGGTTTTACTATTGGAGCAACCAGGATGACCAGAAGATCTATAGGTAAGATATTCAGTCATAAAATGTTATTCCATTCAATTCTGTATAATCATCATCAACAGCACGACACAGAGCTAAGTTTTTAAAAGGGCTGCAGAATACCAATGTAACTGGCCATCGTGGCACTCGTGTCCTTGAGCAAGATACCTTACCATAAATTGTAGTGCATCGTGGAAGAGTGGGGGGGGGGGTAAACCCTGGTGTTTCTGGTTCACATAGCAAGCACCCTTCTTTACAGGTTTCCTCAGGTTTGGGAGCTACAGTGATTAAGTTCACTTATGAGGCATCCTTGGTTTCATTACCAGAAATATATAACAATAATTATTATAATAATAATAATAATAGCAACATCTTTATAATAGGTTTGGTATAATCTTGAAAAAAAATAATAATAATAATCTGGTGTACGCATAAGATTTGCATAAGGAAAAGGAAAAAAGGCTTCTTTGGTTAAAACAAAAATAAATAAAATGAATTTTGAAGAGCTATATCAACACCAAACATCTTCCACACCGTTTTCATGATTTCAGGGCTCCTCTCGAGGGCGGTCCCTCAGAACTGGTCGTGTCCAACCAAGAAACATCAGAAGTGGACGGCATTGCAGTGGACTGGGTCAACAACAAACTCTACTGGGCAGATATAAGTAAGTTATTCATTCACAACTAGCTTCTTTTGACGCTACAGAGCCTTTTGCCAGGAGCAGGAAATACAACAGGCATGGTATTCTTCCTACTGTAATCTGATTTCCGATTTTGTTTTTTTGCCCACCGAAAAGAATCTGAATTTTGTAAAATTTAAATAACCTTTAAAGTCTAGATACAGCTCTGTGTTGCAGTCACTCTGTGGACATTCCTTTGTTCTGTACACTTAAAGGACAATTCTATTGTTCAACACTTTAAAAGACACTGTGTGGACGTGTGTAAGTCCACAGAGTGTTTCAAGCCCCGACATTATGTTGACCTCTTTTGTTCTCTTTTGTCAATACTTTGTTTAGTAGCATTAAAACACGTAGGCAAGCCCTTGTACTCAACAAAATTGTCCTACCTTTTTCAAGCGCCAAATACCATGCCTGATACAATAGAATGACGCTAGTCGGTGCTACTCTGATCAGTGTATGTTTCACAACGGCTGCAATTTCCATGAAAAAAAACAAAACCCCACAACTCTTTCGCATGTTAACCCTAGGGTTATATCACAAAAACCTACTTCTTGAAACAAGTTGGCCTTATGATAAGTTTGTTTTGGATCATTTATTTGGGGCTCATCTCTTAGGTTACTTTTGCATTCTTTGCTGGATCTTTCTGAAACTTTAATTGTTTTCTTTCATGTAAGTTATCTTCATTTAATTCAATTCAATTCAAGAAAAAACATTTGTTTACACACTCTCATGCAAGAGAAACTGATGTGACAAACTAAAAAAAAGTAAACTTACCAATTAATAAAGACAATGTAGACTGTACAATAGAAAGAGGAGTATGGAGACTGATTAGGTAGGTCAAAACTTTTAGAAAACAGCCCAGGGATAAGACAGACGGCCGAAGAGACAAACGACTAGACAGACATTGGTCTAGACAGACAAGTATGATTACATGATGAAAACTAATAGCAAGCGCTGATGATAGAGAAGTTGAAACAATGTATAGACAATGAGAAGTAGCTTAAGGAGAGCACATGTTGATTCGGAAGGACTCTTGTGTTGGAGGCTTTTACATGGGCTGACGGACAGCTGAGACTTAAATTTTCACCAATGGCGGGCGGGTACCAAACGATCTTCAGGCCTGTGTGCTGCAACGAATCCCTAGCATAATTGGTGGACTGAGATATAGATCAATAATTTTGGTGTGGATTTTCTTCCTGCTTTTTCCCCCCTCTTGATAGCATTTGGAACCATCCATCGTCTGGATCTAGACGGCTTCACCAACGAAGTCGTCCTCATCGCGACCGGCATCATCAACCCTAAAGCCATCGTTTTAGACCCCCACAATGATCTGATGTATTTCACCGACATCAACAGAGAAGATCCGTCCATCCAGCGTGCCAAAATGAGTGACGGTTCAGACCAGGAGGTCATCATATCACAGGGTATTCAGAAACCTAATGCCATCACGTTGGACTATGACACAAACGTGAGTCAGCTTGCACATTAAATGTTAATAGTAATAATAATAACACTAACAATAATAAGAGAAATCTAATGCCATCACGTTGGACTATGACACAAACGTGAGTCAGCTTGCACATTACATGTTAATAGTAATAATAACAGTAACAATAATAAGAGAAATTTACATACTATTATCTTAATTCAGACTTTTTTTAATGTCTGCTTGGTTCCCTGCTTAGTTTAGGTCAGCAATAAAAACAATTCCAGCAAAACTTTCTGCTTAAGCGCGTCGTGGCCGAGCGGATAAGTTCACTGGACTCGAGCTCTGGTGTTTCTGATCAGCAGAGTGTGGGTTCGAGCCCCGGTCGTGACACTTGTGTCCTTAAGCAAGACACTAACCATGATTGCTTCGTCCTTCGGATGGGACACAAAGCCATTTGTCATGTGTGTTGTGTAACGCACGTAAAAGAAACCCAGTGCACTTATCGTAAAGGGAAGGGGTCCGCCCCAGTGTTCCTGGTTTGATCGGCTGCATTGTGCCACAGCACCTCGTAAACCATTACATGGTGCTATAAAGGAATAGGTTTCATACTTTAAAATGTAGCTCCACATACCTTGCAGGGAAAAAATACTGAGCGCTTTGATATGCCCCTAGGGGTGTGATAAAGCGCTATATAAGAACCAAGTATTATCATTATTAAGCAGCTCCTCGATTTTGAGCACACTGAGGTGACGAGAGGCGGGGGCCCAAGTTCATGGCACTGCTAACCATGTAAAGAAGGGGGGGGGTCTGCCATGGGTGCAGAAATCCATGGTAAACAGCACCAGGAAATTGGGTTAAGTTTGAAAGTCTTTAAACACTGAACTAACTTTCTCATCTATCCAGAGGCTCTTCTTTGCCGATGCAGACACAAACAAGATTGAATCCTGTAATGTAGACGGCTCGGGCCGCATCGTGCTGTTCCGGGGAAGCTTATTCCTCCACCCGTTTGATCTGTCAGTCTACGATGACCGTATTTACTGGACAGAGTTGTACACGCACTTCATCGTCAATGCGCATAAAGATACGGGGGACGATCTCTTGTTGATATTTGGCCCGTTTTTCTTCCCCTATGTGCTTCATGTTGTCCACCCTTCAAGACAGCCCCTCACTGGTAAGGAAGGATTACTTCTTGGCAAGCCTCTTAGATGTTTTGTTGTTTTAAAAATCTACAAGTTGATGTAGTTTTCAAATTTTCTTGTATGTTTTAGATTATTTAAACAAGTATTGTATGTTTTTTAAAGCTCCTACATTACTTTGATAAAAATTCTCTCGCTGTATTTTTATTGTTCTTATGTGTAATGTTATATTCAGTAGTTTACTTATTTTTTCATTGTTCATTGTCATGCGCCTTTAAACAGCCTTGTCTGAAATTGGCGCATGATAAATATTATCATTATTTGTACTATTATTATTACTTTTATTATAGGTTCACTAGATTATTTTGAAAGTAAAGACAAAATTGACAATCAAGGCACGTTTCAAACTTGGCTTAATTCATTCATTCAATTATTCAAACTTAATCAGGTTATAACTTTGGCACATTCATTGATGAAGGAGAATTTTGTGATATTGTCTGACGGCTACATGTGTAGGCCGTGTCAGAATTAAACAATGGCTATGGCTTTGGCTATTTGCAACCATGGCAACATCAAGGATTAAGATTTGTCAGTGACTCCGGCCATAGCCACTGACAGGCCCTCATCAGACACAGCCGTAGTTTCTTTATGGCTACACTACACAGTTCACACATTTATTCAAATCATAATTGCAATGATGGTAGAGGATTTTGCTACATCTGAGATACATTATACCTTCGATGAAATGAATATTTAAAAATGGAGATTTAGTCATCAAATGTATCCAACATCCAATGATAGCACAGGATTTTGCTTGAATGTCTGATGTTCATACAATTACTGCACTTGTAGGTTCCAAGGTGGTCAGTAAATTTAATCTATTCAATTATGCAAATTTATTTAGATCGTAACTTCTGTGCAACCAATGACGGGAGAGGGTTGTGTGATAGTCTGTGTACGTCCCACTCTAATGGTTACACCTGTAGTTGCTTGGACGGTTATGCTATCAATGGAGATTTGCATACTTGTGACGGTAAGAACAACACACGACAGGAAGACAAATTCACTAAGTTATCCCATTCATATTGAAAACAGTAGTTTTGGTTAATAACAACAAATAACATATATATTAATAATGTAGATAGTTATTGTTAAGGGTGTTTACACTTCATCAAACTTTCATTGCCCTTTTAATTAGAGACCATGGCATCTACAGGCGCTTGTACAAAAATGCCCGTAAAAAAAAGCGCCGCAAACGGCAGTAAGATTTGACCTACTCTCGCACAACTGAAAAAGCCAAAATATAGGTCTCATTCTGAGTTGTGATTTTTAAAAATTGTATTTTCCATTTCATCCAACTATCTGCCATTTTATAAAAAGTAAACCAAATGGTTATTTGTCCCTGTTATTTTACTGAAGAAGTTCAGTTAACAAAGCAACATTATCAGCCATGTCTTGGTGTATGGTGATGATTGTACAGAAATGATTGGTCTCTAAAGGGTTGAACAAACAGACTGGTTCCTTGAAAGGCAGTTTCGTAGGTAATGCATACAACGCCATAAAATTCTCTACACCAAGCGCAGACTGCACAAGGCAGCTGGCTTACATTTTGTAAGGATATTTCAGAATTTTAGGCAAGCAAATGCATTTAGAGGAAGACGTTTGTTACATATGACCATCCCGAACTTCGGCTTCAATAAGTGTTCTGAGGTTTAGAGAACAGCGATTAAATACATCAAACAGCTTTGTTCAGTGAAAACTTGTTTTATCGTTTACACCCGACAGATGTGAATGAGTGTAGCGTTGACAACGGGGGCTGCAAACACATTTGTAGTAATACGATTGGATCATTCGAGTGTCAGTGCATCGGGGGATTTGTACTGGAAGAGGATGGCGTCACGTGCACAGGTAGGTGAGGGGCGGGGGAAGGGGCATGGGGGGGCTGATTCCTAGTCTATACCAACAGGGTAGAGAACCAGTGTGATGCCAAATCTTGACATTTGTTTGTGAAATTTTCAATTCTTTAGTTTAGTAGGCGAAAATGTTTGCCTATAGTTAACAATTTGTGTCATGAAATCATTAGGTTCGGGAGTATAAGCAATTAAAAAAAAAACTTTTGATAAATATTGTTTACGTGCAAATTTTGATTTTACAGTGAAAGGCTGTCAAATTGAGTGTTTTCCCTTATCCAAATTGATTTGAAACAAACACGATTGGACATTCTTTATTGGTAGAGATGAGAATGATAAAATGAATGCAACAATACAATGTTTTCCTTTTTCCAAGTTCTGTTAAAAGAATCTAAACCCTCATCTCATCCCACAGACCACAATGAATGCAACAACAACAGCGCCGGATGCGAGTACGCCTGCCACAACACGGACTCGGGCTTCTACTGCTCATGCCCGGTAGGGTACCAGCTGCATGTGGACCAGCTCCACTGCGAAGATGTCAACGAGTGTGAGCTGGCCTCACCGTGCCCCGATGTGGCGCAGTGCATAAACCGCGATGGGAGCTACAGTTGCAGATGCCCCACTGGGTTTGTCTTCAATGTCGTGGATGGTATGTGTCAAGACGTGGATGAATGCCTGTCTGGTCAGAGCTCTTGTACCCAGCGGTGCGATAATCAACCAGGTAGTCACAGGTAAGCAAAAGTAAACTTAGGAAGTAACTATAAATAATCAACTTGAGGGTAACAACCATGTATACATTTCTTTTGCTGGTGTGGTCTCAACATTTGTTTCAAACAGTATACTCCGTTCATATTCAGGAGAAACAAAATAAAGAACCCGCAAGTTTACTAGTTATACTGATCTTATACTAGTTATACTACTTATACTAGTTATACTACTTATACTAGTTATACTAGTAAAAGTTACTTCCTTGATCATCTTCATCAGGCTACCTTTGCACTTGAAGAATCACTTCAAAAAAAAAGGGACTAGATTAATTTTTCATTCAGGTCTCGGATATGTGTATTAGTGGGTTTTATTTGTGAAATTTCAGTGTTTTTGTAGAAATACGTTTGAAATAAAAGGCATCTGTCCCCCTGAAAAGATCAACATGATCGATGCCAGCAGGGTTAGACTTATATACTTACTAACTTTGTGTTCTCTGTTGGTGGGAGAGACGTTTCCCCGTACTTTGGTTTGGGCACTGGCCTGGTGATCAGTCTTCTTTCTTTATCTTTGTCTTCCATTCTGTACATTTTAAAACACGTAATGCACTTTTGATCATTTTTATGTAAGGGGCGCAAAAAAAGAAAGATTATTATTATCATTAAAAGGTTTCAAAACCTTTTAAGCTCGGTTCATACAAATTTGCGAAAGTGAAGAGAAATTTCATGCGTCACAATATGAAGCAAACTTCACTCATTGATTCTCTGCATCCATCTTTGGATTCGCTCAGTACAGAATTGTAATCTTCATCCCATCAATATATCAGTCGTCATAAAAAAAACCCACATACCTCACAACATCGAAGATCTTTTTACAGCATCCCTATATGCAAAGCTTTGGAACGCATGACCTGTTTCTGCTGCTGTAGCCCACAAGCCAATCTTTGAAGTCCATTGTTCATAGCGTGTTCCTTTATATGCCACGTGCTCAATTTTTTTTTAACTTAGCTGTAGTTTTCACAAACAAAACAAAGACAAGTGAGAACTAGGTTTCATACTGAGATAAAATTGTGCAAATACTTTTAAAAGTTTACTTCTTCTTTTTGTTTGGTTTGTAACGGTTTGATATTTAAACAAACAGGCAAGTGGAAATCTTTGGGCGCAGTAACTGAAAGTGTTCTTTATTAAATGCTCCAGGATGCACCATTATGAACACAAAATTACTATAAAGTTCATATCAAGCTCAAAAGTCACTTTGGTACTATTCTTATCAAGGACTTGTTGTTGTTGCTCTGCTAGATTTTACACCGTTTATTGGTTATTGGAAGGGTGCCTGAAAAAAACTCAGATTCACAAGTAAAATAAGTTAGACAAACAAACAAAATGACAAACATCACAACAGACAAACAACTAACAAATCAACCAAATATTAACATAAAGGTGAAATTCCTCAGACAACATAGTTTCCCTAAAACTAAATACAAAACAAAATAGCAAACAGCACAACAGACAAACAACAGACAAATCAACCAATAATAGACAGGCAGGTGAAATGCCTCAGACTAAATTTAGACTACTAGTTAGTGCAAAACTCCCATTTGAAATTTTATTGACCAAAAAAACTGTCTGGTATTCTGTGATTATTATGGGTATGTTTCACCAGTTGAAATGCCTGCAAACTTCACATTGTTGTTCTGTTTAACTCTATTATTCAAGTTTCTCATACCTTATGCATGAATTGTCCCATAGTGTACCAAGGTTGTAAAAATATTAAGGGATCGGAACATTTTTTAAATTATAGTTTAACGCCGTTGAATCACTGCATTTCAGTCTGCCAATAGACTGTGTACAGTCCCAGTGTGTAAACAAGTCTTTTTTTTAACCCGCATGTCCATTTTTATTGGTTGATGGTTTGTTGTTTGTCGGTTGTGGTGTTTACTATTTGGTTTTGTTTGTAGTTTAAGGGAAACTATGTGGTATTAGTAATTTCACCTTCATGTTCATTATTTGTTGATTTGTTTGTTGTTTGTCTGTTGTGGTGTTTTTTTGTTTTTTTTTGGTGTGTTTGTTTTGTTTGTTTGCTGTTCGTTGGATTGTCTATCTTTTGATGCAGGTTGAATCTTTGGATTATAAGAATTGTTTTCCTCCTCAGCCTTACCTTCTCCACATTGTGCCGTTGGTCCATTATGTTATCCTGTGCAATGCAATTTATACAGTGTACCTTGCTCCCTGTACCCTATGTAATTTTTGAGAAGTGGAGTGAAATAAATAATAAGAATAAATTAATAAATAAACAACTATTGTTTAATGCTCTTGCTAGTGCTATTTAGGAGGCTGATACTGTGGGATTTATTTGTGCAACCTCCTGGCTTCCCTTGGGTTAAAAGTACAATTCTCAGGAATTAAAAGGATAACTCTTGGGGATTAAGAAAACAAATTCTTGGGGATTAAAAGTACAACTTCCCAAGGATTAAAAGTGCAATTTCTCAGGGATTAAAAGTACAATTTCTCATGGTTTAAAAGTACAACTTCCCAAGAATAAAAAGTGCAATTTCTCAGAGATTAAAGGTTCAATTTCTCATGGTTTGAAAGTACAACTTCCCAAGAATTAAAAGTGCAATTTCTCAGGGATTAAAAGTACAATTTCTCATGGTTTAAAAGTACAACTTCCCAAGAATAAGAGGGGCAATTTCTCAGGGATTAAAGGTTCAATTTCTCATGGTTTAAAAGTACAACTTCCCAAACATAGAAAATGCAATTTCTTAGGGATTAAAGGTTCAATTTCTCATGGTTTAAATGTAAAACTTCCCAAGAATAAAAAGTGCAATTTCTCAGGAATTAAAAGTACAATTTCTCATGGTTTGAAAGTACAACTTCCCAAGAATAAAAAGTGCAATTTCTCAGGGATTAAAAGTACAATTTCTCATGGTTTAAAAGTACAACTTCCCAAAATAAAAAGTGCAATTTCTCAGGGATTAAAGGTTCAATTTCTCATGGTTTGAAAGTACAACTTCCCAAGAATTAAAAGTGCAATTTCTCAGGGATTAAAAGTACAATTTCTCATGGTTTAAAAGTACAACTTCCCAAGAATAAGAGGGGCAATTTCTCAGGGATTAAAGGTTCAATTTCTCATGGTTTAAAAGTACAACTTCCCAAACATAGAAAATGCAATTTCTTAGGGATTAAAGGTTCAATTTCTCATGATTTAAAAGTACCACTTCCCAAGAATAAGAGGGGCAATTTCTCAGGGATTAAAGGTTCAATTTCTCATGGTTTAAAAGTACAACTTCCCAAACATAGAAAATGCAATTTCTTAGGGATTAAAGGTTCAATTTCTCATGATTTAAAAGTACCACTCCCCAAGAATAAAAAGTGCAATTTCTCAGGGAATAAAAGTATAATTTCTCATGGTTTAAAAGTACAACTTCCCAAGAATAAAAAGTGCAATTTCTCAGGAATTAAAAGTACAATTTCTCATGGTTTAAAAGTACAACTTCCCAAGAATAAAAAGTGCAATTTCTCAGGGATTAAAGGTTCAATTTCTCATGGTTTAAAAGTACAACTTTCCAAGAATTAAAAGTGCAATTTCTCAGGGAATAAAAGTACAATTTCTCATGGTTTGAAAGTACAACTTCCCAAGAATAAAAAGTGCAATTTCTCAGGGATTAAAAGTACAATTTCTCATGGTTTGAAAGTACAACTTCCCAAGAATAAAAAAGGCAATTTCTCAGGGATTAAAGGTATAATTTCTCATGGTTTAAAAGTACAACTTCCCAAGAATAAAAAGTGCAATTTCTCAGGAATTAAAAGTACAATTTCTCATGGTTTAAAAGTACAACTTCCCAAGAATAAAAAGTGCAATTTCTCATGGTTTAAAAGTACAACCCCCAAGAATTAAAAGTGCAATTTCTCAGGGATTAAAAGTACAATTTCTCAGGGATTAAAGGTTCAATTTCTCATGGTTTGAAAGTACAACTTCCCAAGAATTAAAAGTGCAATTTCTCAGGGATTAAAAGTACAATTTCTCATGGTTTAAAAGTACAACTTCCCAAGAATAAGAGGGGCAATTTCTCAGGGATTAAAGGTTCAATTTCTCATGGTTTAAAAGTACAACTTCCCAAACATAGAAAATGCAATTTCTTAGGGATTAAAGGTTCAATTTCTCATGATTTAAAAGTACCACTTCCCAAGAATAAGAGGGGCAATTTCTCAGGGATTAAAGGTTCAATTTCTCATGGTTTAAAAGTACAACTTCCCAAACATAGAAAATGCAATTTCTTAGGGATTAAAGGTTCAATTTCTCATGATTTAAAAGTACCACTCCCCAAGAATAAAAAGTGCAATTTCTCGGGGATTAAAAGTATAATTTCTCATGGTTTAAAAGTACAACTTCCCAAGAATAAAAAGTGCAATTTCTCAGGAATTAAAAGTACAATTTCTCATGGTTTAAAAGTACAACTTCCCAAGAATAAAAAGTGCAATTTCTCAGGGATTAAAGGTTCAATTTCTCATGGTTTAAAAGTACAACTTCCCAAGAATTAAAAGTGCAATTTCTCAGGGAATAAAAGTACAATTTCTCATGGTTTGAAAGTACAACTTCCCAAGAATAAAAAGTGCAATTTCTCAGGGATTAAAAGTACAATTTCTCATGGTTTGAAAGTACAACTTCCCAAGAATAAAAAAGGCAATTTCTCAGGGATTAAAGGTACAATTTCTCATGGTTTAAAAGTACAACTTCCCAAGAATAAAAAGTGCAATTTCTCAGGAATTAAAAGTACAATTTCTCATGGTTTAAAAGTACAACTTCCCAAGAATAAAAAGTGCAATTTCTCAGGGATTAAAAGTACAATTTCTCATGGTTTAAAAGTACAACTTCCCAAGAATAAAAAGTGCAATTTCTCAGGGATTAAAGGTTCAATTTCCCATGGTTTGAAAGTACAACTTCCCAAGAATTAAAAGTGCAATTTCTCAGGGATTAAAAGTACAATTTCTCATGGTTTAAAAGTACAACTTCCCAAGAATAAGAGGGGCAATTTCTCAGGGATTAAAGGTTCAATTTCTCATGATTTAAAAGTACCACTCCCCAAGAATAAAAAGTGCAATTTCTCAGGGAATAAAAGTATAATTTCTCATGGTTTAAAAGTACAACTTCCCAAGAATAAAAAGTGCAATTTCTCAGGAATTAAAAGTACAATTTCTCATGGTTTAAAAGTACAACTTCCCAAGAATAAAAAGTGCAATTTCTCAGGGATTAAAGGTTCAATTTCTCATGGTTTAAAAGTACAACTTCCCAAGAATTAAAAGTGCAATTTCTCAGGGAATAAAAGTACAATTTCTCATGGTTTGAAAGTACAACTTCCCAAGAATAAAAAGTGCAATTTCTCAGGGATTAAAAGTACAATTTCTCATGGTTTGAAAGTACAACTTCCCAAGAATAAAAAAGGCAATTTCTCAGGGATTAAAGGTACAATTTCTCATGGTTTAAAAGTACAACTTCCCAAGAATAAAAAGTGCAATTTCTCAGGAATTAAAAGTACAATTTCTCATGGTTTAAAAGTACAACTTCCCAAGAATAAAAAGTGCAATTTCTCAGGGAATAAAAGTACAATTTCTCATGGTTTGAAAGTACAACTTCCCAAGAATAAAAAGTGCAATTTCTCAGGGAATAAAAGTACAATTTCTCATGGTTTAAAAGTACAACTTCCCAAGAATAAAAAGTGCAATTTCTCAGGGAATAAAAGTACAATTTCTCATGGTTTGAAAGTACAACTTCCGAAGAATAAAAAGTGCAATTTCTCATGGTTTAAAAGTACAACCCCCAAGAATTAAAAGTGCAATTTCTCAGGGATTAAAAGTACAATTTCTCAGGGATTAAAGGTACAATTTCTCATGGTTTAAAAGTACAACTTCCCAAGAATAAAAAGTGCAATTTCTCAGGAATTAAAAGTACAATTTCTCATGGTTTAAAAGTACAACTTCCCAAGAATAAAAAGTGCAATTTCTCAGGGATTAAAAGTACAATTTCTCATGGTTTAAAAGTACAACTTCCCAAGAATTAAAAGTGCAATTTCTCAGGGAATAAAAGTATAATTTCTCATGGTTTAAAAGTACAACTTCCCAAGAATAAAAAGTGCAATTTCTCAGGAATTAAAAGTACAATTTCTCATGGTTTAAAAGTACAACTTCCCAAGAATAAAAAGTGCAATTTCTCAGGGATTAAAGGTTCAATTTCTCATGGTTTAAAAGTACAACTTCCCAAGAATTAAAAGTGCAATTTCTCAGGGAATAAAAGTACAATTTCTCATGGTTTGAAAGTACAACTTCCCAAGAATAAAAAGTGCAATTTCTCAGGGATTAAAAGTACAATTTCTCATGGTTTGAAAGTACAACTTCCCAAGAATAAAAAAGGCAATTTCTCAGGGATTAAAGGTACAATTTCTCATGGTTTAAAAGTACAACTTCCCAAGAATAAAAAGTGCAATTTCTCAGGAATTAAAAGTACAATTTCTCATGGTTTAAAAGTACAACTTCCCAAGAATAAAAAAGGCAATTTCTCAGGGATTAAAGGTACAATTTCTCATGGTTTAAAAGTACAACTTCCCAAGAATAAAAAGTGCAATTTCTCAGGAATTAAAAGTACAATTTCTCATGGTTTAAAAGTACAACTTCCCAAGAATAAAAAGTGCAATTTCTCAGGGATTAAAAGTACAATTTCTCATGGTTTAAAAGTACAACTTCCCAAGAATAAAAAGTGCAATTTCTCAGGGATTAAAAGTACAATTTCTCATGGTTTAAAAGTACAACTTCCCAAGAATAAAAAGTGCAATTTCTCAGGGATTAAAGGTTCAATTTCCCATGGTTTGAAAGTACAACTTCCCAAGAATTAAAAGTGCAATTTCTCAGGGATTAAAAGTTCAATTTCTCATGGTTTAAAAGTACAACTTCCCAAGAATAAGAGGGGCAATTTCTCAGGGATTAAAGGTTCAATTTCTCATGGTTTAAAAGTACAACTTCCCAAACATAGAAAATGCAATTTCTTAGGGATTAAAGGTTCAATTTCTCATGATTTAAAAGTACCACTCCCCAAGAATAAAAAGTGCAATTTCTCAGGGAATAAAAGTATAATTTCTCATGGTTTAAAAGTACAACTTCCCAAGAATAAAAAGTGCAATTTCTCAGGAATTAAAAGTACAATTTCTCATGGTTTAAAAGTACAACTTCCCAAGAATAAAAAGTGCAATTTCTCAGGGATTAAAGGTTCAATTTCTCATGGTTTAAAAGTACAACTTCCCAAGAATTAAAAGTGCAATTTCTCAGGGAATAAATGTACAATTTCTCATGGTTTGAAAGTACAACTTCCCAAGAATAAAAAGTGCAGTTTCTCAGGGATTAAAAGTACAATTTCTCATGGTTTGAAAGTACAACTTCCCAAGAATAAAAAAGGCAATTTCTCAGGGATTAAAGGTACAATTTCTCATGGTTTAAAAGTACAACTTCCCAAGAATAAAAAGTGCAATTTCTCAGGGAATAAAAGTACAATTTCTCATGGTTTGAAAGTACAACTTCCGAAGAATAAAAAGTGCAATTTCTCATGGTTTAAAAGTACAACCCCCAAGAATTAAAAGTGCAATTTCTCAGGGATTAAAAGTACAATTTCTCAGGGATTAAAGGTTCAATTTCTCATGGTTTAAAAGTAAAACTTCCCAAGAATAAAAAGTGCAATTTCTCAGGGAATAAAAGTACAATTTCTCATGGTTTGAAAGTACAACTTCCCAAGAATTAAAAATGAATTTCTCAGGAATTAAAAGTACAATTTCTCATGGTTTAAAAGTACAACTTCCCAAGAATAAAAAGTGCAATTTCTCAGGGATTAAAAGTACAATTTCTCATGGTTTAAAAATACAACTTCCCAAGAATAAAAAGTGCAATTTCTCAGGGATTAAAGGTATAATTTCTCATGGTTTAAAAGTACAACTTCCCAAGAATAAAATTTGCAATTTCTCAGGGATTAAAGGTATAATTTCTCATGGTTTAAATGTAAAACTTCCCAAGAATAAAAAGTGCAATTTCTCAGGGAATAAAAGTACAATTTCTCATGGTTTGAAAGTACAACTTCCCAAGAATAAAAAGTGCAATTTCTCAGGAATTAAAAGTACAATTTCTCATGGTTTAAAAGTACAACTTCCCAAGAATAAAAAGTGCAATTTCTCAGGGATTAAAGGTACAATTTCTCATGGTTTTAAAGTACAACTTCCCAAGAATAAAATTTGCAATTTCTCAGGGATTAAAAGTACAATTTCTCATGGTTTGAAAGTACAACTTTCCAAACATAGAAAGTGCAATTTCTCAGGGAATAAAGGTTCAATTTCTCATGATTTAAAAGTACAACTTCCCAAGAATAAAAAGTGCAATTTCTCAGGGATTAAAAGTACAATTTATCATGGTTTAAAAGTACAACTTCCCAAGAATAAAAAGTGCAATTTCTCAGGGAATAAAAGTACAATTTCTCATGGTTTGAAAGTACAACTTCCCAAGAATAAAAAGTGCAATTTCTCAGGGATTAAAAGTACAATTTCTCAGGGATTAAAAGTACAATTTCTCATGATTTAAAAGTACCACTCCCCAAGAATAAAAAGTGCAATTTCTCAGGGAATAAAAGTATAATTTCTCATGGTTTAAAAGTACAACTTCCCAAGAATAAAAAGTGCAATTTCTCAGGAATTAAAAGTACAATTTCTCATGGTTTAAAAGTACAACTTCCCAAGAATAAAAAGTGCAATTTCTCAGGGATTAAAGGTTCAATTTCTCATGGTTTAAAAGTACAACTTCCCAAGAATTAAAAGTGCAATTTCTCAGGGAATAAAAGTACAATTTCTCATGGTTTGAAAGTACAACTTCCCAAGAATAAAAAGTGCAATTTCTCAGGGATTAAAAGTACAATTTCTCATGGTTTGAAAGTACAACTTCCCAAGAATAAAAAAGGCAATTTCTCAGGGATTAAAGGTACAATTTCTCATGGTTTAAAAGTACAACTTCCCAAGAATAAAAAGTGCAATTTCTCAGGAATTAAAAGTACAATTTCTCATGGTTTAAAAGTACAACTTCCCAAGAATAAAAAGTGCAATTTCTCAGGGATTAAAAGTACAATTTCTCATGGTTTAAAAGTACAACTTCCCAAAATAAAAAGTGCAATTTCTCAGGGATTAAAGGTTCAATTTCTCATGGTTTGAAAGTACAACTTCCCAAGAATTAAAAGTGCAATTTCTCAGGGATTAAAAGTACAATTTCTCATGGTTTAAAAGTACAACTTCCCAAGAATAAGAGGGGCAATTTCTCAGGGATTAAAGGTTCAATTTCTCATGGTTTAAAAGTACAACTTCCCAAACATAGAAAATGCAATTTCTTAGGGATTAAAGGTTCAATTTCTCATGATTTAAAAGTACCACTTCCCAAGAATAAGAGGGGCAATTTCTCAGGGATTAAAGGTTCAATTTCTCATGGTTTAAAAGTACAACTTCCCAAACATAGAAAATGCAATTTCTTAGGGATTAAAGGTTCAATTTCTCATGATTTAAAAGTACCACTCCCCAAGAATAAAAAGTGCAATTTCTCAGGGAATAAAAGTATAATTTCTCATGGTTTAAAAGTACAACTTCCCAAGAATAAAAAGTGCAATTTCTCAGGAATTAAAAGTACAATTTCTCATGGTTTAAAAGTACAACTTCCCAAGAATAAAAAGTGCAATTTCTCAGGGATTAAAGGTTCAATTTCTCATGGTTTAAAAGTACAACTTCCCAAGAATTAAAAGTGCAATTTCTCAGGGAATAAATGTACAATTTCTCATGGTTTGAAAGTACAACTTCCCAAGAATAAAAAGTGCAATTTCTCAGGGATTAAAAGTACAATTTCTCATGGTTTGAAAGTACAACTTCCCAAGAATAAAAAAGGCAATTTCTCAGGGATTAAAGGTACAATTTCTCATGGTTTAAAAGTACAACTTCCCAAGAATAAAAAGTGCAATTTCTCAGGGATTAAAGGTTCAATTTCCCATGGTTTGAAAGTACAACTTCCCAAGAATTAAAAGTGCAATTTCTCAGGGATTAAAAGTACAATTTCTCATGGTTTAAAAGTACAACTTCCCAAGAATAAGAGGGGCAATTTCTCAGGGATTAAAGGTTCAATTTCTCATGGTTTAAAAGTACAACTTCCCAAACATAGAAAATGCAATTTCTTAGGGATTAAAGGTTCAATTTCTCATGATTTAAAAGTACCACTCCCCAAGAATAAAAAGTGCAATTTCTCAGGGAATAAAAGTATAATTTCTCATGGTTTAAAAGTACAACTTCCCAAGAATAAAAAGTGCAATTTCTCAGGAATTAAAAGTACAATTTCTCATGGTTTAAAAGTACAACTTCCCAAGAATAAAAAGTGCAATTTCTCAGGGATTAAAGGTTCAATTTCTCATGGTTTAAAAGTACAACTTCCCAAGAATTAAAAGTGCAATTTCTCAGGGAATAAAAGTACAATTTCTCATGGTTTGAAAGTACAACTTCCCAAGAATAAAAAGTGCAATTTCTCAGGGATTAAAAGTACAATTTCTCATGGTTTGAAAGTACAACTTCCCAAGAATAAAAAAGGCAATTTCTCAGGGATTAAAGGTACAATTTTTCATGGTTTAAAAGTACAACTTCCCAAGAATAAAAAGTGCAATTTCTCAGGAATTAAAAGTACAATTTCTCATGGTTTAAAAGTACAACTTCCCAAGAATAAAAAAGGCAATTTCTCAGGGATTAAAGGTACAATTTCTCATGGTTTAAAAGTACAACTTCCCAAGAATAAAAAGTGCAATTTCTCAGGGATTAAAAGTACAATTTCTCATGGTTTGAAAGTACAACTTCCCAAGAATAAAAAAGGCAATTTCTCAGGGATTAAAGGTACAATTTCTCATGGTTTAAAAGTACAACTTCCCAAGAATAAAAAGTGCAATTTCTCAGGAATTAAAAGTACAATTTCTCATGGTTTAAAAGTACAACTTCCCAAGAATAAAAAATGCAATTTCTCAGGGATTAAAAGTACAATTTCTCATGGTTTAAAAGTACAACTTCCCAAGAATAAAAAGTGCAATTTCTCAGGGATTAAAAGTACAATTTCTCATGGTTCAAAAGTACAACTTCCCAAGAATAAAAAGTGCAATTTCTCAGGGATTAAAGGTTCAATTTCTCATGGTTTGAAAGTACAACTTCCCAAGAATTAAAAGTGCAATTTCTCAGGGATTAAAAGTACAATTTCTCATGGTTTAAAAGTACAACTTCCCAAGAATAAGAGGGGCAATTTCTCAGGGATTAAAGGTTCAATTTCTCATGGTTTAAAAGTACAACTTCCCAAACATAGAAAAAGGCAATTTCTCAGGGATTAAAGGTACAATTTCTCATGGTTTAAAAGTACAACTTCCCAAGAATAAAAAGTGCAATTTCTCAGGAATTAAAAGTACAATTTCTCATGGTTTAAAAGTACAACTTCCCAAGAATAAAAAGTGCAATTTCTCAGGGATTAAAAGTACAATTTCTCATGGTTCAAAAGTACAACTTCCCAAGAATAAAAAGTGCAATTTCTCAGGGATTAAAGGTTCAATTTCTCATGGTTTGAAAGTACAACTTCCCAAGAATTAAAAGTGCAATTTCTCAGGGAATAAAAGTACAATTTCTCATGGTTTAAAAGTACAACTTCCCAAGAATAAAAAGTGCAATTTCTCAGGGAATAAAAGTATAATTTCTCATGGTTTAAAAGTACAACTTCCCAAGAATAAAAAGTGCAATTTCTCAGGAATTAAAAGTACAATTTCTCATGGTTTAAAAGTACAACTTCCCAAGAATAAAAAGTGCAATTTCTCAGGGATTAAAGGTACAATTTCTCATGGTTTAAAAGTACAACTTCCCAAGAATTAAAAGTGCAATTTCTCAGGGAATAAAAGTACAATTTCTCATGGTTTAAAAGTAAAACTTCCCAAGAATAAAAAGTGCAATTTCTCAGGGATTAAAAGTACAATTTCTCATGGTTTGAAAGTACAACTTCCCAAGAATAAAAAAGGCAATTTCTCAGGGATTAAAGGTACAATTTCTCATGGTTTGAAAGTACAACTTCCCAAGAATAAAAAGTGCAATTTCTCAGGGATTAAAAGTACAATTTCTCATGGTTTGAAAGTACAACTTCCCAAGAATAAAAAAGGCAATTTCTCAGGGATTAAAGGTACAATTTTTCATGGTTTAAAAGTACAACTTCCCAAGAATAAAAAGTGCAATTTCTCAGGGAATAAAAGTACAATTTCTCATGGTTTGAAAGTACAACTTCCGAAGAATAAAAAGTGCAATTTCTCATGGTTTAAAAGTACAACCCCCAAGAATTAAAAGTGCAATTTCTCAGGGATTAAAAGTACAATTTCTCAGGGATTAAAGGTTCAATTTCTCATGGTTTAAAAGTAAAACTTCCCAAGAATAAAAAGTGCAATTTCTCAGGGAATAAAAGTACAATTTCTCATGGTTTGAAAGTACAACTTCCCAAGAATTAAAAATGAATTTCTCAGGAATTAAAAGTACAATTTCTCATGGTTTAAAAGTACAACTTCCCAAGAATAAAAAATGCAATTTCTCAGGGATTAAAAGTACAATTTCTCATGGTTTAAAAGTACAACTTCCCAAGAATAAAAAGTGCAATTTCTCAGGGATTAAAAGTACAATTTCTCATGGTTCAAAAGTACAACTTCCCAAGAATAAAAAGTGCAATTTCTCAGGGATTAAAGGTTCAATTTCTCATGGTTTGAAAGTACAACTTCCCAAGAATTAAAAGTGCAATTTCTCAGGGATTAAAAGTACAATTTCTCATGGTTTAAAAGTACAACTTCCCAAGAATAAGAGGGGCAATTTCTCAGGGATTAAAGGTTCAATTTCTCATGGTTTAAAAGTACAACTTCCCAAACATAGAAAAAGGCAATTTCTCAGGGATTAAAGGTACAATTTCTCATGGTTTAAAAGTACAACTTCCCAAGAATAAAAAGTGCAATTTCTCAGGAATTAAAAGTACAATTTCTCATGGTTTAAAAGTACAACTTCCCAAGAATAAAAAGTGCAATTTCTCAGGGATTAAAAGTACAATTTCTCATGGTTCAAAAGTACAACTTCCCAAGAATAAAAAGTGCAATTTCTCAGGGATTAAAGGTTCAATTTCTCATGGTTTGAAAGTACAACTTCCCAAGAATTAAAAGTGCAATTTCTCAGGGAATAAAAGTACAATTTCTCATGGTTTAAAAGTACAACTTCCCAAGAATAAAAAGTGCAATTTCTCAGGGAATAAAAGTATAATTTCTCATGGTTTAAAAGTACAACTTCCCAAGAATAAAAAGTGCAATTTCTCAGGAATTAAAAGTACAATTTCTCATGGTTTAAAAGTACAACTTCCCAAGAATAAAAAGTGCAATTTCTCAGGGATTAAAGGTACAATTTCTCATGGTTTAAAAGTACAACTTCCCAAGAATTAAAAGTGCAATTTCTCAGGGAATAAAAGTACAATTTCTCATGGTTTAAAAGTAAAACTTCCCAAGAATAAAAAGTGCAATTTCTCAGGGATTAAAAGTACAATTTCTCATGGTTTGAAAGTACAACTTCCCAAGAATAAAAAAGGCAATTTCTCAGGGATTAAAGGTACAATTTCTCATGGTTTGAAAGTACAACTTCCCAAGAATAAAAAGTGCAATTTCTCAGGGATTAAAAGTACAATTTCTCATGGTTTGAAAGTACAACTTCCCAAGAATAAAAAAGGCAATTTCTCAGGGATTAAAGGTACAATTTTTCATGGTTTAAAAGTACAACTTCCCAAGAATAAAAAGTGCAATTTCTCAGGGAATAAAAGTACAATTTCTCATGGTTTGAAAGTACAACTTCCGAAGAATAAAAAGTGCAATTTCTCATGGTTTAAAAGTACAACCCCCAAGAATTAAAAGTGCAATTTCTCAGGGATTAAAAGTACAATTTCTCAGGGATTAAAGGTTCAATTTCTCATGGTTTAAAAGTAAAACTTCCCAAGAATAAAAAGTGCAATTTCTCAGGGAATAAAAGTACAATTTCTCATGGTTTGAAAGTACAACTTCCCAAGAATTAAAAATGAATTTCTCAGGAATTAAAAGTACAATTTCTCATGGTTTAAAAGTACAACTTCCCAAGAATAAAAAGTGCAATTTCTCAGGGATTAAAAGTACAATTTCTCATGGTTTAAAAATACAACTTCCCAAGAATAAAAAGTGCAACTTCTCAGGGATTAAAGGTATAATTTCTCATGGTTTAAAAGTACAACTTCCCAAGAATAAAATTTGCAATTTCTCAGGGATTAAAGGTATAATTTCTCATGGTTTAAATGTAAAACTTCCCAAGAATAAAAAGTGCAATTTCTCAGGGAATAAAAGTACAATTTCTCATGGTTTGAAAGTACAACTTCCCAAGAATAAAAAGTGCAATTTCTCAGGAATTAAAAGTACAATTTCTCATGGTTTAAAAGTACAACTTCCCAAGAATAAAAAGTGCAATTTCTCAGGGATTAAAGGTACAATTTCTCATGGTTTTAAAGTACAACTTCCCAAGAATAAAATTTGCAATTTCTCAGGGATTAAAAGTACAATTTCTCATGGTTTGAAAGTACAACTTTCCAAACATAGAAAGTGCAATTTCTCAGGGAATAAAGGTTCAATTTCTCATGATTTAAAAGTACAACTTCCCAAGATTAAAAAGTGCAATTTCTCAGGGAATAAAAGTATAATTTCTCATGGTTTAAAAGTACAACTTCCCAAGAATAAAAAGTGCAATTTCTCAGGGATTAAAAGTACAATTTATCATGGTTTAAAAGTACAACTTCCCAAGAATAAAAAGTGCAATTTCTCAGGGAATAAAAGTACAATTTCTCATGGTTTAAAAGTACAACTTCCCAAGAATTAAAAGTGCAATTTCTCATGGTTTAAAAGTACAATTTCTCATGGTTTAAAAGTAAAACTTCCCAAGAAGTAAAAGTACAATTTTTCAGGGATAAAAAGTGTAATTTCAATGTGAATTGATTATTGGAATACTGTCATCGATTCATGGAAGCTGCTACAATAAGGACATGAAGATCAAAGTAAAAGGGATTGTTGCAAAAACAGACTTCTAGCTTGGTTCATTGTTGTCTGTGACCTCAACCCCAACGGTCTTATCTTTGTTGAAGATCCAAACTCGTACTTTTCTTTAGTAATTTCTTTGGGTTTTTTGTGGTTTTTCCCCCCAGTATTTGGTTATGTTTGCAGGGCCAAACTCCACAGACCTGCTTTAGGCATGCAAATTTGCCAAGCACAAAAACTTGTCGCTTAAGAAACTCTCTGTTTGTCACTGGTTGGCCAATATCTATTTGCTTAGCAGAAATTTGTTAAACAAGATATTCTGCTTTAATAAGCTGCTCTTTGAAATTGGGCCGTTGTGACCCGGGCTCAATTTTGTAAAGCTATTTAGCAGAAAGTGTACTAAGCAATTTGATTAAGCAAAGTGAAAGAGGGGCACCAGTCGTAACAATGTAAAGGACACTGTAATTTTGCTAACAATTTGTTAGTGGCCTGACGTTTCGAATCTCGCAGGGTCTTTCTCGAAGGCTAAATGGTATTTTGTCTGTTAATTTCTGTTAAGCAGGATTTTTGTTTTTGTGCTAAGTAACTTGTATGTGCTTATGAAATTGGACCTTGTTCGGAGATACAGTATCCAGGCCAGGTATTAATGGGTGGGATTTTATTGGGTATTTCAGCTGTAGCTGTCATGATGGTTTTGTACTGGAAGAGGACGGCATTACGTGCACTGACATCAACGAGTGTGAGGATAACCTGAATAACTGCCAGCAAACCTGTGTCAATATCGTTGGTAAGAGTCAGCTTCCTTTTATACATCATGCCTGTCATTTGTCAGGATTCCCCCTGACTTCAGGATTTTTTTCACAGATCTAAACATTGCCTTTTGGAATTATTTGAAAGATGGAAAAACTGACCATAAAGGGAAGAAAGGCGCAGACCTGTATTACGCTGCAGTCATCTTTGTCAGACTCCCTGTACACAAAATGACTCTGTAGTTTAATTCTCAATATATGAAAAAAAAGCGCCAGACCATTGCCCCTTCCAGCCTCAGTTTGGTTGCATTGGTTTGAATGGAAGAAAAAACAAGATGGCTTACACTTGCAGGGCTCGAGTTTGGGAAAAAAATCCCCAAGACTGCAGGGTTTGTAGCTCAAAACTTTTACTGGACCAGAAAGTTTGTTACAAGATCGACCGGAATCAAAATCAGAAGAATACTAACTGTTTCATATTTGAGTTGTTTTTGGAACAAGCATTAAGAGAAGATTTATCTCATTTTTCTTCTGGGTAATACTTCAATACTCAAAGGAGCTGAAAGATATATGTATTTATCAGTTAAAATAAAAAAACCAGTTAGGTGTTATTATAAAAAAAACACAAGACCGCCAAACTTGTATGGTTGTAAGTTTACTGGCCCGATGCTAAAATCACTGGCCTCGAGCTTGCGGTCCAGTGTAAAATTCGACCCATGTTGTGGTTTACAGTTTACATTTTTGTTGATGTAGAGAGTCTGCTTAAGAGGAAACCTACTTGTACACCCATTAAAAAAACAATTGCTCTTTTTCGAGAGTCACACCCCGAGTTTCTTTGGTAACAGTGATTTTAACAGTGTTTTTAATCACTGTTACATCCATTTTAAAACATGGAGGTAACATTAATCAAAACAGCTGTCTGTGATTTTGAGGCGGTGTATTGTTGAGAATTGCTGCGGTTATGTCTGATGCTGCTTATCTATGTGCGGTAGAGTGGATGGGGCTGGGGTGGGAAGGGTGTGGGGAGGCGGCTGGGGAGGAGGTATTTATCTTCATTATCTCGGAGTGAGATAAGTTCAGTCTCAACATTTCGACTAGCCTGCTCTAGTCATCAAAAACTGATTCTGCACTGTAATGTTTCATGCTTATACAGGATTAAGCTCGGTGTATCCTTCCTGCGAATGCTTCGTGCAAAGCAAATTTTCTTGCGTCACAATTGTACAATAAGCGGGTACTGATTATTGTGTCACCAAGATTCGCTTCGCCATCGCAGGAAAAATGAAGCGGGCTTTACACAAATATTTGCACGAAGAGATATTTTGTATTACCAGCTCAGGATACATTTTTAAAAACATCCTGTGGAGATGTTATATGGGAGGTTAGTTGAATAGAACTACAAGGATTTTGTTTGTTGAGATAATTGAAACTTTTGTCAAGAGACTGAAAGAGAAAGAAACTTTCAAATTTCCAATTTCAAGGCAAGGCAGATGTTTTAACTGTTAAAAAACACAAATTTCACTGGTAGGTGGATTATTTTAAAAATAATAATTATTATCATTATATATTTCTGGTCATGAAACCAAGGATGCCTCATAAGTGAACTAAATCACTGTAGCTCGCAAGCCTGAGGAAAACCTGTAAACAAGGGTAGTTGCTTATGTGAACCAGAAACACTGGGCCCCTACTCTTGAAAAAGGATAACTTTTACTGTTTGTGTGAGTGTTTTGTACATTCACAATTAGGACAACAGTTTGAGTGAGTAAATGTCACAGAGAACTACTAACTGTTACTGTAACAAATCATAACCAATAAACAAAACTGTGGTAGTTCAATCTAGAAATTAAAAGGGGCTTTTGAACACAATGATCATCAGTCGTTCAGTAAAGGGCAGAGTAATTGAACCAACTGCATGCTCATGTTCCAGGAGTTAGTCACATTAATGCGGTCGTGATTGAGGTCATGCTATTGTTGGAATTCTATGAAAGCAAAAAATATCAAAAATATATACATTGAATATTGCTTTAAAAAATAGTGTGGCTATAAAAGGTATGCTTTGTAAATTCTTTTGTCAAGGAATCAGAGCCAGTTTCCATTTCAAAAAGGATTTTTGGGGTAAACAAACAAAAAAGAGAGAGGGAGAGAGCGGCTATTGGTGTTTATGTCTACTTTGTGTGCAATGAGCAGGGTTTCTATGGGTAACAGTGGGGGGACTTTCCCATTAATTTCCAGGTAGATTTCACAACAGTTTTGTAGGAAAGCACAGAAGACTTATCGGAAAATGTTTTGTTTGCTCTCGATTCAGAACAGGAAAAAATCCTGCTTGAAAATTGCCGTATTGCACGTTTGATTTGAACAAGTCAAACTGAAATTGAATACATTTTTTTTTCAAGTATTAAAATGTGCACCAAATAATTTTTTTTTATTGGGTTTGTAGTGGATTTGATGTATTGATTGTAAAGTTGCTCGAGTAATCGTTCTGTTCTTTTTCATGATAATGTTCTTCATGATGTCTTTAGAAGACTGGTTTAGTTATGAATGATTGCCAGGTCATATTGGATAAATTGTTGAAAAAGATCAATTTGTTGTTTTGAATGAACATTTGTGCAACCTGTGTGGCGTTTATTTTATTTGGATGTTAGAAACTAACATTTTATCATTCTTAAATAACAAATCTACAAGTTTTCTGTAGAGACTTCAGAAATACTTCCCTCAATCTTTACAATTCTGTTTTTTTCTTGATGTCTTAAATTGATAATATTATAAATATGATGTATATTGTATAACAAATGTTCGTTCCAGAACATCATTTAATAGGTTTTGATATTCTGGTGTGTGTTATACACAGGTTCCAGCCACATTTTTATCAAAAAGTAGGTGATGTTTGTTCAAATATACAGGTGCCGCCCAGGAAGAAAAAGATCAAGAAGTGACTTCCTGATGTTTGTTTGAGGTTCCGGCCAGAATGTTATTAAAAAAAAGGTTCTTTTTGCTATGTCCTGATCAGGCATTAGCTAGAATGTTATAGAAAGACAGTTTCTGACATCCTGCTATTTTATGTAAAAGGTTCTGGCATCCTGCAGAATGTTATAACATAAGTTTGTAATATCCTGATATTTCTATATTCTCGTATAACAGGTTCCTTTGTGTGCCTTTGCCAAGAGGGCTACCGTCCAGTGGGGGACGGACATAACTGTGAACCCATCGACTGTGGCCAGGTTGACCCCATCCAGGGATTCACCACCCAATGTACAGGTACATCCTACGGCAGTACGTGTGAGCTCTCTTGTGTCCAAGGTGAGAACAAATTTTTTCCTCCACAAGAAAATTTAAAGAAAAGCAATGATTGTATTTAATCAGCAGTTTAAGACTCAGTATCATTCATTTTGCTTTTTTTCCCATTAAAGCTTATGCAGAAGAATTATTTCAGAAATATATTTTCTTTCCTTGTGAAAGTTCACCTTTTCGTGTCAAATTTTGTAAGGTTATTACACAGAAAATGTAAATTGATAAGTACATTTGCCAAGTAACATGTGCACAGTTACTAGCTGTGGACGTATAAGTGCTTTTTGTGAAGTTTTCTATACAAAAGCTTGCCCCAAACCATGTGTAGTAGCAACACTGTCTTTTAGTCAGGGGACACCAATTTGAGTGTTCGCTTGTAACCAATCAAGTCATTGTACCAGGGGTCGATTTCACAAAGCAATAAAATCCATCGTAAGACAAATTGTCAGTATCACCATAGTGTTTCACATTGTGACATCACACTTTACTAAGCAACTACGATTGATTTGCAGCTACGATCAATCTTAGCTCTTTGTGAAATCGGCCCCAGACACTATTCAAATTGTAACTCGCAAAGTGGCTGTTTGTATGAGAGCTTAAAAATAAATGTTTTATTGGAATTGAATAAATAATGTAGTTCTTTCATTAGGGAAAGAGAACAATTTGATTCTAACTTGGTTTTTGTTCTACAGCGATGTACAATAAAGCATTTGTACACTACATGTTTCGTGAGCTTTGTTGAAAACATTTTTTGTCTTGGGAGTTCTGATATTTGTTCTGACCTTTTTTCTTTAACCCCTGCAGGAACCCTGATTGGAACCTCCACCATGACGTGTCAAACAAACGGTGTCTGGTCCATCACGACGGCTGAATGCATCTCTACTGCAAACACAAGTGAGGCCAACAGCGCTCCCTACGCAATCTACCCATCCTCCTTCATGGTGCCCGAGGACTCCCTGCCCGGCGTCACGCTGGGCTCTTTGCATACGGCCGATGCTGATGATCATCAGTCGTATGTATACACTCTGACCTCTGACCCGTCGGATAAGTTCTACATCGAAGCTTCGGACAACACTTTGAGAACTCGTGGTAAGTCTACGACAAAAGTATAAAAACCAGCTGTGAATTATCAGGATTATAAAGAAATACGTATTATACAAAAAATAATATGGTTTGAGGGTGGCCAGTCGATATTAGCTCCAAGAGGTGCTAAAGTTTGTCAACTTCCAATACCGAGGGGAGCTAATATCAGCACCAAAAGTAAACCATATATTAAGTTATAAACCACAAGGGTAACTGACTGGGTAAATTTGAAATAACTTGGGGTTGAACAAAGACAAAATTTACTAGAGAGGGTTTTGAACCAACGACCTCCGTTTTAACATGCCGGCGCTCTACCAACTGAGCTCATCTTCCAGAGGGAGACCGCCAGCATAGGGCTAGATAGCTTAGTTGGTAGAGAACTGGCATGTTAAACCGGAGGTCGTTGGTTCAATCTCGCTCCAGTAAATTTGTTTTGGTCAACCCCAAAGTAAATCATGTTATATGTGTTTCTTTGTACCTCATACATATTCTACTTCAGTATCATTGAGCTTGGAAAATTCAGAATGACATTTACGTGTGCCACCATCTCTTCATGTGTATGCAGCTAGCGAGGGCGATGTTTGCTTGTGAAGTACACTTCACCCGTGCGACAGTTCAACAATTTCTTCGTGAAGCTCATGCGTGGTAGACTGCTGCACGAGCAAAAGTCTACTATGCATGCGTATTTACCTTGTGCATGAATACTTGCTTACGCGCAATTGGTAAACAGCAAAAATGGCATCTGGCACATGATGGTGATTATGGAGCAGTGAGAATTGGGCTCTCAATCATGAATATGTATGAGGATGTCATTCCAGCTATCACTGCTTTTGTCACATTCTTAGTGTTTGGTTCAAATCTTTGGTTTCGCTTTAGGTGGACTGAACTATGAGACCACTCTTACATACACCATCATGATAACCACTGCTGACACTGGTACCCCGCCTCTCTCGGGAAGCTTTGAGATAATAATAACAGTCCTTGATGTGAACGAACCACCAACCCAACCAACACTGACCTCCAGCACTGTCAGTGAGCATGCTTCCATAGGAGATCTGGTTGGTACTCTGATCGCATCGGACTCGGACCGAGGCCAAGAAACGACCTTTTCACTGGTAGCCAGTGGGGAGGGACGATTCCAACTACAGGGTGACCAACTGCTCGTGGCTGGCTCCCTGAACTATGAGGTTAGTCATTCGTATATCGTGGTGGTGCAGGCCCAAGATAACGGAACACCTATGCAGACATCGACAGCTCAGTTAACAATCACCGTACAAGATGATAACGATCCCCCAACTGATATCCATCTGAGTGCAGTAGAAATCGCTGAGGTGGGTCTCGATAGTAGTACTTCCGTAGGAACAGTCATCGGTACCCTGACAACAGATGATGAGGACGAGGGGGACAGTCACACCTACACCCTAGGGGGAGTGTCCGGCAGATGTTTCTCCATTGCTGGCTCCAGTCTGACGGTCGGCGATGCCACATGCTTCAACCACGAACTCAATCCGACCCTCTCTATCCAGGTCACAGCAAGGGATCCTGAAGGTCTGACGATCCAGCAGGCCTTCACGGTTGTGGTGACAGACATCAACGAGCCTCCGTCTTCGATCTCACTCTCATCATCATCAGTGAAGGAGCATGTTGCAGTAGACACTGTCGTGGGGACTCTGACTGTTGCTGACCCTGACCTGAGTGACTCCCACCAGCTCACCGTGAAGACCGGTGGCTCACTTTTTGCTATTTCAGGTATGTCCTCTTTTAAAACCTCATCAATGCCATCGGTTATCACTAAACTTTGTTTCCTTTTTCTTTCAAGGCCAATTTGTTGAAATATCTTTGGCCACTTCAGTTTGAAACCCTGACAATGTGTCATCACAGGGATCCCAAAGCAACACACATTTCTGCCATTAGTAAACTTACATAATTCTTGATTATTCAATCAATAAATCATAGGTTCTTGAAGACTCTCGATCAACCATGAATGAAAGTTTTCTTTTTTAAAAAAGATTCTCACCAAAGTTCTTTCATCAAGTAAGAAAACAACGAGTAAAACTGACTGGGTAAATTTTAAATAATTTGGGGTTGAACAAAGAAAAATTGATAAGAGTGGGACTTGAACCTGCGACCCCCGGATTAATGCTTGCGCTCTAAACCAACTGAGCTATCCAGCCCTAGTGCTGGCGGCGGTCTCCCTATTTGTTGATATCTTTGTTCGGGGGTGCCAGTCAGAAGCCATTCAGCCTGTAGCTGCCAGGGATCACACCCAAGTTTCTGATACAAAATGAGAAGCGGCAGGAGAGCAATCACAAATGACTTTTACTTGGAAGTTGAAGTGGATTATGATGCACTTAATTTTAAACTAACACCTCAGAGGTTTAACTAGAAAATACTGTTTTCTCCTAAAATGTTGCACCGCCTTTTATTTCATAATTCTCCAGGATTAATGCTTGCGCTCTAAACCAACTGAGCTATTCAGCCCTAATGTTGGCGGCCTCCCTATTTGTTGATATCTTTGTTCGAGGGTGCCAGTCAGAAGCCATTCAACCGTAAGCTGCCGTATAGCCAGGGATCACACCCAAGTTTCTGATACAAAATGAGAAGCGGCAGGAGAGCAATCACAAATGACTTTTACTTGGAAGTTGAAGTGGATTATGATGCACTTAATTTTAAACTAACACCTCAGAGGTTTAACTAGAAAATACTGTTTTCTCCTAAAATGTTGCACCGCCTTTTATTTCATAATTCTCCAGGCAATGTCTTAGCTGTAAATGCTGACTTGAGTTTCTCAGACTACCCTGCAGGAGTGACTGTGTCAGTGGAGGCGGTGGATTCAGCCGGTCATGCATACACAGAAACCTTCACCATCACCGTTCAGAATGTCAACGAGAGGCCAAACGATATCACCTGGGAAGTCCTGAAGACTTGTTCCGTTGGTTAGAAATTTTGAAATTGTCTATAATATGTATTTACACGTTGATTCACTGGAGAGTTCTTGTTTACTGCAAAACAGTAAGGTCAAAAGAAAAAGAAATATGTAGGTAGATGCAATCATAATTTTTTTGGGTACGCCATGTAATATAATAAATACTTTTTCCTTAACCTTGTTCCCAGGGGTAATCAATTGCTCCACACCATTGTTTTCCCAGCACGTGCTGCTTGCTCATAACCAGTGGTATTGGTTCTAAAACTAAAATGTATGAGGCACATTTTCTTCCTGGGCATGCAATTTTGTGGCAACACAAACACGTGATTAATACCAAATTGGGTGTTTGATGTTGATCGAGAGCTGTGTTTAACCACGGAGGAAGGCTCATGGGTGTGAGGGTTTATCACATCTGACTCAATCCCGCCTTGAAAATAACAGGCACAAAAAACGAGTTAGCATAACCAGAAATTCTTGTCTTCGTTTATCTGTTTGTTGTTGTTTTGGTTCCACAGAGCACGAATCTGTAAATGGGCTGGAGATTCACGCCTGCGTGATGGAGAACACGGCTGAGAATACACTGATCGCCAGAGTAACAGCGACAGATCCAGATCTGGATGCTCTGGTGTTAGTCCTGATCGACAACGGAGATGTTTTCAATCTCGGTACGAATGATGACTCCACTGGACCTGTGGATCTGATGCTTAGGGTTGGGTTTTTTGCACTGATCAGATTGGGGGTTTTTTTAAGGAAAATTTAAAACTGGCCTCCTATCATTAGGTACGATTAGTGGTCTGGCATTACAGCCATCTGTTCTAGAATACTGAGGGTCATGGGTTTGATCCCACCAGAGTAGCCTGTTAAAATTTACCCGGTCAGTTTCCCTTGTGGTTTATTACTTGATATTTAAAATTTCTTTTACAGAATACTCTGATGTGTGATAAACACTAATGTACACTCAATGTTCACACACCAGTGTAAGAGTAAAAATCAAATTAATATTCTTTATCCCTCATGTAGTTTGTATCCCTCAATGTCAATTCAATGGTTTGCGTTACCAGCTGCTAATTACTGCATTACAAAATGTCCTCTTGTAAAACTGGGTACATTTTCGCCAAGACATCTGCTGTAGAATGTGGGAGCCGCTCATTTGATCAAATCCCATTTCAGTAAGCCTTGGCGACTAGTGCAATTAGTGGCGTAATCGTGGCCATTGGTTGCAACGAGTAGCCGCACTGCAACTGCTCGAGTAGTTGCGCAGCCGTGACTACTTCACTCAGGAATAGTCACCCCATGAACTGATTTGTCATTCATATCTAGTAGTTCACCCCATACTATGCTAGTGTACACAGCGCAATGCTCCAACACAACACACACACACACCCTAAAAGTAGCCTGAGTATTTTAAACAAAATGTTTTCCCTCAGAAGTTCAAAAGCACAGAGTATACAGTGCTTGTCATAATTTGGTGTGAGGGTATAAACCAAAACAACATTCTCCGTCCCGGCGCAACTATATGACATCCATTATGATATTCTTGTTGTCATTCTACAGATCAGAACAGCGGTCTGAAAGTTGGCAGGAATGGACTCAACTTTGAATCTCCTCTGGTTGGTCAGGTGCATTCTGTTTCCCTCATAGCAGAGGACCCAGCCGGGCTGACATCAACATCCCAATTCAACATCAAGGTAAAACAGAAATTATCACACTGGCAACATTTTAGCTGATTGACTGATTTCGTCTTTAAAAATAATAATAAATATACTAGTACAGTGGTTGGTCATTTCATGTCTGATAATAAACAAAATTATTGTTTTTCTTATTTCATTATACCATGTCATGTTCATATAATGTCCCATTTCCCCCCCCCCCCCTCCCCGCAAAAAGGATATTTATTTTTTATTGACGATTTTATTTAAGATGTAGAATAAATAAAATTTGATAAATAAATCATCGTGTCAATGCAGCAACATCTCATCGCATGTGAGATGGGACATGATTGCAAAAACAAGGTACAACGTTGTTGTACCGGCTTGGCGAGATGTTCACATTTGAGATTTTCACCTGTTCTTAAATCAATTGTAGAGAAAAAATGTTCAAAAAAGAAGAAGTACTTCTGCAAACCGTTTGCCAACAAAATTGGCCTGTGGTATAAATGCAAAACATGGTAAATGGCCCTTATGACGTTTGACCCTAGCAGAGGCTTTGTCAAAGACTAACTTTTTAGAAGAACGTCCAAGGTTCATCCCCCTATGGGTTGATTTCAAGATGATGACTTGGCTTGGGGGAGGGGGCAACTCTGGGTGTCACAGACAGTGCCCAGTGATGCCACAACTATAATTGTTTGCGAAAATCGTAGAGTAAGAACATTTTTGTTTGAATGATGACAGATTCTGGACGTGAATGACCCGCCCAGCAATGTAGTAATCTCCAATACCATGGTCGGGGCTAATACGGCGGTCGGTCAGAGTGCAGCAATCTTACAATGCATTGATGAAGATACTGGGGATGAACACACATTCAGATTGGTCAACGATGCTGAGGGGAGATTCATCACTGACGGAAACCAGTTACAGGTGTGTAGGAAAAGAAGAGAAGAGATGTTCCCTAATTTTCCATTTTGATTGAAGAAAGATATTTAACCACTGGGAATAAGTTACAGGTGTGTATGGAAAGAAGAAAAGAGATGTTCCCTAATTTTCCATTTTGATTGAAGAAAGATATGTAACCATATGTAACCACTGGGAATAAGGTACAGGTGTGGATGGGAAAAAGAAATATATTTTCTTTTTTCCCTTTTTATCGAAGGAAGGTATATTACCACTTGCTATCAACTACAGATGTACATGGAGAAAGAGAAAATAGACTTTTCCCAGTTCTGTTTTTCCCAAAAGCAAAACTCTTTCCCTGTGCATTGTCTAAAGGTGAACCAAGATCTGAGTTCCTCAGCTGGTAACCAGTACCCCATCGAAGTGCAGTGCTCTGACGGCATCACTGAGCTGTCAACACCGGTAACCTTCATCATCAATATATTTGAGGATGGACCTATCACGGATACCAGCGTAGTTATCACCATCTCTCTAAGCGCTGATAGTATTTACGAAGGACAACCTGGTGGAAGTTCTGTGGGTAAGTTTGGCAATAAGCCGTTTGACAGGAATGAACTTTGAAAGAAATTACAAATGAAAGTCACACACATATCCACTTATAATAAAAATAATAACAACAACAACAACAGCGTGTACTTGTGATGTGCTTTTTGAAGCTAAGTATAGGCCCCTCAAAGCGCCTTACATTACTACCACTCCTAATCAGGCTTAACGCATTTCTGAAACCATCTCAACTTCCTAGGAGTATGCAACACCAGCATCCCAATGGGTGCACAGGTTCCTAATCATTCATCCCTGTCAGTTACCTATTCACTCTTAGGTGATGAGAAGCAATTAAAGTTAAGTGTCTTGCTGAAGTGTCATGACTGGGACTCCAACCCACAATCCGGTGGACTCAAAAATGAGAACTTGAGTCCGATGTGCTAGACCGCTCAGCCACAAAACATGCTTATTCTACTCATTTTGCTTCTTTTGGATTGCCAAATTTAAGGGAATCTGAGAGCAGAATCGACTGTGCCGACTGGTGACTTCACCTTCTCCATCATCGGAGGTGCATCTCAGTTATTCTCAGTCAGCCAGGGGATGTCAGGGAGTAACCCAACACTAAGAACAACCGAGCCGTTAGATTTTGAAGAAATGTCAATGCACTACGTCATCGTCAAGGCTGAGGCACCAGAGGGGAGCGGTGTCCAGACGTTTGTAGTCACGGTAACACATGTTTCAAATTATTGAGTTGTTTGTCAAAAAGTGACGCGAGGTGTAAAAGCTGAAAACTAGTTGTTTTTGATGAAAATTTAGTCTTTTAAGTTTTAAAAGGATTTTTGAAATCCAATGCCTTGTTAACGACTGTCGCCAATTACTTGTATTTCTCAATGTTGAAACACTGACTGTCAGGGAAATACAAAAGTATAAACTGTGGCCATGAAGAAGTTTTTGTTCATGGTTCTCTTTCCTGATTTGGGGGGGGGGTGCCTCTTCTCTTTCTTTCACCTTTATCACCTCTATATGTAAGGCATAGGTCCAAAAACCAGGGGTACAAAATTGGTGTTGTCATAATTTAATAATATTGCACGCCTTAATTTATGTCCGATCCTTGAACTATAACCCCTGTCCAACCAGGTGCTTGATGTGAACGAGCCTCCCAAGGATGTTCGGTTAGAGCACAGCTCTATCCATGAGAACCAGGTGGGCGCCCTCGTTGGCATCGTGTCTGCAGTGGATCCTGAGGGAGATAGTATCAATTTCTACATACCCATCAATCCAGGAGATGCATTTGAGGTAAATTGATGTGAACTTTGACATCACTAGAGGTCAGAGGACCATTGGTCACTTTTACATAGTGTGTGTTGCACATAGAAAGCTGCGGGTATTCGCTGTTTTACCTCTAAGTTGGTGGCAGGATGCATAAGATCTCAGCCTCGCTACCATGGTCAGCATGCCGTCTCAATACCTCTTGTCACGAACCCCTGGTAGGGATGTACTGAAAAACAACCCTAATTGGCTCCCGAAAGTGACTGCTTGTGGGCACACTTGTTAAACAAATTTGAGCGCTTGTATGGAACTTGTAGGACGTTTAGTAAGTGCGCGTTAAGTATTTTGATTTGATTCAAAAAAATGAATCATATTTTTACACGGTCCCCCTAAACTGCATACAGTTTGACATGTCATAAGATCAAAGAAGAATAAGAGGGGACCAGTTGCTCTATGTCTTGATACCTCATTGCGGGCTACATATTTGAGCATGCATTAGGGTCGATGTGGTGCGCCACAGTAAAAGAGAAAGTAAAAGAGAAAATTCACTTATCATTGACTTGAATCCACAGTTGCAGGCTGGAGCCACGCCCAACTCCCGCCGTCTCGTCTCCAAGCGAGCCCTGGATTTCGAAACGGAACGCACCCTGAGCATCAGCCTGTTTGCCCGGGATCCCAGCTCGCCCAGCCTCACCTCAGACATGTACATGACCACCGTGAACGTCCTCAACGTAAACGAGGCTCCGACGCAGATTCAGTTGAGCCGTTCGGAGATTGCGGAGAATAGTCCAGTCGGAATGACCGTCGGTACATTGACGGTATCCGATCCGGATAGTGTGCTAACTGATCAGGACTTTACCTGCGTACTCCAAGACAGCGCATCTGGGTTGTTCAGCTTGGATGGATTTTCAGTTAAGGTGATTACCTTTAATATAGTCACCTTGTTTGCAAATGGAGTACATTTTAGCAAACGGGCCATCCCTGGCAGGCAAGACATTAGAGGTTTTTTTTTATAGGTTGTCAGATTTTTGTTTGTTTTATTATCCCTTAGAAACAATAGCGGCCACAAGCGGCTTGTACCAAAATGCCCCTATAGTGGCTGCAAACTATGCACAGAAAGAGGGCTCGGTGAAAGTCATGTCCAGAATTGACGTGCTCCAATGTTTCCTATGTTGACATACTATTTACATTTGTAAAATAAAACAGAGTTTCTGTTTCACATTGGGTTTTTTAATCAATTTTACTGAAAAATTTACAAAAGTCAAAAATATGGGCATATTGTGATGATTATACAGACATGAATGGTCTCCAAAGGGTTGAGTTTTACATGTTGTACCTTAACCAATTAAAGACTGGCCATAGCTGCAGCAAGCGGCTGGAACCAAAATGCCCATAGTGGCCACAAACAGCCACGAGATTTGACCTATTTTCACACATTCAAAAAGGTCAAAGTAAAGGTCATGTCCTAAATTGACGTTTTCCAATGTTTCTCATATCAACATATAAGTAGATCTGAATTTCTAAAACACTGATAAATTGTCCAACCTTTCTTCTGCAGGTGTCGGCTAGCTCAAGACTGGATTATGAAAGTTTTGCCGGCAGCGGCGAGATGCCGACCATCGTTGTAGAGTGCAGCGACAGCGGAGGCTTGAGCGTCAGTCAGTACTTTGAGATTACAGTGACGAACGTGGCTGAGAGACCAACCAATATTGTCTCTGCCACTGGGCTCTTTGAGATTGCTGAAAACAACGAAGGAGGTATGTATTGTAACTTCAGAAGTTTATCGCATCAAAGCGACATTTATTTGTTAATAATAATAAAAATTCCCTGCTAACCTGTAAAATACGTTTGGGGTAAGCACGGAATTCCCTGCTTCCGTAAGCACTAATTCTTTGCTTCAGAGTCTCTCCATCGCATCAATTTGGCATGTCCTTGCTGAGCGGATAAGAACATCGGACTCAAGCTCTGGTGTTTCTGGTCAGCAGGGTGTGGGTTCGAGTCCCGGTCGTTACACTTGTGTCCGCAAGCAAGACTTTTAACCGCTATTGCTGCGTCCTTCGGATTGGACTTAAAGCCGTTGGTCCCATGTGTTGTGTAATGCACATTAAAAGAACCCAGTGCGCTAATTGTAAAGAGAAGGGGTTCACCCCGGTGTTCCTGGTTTGATCGGCAGCATATTGCTCAACAGCACTTTGTAAACCATTACATGGTGCTATGTAAAGGAAAAGGTCTCGTACTTCAATATGTAGCACTGCATAGTGCCGTGCAGTAAAAAATACTGAGCGCTTTGAGACGCCCCTCGGGTGTGATATCAGTATTATTTTGATGATTATTAATTTCTCTTCCTCATCCCCCTCCTCTATTCCCGTACCCAGGTGCAGTAGTAGCTTTCCTCCAAACCACCGATCCCGACACCGATGACCAATCAGAGTTCCAGTACACAGTGTCGGACTCCACCCCGTTCTCGGTGAGCAATCAGATGCTCATAGCCAACACCCAGCTCAACTATGAGAGCCGCAACCGGTACGACATTGAAATCACGACCACTGATGAAGACGGCCTAACATTTTCAAAGGTACGAGAGTCTTGTCACTCTGTTCATATTTGTTTGTCTCAGAATCATACAAATATCTTTTATTTTAAGCCCTTCCCTATACAATGTAGTGAGCAATCTCTTTTTTGGGCGGGGCTCATTTGATCAGTCCATTCTCTGCTTCAATAACAATGTTCATATAAATTTACAACAAAATAAAAAAGTTGTGCGATCTTGTCCTATGCGTAGAACAAACGAACCATTTCAACTTTGACCTTTTTCAATAGATAGTCTTTTTTATCCTTCCTTTTCCAGGGTATTTCTGTATATGTCCTGAATAGAAACGATCCTCCCACTGGAGTTCTAATGTCCCAAATAATGACGGTCTCAGCTCACCTGTCCCCTGGAACTATAATAGCAACGTTAGAAGCCCAGGACGAGGACACCTCGCAGCAGCACGAATTCCAAATCCAGACTCAAACACCGGATGGCACCCTTCGAATTACCGGCAACAACAAGCTGGCTATTGATGAAGGCTCCAAGGATGCGCTCTCAGTAGAGGTTACAATCATCGTTAGGGACCTCGGGGTGACCACCCCTCTACTTCATGTCCAGACTTTTACGATAGCTGTGGATGACGTGAATCTACCTCCCATAGGGATTCAGTTGACGGGCACTACGATCATTGAAGGCTCTGCTGTTGGAACGGTTGTTGGATTGGTCCAAGTGCAAGATCCCTCCGGCACTGGAGAGATGTTTTACTGCGTGTTGTTAAACGACACAGGAGGTCCTTTCGACCTGGCACACCAAGGGGGCGAAATTAAGCTCCGAGTGGCTTACTCTGAGCGGCTAAATTTTGAGACCAATCCCTCTCTCTCCATTACGATCAGATGCCGCGATTCCCTCCCGGAGAACACCGTGGAGAGGACATTCATCATCAGCGTCCTGGACGGTCCTGAAAGGCCAGCAGGAATCATCTTCATCAATGCCGACAGAGATGTCACCACAACCAACATCAATCCACCGGACCTCAGTGGCCTCGGCGGCCAGGCAATCACCGCGTCAACTGCGACAGTTCAAGAGGATGCTGTGACTGGATTCAGTGTCGTAGCCTACATAGTAGCCGTTGACGCAGACGGGAGGCCGATCTCCGACCAAGCTGCTCCGGAAATCAGGCTGATTTCTGAAAACCAGTACAATGAACTACAGAGAGTCGGTAAACTATTTTATGTAAACTGTAAAAATATGTGGCGTTACCTACCTCCCATTATAAAAAAAAAAAACTAGATGGTTGAAATAATACTCTTTTGACAAAGAGTCACTTAAACTTTCTGAAGTCAAATTTCATCTCTTAAAGAGGAAAATCTCCAGGTAGCAGAAGAGGCCCATTTCTATAAAATTGCCTGTTTTCATGATCCTTGTCAGGGCGTATCTTAAGGATCAATCTAAGGTCCTTTACCCCCAAATATAAACATCCATATCCAGATAGAAACATCAGTATCCTGAAACCTTCCTTCAAACAATCATTGTTTTCTTGTTTCAGGACGTAGGCGCAGAGGGGCAACCAGACTCCACGCCAGGTCAAGGCGTGCCGCCACCAATGATCCCGATGCCATACCCTCCCAGTTTGTCGTCTCAAGCAACGGGCAATACATCCTGGTTGGAGACACACTTGACTATGAGACCCAGGGGGAGTATATGCTTTATTTCCAGGCCAGCGATAGAACTAACCCCAATCTGGTGAGTTTATCAGACGTCTGACTTTGGAAAAGATGTCACTTTTTCTTTTGACTAGTTGTCTGGGCTATAGTCAGCTGTGCATTTGACTAGCCGGCATCAAATTTGACAAGCATATCTGATGACGATACCTCGAAAATCATACATTGAATTTTAATTTCAAAGGAGTAGGTTGCTAGTGTTTGACGAGCCTGTTGGGCTACATAAGATCCAAGTTTGACTAGCTCCTGGGGCTACCTAAGAGCTAAGTTTGACTAACCATCCAGGCTACCTAAGGTGGAGGGACGCCTTCTCCTGAAGACGAGCAGAGTATACTGTTCAAAACGTCAAGACCAAAACAAAGGCTTTTCCCAGAAACAGCACTTCTCCCAAAAGAGATTTATACATGGTAGTCATGGGAGTACCCGCAAGTTCACTAGCGATAGGCACTCCTTAATATCCAAGTTGCGTGTCTGATCAGTGCTTATTAGATAGTTTGTGGGCCCATTTCTCGCCTGGTACTGAGGCTCTCACTTTGTCTTTGGTGTTATGTTTCTTGCAGTTTATCACAGCCCAGGTACGTGTGGTTGTACTGGATGTAGACGAGGCACCACTGGACATTATCCTAAGTCAACTGTCTGTCGCAGAAAGCGCACCTGTAGACACAGTTGTCGGTAAGATGTTTACAGCTTATGTTTTTATAAGTGTGGAAAATGAAAAGTGTACCATTTCAAGATTTGATTATTTAATAATAATGATAAGTGGTTCTTATATAGCATACATATCCTGGTAGCTAGATCAAGGAACTTTACAACATTATTATTCCTGTTCATCAGGCATACTGAGACCATTCCTCAAACTTTCTCAACTCTCTTGGGAGCATACAACCCCAAGCTGCTTAAATAAGCACTAGGGGGTTAATCCAATACATACCATCTCGGCCCTCACATGGGTTAGGAGAAGCAATTATAATTAAGTGCCTTGCTCAAGGATACAAGGGTCGTGACCGGGATTCGAACCCACACTCTGATGATCCAACCATCAGAACTATTGAGTCTGATGCACTAGACCGCTCTTCCATGACATGCCGTTCATAAATTTATCGAGATGAGAAACAAACCACAAGGGAAACTGACAGGGTAAATTTCAAAATAGTTTTGGGTTGAACAAAGACAAATTAACAAGAGCGGGACTTGAACCTGCAACCTCTGGATTAACGCACCGGCGCTCTACCAACTGAGCTATCTAGCTCTTTGCTGTTGGTCCCCCTATTTTGTTAATACCTTTGTTCAGGGTTGTCAGTCAGACATCATACAACCTGTAACTGCCCTATAGCCAGGGAACACACCCAAGTTTACAATTCAACCTGGGAAGTGGCAGGAGAAGGATCACCTAAAGGGGATGCGACTTTTTAATTCAAATATCAAGCAATAATCCCAAGTCACATGCCCTATTATTACCGATACTAGTAACAGAAATGTTATCTACTGTTGCATGGGTTTGCTTTTACAAAATTTATTTGCAAAATTTATAAATGAAAAACTTGATGTTTGTGAAATTTTTCTCTCAGGTGAGTTTCTGTTAAATGATCCAGACGGCACAACTTCTGCCTACGTTTACAACATCATCTCCCACGGGACGCCGTTCTACCTTCAGAATGGGAAGATCTTGGTTCAGCGTTCCATTGACCATGAAGTAACCCCACTCATCACTGTTCAAGTCTCAGTATCAGAGCTCAACACCAACTTGCAACTGACGAAGAACTTTGACATCACAGTTACTGACGTTCCCGAACCCCCGACTGGCCTGACGGTGGAGGGCAACACCACCATCGTCATCCCAGAAACCCTGGAGATCGGGCACTACATCGGGGCCCTCCAGGTTGAGGACCCGGACTCCAGCGCCGGCTTCACATTCAGCTTCTTCGTCGATGAAGACTCGCACGGTTTCTTTTCGCTCAGTGCGGGCGCCTTGCTCCTTGGACAGAGACTAAACGCCTGGACGACCAACGTCCTGAGTCTGTTCATTAAAGTGACCGATCCGACGGGTCTGAGCTTCAATCAGGTCATCACGGTGAGAGTGACTTCAGATGACCGCTGCAAGAAGGAGGGCTACTGCAGTCCCTATGCTACATGCCTGAGAGGATTCTGCACATGTAAACCAGGATTTACAGGTAACAATCCCCCCTATTAATTGTACAAGTCTGTATTTATTGTCTTATATTTTACAGTTTTAGAGGTCCATTAATTCTAGAAAATCATCTATGGAACCAGCAGGCTCTGATTGAAGTTGGTATCCCAGAGCTTAAATTCACAAACAGCTAAGATTAATCTTTAGATGCGTGTCAATCTTAATCTTAATAAAGTCGTATGGTGTCATGGCCCAATGACCAGGACACTAATGTCAAGCGCATTGATACGTTGTTGTAAAATGCGCTATATAAGAACTAGTTATTAAATTATTCAACTATTAAATTGCTTTTAAGAAAAATGTGATGTCACAATGCAAATCATTCAGGCAACATTCACAACTCATCTTAAAATGGATCTCTCATCTCAAATCAACTCATCTTAAAATGGTAATTGAAAATTTGAGCCCAGTCCTCTTGCAAAGCAGCCTTGGTTTAACTTTGCAGTATGAACCTTGTCCACAGTAAATTTGATCAACTCAAGAGGCCAGACCAGTGGACCATAACTGAATCTTTGTGTCTGGCATAATGCAAATCATCGTTGACAGTGCAGTAAACACTTACATAGAGTTCGTCCTACTCGACTTATAGAAATGCCCGGCCACATGCCAAGTGTCAGTAAAAGATGTAAAAATAAATGTTTTGTTCTTTTTGAAATATAGGCGATGGTTTTACCTGCACAGACATCAATGAGTGTTCACAGTACCCCTGCAACTTGTATCACTCCGTCAGTGGTGGGTGTCAGGACGGCTTGGGTGGTATCCGTAACTTCACCTGCGTCTGTAAGGAAGGCTGGACAGGGCAGGATTGCACCGTGGAGGTGAACAGCTGTGAATTCCATCAATGCAGCCCGATGGGTGAGAACTGGTGCTCAAGTTTCTGTAATAATAATAATAATAGTAATAAAACCATACTTATATAGTGCATCATCATTTGGATTGGCAAAATGACTTTCTTTCTTTGCACAAATTCTGACAAAATGTAGATGGTTTAAAAAAAAGAATTGCACCAAAGTTGAATGAGCCTTCAAATACAGGTAACTTTAAACATGGTTCCCTGTTTACACAATGACATTGGGTTGCCTTCTATTTAAAGGGACCAGACTAGTTTTCCTTCCGGCTTCTGTTTGGTTACATTGGGATAAATGGGAAAAAGTAAAATGGCCGCACTATGACTATAGTCCATTACCCAGACTCAGAGGGGTTTCTTGATGTGTATGTACGATCCAGACTGGTCAATGGCTGCCAAAACTGGACGCTCAATAAGTCTCAGTACAATCAACTAGACGCAACCTAAGCTGAGTTCCTATGCAAAATCTTGTTTAATGGTTATAAGAGGAAACCATCCAATAACCCTGATGTCAAGTCCAGTGACCACATGCACTTCAACTACACGAATGATGGTGTGTACCGTATCTGCAAAGCAAGCCCAGCGTCCTTTGTCAAAAGACAACAGGCAAAATACCTGGCTCAGCTGATAAGATCTTCAGATACGAACGAATCAAAGCAATTGCTCTTCAACATGGACAAGTACAGTATGAGGGAACGACTGCAACACAAGTCACTACTGACACAAGTCTGTAAGAACCAAACTAAAACAAATGATGAACTGCTTAAAGACACAAACGAGCGAAGGTCGTAGTTCGGCTTATGCCACCCGATATCTGGTCAATTAGTGGAGGGGTTAAACTCTTTGTATGTATGTCATTCCATCTGAACTCTCTCGTGATTATTCCCTTCAAAAACACTGAATACAAAATTTCAACTGTTATTTATTTTGATTCTTTGAAAGGTTTTGAACGGTGTATCAACGTCAGGGACAGCGACAGCTACACCTGTCAGTGCAAACGAGGCTTCCAAGGTGTATTCTGTGATGAGAATATTGACGAGTGCGTTGATCATCAATGCCAGAATGGTGGACAGTGTGTCGATGGCGTCGGTCTGTACAAATGTGTTTGCTCTCCGCCCTACGAAGGTGAATTGTTAAGAATGGCTTTTCGGTGATAAATTTTTCCTGACATTCTTAGAAATCATTCATAGCTTTGAAATGTCTCATGCTTAAAGGGAAAGTACCTCTGTGGTTTTTTAAAATAAATATTTTAGAAGAGTAAATTTATTTCCATGCTCTTGTTTTCAATTAAATTGTGACACAAAGTATAAAATTTCCCATATGCTCAGTGTAGTATCTTGCCTGCCAGAAAGGCCCTGGAATGTACAAGGTCACTCTTTTTGTAAACACAGGTTACATGTTCTATAAACAAAAAAGTAAACATCTCAGTTTTTAAGAAATCTTGTTTCTCCATTCTGCAATACAATTGAAACACTAGTAGCTACAACAGAAAAAGTTACACCGACACCAAATCTTTAAAAGAGTAAAACATTATTATGAATTCACAGGATACTATTGTGACTTGGACTTGTCCGTCTGCGACAGTGTCAAGTGTGCATACAATGGGAGCTGTCTTGCCGTGCCGTTTGGTGGCCATGAATGCCGATGCCGCGATGGGGTCTTACAAGACTGCTCTGCCTGCGATTTTGGCTACGGTGGAGAAAACTGCGTTCCTTGTAAGCCTCCATTTACAGGTAACTGACCAATCCACAATGTTTTTGTTTTTCGCCTGGGTTGTTGCTCCTTTTACAGGTAACAGACCAATCCACCATGTTTTTGTTTTCGCTTGGGTTGTTGCTCCTTACTGTACCTGTGGATGCTTTTCACAGTTGCGAAAACTATGAGGCTAGGCCTGCAATTACACGGAGGCCACAGTAGAGCCCTTGGCCTCTTTTGCCCCTGGTCTTGGCCTTGGTGCCCCTTCAAAAGTTTCCCGTAGACTTTAAGATTTTCCAGTGAAAGTGCCCTTTGCAAAATGAAAAATGTCTTGCCCTCTCAAAGAAGAAATTCCAGACCTGTGAGGCGTTCATCCAGTCTTTTCTAACACTCAGAAACAATTTCTACCTATTATATTTCTTTTGGGTACCCCAAATATTACAATCTCTTCTGGGAAGAAGTGATAGCTCTGAAAACACAAAAATTGTGCGACATGTTTGGCTACAAAAAGTCAGTAAACTTAGAAATATTATTCCACAGATTATCGATTGCAGAAATAAAACCCTACACCAGGACTGAAGTAGTTCATACAGGATTCAGTCAAGTTAGCTTCAAATCTGGTTTCCACCAGCTTGAACCAAGACAAAAACATGTCGCCCTTTTGTTTACCTGTAGAGGCTCAGTTTTGCAACTCTTGGGCTTTTGATCAATATGCGAATTACGTCTCTGATATTTACCGAGTCTCTCTCTAGTAGACGTAGGCATTTGCCCGTGGTCTCTCCTCCTTAAACTGTACCCCGCGGGAATCACTGGTACCGCTCCCACCCCAGCCCGTCTTTCCAGTGCTGCTTCTTTGAGTTCAGTGGTATCACAACCTGACCATTCTCTCTGTTGTCTACCCAGCACATCTTTGGTCGGCCCTCGGAACGATTGGCATCCCTCTGGCATGTCATCCACAACGCCAAGTCACCTTGACTATCCACATTACCCACATATATTCAGTGCTTTGTGTAAATGCCCATTCTGGAGAAAAAATTACTTCAGGGTTTAAATAAGTCTTGAACCCAATGATAAATTTTGCATTTTGTCATTCTATACACAAAAACAAAACTAACATTTAATATTGCTCTTTATTCCTGATGCAAGAATGATACAAGTTTCATATCTTTTGCTTTGTTTTCTTTCTTCTGCCAGGTCCCAACTGTGACATTGACACTAGTGTCTGCGATCCCAACCCCTGCCCTATGGGCGGCGTCTGTAAACCAGATGTTGACAAGTACCTGTGCTTATGTCCAGGTAAGCTAGATTGCTTGCAACCCTTGGAGGAGGGGCACACCTCTATATAATACAACATTTCATTAAGCTGTTTCATTCTTTATCCCTGATGCAATTATTAAATTTTTTCAAATTGTTGCACTGGAAGAGGTGGTATAGTGGTTAAGACATCTGCTCTGGTATAATAATAATAATAATAATAATAATAATATGCAGTTCTTATATAGCGCTTTATTACACCCGTTGGCGTCTCAAAGCACTCAGTATTTTTTTCTACAAGGTATGAAGAGCTATGTTTGAAATATAAGACCCATTTATTTACAGAGCACCAAGTAAAGGTTTACAAGGTGCTGTGGTGCAATCTGCAGCCAACCATAGCAGAACACACCGGGGTGAACCCCTTCTCTTAACGATAAGTGTACTGGGTTCTTTAACATGCATTACATAACACATGGCACCACCAGCTTTCTGTCCCATCCAGCTTAAGGACACAAGTGTCATGACCGGGACTCGAACTCACACTCTGCTGATCAGAAACACCAGAGCTTGAGTCCAGAGCAGGACACGCCGTTATATCACCAGCACACTTATTATGTGCCTGTTTCGCCCGAAGGCTCACTTACTGGTGGCTTGTAATATCAATGATTTATTATTCCTTTTAAATTTACTGCTTTTGAAATTTGGATGCGAGTCATGGGCTATAACAAAGAATGATTAAAAAAGGGGAAGAAAGAGGTTAAGAAGAAACTAAGAGGAAGAAATGTAAAAACTTGGCCAAGAGTTGAATCAAACTTGTTTTGAATTTTTGCAGAAAACTTAGCCATCGACTCATGCCAGCCTCTCGTCGTGGCTTTTTCGAAGCCAACGCCACAACCTGAACAAGACTTCCCAATATGGATCCCCGTTGTACTGGTGTGCTTGGTGCTCCTGGCATTCATTGTCTCGTTGGTCTTTGCTGTTATCCGTCGTGCAGTCAGGGCACCACGCTACAAGGCATCCAGTGCGTTCATTCCACGTCGAGCAAGGTATGCTGAGGTTGTCAGTTACTAATAATTATTTTTTATTTTTTTTTCCCGAAACTCCTGATGATGGAGTGAAAGGCATAGCATGATATTTAACTTTTTTGATTTCTTGTCTCGTCTCCGAGACAGATTTCAATTTGCAATTTGTTGTATTAAATACAGCCTCGTTTTCGAGTAATCTTGTGTTTTTGTTTATTGTTTCAATGATGTATTTAAATTCTTCGAATTCGCACAGTAAGGATGAGAGGTCATTGAGATTTGGAAGAAAACAATTATTTCTATACTCAAGATGATCAGCTCTTCTCATTGCTCCTCATTGCTCCTGTAGACGATCGGAGCACACTGATCAAAACGTTTGAGTTCTCAAACCACTGGTTCTTCTCAGAACCACTACATCTCATTGGGAAAGTTCTACATGGTGTCTTCACAACCACACTCGATTAGATTCCCACCATTTCAAAGTTTCAAACCCTACTCATTTCTATCCTCTTGGTTTCCAATAAGCTCACCATACTAATGTGAAAGTTTCATGATCATAAGGTGGCACTTTCTCAGCACGTGTGTGATCTACGAGACATCCTGCTCTCACTTTCGGTACCTTATGGAGACCAAGGACAAAACCAAAAAGGGAAAATAAAATGACTCCACATGGAAATTCTAAAGACTGGGGTGCTCCACAAGGAAATTTGTGTACAAAGTCTATGGGAAACTGTTAAGTGCAGGGACAAAGGAAAGAACAAAAGAATGCTCCACAAGGATGCATTTTTTGAGAATGTGTTTGGGTTGGCAGATATGGGTTAACATTAATTTCATTGGACCTTGTTCTCTGCGCAAACAAAAATGTATTAAATGAATGTGATTGCGTTTGGTTATTGTTTCAGGTACTTCAGTGACTCCGAACAAGTCATGGTGTACCCGGAGCCAGACTACCTCAACGACGAACCAGTTGAGCAACCACTCCAGACATTCTGCCCCGAGACACAACCTAGAGAGGAGACTCAACCAGAGCCTGGTCCAACCGCTGCTCCGGCCCCACCAGAAGCAACTGCCGAAGGACCCGAAGAGAACCCACCACCATACTCCCCACCCAATAACCTCTTCCTTGCTAGTGCGCTAGGGCTCATCCCTCCAGGTTACGAAGCAAGCGTTGACGCCCCGGAGAAGAAAGAGAAGGTGAATCTTGATGACGACCAAGCAGTGGCAAAATTCATAGAGACTGTGTCAACGCCAATTGGGGATAGGGGTACACTTGTGACGAAGGGAAGCAATCTGGAGGAATGGGAGAAGGAACAGCTTGGTTTAGTGGATGAGGTGATGCCAGAAGAGAAGAACAAGAGAGTACGGAAGAAGTCAGTCGGTCAGAGACCATCCCTCACCCGGAAGCTCTCAGTTGGTGCCGTAGCTTACCAGAATCCCATCTTTATACCCGATAACACAATGCCCGGCAATCAGGCAGCAGCAACCCAGGGGGGTGCCTCGTTCAATGCCCAGCACCCATCAGCCGAGGTCCCCACCAACGGCTCATCTGGAGGTAACAAAAAGGCACCAAAGAAACAACGTTCTTCTTCGTCGACGCAGACAGGTGTTCCAGATCGTAGACCCAGCAACAGGGTATCCATCTCAAAGTCATCCTCTGATGTAGTGAAACAGAACCCGGTCTTCCAAGAGTCAGACTCTGAGGGTTCTGATGAAATATTTGAATAATAATAATAACTAGTTCTTATATAGTGCATTTTACAATACTGTATCGATGTGCTTTACATTAGTCCCCTGGTCTTTGGGCCAATAACATTCCTTTAATCTTTCTCAGCTCCCTGGGGAGTATACAGCCCCGAGCTGCCGTGGCGCTCCGAAGGCTTTTTCAAACACAATATCAACATCTACCCTCGCAGGTACCCATTTATACCCCTGGGTGAAGAGAAGCAATTATAGTAAAGCATCTTGCTCAAGGACACAAGTGTCATGACCGGGATTCGAACCCACATCCCGATGAATTAACAAGGTTAATAATAAGAGGATGATTTTAATAAAGATAACGAAACTAAACTGATACTGAAACTGAAACAATGTGGTATTGAATCAGGTGGCCCTAATACCATGCTCTTGGTAAACTAGCTTACCAGGACATTTAATCAGGGCCCATTTTCATAGAGCTGCTTAGGCAGAAAATAGTGCTTAACAATTTTTCTGGTAAGCAAAAGTAAGCAGGATACCAGTCACAGATTGTACATGAGAGATGCTATTTTGGCTGGTAACCTTATTCTAGTAGGCATAATTTCATTGTGCACAGCTAATTTTTGTGCTTAAGCAGCTCTTTGAAATTTTGCCCAGATCTTAGAAATATCAATGGAGTTTAAGATGTTTACTCATTTAACCCTTGAGAGACCCTGTCGGTTGCCCAAGCAGCTTGTACTGAATGCCCATGGCAGCCGCAAGATTTGACCTACCCAACCAAAAAGGTCATGGTGTTAAAGGTCATGCTCTGATTTGACATTTTTCAATGATTACCTGCTGACACACTGTCTACATCTCTAAAACAAAAGGGATGTTCTATTTTATGTTATTTTCCGGACATTTTTTCCTGGGTTTGGTTATGATTATACAGAAATTAATGATCTTGTTGGTATTACAAATGAGGCAAACATACATTTCTTGCAGAAGTTTTCCACCAATCGTACTGAGGTATTGTAATGTTACAAACAACCATCCTGGAGGGAGTCTTCATTTAAACATTAATTCCAAGTGACCTCCCAAGTGTTTTTTTTTTACAAGATCCAGTGTTTGAAATGTGAGAAAGTTCCTTTGTCCTTTGTGATGAGTTTTGTTACCTCCCTCCCTCCTTTGTGCAGTCGTAAGATGGATATTTTATTTGGTAGGAACAAGCAACACTTTCATTTCCTTTTAATCGTTTGAAATCAAAGGATTTGTATATGCCATTACTAATTAATGACAGATTGTACTTGTAAGTTCCTTACTCAGTATTTCCATAATGCGTTTTTATAATCATTGGGGTCTCCAGCCAACAAGCTTGTTTTTAGGAGATTCTCAACATTTAATCAACTATTATAATAACTTATTTATAGTACTTTATACAGGTAGTACTGTCTAAGCAAACTGATTGAGGGCAATACACTGAAATGAACTGAAGTGAGCTGAAGGATAAGTTTAAAGTTATTGTACAGGATTGGTAGAGCTGACAAGATAGTCGTAGACAGTGCTCATGTTTTCCGTGATCAGCCATATACATGAAATGACAAACCTGTGAAAACTTGGGCTTAATCCGTTGTGGGAGTCAGGAGAAAATAGTGAAAAAACACGCACAATTTCCAGCATGTAAAAACGCTGACATTATTAATTAAATTTTGGTTGTAATAACCAAAATCATCTGTTGCATTCAACAACAAGTTTTCATAAACGGTTATCTTGAATGATAAGTGACTTCATTTCAGAGTGAAATATTTCACAGGGGAAAAAATTGGTTCTGGTGTGAACTTCATAATCAGTAAGCTTTCAGACTAAAAATTAATTAATTGTTTTTTATCCTTATCAATCCTGTATTATACCTTTAATCAAATTTGAAATCGGTACTTTTGTCTTTTTATGAGTCATCTATAGGCCTATTACTTTAATTCTTATCAAGATCTAAAGTTAAGCCAAATTGAGTTAAAAATTAAAAAACATATATATATATAAATTTATACATTTTTTCACCTTGAAGGGTAAAATTGCTTTATTTTAAGGGACCATTTTTATGTGAAATATTTGATATAAGTTAATTTGATCTCGTTAAAGAAAACTGTACTAGCATTGAGGTGACTGTAAGGGCAATTGTCATTTTGTTGTTAACCTTTAGGCTAAGATTGAAGGACTTTGAATATATTATGTTAATCGGTAAATTCTGTAAATATGCTTCACTTGTTTGTTATCATCGGTATTAATATATTGTATGGTTATAGTTTGTTTAAAAAAAAATGTATATAAACAGAAGTTTTACTTTTTGCTTGTGTAAGAGAAATAAATACTCAACTCCAGACTGACTTCTGACTCTCCGTTCGTGGAGTATACGAGTTGGTAACACCCCACTTTCAGAAACAGGGCTCGAATTTGGCATTAAATTCCACAAGACCGCAAGGCCGCAGGGTTTGTAGCTCAAAATGTTTGCTGGTCCAAAATTTATTTTACCAGACCAGAATCTTCATACAAAAGAGCTTTCTACAGAGTTTAACATGTAATTTGTTTTATTTTATTTGAACAAACACTAAGAGAAGATTATCTCATTTGTGTTTTGGGTTAGTAGGCCTTTATTTTGATACTCAACGACATTGTATTACCAGACTCAAAGACAAGATTTGAACATCATTTATTTCTATCAAGTAATAAACCACAAGGGAAACTGACTGGGTAAATTTATTAATAATTTGGGTTTGAACAGCAAAAATTGACTGGAGCGGGACTTGAATCAACGACCTCCGGATTAACGTACCGGCGCTCTACCAACTGAGCTATCCAGCCCTATGTTGGCGGTCTCCCTATTAGTCAATACCTTTGTTCGGCCAGTCAGAAGCCATTTATTTTTGTTAAAGATACTAAACAGCGATGTATTTCAATTAAAAAAACACAAGACTGCCGGATTTGTCAGGTCATAAGTTTACTGGCCCAGGGCTAAAATCACTGGCCTCGGGCCTGCGGTCCAGTGTCAAGTTCCAGCCCTGAGTAAGACACCAATTGATGATTGGTGGTTGCAAAACATGCAAGGCTTACCCCGGTAATGTTTGTGAATATGTTGAAAAGATGCCTTGAAAATTGAAAAACAAAATAGTGAGAAAAAAATAATTTGTACAATTGTAACATTGCTACAACTGCAAGGTTTACCCCCTTGTGTATTTCATCACGAAACGTCAGGCCATTAACTATGTGTTGCATTCATACCGGATGTGCTTTTGGTTGGTAAGCAGCTTTGCAACAGCTAAATCTATTTTGGTAACTTATTTCTGAGTAATAATCTATGGAATCTATGGAGTTACCTGATAGGCAATGAATTGATGTCAGTCCCTCCCACTTACAAGGGGGTGCATGATTTATCACAAAATTCCTCCCATAGTAAATGCGACGCGCAAAGCCCTTATGGCACGGGATCCGGGCCTGCTTAAGGTCCCTGAAAATGTTCGATTCCCTTGTCATCTTCCCACAATTTGTGAGCAAAAGTTTTTTTTTAAAGAGTACAAAGATAATTCCAGTTTATTGGTATATTTTTGCGGCATTATACAGTATTGTATGTACTCCTAATTGCACCTAAAAAAAGGGGGGTGGTATATTTGGAAACTTACTGCAGGGCATGATTGGTTGCGCAGGGGCAACTATAAATTAATATTATAATTAATGCCACTTCATTCACTTTCAGGGAATTTGTGGGCCTAAGCAATAGTCAGCGTCGGTGCATTTGTACGAAACGAACCAGCGAGCGCGAAGTGCAAACTCTTATTGGCGTGGGGTCCGGGGCCCGGGCCGCTTAAGGGCCCGGTAAGTTTGTTGTAAATAATTGATAGATGCTCTCTTATGGTGTATTTCAGAAGAATTTTGTACCCATTTTCAATGGGAATTTGCTTCATTTGCCTTTCAAATCATTGTTTTTCAGTCGGCGAAAATATATGGGGCGCCCATCCCCAAATCTGCGCCTGCTTACTCTAACCCTTATCTTAAAACTCTATCCCTTACCCCAAACTCTAAAACATGGAAAAGTGCTACAATATTGCGTGGCTCTTTGTGTTTTATTTTCAAATTTGATAGGTCTTTAAATTTTAAAGACAATTGAAAATTATAATTTCAGGGGGAAAACACACACAAAAACCACGCCCAAAACAAACAAAACCAAACAACCTAAGAAATTATAACCTTAGCTCTAAGCTTTAATACTGATCCTTATTATTAACCGAAACATAAAATTTGCAAACTTGTTTCTGTTGCTGCTCTTTGAATGTGGCAACTGAGCTTGTGAGTTTGTTGGTACACTAAAGTAGTATAGCGCCCTCTATAAAAATGACTTCACCGTGTCCATTCTAACGTTCAGCTCATAAAACCATATAATACAGCCGCTAAGCATGGACAGATCGTGTTCAGCAGAAATATACAAAAATACAATGATCTGCTTATCAGTAAAATTGTATGCTAAGCGCCTTTTCAGATAAGCTGATTATGAAAATTAGTAGCACAGACCCTAGAAAATAATGATGTTATTATCTTCCTCCATGATCAGACCACCGTTTGAAAAAAAAAAAATAAATAAATAAAAATAATTCACCGCGTCTCTTCATTTCCTTTATTATATTGTTTCTAAAAACTCAAAGCTGTGCCATTTTTACAACTGACGCTGCCGTATAGATCCACGAACGATCGTTAAAGCGGCATAGCGCCACCAACGATAGCCTACGATAGCCTGCCTGATGGACTGGGAAATATCCATAGACCCGTAGCTTGATTAGCGTGTCCTTATTTTTCTTTGCGGGAAGGAACACCCTTGTTATAAATTAAGTAAACAGTTTTTATAATTATTCAGACACAAATTCTTTTGTTTTGGTGAACCATCCGAATTACAAATCGTTAAAGTAATTTTGTTCTTCAAATCGCTTTATTCAAGTCAATGTAGAGATTTACCGCTTAAAATGTCATAAAAGTATATTTTTACTGTGTGTTACACGATTCAAAACAGTGTTTGTATTAAAATCATTTTTGTTGTTGCTAACTTTAGTAATTTTTACACGTTTGGGGCACTTAGTTTTAATAACAAGACAGAAGTTTGGCAGTATTTTCAAGAACTTCTTGTTTTGATAAAATAAAGTATATTGTCAAACAATTAATCACGCATGCACGTTAACGGAAGTAATATTTTGACATGTACACGGCGTTTAACTTTCGACACATCATAGCGACCGACTCTTTCCATAAACTATCCCAAGAACGTTAGCTTGAGGGTCTTTATAAATAAGACAAATTCCAAGGATGTACATTGCCTTGGACGTGATGAGAGACACAAACAGTATTTTGTCCGTCAAACAAAACAGGAAATTTGGTTCATCGTTGAACACGGTGTAGTCATGCTTTGACTGACACGGGGGCGGGGCTGGGGCCGGCCTACTTTCTTGAGTGACAGCGTCAGGAATCTGAGAGCGACATTAACTGACAGCCGGGCATCAAGACAACGCGTCCTGTCATGGGCTTTGCTCTTATTAACATAGACAGAGTGGCCACTGAACATGGATGCTTTGGAGGCAAACCAGTAAGTGCTGTGATTGGCGGTTGACACGCATGGCACCTGGTGGTTTTGCATAAGTTTGGTTAATGAAGTGTATACGTCACACGGTGGGGGTAATGCTGAGCCGATACTACAGCCCCAACGAAATTCCTTTCATGCCCTTGAACGGGTCAGCAATGTTAAAGCCTGTCTATCCCTCGTGAAAGTCTCGTTTAGGCACGGATTTTTTCCCCCTCTTCTCTCTCTCTCTCTCGACCTGCCTGGCGTCAACAGCCCGCAGTGAAATCAAGATCGCCAATTACAGGGACCGCGGATCCCGTGGCGTAAACCGTTCCCGGCCGCTGCGAATCGCACCGTGGGTATTACATAATCCTCTGGTTGCTTCGTGACGGGACGTTAGCGGGCCCGATGGCGTAAACTCAGCGGCCGTGTTCCCGTCCTGAACTCGCGTGGCTCTGCTGGTTGGCTGGCATTCGATGGCCGCAGTGTCAGGCGCCAGCCGTCTATCTCAGTCGCGGTTTATAAAAATATATATAAAAAGGAACCTTGGCCTACATAACGTAATGTTACAGTTTTTTAGTTGACTCTTGTTTTCCCCTACTGCCTTGTGTCACGGAATGACAATACGAGTGTAAGATTTGAGAGGGCAGAAGATAACTCAAGGCGGGACACTGAAAACGTGTTGTTTTGGAAATAAAAACCAACACACTCCAATGAATGAAAACGGAGCCTTGTTTCATGTCACGTAATGTCAAACTTCGGTGTTGTTGTTTCTCTTCCCCCTTTAGCTAGAAACGCACGATAAAATAACACAGTCAGACAATGAAGTCAGGAGTATACGGAAGCACCTTGGCGAATATGGAGTAACTGTAAAATAAAAAGAGTGTTCAGTGTTGTTCGGAGAAAAATAACAGCGCTTTCAATGTTAGCATTGCGTAGGTGATAGTTGGTATGGCCCTTTCTTTGTTGGTAGTTTCGTAAAGCACAATGTTAGCGACCTTCACAATCTGCATTGTCTAAAATGTTTTTGATTATATCCAAACTGGATCTCTCCCTACCATCAGTCTCAGTTTAATTTTACTGGATTGGAAAGAATGACAAAAATAATAGATCGTTTCAACATGAGGTTCTAAAGAGGTGTTTTTTAAAACACATTTACAATAGGAAGAAGACAAATAATGAAGAATTTGGGAGGTTTTGCTCGCGATGAAAAGGAAGAACACCAGCTTAAAAGCATAATGGTACTGTACCTCAGTGTATTAAAACGCCGTTTACCTCATAAAGAATCCGTAAGAAACAATATACCTAATGTATAAAGACACAATATACCTCATGTGTACTGGTATAGAGACACTGTATGCCTCATTTATAAAGACACCGCATACCTCATAAAGAAAAAACTGTATACATTATGTTAAGACACCGACTACCTCATGGGTATAGCGACACCGTATACTTAATTTATAAATAAATCATACACCTCATGTGTATACAGACACCGTATACCTCATGTACCGGTTTAGAGTATACCTCATTTATAAAGAAACTGTATACCTCATGTAAGACACCGAATACCTCATGGGTAAGCGACACCGTATACTTCATGCATAAATATATAAAGACGCCACAATAACCTCATACGGACACCACGTACCTCACGTACCTGTTCATTAAAATACAGTATACCTCATGTATAAATACACTGTATACCTCATGTGTATACAGACGTCGTATACCTCACTCATGTACCGGTTTATTAAGATATAGTATACCTCCTGCATAAATACACTGCATACCTCATGTACAAAGACCCCGTACTTCATGTATGAAGATTAAATACCTCATAACACAAGGAAAGATGACATTAAATGAGACGGTTAGATGCTTGTACTAAACCTCAACACTGAACCCGACCCACATTCCATAGGACCGTTAACAGAAAACATTGCCGACGTAAACCCTCCAGTCAAAACCAAGATTCATTAAGAAACTTCTTCGTACTTTTGGCTGGTGAGGGTGTCTAGTGCCAAACACCTTTTTCCTAAAGTTGAATGTTTAGTGTAAAGTAGACTTCTTGGGGAGGTAGACTCAAAGTCAGTACAGTTTTGTTTTGGTTAAAGGACGTGGCACAGGATTAAGCTTTCGATTTGATTTAGTTTCTGATTTTAGGTTTTTTTTAGGATCTGAAAGATCACGTATTATAAAGAAGATCCCAGTATAGTAAACCACCAGGAAAACTGCACTTAGTATACATTTAAAGCATCGTTCTGTGTGAACTAAGGAGACCTGACTAGAACGGGACTTGAACCTGCGACCTCCGGATAAAAAAACTTCAGAAAAATATTTCTACTTAAATGCTACAAAAGTCGAGGACAAATAGCACCAAACGACCCCTCAAATTAGCGACGCTTATCACGAGTGCCGCTATCGATAATGAACCGGTACGCACACAAACACAAACCTGAAAAATTGTTGACCGCTTTGTAGTTGTTTTCATCAAAACTTGACCACGGATTTCGATAACATTTTCACCGGTTGGTTGTCTGGTGAGTTTGGCTAAAAGCTAGAAGTTGTGAAATTAAATTAGTCATCCAAAACAACCCCAATATACATTCGCTTTCGACGTAAGAGTCGAGACCCATTAAAACGCTTCTGTATTATACCATAGAGAAATTATACCACGGGTCAATTTGGCTGGTGAGCAGTTTACAACAGCTACTTCTAATTAATTTCCCTCCTGCAATGTGCCATGAAACCTTGTTTACAAAAAAACAGTGATCTTGTGCAGTCCAGGGCGTTACTTGGTAGGCAGGATACGACACTGCGTATCACATTGAACATCGTTTACATTGAGTATGATCATTACCAAATTAAAATCAAGGGTTGTAAAAATAACAGCTGAACAAGTTTTGAGATTTGCCCCCTTCCTCATATCAAAAGTTGATACAAATCATATGGATACAAGTTCCACCTATATATGTAAGTTTGTACGTTTGTACACCGTGTCAATGTTTCCTTCCATTGAGCTGTGTACAAATTGTGCCTGCAGGAAGAAACACGATGTTAACAATAACGGCCGAAGTTCATAAAGCCATTTAGCAGTGCTAAACAATTTGGGGAAATCGGTTTGTAACCGTTGCATACTTCAGAATTTCTTGTAGGACAAATCACAAATTGTATTTTCTTACGTTGTGGGTGGGGGGGGGGGGGGGGGTTGGAGGACGGAGATTGGGTAGACTCCACTAATTGAGGTTCAATGGTAGAACTCAACCGGTCTCAAAGACAAATGATGTATGTTCGTTATGACCGCTCCATTAGCTGCAAACCCCCGCTGAAACAATGGTCCGTCCGCTCATGCGTCACTGAAGTCCTTTGGAACCACTGAGGTGGAAAATAGCCGAGTGGCTAAATACATGCAATTAGAATTTCTTGACTGACATTTTACCGAGCGGGGGGCTAAGTGAATCACGGGCAATGGACGTCCGCGAAGGACAACATGTTTGGAGTGGAGGTCTTTAAGCTTGCTTCTAAATCAAATAAGGCAATGGCTTCGATTAGCTCTAGATAAAAAAAAAGAAAAAAGAAAAGGGAAAATGGGTTTTTTGTTTCCCCGCCTAAATGGATAATTATATTAAGTGATTTTGAAGTACCGAGAAGTAATGGTTCGTCCACACGGAAATGGCTTTGAGGGTTGGAAAAGGGGCAACAAATTTACACGAAATGTTCTGGTCTGTAAACTAATTATTGGTAAAAGCTGTTTGGGTTTGCTCAAGTTGTTTGTACGTTAACACACAATAGTGTAATTGTTGTCCCCCCCCCCCCCCGTGACTATAATGAATGTAAAAAAGACTCTCCGAAGAGTAAACGCGTGAACGACTTACCCCGCCTCTTTTCAAAAGCATTTGTATTCAATAAACAAACATCGGCTTTGCTAATTTGTAAATACGAGAAAAAAATTGTAAAAAATATCTACAGCCTTTCCTGAAATCCATATTGAAAAATCAAGCAGGAGTTTCAGAATTTGTTTGGTTTTGGACAAAATAATGTTGGGGCCAGATTCTGGCATATTTGGCTGTAGAAGAATGGCAGTGTGATTTCTGGACATTTCTCGATTAAAAGAGTGCACACTGCGATGTGGAGAGGGCGTAGGCCTAATGAAACCAATGCGTACTTCAAAGTCCTTCAGTTTTGTGTGTGTGATTTTAGAGATGGCAACAATATCGTCTTGAGGACTTCGTCTGCAATGCTACAACCTGTGTGTGTGGGGGGGGGGGGGGGGACGTAACAATAACCCCTGTAACCCCCTTGGAACAGTAAACTCATTTCAATCCGTCAAACCAACTCGGAACGGTCCATCATATGAGGTGTACTCTTTTAAGCGAACAAAAAGGAGAGAACAAAGAAAGACATTCTGCTTGTCATTGTTTTTGGTGCACGTTCACAAAAATGAGCTTAATTTGATTACGACAATCAAAATAAGAAACGGCGACTTTTTGTTGTTGGGTCTTCGATTGATATTTACTCGACTTTGACAGTGTACAGGCAGATAGGCCTACGGTGCGAAATGTATAGTTTAAATGATACATAACCGATTATTGTTGTTATTAATATTACTATTTATTTATTTGTTTATTATATGATTTGTTAATAGCAACAAATCCTGCACTTTGTTTTTGGAATTAACATGAAAAGTTTGATCAAGGTATATGAAGTTTGTAAAGGGTTAGAAGGAGTGTACTACGAAGGAGTTTTACTAATGACCATAAAAACTGACTTGGTAAGAAGCACTACAGCTGTTGATAATGTATGATAAACGATTCCCTTCAAAGAAATCTGGTTTTAGAGAGAGGGTTCCAACAGATTTTAATCTAAAAACGTCTCTACATGAAACATTTTTCAGATTGCATATTCCAATTACGTATTATTCTTCCTGGGTGGACATAACCACTCCAGATTTGTTTGCAATATCTAAAAAAAAAAAAACCGCTACCACCTTTTGAAATGAAATTTTCACAAATTGGTTTTATCGATATTTCCACATTTATATAGGATTAAAGCAATCGAATGGTTCCAAAAACCAAAAGTAAACTTTGCCTGTAATTCTCTTTGATTAAGACGCAAAAGAGCAGGTTCGCGTATGCTATGACGCCATTTATACGAAATGGTGCATTAAGAATTATCATTAATACCTTTGAAGTGACAGTTTAAACCATTTACCTTTTTATATGTATACAAAACAGTACATTATGGGGAGTCATTCAATCAAAATTCGTCAATAATTTTGGACAAGTTAAAAACAAACAAAACAAAATTGCAACTCACGAAACGCATTCTCATTTTACCAAATCTCCTTTTACGCGAGACCCCTCAAGCGTTCAGTAATCCCGGGCATTAAGAAAAATCAATAGCACAGTCGGTGGCAAAGAAAAGAAGAAGACAAATAAAACATCCGGGAGAGCAACTTAACCAAATCTATTTCGAGTCAAACATCCTGAGTGTTTTTTATGACTGAGATACGATTTAATCTTGATAATAAATATTTCGAGTCCCGATGACAAGCCCGCGCCGTGCTCCGGGTCGTCTCCAGCCCCGGCCGGCACTTAACTTGTCCCAGCCCGCTTCTTCCGGCGTCTTGGACAAATTAATTTCAGAAATTTGTCTCAAGTTCTACCGATTTGTTTTCTAACGCAAGATTTTTTTCTATCTTCTCTCCCCTCAATACGTAGTGTCTATAAACATCCCTTTGTGAAATTACCAATTGCTTTTAATTTTTTCCTGACTTTTTTTTTTAAATTTTTTTTTTTTACTTTGGTCTCATCTCGCGATTTGCGAGGAAAGAAAATTCTTCTTACACGACCCTCGTCCTCGACTGTCCGATTAATCGGTGGAGATTGAGGGACCTTAATTTTCTATAATTACAGTCGGCCCGTCTTCAAAAAGGATTCTGGATTTACGGCGCTACGGTGAGGGCCTCGCGAGCACTGAGTGAAAATATGCCCGTCACGACGTTTCGTTACGGGCACGGTGTCATTTGATGTTTCGGTCTCCAGAAAACGGCACGGGGTAAAAAAACACTACGTCTCAGGGTTTTTTTTTTAGTAGGTATCAAACATTACGACTACTGTATTTCCCCTCTTCTTTCTTTTTTTGAGGTTGTGTTATTTGACGAGGGGGTCAAGGGTTCAAGTGGTGCTGTCGGGTTGTGCAGTAACAAGGAGTAAAATTTCATAGACTGGGATTTTAGAGTGAAGTATTGACAGGGTAAGCGGCAAGGGATTCAGTTTTTGTTGCACCTTCCAAAGATACATTTAGAGATATTGTTGAGATTTTTGGCCAAGGCGGGTTTGGCAAGTTTAGGGTGGGGTGGTGTTCCTCTGATTGTCTACATATAACTCTTTGTTGGGGTGGTGGTGGAGTAGGAAGGGTTAGGGGGCGGGGGTGTAAGCACCAACAGAAGTCGTCGAAGTGGGATAGCGGCATATCAACACCAAGAAACAGAACTCTTTGAGTATGCATTACATACAGACTAGAGGTCTCAATCGTGAGCCTTTTGCACAAAGGGAACAAGACTTACACACAGTGTAAATAGTAATGAGCATTTAATAACGAAAAGGGAACAGACTATTTACCCTCTCTAGCTCCGGTTGTGATTCGACTCCTGAGTAGACAAAGACGAGTCTTGCGATTGAGACAGCGAGAGCTCAACGTTTAGGGTTCCAGTCTCGAAGTTGAGATTCGTTTGTTGAGAGGTGACAAAAAATGGCAGCGATCCCCACATGGATTATGTAACAATCTGTGTAGAAAAAAAATTGAAAAGAAAAGAAAAACGATGCAGAATAAGCTAGCGTTTTTTGATCGCAGCGCTCTTCTGTTGTTCAAATAGGATTGTGTTTTATACTTGTTATGCTCTGCATTAAAGTAAAAAAATAACGTTAAACAAAATCACGAGCAACTGCTGCTTTGCGTGAGTTTTCAAAACATTGTTTTTGTCACAGTATCTTCTTCTGATTGAGTGCTGGCCTTTGCACAAACTTAATGATGGCCATGCAAACATTCTCCGCCTCACAATTTTATTTTCCATTTAGTGATGTCAATTATGTACGGTACTGATGGAAAAAATGTAGTGACATTAAAATTATTGTGGAGAATGTTATGGTAGAACCAGTATTGCATTATTATTATTATTATTATTAATGTGAAGGGGAGGGGCATGGGCATTCTTGTGTGTAGGCATCCATGCATATGAGAGAAATATAATTACTTTAGTAAAATGTAAACCCCTAAAAAAGGCCTTATTTGTCAAGAGCCCCGCCCCTCCCCTTTCTTAATACCCTGGATATTCGATGCCGGTAATGGAGGCGGGTGACATCATCAACATGATGCAGTCTCAGGAGCAAGTTTGCATTCCACGGAAGGAATTGGAGAGAGTAAGAGGTTGGGGTGGGGGTGGGGTGGGGGTGGGAGGGGCGAGGCTTCATGAATTTCGGAAATATATGAAGAGATGCCAAATAGACGTCGACACAATTATTTAATAACATTGAAGTCAGTTTTAAAGAAAATCGTATGCACACAAATATTGTTGCTTGGTACAGGTTACCAGCCAGGCGCTTTTCCCATGCATTTTTATTACATTTTTCTGTAACTGGTTCCCTGCTGATTTTCGCTTGAGCAAACGGAACTGCTAAGCAAAACGACAGGATTTAACATTGATGTTATTTTACCAGAGAGAATTGTGTATTAAATCTCCCGCAAAGTACGCTGAGATATAGGCCTATAATTTCTGCTCAGAAGATAAATTTGTTAAGCAAAAATATTGCCCGCTAAGTAGCTCTGTGAAATTTGAGCCAGGTTGATGCCCCGAGCTGAGCCGTCCATCACACGTAACTTGCAGTGGCAGCTTCGAGCCTAGTCCCGGCGTGCAATTTCCGCCGGCACCGCTCCGAGCGAGGCGCTGGGCTATCGCGTATCGGCAGGGATTTACAAAACGTGGATTTTCTTGGGGAAAATGCTGTTGAAAGAAGCTCGGGCGAGCCGTGGATAGTATATCAAGGCAAGAAATAGAGATGGAGAGAGAGAGAGAGAGAGAGAGAATGAGAGAGAGAGGGGGGGGGGGGGGGTTGGCCGGGAAACCAGTGCCCGAGGGGGGATGTGATGTGATCTTGAGGTTTGATCAGATATCTTCCGGACAAAAGATTGTTACAATTTGTGGTCCCCTCCTTCGTTGTATATCGTAACATGAGGGTTTTACGTCCGAGGGAAAAGTGGGGGAAAACCAAGTGGAATAATTACAGTTCGATTTACTTCCTTGGATTTATCGCCAGCTGCAAAATACTGGGTGACGATTTGTTTAATGTTTTTCACCCGAATTGATGTTTCCCCCATTTCTTTACACATTATGTTTACAAAAAAAAAATCCTCTAACTGAAGGAGCGTTTCCGTCGTGAATAGTAATGCTGCAAAAGAGACGAAGAACGATTTAGACCACCGTAATTTGGCAACAAAACAAAAATTTAACAACCAAATTTACTCCTCGGGAAGTTTGCTCCTTATGGTTATTCGCCGTTGCGTTTTGCCCCTCGATTACTTAACATGAAACAAAAAACGTTCTCGGTACGAAGGAAGTCGGATTTGATTTTTTTTGTGGCCATTTTCCCATCGCGAAACTTATATAGTTGTTTTTCTTGGGGGAAAAAATGTAGCAGCTCAATTGGGCTAACAAAAACCACGTTTAAAATCGAATTCGAAACACAAACACAGATTTAGCTTGAATGAATTTGGCCTGTACAAAGAATGTATTTGAAAAAAAACCACCAACAATTTAATGATTTAAACAGACAGAAGAGCCGTGAACTTGATAGAATTAAGAAGTGTCATTTATAAAAAAGGAAAAAAAGAAAAAAAGAAAAAAAAGAAAGAAGAGGTAATCGTCTTTGTGGTATAGGATCCAATCCACTGCTACCATCTTTACCCTCAGGCAACCCGCTCCGGTGGTGCGGAGTAGAAAACACGGAGAGTTTCTAAAACCGGTGTTAAAAATCGGTGTTGTTGACCCTCCCGCTAATCCGCCAATAAAGCGCGCCAAATTACACCGCGCACTTTTTCCCCCTCTGTTAATAACCAGTATTAAATATGAAATTGATATGTTTGCAAGATGAAACACAGTACCGATTATGAAACCGGAGACTCGTTTCTCTCTCTATCGATTTTTTTTCTTCTTCTCTTCGTCTTCTTTCTCTCTCAATAAAGCTTCCCCTCTTAGCTTTGGAGATGGTTCAGAAGGCAGCCCGAGCTCCAGCACACACAACACACACACACACACGCAGCAGCCTCCCCCTCGAAGACTGATGATTATATAGCGCGGTGCCGTGTCCACGTGGCCGGCCTAATCCAAGCAGTCGTACCGCGGTAGTCTGGCTTCCATATCCCCCGCCAATTTCCCGCCGCCGAGAAGCAGGAAAAATCATCAAGAAGTGATTATTTCTCGCGTAGTCGACTTATACCACATGAACCAAACATGACGAGTGGACGATCGCCCCCCCCTCTTTTATATATCTCTCTTTCTGGATTCCAGATCTTCTCTTTCGAGTTCGTATAACGCGAGTATATGGCACTGACAGACGAGATAAGCCATTGGCTTCTTTGATAATTTTTTGCCGCGTTTTTGGCGAGTATTTATTACAGTTTAGTTCAAAATGGCTAAGAGAGTCGAGATTCGTTGTTGTTCTTCTTTTTTTTCATTATGCCTTCTGAAGCAAACCCAGAAATTGAGACTAGAGTTGTCAGAGCAAAACGATGATTGACAGTTATGAGGAAGAAAACATTCTAAATAAAAAAAATAAAAATAATAATAATAAAAAGAAATATAAGGAATTAATAAATAAAATAAATAAATAACAGTTGTGATCGTTCAAAACAAAATATTTTGAATAAGGTAAGACTATGCAAACAAAACAATAAGCGTGCATTTATAACAACGGTGTGTCAAAAGTGACTAAAAATCCATGCAGGTTTGAAAAATTACAGATTGAAATGTTTGGGCTTTTTGCAAGAAAACATAGTTGACAGACAGCAGCCTTTTGTCATTTTGACAAAGCCTTTTTACTTTTCAACTTAAAAATGATTGACAGTTGACAATCTCAACACTGACAAGCTTTACTTGGTGCGCCGCCATCTTGTTTAGCTCCCTTTCATTATGTAACGGTATCGAGGCTACAAGGGAAAATAGTCTGCTCCCTTTAAGGTACAACGAAAATCTGTATTCACTATTGCTGTTGCAACACAGGGCACACGACAAGATCCAGGCATGTTTGGTGGTTATGATATCGGGAGTTTCTCCAACCTTCGGGCTCGGATCTTGTTCCAACTTGGATTCCGGATCAGCTATTTGAAAACTGTGCGCTCCCTGTACCCACGGGTTGTTTTGACATTGACGGATCAACGCCAGAACCGGAACCAAATCCGGACTCAGGAAAAAGGCCCTTGATTTCTATCAACATCTTTATAATAAGTAAAAATCTTGTCAGTTGAATTATTTTACGAGTCAGTGGCTGGCAAACTACGGTATGGACAGCCGTATCCATCAGAAAGACAAAACATTTCGTAGGTCCCGTCGATTCAAGTAAAACGACATGGAGAATGGGGGTGGGGGGGGGCTGTGATTACGTGAAGCACAAGGAAACTTCAGTTCAAGGAGCACTATGTTGCTCTTAGATTGAGCATTCTTCAAAACAAAATCAATAAGGAGCCACCTCTCTTAAAACGTCTCAGGAAGAAAGAGTGAACTAAACAAAAAATCCTGTGCAGAGATGAAAATTAAAAACGGGGCAATATCTCCGAGGGCTTAGCATTTCTGTCAGATAAAGCTCAGGGGCCGGTTGGAAATTGCATTTTGGAAAAGTAATTGTCTAGGGGTGGCTTTGGAAGTCGCCATAATAATTTCGGGAGGGGTTGGACATTTCTGACGAGTCCCTGGTTTGGGTGGGATTACGAGACCAATCCGACTAAAGCCAGTCACAGCGGCACGGTGTGTTTTGTTCTTCAAACGGGGCATGGTTACTATGAAGACATCGTGGTGTGTTTCGATAAGGGGGGGGGGGAGTATCTAAGGACACACACTCTCTCACACACACGGAGCCAATCTGTTGGGTTTAAGACGGTGATGGTGGCGGGCTTTGTTTTTGTTTGCAGGAAAAGCTCGAGGGGCAATGGCAGCGCACACAATAAAACAATACTACGTTGTTGACAGATAGTTTTGTGCCATTTATGGAAATAAAAACAAATCTTACACCATATGGAAAGATTATGACGCGACTGATAATAGCCAAATGGCCTTGTGTTCAGATGAATTCTTACTATTTCCTTTTCTTGTTTACATGTTCGTTATCTCTATATTTATTATTGCTCGCGATGTCAAACAAATAAGGCTATATTCTTCTGGGTTTTATTGTTGTAAACAATGCTATACAGGATTTATCGTTTTTAAACAATACGCGTCATGGTTTAACATTTTCATGGTTCATCATAAAAAACCCAACTCTTCAAAGAGTTCATAACAAGACTTACCCACGAGACTAAGTGTACAATAGGAAACCTCTTTTTGAGAAATAGAGGCAGATAACTGTTACAAGGCTACGGTCTTGTGTCTTAAGTCCAGTTTGCATATTCAGCCAGGAAAGACAACCAAGGAGAAGGCCAAGACGGGAAAAAGTAAAACACGCCGGACATGTAAAGAAAACATTTCCCAGAGCCCCCTCTCCGCCACCAGAACGATCACCACTTAATGGTGGGGGTGTTTGGAGACTAAAAAAACAACACGGAGAAGGACAGAGAAAGAAATCAATTTAAGATGAGATCATGGATTAAATTGAAGGAAAATACAGAGGCTTATACAGAGGCTGTGAAGTTTTCATCGCCAGGAGACACGAGGTGAGTTCTGGTGAGGTAAGTTGAGGTGAGGTGACGTAAGGTAAGGCGAGGCGAGGTAAGGTGAGGAGAGGTAAGGTAAGGTGAGGTAAAGTGAGGTAAGGCGAGGTGAGGTAAAGCGAGGAGAGGTAAGGTGAGGAGAGGTTGGGTAAAGAGAGGAGAGGCAAGGTAAGGTAAGGTAAAGGGAGGTGAGGTAAGGTGAGGAGAGGTGAGGAGAGGTTGGGTAAGGAGAGGAGAGGCAAGGTAAGGTAAGGTAAAGGGAGGTGAGGTAAGGTGAGGAGAGGTGAGGAGAGGTTGGGTAAGGAGAGGAGAGGCAAGGTAAGGTAAAGTAAAGGGAGGTGAGGTAAGGTGAGGAGAGGTGAGGTAAGTTGAGGTAAGGTAAGGTAATGCGATGTGAAGTAAGGTGAGGAGAGGTGAGGTAAAGTGAGGTGAGGTGAGGTAAGATCAGATACGTGAGATGAGGTGAAGTAAGGTGAGGTAAGTTGAGGTAAGGTAAGGTAATGCGATGTGAAGTAAGGTGAGGAGAGGTGAGGTAAAGTGAGGTGAGGTGAGGTAAGATCAGATACGTGAGATGAGGTGAAGTAAGGTGAGGTTAGGTGAGGCGAGGTGAGGTAAGCAGTGAGGTGAGGTGAGATGCCGTGAGTTGAGGTAAGAAGGAACGAGGTACAGTGAGATAAAGTGAGGTATGGTGAGGTATGGCGATGTATGGTGAGGCACAGATACTCAAAAAATGAGGTGCGATGGTGATAGTCTTGGATGGGTTGAGGTGAAATGAGGCAAACTCTGTCAGCACATTCTCAAATATGAGAGCGTAAGATTCCTCGGAAACTATAAAGCCATTTCTATATGCATTTCAACAATTTTATAGAGCTGTTTTTAAAGCAGACAATGGTGTTCATCATGTTTCTGTTTCTGCTAAGCAAAACTATGCAGGAAACCAGTTGCAAACGGTACATATGACATGATATTTTGATTGGTAACCCTTTTCTGAATAAGTACAATAGTTTTCTACGAAATTTGATTTTATTGTATATAGACACTGCACTGCATGCCTTTTGTTTTTGCAATCCATACAGACACACGTGTTCATTACAAAAAAGTGAAATTTCCTGGCCTCGTTTTGGATATTAAGATCAATTAATGGAAGAAAAGCGAAGATGGCTTCAGTATAAGGATTTGATTAAAAGATCGTATCGATATTGCAAGAGTCCATTTTAAGAGTCCCCCATTGTAATGTTCAATCCGGCACTTGTATACCCAACAAGCTAACAGGATTGTTCTATTCTCATTTCCGGGCACAAAATCACTCTCAGAAAGCCGGCCGGTGCTTTGAAATCTTCAGGGCATAAATAGGTCCATTTTTAAGCCCATTGATAAGCGTCTGTTGTTAAATATCGGCCATTCATTTTTTACCGGCTGGTTGCGCTTTGTGGCTGGCTCAGTCAATTCACAAAGCAGCTTTAATGGGACGTTTTAGAAAAGCAATATAGCCATGCATCACGGCACAAGTTGGTAATGTATTTTCCCCCTCTTCATTCCCGGCTGATTCCGTTTCGGACAGAATGGAATAAGGCACCCGCAAAAATGAAAAGAGCAGTCGACATTGGATGAAAACACCAGAAGGTCATAAAAAGTTTCAAAAGGGTTGGGTATAATGAGCGCGCAAGGAGAGTCACGCAAACTCGCAGCAATGGCAGTAAGATGTAAGGTCCCAAACTCCCCGAGCACTCTGGTGTGCAAGTGCGGGGCTAAGGGGCCGCCTGTAAGTGGTTCTCGCGCCCGCGGACGGCAGGGCCGAGAAGAAGCCGCAGTCTCCAAGGGCACCCATCTCGCTTGTCTCTTCAACTCAGGGCATTGAGGCAAACGTTGATGAAAAACGAATGATTAGATTAAAGGCAGAGGAATATCCGATAAATGGAGGAATCTTTGGGGAGAAAAGAGAGCTGGAGACAAATGAAAGTGGATGATATTAGAAGACATGAAGTTGGGAAAACAATGCCGAGCGCGGAGGCTACCTGCAACCCCCCGGTGACTTGCCTTCAATGGTGTGGCATCTCGTACAGATTAAATCCCTGGGTCCCGCAGGAGCTCTCCATTGATACGGACTCTCCACTGCTACAAGAGGGTCGTTCTGTTTGCTCATTTTCCCCCTGCCTTTAAGGACAGCGTGGCATCATCCGACAATCCCATCACTTGCAGGGATGTTTTTGTTCTTGTTGATATGATTAGAGTAATTGAGTGAATTGTACTTGATCATTGAAACTCCCTCGTCTGTGGGAGGCGAGTGAGAGAACAACTTCGGGATGACAACCGTTTGCCTGTGTTGTCTTCAATGCTCTTGGGGAGAGAGAGGGGGGGGGGGGTGGTTGCCAATGGAAGTTCCTCCAGTAATAAACTCAGACGTGAATGGATTAGTACTGCCACGAAGTCTCAATTATACAACAACTGATGACGAATCACAAGCTTTCTACTCAAGATTGGCTAATGCCTATACCAGTGGACTGTAACATAACTTGACACATCTAATCAAACTACAGAGAACTCGCCAGCGTGCTTAGGTGCTGCTGAAGAGTAGAATCGAGGCATCGGAGAATACCTGAGAAAAGCAGGCTGAGAAAATCAGACTGGTTACACTGTATGGACAAAAGATCAAGTAAACAAATAAACAAATACAAGTAAACACAGGAAAAACATTTCAGAACCAAAACCAACCAAAACAAGACTGTACAGCGTCGCCAAACAAAACTGAACTCGTGACAAAACTTGTTAACAAGCAATCATAGAAAGCTAACAAGTTAGCAACCAACAAATCAAGCAGGAATTCAAGTGAACACACCCGTACACAAAATGGGAGCAGGATGTCACCAGACAAGTCGACAACAAAACATATTCCCCTTATTCCTTATTCATGTTAAATGCATACGTGCGAAAAGGGGACAAGGAACATGTACAGCATGCAGAGCAAACAAGTAGGCAGTACAACAAATACTGGTTAGAGTTTCACTCTTGTAAAATAGAAAGACCGTATGTCAATATACGCAGTAGCCTACAATTAAATTCAAACCCAATTCCTTATTCACGTGAAAATGCATACGAAACGGAAATAAGGACGAGGCTACGAGACACCCTCAACTTTCATGAAGATTTATCCAAACATGTAGGGAAAAAACCCCAAAACAAAAACAATGCCGACCAGGGGTGCGGATTTTACAAAACGAAAAAACAAAAAAAAAACCAAAAAACCCCCCCCCCAAAAAAAACCCCACCACACACTAAAAGGTACCCATTTAGGCCAATACATGAATCCCCTAGAAACGTATGGCGTTACAATATTATACTTGCATACTCTCCACATCACCTCAAATGCAAATCTGAAGATTTTGTCAATACATTACAACTTAAAAGGGCCACTGCTTTCTTGCCTGTGAAAGCAATTCTATGTTAAAATTTGTGAAGATGAAGGCTGTTTAATGAAGAACATGAAGTCATGAAAAACAATCCTGATGGACTCATCATTTTCTTTCTTTCTAAAGGTCACTCTCATCAGCCAGATCTCCCGAGCACTGTTAATTTCCACGCGCTCCCACACCCACTCTCCCGTGGCCGAGTTCCCGGCTCAAGTTCACGTTCTCCTTATTAATAATGCAGAGTGTCCTGCCCTCTGAGCCCCCCCCCCCCATTCGCGATCGCCGTGGGCCTGTGATCTAACCACTTCTTGTTATGCTACCTCCGTTTTGGAACCAGTCAGTCTGAGGTGGAACTTCACGATCTTCGCGACGAACGTCTCCAACCTCATCTTGTGTCTTATCTTTGCCCAATTTCGTCGTGTCTTATCTTTGCTCCACTTCTTTATCCCTGACTGCAGGGCAAGGTCTGGTTGGTGATGACGCAGCCACCACGTGGGCAGGTGCAAATCGTTTGGATAATCCCGCTCATGTCTTTTTTTTTTAAACTGATGCGCGGTTTGTAAGTCCAGGGAAAATACTCTGGCCGCGATGTGAGAATAATTGTTAAAGACGGTCAAAATCTCAATTATTATGTCAAGTTGTTCATCGATGGAAACAAGCTTGATCAAGTCTTTGAGATGATTTAAAGATGTCAGTTCAGAAAGAAAAGAGTCTGACCTTACAGAAATTGAAGGTAGATCCCCACAACAACCAAGTGTGGGTACTTGGGGTAAAAAAAAAAAAAAAAATTAGCTTAGGCGTTGATCTTTATAAAAGGAAACACTGCAAAAGCTGGGGTGTTAAAATTGACACCATGAGTGTTGTCACATAGGCTTATATAGATACAAACAAAAGAATCAAAATTGACAATATAGGGTGTTAAAATAACACTAATTTCTGCCAACACTAGTTCATGGTGTTAATGTTGATTCTCTCTCGGGTATCTGTATATGACAACACCCATGGTGTCAATTTTAACACCTAGTTTTTGCAGTGTACCTGGATACGTATTGACAACGGGTGTTAAAATGTATATTCATAACAAAAGGTACCAGTCTAAATTCCCATCAAGGTTAGGTTTGGTTAGGCCTACATTGAGTTTAGTAAAAAAAACATAAAGGTGGCTTCATCACTGGTTATATAGCTCTCTGCGTCTTAAAACGGCACTGAAAAAGAAAAAAAAAACCCAAAACCCATAGTGCTTCACAGATATCCCTACGCCATTATGGACAACAGCCATGTTGGACCCATACCAACCAAATGGTAACCGCAACGAGGCTGGCTGTCAGATATAGTCTGGTGCCCTGCTAAAAACGTCATACTGAATCTGACCATGGCCTCAGGGAACGCACTGGCTGCCGTGGTGTCGGATTACACTTGCTGCGGAAACAACCTGTTTCAGTATTGGGAAAACAAGTTATGAAGTCTGGAATCTCATCCGGGAGGTTGGACAAAATATGAACATAGAAATATGTTTTACAGAAGACACTGATTGGCCCCCAAAATACATACAAAGGATGTTCCATTTTTAGAAACCTTGGACTTGACTGAAGGAAAATATTTGTAAAATAGTATAGTGAAGTCAGAAACAAAATAACGCGAGAAAAACGCAGAAAACCTTTCTCCTGAGAAAACAACATGTGATTGGTGCATGTCATTTTGTTCACATATAAAAACGCGTTATCAACAATGCTTCAAAACAAGAATTGTTCACAGACGTCCCACAGTATTAACCAGCAACTATCAAACTCAATTTAAATATCAATGGAATTTAGATAAAGCCAAATACAATTATGCACTTTTTAATTTGTTTAATTTCTTTCGATTGAGATTTGATTTGTATGCGTGTAGCCTGTCTAAAGAACCCTAATATAAAAAGGATCTTGTGATTTCAATGACCGAGAGCGGCAAAAAAGAAGAAGACATAACTCCCCCAAGGATTACATTTATTGCATTGGTCGACAGAGAAATGGAATCCAATTAACTTTTTCACTTTCTTTGTAGCTATTTACTAATACTATGATTGTCAGTCTTTTTTAATCTTAAGGGCAAGCGGCTTGAGGAAGACAGACGAAGAACATCTTGCCAAGGTCGTGTGAGCAAACTGTGTAGTACCATGGCAACGGATATTATTCATTTACATGCGTTTAATTTGCATCTGAACAATCAATCTTGATATTTGTTTTGGCCATAGAGACAGGACTGTTCATCTCTGTTGTGTTTGGGCAGCACATCGATGGCAAGTGGCGTGGGTGTTTGATAGCATTTCAAATGAAAATTCCTTTGAGTCAATCAAGTAAGAAGGTATGTAATTTTTTGTTGAGCCGTTGAAATTCCTCCACTCTAAAAACTATACTACCACATGAATGAACCGACAAGTAAAATCATTTAAACGTTGTACATTTTCAGGGCACGTTACCTGAAACTGTTTCGTGATAATTCATTTGAAATGGGCACTACATGTTTTTTTGAGAAATCAGCGTATTGGTTTGTTTTGGTTGCTTTTACTTATATTCTTTGCTCATTTCTCTCGCGTCAATCACAACTTTGTTGATGTCCGCGTGTCTGAGAGAAATTGACGACCAGTTTTACCACCGGATATGTACACAACATTACAGTTTCAGATTGACAATAAATATCTTTCAAATTTACCAAAAGTCTTCAAGGCAAAAAAACTCTCGCCAGTATCAATAGGCCTATATAACTCCAAATACCCGTCGAAAAAAACCCCAACAACCCCTAAACCAAAACCAAAAACAAACCGGCAAGCCACCTTTAAATTGAAAAAAGAGAAACATCTCGGGGAAATTGGAAAAAGAGTCGAGCCTCGGTCTGTGTCGGCGTTGAGTGTTGAATGATCCTTCTGAAAGGGCCAGGTACATCGAGCGGGAACTCGGCGCATCACTCTAGCCGACGAGTGACGGCAGGTGAATTTGGTGTGACTCGGCTTGCGGCGAATAATATTGTGCTGCACCAAACTGCACAGATTCTGTCGTGTTAAACATACTGACTATTTTTTTTTGAATACATGAGTGTGGTTTTTAACAAATGAAAAAAAGAGAAGATGTCCACGGAGTGACGAGACGTTTGTATTTTTAGAAATTTATTTTAATACAGTGAGATTTCAGCCTGGCAACGATTTGCAGTACAATTCTGTGTAATCAAGAAATGATGAAATCATCATACTTTGAAGATATTGAAGCTGGACAGACTGAAGGCAACATGATGGGAATGGTTGAGTTCAAGCGATGATTATTAATTATCAGCGGCAGTGTAAAGAGGGAAAAGTTGATCGACGTGTAGGCTACGTCGTTGAAGCATGGAGGTAGAATTCTTATTCTACCTCTATGGTTGAAGATGGGAGGAGGTTGGTGTGGATAGTTGAAGAATCCAACACCTGGAAAGACAGCGTGAAATGTTCTGAAATGCTGACCTCTGAGCGGGTCAGTCATTGCGGCGACGCCGTGATTCTGACGCTCATCCAGGTATGAAGTCCACGCGGCTCCTGATGTAACACGATACCGACAGTCGGTCTCTCTCTCTCTCCGTCTCTCTCTTTCCACCGCGCCCAAGGTGCCCCAGGGCTAGGGGAGGGGGAACACCGCCTAATTGTAACACATGTAGGGGTTCATGGATGATTAGACGAGAGTGGGTATTATCCGGCCGGGCCATGAGGGAAGGGGGAAGTTGTCCTTACTTTAAGGACATCGATTTGACCAGACTATCAAGGATTTGGTGTCAGTGCATGACGGCAGGGTGGTGAGGTATTATTCATGGTCAGATCTCAACACTGGCTGAAGGGATTCTGCTGTTTTCTTTGTACTACACTTTTTCGTCACACGACATGACATGACGTGTTGACGCTCTATGACGCACTTTATAGCGTTCCGCGTCTAAATCATGAGTTAGCAGTTCAGGGTATCCGACCACGGAGCGGCCATCTTGTTATATATACCAATCAAATCAAAATGAGGCTACCACATAGTCTGGCCTTTACTCAATAAAGTACCGTCCGGTCCACACGGGAGTGGTGCCGAAGTAGGGCAGGTAGATTATAGAGCATCTTGACTGACATACAAGAAATCCCCAACGATGACAAGTCTCCTCCTGTAGTCTTACCTGAGACAAAATCCAGACCAACTCTGTCCAGTGCCCCCTCACCAAACCCACCCCCCAAATAAGGGAAATAGATCAGATTTCTGTTTCAAATTATCGGCTTATGGGAGGAATTGTGCTGATTAACAATTCGATAACGTCATTACACTGTGGCTTTGGCTTGGCAACCATCTTGAAAACACGCCCGCGGAAACTGGTTAACCCTGGCTGACTCCATCTTTAGCCGAAGTCGGAGCCAAGCTCGAAGCTCGTTCCACGGTATCAGTTAAGGTTCACAGTATTGCTGCATTGAACTTGGCTTTATTTGTACACAATGCATTGAGTTACGTGGACACGTGGACACAAACGTATGTAGGAAATCTAATTTTTGTCTGTCATTCAACGTTATAAGAGTATTAAAAAGGTTAATGTTTTATAACGTCACTGCCCTTTAAACAGCTAGGTCAAAATTTCCTTTGAGGATGAAGCGTTTGTTACATGAAGAATCTCCTACAACTAAATGTCGGAACGACGATTAAGTCTCATTAGTGGAAAAAGACAAAGAGTTTAGTCAAATGGTTCAAACAGAATTGTTTGTGTTTAAAAAAATGTGTTTTTGCGTATACTTTAATTATTCTGACTAACACTTGATTTGCTAGGAGTTACACCGGTATGACATACTCTGAAGAGCGAGAACATTCATTATTCAAAGTTAGCTTAACATATTGGTAAGCACAGTTTTTTTATGTACGCATAATCGATGTTTGTTAGCCGACAAATTAAAATATGGTTATTCGATACGTCAGGACGTCAAAACACCGGATGTTTTTGTATGCGAGGTTAATACACCAGATTGTGTGCGAATCATTTTTTTGCGATCTCGTTACGTCACATTTTGTCTAGATATACGTCACATTTTCCTTCGCTTTGACCCCCATCTGTGAAGTGAATGAGAACTACAACCATAATTGTAAAGACTGTATACACACTGTCAACAACACAAAAGTTGTCCCCTAACAGAATCAATTGTATATCTCGATAGAAATTAATCTCAAAACCATTGAGTCAAAACAGACTTAAAATATCCCACAAAAAAAAGAACATACAGAAAACATCCCTACCCAAAAAAAAGAAGAAGAAAAATCCCGAGTAAGTTGTCAGCTCTGGTGCCAGAACTCCGGTAGCCCCCGTCCCTTCCTACATGTTCTCTCCCCACCCTGGAATGACTCCAATCCCCTCTGGTCCCACACACACCGGTCTCATTTACAGTGACATACCATGGGGGGCTTGTGGGGGTGAACAGGTTGGCGCCCAGGACAGACATGTTTCGGATACGAGGACGAGATCGTGTCTTCCCCTTCTCCCCTATCAAAAGAGGGTATCGGTGGCACGCTCGCGGGGGTGTGCATTACAGCCCCCCCCCCCTTCACGGTCTTGTCGAAGCATACCCTGTGTACCGAGCCGTCTCATTGATTGCCGGAGACTGTTCAGGAAGACCGTGGATTGGAGCTCCTTTCCTTTCTATATATGCATCTGATTCTGGGCGGGTACATTTGTCATATTTTCTCTGTCGGTTACATATGGAATGACACATTCACGATGTGTAGTTTTGCTCGCTCTTTCCCCTCCGATTCTACTGATGGATGGATTGATTGATTGATTGATTGATTTGTATTTTTTGACCAGCCCACAGTTTAAGGAGCAGTCATAAACAATTATCGTTATTGTAATCACAACAAGGAAACATCGATTGAGATTATTGATCCCAAACTAGATAACCATTTCTAAATATTCAGACGCAATTTGTTTGCGTTGTTTGCAACAATTAAAACATGCTTAAGCGCGGTTCATCTACGCGAAAGCGAACTTGGGTGACGCAAACGCTCAGAGGGGCGCTCCAATTGTGACGCGAGAAAACTCGCTTCTCTTTCGCAATTCACACGAAGTATCAACCGAGCTTTATACTGCTTAAGTATGATCAAAAACTAACAGGACATTTTTTTTTACGAGTACCTAGGCTTATGTTTTTTTGTTGTCCCGGGGAAAAACAAAAATCAATAGCCATAATTGTTGGGATAAATTTTTGTCTGAAAATGGACTTAAACATGCAACCGAATGCACCTTTTCCCGTTCAGCTTGTCGGGTCTACAGTCGTATAACTTTGCCACGGTATTTATACAGATAATACATTTATTTCAATGTTGCCATGATTAAATACATGTGTACATCGTTTAAGTGAAGGTACATGATAACAAACATATAATGGCAAACCAGAAAAGTAGTAATAACACTATTAAACAATTTACACGGAAGCTGGATAAATAATCACAAAACAGGACAACATTTAGGCCTAGGGTGAAGCAAAAGCTTTTGTTCCCGTACCTACAGACAGACACTACAGCAAACAAACAAACCAACAGTCTAACAATCACATAAACATATAACCATAGGAACTAAGACAAAAACATCATCTAGAAAGTCGGAATTTGTCTGTCATTACTAAGAATTATGGAACTGAGCTTTAAAAAAAAATTAATACAAAATTTGACAAAGTAAGTGCTGCAGATTTTACGGAAGTGCTGAGACTATTCCAATTATAGTACCACGTTGGACAAGACTATTTCTAAACAATGATGTTCGGTTGAAACGGACGTAATGATTACTCGTACAGGAACTTCGAATATCCTAAGAATGGATATTTGAAGTTAAGGTAAAGAAAGAGTTAAAACAAGATTTACATAGCCCATGCAATGTTAATGACCGATATGTATACAGTGGACCCCCCACCCCCCCCCCCCCCACTCTTTCCTTCCATCCGCCCGGGGTCTTGTTTCATGTCGGTCTAACATCGCTTCGGGCAACTCATTAGCCTCGCACATTGAAAAGCGGATTCACCCCAAGTGACTTTGAGCCCGTCGTCATCTTCATCGCCATGTGTGATTCCTGCCTCTCTCTCTCTCTCTTTATCTTTGATATAGGTGCTATCGTGACATATTTGGTTCTTCTGTTCTTCATTAGTCTGTCCCAATCACTCTGACTCTCGCGAGATTTATCACCATGCAATCTCTCGAATGTCAGGTGCTCGTCTCGACTAACAGCTCAAGTCTGGATTTTGGCCGTGGTGTCTTTGATATCGTATCTCGAGATTGTATCCTGTCTTGTTATTGCGTCTCGCACTAAACATTACAGTTTAGGTCTGACGACTACTTGGTAGAGTTGGTACAATTGTCTTGAAAATAAATGCGTATTAAGATTATCTTTGAAAAACAAATGTTTTAAATTGAGACTTCTCTTGTTGAATTTTACTATAGGTCAAGTGGTAGAAATATTAAACCTTGCACCGAGGACAACAATGGAAATACGTCGTTCACTTGTTTGTGTTATCTTCTACAATCGCTACCTTTTCTAGTATTTTTGTTGTTGTATTTTCGTGCAATTTTCTTATTTTCATTGACTATCACATTGTTTGTGCAACTGAGCAGTTTGCAGTTTGCAAAAAAGAAAAAAGAAAAAAAGAAAAAAAGAAAAAAAAAATCAATCAAAATCATGAGTAACCCGTCTGATAAAGTCGGTTTACCGAAGAGTGAACATTATTCTATTGAACAGTTATTTAAAGCTTGTCCCCTTTTCTAAATAAACCCCTTAAACGAGACTAATGAATCATCCATTTCATGGACAAATAAATATCTATTTTTAATATGTATCCACGGTACATAACTTTGCTCGAATGGGTTGAAATATCTCAATTGTATTATCAATTATTTCCTTCTATAACAATTCTTTGGCGTATTTATAGGTACACTCAAATTGAGGCAATTTGCGGCACCTCACAACTCCGGTAAATAATAAGTACCTCACAGTGATTGAGGTTTGTGGAAATCTTGCCCAACAAACTGTGGGGGTACTTCCATAGTTAACCCTTTTCTGAAGAGACCCTTGAGGTGTACACTCAAACAATCGGATAAATACTTTGGGACAAACAACTTTCTTGTAAATTGAAAATGAAATAAAGACAAGGAACCTCTCATATCCAACCGAATATGAGGTGCCTGCATGCATTACCTGTTACCTGGAGACCTCCATTTGAGGTACACCCAAACAAAGTTACTAGGCTAATTGTAGAGTATCATTCTCCCAATTGGGAGATTATACCTAAAGTTTGGAGTCTCCAAACAGAGCTTATAAAATGACCTCGTCTAGAAAAACCGCGTAAAATAGGTTAATTGAGATTATCACTGAATGCTGCAGTTGAGGTCGGATGTGAGTAAGTCCCAAACGAAGTCAATTAATTAAAAAGCAAAAGATACAGAGGAAGATCGGCTCTTGCCCTAAATATTCACAGATCACACTATCTTGTCTTTAGTAACATGACACATCTATGTGAAGAGGCCATGAATGTATGCTAAAGTATAGGTTAAAGGTGCTGTGTACTTTTGGGGTCTTTGTTTGGTCATGGATGGCTGAGAACTGTGTTTTTAATGTAGAGTTTTTAAAAGCTGCACAATTGGGTAGAGGCTACAGCCAAATTGTTTCATTTGGTGCTGGATATGGGGTATGGTGCAGCCCTCATTGTGTCTTCAATGTGTGCTTGGAATCTCAGGATTTCTTTAGAGGATTTTAGGGGGTATATCCATTCTGAACAAAAAAGGAAAATTGGGTGGGGGGTGGGGTAGCCCTGCCCCCATATCGGAAAGAGTTTTAAAAATGTTGGCACCTGTAATACCTTTTTATTCTGCTGGGCAGTTGGCGGGGGGGGGGGGGGGTGGCGGGGTTGGACAGTAAACTTCGCTTCTTACTGTTATGTAAAACAGGAATTCCAATCCTACACATTTTAATTATCTTTTTCCAAGATCAACTTTCGGTTGTGGCATTTTGTTTATACCTGAATTGCCATCTTACTTCGACTGATCGACGGGGCTGGTAGGAGCTTGTATTGGGGGAGGGGGGGGGGGGTCGTATGGTCATGCCCGAGCACAACGGACTTCTTGAGTGCATTAAATAATGGTGTATCTGCATGAAAAAAATCAGAGATATCAGTTGGAACCTGTGCTAAACAGTTAACAGCAAAACTTGCAATAACATTTTAACTTTGCTTAAAGGAAGTCTGTTTCCTAGTTGTAACGTTGGGTTGGTTTGCTACATGTTTTCTCCCGAGAACGGGAGTGTTTTGGTGGCCAGGGAAAGACTTTAGAAAAAAAAGTTGTCAACGAGAGTTTCAGACTTTTAGGTTGAGCAGGAGATCGGTTGGATGACAAATCCTAAGGGGCCCACGGAAACCCACGCGTTCAACAGTATAAACTCATTTATCGGTGCCACATCGAGGGAGACAGTGACACTGGGAGACAGATTGTTTGTCTCAATTAAAACAGATCCCAATCACCAACCTGATGCCCCAAAAAGATTTGGAGGGGAAAAAATATCTCCACGATTTCGCGTGACATTAATAACTTTTCGCAGGATACGTGGTACCATTTCCTAATCCCCCCAAAAAATACATCAGTTAATTTCTGGGTCAATTTCGAAAGCTTTACATCAACCCCCTTTAAGGTGAGGGGGGGGGGGGGGAGACGGTTTACCTATTCAAGGAAACTCAAACAAATTAGGCGATGGGATTACTTGGGTGGCACCATTGACACTGTATGGGAGTCGCAGAAGCAGTTGGGAGACCTATTTGTCTCACTTCTTCAAATCCCAAATGTCACAATGGTGTCACGTCTGTCCTTTAGATAAGACAACACGAAGCGCCAACATAGGCGGCTTGTAGTGGGTGCTTTTTCCCTTTGTTTGTCAAGATGTGTTACAGTTTTGAGTATGGTGTTGAAACTTCTTGATGGTAATGCTTACTTTTTTGAATCAGAATTAAAGTACAACATTGACGAAGTATAAGACGAACTATTAAACTACCGGCTTGTCCTGTCCCCCTTCCTACACAGATATGTTAACACAGCATTCTAAATTTAATAATTCTACCTCGTATTTTTATAATTTCGCGTGCCCTCTTTGTATCAAGAGCTCTTGCTTAGCATAACTATCCTTTTCTAAAATTCTCGCTTAGTGGGGGTGGGGTGGGGGTGTGCACAACGTTGGTAAGATTACAAATATACATGTTCACATATTTACACATAGGGGCCTAACTTAGTGGTATCAAGATGAGCATAATGGACAAATATCCTTCAAAATATTTTTGCCTGAAATGCTACAGAGAAAAGAGTAATAGTTTGAATCCCGTGAGTTCGGAATCCGATGTTTTGAAATCGGTGGAAGCGATGCTAGACTTTTCACTACTTTCTCGTGATTTCGATGACCGATTGAGTTGAAACTTTCACGGGTTTGTCATTTCATGTTTGTTTAAACAAAGTGCGAATACTGGCCTTTGGACTCTTACCGGTGTTGGCCACAGGCTTTGAAAATGATGCGCCGGCCGTAGTGTTTAAAAAAGAATAAATTTATATGGAAAGTTACTCACAGTATCATTGAAAAGGCTAAATCCAGGTGCCTTTTCAGTAAAGTTAAAGTAAATGTTTATTGAAAGGGGCACTTCTGAAGGTAAACAAACCTTGACATTTTTTTCAGGAAAGGGGCTTTTCTTTTGTCAACTTGTGATGTCATCTCACATTATCACCGGATTACAAATACAGGCCGAGAAGCTGGTTTAAATGCAATCAAAAACTTCATGTGGCAGAGGAGTTCCACGGCTGCCAATGGAACTCACTCCTCCGAGTTGTGCATTCACAAGTCACTCCAGACAAGAAGCGGCTTGTACAAACTCGACCTTCCGATCCGATGAAAGATCTGCGTCCTGGTGCCAATTTCTTATAAAAGTTGTCGAACAGAAAACATTGCTTAAAACGTTCAGTTTCCATCATTAACAACAAACATGGGCAGGGTACCAGGCACACACCATGCAGATTAACATGGCATTTGGAATACATGGTGGTAACCTCTTCTTGCTTAGCAAGAATGTTCCTGCTAAGCAGCTTGATGAACATGTGGTCCGGGTTATCTTCTGGAAATCGAGTCGTTTTCGAGAGACTGTCAGGCCCTGAAATTACAGCTGCTCAGATGGAGTGACATGGCAGCTCATGTCAAATAACTATTTTCATGTTGTGTTGCGAGAGCCGGTGTGATTGCATAACAATAATCAATATTGATACATCATGAGGGGCCTTAAATCGGATATGTATTTATATGTATTTAAGCAAACTCGCCTCAAACAAGGCTAAAGAGACACCCAAGGTGCGGGGCTACAAAAAAGAGAGAAACAGAACATAAGACCAGGAAAAGATGGGAGTACGAATTGGTATCTCTCTTCAAACAGTCTAGATCAAAGGACGGAGGGAAACATGCACTTGGCAAGAAACCTCAGCGAGATGCAACATGTGGGAAAAACAGAAGCAACTAGGTTTGTTGCGGAACACAGAGCCAAATTGGGCTGCAAAGAAAACCAGAATATAAACACAGCAATTTAAATTTACACTGTTTTTGGAAGGGGGTTGACCACCGAGCACCAGAGCAGTGAGAACTGCCCATAACCTTTGGAAGATCCTTTTATATATGAAGAGATGTCTGTGCACTGTTAATGCAATACCAGGATCACAGAGACAAGTGCAGACAGGGGCCCGGTGGTGGTATGCACGGAGGGACCTACATTCAGCCTTGGACGTGACTGCTACCGTTAGTCAGACTTGAAGGTCACGAATAAGCGGTTGAATGTGTCAGAGTATTTGAATCGCGACATGGGTTTGGGAACAAGGTTGCCTCCGTTGACAGACTGGAGTACAGGGCCCCTGGGTTGGATATGATATCGGGGTGGGGCGGGGGAGGGAGGGGTGGGGAGGGGGAGGGGGAACTTTGTTTATATAATGAGGGTTGATACAACAGGGTTAAGACGATTGGGGACGCAACTTAAATTGCTCCTTTTCAGGGGCGGGGTGGTACAGGGTTGATGGTTTGGTAGATAAAAAAACCCGCACCTACATGAAAAAGGGAGCTTAATTCGGTGGACTTTATAAGCCATAACTATAACAAGCAAGTAAGTCATTATGCTTTACTTTGGAATATACAGAAAAGAGTGCGCATTGCGAAAAATAAGCGCACATAACGGAGAAAAGAGCGCGTACTACAAAAGCGCACAATCACGCTATTGTGTGATTCACAACTACTATTTATATAATGATTAATAATGACATTCTAAAGAAGAATTATGAAGGGCACTCCCTTTAAGTCGTATAACAAATCGATCAAATTCTGCACTGACATCCCACAATGCAAGATAATTTTTTTTTTAAATAAATCAAAGCCTCCAATGACGTTGTTCCTGCTAACCTGTGATCCACACGAATCTTTTGAAAAGTACATGTGACGTCATGAGTCATCATTAGTTCTAGTTCAACTAGTGGCCATGAACTTTAACGGGTGGTCTTCAAATAAACAAACTGTCAACAAACAAACTTCTGAAGAAAACAGTTTGTTCTCAACCTGACACCAGAAGATACAGTCGGCCAACTAGATCTCCCTTTTGATCCAGCGATCATTGGTCATTGTTGGCCTGCATTTCGCACTTGACACAACCATGATTCTTCGGTTTCGAAAAAAAAAACACTTAACGTGTTCGACAAACGGGTATCGATTCCAGTCTTGTCACATACCGGGAATGTAAACGGTGTATCAAGTAGCTATCACACATTCAATTACAATCGCTCTATGTTTACCGATTTGTTTGTGTACATTGATGTCTCATTTACCAATGGGTAAAGCTTCGACTCTCGGTGTTTATAACCCTCTCTCAACCCGATTAATAATTTGGTGGCAGCGGCGTTGTTTCAATTTCCCCGGGTTTTCGGTTACCCGCCGGCCACGGAATGAGGCCAAAAAAGCCACAACGCACGACTCTCTCCTTTCAATCAACGGTCTTTTGAACTCTGCCGAGAAACCCGACTTGGTACATGAACGCGGGTCTCCCCCGAGTTTTGGCGCGTAAAATTCGGACATGATTATCAAAGCAGCGTGAAATCCCGGTCGAGAAGGGGGTCGTGGGTCCTCACAAGACAGACGTGTTGATTGGACCGGAGATCCCGAACTTGTCAAAGTACACGGTTGATGATTGGTTAGAACGCAGCTTCGCGGCGCTTCATCTCCCGGGGTTTGTAACCCCTGGTAAAGAGGATTACACCTCGTACTCTAGGGATATTAAGGGTAAACTCGAACCCGGAGCTTAGAGAGCGAAGTGAGTGGCTCACCTAATTGGAAGCCTGTCAAAGATTTCGCCCTCAGAGATGAAGAAATATGGAGACTGTGTCTTATTCTGAAAAAGAAACTAAGTCACCACGACTCCATTGAAGGCAGTTAATTTCCTCAGGCGTGCTCAATCATTTTGCCAGTCTTACGCAAACTCATCGGTGATGGCGCTCTCCTTACCAACGTAAGTCTTGTGTTTTCTTGAAGATTGAAAAAAAAATGTTTTAGCCTAACTTCCTCTCAGCTAATTAAACCACAACCAAAATCCATACGCCATCGATTTTACGCGGAATTTGACGACAATGACAACGGGAATATCGTATAGAATGTCTTCGATTGCGTCGGGATTAATGTCACCCTTTTTGTTGCTATGATTTCCGAGCTCGTTCCATGGCAAGATTGTTTGCTTTCCCTTCTTGAACTGTCAATCAAGAGGACATCGACAACTTTGTTGATTGCTTTGAGATACACAAGTTCATCAAGAACCTCTCCCATTCGTAGTTGTGTGCGTTTGTAGAGAATATAAATATTGATAACTACAACCTTATACACTCTGTCACACTGATCAACCATTGCTACCTGGTTTGAATATTCATTTTTAGAGGGAATAAAAGTAAGAAATATCCAGGGGTTAAAAGACATTTACACCATAAACTCAGAAGGTCACTGGTTCGATTCCCACACGGACAGCCGGTGGGTTCGCTTAGCATTTAGCACTCCACAACCACGTAAGGTGAACCAGCCAATTCTAAATGCAATTGCCCAATAGGCCCCCCGATGCAAGAATCCAATCATTCAAAAATGAAAACCAATATTGACTGAATCCAAAAATAATTGAATGCCATGACATTTACAACAATCTCCGCTAGTTGTTCGTAGCCGAACTGAATTCCCAATCCATCGGTGGATTTAAAGAGACTGGAGCCGGGGTCTCGATGAAACATTGTTCCCTGTGCCTTCACTATCGTAATCGCACTCAGGGATAGAGAGAGAGAGAGAGAGAGAGAGAGAGGGGGGGGTGAGACTGAAATACTGTCGAGCGTACATATCACCCCTTAATCCATGGACTCTTGAAATATGACTGAAATATTAATACACACATGATAAGCCTTCCCCCTCATGCATGCTGTATATGTATCTGCGCTCGTCATCAATGCCCAGTCGGGGCTAGCGTTGACAGCACACGTCATCGGCCTGTCAACCATGGCGCCTTAGTGGGGCCCAACTTCCACCGTCCTCCTAATCGGCAATTAGCCCTGGAATGGAAGGCTAGGGGAACCCAATAAGTTCAGTCTTCCCCCCCTCGTTCAATAACAGACTTCTTTTTCATTGCCCGTCTTGTTGCTCTCGTCCGACCCCCCCTCTCTCTCTTTACAACTCACTCCACTTCTATTACAAGTTTGTGTTACGCTCCGCTTCTGTAAAACCGCTTGGACATGACCTCCGGTGTGACCCTGCCGGCGGCTGCGGTTGGCCTATCAGCGCGCTCGTACGTCCGCCGGTAACTATTTCCAACCAATCAGAGAGTTGTTTACAGCCCTCCAGGGGGAACCGGGGCCATTATATCAATGGCTTTTGTTTTGTCTAAGTACTTCTTAATAGCTATTTTCTTTCGGCCAGTCATCTCCCCGGTGGGACTTACTCTGTGCGCATATCTTCTGGGGATACTTTATTACGCAGAACATGTGATCATTTCCACATTGAATACTCAGTCATGTAACTACTTTGTAGGGGAATTTGTAGTCGACGATAAACTGTTCAACTTTGCAGACCGGCAGTATTTCAGAAACACATGACACGTCTGTCTTTTATACGGGAGCCCAATAAAATGTAATTTACATCGCGTGTGAGAATTCAAACATTGATTTTCCTTTTTGCGACTGTTTGTAAATCGTCTGCTTAAACAAACAAATGCAGTCCATACTTTTTAAGAATCAAGGAGCGGAAAATAAAACAACTCAAATAAAAGTGAAAATGTCTACTGATTGCAAATGCTGCTAAACACACAAACCAACCCAAGTCGGTAGTACTACTTTGTGCTCGTAGTTTTCACTTTGTGGAATTGAACAGCTCAGAATATCATTACGGACGAAAGGGTACAGATACCGCCAGCGCGCTGACACTTCGGCACCATGTGGTAACCGTATGGAGAAAAAAAACTGCGAACAAGGGCTATGAGCAGTGCTAGCATTCAACGTTACTATTGCGTGTGTGAAATTATTCAGACTATCTTGTTGTAATGGAGCTTACATCTTTCGCTGAAATGTTTCCAGATGTATAGCCCACATATTTCATGTGAATCCAGGGATGATGGACAACGGCGTTTGTGCTGACAGTTTTGCTTTCTGATGTCACTGTACCATTTAAGTCCGTCAGATGACGTCAATGGTTTTTTCCCGCTTTGGTTTACCAAGAAGATTTCTATCTCCATGGGTTTACTTACGTATTTTGAAACGGCCCGCTGCTTGTTGATTTGATTTTAAAGTTTCAGTTTTCGTTCACCATGTTGAATTTCAGACGGCGATATGTATCATTTTTGTTACGGCACTGTCATTACGTTTATAAACAGTAAACTCTAATTAAAAAAAAAACCCACGTCAAATTATCTACTCGGTCATTATCAACCTTCTGGCATGGTTATAAAAAGAATTCTACGATATTTTCTTTCCTTAAAGGGTTGAGAAGGACCCCTTTTAATTATATATTTTTTTATTAAAACGTTTTTCCCAATAAATTAGTTTAAGTGACCAAGTATATCTCTTGCCAAGTATTAAGAACAACTGGAAGGAGTTTGGACACTTTCACATCGAGAATGACAATTTTGTTTTGAACATAATACATTTCTCGGGCCGATCGGTACCAGCTAAGCGATTGCTAAAAGAAAAATACAAAAGATAAAAATCCCGAAACAAACCTTGTCAAATATGACGCCGAGTACATCATTGTTTCAGTTTCAAAGACAAGTCATCCCGGCCTCCAGTTTTCAAGAATCAAACCCTTGAACCAAACCGTGAAATAAAATAAAAGTTTACGCTTGGTCACGCTTGAGTAAAAAAAAAAGAAGAAGCAATAACAACGAGTGATGCTTTGTCAGATAATTTGAAATTGTTTCAAAAGGGACAAGCGAAGAAAGAAGAAAAAGAAGAGAAAAACACACTAGAAAATTATGGTTATTTGGGGGTCTTCAGAAGTAGGCCTGTGTTCACTGAGTGTTTCAAACAACACTACACTTTAAAAAAACTCCTTACAAAATTTCTGGCCCATAACTGGGTCAGTATGACGCGGAATCTGTGTCTTACTACCCCGAAACTATTTTAAACTGTCGCAGAATCCGAGTCAAAAACCCATTTTTTAACCAGCTTACGGGTCAGCCTGGCCCAAAAATGGGTGTCCCCCTCCCCCTCCCCAAGACCCGGAGCTGACCCGGGAGTTTTCAGAATGTACGGACGGATTCCTGGTCTGATCCTTCACATTTTCCCCGTTAATTTAAGATTCATTGCTTTGTCCTTAAACTAGGTCTAAGTCTGTGTGGAAGAACATCACCATAATAATGAATACTCAAGATTTGTTAACAAAACAAACTTCCCACATGGTACCACGTCAGATCCAGCTTAGATACTCCACCATCGCCATTGGTTTGGAAAGTTTCTACACCCTCTGACCTCGGAAGTCATGCCATGTGTGAAATGTCTATAGTGTGACCGTTAAATCCAGTAGGCATTCCTCTTTGATTTGCTGTGCCGTTGGTGGTATATCAGATAACAGGAAACATTATTGGAGCCTAATTGGGGGGCTAATTACACTAATTAGATGTGTGGATAGCCTTCCATACAGATATGCTTTAGTGTGTATTCTAAAACATTCGTGCACCGCAGGGTTTTAATATTGTGCTGAATGACTGTTTGACATTTCCGGAGCAAGATTTCTCAAGTTTCCAGGAATTTTTGTGCAGTATTTAGACCATGAGTCGAGTTGACACCATTATGCCACAATCAATTCAGCGTCATTTCTGTGCGATTGCCAACCCACAGTCAAAGTTTATAATTATCTAACCACTTATCTTTTGCCTGATATAAGAATGGGTAATTTGCTCCTAATTAATGGCTTCCAGTTAGTTTGTACTTTCAATCACTTGTACAAATATTTCTCGTATCTGTTTGGGGTGGGGTCGGGGTGCGGGGTGTAGGGTGTACGGAAGCAGAAGAACGCAAAGGCGGAATATATCCATTGGAGATATTTTATGAAATAAACTTTACATTACCGATTGACTTTCCGAGCTAATTTTAACGAATTTAAAAACTGAGTTTGTTGATGACACTTACCAAAATACAAGTTACACACATTTTGCCGCCGAATGTTCAGGGAGATTCCATATGACGTCACTGCACCTATAATCCAGAGTTTAAAAAACAGAGCAAGCTTTATATGCAGTTGTATATTTGTTTTAAGGAAATTGACAAGTCTTCACCACGTAAGAATTACGTCAATGATCTGTCTTATAAACAAAGACTTTTTTATAAGGATGTACCCTTCAACATAAACTCCCACGGCACACAGGGCAACATTCTATATTCTAAAAGTACTTTGAAAATACTTAAAAGTCCCATTTAGCTTTTTACAGTAAACAAAAAATCCATTGACTCCTAAACATTTACCCTCTACTCAATTTGACACGGGTTGTCCAGTTATTCTCCTGCCAAATAAAAACAGCCCCGCACTACCTTGAATGAGTAAACTTCCAAACGTCCGAGCATCAATCTTGAAAAATTGGCCCTACACCCCTCGGCAAATAGGAACATTTTTTCAGGGTCTAAGTCATCCAAAATACTATATGTTGGAGGTCAGCAACCCACAGGTTGTGCAAATTGTGTACACCGTACACCTTTTCTTTTGTTATCTGTCTATAGTTATAGAATGATTTTGATGGACTACAAAATATTCATGAGGTCGACGCTATGTTTTCTCCCTATTTAGTGGGGGTGAACCCATAAAAGAAATAGACCCCGTGTACATGACGTCACAAGCTCAAAGAGTGCCCTCACTGAGGCCAAATAGAAGGCTATCCTTGATTTCACAAAGAGCTAAGATTGATCTTAACTGTTAACCAATCTTAATTGCTCGGCAAAGTTGTGATGTCACAATGCAAATCAATATAGCAATAATTGACAACTCATCTTAGTATGAATCTTAGTGCTTTGTGAAATCGAACTCGGACACATTAATGTACACCGAAAATAAACCCACTACAATTTCCATATATAAAGCATAATTTTAATTAAGTACAATAGACAAATTGTTGTAAGAGACAATTTGAGTAACAGAATTCATCTGAGCAACAGAACAAGTACACATATTAAAACTCAAGTATTTTCCTGAGGATAAATTTGACAAAATTATAAATTAACTTGTTTGTCCTCAGAAAGGAATTATAAACTGCCCGTGGCCATCATTGCCCACTGTAGGGTTTGGCTGATGAGATGTCGTCACAAGAGCAAGGAATTTACGTCGAAAGTCATTTTCAGCACTGATTACTTTAATGTTCAGCTTTTTGATTATAGCTCTCGGTACACGACACATTCGTCAAAGCTCTGTCCAATATTCACGTCCACGAGAAGACGAGTTGAACAACGGTGAGGGATTTAGAGAGGAGCGGGACTAAGGGCTAAAGACATCACCCACGCCGCCTCATCCAGGCAGGTGGCAAGCTAAGATTCCACGGCTTTTGTTTCTCATTGATGACGGTGAGGGGATGGCTTAGCATCAACAGTATCCTTCCGGATATAAACGCCACTCCCGGTCAGTGCCAACTAATTTCACCGGAGACGCTTAGCTAGAATTTAGCTCGGTGCGGGAAAACATAGGTACAGGCTGCCGGCAGGTGTACCACCCACTGGCTTCACAAAAACTGTGATCAAAGCAAATGGGCATGAAGGGCCAAAACACGTCATGAAATTTTGGAATATGGAATTTGGGTTCATTGCGTTCCGTTTTCAAAAAAACATCATACAACATTCTAGGAAGATGTAAGCAAGCTTGGTGGTAAAGTTTTCGTGAAAACACAAAACGTGGGATTAAGGAAACTCTCAATATTATACACAAGCTTATTGCACAAATCGCCATAAGCAACCGTGATTTTTGGGACTTTTGTGTGCTATATATCCTTGATTTTGACAGTGTTTCGGACAGATTACAGTTTGGAGGATTGGTGCAAGTATGAACTTGACAATCAGTGCATTTTCTGATGTAATTAATCACCTTTTTTTGGATAGTTGTCAAACCTCTAACTTCGTCTTCAAACCAACCGTTACACTCATTGCAGAGATGATTCCATCCAACTTTTAATTAGCTTTATTAGCAGTGTTTTACGCTTAGCAGCTTTGGCGCAAATCCGCCCAGGTGTTTGCTTCGGGGCGGCAATGCATTTTTGTTATAGTGGAGAAAAAACAATAAAAAACACACCCAAGAGGGAGTTCGACGAGGCGGGGATCAGACCGGATCAACATCAGCTGGCCCGTGTGTGATATTAATATTGCCTGGGATAGTTTTGCACTTGGCACGCGGGGATTTTCTCGCGAGATTCAGTCTTTCATATTCGTTTGCGCGGTGGTTCGTTGTAAGCCGCTGGATTTTGAAAGTGCAGGAATGAATCTGTTATTGAATGGGCCGCATTAAACTCTGTCACGATGACGTATGGACGGGACTCATCCCGACTCGAGCTTCAATGGGACTGACTTTTTATGGACGTCTGAGGTTTGTAATCAATGTCATAAATTGTGGAGTAGTCAATGTTTGAAAGTTGCCAGTGCAGATCTCACAGGTATGGAAATTGCCCCCGCCAAAAAAACACACAACATAAACCACGTGATACTAAAGAAGTACATTGCCTTCAAGTCTCTCAAAAATTGGCTGTTAGGAATTACTCCTTATCCTTTTGAAGAGTTGATGCACAAAAAAACAGACAGTGTGTGGTAATCAGTGAGTAATGATTAAAAATACATAAATCTGACTCTTAATTCAACCAATGGAACATACGGTCCGCCATTTTGTGGAGTAAAAAAAAATTGCTTCTACAAAATAGCGGACCGTATTCAGTCACGAAATAACACAAAATCCACACAATTTCAAAGGATGCTTATGAGAATCATTGTATTCATATAACTTTTAAAATATCTTTCCAACCAATATAGTCATTTCAAAACAAACGCTTTTTATAGCCCAAAAGCGCCCAATCGGAAGGCAATGTGCCCCCTTTAGGCTGAGAAGGTTTCAGCACACCATTGTCTGTGGGAGAGAGACAGAGAGGGAGAGAGAACATCGCAGACTGTTACAATGTCGCACCAAGCTGTCTACATTGTTGCCGACAAAATTGCCAGACGGCAAAAATTGGCAAATTAATTCACTATATGCTAAGATGTTAGCATTCCGAGCGGAAAACTCCCCCCTCATGTTGATTGTATCACTATACACCAACATTACACCATGCTCCTAGACGGCTTATTTAATTATCTCAGTATCAAGTTGTTACCCCCCCCCCCCTTCTCTAAAAATCAGTTTGGGTCATCATGCCCCTCTGTTCTGTATGAATGATTCGTACTCCCCCTTTCTTCCTCTTCTCCCTGTGGTTCCATCATACTTTTATTGGACGGGTGTTTGTACGCTCCCAACTTGCTCCTGCCATTGTTGCCCATTCAAACCCACGTGTGACATCAGCGCACCGAGGCGTCGCTTAACATCCGCTTAACAAGATCAGTAATGTTGTACGTTTGTAACATTTATAAAAGGATTAGAGCGGTATCAGCCCTTGCATTTGACCTTGAGCGACTCAATCGGCACCCCATAGAGAGGCCCATCAGAGCGCTAAGCTGCTCATGCCCCACTGACGCTAGACTTGAGCCAGTCGATGGCCACCAGTGCGGTTCAGCAAGATCCGAATTCAAATCACGTCAGAGGACAAGAAAATTCACGAGCTGTGATCCAACCAATGAGGAGCAATACAATTCTATAGTCTATTCTACTAACTGCCTTGTTTGTTGATATTGTTGATGCTGCTGTTGTTGTTACTGTTGTTATTTGTATCTGTTGTTGTTGTTGTTGTTGTTGTTGTTGTTGTTGTTGTTGTTGTTGTTGTTGTTGTTGTTGTTGTTACTGCTGCTGCTGCTAATGCTGTTGTTGTCGTCGTCGTCGTTGTTGTTGTTGTTGTTGTTGTTGTTGTTGTTGCTGCTGTTGTTGTTGTTGTTGTTGTTGTTGTTGTTGTTGTTGTTGTTGTTGTTGTTGTTGTTGCCTGTGCTGTTGAGTGCAGGCTGCGAATGGTCTTCAGCAGCTTGAAAGAATACATTTTTATTAAACGTTTTCCGATTTTCTTTTTTAATTGAGCTTTTACAAAGGTTTGATAAAAGATGCCTTCACCAAATTAGGGAAAAACATGGCCCTGGCTACAATATGCTAATGATTAAATCAATGCATCTACTTATGACAATGAGTGGATGTACGGTACTGTACCACTGCGTGCACGGCTTGCATGGCTATATGGCTAAATCACTGTGTATGGCAATATTGTACAATAATTGCCGCTAACATCTTCAGCCATAGCCATGGAATGAGAACGAGGCGGTCAATAAAGGAACCGTGAGCCTATTGTAGTAAACACAAAAAGTTGCTTATCAAAAACAGTTTACCGGCAAAAAATAACACGTAGTTTTTACGTTACTTGTGACTGGTTCCATCGTATTTTCCGTTTAGTTAAAAAGAGCCAATAAGCAAAAGAGACCGTGCAAATCTTGCGGCAAATCTTGCGCGCATTCGAAGGGTTTGCTCAGGGGTCTCTTGCACCCCTGTGAACCCCGGTTCGAATCCTCGACAAGAGCCTTGCACGTGGATAGAGTTTGCAGTCAAAGTCCCTTGCGTGGAACAATTTCAACGAGTTGCCTAAGCAGAAAATAATGCTTAACAATGTTCGGATAAGCACAAATTAGTAGCATACCCGAGTCACAGATAGTACATGTGAAATGGTACTTAGCTGGTAACCCCATGCTGGCAAGCATAATTCTGTTGTGCTTATAGCTACTTGTGCTTTAGCAGCTCTATGATATTGGGCCCTGAGTTCATTGTGTTTTCCCCATTGTTTGGTTTTCTTCCAACTTATCGACAGCTTATAAGCTAGTTTCGTCATCTTCTTCTCTACACAAGTATCTTTAGGCCAATGTGTTACAGTGTTAGACCCTTAAGGGGATCCTTTGGTTTCAGTTCAAATAATTCTCCCATGATATTGCTTTGATCGATATTGATAAAACTGTGCACTTTCCCGGACCCCGAAGTCCAAAAACGCGCGAAATTGACAGAGTCTATAGCTGGCCCGTGTCTCTCCTTAGACCTGACCGCAGATGGACAGGTGAAGTCTGTTTGAAACGTTGCCAGAGCTGGGAGAGATATTCTAAAATAAAATGTTTTCTGTCATTTCCCTTAATAATAATTATAAAAACAAAACACACACACACACACACACAAGTGTGTAAACACCTCCAATCGGGGACCTCCTATTGTCCCTCTTTTGTTTGGACTCTAACTTTTTGGCAACAGCTCCCATTGGTTTTGTACACAATTTCTAACTGGGGACCTTTACCCAACCGGGGACCCTATTGTCCTCTTTTGTTATAGGTCCCCGGTTTGAATGTGAAAACAAACTCACACACACACACAAAAGAAAAATAAATAACAGTGTCAACCCGGCAGTTTTGATGTTTGAATATAATTTCCCTGTGGTCTATGTTCAAACAAAGTGCTATAATGTTTGTTCGTTAATTTAGAAACAACACCTCAAAATACCATTCCTTTTATAACGGTCTCAACCAACAGCGGACTAGTGCAAGTTCATTTAGAAGATAATGTGGAAATTGATCCCCCATGTGTTGCATGCATGCACCGCTCAAAAGGCACGAGTGCAACATGACGTTATGTACTTGTCGCCAGCAGACTCATCGGGGCAATCAAATTCCGTGTAATTGATAAGAAGTACTTAGTAAATTATAAATACCCGTGATTGGATTACGAAAATTCGCCACTCAGAGCGAAGTACCCGCTCTCAACGCAGCAGGGGGGCCGGAGGTCCGGAGGATCCGGCGGGACAGTCAGCTCCTTCGCGTTAGCCAGACCCCTATTCATCAACGAGCAATCGGGACGCTGCTGGTTTTTTTGTATATTATTTTATTTCCTAATTTTTAAAGCTCAACTCAAGTATGAGTAACTTTACATTATTGAATCGCGCACAAAAAGAAATCTTCACGGGACAACGGTTCAAATTGAGAATTGCGACAGATAAGAGATGTTTTTTTCTTCTTTTTTGTCGACCGTGTTTCTTTACAACCCCCCACCCTTCAAGGTCGGCACGTCGCAATGGCGGGCGACCATGGGGCTTAATTATTACAACTCGGCTACTCCGAGAATCTTGTTAGTTGGCTGTTAACGGACAACAATGTTGTCTCGGTCGGGGAAGCAGCGGTTTATCGGCCTTTCAAGAACTGACGATGATCATATCCAATGGCGACGTTCATTCGTACATCAACACGTTAAAAGCCTACTAGAAATTACAGGGGGGGGGGGGCAATGAGGCAAACGACCATGATTACACTCATCTCCACTCGAAAAGGCTTTCAAATTTGACCCTGATTTATAGATAGTTCGACAGACGGACCAACCGACGAGACAGAGACAGTGATTACTCTAAAGTTCTTCAAAATGTTGGGGCGACCCTGTGGCGGCGCGGTTGAATCCTCCTTTTTTTGGAGGATGATCCGAAAAGAGGCGTGTCTGCCCCCTTTTTAGCGCCAAGCATGCACATCCTGCTAGCTCATACTGGGCGTTGTTTGCTCATCAATGCACTCGCCCTTCTCATTTTGTAAGATCGTTGGGCCGTCCAGCATCTCCTACCTCTGCCATATTAGACAGATCACAGAGCAAGGAAGAAAGATGTTTGCGATGGTGAGGTGGGTGTAGGCCTAACTGTAGACACCAAAAATGGTATTTATTTTTTTGACAGGGTGGCAATTTTGTAACAGTACACATTGACCATTGTACTTATTTTGCACGACACTTTAGATCCACACTTTGATTTCCTGGTAACCAAACAAATTGTTCCCAACAAAATATTGAAGACTTTGATAACTGTCCACTTTGGACCTTGGTATTTTATTTTATTTTATTTATTTTTTTTTTTTTGGGGGGGGGGGGGTCTCCGTCCGTAGGCCAACTCCACAACCTGAAGAAATCTGAGCAGAAGGAATCGAGATCCGAAGGGTTTTCTGCTTCCACTGCTGTTGGACATGAAATCTTCACGCTTTCGACTAGTCTTGGCAATCATAATTTGGAAACAAGAAACAAACCAAAACAACAACTAAAACCAACTAAACAAAAACAACAACGAAGGCGGTATCGACTGAAATCGAGCCAGCAGCGACAGTAAGATCTGTCAACTCGCCTATTCCAACTGTAGTGCAAATATTAATAAAAAATTACAAATCAACATAACGTTAATCCTTTAAATAGCTTTGAGAAAAGAGTGCCGATAATGAAATCAACTTTAGTCCAAGGCAGGTATTTTTTGTCTCCTTACAAAATGCCAGGAGAACAATCTCCGTTGTGACGAGGTTGAACTCCTCGTACGTAGGTGCAATCACAGCCACTTACCGAAAAAACCCACTCGTTTTCCCCTCAGTATCAAAAACTTAACCTTTTCACCCTAAATTTTGAAGGCCGTTTAAAAAACAAAATAGCGTAAACTTTTTTTTCAGGAGAAAGAAGAAGAAAGAACGCTTTTTACAAAAGACCAATGGTGTGTGTGTGTGTGCGCCAGGGTCAGCCAACAGTTAGGCGCTCATTCTCCCAACATGAAAGAAAATCGGTTTTGTATTCTTCCAGCATTAGCCGTCCTACTGTGAAAGTTTCATCTGTTTAATTTGCGGGAGTGGGGAGGAAGTAGCAGCGTGCAGTGGTTGCTCTAACGCGCCGTGGCTCGCTCCATCGCACCCCGCTGTTCCACTGACACATTTCGTGCTTCGAATAATTCGCTTAGGGGTAAAGTTTCGTCGAGCAGATTTCTTTGCCAGCCCAGCATGCCGTAACGTGTCGCTTTATGAAATAAGATTGTAGATCTGTTATCAGAGTATTTCTAAACGGGAGTATAAAAGGATTTATTCAGCTTCAATAGAAAATAGTATTACAAAAATAATAACCTGAAAAAGGTGTATCTCTTTTTATATATATATATATCCTTTTTCTTATCAGCGGAGTCTGTTTGTCAGGAAAACTGTTGTGACAATCAAGTAACTCACAAACATATTCGGGAAACGTGTTGGTGCCAAACAAGTCTGCATAAACGGATTTTATTCACTTGTGAATGTTTCTTTGTGCGACTTTTCCTCGCAATTTTGATGGCACATTATGTAGGCATCAGAATATACACACTTTACCCCAAAACGGACACCAAGTGGAAAGTGTTTGTCGATACATTGGCGATTGTTCAAAGCTTTATTTTGACAGTCTTGACAAGTTCACGAGGAATGCAAGCTCCTAAACTTTGAAGATGTTATGTTACCTTCAAAAACTTATTAAAGGCAGGGTATACTTTTGGTTATTGCCTAAGACCAGTACCCTCTCTTAGTGTATCCCAACATATGCATAACATAACACACCCGGGACAGTTGGGCTCAATTGGTCATGGAAGCTGCAAGAAAATAGTGAAAGAAAACATATACCATTGCTGCTAAGAATTGTGCTTTCAGATGCATGGGAAAGGCTTCCTGCCTGAAGCATTTCTCATATTCAAATTCCGGGGTGAAAAAGTTACATCTTTCTCTAAACTACATGACTCCAAAGGGTGTCGTCTCTAACAATGTTTTATAATATCAACAGCTCTCCCAGTGCTCTTTACCAAGTAAGTTTTTATGGCCATTAACTTGTGGACAACCTGCATCTGCATTTATAACCTACCATTGCAGTTTTGTCATCTACCTAATCTTTCAATTAAAAAAAAAGTAATAATATCACCTGAAGTAAGCATTGACCAAATTATTCCTGACGTCAGCACCCACGATCACGAATTGGCGGCTACGGCTACGGCTACGGCTGGACCGCAACGTCATCATGCCTTAAAGTACATGACCTCCTAAGCAACAGTCGTAGCCGAAGCCGTAGCCGGTAATTCTGACACTGCCTATATGTGCAGTGCGCATTATAGGTGACGTGCACGGAGTTAGAAGACACACAAACACCAAGATTTCCCATGCAATTTTAGCCTCCCAAAATGGTGGCCAACGGGCAGACAGTGGCTGCCACCTTGTGATGTACATGTTTTGATGAGTTCCAAAGACTATTTAATATTGAAATAATTCATCCCGATCTAAGTCACGGAGTTGTTTTTAATTTGCGTTCGTAAATCAAGTGCATCTACTATGCAAACTCCATTTAAAATCGGAGTTAATGTATTACTTCTTACGGTATGAGACGATGTTCAAAATGATAGCTGACTGATCAAGTATAGTTTTAAAATTTCAGTTTTGTTTTTATCGATTCCATCGGTGACTCGGGTTAAATAGAAGAATCGGGAAAGTGTTGGTTTTTTTTTCGAATGATTTTTTTTCTGGAATCGATATATCGATATCTGTAATTGATTGCAAACAGATTTAAACATTGTCAATTCACTCGAATCATTGTGGAAAACATGTTTTTTTCTTAAGTAAATCCCCTTTCACACTAGGCCTGTATGAATGTGAATTTTCCGTAGGTCTTATTTCCTGGGAATTAGCTCGGTAGTGTTAAAATTACAATTTCTGAGTTACCTTCACAGTTACGCGGGTCGCCGTTGATTGCCCCGATGTGAAAACTCAAGATTTTAAATCAAACTGGTACCGCACCGGCATACCTATAAAAGGGTCGTGCAGTACCTGGATGCCACTGTTATCGAGAAGATTGTATTTGAATCTTGTGCCTTAAATGCATGATACAGGATTGGAATAGAGCTGACAAAATAGTCACAGACAGTCTTCATGTGTTGTGTGATCAACCATTATACATGAAAACAATAACCTGTGAAATTAAGTTGGGCTTAATATGTTGTGTAAGTCATGAATAGTGAAAAAAACATGCACGATTTTCAGCATTGTGTAAACACAATGTCCTTAATTTTGGTTGTAGGCCTAGTATAAACCGAAATCACCTGTTTTTAAAATAGGTGTTCAGGTTCAGTTTTCTGGAATACGATTTTATTTCAGAGGGAAATATTTTATAAGGAAAACGGTTCTAATATAGACTTACTAAATTATTCTCTCCATGAATACTACAAGATTGGAACGAAGGTACCATAGTGCCAAAAATAACTGATCATCATTTTGAACTTGCCTGATTTAATCATAGTTAATGTGTGAGAGCGCCACCACCGGTTTAAAAGCTCCCGTAAACATTCAAAGTTCGCCTTTTCTTATTTGCAAACTCTCCCCCAAGGACAAAATGTATCAAATTCTTGACTTTAAATGGATGCATACTTTTTACGGTCGCAGTTTTTCTTAAAGGGTAAAATAAGGTCCTAATGATAATCAAATCACGTTTGATTCTTTGTAATTCATGTATAGTTATTCTAGGCATAAATCTACGGCAATATGCAGCTATCGTGGGTCCCATCTGTGTTAATACAAGGCAATTAGTCTCATCGCTTCCCAAACATCAGCCGGCCGAAGCCAGCATGATTGACTGGTCCCCTGCTCTTTAACTGAGAGAGCCACAACCCCGCGTGCGTCCACAGGGGAGGAACCAGCGTGTTGTACGCCATTCACTCTCGGTCGGCCGTGACCTTGGCCAAGATCGTGACATGGAGCGCGCGGACCCATAGCCGTGCCGCCCCGGGGATCCGTCTCCCAACATACGGCATGCAAAACCAGGCGCCGCTGCCGTCGGTTGCCCCGTACTGTAATAAAACACCGCTTGTACAGTTAGCGCTTCCCGAGTGCGTACGTGCTCCCAGCTCGCCACTTGCCACGCAACCAGACTTCCCTAACCTTGACATTGAGGTAATCGCAATGGGTTGTCTTTATTTATAGTGTGTGTACACTGACATGGTATCTGTCTGGTTCCAGCCTCTGCCTGCTAATCGGCAAGCGGAGGCCTGGTGTGGCTTGGTTGCAGGCCAGCTCCCATGTTCGCTCGCTTTAAAAAAAAAACGGGAAATGGGATTTTGGTGTTTTTTTTGGTCTGTGGCCATATTTTATTTGGGGCTGTGTTATTGTTTGGTCAGCGAGGCATCTGGCGCGTTATTGACCCATGGTCAATGACGGACGGTTAGTGGTGTTTAATTGAAGAGGGCGATGATATTAATAATCAGTGCACCTAAAATGGCGCGCACTGTCATTATTTAGAGAACTGCGGTTTGCCGGAGACACAAACATGCGCTTACATTTGATTCAAATACTGTAAATTACCACAATTCTGTTATCTTTTGTACTTAAAGACAGTGATCTAATTTTTCGTGGTTAATTTGATGGCGACAGTTTGCCCGCGAGCGAGCATGACAACAATTGACCTGGGGGCGAAAACTGTGAGAGATTTGCGATGAGGCCATACTCCAAGTATCAATACCAGCTGAAACGTCGACCAACAACGCGTACATGTAACGTACAAATCTAATCAACGAACCAACATACATTCTTACTAGACAAAGAACATGACTTGTAATTACATAAATCAAACACTAGTTAGTTAACAGTACAATCTAAAAGTAACTGATTTATAAAATACATAGATCAACCAGAACTAATCCCCTAACAAATAGTCCCTAAAAATAATGTAAATGTCAGGAAATAGCATTTAAAGATCCCCAAATCACCTGTGTTAATTCTATTGTCGCAATCGAAATAAGCACGACTTCACAACAGCTCGTTTGTTTTTACCAAAACATGAACATTTCATATTTTCAACAACATAAATAAATAAACCTTATAATATATGAACGTTTAGAGTCCATCTGAAAATCCCTGCGTTCCAAACGAGAACATAATGACAAAAATCTGTCATTTTCAATTGAAATACGGAATGAATTTAAACAATAAAAAATTCCCAGGAAAGCATTAGCGCAAAATCTAGGCATGTCTATACTTTAAAAATAAATAAATAAATAAATAAATAAATAAATAAATACAAATAAATATAAAAATCCTTTTCAGATTTCCCCCCCAGATTTGTTTTGAAAGGTTCCCTTGTTGATTTTGTTGAAAGTCTAGGCCTATACTTTATTTTATAATAAAAAAAAAAATTCCCGCTTCCTTTTCCAGAAAAAACCCCACAGATTTGGTTAGAAAGGTCACTTTCACGAAAATTAACAAACCAAGATAATAAAAAAAGTCTTCTTTTAAGTTGGAATAAAACGCTGCATGGTTGCCCCGCCTGACGATTATTTCCGGTTTTTGATGCATTCTTTTTGTAAAAGCGTCTGCCTTTATTTCCCCCTCCGGGCCTATGAGCGCAACATCAAACAAGATTGCATTTGCACAGGGTAACAGAGACGATATTTTTAATCACGTTTTAATGTGTTGGGAAGATACATGTTTTTATTATTGATTGCGTAGAATTTAATTCATGTAGTAATTTGCATGTCCCCCCCTTCCTTGTTCAATAATAACAATAGTTTCATTGACGCCCAATCCCGTACATCTCGCGAGTTTGGACGTGGTTGCACACTAAACATTGATTATACAATGTCGTGTACGTACAATATCAACAACTTCCAATTAACCAGCGGTATCCCCACAGTCAACATTACGTGGATTTTCCTTTGTGCCTGCCCCTTCCGCGGATGTTTTCGCCCATTTAATATTTTTTAGTGCAATTTTCTGATTGTGGAGGCCCGACCGCGGTTGGAAAACATCGCTGAAAAGCCTTCTTAATTCGCCGCTTAGGTACACAAAAGACGGGGGCCATCCGATGAAATTCCCCCGGCGGCCTCGTCGTGGCTGTTCGGTGCCGTGCGTCAATATGTCCGAAAATACCAGGCAGTTTCTAGGGAAATTGCTTGAGTGTTTTGCCCCTCATTGTTCTCCGGTTTTGTTGCTATACGCCACTCGGAGCTCCCCCCCCCCCCCTCTCCGTCTATATTCACGGTGTCCTTCGATGCATTGTTTTTATTGCAGTCCCCGATGCGGACTTGTAATGCTTTAGTCGTTTAGGTAGATTAATGGTTTAGGGTTGACGACTACCGCATTTGAGATTGAGGGTTGAATGGGGGGGGGGGGGGGGGAGTTATGAAATTAAAGCACATATCGAGCCATTTAGCATTCTTAAATAGCTATTGCCTTACTGAGATATTGAGGTTGGTACATCATTGGGGGTTTTTTTAAAGAGAAAATTCAGTCCAAAAATTCTGTCCAATCCTGCAGTTTTGAATGACCACACATCATGTAACCAAGCTGAGGTGACATTGCAGAGAATAAAATGAGCACAGATTCCTGATTTGTCAGGAGTCCCCCCCCCCCCACACACACCCCCACCCCGCCGCGATATCGGGCTTATTTCTATTGCGGCAATTGAAATAGGCAACGGTGACTTGTAGAGTCTTCAATTGCTACTTCCTCAACTTTGACGGTGTTTCTGACAGAACATTTTCATATGGCAGTTCGGCTCTGGTATGAACATGATAATCAGTTAGCTTTCTGAGTGGTACTAGTCAATCCCCGACCCCCTAACACCCCACCCCCTAACACCCAACCCCCTATAATAACCTCACCGATCTACATTACAACTCATGAGAATACAGGATGGCGAAACATTCCTACATCTGTCTTTCTAAATTAACACAGTAATACATATAAATCATATAAATACATCCCTTCTTATTTCAAAAAAACAACAACATGTCCCTCTAATCCAAATCTGACGATTGTAAATATTTCCCATGGAAATAATTTTTGACTGCAAACCTGTCATTACTAATCAGATCAAAAAGAGGGAGGTAATTTCACGGACCTCCTGTATGTCGATTTAAAGTGAGAGAAACTTGAGTTTGAGGTAGGCCAAGGAAAGACAAATTAACCCATGCCGGAAACTTAACGATCGTTCAAATCACGAATCGTCTCTTGTTTTTTTATATTTTAGTAGTTTTTTTTTACATCTTCTTTACGTGGTCTTTGAGGGAGAAATGAACTTAAGTTCTATGTAACATCTCGCGGAATTCACAAAATATGTGGAAAAAAAGAAATGTGTTGAAAAACAAATTGAAATGTTTTTATTTTAGTATTTGTCTCACGTCAAGTTCTTTACTTGGTCTTTGGGGAAGGAATGGACTAAAGATCTATACACGCTACATCTTCTTGCAGAATCTACAAATAATGTGAGCTAAGAAATGTGTTGAACATATATTGAAATAGTATCAACAAATATATGTACGATTAAAACCAAAATTGCACGTGATCCGTTCTCTGTCACAAGATGAAGTAAAACAACATTATGTAGAAGATCACGATCATTTATTTTGACAGAAATGTGTCAGGTCGAGCGTACCGGTTATGGAATGGTTAATTGCAATTCTGCAAAAGTAAATGGTATCTCGTTTAATTTCACTAAAAATAACCAATGATTTTGATGAAACATTAAGACGTACTTTTCATTCATGACGACATTTTCCTTAAAAAGTAGAACATGTTAGAACACACACACAACAAAGCGAAGTATACATCTTTATATAATTACGTCACACCATTGAGAAATATTTATTTGGAGCAAATTGGGACAGACAGATCTGCATGGTAGAAACTTTCTTCTTTTGAGAAAGTCTGGCCATAAAGACAGGCCATATCGGTAAAACTTCGGTAAACATTTTTTTTTATCACCACGTGCAAAAACAGTTAAGAACAATTTGCATAACACAATAAAAACCATAGCAGTAAGCTTGCAGGTGCGACCATGTATAGAACTCGTTTGGAAGAAAGATCGTCAGCAGTCCAGCACTCTCTTGAAGGCGAGCAGGGTGTACTGTTCGAAACGTCGAGACCACACCGGTTTCTCTCAGAACCAACACTTCTCCCAAAGGAGTTTTATACATGGTTGTACCCACAAGTTTACAATAGTTTTTCTTATGATCCACACCATTGCAAAGCTTCTAACACCACTGACATTCAGTTACATTAATGTACCCGTCTCACTGGATCGTCTAGGGTTAGTTTTTTAGCTTTAACTGGAGGTTTCGAACGGACGTAATTTCACCCAGACCCACAAAATGCACATTTCCCCCAGAGTCCTAACGACAGTCGGCGTATTACAAACAGATTTATTTTGTTTAGCTATTAGCTTACAAGAATTTTGTCAACTTGAATATTATTTCAATCAAGTTTGACTGTGTTTGCGGAAAGGGTTATTTTGATTATTCAGCCAGCGGGAGGAAATGCAGTCAATATCTTCCAGATATGAACGTCAAGACTGTAGGATGTATCTGTTATGATTGCACGCCGTTTTTAAACGCTCCGTGACAAAGTATCTAAATTTAGTGTCAATTTACTTCCGAGCGAGTCTAATTCATTCCACACTTTGTTTTCTCTCTCTCTCTCTCTCTCTCTCTCTCTCTCTCTCTCTCTCTCGAGATTGAGAAAAAATAAAATAAAATAAAAAAGAAACGCAAAAAAGATCAAGGAAACTTGAAATAATTTTGTAAACAACAAAAAATTAAGAGATTCAATTTTAGATGCTGCTTTGGGAAAACATAGGTGATATGAATTCTGATGATGAGTTTATATTTTGATGATATTACGTGTTTATGTTTCCTTGGGGCATTGTTGGGTTGTTGTTGTTGCTTGGGAGCTGGGGTTGTGAGTGACAGCTCAACTGCGTTAGAAGACAATCTCCCCGATGACCCCCGGGGGTGATTGGCGTCTGTGGGCGTGTCCCCTCGCCTCGGAACAAGGCCAGAATTTGACGTCAACCAAAGACAGCAAAACAAACATTCCGCCTTTAGTGTAGGCTCATCCTTTGGAAGGAGGGTGGCGCAATGAGGATCCACGTATAACTCGGTTGCTGTTGTTGCTGTTCGTGATGCCAGGCCACAGGGAGGGCATAAGCGCGTCCCTACCGACCGGGTCCCTGGCCTTGTGCAGCACGGGTGCCGAAATCCTGTCAGACCGACCAGACGACGGAGGGAGGGCCTCCGCTTGTTTGTTCACTTCATCCCCCCTAAATAATCACAAACCTCTCACTGTAGTTCTCGGTCGGCGTCAGTGATCTGTTGTTTTGGCCTTGGGTGTCTCCCAATGTCCCTATTCTTCAATTCTTTTCTTTTCTTTTCTTTTTTTCGACAGGGAAGACAACAGGGCCACGCAGGCACCATGTTTGTTTCGCCGGGTTAAAATTATTCTTCTCATTTTTTTTACACAACAAAGTGGAAGGCATGAATAGGGTGCACTTGTAATGAGTGTTGCTCAAAACATACAAAGAGCAAACTTTACGCTTGACATTGAGTACAAAGGCGCTTCCATCGGATGAGGCGTTAATCGTACAACGTTTTCACTTGGTCACCAGTCGTGGAGTAAGAAAAACAAATCGCAAGGTGGCCTATCATATTTTTTAAAGATGGTTGAGTACCGGAAACTCAGAACTGGGACAATCCTGTCTTCAAAAAACTACACCTAACCCCCACCCCAACTAACCCCTTCCTCAACCTCCATGTAAAAAAAAACCCACCCCAAAACAACATAACAAGTTTAGACCTTCGGTATATAGCAATCCTTCGGAAAGCGAGCCACGCGACACAACTGAGGTCGTAATTTTTGGCTAAAATATAATCCGCACGTTAATCCGGAGGTCGCATGTTCAAGTCCCGTTCTAGTCAACTCTTCTTTGTTCAGCCCAAAATTATTTAAAACACAAATCAGCACAACTACTTTGTTTATTAAACCATGAGGAGTAAGACATTAATTGGTAACATAAACAAACTTTTCTATTCTGAACAGCTGAAAGGTAAGTTTGCAGTTGTTGAAGGGCAACTGGCCTTGATACATATTTATTGAAATAAATTATTGGAGTTTTACCTTCAAAGTTGAGTTGAAGTTGAGAAAAGCAAAGTTCTGGATATTCTAAAGAAAAACAAACAAAAGCAAAAAACAGCAGTTAATGAAACAAGTTCATAATGATTTTCCCAAATGAATAATGAATAATAGCAATTGATCAACATAATTATCGGACCACGAAAACATTTCCTGTTGGAATTGTGCTCGTTGCTTGGTGGAGATTTCATCCTTTCGAATTCATTGTGCCACTGCTCTGAAGTGGGGGCGAAACAATCGGATGTATTCTCGTGCATTCTCGAATAATTTCAACTTCGTGAGATGAAAAGTTGGAGCGGAGCAGGTAAAGTGATTGTCGAAGCATTCCTGACAAATGCATTCAAAAGCAAAAAGTACAGGATTGGTATAAGGTCAGGGTTTGTCCTGAACTTTATCAGTCACTAGGATAGCCAGTGGGACCTGCTAGTTTGTCGTTGCGCTTGTTCGCTATAGATTGTTCACTAGTCCATATGAAGTAATAGATGTATTGTATAGTCAGATATGTCTTTAATGTTTCAATGTTCCCTTCCAATGTGGCAGGACAGTGATATGAACAATGTGTCTTTACATTTAGCAGTGGAAACAGCAAACTAGCCAGCCAGTTTTACAACTAGCTTTCGGCCCAAGAGAACACAGTTAAGCAAGAAATCTATTAAAGTTTCAATCTGCAAACCTCGCTAATTCTAAATTTGAACGCCGTGTCAATCCTTTCGAGAACTATTCTCATCTGAAACACTACAAACAATCGAGAAACAGTGTTTGAAGTCCTCTCAAATCAGCGTTGTTTGCAATTGAAATAAGCACGTGCATAAAATGTGCACACCCCAAACATAAGCCTCTTGTCGTAGTTTTCACCTGAACTTGACCCCCAAATTTAATGAAGTGTTCATATCTTGGTTGTGTGGTGGGTTTCTTGAAAAATAAGAGGATGGGAATTACTTTATACCAGATGAAAAAAATTGTTATTTTCCTTCTAAACAGACAACGACGACGACGACGACGACGACGACGACGACGACGACGACAACACTGACAACGACAACAACAACAACAGCAGCAACAGCAACAACAACAGCAGCAGCAACAGCAACAATAAAAACAACAACAGCAGCAACAGCAACAACTACTACTACATCGGGATGTTGTTAGATTTCACCCCGGCTACTGTGGGAGTTAGGAGAGAGACCAAGGTCTCCATTCTCCCCGTCGATCCTAACCCAATTGTCCCCTTGTAACGGTGAACACCGATACTACGACGCGAGTAACTCAATCAAACGGCACGAACAAGAAAAAATCCATGTGATGCGAAGGCAAGAAAACACGGCCGGGATCGATCCAGGACAGCACAAAAGTAACCCCAGAAACACATTAAGTTCCTCCCTACCCCCAAACCAGCAGTCTCTGGAGATATTGTATAAACACACCTGCTATTCCAGACCATACTCCTAGTTTTTAATTTGGGATGTGTTGAAGAAAGAGAAAAAAGAGTTAATCATCTTTTTAACCTTGTGGTGTAAGACTGGACACACTTCAGAGTTAAGGGACTTAACAGTTTCAAGTTCTACGTGTTGTCGAACAAGACGTGATTTGTTCGTTATGTTGATCCATGACCAGATCTTTTAAATACAAGGCGCAGAATTGGTGACAATTGATCCAATTCTTATACTCGTTTGTGAAAGCTCATTGATTATAAAGGTCATCTCCAAGGTATCAATCTGCCAGTAAAGTATCTTCGTCTCACTGCCAAAGTCCCGACAAAAAAGTACCAGTGAAGACTCTAAAAATCGAAAGTAAGCACATTTACATACGTGCTAGAAAGGTGCAAAGCCTAAACAATTTTCGTTATTTTAGTCCTATTATATCTTGCTAGTAATGAAACCAAGCGATCATCAAAAGTGACTGGCATTGTGACACTGAAGATGCCTGTGTAGAGAAGAAATGTCAGTTTAAGATGTGGGAGGAAAACTCCAAAATAGGGAAAACCCTCGCTATCAGGTAGGATAGAATCTGGGATTCGAACCAGCAGTCACAGAGGTGGGAGGCTGGCAAGAAACCACTGAGCCAAACCATTTCTCACTAAAAGAGTGCGACTGAATTGGATGAAATTTTCCAAGTGGATGGCTGTATAAGGTGTCTTTATCGGGTACTAGAGGATGAGAACGAATTCGTTCTTCAAGAAAAACCAACGATGTAAAGTATCTTTTACTATCTACAGTGATATGTCTATACAAGTATACAATTTGAGTTCCAATCGGAACTGCTGGCCTTCCCTTCCGGTTCGTCCCATTTGCAGAAAAGTAGATCAATGTTTTTTGTTTGTATATATTTTCATAACATTCTAAAATATCGACGGTAATCGAAATTGTTATGGATAAACAGTAATTCCACAGCTTAAATATCTCCACTCTGTAACATTTGATGCTACCAATATGTATTTTGTTCTTCTTCCGGAAAACAATTGATACTGGCTGATTATTGTCGCGTGCCGAGTCTGTACAATTCATTAGAACCTGATTCTGGCATTCGATCTACTTGGTAACCTATCGCAATCTGTGCGCTGGGCCCAATTTCATAAAGCTGTTTTTTATGCAGAAAATATTGCTTGAAAAAAATCAGTTGCTGAGAAGGATGTTAAAGGTAGGTGACCGTCACACCTTGGTCGTGTCCCCGAACAAAAAACATGTGTAATAGGCCTATTTATCCGAAAGCCTATTTGTTATAAGAATGTTGATTGTAGTGAGCATCCTGCGAAATGATTTCGTCTGAAATACCCCTGTTGTTTAGAAATCAATACAAGCGTGTAGACAAATTTGAATCTCCAGAGGTCGCCTGAAGGCGACTTTCTGATATCTAAATTGTCCGTTTGCGAATGCTGCGGCCAGAGATGCGGTCGGCACCCGCTGTCACCTCGCTAAACAAGGATGGATTCAACATTCTTGATGAAAATACAGTGGCAGTTTTCCCCCCTGTTTTCGCAACAAGGACGCTGTGCTCAAATGAAACGGTCGCAGGTGACTTTTATTGTATCTTTCTTGATAACTTTACCTCTGAATAACGTTGACCAAAACGAAACGATGACCAAACCTTTAACGGGGGCAATAGTCGCAACAGTGTAAACTTAATGCTTATTTTAGCTGGTAGTCCGTTTCTGGTAAGCAAGATTTCTATGTATTTGGTGAATTGTAGCCTTTGACAGATTTGATGATTGAGGATTGATAATGTCACCAGAACCGTTTTAACTTGTTTCATTTTATGTTAAACAAAAACATAGTAACAGCTAACTAGTGAAGTTTTTGATTTAAGAAAATGAAATGATAAATTTTGTTGTTTATTTCTTATTTTTAAATATTTGTCTAGTTGGTGAATTAAATTTGCACCTAAATTTTTGCCCATACAAAGACATCCCATTATTCTGCTAATTGTTCTTCTAAAACCTGAGAAATATCACACTTTGTACTGCATTCAGTTCAATTTAATTAAAATTAAATTTAATATTATATTGGAACATTATACTCTATGGGATATTAAAACTTGCAAGGGACCTGAACAGCGCAATAATGAGCTCATCTTCTGTCCACTGAAACGCACAATGCAGTTGCGTACCATGCAGCAACGGAAATGTATTGTATCGTTCTAATTGTTTGGTTTCCTTTTTCTAAGAGTAACTGGTGGTGCGCCATCATCTTTAAGAAACAGGAGCAAGAAGGCGGGCGCCATTTTACCCGAGGGCACTCCGCGACACGCGGCCGTCACCTGTTTTGGCGCGAATTTTACGCCGGTCGAAATTAAAGAGGCCGGTCGTCTGCCCCGTCATCTAACACGACGTCACGTGCGGAAACCATTACGGGCAGTCGGTATTCCGGTAGCATTATATGCATCTATAAAGGCATATAGATATGTATATATATTGCATGTAATTGCTGTCATGACGTTGCCTATATGCAATGTTCTCAACTTTCATGTTTGTTCTTGCCAAGCAAGCCCCCCCCCTCCCATGCGATGGCAAAAACAGACGGCATTGCAAATCGCGCCATCATGCCAATTCCAACAGAAAACATATTTGCCTTTCGCAGCCTAATTTCCGTTTTACGAAGCCATACCGTGGACGTCCTGTTACATATTTCGGGCGTTAATGGTATCAGTCATATTTAACCGGAGGTTTTTCAGGAAAGTCAAATCTTTCTCTCTCTCTCTCTCTCTCTCTCTCTCTCTCTGTCTATTATGACTGATCGGTCTGCTTTTGTGTGTGTCTGGCTTTAAGATTGTGTCGAATTTGTGTTACCAATACTCAATTTTGATCAAGTTTATGCCTGACGAAGACATCAATCAAACCTGGACAGAAAAATAATTTGTCTGAAATGTGGGTGCGTATTTTTTTATTTTTTTATTTTTTTATCATTTAGAACAATTGTTTACCGAAATTTTAGTTTTAGTTGTGTGAACATTGCGATCCACGTATTACAACAATAATAAATAAAATGAAAAAATGTTATATAAAAGACTAAATTCATATAACAATTAAATAAACATATAAGAACAATAAATTGCTGATAAATTGCGAGAATGTTTTTTTCAATCAGGACAAATCAAAGGTTGGCCTGTTTAAAAAGGTTTGATTCTCCTCAGAAATGTTCGTCTAAAATAAAAATGTTCATGTTTGGCACACAGACAGGGATAAAACAAGATGAATGTAATATGCCAACATTTGAAAACATTCCCAAAGGTTACACTTCAAGAACAAAACTAAGGCCGTGTCCGAAACGGCGACTTCGGCTACAGCTACGGCTAGATCAGCGCGTCTGTCAGTGTTAAAGAATAGGCAGACGCGCGCGATCTAGCCGTAGCTGTAGCCGAAGTCGCCGTTTCGGACACGGCTTAAGACTCACCCGAGTCCAGCATGTTCAATGTTAAGCACAACTTGTAGTACATCATCATTATTAAATATAACTGGTAAGACCTAAGCAAAGCTTGCGAGTATCACTTTGCAGCTGACTGAGTTGTCACTTTGCGAGCTTACTATAAATACTGGTATTTTTTTTGTCAAGAATGTTGTTGTTGTCGTTGTTTTTTTTCTTCAAAAAATAGATTTGTGAGAACTTGGGGTTAAGTACCCCGATACACGGTCTACAACAACTATGCTCTCTGCTTGCTTTATTATAAGCATTAAAAACAAGTTTGCAGCATTTTCAATAATCAGTTAAAGTATAACCGATATCGGTAATTTCAAAAATAAGAATAACTCCAGTTAGTTCACTAACTGCTGATTTATGCTTTAAAAAAAATCATTAAAAAAATTCTTGTGATTAATAACTTTCAGAATGAGTAGTTTATTACTAACCCTTTCCTACGCTCTAAGTTAAATGATTGCACCGCATGACTCACTGGATATAGCAGTTTTCTTTTTACACAACTCATTTTCGAAGCCCGTTTAACTTCCAAGTTTTTGTTTGCGTCTACTTCCCCCCCCCCTCTCTCTCTCTCCTCGTGCAGTCAGACAACAACAGTTTCCCGTTCAGTGTAGACCCCATTTCCTACCAATGCCTTGAAGTTATTTTTAAGCTTAGACCCTTAGATTTTTATGTGTGAAGAAACCTTGGAAGATACAAAAGCAATATGTAAGCAAGACCATGGGACAAGCACTTCCCTACAAAGCAACACTGTCGTAAAGCAAATATTTTCGTCTTTTTATATCACTGTCTTTTTTTCTTTTTTTATTATTCACAGGCCCAGTTTTGACCCAGAAATTGATGTTCTCTGACAGCAGGCTATTTCTATCACCATGATAGGTATGATGCATTGCTTTTCATGTTCGCGGTATACGGGCGACAACTTTTTGGCGCCGCCGGAGTGAAAGTCCGCCACCTTTGGGACCCCGGCCGACTCGCAATTCGCCGGCCGGGGACCCTCGTGGGCCGCTCGCAGGCCCCGGTGAAGGCTAAAGCCCGCGTCCGTCTCTACTCCCCTCTTCGCTATGGTTAGCCAGCCGCTAGCGAGCTCGTTAAAACACAATCAGCGGGAAGGGGGTGAAGTATCGGCGTGGGGACACACGGTGAAATGTTGTCAGTTCGCAGCACGAGAAATATTAGATTTAGCCACGCACGGATTCATTAAATTATTTCCCTAAGTTGTCTGATCACCATCTGAGGCCCCTCCGAGCCATCATCCTGGTGCCCGGAGGCACTGTGTGCGCAGGGGTTTCGAAAGAATGAGCACCACCTGGCGGGTACCAGTTGCTCTAATTGCCATCCTCCATCATCTTGCCGTTCAGTTGCAAATCATTACATGACTCAACGTTCTTCAAGACCTCCTTGTGTGGGCGGATCCAAGGTGAAAGTGAGGGGAGTGCCGTGTTAAAAGGGGCAACAAATAATAACAATACAAAAACTAGCTTTAAGTACATCTCATCTGAAAGGGATGGGGCTCGCCCCGATCACCTCCCCCCCGTTTTCATAAAGAATGTTAACTGGTGGCTGCCCAAGAAAAGAAAGAGTGGGAGGGGGGGGGCATCTGAAGTCAGCTTGTCCATCAGTTCCTTCATGTTTCTCTATCAATCTAGAAGACGCATGTCCTGTCAGATAGATGAATGATGGCGCGTGTGGTGTGTCTTGCACGACGCAGATGCTCCATTGACACACCGTGTGTTGCTTCTTCCTTTTTCCTTCCTGGCTGAACAAAATGAAACAGGCTCGGGATGGTAACGATGGGAATCAACTTAACGGTTTGCACTTTGTGTTTTTTTTATATGAACTGATTTCACCTTAAGCACCGTTACTTATCTTAGTGAATTTAAGGTGAATATGAACACAGGGAGACTTGGTGAGAAAAGAGAGCGCAAAGAAAAAAGTCAAGCAAATAAACAAACAAACAAACAAAACAAAACAAAACACTAAATAACAAACAAACAAACAAACAAACACCCCAACAAACAAAAAACCACCCCATACTAGAACCATTGTTTCGGTAAAATATTTCCATCTGAAATGAAGTCACATTCGAAAAAAAATGTATCGGAAAGCCTACAAAAAATAACGCAACAGCTGAATTGGGTTGTTGCAACCAAAATTAAGGACAATGTGTTTACATGCTGAACATTGTGCATGTTATTTTTCACGATTTTTCTCCTGACTCGCACAGCAGACTAAGCCCAGATTTTCACAGGTTTGTTGTTCGGTGTATAGGCCTATGGTCGATCATACAAAACATGAACACTGTCTCCGACTATTTTGTCAGCTCTACCAGTCCTGTATAATACCTTTAAGCTGTACGCAACTGAATTTGCAAATTAAGGCAGAAGTGATGTCCGCAGCGTGACGGATACCCCATTGCAGCTATTTATCCCAAATTCAGGCTCCGTTCCAATGAGGAATTCAGTGGCAGTCTTAAGACGTCGTGTGATGCAAACACGATCCGACTGGAGATTTAATCAAACTGATTTTATTGGTATTTATTCGGGATGAGGGAAGGATTGGAAGGGATATTTAGCAACTGTTTAGAGGGTAGTGAACTTAAAATCACCAAAAATGTAATTATTCTAAACTATGTGTTCCTTTTTTAGTAGTGCCTTTTTTAAACAGACATGTTCAATCTAATAACCGCAACAGGCAATGGCATATATCGTCCCAGCGACAAAGACAAAGAGTCAAGCAGTTTCCATCTTGGGTTCGTATTTATTAAAGGTAGGCACAGCATTGCCACTGTCCGATCACATAGGTCATTGTCCCGCCATCTTGTTTTTCGCTCAGTTGAGCCAATGAAATCAAAGCGAGGTCAGAAGGGAATAAAATATGAATTTCACATTCAGTAGTTCATGTTGAAAAGAAATGGTGGTCTAAAACCTTAATCTGAGCTATCAGTCGACGTGGAGCCCACGTAACAAACACGGTAACCGTTCTTCCTGTTACGGTACGTCATTACGGAATTGACATACTCAAATAGGAATCAGCATCGAAATGAACCAAAGTGAAAATAAAAAACAGGCATAAAACTAAACTTAGTCTCCCTGCAAAATGGAATTCACCGAACAAAACAATCAAACAAACGAGCAAACATACACAATATCGTTTCAAACTTATAGTCTCTTACGTTATGCTTCACGTGATTTTTGTTTGTGTTGACAAACAGATTAAAACGGTCGGCGGCATATTCCGCTAAATGGTTCAGTTTAATTGTATAGCAGTATGGATTAACTACCGGTATACATTTGACCCCCAAAAATCAACATTACGGGGAGTCTTTAAGTAAATGTCAACTGGTGGCTGTGGGAAAAAAATCTCAGGAAACGCTGCAGTGCAATTAATTTAACATCACATCAAAAATAATATATTATCACACGTGCGTATTTAGGCCAGCTGACATTTGATCAGTAAAAACACAATGACACTCAACAATTTTTCTGAGCCGATATGGTATTTATATTTCTATTATGGCAAGGAATAGCATTCCACTGTTATTTCTGCTACAGCTAGTCGCAACTGTAACAATTTAGCGTGTCGAAGTGTGGTTCACACCCCGTGTTGACTCCACCGAACAACGGCACGTCTGACCCCGTGGAGTCGGGCCCCACTTAGAGAGAGGGTAGAAGAAAGAAAAAAAAAAGACCGAGTGCCGGTGTGATTTCTACCCGACACACTGTGCCGCTTTTCTGCGAGTCCTTTCGCGTGGAAGAGGCCTTTCGTCTAGGCTGCAGCCTACCGGGCCTAGTGCGCTCCAAGCCCGCGGGCTATGATTTACTGCCGCCCGGCTGATTTTTTACAACTGCGGTTTTTTTTTTATCCTCGGACCATCAAACTTGATCGCTATTACTCGCTACATAGGATACAAAATAACGGCTGGAAAGGTTTTTTTTCGTCTTTGTGTGGATTTAAGATTTTTTTCTCTCCCCCTTTCAGATGTATTTTGCAGACCGCTGTTTTTGTCCAACGTGTTGATGTTTCAGGTTGCGGGTTTTGTTGAAAGGCGGCAAGGGGTTGGATTTACAGAATGTAGCATTTAAACCTTAGAGGGTTTTTCTTCTTTTTCTGTTTGCTCATGGAAAAAAAAAGAAAAAAAAGAAAGAAGTTACCCCATCGTACTCGCTAATTTATGCTGTGAAGACACGGCCATCACACTGCTAAATGTCTACACGGTGACTTCAACGCCAGATCTTATTTTAAGTAAAATAAAAATAGAAACAAGGAAAGATAAAAGGAAGAACACAGAAAGGAAAAGAAAATTAAGATATTTAAGCAAAACAAACGAGAAAATCAGAAATTAAAAACAAATTTAAAACTAACAAAAATAGCGGAGATGATCATCTGCAACTACAGGGGAAAAGGTGACAACTTTTTAACTGGTGACTGAAAACTAAAGATTGAACAGTGTTATAGAAAGCTGTCAGATGTGCAAAACAAACGCGATCCACTTGCAGTCTTTCTCTAATCAAGCTTATTTAGGTCCACCGGACGTGGGAACAACATTTCCAACAAAGTGTTATAGGCTTAGCTTTTTTGCCGATTAACCTTGATAATCCCGTACTTCTACCCAAGCGTGCGTTTCATAATGAAATACACACTAACTAAAACAACAGTACAGTTAAAAAAAAACAAAAACCGAAATGCCTTTTTTTAATGCCCATACGAAGCTTATAGTCTCAGACTGGTTGGGAAGAGACTGTTTTTATTTCATGTGGACTCGCGGAGTCGCTATAAAATAAGCTTAGCCACCGAGTCTGCGGAAAAGTTGGTTTATTCAATTAGAAATACAAATGAATATTGTGCGGCCCCTTTGTTTTATTAACTGCAAACGGATTTGGGGGTCAATAAAAAATTATATGGGTATACCGGTATTTTTTTCCCAATGCAGATGTCTTAAAAGGCATTAGCACGGTGAAAGATCGAAACAACAAAAAATGCAGCACCGTAATCCCGTACAACTTTCTAATTGTCATTTTCCATATAAAGTCCATATGTATGCATCTGACATTCATTAGTATTTTTCCACAACGAAAATCCACTTAGGCCCTACATTATATGCCGAAACGCTCCCACTGTCGAGGAAAGCGATCTCTGCTCAGATTATATACCGCCCTCTATTGTCCAAACAAGCGCCACAACTTACTGTTGCAGCAGTCAGAGTTATGATACAAAGTGATGAAGTGAAGTTGGGGTGGTAAACGTAGTGTTGATACGATCTTTACACATTACTGAAGGTGATTAGATACCGATGGAGAGTGAAATTAAAATTGGAAAAAACTGTGTACAAACTTCAACCAATGAACACATTAGTAAACACATCAGTTTTGTCACAGTTTAGAAATGTGCGTGTACATACAGCGCCGGGTCTTAAAAGACAACGCACCGAATTGGAAATTATCGAAACAAAAATGATTTCGTTTCAAGCCCTCTGATTATTAAAGCTGCATACCAGCACCAATCCTACAGAGGAATGTTCCCGTCTGTGAAAATGTGAAAGTCGAGGACATAGCCTTTTTTGAGAAGAACCAACAAAACACATTATATGGCCAAAATGAGGGTAAGATTTTGATATTAACGTGCTGTAAAATCCCAAACAAACGCGAGCTGTTTTTGGGTTGTTTTCCTTAAAACCAAATGACCGCTTAGTTTGATGACATTTTCACTGCTTGGTTGTATGATTTGTTTGTTGAAAACCAGAGGGAAGGTATGAATCTATCCTCAAACTTATTTAAATAACATTTGTTTTCTAAAGCGGCAACAGTTACTTACTTATTTACTTGTTTATTTATATATTTAACTTTTCTCAGGGTAACCCGTTAATGTGGTCTCACACGGGACCATGGAAATAGAGTTAAATAAGACTTACTTCTTTTATTTTTTATCTCCCTCTTGTATTATTTAACAAAAGTAGCCTTTCCCAATTACTGCTTTTTGGTTGACGGTTCTTTATATTTGTCTTTTTATTTTGTCTCCAACAGCCTTTCTAGTTTCTTTGTTTGATTTTGGATACAGTATTCCAGTTGTGTATATTTATGGTTTTTATGTTTGTTTGTTTACAATTTTAAGCTTCGGTAGTTACATAGATTTTTTATTTTTATTTTAAAAACAGTTTCAGGGTTTTTATATTTTTCAATAGATTTGATTGGGTCTGATACGTTTATGAAGACAAGTTTGATGTTTAACTTTTTTCTCGATCCAGAAAATGTTAAATTAAAATAAAGTATGTTATTGTAAAAAAAAAACACCAAAAACCACAACATAAATCAATCAATTGAATCAAATAAAAACGTCAATTAAAGTTACATAACCCTAAATTTATTGAGACGAAAATTGCTCAAAGACCAGAGTTCTGTTTCTGATATTTTGACTCCATAGCAAATGATCTGGACCGTATTTCACAGATCTGCTTACTACAAATTATTTGCGCTTAGCTAAAACAGGTTACCAGCCAAAAATACCAACACCGTGTACATCGTGTTTACATTGGCTTCCTGCATATTCAGTAGCTAAATGTGCTAAGAAACCGTTTCTGCTATGAACTTTCAGGCAGTTCACGTCCCTCATAATCAAGAAGTTCTTTTTAGTGCAGGGCTGGATGCTTTTAAACGATGGATATCAAAACTGTACGGTTATACAGTAGAACACCGCTATACCGAACACTAATAATTGTTATAGCGAACGCTACATTTGACTCCCGATAATTGTGCACAAAACATACTGTACAAGTCATTATTTTCCCTGTTATAGCGACACTTCAGAAAAGACCTGTCGATTGGTTCCTGACTGCATTTCTCGGCTATTTCTGAGGTGTGAGTTGTCGGTTTAACGGTGGACATGTTTCTCTTATTGCATTTCCCCCCCTTCTTTCGAAACAGTACTAAGTATCTTGCAATCCAATTCCACAGAATGTGCTTTTTCAACATTTTCTATGGTTCAAAAACGTGCCAAGGCCAAATTTAAGCAGAAAGTGTAGCTTAACAAATGTCTGCTTAGCAGATATGAGTTCCTGCTTTGTAGGATTAGTTTACCAACCACAGATGGTACATGTCACACGATAGTTTGGCTGTTTTGTTGTGTGTAGCTACATTTTGTGCTTAAGCAGCTCTATGAAAATGGGCCTAATGGTCTGCCAGCTCAACACTGTACACAGGCTACAACTTTAAAATGCCTTGCCCTGGATGGAATTGGGAAAGTATTTTTAGCTCCACAGGTAGGCATCGTTACATGCAGACCCATCGTATTGTGGTGTTTATTTATGTCATACTATCTTGTTAAGAAGTTATTTTAGCCGCCTGGGAGCCCGTACTATTTTGCTTACTAATCGTTACTGGCAAAACCTTAGCCGGGGCCGCGTGGGGGTACAGCAGGCCCCCCTGGATGTCCTCCGTGTAATTCTGCCACGGGCCCGTGTCGATGATAAACCAACTGTTAGATCGGTACGGGTATTCGCGCAAGACGTCAATTATTGTCAAGACGGCTTGATGGTTTTGTCTAGAAAACCGGGCAAGAATTATTTTTTTTCTTTTCTGATTTGATGTTTTTCCCCGGCTTTTTTCGATTTGAGGCGGGGGGGGGGCAGTTCTGGTCATGAGAGTGGAACTAGGCTGTTAGCAAGATACGTCCATGCTTTTGGATTGGGTATTTTAAAACAATTTGTCATCTTTGTATTTCAAAATTTTATTCTTTAGGCCCATTAAATATTATTTTATTAAATTTTATTATTGTTATTTGGCGTTTACATAACTGACAGCAACATGAGAAATTTGAACAAAAACTAATTGTGCGAGCTCAGTGGAGGATTTCGTAAACGGTTAGTTAGTTCTTGGGTATAACGTTGATTTGCAAACCGAAATGCGAGCCGAGTGGTCGGGACATGGTCCTTCCACCGACACCAACTGACGAGGTACGGTACTCAAGTAACACGGTATGAACGCTACCCTATGAGGGCTTTTAAATTACCAAAACCGCCCGAAAGATAATCATTATGATAGGGGGCCTATTCGTTTAAACGCTATTGTTGTATCCCTCGTGTATAGACCGGGAGAGAGATTTGCATGCATTCGAATTGCAGGACGACAACAAATATTTGAACTTTGAACTGTGAACTTTGGTTTACCGCACAGGTGATTTTCTAAGGGAAGGGGGCAACGGAAGATCCCATTTATCAATGATAAACAAAATCAATATTGTTTATTCATCAATGTACAGCATTGGTCATATTTTCAAAGACCAGTATCCACCCTTTTTGTAATACACCAACTACATGTAAGAACAAATCTGTGAAAATTCGGGCTCATCGGTTATTTGAGTAACTCGAAAATAGTAAAACAAAAACCACCTTATGTGTTTTCACTGTTTTCAAACATCGAGTTTTGGACTCACAAAATCAAAGCTAACTGTTAAAACTCGTTTCTCAAAAACTATAGTATTTCAGGCAAAAACATTTCAATGGAAGTTTTCCCACCATGGCCATCATTATTTATGTGAAAGCTTCTTCTTTTCTTCAATATAATGTTGTGCACACTCTTTAAACAATTATTACAAATTATGTAAATTTATTAATTTTGTTTGATCATTGACCAATAAGGTATCGTTTACATTCCAGAAAGCTGAAATGTTTCCTAACCGTGCATGCGTGTCTAATATAAGCAGGACTCGACGATCAGTTGCCAAATTTTTTGCTAGGTCACGGAGCGCTCAATCATTTCAGAAAAACATACGTTTTTGATGTAACATAAAACAAAATGATTATTGAGTGCCCAAATTCAAACTAGCAGTAATAGATTGATACGAGTTGGACGTGCAAATTGAGTTAATGTGTGTGTGTTCGGGCCCCTAACTCCGCGTACCGGCTATGGTGTGGGGGGGGGGGGGGGCTGGGGAGGGGGGGGGGTGGTGGTCCATGTGTTATTTGTAAAAATGAAAGGGCAATGGCTCATACGGAGCGGTATTCCCTCATGCCGTCACCGACAGCCACCTACCCCCCCCCCAACTGGTCTCTAGGATGTGACAGAAAACAGACACGTCCCGAGAATTGAAGGAACATTTCCGTTTCCCATCATCCATTTAGTAATGTTCCTCACACTCGACCTTTATGATAATGAATGATTCCTGGACGTGGCCCCCTCCACCACCACCCCCCCCCCCCCCGAACCCTATCTCTCACCGGTTGGCGCTATGCATATAACGGGGTGACGATTGGTGTATGATGCGCTGCTTGTCAAACAAGACGCACAACAATCTCTGAAGGGGTGGTCAAACTTAAGTATTTGCAGAGACCCAATTCCCATTCGTACTATATTAATATAATCATAAAACTGACGGGTGGAGAAATGGCAAGTACTACGATTTATGTCAGGCATTTTGGGGTTTAAGCGTTTATTTCGTTTCGGCAAATCGAAATAAGAACCAAGTTAAGCAACCACAACAACAACAAAACAACAACAACAACAACAACAACAACAACAACAACAAATGAACAACTTTACACCTGTGGGAGCTTACTCTTTACGATTTTGATACCAGGTTTTTTTTTTTTTCCTTAGAAATAAATTTCGTCTGAAATAATACGATCTGGTCCGACCAAAATAGGGCCTAAGCGCATTAACTTGCAGAACATCCCTGACAAAACAAATAATAATACGTTGTTTCGGTGTCCTTCTGAAAAAAACCCGGGACTACACCAAGTATGATTGGTCGGGTGCTGTGTTTTCCAAAAACTAGAGGATGGGGACTTAATCCCCCCCAACCACTGATACAGCACACCTTTAACGCAAACCGGTTTCGATGAGCAGTAGTAGTTTTCAGTACAAACATTACAAACGGTTCAAAACCTTTATCTCAACTCCAGGCCAGTTGACTGCTGGTACAACGCCCTGACGTGTTAAATGGGAGACACATTCTAAGCAGTACTGACGGAGTCCATGATTATCGACGTTTCCTCGGAGTACTTTGTAAATTTAGCCAAAACACAAACAACCACGGCTGATTTCCAGTCACTGGGAAACGTGACATGTTGATGCTCTTTAGCATTGCAGATTGCGGTTTCTTTGGTTTATATGGAACTGTTCTGGTCCACTTAAAAACGGCTGGGACTGTGAGTTACGTGAAGTATCCATCATTCACTAAGTACTATTAATGTTAGTTAGTATAAGGTTAAAGGTATTATACAGGGTTGGTGGGGGTAACAAAATGGTTGCAGACGGTGTTCCTAATTTGTGTGATCAACCACATACATGAAATAACAAACCTGTTAAAAAACCTGTTGGGCTTAATCTGTTGTGTGGGTCAGGAGAAAAATAGTGAAAAACATGAACAATTTTCACACTGTCGTTAATTTTGGTTGTAACATCCGAAATCGATCAGCTGTAACGTTTTTTAAATTAGGTTTTCAGATACAGTTTTCTCGAATATGACTTCGTTTCAGAGGGAAATTTTCCACAGAAACAAAAATGGTTCTATGTGAACTTCATATTCAGTAAGCTTTCAGACTGCAAATTAAACAATGAGTTTTATCCGTACAAATCCTCAAACAAAATATCGGCAAATTCCACGCTGCATGGTACGAACGTTTCTCCCCGTGCCGGTACAATAATGTACGATGCAACCACCACAGCCATCCAGTGGTATAAGTGTTCGGTTTTGGAAACATTTCACTACTGGTGGACTTTATTTAAAAATAAAACATCCCTAAAATGGCGTCCTTGGATCATTCTAGCACGGCGGTCCTCCTTAATATGACATTACTTCAATTTTAGAAGACAGTCTTACACAGCAGATTTATTTCTCTCAGAAAAAAATATATATCAGCCACTCTGAGAGACTTTATCTACACAAATACTTTTTATGAGTTACCAAGTAAGACATGGCATTCGACACAATATCAGGTAAGGTCTACTATAATGTTATTTGCCAGACAGGGTAAAAGTCCAGACTATATTAAACCATATTAAATTATGACAAACTTCCATATACAAGGGTATACTTGTCCACGCAACTTGCCCTCGCAATTCTCCTATACACACGTTATAAATGTAAAACTATACAAGGTTCAAATTCGGGTTTTGTTTTCAACCTGTGGTTTATGCACGCAGGGAAAAAAAGCCCCACCAAATACGGATTGATGAGAATGCTAGGCGATTAAGACAATCACAAACTAGTTTTCTTTATATCTCTCGTGCATGGAGCAGAGGAAAGAGTTCACATTAGTCATCAACATCTGCCGCGAATCAGGGGAAAAAAATGTGTGGCCAATGAAATCGTTTTGGCAGCGCTAACGATGCGGGCAAGCCGTACACACGTGCTTGCCTGTATACACGGCTTCAGTGCATACTTATCGCTCTGGCGCCTGCACTGAACTGACATGCCATTTAGCTTTTTTTTTTCAATCGAAAAAATTATGATTATGAGTAGGTCAAAAAGTTTTCGAGACATCGGGGGCTCGAACAACTGGAATTAAAACTGGGTACGAGGTGTGCTTCTTTGGTTCAGCGTCGTTTATGAGGGCGATTTTCTAATGACGTCACAACCACTGCGTCTATCATTGCGCGTACAAAAAATTGGAAGCATAAAACTTGTATGAGTATGAATTAATTTAATGATATTGATTTGTCGAGGTGAAGCTTTCGGCTTGTTTGATTTGTAGAGAAGGTCAGTTGAGTACTATCGAAGCCACTGCGCCGACGCCATATTGCTACTCTCTATAACTATATCGCCTCGGGGTGTCAGTGCCGGTATGGCCTGATCAAGTGTGAAATAATCTCGATCGAGCAGCCGGGTTATTTGGTGCTGAACGTTTCCTGTACAATGTACATGGTTACGAGATACATGGGTAGGATCCAGTTTACAACCTCGTACCCCAGCTGCTGAACGATCAAACTTAAATATTGAGCATTGATGAGTTCAGTAATACGACAAGCATAGATAGTAACGTTTTGAAACAAGACTACCTCGTTCACAACCAGTGTCTTTCATATTCATGCACTGAACACGTTGATCATCACCTCGACGTCGCATACACACTGGGAATGCATTTGAGGGGGAAAAGGAGGGGAACTACAGGCGGGTGAACGCAGTAATTCCCCAGTTGAAACATGTTACCAATGGGGGAAACTTTAATAGTCACTCCAATAGCATGATTACAAGTTCACTCATCTCGATCGTTCGCCGACGCGATTGTAAAACAAACATGGACGTGGTCTTCTGAAGAGTGAAGTAAGCATTTCCAACCGTCTGGCAAACCAATCCCCCCGGAGGGCCCAGGCACGAAGCACTTTTTTCTCTCCCTTTCTTTGAGTTTCCTTTGGAGGGGGTAACCGATGGGCACTGAGTCCCAAAGATAAATCGCATCGTGCAATATTTATCCGCGCGCCTTGTTAGCGCCCAACCAAGCGCATCTCCAACCCGCCATAACGCGCCAAAAACGGCGGAGCAACAAACTGATGGCGGGAAGTGACGAACTTTTTTATGCCACGCGTAGTTGGTGATGACCTTTTGATCTCTTTTTAAACCGTACTTCATGTTTGTATTTCTGCACAAACTGTTTGGTCATCCTTTGGTCTTCTGTGGAACATTCGGGTCACATAGGTTCAGACTGTTTTTGTCTTTGTCTTGCTTGAAATCGGCCCAAAACTGTCCATCATAATCTACATGTTCTAAAAGACAAAAACAGCCCGATGACGGTTGGGGCCTGGCAACAACCACGAGGTGTTGACAGACTCAATATCGCGCCAAACTAAAAATAAATGTTGTGTTTTCCATTCGTTTTGCCGGGCTTTTTTAGAGCGGAGCTTTGGCATTTAGGAGTGTGCACGAGTGGCAATGAGTTTAAACACATCGGCGGGAATGAGTGGTGCAAGGGGGCCTGAAAATCACACGACTTTACGGTATGGTTTTGGGTGCTTAGTGTGTGATGAGGCCGAGCTTCACGTATGAGTGCGGTGTTCGATGTCTGTCCTCACACCGTCATTTTTGACGTTAGTTGCAGACAAAATTAATACGTGATTTTGGACTTTTATGATGCCTAAATTGTTTTCTATATTTGATACAATTATAGCGAAAAAGCACTATCCGCTTCACGTACGGTACATTGATGTTCAAAACATTGATATCGATCGATATTGGATTAAACCTTTGCCGACTCATTCCAATCTTCACGCGTGATTATTTATCCGTGTTGCGATGTTTTCAATCACGATGTGACGTTTAATTGGGTGGGCTTTGGCGGCTGTTTAATTGGGACTAAAACATTAATATACAACTTCTTCAATCTGGCTGGATTTATCAAAACCCACAAAATTTATCAACGTGCTACATAATACAAATACGGTACACAGAACCGACGTATTTCATTATTCAATGTTCTCCTTTTTTGCATGGAATATTTGAGTTCTTATGAAGAAGTTGATTATGATGAGAAATTGTTTCTCTGGATTGAGAAAAAAAAGATGACTAAATATGGCAATTTAGAACCGTTACAATTTGAAACATCATGGTGAACACGTGGGGCATGGTTATGGGTTAGTATCATGTACGACAAAAAGTGTGCAGAGTCAATGGAAATAAGAAAATTAACCAATTTGTTGATCACCGTTACTCGTTTCGGTAGCCTCAATCGATATACGCCCAAAATGAACATGATCAAAATCCCTGACGAGTCATAAACCGCCTAGCGTTGTTTTCTCGAAAACGGACCGCCGATAATTGGGCGCATGGTGCATGTTTTGGGAACTAGGTGAAGGTGTTCTTTCTACCAAAAAGCGACGATGTACCCTAAGTAGCAATGGTATTTGTTGTCATCTTCGTCCACGACCACCACGGTCAACAAGCTCTCTCACCGACCACCAAACATGGGACAAGACACCACGACCTTGCAAAGTGACGATAGTTTGTCATACGTGTTACCCCTATCAGAGAGATATGTGCCATGACAAATACGCCCGTCGCACCGACCAGCTGAGGCCTTACTGTGCTGGGGTGCTAAACGGGACATCTGCCCTCACTTTCTGTCTATCTATTAGATCGCCCCACAAAACACCACGGGAAACAACAAGGACTATCTTTTCTCTGTGTGTTACGTGCGCGTGGAGGGAAAAGGTGTAAACACTCAATTTATATAGGTCTGTGCAATTTAAGTGCACAGTGACTCTTTTTTATTCATTTTAACACCCGCTGCTTGAAAAACAATTACGAGCCGAGACCAGCATAGTCATTAAAACGGAGGAAGGAGTGATTTCGCCTTTTGTTCCTTTGTCAGATTGAAAGCTTTGATATATAATGATATCAAAGCGTATTGTTTGTTTGTCCTCTGAAGTTGTGTTTGAGGGGTGTCTTTCGTTGAAAACAAACGAATAGGGACGTCGCTAAAAGCACTAAGTCTAAACAATGGGAGAACGAAGAGAAGTCCTCGATTGACGGACTCGGCACAGTTGTGTGCTTGTTTGTTTGTTCGTTTGTTCGTTTGTTTGGCTGCTTTCGACAAACTTCTGCTTATTCAAACAGTCCAATGCTCTATAATTTTAGAATGTATTCTTGTGTAATCTTACTTGTTTTGTTTACTCCTTTCTCTGTTTACATGTTTTTGTTGTCGTTTCGTATAGAAGTACCGGTATGGAAATAGTTGTGTATCTGGATTCTGAATTGAATTGAATTAATATATCCATGAACAACGCATGGGTCCTGTTATGAACAAGCTTTCTTTATAAGGTACGGGAAAAAAAAAATAGAAATCCTGTATTTACTAACACAATCGAATTTTCTTGTTTAAGGGAAATTTTGTTCTCTCAAAAATATAAGACATTCTTTCTTCACCTTGCTAACCTTCTTCACGAAACAAAAACGTATATAAATGCTCAGGAATTTATGTCATGTCGTTATTTCCACTATTGTTACTTTCAAAAACATCCTGACTTACTACGAATAATAATCTCGTGATCGCATAGTTTTGAACGTGTACTTGACGTTTAGTATACAATGAAGTCACATTTTCAGCTTAATGTCCAGTCAGAATGCAGTTTGGAACTGCCAGTAATTAAAAAGAAAAAAGAAAAAAAGGATTTAAAAAAGGTTTACTGCCAAGATTGTGGTTCATGAAGAACCACCTAGTTAGCCACCCTTCATTTGTTTTTTCATTTTTCAACATTGAAGTGATTGGAGAGCCTCATGAGGTTCTTGCCCGCGCAGGTCAGACAACCAGTGCCACGTTACCCGTTGATAATGGCTTCTTCACCCGGATGGTTATTGCTCAGCGAAGGCCGGCTGATCACAGGAGACAAGTTCTTCCAGAACTTGGCCGTTGAGGAGTTTGTTTACCTGACAACTGATGATGACGGAGGAATGACAGACGTCGCCTTACCTGAAGGCATTAGGAATGGGGGACGGTCTAGTTGTGGGGGGGGGGGGCAGTTATTCGAGGAAGGGGGAAGCCGGGGTGTAAATGGGTAGAGGAAACAGACATGAGGTCTGGGCTCTGGATTTACAAAATAAGACAGAGGAGGGGGTAGTGTGGACAAACCATTGTCCTTGGGAGGGCAGTGTTAAAAGATAAGTGGCAGAGTTTCTTTATTAATACGGTTTATAACGTTGTACGGTACAGCATCAAATTGATCAATTGGTTTTGTACAATTTAAGTACAGCTTGGAAATGAGTTAAATGTAGCCGGGGTCTAAATATAGACCAAACTCTGAAACTAAATGTAGCCTGATTTTGGTCCGTGCTACAATGTTTAGCGTACACTTTTGTCTCGGGACGCACACACATTTTCTCTTTGAAAACAATAGCTAGAATGAATGTGCTACACTTTCCAAGAAATACACCAATATTATACCAGTCGGCTGTTATTAACTGTACATTAAAAACACAAGCCTATCATTCTTTGCTTAGTTGGTCTTCAGCCGACACACACAGTAAACACAAGTTTATCACTGTAATCTCCACATTACAATTTCTGATTCCAGATACCAAGGAAGTAGGCAGAATATGTTTTGCCACGTGTGTATTCCAATTGGAACGGTAGTTACTGAAAAAGAAACAGTTACTGAAAAAGGAAATGAAGAAATATACTGTCCGATGCCTATTGGGTTGACCATACCATGCTTGAAATAGGGCAGAGAGTATCCTCCCCAATGGTCCCTTATGTGACCTTATTGCACACTCTATGTCCTATGTAACTGCCCCTGTTCATCGGGCATTAACCTTCCCTGCAACTCTCTCAACTCCTTAGGAGTATGCAGAACCGGCAACCGAACTGACGCATAGAATCGATGTTGAGGCGGTCGATAATGACGTGCCGCTGCCAGACTGCTACAGCTATAAAGCACGTTGTACCATCAAATTTACTCCCTGTACAAAACAGACCTGAACCATTCCTTTAAACCCTCTCCGAGCTCCTTAGGAGTATGCAGCACAATCGGCAACCAAACTTACGCACTGTGTGGCTAAGCAGTCACATCGACATTCACTAACACTCACAGGTACCCATTTACTGCTGGGTGAAGAGATGCAATTATAGCCAAGTGTTGTGCCCAAGGACACAAAAGTCTTAAACTCTCTCTGTTGAAGAAAAAGCTAGCGATTGGTGAGTCTCCACAGGGTCTAAGTTTCCATTTTGCTCGTCCTGTTTTTGATACATTAGAGAAACCAGCAGACCAGAGGAAAACACATTTCCCGCCTTAATTTTTGATTGACGTGCTGGTCTTCATGACCCAAGGAAGACGAAGACGAAGAAGAAAAGAAAAAAAACCACCCGAAGCCATTACAAAGCTGTATTTACAATCTCCGCTATTATTATAGTGACTATTTTAATTTTTTGCCTCGTATTTTGTAATCTCACAGTCGATAAGTTCCCAGCAATGGTTTTTAGCCACGGGCCATCTGCCCGCCCAATTTAACACAGCGGAAGGCGTCCATGTTTTTCACACTTAACGGAAATACTCTGTTTCCATTAGCTTTGATTTAATATAAGAGGCATTTTAACGTAGCACTGGCTTCTTGGATGGTGTAAAGGAAATCACAGTTACATGCAAGAGAGAGAAACAACAGCGAGGAGGGTTTTGAAGCAGTGAAGTATACTGCGGTGTACCCTTATTAGTATTATTATAATGGGCCCAGGCACCGGGGAGAGTAAAATCGGCAGCGGTGCCCACGCTCGTCTCTTACGGGGCAATGTGGCGAGGCAGGCCGTGGGCGTCACTTCGGTCGCCACGCTTTAATAGCTCAGGTGTTACGGAGACACCTTTAGGCTAATGCAACGGTCAGCGGGACCTCGTTTTCAGTGGATGACATTTATTTGTCCAACCTGATGCCTCATTAAAATCGGACGCTTTGTGTGCACAGACGTGCTTCCTGCCGCTGTTGGTTTGGCAACACACGAATCAACATGGCTAAAATAGTTCATATCTATCTCACTTTTCTTAGTAATTGTGTAAGAAATACAGGCTGAGTGCCCTTTAACGACGTGTCAGCCAAATTGGCGCGTAGACGTAGTATTTGTCAAAAATACTACCCACAAAAACACAAGTTGCAAAAGTCTGTTGTGCAATTAGTAAGATTTCGATATCAGTGAACTATTTTGTTGACGTCACGGGCAGAGAGCGACATAGAGCGACCAGTTTTCTTCGGTCACGTGGTTGCTGGGCGCCATTTTAGGTCCAAATACAGCACAGCCCAACGGGCTGCCCAGTCTGGCACCCTGTATTCGATCATGCGTTGTTTTTTGATACAAAATGGCTTCTTTCTAATCCCATCATGGAAACCAAAACATAACTCCCCAATTAATCGTGTATTTTCAGTTGGGCACTCAGTTGGACTCATTTATCTCCCGAATAGGCCAATGTCAACCAATGATGTAAGCATTGCAATCTAAGCGACGAGTTATCAATCACAATCATTGACTTTTCCCCACAACACTTTTCCTTTTTGCAACTAAAATGTTACACTTAAAGAGTGCTACCATTTCTACACATTACCATATACGGCACACGTAATGTAAGAATGGGATCAAAAACACACGGAGATACCAACATGGCTAACCGTGACGTCACATGCAAATTACAGGATGATTTAGAGTTACGCAAACAAACAGATAATCTAAAGTGTTTTTCCTGCGAAGGGGTGGAAAGAAACCTCGGCTAAAATGCATAAAAGCTGTTGATGACGTCGTTCTACACTTCACGCTGTAATGAAGTACGGTATTAAGGGGAAGGTATAACATCGCACCAATTAGAGAGGCGATGAAAAGCACGGCGACCTATGGGAGATACGCATCCGTGGGCCCGGTAATGGACATTTCAACACTTGTCTGATCTGCGCTAGCTTATTGGAGCCAATTCTAACTCCCCTTTTAAATTACCGCCGAATTGATACATCATGTTATTGTCTTTAAGGATTATAAGGGGGATCCGCTGGGACGCCCGGAGATCAAGGGGATTTGTCACAACAATTGGAGAGTGAAGATTTTATTAGCTGTATTATGTAGAGCATCTCTTCTGACCAGAGCTAGCCAAGGGTGAGCAAAGCTTCACGTCTAAAAAGGGGATTTTGCTCAGTTTGAGGAATATTGTCGATACGGAGTCCCCAAACAGACATGCAGAAAGAAAGAAGAAAAACAAACTCAGACACAAAGTTGTGCTTGTGCACGTCCCTAAATCGTGACAAATAATTACATAATCGACAAATTCGAACCCTTAAGTTGTATAATCTTCGGCGCTTCATTTCCACTAAGCATGTATCTCTGGATTCACCTTTTCCACTAAGCAAATTTCCCTAGATTCCCCCTTTTTGCAAATGGTGTTCTATGGTTTTTTTGTACTGATCGATCTCGTAATATTTGAAGACTAACTCGATCTTGATTGAAAATATGCGATTGTATTGTTTCAGAAAAGCTTCATTCAACTAGGTATATTACTACGGCTGGCCTGTGATGGTGCAGGTCTTAAATCTACAATATAGGCCCTTTTCCAAACCACGGATTTGGCTTTTTAGTATCCGGCTCCGTCTGTAATTTTGTAAACGTGCCTTTTTGGTACGGGGCTTCAGGGGACGGACGGAGCCTCAGCCGGGGCTGAAACCAAAGCCACGGTTTTCGAAAAGGGCAGTGGAGCAATGTTGTTTAACCAACGTAACCAAACAAAAGCAGACAGAGGGAAAAATAGGCCGGTACTTTTTTGTATTATGAGGAACAGTGTTTGTCAAAGTACTGCGTGTACAGGGACTAAGACGAATATGGTGGCAATGTGAAGGTTTGTAATAAATTGATTGAAGTCATGGTGGGAGTTCCATTCAATACAGTCAATGAGGTGCGTGTATATGAAATTAAATAAATATGTGCATCCGTCAAAAGATATGGCGTACACAGTTAGTGAATTCCATAAAGGGTCGAAAGGTTAGATCGCATCGGATAGAGTATCAACCGTATGTAAATAGTTAGGTCATTAAACGCTGAAACCGATAATGTCATGACTTTATGTATATAGTCTACAGGGAACGTGACAATGTTTCCTGAATAGGCCAGCAGGAAATAAATCTTCCCCAATTTGGAGAGTATGCTATTTTCATGTAATATCAACTGAATGGTAGATGTTGTTGTTGTTGTTGTTGGTGGTGGTGGTGGTGGTGGTGGGGGGGGGGGGGGTGATCGCAGCATACATAACGTTTGGTTGCACGACATGCACGTCTAAGTGAGGAGGTGGGTGGGGCTGGAGGATGGGGAAGGGGCTTGAAAATAATGCAGTAAAAATACAAGTTGGTGCGTTAGTCGGTAATTGTAAATGAGCATAAACTTCTGTCATCAAAATGGCCTTTTCCCAAACATAAAATAGTATATTTATTTCCAAGATTTGTATTTGCCTTTAATGTGAAGTGAAATGACAACAGTTTTGCATGATATGCTAAATCTCAACTGCACTTCTGCAGTTCACCAATGCCAGAGCCCAGCGATACAGTGACGACTGGCGGGCGTGAAGGGGGGACCTAGCTCGCCTTGCACTTCGGGCTAATCACTGAGATGTCTCGGTGTGGCGTGACAAGCAGCAGTCTGTCCTGACGAATTAGGGTCATCAGAAGTGTGTCACACACGGCTAGAGTTTCGGTTCGGTCCCCGGAGTCCGAGCCCACGACCACTTGGCACTATATTAGCTTTGGATGATGATTGGGGGGGGGGGGGGGTAAAAAGCCCTTATGCTCGCTTGCTCATCGGGGGTATAGGGGTGGTCCTATGCGAGGGTTGCCTACCAAGGCAAAGAGAGGGGGTAATGACGACGGGTGGATGGGGAACGAGGCAAATAAAACTGGAACAAAGTGGGTGGGGAGGGGGACAACAGAGGATGAAAAAGTCTTGTCGAGGGGCTTTCAATTGCGATGGTGAACGGAGAACGGTGTAGTGGTAAGGAGTACACCACTAAACAGAAAGGAGCACTTTCACTTAGTGTTTACGCAGACATATTCTAATAGACATCAGGCGTAAAGGTAATGGTCCAATTAATGTCTTTATACCGACGGTACATGATTTTGACCCCGAATAATGCTTTCAGCATGCCCTTCCTCTGTTCCTCTTGACCCCCTCAGAGGGGTATGGGGGGGGGGGGGTCTAGATAAATGAACATGACAACATGAGCTACCTCCCCTTAACCAAAACCATGTTCAATGCAAGAGGGGGTAAACTTACACCCCTTTTCCTGCCCTCTGTATCCGCCAATGCAATCATGCACAACACGTAGCACATGAACAGGGAATTGCTTCCACGTACCGTTTATAAAAAGAAGGGAGTGTGTGGTAACTGCTGGTTAAATCACTATGAGGTTCTACGGATGGGGAGTTTGTATGGGGCCGGTGTGGTTTGGCCCATCCCTCATGGGGGGGGGGGGGGGCCAGCGTGGAACACTAACGGCACGGCCCATCCCTGCCCTCGTTTAGGGCATGCTGCTTCTTTTCAAACCAAATGGCTTCATAATTTACAGCGTGTATCCATTTCAGATTGATATAGGCCCCGTATTTCATGCTTGATTGAAGAAGACATGTATGGTATCCGTTTTCCTTTATTGAAGAATTCTTACGTTATGATGTTTATCCAGATGAGCAGTTGGGGATGCATTATGATAATCAATGGTGGGAGAAATTCTTAGTTTTTCAAACTGCTGTTGTAAACAAAATTTTACTTCTTTTGTCTTAAAACGTCCATGGCTGCACATTAATAACGCCGTCATACAGATTGTTATAAATATCTTTCTGGTATTGAAACCAAGGGACCCTCAACAGTGACAATAACTATGACCAGTAGGCCTGAAGCTACCTGTGTAGAGAAGATTATGAAGAAATGCCAGTTTTAGACATTGGAGGAAAGAAAACCGCAAGTATTGGAAGAACCTACGCAATCGGGTAAAACTTAAATCCCCACCCCGCACACAATGCTTCAACCGTGGGTCCACATAGATGAAAGGGCGGGGAACAAACCACTCGGCCAAACTGCATCCCTCACTGTGAAGACAAGGTCCATTCAGAACTGTATCTAGCTTATGTTTGCGTTTGCGTTATGGTAATCACCACCCCCCCTCCCCAACCGTGACTCGCGGTGACTCTTTGAAGGAGCCGGTGTTCGTGTTACGACGTTTCGATCAGTAAGCTCGAATTGTCTTCAGGAGATATCTTTGCCGAAGACACTACAATTCACTATGTTTTAAAGCCAACGAAACCTTTTCCAAGTATTCACATGCATGCCACTACGAAACTTCCTTTGAGAATGTTTCCATCATGAACAGTTTCAAAACCTACTTTCTTTGACAATTACTAATGTTGTCCGCGTGCTTTCATTACGTCACTGTTTTTTATTATTTTTTTTGTTCTTTTACAAAAAAAGTTCATCGTAGCTAGGTTCATCCAATACTCTCCCCTTGGCACGCTGTGGAGCAAACTTTATTCGATCACTCTTCATCGCTTAAACATGAGAGTCATGTATTTATAGGATGAGGGGAAATCGGCTTTGATTTGTCATTCATATTCACAACGAATTAGATTTGAAACTCTCCAGACCATGGTTATTTGCAGTCCTCCGCAACTTAATCATTTTTTTTCTCTCTCTCTTTAGTTTCCAACAACCAAGGCAAAAAAAGAGGGCTCTGCTATGACTTTGAGGCAGTACAGTCAGCGCAAACATGTTGCTGCACGCTTGTTATACCTCCATATCGCTAAACTACTTTCATATGGCGCGGAAACTTCTCTCGTATCACCTGACGTGTGACAAGCAGATCTGTCAACACCTCCCCTCTCCCGCCGGCCAGACCTTTATCGACAAAAAAAGGAAAATCTGAAATTGTTGTCGATTGACGGTTTGACTCGGGGAAGCAGTACAGGAAGTTCTTGACCAAACTCCTTTCATAACATGCATGTGGGAGGAAAGCGCTCATATTTGAAGTGCCGGCTCCGTCCTTCCTGCCACGCGGCTGTCATGTCTACTCGGGTACTCGGCCCTTTAAATAATATCATGCACCCCCCTTCTCCTTTTGCGGACTGTCAGTCATCCTAAGGCTCGGAAACCTTGGGGGAAGAAACCCGCTACACGGTCCCCAGCATGTTGAACAGAGACTCTAGAGGGCCCTCTGGAGGCCCGACCTTTAGCTAGTGTTTTGCAGCTCAACTTGAGTAAATTGTTGTCACAGAGCAACTTCTATCCCCCCTTTCTGCTTCTCTCTTTAGGCGATCGAGCGCAATGACCTGAGAGGACCAGGGGAATTTCAGTCCCGCTTGGAGACCGCAACGTGAGAAGGCAGGAACTGACGAGGCAACGTACAGAAGGAGTGAGGAAACCGGACTTAGGAACTCAGACCTGATGCCGATTAATGATACTATCAACCACCCTTCACAATTTCATTTCGGTGGGGAGAAATTGAGTCTTAACTGCCGCTTTGCCCAATCCAACCCTAAGAAACATAACTTATAAACATAAAGTGTAGCAATAATGTTTGCTGTCTTCGAAGTATCCGTTAGTTTCAAGGCGAACCTTCGACTATCATTCGAGGCCATGAAGAGTGGGCCTTCTGTAGAGGCGAGTGTGTTGGAAAGCTATGAACGTTGGACGAGGTTTTGTTTCAGTGAACAAAACTGTAGGCAGAAGAAAAAAATAAGAAAAAGGAGGACACAATTAACAAACCAAATGTCACAGCCTGCTGTGTACACATTATAGACCATGGAGACAGAAGTGTCTCATCAGTGAGTTCATCTGCTTAAGATCAGTGTTACATTTGAAAAACATGGTCTCCTCCTGGACACGTCTTGCTGCGATCCGACCTTCAATACACGATCATGGACCTACGATTGCGTCACTTCCCACAGGTGGCTCTTCACCCAAGCAACATAAACGCAAGACGTCCGCCACGCGCCAGAACATTGCAAGTTTTCCATTTGATTTTCTGTTTTTTTTATTGACGCGAGTGAGGCACGTTCACGACACTCGATGAACGCCGGTTCGTGATCACGCTTTCACTGTAAAAGGTTTTATCTGCTTCGAAAGGTCCATCTCTGGTTTTTACGACTGTCTCCTGGTGAAAGGGGAAGCAGTTGACCCTCTGAGTTTATCTGCGAAACATATGTCATGGCAGCTTCTTTCAAGTCTCTGGTCTATCAGTGTGACATTTACGGTTTCCATCAGAGTATTTGCCCAGCCCAACGTGTCCCCAAAATGCTCATTCACGGTGCACGATAATGGTAGGAAGTTTTAAAAATTGCACTAGGGCATGCCAAAAGCATCATCATCATCATCATTGACCAATCGTCATACCATAGAGCAAGGACAGAGACTTGCTCTGTGATGATACCCCTCAGGCCCCCCCCCCACTGTTATCGTCTTCATCAGTGGCGGCTGCACCAACAGACATTTCGATCTCAGTCAAGGGGCAAATTCGATGTTCAAAGTTCGAACACTGGTGGTAGAGGTCCCCATACTCCACTCATCAACAAAACACAACAATACATCTCGCCGTCTCGAAAAGCTCTACCGAAGAAGGCTAGTCGACACGTTGAGATCAAGCTTGTCTCACTCAGTGGTAGTAAGAATAGTTACGAGTAGCTCACTGGGAAAGTACACTGTAGTGTTCCGTTTTTCAGGACCAGGCAGGACGAGTTCTTATAAGAACCGAAAGTACATTAAGTTGTATCACATGGTGCTACAGTACAGCAAGCCCATCATACATGATGGATGTTCTACCCAAATCTTAAAAAACATACTAAAACTCCAACCAATGTAAAGAAACAACGACCCCAAGGACCCCAATGGTTTAAAGCTGAAAGCTTCAACTTAGATTTGTGTTTCTTTCCAGTTCATTTTCTTCTAATCTTTTTTTCTAAACAGATTTGCTTCTTTTGTAGGAATGCTTCTGAACGCTCAAGGAGAAAGGTCTGGGGGGACCCTCTCATCATGCATTCCATGCCAGCTTCCAGCATGCAGCAGCTCGGTCGTCGTCAACAGTCCCCGTTTACAGCGTGTATTGTTTTCAAACATTGCGACCCGTAACGGTGTGTTCTGAAGGGCCAGACCCTTCAACATTACCGGGGAGATAAAGTGACTCCCGGGGCCCCTATCGGGGGCTATATCGCCATACTACCCAGTCACTCCCCAGCACCAAAGCAGCCACCAATAGCCCCTCTCTTCATGTATGTGTAATTGTCGGTCATTGAATGATGAAGTTCTGTCTAAACAGGGGGTGTTTGCAGAGCGCTCTGGTGGCGTGTTTACCTCCCGTGCTGTAAGGGGGAAAAGACCTGACTTCTCCGTGGATTGCATTTCATACCGGGGGAGAAGGGGCGGGCAATCCAAGTTTACCCATGCCGTCTTGGAGCTCTGCATCCCCCCGGTGTGGGTGTCCTCTTCACTTGGCCAAATTCAACAGTTGACATCAATGCAGGCAGATGCGGTCCATTACCGCCGCATGGGAAAAAGTACAAAATACCCAGCAAAAATCACCCTGGCCTCAAACTATACATGCCGGTGCTGCATTCTCGTGTGGAATGACCTAATTAGATGTCTATAACACTAAATGAAAGAAATGATGTCAGGTTGCCATAGTAATGGTATCTCCCCCTCATTCCATACGGAAATATGTCAAAGCAGAAAAAAAGAAAGAGCAAAATCAAGAACACACACACAAAGAACAAGAAAATACGCACCAATGAGGCCCCACACGCAATTAGAACAAAATAACCATTATTACAAGAAAAACATACTCAATTAATCGAAAACTGGCCATCGTGGATACATGATGGCCAATATTAATAGCAACATCCCATCGATTTCGGATGATATTGTACAATTTATTCCAAAGATGTGGTTATGACAGGAGATGATTTGTTTAATTGGGGGGTAACGACGTGGTAAGAGCATCACGCGGACGCTCACCGCCACACCAGGATTAATCACTGGGATTAGCGTACGGCTGGTATGGACGATCGTTAATGAGCTGAGGCGCTTCTCTTACTAATTACAGCACTGGAACAACAATGACTGGCAATGACAGGCAGCTGGTTAACGACCAGGGGGCTGCATGGAAGACGGTACCAAGGGTCCGTGTGGGAAAAAGAACAAAACAAATTGAAGTAATCTGTGGGTTAAAAACTAAAACATGATACAAACGGAACGCCCAAGTGATAACACTGGATTAGAGTGCGTTCAAGAGTACCTTAAAAAGACCAGCTCTAGATTAACAGCAGGGAAAATGACAGCAATTAACAGCAAGGCAACTATTCATATTCATTTAGAGTTGCTTGTCGGTAAGTTATGGATCTTTCAAAAGTTGTACTCCAAGTTATCAATTTACGAGCACCCGCCTGCTCATCTGAAGCTTTTTGAATTATTGTCACCTTAACAACTGCCTTAAAAGTGTGAACACTTCCAAAAATATGACTCCAAATGAGTGGAAAAACATAAAAATAAATAAGAGTCCTTGGTAGGCCTAATAGCCTTCACGAATCAAATGAAACCAAGGACCCTCTCGTAAGCAACTGCACAACATCAACTTCAATTCAAGAAACTTTACAAAACCCGCTGTAACAGGGGTCGGTTAAAGGTATTATAATGATTGGTAGAGCTGACAAAACAGTCGCAGACAGTGTTCATGTTTTGGGTGATCAACCATATACACGAAATAACAAACCCGTTGTGTGAGTTAGGAGAAAAAAAGGTGAAAAACCAGGCACAATTGTTAGCAAACACAATTCCTTAATTTGGGTTGTAACAACCGAAATCAGCTGTGGTTTTTTTTTAAATAGGTTTTCAGATACAGCTCTCTGGAACAAAATGACTAGGATATTTCAGAAAAAAATTCACAGAAAAATTGTCATATAGTATAATGAAGTTCATAATCAGCAAGCTTTCAGACAAAATATTTTAAACAATTATATTTGTTATTCTTACCAATCCTGTAAAAAATTGTTTATAAAATGGACACGTCTTGAGGCAGATGTGGTAGAAGGGGATAAGATTACGTAATGTTTGTAGCCGGCAAATTAAGAATCTGTATTCCCTCTAACATCGTGTATTTCGAATGTTTTACTGAATTTTGAAAGTTGTACGACAGACGAGCTCCGTTAGTCAATGCTGTACAAGACATGAACAATCAAATAACACGTAAAATGACCTTTGCTTAAACAAGGTGTCAGTCATTTTGGAAACCACGTCTTTGAGGTTTGGGCTCCGGCTTAAGGGCAGTCCGCCCCGAACAGTAGGACCCTAAGTATATTTTTCTAAATTACTGAAGGAGCCCAAGCAGAATCCTAAAAAGCCCATGCCGTAGTTTCAAAAAGGCATGTTGAGAAGAAAACTGCACCTTCGTACCTACAGTTAACACTTAACGCTTGCTTGCATCGAATTAATAGAGCATGCTATGACGTCACGGTAATATTCAGCTCTCCACGTTCTTTTTCGCGCCAAAACCTTCCCCTCCCCCAATTTATTTGTCTGTTTCATTATTGTATTACCTTTTTTTAAACTGCTGGTCTAACTACCGGTGCATCGGCCACATTATCCACGAGAGACATGCATACAGGAAAAACCGTCATCTTGTGTTGCACAGTGGCAATATTATCGTGGTCGCTTTCAAGTACCGATCCATAGTTAAGTCGGAGAAATAGAGAGTTATTAAAGAGGAGGGAAAAACATTAAAACAACTGCACCGGGCATTAGACGTGAGAGTCGAATAGCCATGGAGTGTGGACGAACAGGAGACAGAGAGGCGCCGTGGGGCTTAATTTCACCTTAGTGAAGCGACCGGCCATTGCGAGATTTCTCCGGGTCGCTCGATGAGCGCTGCACTGCTAAGAATTCAGACTGTTCTCGTGCGATGACAGGGGGATTAACCCGGAAAACAGATATGACTGCATTTTCTATATTAATAATGGGGGTCTGTCTTTAGGTCAACCATTGATGGACGGTTGAGAAACGTTTATCATTCAATTCTTGATTGCTTTTAATTTTGGAATTTGTGCGGAGGATCCCCGCGATGGCGTCTCGTCACGATGTGATGGGGGGGGGGGGGGGGTGGAGCATTATCATTTCGAGTGCTTTGGATTCGATGAAGTTAACATGTAATTAATGCATTATTTTAATGTATTTAGCAAAATGAATTAGGCAGGGCTGTTTAAGTCGAAGCCTAACGCTGGAGGGCGCTTCATAACCGGACTTCTAATTCTATTAATAGGTGTAAATATAAAACAAGGGGAAATGTATCATCGTATAATATAAATTCATGAAATGACTGCGCAGGTTCAAACGTTAAAAAGCGCGAGATTATGTTCCATTCACTCGTTACAGCAATGCACAAACACATTTCAAATACTTATGAGACTTTGAAAGCAAAGTGAGATGTGAAAATGTGAAGTGACCGTGTGATTTACCAAGGGCATTGTCTAAACGTAGGCTTTGGCTTTGGCCATGGCTTTGGTGCTATTATCATTGTTCATTCTGCACGGTGTTTTCGGTATCACGGAGCCCGGAGCCGGAGCCTAAACTGAGGTCTGGAAAATGATCCAAATCCCATTCTATAATAGATTTGGGTCATCTTTAAAAAATAAAATGGAAAACAATCGAGAAATACACATTGACGGTATGCAACTTATAAACAGAATTCTGAGCATGGCGGTTTTATTTAACTAAAAAAAAGAGAGAGTAGAATGACAACTAGCCTCGCGTATGAACACACACACATCATTTTCGTTTGTTCTAATACACACATACTTTTCGTTTGTTTTACAGTATAGTCATCGAATGCTACACGGGTTGATATAAAGCATGCCAACAATGTTTCCCGATTTCTAACAAATTACAAATGGTTCCAAGTCAACTTCTTTATAAGCAACTTTGTTTGAAGTCAGAATGTTGAGTACAAAACAAAACAATGGGATTATTTGTGATTTCAACACAAGATTATCAGTCTGGATTTAATACGTTCATCTGAGACTACGACCGAGCTATAAAATTCCCAGGACCACTCTAGGATTTGTTCATACTTTCAATTCCAGACAGTGCTCCAAAATATGACGCACAACCTCGCACTCACTGTCAAAGGAAGACAACAAACTACAACCTGAATTCCCATAATGTAGAATTTGGGGACTACAACGACTGGTCCACCAGCCGAAGTACAAGGTGGTATTAATTTACTGCCATTACCCATGAACAATGCCTCCACGAGGGGACTCATTAGCGAGAGATTACAGTGACCCAATTCTACCTTTACTCTCCACGCCTACTTGTCTCCGGACTGACACAATTTGTTCTAGACGTTGCTATGGTTTCTACCGCCCCAAAAAACAGTTTCTCTCTCGGCTGATGTACTTTGCGGTTTGTGCAGACCGCTTTCATTTTCATGTTCGTCTCCAAAAGTTTGTAATTTTTGGGTCAACTTACCTTGTTGGCCTACTTAATAGAGCTTTAATGTATAGTTTCTTCAAGAGCTGCTAATTTGTTTACAATAAAAACAATTGTATTGTTTGTTTTTGAAAAAGTACACAGCTGAATTTGATTCAGAAAGAGGGTAGAGGTCTGGTACCCATTTCCACACCTATCCTGTGTGGTTATGGGAAGAAGGTAATTAATCATAGGGGGTTTCGATTGGACAAAAAACAACATGTATCCCGTTTCAAATCCTATCTGGTTATCAGACTAAGGGTCTTTTGAAATTTGGTGCATGACTGATCCAGATCCAAAAGAAGGGTGATATTAATAGGTCTTGGGTTCGAGTCCTGTCTTTGATCATGATCCTACCAGGTTTGCACGGAATATATGGATGCTAATTAATAACAACGAATCTTAGAGTAAAAAAAAAATAAGGACATAAAAGTAAAAAACACAAATCTCATGGTCGTCCACATAAAGAAGAATGAAGGTCTTAGGTTCGAGACCAGCCTTTAATCGTGTTGGTGTTTCGCCACAACAATCTGGGACCAGAAAGGGCCCAAGAGTGTGATGGACTCAGATAGGCCTATTCAGATATAGAAGGGGAAAATCATAAAAGACAGAGAGACATTCCAAAAAGACAAAAGCCCATTAAGGTAATCAGAAGTTAGGTTGTGGGTTCGAATCCCGGTTCTATAACCTTGCACTGTCCTGCATCATTACTATCAGCATAAAGAAAGGGCCACAGACCTTTTTCCTACACTTTCAGTAAACACAGTCAAATAATAATCCGTGTAATCGATCTCATTTCCGCGCTTGGGACGTCATGCTAAAATCGACAGCCCCGTGACGTGCGAATTCCAGTATGAAAACGTCGTTAATGAAGCCGTGAGCAAAACAAACACATCGATTTCTTTTTGACACCTGAAAACACAGGAATTAAAATGTCTGCTTGAGTTTGTTCTCCGTCAACCAACAAAACCACAAAATAAATGCATTTCCCCATCGAGGTTTTTTTTCTCAAAAAATGATCGATCAGGCTGTAATAGAGTTGTTAGTGCGAGGCCAGTCGGAGAATGCGCATTCTGTCACGTTAATCAGACTCCAGAAATTCCCCGTCCACTGTTGCACGTGCGTTTCCTATATCGACAAGTAGCACATTAACCCATTTAACATGCACCATCAAGGCCGATGGCAAAATAAACTAGGTCAGAGGTTGCCATGTGTGGGCTTGTCTACGCGATTAACCAACCCCCTTGCGGGAATACACGCAATCGCCGCAGTTAATTTATCATTTTTTTCTTTTGGTGGCATGAATATCCCGTTTACAACGAAACTGTTTTACATGTTCCCTTTTGCCCTGACTTAACCCTGTATTCCACAAGGAAATTAAAATGTATCTAAAAGCGGATGCTAAAAACAAGTATTTTTTCCCCCGAAGGTAATAAACTTTCTGATAATATTAAGGAAGAGGAAAACGAAAGCTTTCGTGATGTTTGTTTTCCTTGCGATTATTCTAGTAAACCCATACTTTGAATCTTATGCTGCAAAAACCCTGGATTTGATGTCTTTGTCGTCAAGATGTCAGACACACAACTCACCAATCAGTTGTCGACGTCCGTTCATACTGATTGACCCCCAATCGGTCTGTGTGGTTACGGAAAGGTTTAGTTACATCCATGGTGACGAGGTTGTTCTGGCGATGGCTTCGTCTCAGGTGTTTCATGACTACATGATCGGATACCCAGACGACGTCTTGCATACCACGAAGCCCACAATCGCCAGGTAACCCGACTGACTGAGGTGACAGCGCCCCCAAGGAGCTGATTTACGCTTGATTTACGACAGAAATGCGCCCACTGTTGGTTCTCCAGCTAACTGTTGCCTTCAACTCGAGTCCGGTCCACTGACTAATTGTGTCCGTCTTCGGCTGACACTCCATTTATCAATCTGTTTTTGAGGTTAAAAAGCGTACTTCCTGAACTGTTTTCTGAGGCAACGAATTGGCGTCGAAGCCGCTAAAGATTTATATAGGGTAACTTGTGCCCGGGGCGCTAGCCTGGAGGGCTGGTTTTGTTGAAGGGGAGCTTGCCGCCGCCAGTGAGCGGCAGCCTTCGTCTAAATATTGAACAAAACCCCCTTTTGTCCCCCTTCTCAACGGAAGGGAAACAACCGGTTCACTCCTTCTGCGTCACGATCTTATCGTGTCACACTTTTCCCACACTCACGAATACCAGCGAATCCCTTGTCAGGAAACTAATCAGAAGTCAAAAGTAGCCTTGTGTACCAGTGTACAAAATTGTGCATGTACACAATAGATGATGACAATGACTGGAACAGATTCCATCTTCAAGACAAAATTGACACACACAATCATTCTCCAGTGTAACAAAAGTCTTCCCTTTGTTGTAATAAAACAAGGAAGGTAGTGGTAGCACTTTAAGACTAACTAATTACATAAAAAACTACATGAGTTTTCGTAGCAACAACTACTTCATCAGATGCAAAGAAGGGGGACAAGCCAAGTACAGGTGTGTATTATAAATAAAAAAGTAACGGGTGAATGAATCCAATAACAAAGGTGGAGTCGGTGACTAAGGAGAATCTACTCCTGGTAGTGGGACAGGAAACCACGGTCCCTATTAAGTCCTTGATCAATACAGTTGTAATGTAGGTCCTCTATTGTGACGTCAAAGGAGAAAACATTGTCCCTTTTGTTAAAAGTATACTCGGATCGTAAAAACCAGAGGTCAGTCGAGCGTGAAGGTAAGGCAACTTGAGAGATCGGGAAATGGAGTCCGTAGGTGAAGGAGCTCGACTCCTGCATTAGCCCGAGTTAGTATTGTGAAACATTTTAAACGGTTACTTTATTTCTTCACCGACTTAAACTATTGTACATGTCTCGCCCGCTGAACCCTTCGGCAAGTGATTATCACATGATGTCATCCGTGACGTGATCTCAGATGAAGAAACATTGTACACTAACGGTGGTCACGAGGATAGTATATGCAATATAGAACAAACATAAAAGGAATATAGGAATAGTTTCATATCCATAATTCCTACTAACGAAGTAGTCAAACCCACTGGGAGGGTTTGAGATTTCACACCCTCTGAAAGAATACCCGCCATTTTCCCGATGACTGAAAGGGAAGAAATTATCAGAAATTGTTCCTTTTGGGGCGCATCTTTCAAATCAGGTATGTCCATTAAAGGCCTATCAACAACAACAGAGTTTTATTTTACTTCTTCGCACGGTTGTAGCTTTACTGTGGTCTAAGGGGTTGCGGGGTAGACAGGCGTCTCAGGCGAGCCTCGAAACCACCGCCCTCCTCATTCTAGAGCAGGACGTCTCAACCGACGCGTCTCTAATCCCTAATAATTTACAGCATGTCAAATTATCACAGAGGTATTTGTCCATGTCCATCGTAATAGGATAAAGGGGCTGTCTTGTTTACAATATGACCCTTTATTATACAGCCCAAGTCTATTATTAGCCCAACTGGTGGACACGTGGGTACACATGCACTGTCCTTGATCAAGAGACTAATGTAAAACCCGCCCACCCAATTACCCTCCTAATTAGGTAATTAGTTCAGCGCAGCAGGTAAGCATTTTATGAGCTTGTTCACCGGCGGACCCTCCTGGTTCGCAGAGGATTCACGTTTTTTCTTCTTTTCAGGGCACCCATGTCAAACTTGTTTACGGTGTGCGAACCTTTTTTAATATGACGAAACTTCCATAGGTTGGTCGTGTAGTGAAAACTACAAGATGATTGGAATGCCCCATTATACAGACATTATACATCAGAATTGTTCTTTTAAACGCAGGTTAAAAAAAAATGTACTTTTGGTTATTGTCAAAGACCAGTATCCTCACTTTTTGTATCCAAACATATGCATGAAAAAAAGGAAAAAAACCCTGTGAAAATCTGGGCTCAATTGGTTATCGAAGAGGAAACAATGAAAGAAAAAACACAATTGTTGCATAAACTTGTGTGCTTTCATGCCCGGGAAAGGCTTCATGCTTGAAGCCTTTCTCAGATTCAAATTCTTGGGTGAAAAACTAGCTCTTTCTCGAAAGCTACATTACTTCAAACTACATTACTTCAAAGGGGCCGTTTCTAACAATGTTTTATTACCAACAACTCTCCAGTGCTCTTTACCAAGTAAGTTTTCATGGCCATTGATTTTTGGAATAACTACCAAAAGTATACCCTCATTTTAGGAGAATACGTTAATTTTCAACAAACACACTTTATGAAAATGCCACCAGATTACGTGATCGACATTTTGAATACTAGTTTATGTTTGGCAGGGATTTTGTTGCACGGTCATGAATGTGCTTAATTCGATTTGGCATATCGAAATAATCCATATTTTTGTAGAAAATAAATTTGGAAAATTTGCAACAACATTAAGCTTACGAATACTTCAGGCAGAAGCAGTTCTCAAGGCATTGGTATACTGGTGTCAAGATATGCAACTAAAAAACACAAACTTTCAGGATAAAAAAATTACTAGTAATCGTAATAAAAAGCATATCATTAGGCCTATATAGCGTCTAGCAAGGCCCCGAAGCGCTTCTCATAAAATACTAAGATAACAAACAATAATATACAGGAACTTTGTACAAGCCCAGAATGCAGACTGAACTGAAGTAAATCTTTCGATTCTTCAACACTGAAAAATTTAAATATGATTGTCGCGCTTATAAAAAGTAAGCTTTCGGATGAAGACCCGATCATAAGCTTTAGTTTTCGATTCTTGCAAAACAACTCTTTAAAGATACAATTGCCGATAACGGTTCTATTACCAATTTGGTTAATGTGGTCCAGTTTGTGCTTCGAGACTACACTAAACCTGAATCTGGTTGCTCCCTTTTCTGTATTTGACTTGTTTTATTACAAGCCGTCCATTTTCATATCAAGCGAGCAGCGCATGGGCAGTTCTGGCCCGTTAGGGACCCCTCTCAGACATACTGGCGCGGACCATCGGCGGAGGACGGTGCATTACAAATCCTCACTTATCCGCAACTTTTAAAGATATCTTTTTCAGTTGTTCCACGTGAATATTCGTGGACATCGGATAGTCCCATCGAGAATTGTATGATTTGAAGAGCTTTACAGTCCAAAAGGACTCTGCCCAGATATATTGGAATTCCTTTATGTTATGAATGTCACGATCAACGCCATTAAATTCCAAGAATTAGGGCTTAATAGTTATTTTTTTGAAGAAAAAAATTATTAGGCAAAGCTTTGCAGAAGCTCTGTGCAAAGCTTCAATGTTTCGCAAAACGAAACTTCTGCTTAACAATTTGCTAAGCACAGACTACCAGCTAACCAATCTAAGCATGGCTGGAAACCTAATTCTGCTAGCAGGATTTTTCTGTGCTGAGCAGCTTTGTGAGATTGGGCAAATAGCATTTAAGATTTTGAGAATGTCACTTACCGACAATCACATTTGCTTGGTATTTGTGTTTAACTCACTTGAAACTGAAAGCGAAGGAACAGAAGTGGCCTACTCGAGGAACATTCTTCGTCAGCAGAATTTTGTCCTAGGGAGTAAAGGCATCCAGCAGAATTTTTTTTTAAAAACAAAATGGAAAGAAAAACAATTGCTTATTGATTACCTTTTCAAATAGTAAAATACGAAAGTGTAACGATTGGTGAACACATGATGAATATAACACTGGAAGAAATTTCTGAGCAGTTAATGAAAGTTTGTATTGCGGTATCAACATGTTGTGCTGTTAACTTATTAATTGCACTAAAATCGTATTCAAAAGCCAGGGGGGACGGGCGTATTTATTAAAGAAATATTGGTTTGCACCAAATCTCTTACACATAGCACCAAAAGAAATAATTCAAGAGATGCCACCTTCCCTTTAACGCCGTGGCTACTTGGGAAACCTGTGGTGTACCTATATCAACACAAGCAGCAAACTTTCCTAGTTTTACGGCCCCAAACAACACAACCCCGGACGATAACTCCAGTAAATTTCCCCTCGTTTAATTTCCCGAAGGCCCATGGCTTGAAAGTGACCAGATTCGCCTTGCCCTTCTCCATCCAGACAACTCTATTATAGAGACCTCCACCAACAACGTACGGGGACACACTGTTCACAAAAGTAGTTTCGAAATGGAGTGACTTTGGCTATGTGGCTCTGGCTGCAGGGGCAATGTTGTAGAACTTAGGTAATACAATGCGTCCACATGGAATGTTGACTTCATCTGCAATGCTACGTTGTAACACGTAGCAGCATTATCAATGCAAGCAATCCAGTCACACAGCCGTTATAGCCAACAGCTATTTTAACACCCAATGGTAATAATTTTATTTCTCTCTTCGGTATATATATGTGACAACACTCATGGTGTTAATTTTAACACCACGATTTTTTGCAGTGTACAAATTACACTCACATTTGCCTGCTGAAGGAGGCTCATGGGGGAAAAAAACCTAGTTTTAAAATGTATAATTGTTAAAAAGCACAATTGCTTTGGAGTTAGGGCTAAGTTGTTTCAAAGTTTATCAAGCTTTAAAAAACAGCAACAATAATTCTTACATAAATCACAGCATGAAAAATAGCATTACTCGCTTGCTGTGGTTCCAGTAAACACCCTACATGCAGCTGAAAATTTATTGGAAATAACTTGTGTGGTTTTCCCCTCACAGGTTCCAGTCCAGTACCTACAAAGAAACCGTCTAAACCAGTTGTATCAAAATCCTCTTTCAACACTTTAGGTGAAAAATAGAGTAGGGATTTAAATAGAAGGTGACAAACTCACCGAAGACACGGTCATTGGCTTTACGGTTATTGAATCCGTTAAACAGGCGGTGTTTTTCCCCTTTCTGAAGTTCAATTGGTATTAAACCGTGTTAATATTTACGAGGCGTGGAATTAGAAATAACCGCCTGGTAACAAGGCTACGGGTAAACTCAAACCACATGTCCTGGCCCCTGCACGCCCCAAACGAAGTCAACTTGAACTTAACAAAAAAAGAAGACAAAATGCAAACACATAGAGACAACCTTCGACATGGAACTGAGTTGACTGAACTTGCAGCTTGATTTGCCATTTTTGTTACAACAACTGAAACTGTATTTGTTCAACTTCATCAAAGGCTGGCTTAGCGGGTCAATAATAGAGTTTCCAGTATAGGATAAGAAGGTCGGGTGAGGCGAAGATCATACGAAAGAGCAGCAGCGGCAAAAGTTAAGATAACTTTTTTATAGGGGCACAAGGGGGGACCATTATGTCTAGGGGGCACTTCTGGCCAATTAAAACTGTAATTTCCGTTTACATGTTAATCACATGAGCCCCCCTTTCAGCACTCTTGTCTTGCTGTTTACAATGTCTTTTAAAGATAATCTGACGAAGAGGTAAACACAAATACATTGTCTGCATGACCACAGAAAACTAGATTAAATCATCAAATTTTACTACATAACAGCTTCTATAAACTCTTACACACGTTTATTCCAGTCTGTAATTTCAAAGGTCTAGACTTCAATTGAAGGGGGGGGGGTTACCGGACATCATTTGCACCCCCCTTTAGTTACACCACCGAAGAGGCCCAACTGGCAGGCAAATCGTCTACTTTTTACACAAATAAACGCAGTAAAAGAGCAAGTTCATATGGGTAGTATCAAATTTCATTTCTCGGATAAAACGCCACCAGATTGAAAGTTAGAAACGGTGTTAACTAAAATTATTGGCCTAACCCCAACTAAAGCCATAGCTCAACGATCCAACATGTTGTGCAACAAATAATACCTCACTCTTCCACTGTGCGCACAAAAATGTAAATTGGGTACTGCTTAAAATTACAACTAAAAAAGAGTGTTTCAAATGATGATATTCTTTCGGAAGATGTTTCAACGTAAAGTTTTATTTTCAGGTTGCATTTTTACCAATTCAGGTACTTTTGTCTGTGCTTATTTGTGAAGCAGTGCTCTATGAGGAAAGTAAGACGAATGGAAGTGCTTTTATTCCTAGCTATGGTATACCCCAGTCGACTCATGGTAAGAGTGTTTCGAACTGCTCAGGACACAATTTCATAAGCAGTACAAATTTGTGAGCAGAGGACACTATATTATTAAACGTGTATGACTTGTAACCTTCTGTTGGTAATAGTCATTATTACGCGTAGCAGGTCTTGGCGCTTTAAAGCACCACACGAGTTTAAGATCTTCTTGAGTGCAATGTACATGTATGTACCAGAAGTGCAGCCCTATCATAATGTTTTACTATGTAGACTTAATTTGACGATCTGTATTTGCGGTTATTCCCTAGCGATGCGAAACAATAAGAACAGCGGCTGCCAGAGACGTGTTTAACAAGTCACCCTAGCCCCGTCTGTGATGATGGAAGGTTTTCACGTGTGGAGCCCTGGTGGCCACCCGGGAAATGCAAAAAATTGCTGGCCTTGCTGGTGGCCTAAGACTCAAACCTGGTTGACGAAAAGATCATCTCAAAGGATAGCTGCATTTTCACTCAGAGAGAGAACCTCTCTATCGACACGTCGGGGTGCCATACCTGTATATACCTCGCGTTTTATACATTCATATATTGTGCAAAAATGTTTGCGTACCTCAGACTTCGGCAATCTTGGTTGACGCTGTTTGCATTTTACTTGTGCTGGATCTAAAGGTAAAATTACTTGAGGGTTTTTGCAAGAGTGCATTTATTTTCATTCTCTAGTTTTTCAATTAACACACCGTCGTGTGCCCGGAAGAAGGAAGAAACGAAAAGTTAAACAACCTGTGAAAAATAATCAAAAGTAGGTCTCGTTTTAGTGGAAAAACACCAGCTGGTTAGTATTTTGTGAGCTGAGAGTTTTGTCAGGCTTATTTTGATTGCGGTAATCAAAATAAGTAACAGTGAATTTCGACTTTCTTTAAATGTTATCTCACTTGGACGGAAGCATTTCAGTACGGTAAATTGGAACCGGTAGGAACTTTACAACCAGTGAACCCTTCAACTGAAACTAGTTTTTGGTATTTTTGGTCTCGATACTTGCCAATTCTGTGCTTCGTCTTAATTAAGAAGTTCATCCATTAAAAAAGAAAGAAAGATATAACCTCCATTGCAATAAATGCTCTCAACTAAGAAGGCCTAGCTCTCATTTATTCTGGACTTAGGCCTAAACTCTCGGGCGAAAAAAAACCCCCACCGAAATTGCCAGAGTTAGAACTGAATGAATCAAAGTCACACCAAATGTACGTCTTGACACACCCCCAGGCTTCCAACAAACGCTAAATGGATGAAAATATTGTAACAATAACAACCTGAACTGAAGCTCCATACCCTAAACCAATTCCCGTATACTAAAGTCCAGGCTGGACGGTTAGCTGTAATCTAATTATTCAACACAGGTGCTTATTAATACATCTTAAGTGTGCCCATTTAAATCTGATTGCAAAAAAAACCAAAAACACACACACAAAACAGCACCACTGTTCCTGCCCCCTGAGGCAGTCCACCGACACCAACCACCAACAAGCCAAAAAGCAATCCCAACCAGTCAACAGCAATGATTGTTAGTATCAAACATTAATCCTGTCCTCCCGGGATTTTTGTTTTCTTCTTTCGTCTCTCTCTCGCTCTCTCTCCCCCTTCTCTTTTTAAAACACCCCGGGGTCCATTCCTTCTGAGGACCCTCTTCACCAGGCCGAGAAGTCAGCAGGGGTGACGCGCTGCGCCGCCCTCCACCCCTAAGGGCAAAATTCCCCACCAAGTTTCCGCCTGCTTGCCCGTTTAAGAAGAAAAAAGGCTTAAATGGCCCGATAGTTGCTCTAAGATTCCCTTTCGGGTCGTTGGGTGCTATTTCGCCCGATGATAGCTAGCTAGCTAGCTTTGTCGCCAGCGGGCGAGCCTTGTTATAGGTGTATTTAGTCTACTTGAACACTTGAACACAGTCCATATGGCGAACTTGGCCTGAGGGGTTAGTTGACAGACTGTGAGGGTGCAGAAAATCCTTGGACGGTTCGGTTCGTTGGATTGTTGGTTGATAAAGCTTATAGGGAAAAATTGAACTTAATATAAAAAAAAGAATCATTTGATCTATTTCTTGTGCAATTTGAAGCCATGCATGGTGGAGTTAGACATTAGATGTATCTTTCGGGTACACCACACTGACTCTACTTATCTGAAGTGGATGGAGTAGATCTGAAAGGAGCCATTGGTTTGTTGGCCAACATTTCAACCATGCAGGTAGAATTCTCAATGTTTCAATGTGATCAACTCCTCAGTGATACAGTGGAACATAGAGCGGGGACTTGGCATGCCTTGAACAAACACTGTTATTGACTTGGTTATTTCCTATCACACAGAGCATAGGCGAACAGGAGTTGTCCCCAGTGTGTGTTGGTTTTTTTCCGTTCACGATTTAATTTTCGTGTTTTTTTTTTTATAAACAGAGGGTGGATTTTGTTGTATTAGTATAGTACACGAATGGGTAAAAAGACACACACAAAAACCATATTGCAACATAGAGATAGAGATAAAAGAAGTGCTTTTTAGGGCAATTTTCCCCCCATTAATTCACTTAATTCAAATTATATTTTATTAGGGGCCTATTTCTCAGGAAAGCTTAAAGAAAAAGGTTTTCTTTAAGAAGTGCCATTTTGCGATAAAAAGTATTCCATATTCGTTTTTCTCGAGTGTTAGGCCGCGACTGAATCAAGCGACTTCGACTACGGCTATGTCCACTGGCTGCCGTAGCCACTTCCAGCCATAGCCACTTCCAAATCCGTCAATTTGGACACAGCTTACAAATCATATACTAGAATTAACTCTTACAGCATTGTTTAATTTTAGCCTGAAAGCTTACTGATTATGAACTTGATACTAAAACCATATTTTCTGTGAAATATTCTCTGAAAACTATCTGAAACCTAAAACAACCCCGTAACCAAAATAAAGGACAACGTGTTTCCATGCTGAAAAAAATTGTGCCTGTTTTTGTCACTATTTTATCCGACTCACACAATGGATTAAGCCCAAATTTTCACAGCTTTAATACTTCACGTGTATTGCTGATCACACAAAACATGAACACTGTCTGCGACTATTTTGTCAGATCTACCAACCATGTATATTTTAAACAACATTCCGTTTCTAGTCGGGAGAGAACATTTCAGAGGAGGCATCTTAAAGTTGCACTTTGCCATTCTTGCACGAGGAATACAATATCGACAAGGAACAATTTAGGCAAATACAAAATTGAATCTTAAGGACAAACATTAGACTTAACAGAGGGAGGGGGAGTTTTCGAGGTATAGGCAGCCTTATTATGGCAAATGAATGGGCCATAGAGGCGTACGAGAATGGGGAATGCGACAAGACAGCAAAGAGATCATCGGCAGCAACGGAAGATGTCACTTTATTACTCTGTCACTCTCAACTTGGAAAGTTTCAGGCCTTTTAGTGCTAGAGAGAGAAAAACGAGAGGCGCAGCACTCATGCACGTCTCGCGGCAATTCAACCCCCTACTTTGGCGTCCGGGAAAAGGACGAAGGAGCGACCCATCGCTCGCTCGTTCAGCCGCTGCGGTATTTGTGCACACGCCTGAAACGGGCTCGTCTTAATAACCCTGAAGGGCGCTTGTGACCAAGTCAATATTTTCGAGAGACACTCGAAAAGATCGCGTTATCCACGCTACAACTTAGCGAGCGGTTGTCGAGAGACCTATCTACCGGGCTAGAGTGTTCCACGACAGCGTGATCACGCACACCAAAGCAGGCAGCCCCGGTGCTGTACGCCGCCGCCAACCCCGTCGCGTCGGCCCCCCTGCCACAAAATGCGTGGGAGGTATTTCCGTGAGCAAAGTAAATAGGCCGATGACTTTGTGCTGATGAGGTTTCTCTTTTCCCCCCTTCTTCACCGGTGTTTTTATTTTCACGGATAGACGAGGCTCGAACCGCCCCATCATCGTTGAGTCTCTACCTCACTAACCACAGCCGCGTGGTCGGGCCGGTCGCCCCACTCCTTGAAGCAGCGATTGCCCTATTTGGTTTTGCCGGTGTGTATACAACGACCGAGGCCGGTCAAGTAGGGGGAAGGCAATGACACGCTCCTAGTCGGCCGGACAAAGATGGGCAAGATGGAATGTCAACTCGACTGTAACTCTTGAGCGATGTCTGCAAATGAATGATCGCCTTACGAGAGGGAGAGGAGAGGAGAAGGGGGGGGGGGGCTACTTTCTGCAGCTTGCTTTAGAGCACATTAGCTACCAGACCCCCCTTTCGGTATCGCTTCCCCTATCTTCGTGTAAGAACCTGCTATACTCGCCCATTTGCGCACGGAGTGTGTCGGCACTATGTGACTGCAATGCAGATTGGTCTTGAATCAACATGGCTGCTTGTTGGTCGGCAGGGCCTAGTGGATCCTTGAGGGTTCACCGTAAGAGGTATGATGCACAGCGGTCTCTCGACAGAGAAACAAACACTGAATATGTAATTGTTGACTTCTCCAGGACATCGAGATCGAGGGAAAGAGAGAGAGAGAGAGATAGAGTTGTAGATATAAGAGTCTGCATGCAGCAAGCAGCGAAAGTGGGTTAATGGAATAAATAAATAGCGTAATTAGTGCAATCCACAGTCACGGAGCAAATAAACTAGCTCTGTGCACAAAACAGTAGCCATGAACTGACTTGCCATTGAACAGATAACACAGTCTATTCAAGAACCAGATTTGCCGATTGCGGGACAATTGATTTGACGGGTTAGAAAGATGATTGATCAAAAGTGAAAATGGATGGTACAGCATTCCATTTCCATCCCAAATGAGAAAGTGAATCAAATAGAAAATACATGAAGAATGCATTACGAACATGATGTAAGAATCCAAACAAATGTTGGTACTGAGGCATCTTCAAGAAGCCTTGGCTTGTGGCAAGACGCCTTGGACTGATTACAGTAAAAGACTATAAGAAGAACACACAGCCAGTTGGATCAAGACAGAACCTAAACATGAAAACTTACAGATAAGCTAAAAAGCATAAATGACTTTCTCTATGGGAATGAGAACACTTGAAAACAAAGTACATGATTGGATCTATCGGCAAAAACCCCACTCTCATTACTTCAAACACGAAAGACCACTCATTTAAACAAAGCTATTATTCAGAGAAGAGAGTCTTGCCCAAGAACACAAGTGTCACAACCGGGATTCGAACCCCCACTCTGATGACTCAGCCATCAGAACTTGAGTTTGATGCAAAAGACCACACTGCCGCGACTAAAAACTAAGCTGTCAGATTGAAAGGTGCCAATAAATTTTTGAAACAACAAGCAGTTATACTTTGAAACAAATTCAACAGCAATATTTCCAAATTTACAAGTACATTGTTTACCTAACAAGTTTCGGCGTGTAACATTTTAACAATTTGATTTTGTTTAAAATGAGTTTGTAAGGAAGTCTGAAGGGGGGTCTGGAGGGCTCATCATTTTTGAGGACAGTTTTTTTTATACGATTGCCATTCCCTGTAGATCCTCTGGTCAAACAATGTATTGTCTAAAGAATTACAATTAATAAATAATTACATAAATAATAAACAAGTATATAAATAAATAAACACAAGAAATACAAGGGTAGCACGGACAACTATGGACTACTTCCAACTGAAATTACCTTCAAATATGTTTCATAATCTTCATATACGTTCATCGTTTCTTCTTTTGGCAACACAGAAAGAGTTGGCAACACAGAATGTATTGCTGTCGGCCAACAACAGAAGAGATACCGCCACCATTGTTATCTTGGGGCTCGTCACAATGGCGTGATTATTTTCCCAACATTCCACACTATTATATTTAGACTTGCTTATTGTCAAGTGTGAAATATTTGACGTTCAGTGAATGGGTTCGGAGCCGGCATTTGTGTTTCTGGCGCCGGTGCGCTGGCAAGTTACAAAACACTAATGTTCACAAAATAATGCTACACTGCGCACAGGTTTCACGCGCGTTTCTATTATTTTTTTCAAAGCCAGTGATGTTTCTGCCTTCGATTTCACCAAACTCTTCCTAACTTAGGATTAATCTTAGGACTTAGGACGAGTCCCAGCCTTGCACTGTAGTATGTAAACTAGTTACTCGTCCTAACTCGAGATAGGATTAATCCTAGTGTTTCGATGGCGCATTTTAAATTCCACCCCTTCTTTTACGATGATGTGTTTTTTCCACGCTGGTGTTTAAAATGTAACACTAATAGGCCGCGGGAATGTGGGGTGGGTGATGGGGCCATTCTACAGTGAAATGTTTTGTCTTAGATTTAAAAAAGTGTCTGCAGTGGGAAATATCCCACAAGGGGTTATACTTATTTTAGGCCTCGAATATGGAGGCCATGAGCTGCCGTGGTCTCCAGTCTGCCCATGTTCTTTGGCCTCGTTGCCCCTTTTAAAATATTCTCATTGTAGACTTCAGTACAGTTAAACGGAAGTGGCATTTGCAAAAATTAAAATGGCCTTGCCCCTCTTGGTGATGGCTTTCCTCATGGCCACAGGGGTCTACGTGGATTCGGGCAGGGAATGAAAAAACCCCAACCGCAAGGAAGGCTCTTGCCTGAGGTTGGATTTGAACCAGGGTCCACGGAAATAAAAGACTCAGTGACCACGTTACACCGACCGCGTATTTTTCAAAATCGTACACACTTCGAAAATGAAACAGATTTATGATGGATATTTTGTTCTGCATGACTGTAAAGAATGGAATGAATGTAATAGATGTTAGTTATCTTCTTTTTTTAGAAGAAAAAGTACTTCAAATGTACTTCTTTTAATGTACGTCACAGGATGATATTCTAATATCTCATTAATATGTCATAAAACTTGAAAATCTTCATCAAAATCCGGTTATTTTGTCAACCCATGGTAGTAAGCGTAGTTTACACATTATCATTATGAGGTGTGGGCTACCGCCCTTTCTTATATTCATGTATACGTAAACAGGTTACAATGGAGTCTGGTTCCTAGACGTACACAACTGATTTAAGGGATCTATACGGAAAGAGCACAGATCATTCAACCTGGTATCGTTTATCACTGATTGGCAATGGCACCTCAGCATACCAGACACAAGATAGCGGATCTTCTGGTCCACCCGGGGGAATCCCCTACCCTCAAAGTATCATCTTACGTCATCGCCATCCCTCATCCCCGGTCACACACCAGGTGGAAAGCCTAACACGTATTTTCTCGAGCGGTTTTCACTTCGGTTTTGCGACCCCACGAATCATCACGGCAGCTACAGCTATAGTATCACTAAACCGTCCGGGCCGGGGCGACTTCTCTCTCCCTGCGAATTCCCACGCCGGTCGTAGCCGGCGTGTCGACCGCATTCCGGGGAGCGTGATGACCCCAAACCCGGTCGCCCCGTCAATCCCTTAAACATGTTCATCAATTGCTCTGGATGTTGTTTGGTGTGTTAAATTCGCACTAGTTCATGTTCGACCTACAACTTCTGGATCAACAAAAAAAGTGGCTACATTGCCACTAGAGACCCCCTCCCAAACAGCAACCGCAGTTTCCATCATCGCAATGACACAGTCATGACGTCATGTTAACAAAATCACTGAATCATTTTCATAGATGCTGTATCATAGATACATAACGGGACGCACATGTTAACTATGGGCTACCATTATGGTACAGTGGCATCGTTGAAGTGGTACAAAACATAAAACGTTAACTTCAAATCTTTAAATTTGTAATGTTTCTCAACATTATGAGTCAGTTATATCTTTTCAGATTTATCTCCCCCCCGCACCAAAACCACGAAGGAAGATGTGAAGTTGTCAGTCCCCCTTGCAGCACTCATAAGTACAAGCCAGATTTAATCAACCACAGAATTAAAATATATTAAATATAACTCATAAAAACGGCGTTCACTTTATGGTTTTAATATCAATCAATGGATTGAATAGCACATGGCGCCGCTGTGAAGCCGAAACGCCATCATACGATATTGCACTTTCGCAAGATACCATCACGCATACGGGCTTTCTTTCCATTCTCTCCCCTCTGCAAGTAAAAAAAAATCATTTATGGGACTCTAGGGAACTGCGATGAAAATAGGAAAGAAGTGGAAACCAGTCCACGAGGCATCGTTACTGTGCCCCGAACACCGGTAACTTATCGTAAATTGGCAGCGGGCTACACCTGTGGTGCTAACCGTCTTGCCCCGTCACCGCTCGGCCGATGTCGCGGTCGACGCCTCTGCTCTCCCTTTTTTAAACCCTTCGTTTTTGGTTTTTAAAGATGGCACGATGGATTCGCAAAAAGTAAACCACAGCTCATTTTTTCATAAAAGGCAGGAACACTATTTGAAAATTGGATTGATAATGCTCCTTTCTGAGTTGAATAATAATAATAGAAGAAATAAAAGCATTACAGTTGACATTTTTGTTGATATAAACAAAAGTGAAACGCCGCATGCTGTTAGCTTCACTTAAAGGTTCGATACCTTCAAGTGAGGTCGTTGGGAACTTTAATTACATGCATTCTTTTTAAAATGACACTCTGAACTTTGTCTCCAAGATTTTTTCGAGGCGTGCGAATTGTTCATTAATGAGGCCTAATGTTTCTTCTTTATGTGGGATACTGACGGAATCGAAAAAAGGAGTTCCAAGACCGCTCGTCAATAACCGTTAACAACTCACAAGAAATTACTGCTCGGGTTGGACCGTGACCGGATAACACTCTTGATAAAGCTGAACCATCATGGACACCACCAAAGTGACACTTTATCTTGTGTAGTAAAAAAAATGCGCGGAATGACTTCAGAATGCACCGGCAAATCTTCCCACTATAAACGGGTTCAAATCATGACCCCAAAAAATGAAGTCATCTTCGGAGAATCTCAGTCAAACATTTGAACAGAATTGTAAATCGACACTTGACTTGATTATCATGTAGAATTTATCATTCCAGGAGGACCACACCGCCGGTTACGGTTATGAAAGACAAAAATGCACCTACAAATTTCTCTAGAATCATGTACGCTAGGCTACACCTCGGTAAAATGTTAGGAGATTTGCATATTCGTGCCTTGCTTTCGAGAAAAAAAAACCAACCCCAAAACAAACATGTGTACTCACGCTTGTTTATATATTTTTAACGTGTAAACGAATGACCTTTTAAGGTTGTGCAATCAGTTAATAGTTTCAAGCAAGTGACATGGTATCCGGCAGCAGAATACCAGCAAAACTCTGTGGCATTATAATTACTATTCCTTATACATGCAAGAGGGATGTTTTGAATGAGAAAGTCACCCCCAAATGAGGTTAATTTTCGAGTGCGTGTAATATCTTTAAGTCGGGAAAATAGGGGCGAACTTGCACTGGTGCCCCCTGGGGACGGTTACCGCTAATGCGAACAAGAGCAAGAGATATAAATCACGGTGGACTAAGGAAAAACTGGGACTGGGAACAACGGCCTCATTTCAACTACGCCAAGACAGAGGGAGTTTGAGAATTGGAGGTGGCTCCCTCTATGTTGAGAAAAGGACAGGTCTGTGTGAAGAGAGCGCCAGCCTCTTGGAGCCTTGCTGCCCGGTGAGAATGAAAAAAGAAGAACAAAGAAAGAAGACGGAGAAAGGAGAGAGATTTCAGGGTTGTTTTCTACATGGATAAGTTGGTTAGGTTAGAGGGAAAATACACTCGTAAAAAGGGTTAAGTTAAAAAAGATGTGTTAAGTGTCAACGTTTTTTTTTAATAGGTCAGACTTTAAAAACTGTTAAAGCCTACCTAAAGTTCAATATAATTCAAGTTAAAAGTGTTGACCTTAAATTTGGGATTTTTTTTATCACAAGATGTTAACATTTTACGAAAGAAATGTCTACTTTTCACAAAAAAAAAGTTTTAGGGTATGATTTTGAAAGTATTAATTCGGTGTAATTAGCTCTCAAGACTGAGAATCTAAGGGCATCCTTGTGGTGTTTGAAGCTTTGCATGGTGGGAAAAATTAGAAGTAACTAAAACTAGTAAACTTGTGGGTACAACCATGTGTAAAATCGCTTTTTTTTGGGGGGGGGGATTATTGGCTCTGAAAAGAGCTGGTGTGGTCTCGACGAACAGTACACGCTGCTCGTCTTCATGTGAAACATCGAAACGTCGAGACCACACCGGCTCTTTTCAGAGCCAACACTCCTCCCAGAAGGGAACCCTTTTGAAAATGTCGTGTCAAATCCCAAACATCGTGTTATCACCACCCCCCTTTAATTTTTATTGTGCAGCAGTTGTTTTGTGTTGCCGCACACGTAACTTTGCCCCGACCAGCTGCACCAACACTGTCAACACAGTGTTTCCATCCGCACGCCGCAATCCGAAGGATACATAATTTCCTTATTATTGCTCCCCAAAATCATGAAATATAATATAAAAAAGAGCGGGAGAGGTGACCATTAAACACAATGACGACTAAAAAAACATGACACATCCAATTGAAATCAACGGATGGGCAGCCTTCACATCCCGTAGGTCGAGGGGGCCGTGGACAAAACCAACAAGGTATCCAATGTAACACCTGTCCCTTCGATTGATAAATTGATTGATTTATAATCGATGATTTGATGAGAAACAATATTTGGAATAACAAGTACTAATGTGAGAACCGGCCTACTTCCGAAATAGAGCGACCTCCATTCTTTATTATTTCGAAAGGCGCTAAACTCAGCTGTTGCTTAAATTAAGACTCTCTTTGTCACAAGGAAAAAAAACACAGTTTCTTTAATCACATCTGGACGAACTTGTAACATTGTTTCGAGACGGAGCAACCGCCGTGTCTTCTTAAGGTATACAATCACTCGGCACTGGAAAAACAATTTTGGTAACAATATTCGTGTAGTGTGTCTACAATAACATGCAGTCGCACGTCAAGCGTGCGTTGATATGATCTGTGTGTAACAACACGGACACATCTCGTGAGAAGACAAACATACACTCAGTGCAGGCCATCCACCGAGGAGTGGAGAGGGTATCGCGAGCCCCCCGGGTCACGCCAGCCTAAACCCACACCGTGCCAGGTGATGACAAGCCGGCTACACGGCTGCAACTGTTTGAAAGCTCATCACAAAATGTCCCCACCGGATTTCACGGTGTTTCGCGTCACAGAGCCCGCGCGAAGGAGAAAGAGAGAACTTAGAGAAAAGTCCATGGCCATGTGCGAAAACAATTAACAGGAGAGAAAGAGAGTGGGGGAAAGAAAGTAAGTCATATATTCCACATCTAGGATTGGACTGTAATTTATTTTTAAAGCCACAGTAATAACATTCAGGGCGGAAGGTTACGACGGTTGGCGACGAGGGGACTTATCCGCGCCCTGGTCTCACCTCGCCGGCTGTGTCCTCCCCCACACCGTACACCACATGAAAGTTTTAGACTTGTTCACCGATATGTAGAGTCCAGAGCGGGGCCCCCGGCTCGGTCAGTAAACGGGGCTGTATCGGTGGTGACTGACAGCATAAACCTGCCAAGTGTCCACAGTGCTACGGTACGGAGACCGCTGTCCTCTTACCACATTCATTTCATGGCTGCTTACGATTCGACCGCGAGAACGTCAATTTCGTTGGCAGGGGATCTGCCCCGGAACACCCTCCCAAACACTCTGCCGGTGAGACCCCTGTTTTTTTCTGCGGGTGTTCTCTTTTCACTGAACTAGACTACACTTGCGTGTCACCCACATGCAAATTGTGGTTCATGTTCCTAACACAGTATAGTTTACAACATTTACCTTTCTGGAAAACAATTAAACATGGTTGTAAAAGCCGAGGGGTGCAAGGGATTCCAAAGAACAAATAATGAGGTTGTGGGATCCAATTCTTAGGCTAAACATTGTTATTGAAAGGTCTCACAAGTATTTCCATTTACAATCAGGCCGTGCCGTATTATGAGCTCTGTTTTATTTCATTTAAAAAAGGTGGGTTTTTAAAAAATATAAAGCTATTATCAGGTTTATAAAGTTAAGTTTGGTAACCTACTCATCACCAGCGTCTTAGAGGGTCCCAGAGGCGGGAACCTTGACAATTTGTTTGAAGCCAAAACAAATATCCTTACCACTCGATTGGACAATCGCACACCACGTGTCCTCACAGTTACGTCATTAAAGTGACGTGTTACTCTCGTCCTCCAAATCAAAAACAACAATGAACGACAAAAGAAGTCCACCCCTGTACGGTCTGAGCGAACAAACTCGGTAAAGACAAGTGAAACGGGGACGAGGTTGAATCACACATGGCGTATCCAAGAATTAAATCGAATACAAGGTAAAAAAAACGCCTTTAACCTCGAACCACACAATGAACAAGGCGATATTAGCAAAGATCGACATAATCGATTATGGGGCGATTTCTCCGAAGTCTGGAAATCTTTGGTGTGAACAAATTTTCCCTTTGACTTTGTTTGATTATTCTCTTTAACCATTCGCCTCAACATGGGACTTAAATAGCCGTAACACAAGCTGGCGTTGTACTGAGGAAGTCACAGGGTTTGCCATATTTTGCACATTAGCCAATTGGACCAACAGATTGCCGTTTCACTATAATGGCGCCATAAACTTGTCACACACATTCCATATCTCAAATTTTCTTTTCTACATTGTAATTTGTATGAGGTTTTATTTGAAGTAACATAAATAAGCCATGCACCCAGTTGAGAATCCTTGCCAAATCAATACATATTGCTGCACACATATTGTTGGACTATATCTCTGAGAAACATTGAACAAGCAATTTATAAGAAGCAATGAACAAGCCTACATGTAGCTCGGGAAGCAATGAGCAAGCCAACATGAAGCTCGGGAAGCAATGAACAAGCAAACATGTAGCTTGGTAAGCAATGAACAAGCCAACATGTAGCTTGGTAAGCAATGAGCAAGTCAACATGTTTAGCTTTGAGAAGCAATGAAAAGCCAACATGTAGCTTTAAGAAGCAATGAACAAGCCAACATGTAGCTCGGAAAGCAATGAGCAAGCCAACATGAAGCTCGGGAAGCAATGAACAAGCAAACATGTAGCTTGGTAAGCAATGAGCAAGTCGACATGTATAGCTTTGAGAAGCAATGAAAAGCCAACATATAGCTTTAAGAAGCAATGAACAAGCCAACATGTAGCTCGGAAAGCAATGAGCAAGCCAACATGAAGCTCGGGAAGCAATGAACAAGCAAACATGTAGCTTGGGAAGCAATGAGCAAGTCTACATGTATAGCTTTGAGAAACAATGAAAAGCCAACATGTAGCTTTAAGAAGCAATGAACAAGCCAACATGTAGCTCGGAAAGCAATGAGCAAGCCAACATGAAGCTCGGGAAGCAATGAACAAGCAAACATGTAGCTTGGTAAGCAATGAACAAGCCAACATGTAGCTCGGAAAGCAACGAGCAAGCCAATATGAAGCTCGGGAAGCAATGAACAAGCAAACATGTAGCTTGGTAAGCAATGAACAAGCCAACATGTAGCTTGGGAAGCAATGAGCAAGTCTACATGTATAGCTTTGAGAAACAATGAAAAGCCAACATGTAGCTTTAAGAAGCAATGAACAAGCCAACATGTAGCTCGGAAAGCAATGAGCAAGCCAACATGAAGCTCGGGAAGCAATGAACAAGCAAACATGTAGCTTGGTAAGCAATGAGCAAGTCGACATGTATAGCTTTGAGAAGCAATGAAAAGCCAACATGTAGCTTTAAGAAGCAATGAACAAGCCAACATGTAGCTCGGAAAGCAATGAGCAAGCCAACATGAAGCTCGGGAAGCATTGAACAAGCAAACATGTAGCTTGGGAAGCAATGAGCAAGTCTATATGTATAGCTTTGAGAAACAATGAAAAGCCAACATGTAGCTTTAAGAAGCAATGAACAAGCCAACATGTAGCTCGGAAAGCAATGAGCAAGCCAACATGAAGCTCGGGAAGCAATGAACAAGCAAACATGTAGCTTGGTAAGCAATGAACAAGCCAACATGTAGCTTTAAGAAGCAATGAACAAGCCAACATGTAGCTCGGAAAGCAACGAGCAAGCCAATATGAAGCTCGGGAAGCAATGAACAAGCAAACATGTAGCTTGGTAAGCAATGAACAAGCCAACATGTAGCTTTAAGAAGCAATGAACAAGCCAACATGTAGCTCGGAAAGCAACGAGCAAGCCAATATGAAGCTCGGGAAGCAATGAACAAGCAAACATGTAGCTTGGTAAGCAATGAACAAACCAACATGTAGCTTGGGAAGCAATGAGCAAGCCAACATGTAGCTCGGGAAGCAATGGACAAGACAACATGTAACTTGGGAAGCAATGAGCGAGCCAACATGTAGCTTGGGAAGCAATGAACAAGCCAACACGTGGCTCTGAATAGCAATGAACAAGCCAACAAGTAGCTTGGGTAGCAATGAACAAGAAATCATGTGGATTTTAGAAACAATGACCAAGCCAGTTGCAGTTAAGATCGTTGGTACTCGGGTGTTTCGACTGACACTTCGCTATAGTACCGACTGTGAGCGCAGTACACGGTTCCAACATTTAGCCTACAAAAATGCATCATCCAACGAGCCTCCCATAAAGCAACTTACCATTACCATAGTGACTCGTATTGAAATCAAGTTGAAAATGATGTCACATGTTTTTTTTTCTTGGAAAATCTTCTAAGTCCTCTGATTTCAGAGCCAAAAACTCATGAGTTTCATCGAACTATTTGCCCCGCGTATTTTAGAGAACGGTGTGTCTTGGTTTACATGTTCCGCTTGGTTTTGTATAAGCTGCAATGCGTACTCTGTCTTGCCTGACTATGGCAAGAGCAACGAGAGTAGCCTATAGCTCGAAGAAATTTTCCATAAAAAGTATTTGATTCTCATTTCCCATGATGCTTTGCACTAGTGCCATTTTGTTTCATACAAAATGACAAGTAGGCTTTTGAACTGGAAAATTGGGTATAAAAGAGTGCAAGTCATATCTACACTTCATTATTGATCCGTACTCCTCAGTGGTCATAAAAGAGAAATATGTTCTTAAAAACGGAGTAAAATTGTGAAATGAGTTTGTCGTTTAGTTTCTTTTTCATCATAAACTATAACATTCAACCATTTAACACTAATATCGTCTTCAACACGCCAGAGGAATACAACTGCCTTAAACTTTGTTTTTAACTCAGTCTGATTATAAGAAACACATTAATGTATGGAAATGGCTTTATCTCGGTGGCAAGAAAGAAAATTGCCACACTCAGTCCGCGAATGCGCAACAAGCCTGCGGTCACAATCCAAGGCGATTTGATATACAAGCCCTGGTGCAGGGTGAGTTTAGGCTGCGTTCATACACCCATTAAATTAGGACGACAGTTGTTTTTTTGATGGGGGAATATTTCTGCCCGTTCGTGGTGGACAGAATTAAAGAGTCTCGTAAAAACATGGTATTAACTGAAATTACTGTTTAGTACGCGGGCAGTGACGTTTAAAACCCTGCTAGCGGAATGGCTAGTGTACAAAGATGAAGCTTTGTAGTACCATGGTACAAGATATAGCCTGCTTCAAAATTTTAATTATTAAAAACTAAATTGAGTATTTAGTATTGAATAGCGTATTGCAAGTTGTAATGAATTGTCAGTCAGTATTGAAGTTGTAATGAATATATAGTCAGTATTGAACTTGAATGTTTTAGTGCACACTGGGGAAAACTGTGATGCAATAATTACAAATTGAATTAAACGGAATTGAATTGGAAAGCCAGCATAACCTTTGGTCATGACGTATCATTGGTGATTTGGAAATTTACTCATTCTAATCCTCTAGTCTTTATCATTGCCACCCTTAATTACATTGATCAGTCTATTTTTTGTCAGAAATAATAATAGTCAGTTTAGAGTCAGTTTATGGTTTTGTTTCTTCTTCTACCACAATACAGGTAATACTGTATTGGGTCGAATGAGATAATAACATCATGGCCCTCATCGTCAATCAAAACAAAAGACACATTTAAAAGTATTTGATTAAAAGACTTCGCTTTATCAGTCTCCTTTAAGCTTTAAATGGTGGTCCTCCAGACATTGGCACTTTCGTTTTCCGTGCCCTGGGTGACCATTGACCCCCACCCCTTTGCATCACCCCTGCACCGGAAGAAACAGACCTACGGCAGGACGAGACAGTCCCATGATAGCTTGAGGCGACCGAAGACCGCGGGAATTGTAGCGGGTTTGTAGAGAAGGTTGTTGGTAATAACTCTACTGTGGGTAAATATATATAAATAATAATCCAAACAACAATGACTCGTTTCCGATCAACAGCCCGGCCAAAAAATAAAAAATAAAAAAATAACCCAAATGAAATCAAAAGTAATTGAGAAATAATGAGATTATGAATATCTAATTAATTTCATCACACGGTATCTGGGTTTTGGATACGACCCAGCCGGCTGTATGTTATACAGTTATTATTTTGCATATGGAACCAAATTGAGTATGTCCGGCAGATGATGATCAAAACAACCCCATGGTCAACTTTTGAAAGGGGAAAAAAAGGTACAAATTGTATTTAGAAATGTTGTTGTGGATGAACCTGAAGCACCACTCTAAAAACTCCGGGGTTTGTTTATTTGTTTATTCGTTCTTTGGGGTGGCGGTTTAAAACAACCTCATCTTTTCTTAAAGATACATGTTTGTTTTCTTTCTTTGAAAGTGCAAACACAATAACGGTAATGTACACTGTAGACTAATTTATAGCAATGATGTCATCGTTTCATCATATTACGACAATACCAAGCGCCCCCAAGTGTTAACTGTCTCCATGATCGCTAATAGACTTCGCCTGAGCACACTCACGCCTGGACACTTCATTTACAAAATATTCAGAAATAAACCACAGCAACATCCAAAAACCTGTGCCAACCATAGCGGTAATATGCAGTTAATTAATCTCTTTGTTCACACACAATTGAAAACCAGCATAGACTTCATTAATTCCTTTCTCCACGATGTACATATTCATTTAGCAGAGCCAAAGATAAAAGTCAGGGGGGAAAAAACCAAAACCTCACACACACATAAAAAAAATAAAATAAAAAAAAACTTCGATCAGTCAAACCTTAAAGGACCAGAAATGACGCATCAATCTTCAACCTACTCATCAGTTTGCCGCCAATGTTACGAGGAAGGAGCATTCATTGATTGTGCTTACAATCATAGAAGGTGCTGCGACATGGTATTTGGTCTGGTAACCTTAATCTGGTAAAAACATAAATTGATTGTGCTTCCCTGAATTTGTGCTTAAGCAGCTCTACGAAATTGGGCCCGATTCTAACACATCAATGTGAAGTATGAATATGACATACAAACCGTTTACATGCGTGGATGTTTCCCCCCCTATGTAACCAGTAATGGAGTTTGTTTGTTCTGTCTGACCCGCAATTAGAAATAATAATAAGGTCAGACTCAACAAACATCATTTTGTCTCCTTGATTTTCAGTCAGTTATTATATACTGGTTTATTAAAAACATTGCACCTGTCGCCAATTCTAAATTGAGACAATGTTAGTATTAAAATAAAATCATTAAAATTACAAAGTCACTCAATAAAAACACTCAATAATTTTGATGGATGATTAGTATCAGTGCTATTAACTATAGTTAGTTGCATCAAATAAAAAAGGACATTATCACCACTAGACGGTATGTTGTCTTTAAATAGTAAAATGATTATTCTATTGGATTGATAAAAAAAAATCGAGGTCATCTTCTATGAAACTTAGAGATCAAATCTCATTCCTTGTGATGAAATTAGGATAAAGTGAAGCATACATTATTCCGCTTTATAAACACATGACTATCCATCGTACAATCGGATGCGGCCAGCAACTCCCTCGCATGCACGCAGTCGGCCTGTCGTGACGTCACATACGGCAGCAGCTTCATTTAATTTGGTAAAGCAAATAGTCAGTCATTCTATTACATGAGCGAGGGGGCTCTGCGCGAGTGTACGTTCGGATTCCCATTCTCGTTACAGTAAACCCAAGAATAATACGCGGCTAGACGGCAGACATCCCACCAGGCTGATCGTCTGCTAAGTCATTAACACCGGACCCAAATTGTAGCACTTAGCAACAGAATTCCCGCCAAGTGGAGCGTAAATCCTGGGGCCCGGGAAGCTGGATCAGCGCGCGTTTTTTGTTTCATTTGGCAGGCGCGCCAAGAGGACGAGAAGCAGGGAGTTGGTATTACGCTGGCTCGCGGTCGCCAGTTAAAACTGTTATTGGTTCAATGTAATCTTATAAATACTTCAATCTCAGGTTAATTATGGTTATTTGGACAAACACAACGGGGATTTTTTCCCCCTTCTCTCCCTCTACCTCCTTTCTATCAGTGTTCGTGTACACTGCTGGACGAACACGGCAGTGATTTCCAGTCTATGGTGGTATCCCGATTAAGTCATGGACCAACGAGCATGATGGTTTTTGTGTTGTTGTTTGTCATCCGGTAGTTTCTTGTTTCACCCGTAGGTGAGATTTATGGCGCAAACCCAAAAAGGGCAAGTTTTGTTGGCAATGCGGGGAACAAGAAAGTTAGTTGCACAGTCTGCTGATTTATTATTACTTTTTTTTTCTCAAGTAACAAACCACATTATTCAAACAAAGAGAATTGGATGGAAATTTTAGCATGGCGAATATATCCATAAATGGCAGTGCGTTTGAGAGCCATGCAGTTGCACAATCAGTTTCCACACAACGCTTTACGACTGGGTTCCATGCATTGGAAGACTGTCTAAGGATTCCATTAATGTGGTGGTTCAAATCTTGAGTTATAGTTAGGTTAACAAGAGCTCACAAAAAATATAAAGTACATAATTGTTTTGTCAAAACGAACATGATTAGTTGCAATCTGAAAACTCCCTTAGTATAGACTTCGTCAGTACCAAAGCTTAGAAGCAATAGTTATGTCTGAAAAACACTGCCAGAGATGGGATTGGGGAAATAGCATTGGAAAACCCATGGATTACTGATGCGGCATCAGCCTATTTTGATTGCCGCAAACAAAACAAGCCTGATATAAACATGAGAAATAAAACTGAGAAAACTTAACTTTTTGTCCAACATCGTTTTTCACCAAAACGTGACAGCCTAATTTGATGGAAAATTTGTCACACTGCTGGTTGTATGTTGTTCTTATTGAAAACTAGAGAACAGAAATTACTCTCCCAAAACAGACAAATTAACATAATACGTTCACATAAATACTTATGATTGATTGATTTATTGGTTCATTTATTTGTTTATTTTATTTCATGACATACCCATACAGCACTTCAAGCGCAAATAAAATATAGTGATTAGGACACGTATAAGAAATGTCCAGTTTGCGGTGTGGAAATCCCAGTGGGAAAAACCAATGCAGTAAGGAAAAACCAGTCCACATGTAAGGCTCCAGGTCTGAGGTGAGATTCGAAACAGAGTCCTCAGAAAGGTGGAAGGCAGGGAAAGAAACCACTGAGCCAATTTGATTGGTTGGTTGATTGATTGATCGATTCATAATAATACATAATAATAGCAATAATGCTTTATTCAGGCATATTACGATATACAAACAAATATAGAGTGATTGATATATGTATTGACTGATTGTTTGATTTATTGATTAATTGAATGAATTGGTTGATTGATTGGTTGATTAAGTAATCAACTACTCGGTTTGTAAACTGGTAACAATGGTGTTTACATATAATTCATTTGAGGCGCTTGTGCTATCATTTCTTATATCATTTCGTCAGAATGATGTGATTACGAAATGTGCGAAGAAGTGATAATAAGGTCAACAGATAACAAAATGATCATTTGATTGGTAGATTGCGAGTGTCAGACAGCAAACAATTAACAGACGATTTTATTTTCACCTCGGCAGTGTCACAAACGGAACACGCATCACACATAAAAGCCACGCAAAGTCAATGTTTGACGGATTTTTTTCCCGCCCAAAAATATATAATAAATACGGACCGGGAACGGCAGACAAACGCCAGAAATGACTGGCCGGGGCACACGAGGCGGGCACTGAGTAAACCATGACGTCACCCGTGTATGAGCTTCGTGACACCTACGGCAGACGGCGGTGGACCGAGCGCGCCAAAAGTCACGTTGGTAACACACAGATGAGCAAATAAGCGTTCACGGTAACGGGCTACGGAGACACATAATTGAATCAGCAATACGTCGCCGTTCCAAGCAGCTGAATCGAACTAATGTGGAATTAGCAGAGCCTTCCAGACAAACTGATCACTGCACTGCATTATAATGATCCGCCTAGAACGGCTGGATAATTAGCTAAGGTTGTCACATTACGTAGACTTCATCACCCCGCCCCCCCCCCCCACTCCGAGAAAAGAAAACTGACTTCCATGACACTCAATAAAAGTCAGACCATACCGTCCTACGTGGACCAATAAAACTTGCCAAGCCTTGTTGCTTCTGACTGGTACATTGCGAAATTGGCAAGTAAATTTGCTTCAGTGTATTTTGACTGGTGACCTTTTCCTGCTTAGCAGAGTTTCATTGAGCTCAGCAAATGTGTACTCTTTTGAACAGCTCTATGAAACCATGGAGGTTTCAAAAAACACCTTCGAAATGATTCAGCTGAGTGCAGCAGACAACTGTATACTGTATCCAGTATCCATTCCTCTCCTTCCCCAAAAAGTATATTCCAAGGAACACAATGAAATCCAACATCCACGACGATGGATTCGGGACACTGGAGCAAATTCATCACTGCCCTTCATCAACGATCTACCCAAACAAATTACTACAATTCGCGCAAGTTACCACGTCATGTCAAACTCCGTTTCAATGGAGTATTTCAACTGAGTGTGCACGTTTAAGGACAAGTACAAAAGCAACAAGCTGAACTTTTTACACCATGCATTTACAGAATCAAAACTTTAGTCTGAGAACAAATCAAACGGCTCTTGTCAGAGCCAACATGCTCCAAAATAGATTTCAGCACTAACATGGTTGTACCTGCAAGAATCATACAAGAAACACATACTCATGAGGAGGACATGTACAAGAGTTGGGGGTTGAACAAAGACACAGTGACTAGAGCGGGATTTGGACCAACATAAGGCCTCCGGTTTCACGTGCCGGCGCTCTACCAACTGAGCTTATCTAGCCCTATGTTGGTCTCCCTATTTTGTCAATATCTTTGTTCGGGGTGCCAGTCAGTTTCCCTTGTGGTTTATAACAAAATACATTTACCTAAACAAGTTTACAAATACTAGGACTGGTGTAGAGATGCAGTGGAGTAATGTTTACGTGTACGAGTACAACAACTTCCGAGTATAGGTAATGGGTACAGAAAGATACTCGAAGGAGTGAGAACCACTGCAATGAGTGCGAGACCCGAAGACTACAGAAAAAAAGGAAACAGAGAAGAAAACAAAATTCGAGCCTTTCGTATAAAGCAATTGTATAAACTTCAGTTAGTAAAGATATAAATATTTATTGTGACGCTTTAACAGGCCGATGTTATTAACTTGCCAACTGTGCCACCAGTCGAATCAATGAATACATAGTGTTTTTCTACAGAGTGCGACTAAAACAAACCCCAAAACTGAAGAATTTCCTCACACGTATCACCTTTAGGGCAAATATCTCGCTCTTCTGTATCCAGGGGGAGTCAGAGCCTTACAACAAATCCATAAATTAGTCTAGATCTAGTGTAATTAAGTCAATTCATATTCCTAGGTCAGACCGACACTAAATGGGGGGATCGAGTAACAGTCATTACGGAATTGGAATTGGACTTCAAGGATACATGGGCCTATGTTTTTTTTGTTTTAGTTTTTTCTGCTTAAAAGGCAGGGTGTACTTTTGGTAATTACTCAACAGGTTAATGGCCATGAAAACTTACTTGGTAAAAGGCACTGGAGAGCTGTTGATATTAGAAAACATTGTTACAAACGATACCCTTTGAGGGAATCTAGTTTCAGAGAAAGGGGTAATTTTGCACCAACAAATTTGAATCCGAGAAATGCTTCAGACATAAAGCCTTCCTCAGGCATCTGAAAGCAGACAACTCTATGTAACATAAATGTGTATTTTTTCCCTTTTTTCTTTCACTATTTTCTTGCAACTTCGATTACCAATTTGAGCCCAAATTTTTACAGGTTTGTTATTTTATGCATATGTTGTGATACGCCAAGTGGGGATACTGGTCTTTGACAATTACCAAGAATATACCTTGCCTTTAAGCGATAAATCGGCACTTTAACGGCAGAAAGGAAAACTTGATGAGAGGACAAGATCAGCCATAATTAACATCAATTTTGGTCGACGACTAGTCACACAAAATCACCCAAAACCACCCAAAACCAACCGATTGAAAGAGCCAGTGAGTCATCGCTATACAAGGAAAATCCCCTGTCGCAGTGTGTATAAGAAGTCTAGGATCCAGACTAAAATGCAGCGATGGTATTGGATTATATTACGTCCGTTTTCGAAACCACGAGTAATTTGGAAAAACTTGTTCCTTCGGTACGGGATCCAAACAGTGGATTGGACGGTGCTAGAGCCGGGACCGCAGTCTGTAAGCCTTGGTTTCGAAAGGGCTTATGAACCCATGACCTGGCACTATACTATTACTATCCTCGTCTAGTTCTCTGTGTACAATAGCAATGACGAATACACCCCGAAAATGGGGTCAGATTTTATCCCTATGCAGTCTCGTCTATACTAATTTGAGCCAGCAAAGGACAGAGAGAGAGAGAGCGAGAAAACCAAGAAGTCTGCGCCGTGATAAGTCTATTGAAGCATTTGAACGGATTGCATGGACACTAAACACTGCCAAAAGTCAATTTTTACCAATGGATTTCTAGGGGGTAAAAATCGAACTCGATTTCCGGTTTATATGCACACAGGATGTATAAAAAGCCCACGAGGGTTCGAGCAGAACGCTGTATTCCATTGAGAAAAATGGGTACCACTGTATTTATTATGTAGTGTGGGAGGGGCCGTGCGCAAAGCGGTGACCGATAAATATGGTTTGGTTCGACGGGGTATTTAATTTACTCCGAGTAAATCATATACGCCACAACACACACACCAACCAAAATCACCTAACTTAACCCCAACCTATCATGATTTAGAAAAATGAACAATTTGTACTATTTTACTATTTGTACTATAGGTTTTTTCCTTCAATTTTTAATAAGGCATGAACCATTTTCAAAGATGTGTATCGAATTCTCATGTATTATAATTTGTCTGTTGATTTCCAATGAATCCCATTGGTCTCAATATCATTTTGTGCAGCCATTTTGTTTTATTGTGTTGTGTTTGTTTTTTATTTTAAAAAAAGTACTTCAATAACTTGGAAGTTGGATTATGAATCTTGAAAATAGGATCACCGCAGACCATTTTCCCTCGAATGGCGCCACTAATCACGTATTTGCAAAGACCGATGAGAGCGGGAGCAAGTTGTCGCATTCATGAGTTGGGATTTTTTTGTTTTGGTCAAGTATCAGATTACCCGAAGAAGCAGGCCATCCAGATCGTTCCCAAAAGTATGGACAATCGAGCAGGATACCCTGGCAGTAGCTTCAGTCACTAACTAAATATAATACACACTTCAGAGACACGGATGTAAAAAAACACAATCAGTTTTATCAGGTGAGCATTCCCACATTCAAGAGTGGAACGGAAGAGAAACGAGAGACAGAGTGAAAAAAAAAATCCCAATCATTTTTTGTTATATAGTTAAATTAAAAAATCGGAATTACTTCAGCGTGTATGCACAATGTTCACGGTCGACTGTTAACAGCGTTTTTTCCCCACACGGTCATTAGGAACGCTGGATCCCTACGCCATAATCTGCCGCCACAATTGCTACAAAGTTTCCTTTAAATTATGCTGCCCGACCGAGTGAATGATTTCTGATCGTAGAACAATCACCCGGGCGAAGAAATCATTTCCATATGAACGCCCTCTGACAAAATTCTTGCATCGGTACATCAGTGCCGAAGAAATCAATAGCAGACATAATAAGCACGAGTTTTTTTTCTTTTCTCTCTCTCTCTCTCTCTCTCTCTCTCTCTCTTTTGGGCGGGAAAACCGTATGAGAGCATTATGAGAGTGAAGTTTTTAGTATTCATAATTCGCAACCGCAGGGTCGCTCACTGTGTCACGATGAGCAAGCCGCACCAAAGGCCCCAGAGGAGTCAGCGAGAGACAACGCTCGCGGGCAACAGCTCAAATCAAAACCCATCTTCATCCAACACAAAATGTATTTTGCATAAGCTCATTTGAAAATCACGCGCGGGGTATATCCCTTTCCCCCGGACCCCGAAAGTGATTAAAGTAGAGGTGGTGACATGGTGAGGCCTCCCGAGTCCCGGCCTTCCCCGTTGCCGGGGGGCTGCTCTCTAACACTTGTTCGAACCCCGAGGGAAGGATCTCAGATGCGGGGTGCCCACCTCTGATGAGATTTGCTGATGGGGAGAGAAGCTGGCAAGACGGCGTGTTAAGCCGGTCGCACCAGCCAACTTGGCTGAGGTGTGACAGTGTGAAACACAATGGCACTTGCCTGAATAGCAATGGCGCTACGGTTGTTTGGTTTTGACCGCGTCAAAGCTAGAGGCGTTTTGAGGCTTTAAAGCGCCGAATCGCTACAAACTTTCTCTCGACTGTTATGAGTTGGAATTTTTTTTTCTTTTTCTAGTAAAATAGAAAAACATCGCCACATAGTTGTGAAACTAATGCATGTTCCAAAACTTGCATACCAGATGGGTCTTTCATAAGATTGACTGGGCTCAGGACACTGTCACCCTGTCATATTTTCTTAACGAAATTTGTTGCAAATTGGACTTTCGCTTACCCTTGTCGGTGTAGATTCCACACATGCACGTCAGAGTACAGCTGACTCGAGGACTGTGCCATGAGAGTGCCTGATCTGTGTAAATAAAATATAAGCACAGGGTAATGGTCATATCGTGCATTCAGGAGTGCTTAAACAAAAAAGGCTCGATTTGTAAGTTTATAGATTTCACGCATGAGCGCACCGTGGTTAACGGGTAAAGTCACTCCAAGTGACGGCAAGCTCACACAATAAATACCGTAACCTTGGCAAGCAATTGCAACGGGTCACCGTCTCTGTCATAATCCCTCATCTTAACTTAATGTCCTCGCAGGAACAAGGACAAATTTATTGGGTTTCGTCAATTGTAGACTCCAGTCAAGGCGGCCCATGTTTACCATGATATAGAAACACACACGCACAAAGAGTGTGAGGGTTCGAGCTGACATGACGGAGCTCCTCGAGACAGAGCCTACATAAGTCCTCATCCAGCTTTAACACAATCTTCCCTCAATCATGAGCAAGTGTCTCTACACACCTGTGCATGCGCCTCTGACTCCCATCCCAGCCCCTGTACACTTCGGCTTGTCATTAAATTAATGTAGATACAGGAGGAGGGTATTCTATATGTATTGCACAAAGTGTGAGGAGGTCTAAATTGGCTGAGAACAGTGCGGCATTGCTCGATGAAATTATGGGTTGATGCAGCGGGAATCATTGGCAAATGACACTTCATGACTGGCACGACAATTGGACATAGTTGAGATGGGACTGTACTTAATTGACAGAGTCCTACACAGAAGGAGTGATGTCAGTGACGACACTGTATGACAATGTCACTGTGTGTTATGGCGGGATGTGGTGGCACGTTATGACAGGGCGCGACAGCAGGATCACTGTCAGTGACACCATCATGACATAACGTAAAACGCCACAGTTGGACACGGCGGGGGTGAGACAGCATTGTGTGTGACATTTCATAACATATCCACCAACCAGATGACATCTCGTGTCAGTACAAAATGACAACGAACAGGGTATGACAATCTCATGACATAAAGGGCATGTCATGGGGAAGGGCATGGCAGACACGACCACAACAGGTCAATCTACACCCTCAACGACACTTCAACAAAATTTCAACGTATGACGTTGTAGGACGTTGTAGGCCCCATAGGCACGTGGTTGATTTGTGACCATGGCCCAATTTGATGGCCCTAGTACTGTCATGGGCCTTCAGTGAAGTGCTTGATTCTGTGGGCGGTAGGCGCAGAATTCCGCGGCAAGAAGCGCCAATGGTAGTGGACCATGACTGCATACGACAATTAGCTGCTCATAAGGTATACAACCAAGAAGGGTCCCTGTCATGATGGGTCAACCCATGACATTACATGACATTACAATGAGAGGCAAGCCAGGAACCTCGAACATTAAATAGCAACATAAGTTCAAAGAAATGTAGAACTTGATGTATTTGGTTCTCACGCAATCCTAAAGTTAGTCGGGTTTCTCGAACACGCTAGCGGTGACAGCATGGAAACATAAAACGGCTGCAGACTGCAGACCATGTTTTATCCTCCAAGCCTCACTCTGGTCACACGCTGACAGCACACTTTTGTGGTCGGATACAACACGAAACGTGGGGTCTCAAAAGGCAAACATTAGGTTGTCACACAACAACCGGGTTCCTAAACAAGTCACAAATAGCCCTGCCCCGCAATTTGCATACATGGCCCTCTGTAACAGTTAAACGGTTACGTGTAACATAATTATCAGTCATGGGGAACTTTTTATAGTGACGGTCACACCACGGAGACCGCGTTGTCACTTCCCGTCACCTTGCTGTGGCAAGTTAATCTGAAGCTGTTAAAAAAGAAAAAGAAAAAATGTTGGGAGGGGCCAGAGTACTTTCAATCCCAAAGTATCCAGTGATGAAACACGTCTCCCAGGAGATTAATTTGTAAAGCAACTCTCCAGCATATCATCCGACAGGGGCACACATTATTTAAAAGCGCGGGAAAAATAATGGTCTTTTAATACGGGGTTGACACCTCGTGATATTATGCATGCATTTTTGACTCCCGTCTCTGCCAGCCCTGAGCCACCTGTTCTTATCGATGTCATTTTCCCTGGCGTCATGGTTGGGCAACCACAGCTGTTGTTCCGCATATAGATGAAATTAATTATTAAATATCTCAATTTTTATTCATACTTTCCCCCCTCTTCTTTTCGCAGACAAAAATCTCAATTTCTCTGTGTTTTTAAATCGCGGGGCGCGTGCAGCTTTTTGGTTTTGGTGGAATTAACGATGCGACGTAATAGAGAATTAATGACATTATCATAGTAATAATAATTGTATCAAAATAAAAAATGCATTTTTGTAGAAAATTTTTTGTTTTATCTGTAATGCTTTTGATGAAAAAAAAACATGTTGAAGAAAAAATAAATGAAAGAGTGAAATCAACGTTATTATCAACTTGATACCGTGACCAAATTCCGGGAAAAAAAATCTTCTAGATGAAGTACTGCCACGAGCGAAACCAATCTGTCCGCATAAAGCATCAAAACAAGCATGGAACCCTCCCCCACCCCCACACACATGTTTGTAAATGGTGTAAACCGAGGACATCCCATTGGTTTTGTACACGAAACAAACCGAGGACCGCCCCGATATGTCATTTTCCCGGATCCCTATTGTTAAAGTCCTCGGTTTGAATGTTCACCAACACACACACAAATACACCGAATCAACTGATCCTGTTTGGGTTGTGCGCTTTGTTTTTGGGTGAAAGAAAGGACATGAATTGTAACAAAAAAGGGGGGGGGGACTTGAAATGGAAAAAAACCTTGCTCAGTCGAGGGCAAAGTACTCTTCCCTATTTTCAACAGAATTCGTAAAACATAAATCGTACTTTTTTGATGAAACCTTTTAACTGTTATTAATTTTTATTAGTACAAATCGATCTTGATTCTGGGAAAGATGGAAGCGCACTGGTAGCCTTGAAACCAAGCCATTGGTTGTATAGCGTGTGGTGTGTATGTAAACTCAATGTAAGCTGTTGGGATAACCATAGAGAGAAGATGGAATATGACAAACAACGGCTCGAGTTCAAGTCTATTCCAGACAAGTAATATACGTCATCACATGGTTTATACAGTTTACATCTAGGCCTATAACAAATATCAAGTAAATATATGGAAGAAAACGCCATGGTTAGTGACATTTTAAACTCTTCGTAACCTACCTGGCCTATGAATTTTTAATTTATGTTTTTCATATTTAATTTCGTTTGATTTGAAAGTCCTTGTGCATTTCTCATTACGGCGTATTGACCAATTTTGATATTTTGGACACCGAGCTTCTGGTGTACTTTTTTACTCCATGTTGTATAAAGCTCGCGTGAATTCTTGTCTGATCATCATCACAAACATCACCTCGTGTTAGATATTGATCCGTATCTAACTATAGAAACAACTTGGCATTCAGGAGACTAATACACATGTACGTAATTCTTGTTTTGTTATGCTCCTATAGACGCCATTGTCACCGGCCTGTGACGTGTAAAAATTGGCGCGAATCATAACGATTAGGGGCGCCCCCGGCGAGAGGACTTCACGCTCGGCATATGAAGTGTAACATAGCGTGCTGTGGGCCCCACGGCCCAAAACGTCTGCGCACCAGACATGAGCACGCAGAAACCGCAGATCAATTTTTTAAACAGTTAAGTGTAGGCGCCTCGCAGAATATAGACTCCTGGACAAGGTCACATGATCTTCATCAAAACAACATCCACATTGACAGTGGACATTTTTGTGTGTGTGAGGCTGAGTTTCTCTTGATGAGCATTAATTGGTCGTCCATGCATATCCGTACGGTGGTATTCGTAATGGTTGGTGTGGAACATTATTATGCTAGGGCTACACATACTGGCATTATCTTAAGCATTTGAACAATTTTTGGAAAATCAAGTTCAGCGGGGATTTTCTGGCATAATTTATTTTGTTCCCTAAAGAGATTGATTAAGGATGACTTTATGGGTGAAAAATACTTTTAGTAAAACAGTTTATGAGGCGTTATATTACAATGAGTGGTGTCTGGGAGTGAACATCTTTTATTTATGACAGTGTTTGTTTTACCTTTGCCCTTCCCTGGACGGCATCTGCTTGTATATCGCATTGTCAAAATAATTTTTAAACAAACAATAATAAATAAATGTTATGATGAACGTCCCCTCAATGTCATGTTTACAAAAAAAGTGACGTCATCGGCAACAAAATCAGTGAGAACTGTAAGAAAATGCTACACACACAACATGGTAATAGACAACGTCAAAATCGGCCAATTTTCACCTGAGTTTTGTATCATGCAATAACACGTGCCAACAAAGTTGATTGTGCCGACCATGCGGTTGATATAACTTCTCGGCCTTCATGAAAATTCATTTGAGAGGAAAGACACTATTCGGCGATTTTGTCAGGAACAAGCCATCAACATCGTCTTTTCAAACGCGTCAAGGTCAAAAAATAAAAATTATAAAAGGACTGGCTCCAAGTCTAGGCATTTATAACTCCTTTGTTTCGCGTACGAGGACAAAACAGGATTTAATATTCACACACAAATACTTAAGACCAAGTGCCATTTTGTCGCGACGTACCTTTAAAGGATTTCGTTGTCTCACGCGAGCCTTGTAGTACAAGTCAAAAATCATCTGCCTAAGAAATTGGAAATAATAAGATAAAACAAATCCACAAACTAGGTTATACACGGATTTGGCAAGACCACGTTTTACTAGTGTCCGAGTGCGTGCGCATGCCCATAGCTCTTCGACTAAAATCCAAGTGTTAAACACTCTGCAATAAAAAAACTTTCCTTCAGAGTTGCAAACTCAGCGTAACCCACCCAGATCAGCTGGGCAATTTTGGAGCCCTCAGTAGATGAAACTTCAAGGGAACATTTTAAAATCATTGGAATAGAAAGTCATTTAGAAACAGTGTAATAAAATATCAAAGAAACACATAGAACCGACGATGGATTTTAAAAAAACCTCTCCCCGCCATGCACATCGTGTCTACACAAGAGAACAACAAAACACACACGTGAAAAACTACGTTAACCCTTTCCAGTAACTGTCAATAAACATTAGCCTGTGTTTATTGACGAAATTAATGTAATTTATGCATGATATAAACATGTGTTTTTTGTAGAAGAGAACCTAAAATTGCGTACTACGAAACAATAAAAAGTGGGGTTTTCTGCTGTCATATTAACTGTTAGGGTTGTCTTTACCCACACAAAGTGGTAAAAAAAAAATAATAATAAATAAAAACGGGCACATTGTTGCAGACGAAGGGAAAGATTAATATATAAGTATTAGCACAAATAACACACAAATATATTTACGAGAGCAAATACCCTTTTATTGTAGTCGTTTGTGTTTTTCCACAACGGCCCAACTTCACAGAGCTGCTCGAGCAGCCAAGAACAACAAAATTATACTTACTTGACTACGGTTACCAGCCAAAATATCGTGTCACATGTACAATTTTGATTTCCTGCTCATTCGCTTAGCAGCAAATTGTTAAGCAATATTTTCTGCTTAAGCAGCTCTATGAAATGAGGCCCTGTTTTGTATAGCAATCAATAAATCTGTATATTTCATACACGGACGAGCGGTTACCAGGCCATTTGAGTGAATTTGTGTAAGGAGAAAGAATCTAACGTGCAAGGGGCAACTGCACATGGATGACGTCATCATGCCAGAAAGAAGGGGCGTGGTGTGTTGGGGATGTGAGCATTTTAAAAAAACGTATACTACCTTTAAATTGAATCATTGGTAATTCATGCGATATTTCATTGTTATTGTTGTTGTTTGTTGATGTTTTGTGGGGAACTGTCGTGTAAAGTGTGCTGATATCATAATTTAAAGGGACAATGCGATTTTCTTTTCTTAAAGTAAATTAATTCACATTTTCTGGTTATCAGCGAAAACACCGCACAACCAACCAGCGAAGAATTTCACATGACAAGAAACGTTCTGATTTGTCAATGATTTTGTGCATAATGGGCCTTATTTTGAGCGCGGCAATCGAATAAAAAGCAAGATAGTTATTATAGATAGTAAAATCATAATAAACCGTAGAGAAATTCGGGACTTATTAAGAAAAGTCTCAATTTAGTTGTGTAGATTAATAAACACTTTACATGCTGACAGCGTCTCAAGTTGTGTTAATAAGAAACAATGAACGCTGAATCCCTCTGACCAACATGGACCAGACTAATTTGCACATCCAGCCTCGTTTTGTGTTTGAGTTGCTTTGATGGAAGGAAAAGAACAACATGGGGTGCTTCATGATACCGACCTCCATAGGATAAGAGCACTAACAAACGGTTGAGTTTTAAACAGTGCGATTCAATCTACGGTACAAATGGCAACGCCAGGCAACGCTAATGACAATGTTGACAGTGTGTGAGTTGACATTAAACCAGGGCACGGGTCGTTATTTTGTCCCCCAAAAGACCAAGAAGAAGAAAAAAAACTTCCCAAATTTAGCGGTAATTTGTCTCCGTCTGGCCAGCATATAAAGAAAGACGAATGGCATACATGGCTGTACACATTCACATGACATGTATGTCTTTTAGATAGAGTGCAAATGCTTGCAATATGAATTTACCGCTCTGACCGTGCCTCTGAAGAAAAAACTATCAACATGTGGCATTCGTATTGGCACCGTAAACGAGGCAACCACATGGTCCGGAGAAACTGGGTCTTTGACAATCATCGTTGTCTCTATAGTCAAGCTGAAATCCTCCGCTTGGACAGAGTTTAACCCCACCTGACCTTCGGATCCCCCTGATCGCATTTTAGTCGATTCAACGAGTGTTGATGTAAAGCTCCAAAATTCCAACAAATTGAGATGGCGCCACGAGTTTACGGAAAATGGCGCGGAAAGTGCGACTGGGGCAGGTCCAGAAATTAGAAATGTGTCAACCGCATTGCAACGTCAGTTTTTTTTCCTCTGAACTTTTTTTATAGGTCTATGTTATCGCTCTCTCTTCAAGGGAAAACATTATGTAAATGTTAACAAGATGACAGTTTTGGGTTGATCATCTGTTAACCGTCTGGCTGCAATCAAAGATGTTTTCTCTCTTGGTTTTGATTATGAATATATTGGTACATTCAGATATTTTTGATTTGTTTTGTTTTACAAGGAGCACACGTGAATAAAAGTCGAACAGATATTAACGAGGTCAATGAAAAGATTGAAAAATATAATCAGACTGAAGGATTATTAAAGAAGAACTCCGATAGGCCGTTCAAATGGTTCACAGCAACTCAGAGTTGCTAGACAAGTAAAAACGAGGAAAGAAAAAGATAGAAATGGTATCTCCGAAATACTGTCTGGATTTATGTAAGAAGATGGTTGAATAGTACGGAATGAATATTGCGGAGTCTGGGGCTTACTTTGCATCAGCGCTTAGACAATTTCAGTAAACTTCAGTCGCAGTTTTCGAAACAAAAACAGTGTACAGATGAATGAATGAAGAGTAATATTTTCAGGATTGATGACAACCATTCAGATTGATTCTGCTGTTTGGGCTTCTTCCAAATTGAGCCACCGTTCTCTGCTTCTCGAAGAATTCAACGCATTTTTTTTTATGCAGAGGGGGTAGGGGTGTTTTAAATGTTGCACTTGAAATTAGAAAAATGTTAAGATGGTAAACGGGTTTTATCTTGATTTGTAAATTTCAGCTGCTTATTTTAAGCACAAAATAGCAAGGCACAAGTTAATTTTGCTTACTAGAAGTAGGTTACCGGACAAAACACCATGTCATATCTGTACTATTTTGATAATGGTTTTTCGCTAATGTTTGCTTAGCACAAGTTTGCTAAGCAATGATTTCTGCTTAAGGAACTCATGAAATCAGGCCCATATTTGACCCCAAACATTTTTTTGAAAGAGTTGACGTTGAATGATCTTCCAAATTGTTGCGGACCACGAAATAATTTAGGAAGTCATTTTTGTTGTACGGAGTCTACATGATACGTCACTTTTCAAAATACGAAAAGCAAAAAGGTACAGACTGTACACGGCCGCGTGCTTGACAAAAACTGGAACAATCGATTTGAACATTTGAAGAAAATCACGTCACTGCTTGCGTATACTGAAATTTGGACAAAAGCTGAAACGTCAGCTGCAAGTTATATTAAGAGCCATGTTGGAGGAGTATTGACGTTTTTATAAGAGATATAATGAGCGTGTTGGAAGAGACTGTTTTATTTTAGAAGTGTGAGGCTGGTTGTCTATTTCAGACAGCAGTGTCGTTTCACGGTCTCCAACGGACAGACATCAAACTTAGGGCTTGTGCTCAATGCTCATGATGGCAGGACATTTTCGCGCCTCAAATTAAGTCAGTCCATGAAAAGGCCCGCGCAAAATCACGTACAATGGCCTATTATTTCTAGGTCCCAGTCCCAGCAGAGCTCAGACTAAAAAAGGGTGTCAAAATTAAACATCAGAATCAGGGGGAGAAGAATTGGCGACGTTGAATGCGAACATCAGAAAACCCAGCAGGCGAGCGGCCCCGTCGGCGTCGGGCAGTCGAGTGGGGATCGAACTTTTCGCGCGTGGAAAAACCCGGGCAGGCCCGTAGGTGACGATCCCCAATGCAAATCTTACTGGCCGCATTAATCTCTTCTTCTGCGGCAGTGAGATACCAGGGTACACAGTAGCTGCAAAAAAGGGGGCCTGTGTCTCACGGCCTACTACTAAGTAGATTTCGCACCTCTGGCTTGCAGAGATGGCATGTGAGCGGAAAGGTTTTTTTCTTATCCCTCGAAATAAGAGAGACAGAGAGACAGAGAGAGAATGAGTGAGAGGGAGAGAGCAATGGACAAGGGTTTCCTTTTCAATGGGGGCCCGTTGGTGGGTATCGATCGCCAGCGTCCTACCTCCGGAAATGTGTGGGGATCGCACTGCAAGACCGCCGGGCCCCAACTTGGAAATGACCCCATTGTTACAGGGAGGCGTGCATCATCAGACGGCGAAGGTCGACCTGTAAATAGAACCGCCGTGAGTTTTGTTGATTTAGAGCACGGCCTATGGAGGAAGGAACACCAAAAAAGCACATGCTGGTATTGTTTCAGTGATTGTCAGAATGACTGTGTACAAGACCTTCAGAGTGAATTGAGGAAGTAAGGACCACGCCCCAACACCCGTCACCAGCGGCACCTGAGTCCCAGCTGCCGACCCGAGCTCCTCACACGTTCACTGCACATGTTTATACCCGGCGAGTTATATGAGAATGACGGCATACAGCATCTCAGTGACGAGACACTCTGGACAATATTGACAATATTAATACAGACATGATTTGAATATAGTCAGTCCTGAGTAAACAATAATATTTGTACGTCCATAATTGGGAATCTGTTTGCTCAATGCCAGGGTTAATTTCAGCTCAAGTTATGCCATTCTTTTGTTGTCTGTCTAATGTTTATAATTGAACAGAGTGACAAAGGGTCAAAGCAATATTGCTCTTCAATGTCATGGCCTAGACCTTCAGTAGATGCCACTTCTGATTAAATCACAAAGTTACCCAACTGACGAGTAATTAGTTTTCAGTCCCCCACTTCTTGTGCGAATCTTTACGGGGAGCTCAATGAGCATCGCCAGCCTAATCTGCATATTGACCACGCGGCTAAAGTTAAACCCACACCTTTAGGCCAGATGGCTATCACGTCTGTGCTTTAAAAAAGGCGGGAAAACTCGGCTTCGCATTTCCGGAAGAAAAATGGAGACCGAAACAAAATCACTCCATTCTTTTATCGCATTGGGAAAATAGACCTTCGTGCACACGAACATCAGGAGAAAGTTTGTAAATAGCCACTATCTTCATAGGGTTATCTGTGTATATTTGGGTCGACCTTGTCACTATTTTTGTAGGATTTACAAACAAATTTTATTCAAAATGAGAACAACCCTACTCGCCTCTCAGTTTTGTTTTTGTTTTATCTTAACATCCTAAGTTAGAGAAAGAGAGAGAGGGAAAAAAATACTCTTGCCCGGTAAAAGATCAACCCACCCAATCTAATAAGTTATCAAAGCTGCGAGCATTTCACGGCTTTGTTATACCATATAGCTTCTATGGTTATACCATCGTCCCTGAGGACATTAAACCAAGCCGAGCTCTTCTCGCCTAGGCATCGGGCTAGAGCATGATGCGATCACCTCCAAGCGGATGGATTCTAGACCGAGCCGTTAAATTTGCCCTCCCGACGTCGGTATCTCTTTAAGGTATTTTCGGCACTGGTTTAATCCCACACTTTGCGGAAACCTTTTAGTGTTGGGTGTTTACCCGCGAGTACCAAGTTGAAGTGTTGAGGCGCACTAGGACTAGATTCCTGAAACTCTATAACAATTTCACATCATATACGAAGATTCTGGTCAGTTGCTGCGGTTGTTAATCATCGTCACAACACATAATTCTATGTAACATGCATTCTGCAAGTCTTCTTTTAATTCAGTGGCGTACGATTTGTATGCCGGGTAGCTCTTGATATACACTAGTTGTATTTGTGAACCCTGGCTACTGAAATGTTAACCTCAAATTTAGAATCGTCTTCTACAAAAAAGATTTTGCGTTTCAGGACTGGGTAAGGAAAGCAAGAGTGGCGGTTGTACACACGCCAGAAAACCAACCAACCTCCACTGTACAGATTATGAAAATACAGTACAATAATTGAACATTCACCCAGTTCACATGAATCAAACCCAATTAAGAAGGATTACAAGTTCTGTCAGAAATGTTTCAAGTTATGTTCCTGTGTCCTGCTTGTTTTTTTGGGTTTTTTTATCATTTAACGGAGAGAGATAAAGGGGGGGGGGGGGTTGAGAGACAGACACCAGCGGGTGGAAGTGACAAAAGAACCCGTGGCGAATCCCGTCACCCGGGCCAGATCGATGCCCCGTCCCTTCTCATTAACTCCCGTCGCTCTCCCCCCTTCGTCTACATGCTTTGCGTTGAAACAAAAAACCCGGCAACTTTCACAGGCTGTGTTTTGCCACAAGCAACTCCGGATTTGTACAAGCATCGGAGTAGTTTCTCGTGAGGTGAATACATTAATCCATAACTTTCGACCACCCCTTCTTAATACGGATTTATTTGGTCTAGTTTATTTTAAAGATACATTTTTCATGTGGGTCGCCATTGTGACGTTCAAAGAAAACTACTGCGGTGTTCTGAATTAGTTTGTATTCTGTGCTTGATATAGGCCTAGTAGAATTTATGATGCTGATTTCTGCACATTTTGCCGCCCAAAGTCTGCCATCACAGGACCATGAATTTAGCAGCAGAAATATGTATAAATGATTGACATTTCAGTTGACTTTTGAATGCTCTGACGACGACTTTGGAATTTAGGTTATTGGCAGTGGATATTAAGCATTGACGTCACCGCGACGTCATCTTAGAGGTTAAAGGATGACGAAACGATGGGAAAACACACAGCTGTGTACGCGGAGCGCGCAAGGTGGGCCAATGAGCAACGTTCTTTTGACCTCTGGCCGACGGTGCCCTACTCAGATGTCGTCATGTGCATCGGGTCTATCGTTTTGTAATCTCATTGGTCGATTTGCTAAACGATCGTACGGAGAATCCTCAGTGAATTACAGCGTTCTTTTTAAAACCCATTTATTACCATACTTCTTACAAGCATTTTGGGGTGAACAAAGAAAAAACGATTAGAACGAGTTTAGAATCTGTGGCCTTCTGGTCAAAGGTGCCGCGGCGCTCGACCAACTGAGCTATTTAGCCTGTTGATGACGGTCTCCCTATTTATGTCTATATCTTTATTATGGCTTATAACCCGATATTCTTGTATGACATCGTTGAGGTAGGGAAGTGGAAATTTATTTCCATCTTTTAGTTTTCAATAAACACGACTTCTAAAAATTAACCTGCCACATTGTAAATTAGTAAAAAGGTTGGTGCTTATTTCAAGTCTGGCGATCGAAATAAGCAAGGGTGATTTACGAGTCTTCATATGCATTTTCCTCGACAGTATTTCAGAAGGAAATATTTCTCTGGAGGATCGGTAGCCGTATTAACTTCAGTGATCTTTCAGATTGAAACTAATCAACTTTTTAGTTCAGATAATTACCAGTCCATTAATTTGTCTTTAAATTGGCGCCACTTGGAGGCCGGTTTCAAATCCTTAAATCATTACCCAGTTGACTGCCAATCATTTTGTTTAACCCAATCTTCCAGAGGCCTCTTTAGTTGTCCTAGGGTAGGTTTCCCCCCTTCACACGTGTTCCAATCTTTCATGTATACCATCGGGGAAACTGTTTAACCAACAAAGGATACAACGGTTTCAACACGAACGCGCCAAATCTAGACTAAAACCACCCTGGGGACGCGCCGCCAAATTCTTCTACCCGCTACGGGGTCGAGGGTCACTTGTAATATTTCTGTCACGTTACCTAACCCCTGACCTTAGGGTCTCCAAGGTGTTGGCAATCCGCAGGAAACCAGTCTGGGTCGAGGTACTGGATTGCTTCGGCTGGTTTATGTTCTTCGCCTTACAATTGTCGGCTATTTAGTCGGAATTAGGGTAAAGTTTTACAGCTAAACTCGCTGAGAGACACTCCGTGCCGCATGTTCCGAACGTCTCCATTAAAAAGATATAGGTCCCAAAGAAACAGACCAGATGGTGCGGCGCCATTTTAAATTGACTCCTGATATTGAAACATGGCATGAATTGATGTTATATATGTAAATTTAAATGCAAACATTTTTGTAAGGGATGGTTTAACGATCAGATGGTTTGGTTAATGTGTTTTATACATGTGTTATTTGAACATTTGCTCGTTTCCGTTCATTGTCGCCGCTATGGTTGGTTGAACATACGCGGTCGTGATAGACAAGAGTGATGCACTTTTTTTCCAAGTGCGCTTGTTTATACAATATTGCTTGTGAGAAATGTTACTTCCATCCTGTCCTGCAATATCCAATTCAATTCAATTCAAACTCACATTTCTTTCCATACTTCTTGAAGATTTCTATAGAATCCATAACCAAAAACATGAATTTAAGAAGTAACCATAAACCCAGTAACTATAAGTAACTATAAACCCATAAGTAACTATAAACCCAGATGCTATGATACCCGGTACTACAGATATCAAAATACGTATGGAAGCATCTTCTAGAAGCCGAGGCTTGTGGTGAGATGCCCGATGGACAGACAAATGGAACATAAACAGGAACAACAACTTACAGACAGACAGGTTATTATAATCAAAGACAGGAATGATGAAATCATTATAACTAAGTGTGGTTTCAATGTGGAGAAACCATCCCGTACAGTACACCAATAGCCTACATCTACGTGTAACACACATAGCACACATTTGATGAGTTGATCACAACTGTCATACACGTTACACTGAGGCGCATTTGCCTCAATTATCATTTGCCGATTACCGGATTCAGATATATTAAAATACAAAACAGTTTTTCAACATATGAGTATCTTTCCAAAACTAGAAAGGACACTGGTACCTAATAATCGAACATCCATACTGAGTATCTTGTTTGGTTTGTTTGTGTGTACGTTTTTCTTTGTTTATACAAACACACATTACAACACAATCAAATGTTTTCTGGTTGCTTATAGCTTCAAGTGATAACGGTACATTGTTTCAAAGAAAGGAAGCACACGCAAAACCAAGTCATACTAATTTAACTATTTTTCTTTCAGAGCCAATACTACCTCCTCCACGCAGGGGTTAAACTTATATGGTGATCTATCTGTAAAAACATCGCTGCCCATCTAAACCACACAGAACTTTAAACCTACGTAACCGGTGCTATAATACCATTCCATTTGGTATCCGTGACATCATCAACGTAAAAACGACTTACACAACTGCGCTCTGAAGTTTACCGCGGGAACACTTCTTCCGAACGACAACGATTGGTCCACAGCCGATGTGACGTCACAACAAAAATGGACGCCTGCAGTCGCATCTTCCTCGTGCTGTGTTAAGGTAAGGCGCGAAGTGTTGTCAACACGTTCGTTTCAAACTGCCCTCCTTTTCACGCCTCGGCATTCGTGGTCGGATTCCTTGCTCGCAACACTGATCATAGCCATGACATAACAGCAAGGTGCCAGCCTATTATAACCAATTATTCAGTATTCATTTTGTTACATTTCGATCGCGTGGTTTTGCAGGGAAGGTAATACAAAATGGTATTCGTCTACAGACACGACAATAGTCTACACGATGCAACCAGGAACACAAACCCAACACAGTCTTGCAGTTACATCTCCAATCACCCAATTCCACACCAACTATCGTTGACAAATAATTATACCAAACATGTGATACATGGAGACGAAATAGGCACCAAAATAGACGGCCACAATCAGCACTGTGTATCCTCTAAACCATAGGGAACCATACGGGCGTCACGGTACCAGTCCACTCCCATGCGTGCACCCGGAAAATCTTTGCGGAGATAATGACATTCATTGTGATCTAACATTACCTCTCGGATTGCCGTAACTTATACATGCAACTCAATAGTCCACTGTGTTTAGTGGCATGTAGCCCAGCACTGCAGAAAATGCGAAACCCGTCAACCAGACTCAGACCGAAACTGACACAGTTTAAACTATTAAGTGTTGGCTCCATGTTTTAACTGAGACTGGCGGTTTCAGTTTGTTATGCGTGTGTCGTACCACTAGTATAACAGGGTAGACATTAGAATGTGAAGACTAAAATATTTTGTACTTTTACATACCCGTATGTCTCTGCAAAGAATCTCCAAATTTGACTTGGAACCCGTTGAAATCCTTTTTCTAGTGGACCCTTTCCCCTCTCTGCACCGAGTTGACGGATTTACCATCTCACTTTATGCATCTCACTTTATGCTGTCAAAGAAAAAAGACTGACTTCAATGGAAATAGAAGAAAACATGTGAAAACTTTATACCAAAATGTTAAACCTAAATTCTTTGGAAGTATCACAGGAGTGAAATTAATGTGGACACGATTTAAGATTGCGTTTGTAACTCTGTATCGTGTCCTACCCATGGAATCGGTCCGGAAACTAAAATGAACTTATTGCCGGCTCCACAGGGACCTCATGTTTTTGTCCAACTGTTAAAGCTTGTTTCATTGGCCTTTTTCAAATTAAAATATGTAACAAGGTCAGGTTTCCGTAGATTAGGTTTGAAGCAACTTTCCACGAATGAACACGCCATGAGTCTTAACTCATCCAGTATAACATGCAACAAGGCTAAAAACATTTCCATGACAATGACAAAACGGTCAAGGCTAAACGATCAGCCCAGCCCCCATTGTGACGAAGACGAACTCTTCATCCATCAACTTTTAATTTCACAAAAAACTCCCCTTAAAAATGAAAAAATAAAAACACCGGGGCCCAAGGTTTCTTGAGTGACGGCGGCGGCCAGCGAGAGACACTAGAGTGAACAAGGAACTTCCAACCCCCGGCGGCACCACCGTCATCTCCGCTTCTTTATCAGTGCTCTGATTTTCCTATAATTACAGTACACCTCCGATCGGTGGAGCCCTGACACCATGACACTTCCAGCCATACACGGTGCAACACTCGTAAAACAAAAACCGGGACCCGAGTTATAATGAAACACCACCTTGTGAAGGATTTGGGGATCGATAACCTAGAACCGGCATAAAAGACTCGTGTGATTTCATCGATACTGACTACAAGGTGAGGGGAGCCGGGGTTGGAGGCTGGTTATCATACCCACCACCTGCACGTTGTGTTTTTTTATTCTCTCTCTCTCGTTCTCTTTTTTTTCTTTCTCCGGTTTTTTTTACGTATCACGTTGGAGGAACTGCTCACCAAGGAAAAACACAACCGAGACTGTGGACACCGAGGCTTGCTCTCACTCCGACACAAAGCATGGCCAGCCCTCCCCGGCATTCGCTCTGTTTCTCACCAATGAAGGTCAACACCAAACAATAAAACCGTCGACCTTCGACTTGGCGAAAACATGATCCGTCAAAACCGAGCCTTTTCTAACTTGTGAGCTCGTGAACACCACGCCACGTTTTGGAAGGGTTTAATTGACTTTTTCCCCCTATCCTTGTTTAGAATCTTTTCAGCAACTACAGCTCAAACAAACCGAAGGGCTGCGAAGTTACCGTTTTAATTTAGGGCACCCGATATGATGATTGTTCGTTGATTTTTTTTTTATATTATTAGTAGAACACAATCACACTCTTTGTAATTTCGAGAAGAAAGAAAATTCGATCGTGGTTTCCCATTGAAATTTTACTCAAAGCTGACGGACCTAAATTTATTATCAGTCGAAACAAAGGAGGGCACGTCACCTGATCTTTAGTTTAATTATGTAATTCTGTCTATATCGTCACGCGGTATTTAAACTCTCTGACACGAGTTATCACGAGTGGTGGCGGCTCTGAAAATAACTCTTTGTGTAACATCTCGACGTTTCGATCAGTATGCTCTGGCCGTCATTCGAGTTCCCTATAGCTTTTAAAGATTAATCTGTGAGAGTCACAGCAGCGCGGACACTCTTGCGGTAAAAAAAGTTTGTTTGCTTGTTCATTTGATTGCTCGTAAAACCAAAGATGGAAGCTCAATGAGAAACGCGTACAGACACCTAGCATTATTAAGGGGCTCGGTGTTTTTTTTCACAAGCACAAAACAAAGACGGTGGAAGAAGAAGTTGAGGTGTTCATTTCGTGCTCTGATTATCTGGTTATCTGTAGTGATACCATTTTCATTTATGGGTAGGCTTAAAAACACGGCAATCACTGCGTTAGAACAGGGAGGTCAGAAGTCGTACTTAAGCATATCAACGGTTGCAGTTATTTGTAATTATTTAGATGCCTCACAAATGAACTTAAATGTATGATGTACATTTCTGGTGTATCTGTTGTCACTTAGATTATAAATTTACCACATTTTATAAGTAGACACTGCTTTTGTCATCGCAGCAGCAAATTACACCAGTTAAAAAAGGTTAATTGCCGCCAACAGCTAGGCCGGCTATAAAGTAAGTTTGACATCCAAATTTGCAGCTGTAATCCTGTTGGAATGACCGATGCTGTAATTCATTATTCCCAGTGCGTGGTTCAGAGAACGTTTTAATTATTAGCAGGGGACAGAAGCAAAACTAAGAGAATCTTTTAGTGAAAATGAGGATATGCTGGCCTTGAAAAAGGACAGAAAAGGCATCAACATAAAGGGGAAAAATCACTGATCCTATTGTTGGACGTCAGGTCATGCAGGTACTTTGGAGACGGTATTAGAAGTCAGATGAAAAGGAAGAAAATTGCCAGTGGGAAGATTACGTCCTAGGGAGAGTTCAAAGGAGGAAGACAGGTACGCTGGGAGAAAAGAGAGAAGGATGAGAATGCAACGAGGAGACGGCCTGACAATGGGAAGATGTGAAAGGGAATGTCAAAAAGGCTCAATAAAAAGGGAATTTGGCGGCAGTGGAAAGCTGCTTTTCTGAAGGTGTCGTTAACCCACAATTTCAATTGAGTTCCCTGGTGGTATTGTCTATTGCGATAGTTCGATGCATCTCCCAGAGCTACTGGGGATTTGATATCACCTAGGCTATATGACAAGCCGAACACTTTCACTTTGCCATTAAATGTTTGTTACATCACTAGTCTCGCGAGGGAATCAAGTTCATTTCAGATCTCTGTGTTTTCAATAAACGGCAGCCGTGATACAATCTGACCTGTGAAAGTGTCCTCACATGAAGCGGTTGCGTTTTTTTAGAAAACACAAACAAAACACTTTTTTTGTGTTTAGTCAGACTTGTATGTGCACGTCAATATGTATGCAATCTTGACAAATCAAACGTAAGACTATTATCATATCTTTATAGCAATATTTAAGATGTTAGTTAAGTTTTAATAACGATTGCTTACGGCATCAGAGTTATAAAGAGTAAACCTCCAAATTGTAAAACGATTCACATTATTTTCGATCATTATTAATTGCGTTTTGTGCTTCTGATTTTAACGGTTTGTTTTAACGTCATTAAATCATGTACGCCCGACATCCACCGCTTGGTCTTGGAGTTCACATTAAAAATTTGACCAAATCACGTGTTTTTCAACAATGACAGCATTTTCAGACGGTCAAATTTTGAAAAGCTCTGCTATTATAAGGTCGAAAAGTCCGGCCATTTACAGTTTCTGCATTTATACCACATGTCGTTTTGGTTGTTAAGCCGTTCGCAACACCGCAAAGAATATACTTTAATGACAACATGAATGCATATTGCTTTAATTCAAGGTACAATTTGCTTGTTATGCTCGGAGTGGAACGATCTGCAAAGAAAAAGCACATTTTTTGCCCTCACACAATTATGACCATATTTGCCGGTTTCCGACCCCTCCCATTTGCAAATCCTGGACACGCCTCTCACTAATGACCTACACTGCCATTCCCTGACGCGCTGTACGTAACTTCATATTGACAGTAGTTCATGCGGAGAACTTAGTCGGTCTCGAGACAACTGGGTTACTACGGATACGAGTTTGGCTGTGACCTTCTGCGCATGAGCGGGCATCAAGGGTCACTTTGATTGGCTTAGAACTAAAACTCCTGCGCAGTTGATGACCTTTTTGTAACGGTTCCAGGAAGGCAAACATCCTTGATCGTACGCGGTAGTTTTTGCACCCAAATCAAAACAATATTTAAATATTTATAAACTTTTAGGAATATTTGAACTAGAAGTGACATGTGTGTACGTGGAGTAAAACATGTACATGTACACTGTACATGTACACCAGTACAACAAAAAGAAGGGTTTAAAGGCATCACACAATAGACTCGATACTCGACAACGGTGGGTCTAACAAGCAATCGAACAAACAGGTGACTTTTTAAGGGTAATTCGAGATCATGTTCTGGTCTAGCAGTTTTGATGCGATGTGGATCAGAAAGAGAGAAGTCCCAATGATGGTTATACTCATAACAATACGATACATTAACGCATAATGCGGGAGATCCAGTGCATCAGAAATCCTACAGCAATGACATATTATAATATGAAGCAATTTGTAAAAAAACATAGTAGATTCAAACAAGTGAGTGTTGAGAAGGCGATGAATGAATGACAGACCGGTTTCTGCATGTCTTAGTGCGGGGGGGGGGGGGGCGGTGTATTTGGCAACAATGCTGAACCTGTTCCTTTAGCCAAAAAAGCCCGTTCACTCAATATCAATTTAGTTTCATGTGTACTTGTCCCCAAAATGGTATTTACAAAAACAACAAATCCTCATAGAAAGTCCTTTCGCTTGTGAAAGTTGCATGATTTCAAATTTCAAGTGGTTATTCCATGCACCAGCAGAGGTGCATCTTTAAAATGTCATGAACATGTACCCTCCAATGACACCACCTAGAACCATTTGAAACAAACTGTCGAATTATTATTATTTATGTTTTTTGCTTCAGACATTTCCAATCAGTGTTTTCTTTTTTAAACTGGTGCCCGCCCATAGACTGCCTGGGCAACAACTTCGGCCGTTACGTTGCAAGAGAATATCCGATCTCACTGATCTGCATATGCAAGTACATGCCACTGTTACTGGTCAGTTTACAAGAATGTTAAAAGGTAGGCCTAAGTTTACAGGCAAATAAAATGCGACAAACTGTAAATTGGGGTTGAACAAAGAAAACATTACTTGAGTGGGACTTGAACCTGCGACCTCCGGATTGACGTGCCGGCGCTTTACCAACTGAGCTATCTAGCCTTATGTTAGCGGACTCCCTATTTTGTCAATATCTTTGTTCGGGGTGCCAGTCAGAAGCCATAACCTGTAACTGCCGTATAGCCAGGGATCACACCCAAGTATATACAACAAGGGAAGCGGCAGCAAAGGGATCACCGTAAGGGGGTGCGACTTTTTATTTCAAATATCAAGCCACACAAGGGAAACTGACTGGGTAATTAAAAAAACAAAACAACTTCGGGTTGGAAAAAAACCACATTTAAAACATGTAAAAGATACATTCTTACTAGTGTTTCCTATGAGTATAGGCCTCAGACTCGTGCGTATACATGTCTTCAACAACAACGGGGGGTTTGTCACATAATTGTGGCTACAATTGTTTTAAGTCAACGAAGTACTGTTTCTTGTTGCACACCACCATTCCTCAACGAGCCATGAATGGATCAATCAGACATTTTTAATTTTAGGATACCAATATAGACCTTTCTTTTGCAACGTCACAGCCCAAGTTTTTGCCAACCCAGGTTGGAAAACTATGGAACCCATAAATACAAAACAAAAACAGATAACTACAGTTTGTAACAATGTTACACAAATATTCAAAATTAGTGTTGAACTTATTGGAAACAAAGCAACAGATCATGGGAGGTATTTTATTTAATTAGAAGTTTACCGAAAATGTTGAATTTGGTTAAAACATCTGTTATCACTATTGAATGTTTTACTAACATTCGGCGGTCCATGCCATCCAGCGCTGTTTGTTTATCAACAATGGAAAGGTCTATACTAGTACTATAATCATAAAACCAGAAATGAAAAGCATGTCGTCTTGCAGCGTCACGGCTGCAATCGACGTCACGAATGACCCCTAAAAAGAAAAAGAGAAAAAAGAAGAAGAAGATGTTCTCCACCAAGACTCCCGGGCCTCGGCTCGGTACAAAAACAATTGACGCCAGAGCTGAGAAAACTAATAATAGAGATGACAATATTCTACCACGGACATCGTTCACTTATTACCGCCGAGTAGAAAACAACAAGGCCACGCTGTGGCAGGTTATTATACTTAATACATGTACGTCGATATAATCAATTTGTAACGGTGTCCGCCGCTTCGTAGTGGAGGTCTGAGCAATCTGGAGAGTGCGTGGGCAACAGATTTCATGTACATCAGTGTATTTTACACGGAGGGTGCCAAATCCTTCATTTGTGTTTTAACGCTATCATACGAAGTGCGGACCTGAGAACAACAAAGGTCCACATGATGTAGGGACTTGAAACACTGTGTGGTCTACACATGTCCACACAGTGTTATTTACAGCGTTGAAGAATATGATTTCCCTTAAGTGTACAGAACAAAGGAATGTCCACAGAGTGACTACAACACAGAGCTGTGCCTTTACACAGGCCAACTTAAGGGGTACTTTTAACAATGGAACAATGCTTCCCCACAATAGATACAAAGGAATAATAGAACAACAATAGCCAGGGGCCAACATACCGGTTCCGTGGGGTGTGTGTGAGCGTGTCTACCCGTTGAAACCGAGGACTTTAACAAAAAGGATACGAGTGTTTGACAGAGCGAGGACGTCCTCGCTTCGCTTTCGTGAACAAAACCAATGGGGACGTCCCAAAAAAAAACTTTAAAAAAAACTAAGTCCAAACAATGGAAAACAAAGAGAAGTCTTCGATTTACGGGATTCACAAACATGTGGGTGCGTGTGTTTCTTTTTATCCAATGGATTCTAGAGCATAAGCCACTGGCACTACGAAATCCGGTAGTATAGTAAGGTGGAAACGGATCTCAAAGAAAGAAAGAAAGAAAGAACTTACACAGCCGGTTCGTTCATGTCCCGACTTTTATATTATTGATTCCAATTCACAGCCGTTTATTGATCTAGATTTCCCTATTGGCATTTCTCCTTCCCACATTATCAAACAAAACATGTCTTACTCTATCGTCTTGGCCTAGTCCAAGTTTTCATTATGATTGATTTATGTTACCAAAGTTACAAAGAAGAAGAGGAAGAAGAAGAAGGAGAAGAAGAAGATGATGATGATGAAGATCAGAAAGGTTATAAGGAGGTGCTCGGCTTCATATCCCTCATTTCAACCACCGATCAAATAAATGACACTCCGCTCCCTACTATTAAAGGAACTTCTTACTTTCCTTTTTTCTTGAACAAGACTCTCGGATGACATTAATTCCAATCGACTACTTGCAAGACATGCAGCCTCGCAAGTTCATGATTTTCATGTTCACCAACGCTTGACAGTGGGGCGAGTGCGTGCATTACAGGGGGATAGCCCACCGTTGGTTTGTTCAAGGAGTAAACTCTTCTTGATACAGCCAACCTGTGAAAATTTAATCGAACTACAGGCGGTGACGTTTTCAGTGAAGACGATAAACGGTTTGTGTGGTTGTCGAGGATTTGGTTCACCTTCCCTATATGCGTGCTTATTTCGATTGCTGCAGTTGAAATAAGGCAACCATGCTATTTCCCCGACGTTGATAGTACTGTCAGTCAAAGACATTTCTCTAGAGGATCAACGTTTAAATCACTACGCTTCTTGATGGCTGAAACTTTTAATTTTTATCGGTGATTGCAAATCCCTTTGTCCCGCATAAATTGTGATCTTGCTGAATTGTATTCTTGCTGATTTGTGTATAATGAAATGTGGAAGATGGTTTGGCATAACTTTTACGTGTGAGAAAATTTCTGTTAAAGCCTGGAAACTCATATGTTGAGTAATCATGACATACACACTATTGACGTCATGAATTGTATTATTATTTATGCAGCGCCCTCTGTCGACTAACGTCGAAGTGTCGAATGAAGTGTGGAAACTATTTTGTGTACGATAATCTTACAAGTAAAGCATTATAGGGTTGGATGTACATTTATTGATATATTGTACAAGAATGATGACAACTTCGCTGAGAGTGGAAATCTTCTGCATGTTGACAAAAGTAAAATATGGTGTCTTGAAACAAACTGCTATTTACTCAATATTGACCGCCACAGCGGTATTTATTACAAAAGCGCTTCGAGAAAAATTAGCGCGTTGTGTCTTTTTTCCACAGCATTAGTTCTCATTTATTGACGCACATTTTTTCAATCGAACATTTGAACAATACTGTGCAAATTTCCATTTAGCGGCCAGGTCCAGCTGAATGGGTTTAAAATTGTAATTACGAGCCATTAACTACAGTGGCCACCACAATAGTAGTCTCCGTAATCAGCTATGATAAACGAAGCGACACCGTAAACTGTGTATACTATACGCAGCGCTAATTTTCCCCCAAGTGTTCGAGATCGTGATAATGACAGAAACGCGTAAACACTCAGTTGTTAGCCCGGCTAAGGGTCAGCTACCTCAGACGTATCAAGCCTGTAGTCAACCGTCCCAGAATGCATCGCACCTCAGTGCCAGCCAAAGACCTTGTGCGCATGACGTCTATCAAGCTATAAGCAATTGTTTCCGCAAGCCATAAATAAAAAATGGAGGCCGTTTGTCAGGAAAGCCGAGACTCGCTTAAAGGGGATGTTAAACGCGGGACTGGGAAAAAAACCACACACCTCGACAAGAAACTGTCACGGCAGCCATTTTGTGTTTGATTCCCTGTATACATATTGGCAATATTGTGCACGCACTCTCGTGACACACACACACACACACACACACATCAAAAAGGGGACCAGACTGTTTTCCCATTCAAGTTCGGTTTAGACATTAATTTGAATGGAAGAGAAACACGACGGTTCTACCACGATAAAGGTCGGTTTTTATTAACTTCATATGCTTATTATTTTACCAAGCCATCAAGAGACTAAATTGCGCCTGACAAAACGTCACTTAGGTAAAAAGTTGACATGCAAGGAATGTATAAAAAGCATCACAGATCGCGTAAGTCGTAAACTAACGATCTGCTTCCACATCTGGGAATTCTTTTTAAATTCAAGAGACAAACTGGAAATTATTTCACTTAAATTTCTCAAAAATTGACAGCACTTCAGACGGTGTAGGCCTAGAGACACAGCATTGTTCGGTTGACACTGAGTTTTATAGCTAGAACCATTCTTTTAAAGCCGACAAGGTCCTTGGTCGCACGCAACTCCGATATTTCCACCCACTAAGTACTAGATTTGAAAGTCTCGTAGAGGAATGGATTGATAATAGGGAACTCTGCAAAATAGTCTTTAAAAGATGTCATTATTGGTTTATGGAATAAGGTCATTCTTATTCACGGTTGTGTTGTTGTTTCATTTTGTTTTGTAAACTTGTCGTGCAACTAACGTGGGGATTTTTATTTCCATCATTGATTTGGTAATCAGCTGCTACTTTTCGAGGAAAAAAAATATGTTTCTCGTTTTGTTTAGTCATGATAAAAAATGAATTTGTCTATACTCTCTCTCTCTCGATTGTACGCTAGTAATTCAAAGTTAATACAACAGTACCAAAATGTCAGTAGGCCTGCTGCTACAACATTTATTAAAAGTGAGCTTTCAGAATTTCAATTTTTCTTGGGGGAAAACAAAACCCCGATTTTCCTTTTCTGTTGCACCCCCCCCCCCCCACCCAACCACGACACACCCCTCCAAAATATCTACAAAGGCTACAGACTAACATTCAAGTAAGATTTATTTTGGAGCACGGGACGGTTACGTAGAACATTTGTCGTAAGTTCCGTATCAAAATACACGAAACTGAGTTACTTTTTGCCATTAAGAAGATGTTGCATTTTGTGAGTGGCCAGTTGCAAGCCATTTACTTACTGGAGTCGATAGTAGTGCACACTTATTATTGATTATTGGTTATTGATTGTCGATATTCATCTTTCAATATGCGTGTATGTTTTTATATCTGTTTTTATTTGAATGGCGATAGCTTTTTAACTTACAAGTATTCCAATGCGGAAAAATTAACATTCGCTTTAACCGGGCAAATTACAGCGAATTTGACAGCGTGTAAACGGTACATCAAAAAAAACCTTGCAACTGTGGGTGTTTGGACTCTTCTAGCGTGTCGATCGCCAGCGAGGCGGCGCCGGTTTTCAATCCTCAAGCCCTGCTGCTGACGGGTGGCCGTGTCATCGATCGTAACGGACAAGGCGGAGGTCAGCCCCGAGTAACAACAAAATAACACTGGGGCGGGAACGAACAGGATCCTTGACTAAACATCTCAGGGAGTGATCCTGTAAGCCATAACTTGATTAGACGGTAAAAATTGGCTGTCTCTTGAAATAAAAAGGTTAAGGAAAATGTATTAGTCTTTTTTTTTAAGTATCTAAATTTTGGTATCCCTTGTGGAATTGAAATCTAAATTTCGAGTACAAATTATAGTTGATATGTGACTGTACTATTAACAATTCACGGTACTGTCTTCTGTAATATAGGAATGGTTTTGATTAGGAAAATGTTATCCGTAATTGTAATCTGAATTCACTTTTTGTAGGCCTACTAGTACAATTGGGTTTGGTTTTTTTGTTTTGTTTTTTCAAATACAACGCTTTGCGAGAGAAAACAATCCCCATTAAAAAAAAGCTCAGACAGTTTCTTGTTGATGTACAATATCGAAAGTAATGCACATTATCATAGGAAAGAGCAGACAATTCTTGACTAAATGTAAATTCTGCGATCTTGTGAGTTCCCGAAGACAGAGTTGATGTCTTGCAGGGCCACCGAGTCGTCATGCCCCGTAAAACGGGCTGTAAACATACCCCCTTGTCTCGCTTCGGTCCCATGACCGACGGTCGTCACCGTACAATAAACATAGACACCTTAGGCTCCACGTGTTTGTACGTACTCTGTCATCAACCCAAAGAAATGTCGGTTTTTTCTTCTTCTCATGGGCTAGAGTGTGCCATGAGAATAAAGAAACGGATGGTCTCAACGGCAGGTGTCCAATTTGACTTTGTTTTAGTTTTAACGTATTGTTAATACTGGGAACAGACACAGCATCGGTTTCAACGGTTGTTCAAGAAGACTTTCACATATTATGGTGTGGTTATTTTTCGAAAAACGAAAGGCATTCAGAGAAAATTTATTTAAAAGAAATGTTTTCATAGAACTCGGGAAAGTACTGAGTATACAGTGCCTAATACACATCGGTGCAAGGGTAAAACAAAGCAGGCCTATAATAAGGCATGTTTTGTTGTCAAAGATGAAAGCAGGTCGATGAAGTAATTTCATGTACATGTGTACAAATGTTGAGTCAGAAAAGACTCTCTGACTTGAGTCAAGTCTCGTCTGTATCATCAATCATCAGAGAGTATGTGGATTTCTTGGTGAGATGTATGATATTGGTGCATCTTCTGCCCGTTGGCCTAAATGCCGTTTTGCATACCAGCGACTTACGGCTGTTTTGCGGGTGGTGGTGGTGAGGGGGGGGGGGTAAAAACAGTGAACAACCCACCACATGGGATGGTTGTACAGAGCAATGTAAGCCAGGATGAACTTCTCTTCTGTATCCCTGTCCAGACTCTTCAGGATGAAAACAAGAAAAGAAGAGATGCATTCCACATCCATGGTAATATCTTTAACATTCGTGCACATCTGACGGCGAGACGAGTTTAACACACACTGGAATAACTTGGGTTTCTCCCTCCCCGACGATGTTAGGTTATAGGACTACAGCAATGATATTATAGTTTCTCCTTTGGCCTTGGGCTCGGAAATGAAAAAAAAAAAACCATCTCGACCTTCAACGACATGTGACAGCGTGCAGACACCGTCGGCTCCCGCCTGAAATTCTAGATCCGAGACGGCCGAAAGTGATCGAAAAAGCACGCCCGGGAGGGGATCACGATACACCCGCGAACACGATCGACTCGGCTCGGTGACAAGTCTGTTGAACGCTCCAACGCGCTGGTGAATGAAATCCACATTCGCGTAATTGTTTCACCAATCCTCGCCTTGCCTTTCTTTTTAATTACAGTGTGAATTTCTCGGACTAAATTACAAAATAAATACCATGGAAAATGTGTGAAACGGAGGGGAGCTTTAGTGTGATGCGAAAACCAGCCATGTTTGTGTTGGAGAGTCACGCAATGTGATAATTGAAAAGCGAATAACAATACGGTAGGTTTGTGTGTGTTTATTATTTCGACGCCATTCAACGGCATCGTCATAAACAAATTAGGACAAATCATTAAAAATACAAATTTAATTATTGCTTCCCAGATTAAAACAGTCTTTTGTCATACTGATTGTTTTGCATCACTTCACTTTTATCCCTTTCTGATTATTATATTTGGAAATGCACAAAGATAAAACAAAATTATATAATTAAGGCTTACTTTGAATCGAAATTCCTGATAATGGAATTCTAAATGTTAAATCTGTAAAATTGATTATGTCAATATTGCCACAAAGGGAATTTATAATAGTTGCTCATGGCTACAAATAAATAAAACTGATGAGAAAAATGCATTGGACAATAAGAGAAAAAGAGGGGAAAAGCATGTAGGCTATGGAATCTTAGATGAAAAGTAAAGAATACAGTCCTAGCTCTTCTAAGTTCCAATCAGTTTTGCACTTTGTACTCATGTTATTCCCCCCCCCCCACCAATTATTGTCGGTGAAAAACAGATCAACTCTCTCAATACGCAGAGGGAAAGATCTGCTGCAAGGAAGATCTACGGGCAAGATCTACGGGCAAGATTTACGGGCAAGATCATAGGGCAAGATCAACGGGCAAGATCATAGGGCAAAGTACGGCAAGATCTACGGGCAAGATCTAGTGGCAAAATCTACGGGCAAGATCATAGGGCAAGATCCACGGGCAAGGTTTATGGGCAAGCTCTAACGGGGCAAGATCTAAGGGCAAGAAGGGCAAAATACGGCAAGATTTACGGGCAAGATCTACAGGCAAGGTATAGGGGTAAGATCTATGGGCAAGTTCGGCGGGAACAATCTATAAGTGCAAGCTCTACGGGCAAGATACGGGCAAGATTTACGGGCAAGATCGGGCAAGACGGGATAGATCTACGGGCAAGATTTACGGACAGGACGGGGCAAGATCTACGGTCAAGATACGGGCAAGATCTACGGGCATGATCTGCGGCAGCAAAAACCAACCATACGCTCCATCGGATGACTGTTATGAAACACAAACAGAAATCAAAATATAGCCACTGAATTTTTCAGATGACAATACATACCTTTTTCAAGCTCATAATACGCCTATTTCAAAACTTCCTGCAACTTTGTTCGAATCGGAACTCCCCATTTTTAATCATGTTGTAATGAATCATTAGTTTCCGAAGAAATTGCCCAAATCCCAAATCAATGTGATGGGCGTCGGATGCTTAGACGCCTGGCGCGACATGCTTTTCAATTTCTCTGGCACTCCTCGCAATCAATCAGTCTCAGTGACCCTTTCTAATTAATATTGTTGTAAGTTTCTTAATGAAATAATTGAGGAGGGACAGCTCATATCATACCTTGCTAATTTATATAAAAATAGTACGATCCAATTGACCTAATATTGATAGATAAATCATTCTCATTACAGATAAGTAATTTGTGTCATCGTGCACCAACACCCCCCTGGGTGGCGCCCTGTTTTTTGTTTTTTGAGTCAGATCGTTGATAGATTTAATCGAATCGCAGGGGAACTTCAGCCTAAAAATGATACCATGACTAAGTTAAACATGGAGGATTTTCACCCCTCTAAATGTTTCCGGATGACCACTTTAAGTGCACATGTTCCAGTGTTGCGTTGAGACGATTTAGAGTTATTATTCGCGTTTGGGTACTCAATCTTGCTTCAAATTCTTTCTTTTTTTGACCGTTGGCTTCCTTCCTACACGGTTGTAACAAGTTGTTAACGTCATGCTAAATACCGCACTTCTGGTGATGTTGATTTATAGCATAGTTAGTGTGGGAAGAAAAAAAGGGCAACCGCGCTTTTAGTGTGTGAGTCAACAACTTGTAATGCACTAAATAAGTAATGTTTTATGAAAGAATCACCTTGTTTAACGGTGTTTAGCACTTGTCCGATCGGATATCGGTATGAATGCCGCTAGCTAGAACGCTGTCTCCGGTATACCGGTACCTTACGACGGCCAAAGGCAAGAGTCATTCTGTGTTTAGACACGGTCTGGTCATAGAGTAGTCTTTTCTTTACGGTCTGATCAGTCAAACAACAGGTGAATATGAATAACTCGTGAAGCATTTTGTTGGGCAAAACTGGCCAACATAGTTATAAGCGTACTGTATCGACAGACTTTTGTTGCTAAAACAAAACAACACTTGAACAAAATTCGATGATTTTTCTCACTGGTGAAGTTTTGACGAAAGCATGTAGACGAAACCCAACATACAGTTGTTGTTGTAAAGAACCAAAACCCGGTTCTAGAAGAAGAGTTCGTTCTAAAAAATGAAACGGACATCCGTTCCTCTGCCAAGCTTCAAATCTTAAGAACACACGGTTTAAAAAAAAAAAAAAAACACACCACATCGATCCGCCACTGTGACAAGCCCTCACATGTTACATTGTCTCATATTACGTGACAATAAAATGATTTACTTCTTCACAAGAAGTAAAGATTACAATTAAATAAACCCTTCTAAAAATTCTGTTAAATAACAACAAAATGTTGCATGAATTCAGTTCAATGATTGTGCGGGACAGTTCTTACCTTTGTTCCATAGCTCTGCCGTATCGTGAGTTAGTCCCAGTGAGCAGCCAAAGTGAGGAATTGCAAACCTGAAAGAATACAGAGTGGCAGACGATTTGTCAGGAGTCGACGGGCGGAAACAGCTTTGGAATAATGCAGAATTACGACCAGCTAAAGGGACGTGGCCAGCAGTGGTTAAAGACCAGCACCCACAATGTGTGTGACACAACATGAAATAACAAACATGTGCAAGTTTAAGCTCAATCTGTCATTTGAGTCACGACAGGCGAAAAAAAAGTGACAAACCCCCTTGCGTTTTCACCGTTTTCAAACATCGAGTTTTAGATCCAAACTAATTGTTTTAATCATTTCGTAAAACCTAGCATTTCAAGTAGCAATATTGCAAGGGAAGTTTGCACCATGACTATCTTGATACATGTAACTGTTGTGTAAAAAATCTGTAAACATTTATATATAGGCCTATTTCAAACCAATGTGCACTTCCTTTGGGAACAAAGTCGTAGTGAATCAGTGACTTTGGCCCTTTTCGAAAGCACGGCTTGGGTGGCGTGGGCTCCGTCTGCCTGATTGAAAGCGCATGTTTTCTAAACAAACTGACGGAGCCCAAGTCCAAGCTCAAGCCGTGGTTTCGAATATACAAGCATGGTGGTAGTAGCGTATTACTTGGAACCGCCGCTAGGTACGTTTCGGATGGCTTGTCAACTCGGCTGTCGAGAATTTTAACCCTGAAATAAGTGTTCACGTTTTGTTAAAGTTGGCGCTGATTCTGAAATGGCACCAATTTGGCCCGAGACGTAATTGTACCAAAATTTAGGCCAGGCTTCCCATACACTGTTCCTTTGCAGTACAATAACTAGGCCTGATCATGGTGCGACAGTCTCCATTCTCCCATTCAAAACAATTGTAAACCAACTGAGTCTGAGAGGAAAAACAGTCTGGTTCCTTTTCTTACTATTGACAAACTGTATTCATGATCCCTACTTTACAAAGGTAGGTAGCGACCAACAAGAAGGCTGCCACGTGTCGAGGTCTCATGAGTATTGCAAATTTTCACAAGTATATAAAACCAAGTAAGGCCTAACCGTTATGCCAGCACCCGCGCAGAAGTTATTTATCCATTTTTACCTCCATGTTTTAACTATAATTCACATGTTGGTTTTAGCAATATTTAAGTTGTGGTAACTTAAAATGAAATTGTTGACACTAAATGAGGCCAAAACCAGGGTCACACGACTGTTTCATAAGGCCATCTCGGTAAGTCTGATGGCGACAGAACAACAATATTAATCATTCTCGTGTTCGGGAACTGGAGAGTCATTAGCAAACAATCGGGAAGGGGTGTCACTCTATGCACTAACCAACATTTAAGACAGGCCACGAGTAATAATTATTATCATTTTCGAGTCAAGATACCGTCGCGGGCCTCAAACTGCTCTGAAGTTCACGCTCATAAATTATGCAAAGTAAACCATAAAGTGGAAACTAATTTATGACAGTAGAGAGACTCAGCTATCTCTTCAGTTGACTTTAAACCGAGAGAAGAAAAAAAAAGCCGCTGCCAGCCGCCATCATCAGCGCTTCTCGTCAGTGATAAGGCAAAGTTTGTTTACACTGTGCTAATAGGACACAGCAGTCAATGCGGTCCCGGACTCAACCGGGACAAGAAGCTATCGTTTAGACGGTGCAAAACGGCTGATGGCCCGTATACAAACATGACTTGACGCCCGCTTATTTAACCACGACCCCGGCAATTTACACCTCGACGATACGCTGGCGCCTCGACGTAGCACCTAATGAGCCCTGCTGCTAGAGAGCGGATAGCAAATGATATGACAACTGATAAGCAAACGACTGATGATGTTTATTTGATTATTTCTGTGTAGCTTGTTTCAAGTTAAATCCATCGACCTGGTTATAGCATTTGACGGCACGGTTAAAGCATGGAGGTATAGAAGGTATATCGTGATACGTCATTGGATTTTGATCTCCCATTAACAATTCCCTTGGTTTAGTTCTCACTTGACACATTACATCCAACCTGTGAAATTGTCACTCTTAAAAAAAAAAAAAAACCTGCCGGGTCAGAATTGAAGGGGATTCCGGCCCCCAGGAGCCTGACCCATTTTCTGGGTCAGGCGCACCCCAAGAAGGGTTTTAGAAAATGGGATTTTGAAACGGATGCTGCGTCGCTTTGACTGGGAGTTTCACACAGATTCCGGGTCATACTGACCCAGAAATGGGTCGGGCAACCGCGGCAACCCGAAAACAGGTCATTTCTGACCCGGGAATTTTAAGAATTCCGAATGGTTAAGGCTTTGTCAGAGATTTTGTATGCAAGTTCATAGCAGTATTTTTATTTATTTTTTGTTGTTGGGCAAAACGAAAATGAAACTGTCTGATTGCAGACACGTTTTTTTGCAGGCACTCAATATTTCTCAGGTCATTGATACCGATCGAAGTTTATAATGAAAGGGAGCTTTCAGAATGAAAGTCGTCTACGAGCCACCCCCCCCCCCCCCCCCGACACAATCTACGTGTTATGTTCTATAAAACCATCGAGCTGTTCCTTGGTCTATGATAAAACACACGACCTTTAATTAACCATTTACCGCCAGGCTTAATAGCTCGGTATACGGAGAGTCCGTTAGCGGGTTATGTACTTTTAATCACAATCCATTCTAGGAGAAACAATGCTTTTAAGCCAACTGTTAGTTGGTTACACAGGCGAGGAGGTTGGGACCCAATCAAAGCAAATAAGAAAACACATGCCCCACCGGCTACACGGCACCAGTCTAAACTTGACTACCATTGCGTTATGTGCATAAATCATTACGGTGCCCAAACGAGTGCAAGGTTGTGTTGTGAAAGACAGAAGTTGGGGAGGGTGGGGCTGCTAACTGTTAGTGCTATCAAGGAGAATCACGCAGTGGGAAATTTGGCAGCTTTGGCTGCGGCTCCGGCTGTTGCTAAGGATGTTGTTAAGGGAAGCCTATGCTTCCAAACATTTTGATCAAGTCGAAGCTGTAGCCGCTAATCGGCATTGGCCCTAGACTGTGAATATATTGTTAACTTCCCGGCATAACATTTAAACAAACTAAAACTTTCTGATCACCTAAACAACAACACGTAAGTAAATATAAACAACTGATGTACAAATTCTCACGTGCTACTTGATTTTACCATGATCTGTAGACCCCTTGCATTGGCCGCCATCGTTGATCAAAGGCTATCATTTGCTGAGAGAGTCGTGCGCAGCGCGTAATACACGTGTGCACTTTTCCCATTGTTTTTCATCAAAGATGGCGGTCAATGACGTCATGTGCAATGCATCTATGCACCAAAGACGGTAACGCAAATCTTTTGTTAAAAATCACCAGTACCGTGGTGCGCCCGTGAATTGCTCGAAGATGACGGCATTTGACGGAAATATTTCTCCGGTCAACGCGGTGACCCCCTTTCAGACAACCTTTCATTATAATATAATATTTGCAACAAGCAGCTCCCCAAACTGCAGCGTATACCTATCTGTAAACCTCACTTGTAATACTTAGAAACGTAACCCTTTTTTCTTCTAACAAAGCTCAGGTGTAATCTGTCACCGCAGAGTTCGTAGTGTGGTTGCAGAAACACTATCGGATCCGTGTGTTGAGAAAACAAAAAACCCTGCGGTTTTCTTGGACTGTCAAGTAAAATATATCAATCTTTTCGGCCGCCGAGGAAACGAGCATTAAAGGTACGGTGCACCTTTGGGTTTTTTCAAAAGAGTAAATTCATTCCCTTCCTTTAGTTTTAATTTAAGTTTTTTTTTTTTTTTAATTGTTTCCTCTGATCGAGTTTTGACAGCTGATGCCAGGCCTGTTTCAAAACGAGAAACATGCAAAAACTCTCATAATGCAACGGACAGCGCACATACAGTTGTTTGTACATGGCTGATGGACGTGATTTAATGTCGAGATCCTAACACAATAATTAAGTTTATACCATTCCCAATATGGGGAAGAGGGTATTCCCCCCCCCCGATGTTCCCATACTATAACGCACTTGGCCTATTTTCCTCTTGGACCCCCCCCCGTAAAATCCTCTAAAGAATTCCTGAGATTCCAAGCACACAATAAGGGGGTACGCCACACCCCATATCCAGCACTATTGTCCGTTTTTAGCTTTTAATTAACTACCTCTAATCATTTGCGGATTTCTTGGCGCAGTACCTGAAATGAAAGCTTGTATAATATACCTTTCTCGAATCTTAACAAAAACAACTGCCATTTAAAATTTTAATCTGAATTTTCGGGTCAAATCGGCCAAAGATTGGACCTAGCATCTTTAGCATACCAAACAACCGACCTCTAGTTAATTGTTTCATTAGGTGGTCGCGTTGTAGTATGGCAGGTAGATAACGGGGTTGTGCCGTTGGTGATACCAGCGTGGAATTTTGCACACAGTCAGAGTATGCCATGAGAAAGCTATTTGGCTATGTAGGACCATCACAAATTTGTCCTTGGGAAAAAAATATGGGGAGAAAAACAAGCAATGGCAGCCAGTCCGACAATATTTGAAAGATTGCTTGTTATTCTACAATCATTTGTTTTCCAATCAACAAAATCCCGACGGCCCTAAATAGCCAACTGTCTTTCTCGTGACATATTCTGACTGTGCGACAAATTCCATGCTTGTAATCATCAAAGGCATAATTTTCCCCAAATATTGTCTCCATTTGTCCTACTATTGGAGAGACAACAAGGAAAAGTGGTTTGGTTTTTGTCCAGGATTTTCTCCAGGTCATTTGCTTTACGATTAGCAAAGTAAACTTGCTAAGCAGTATTTTGTTTGCTTAACACCTTTATGAAAATGGGCTTAGATGTGATGCTATAATCAATCTTGGTTTCAATGTTTACCAAACCCATACTGTATCTATATATGAGGGGTCCAGATGGAAGGGATTTGTTCATTTATAGATGCCCCCCCCCAGTGTCTTTGGACAAAGACCCTCCCATATCCATCAAGCACACTCCAAACTTGGATTGGTAAGATTGGTAAGCCTGCGAGTCAGTAAGCAAGTACGGTTATTTGGGCCTGCGGTACAATAACCCAACAAATCAGACAGATTCCTGGATATGATTTGGATTTTGGAGCGTTAGTTTGCAGAGAATGAAGAGACCTGAATTGAAAAACTAATTTTTCATTAGAACTGTACCTAACCTCATTCGTTTCACTATATATAATAGGGCACCTGCTAGTGCTATACCCATCGCGTATTCAAATTAAATAACTTTTTAACAGATTATTAATAATAAATAAAACTGTTGTGTTACTAAATTAATATTGACATCTCCCTTCTATACTCCAGATCATCGCTTTATTAAAACTGGCGACCCCTTTTTAGATGTGAATATTACATGGTTGAGGACTTGACTAACATCAACAACCCCACGTCAATTTAAGTTTTTAGCATTAATGTTTGACTGATGACCGAGGAAAAGATTATGTCTCCCGCCGGTTTCCATTCGTTATGGTTAGGGAAAACAACATACTATTCAGGGTCATAATAAATTTCAAAGGAGGCGGTCGGCATTTTGTTCCAAGTTCGTCTCATAATAATTAGGCTAATCACCTGTGGTAAAAATCCTGAGCAGCTTTTCTGTTTGAACTCGTCGCCCTTGCAATGGATGTTGGTCGTCGTCTCCGAGTTTCTCCTGGTGAGCAATCACGTCAAACTGTCTCTGCCAGGCTGAGTGGAGAAGGGACAGTCCAACCAATTATATTGTTTATCCCTCGCTCTAGCTACTGTCAGTTACCGTCATTTTATCCGTTCCAATGCGGGGAGAAACTGCCAAAAGTCTCAATACACGCTGTCAAATCTGACTGTTCATTTGGACAAACAACTGACTAGGTAATACAAACACCTCGTGTTGTGCACAACCCAAGACTAATGCACGTGCACAGTCGGGAGCTGAACCAACCGCTTTCTTTGTTCTTGGAGCAGGGCAGTTCACAAAACGCGGTGACAATAGTACACATTCCAATCTCGTAACGGCATTGTTAAACTTTCACCTGTCATTCCAAATGCATTCAGTAACAATCAGCGTCTCACCTCACTTGGCTTTTTTTAAATTTTAAATCTTTAATAATCTACGGATTTACAATTGAGGTCACTTTTTGTAGGCCATAATTTTTCTTGTAATTATTATTGTATTTTTTAACAGAAATACCATAATTAATCCCAATTACCTTCAGTTTCGTTCCTGAGCTCAGCAATCTGCAAACAGCCTAAATAAAACGAATGTCTTTCAGTAAGGGCATTAAGTAGCGGAAAAGGAATAGCCAAAGGCAGTGGTTTGGGTTGAAGCGGGGCCCGGTTCAAGTGAAGGATCAGCCAAGATCTCAACCTCCCCTTATAGTCTCAGACTTTGTCATATTTTGGGTTCAGGACTTGGTCGTAAATTTACATCTGAAACATCGACATAATTGACTGTGTTCCAATTATTTTGAAATGTATATACCGCACTTATCCTTGTCATTTGATTGTAGAACATGCCGTTACGTTTCATATTTTGCCATGTGTACTGTTCTAACACTCAACAATTTTGATATAGGAGTCCTATATTGATAAATATAGAACGCATGGGACGCTTCGCAGATAACATTTACGCGTAGTTGTACAAATAATTGGATGCCTACGAGTACAAAATAGCAGAATACAATCACGAGGTGACTGGAAAAGTCCATATTTCACGAGTTGATTAATTTCTGCAATATTGTATGAATGACATTTATCCTAAATTTGTTTTATAAACCACACACATAGATCCTTGTCATTTGATATTTTTCATGTATCTTGTTTCAACAATACATAATGCAAAGTTTCGAACAACTTTAATTTATTTCAACAATTTAAGGTTGACGGCTGATAAAGACATAGCTGGAGCTGTTTAAAGGTTGGGCCAAAATAATGGCTAGTATCAAAACTTACCGTTGTGAGAAGCACCTGCAGCTGTTGATAGTATAAACTAATTTGAGAAAGGATTCCCTTCGAAGTAACATGGTTTGGATAATTTTTCCACCAAAAACATTTGCTGAGAAACGGTTCATGCATGAGACGTTTCTCAGATTTCTGAGGGTTGACTGAAAAGTACAATTTCCGTATAGTGTCTGTTCGTGTCTGCTGCAGCCAGATATGCGGTCGGTACCCCTGTCACCTCGCTAAACGTGGAATAGACTCGACGCTCTGGATGAAAAAAACCCCCGTTTTTTCCCCCTGTTCCTCTCAACAAGTAGACATTGTAGCTTATTCAACTTTCACAGGTGACTTTTTATTGTACCAACTTTCTTAATTGACCCTACATTTAAGACTGGTTGACTAAAGCGCGTTCCGCGTTCCGCGCGTGTTGGCGCGCGAGCTTACGCGCGCGCTGATGACGCGCAACGCAGTAAACACATGTGGTTCTCAATGTAAAATCTGTAGTAGCACGCGCGCGCGAAGGTTAGCAGCTGGATTTTTAATTATGCAAAAAATAAGTTGTTTGGTTTCAGTCTGGAAGCTCGCTATGTTAACTTCATGTCTTAAACTTATACTATATACCTCTATATAATTATTTACGTCTGAAATATTGACACGATGTAAAAAACAAAACAAAAACAAAAACCCTTTAAAAACCCAACTTGCACACAATCCTATACAGTTTATCTATCCAGAAAATCCAAGTCTCCATTCTGGCCCGTTTCGGCAATGACATCATAAAAACTATCAACGTATGGTAACTTTAGTCTCTAAAGCCACATATATGATTTTTTTTTTTTGTAACTAAATGTTCAGGACATTTCACCCACTCTTGAAGAAACTGACAATATTCGAGAAGTAGAGTTTTAGTTCTTGATGTGTCGCCCGGCACGACCGTTACCCCCTCATTCCGCCTATTCCCGCCCTGAGAATTCTCGGAGCAAAATGACCGCCGCCCCCCCCCCCCACGGTCTTAAATACAGGGTCGAAACGTCAGGCCACTAACTATTTTTCGCATTTATACCATAAGGTCATTTTGGTTGGTAAGCAGTTTGCAAAAGCTAACTCTAATTTCTCAATTCATAGGCATAGACCCCACTACGCACAATTACAGCTGCCAGCGGCATTTCATCTGTTACGCATTTCGTAAATAATGGAATAATAAAAATAGAAAACGCTATAATTATTTACGAGTTGTTTCCCTGCATAGTTTGGGAAAAGGTGAAAGTTGACTCGGGCTACTTGGCCTTATGGTCTACCACCTCCTTGTAAACTGACGGAAGTGAAACAAACCGTTCGGTTCCAATCTTCCAGTTTTCCACGGGTGGAGAGAGAGAGAGAGAGAGAGAGAAAGAGAAGAACTATCAGATATTGGAAACAAACAAGCACCCATCCAGCCCCCCCCCCATCATCGAAGAGGGTCGCAGACTGCAGCGGCTGTAAATGCCATCATGCATTGTGATTATGATTATGATGAGCCACGATGACTTATGAAGTCAATAACCAACTAATTTTCAAAGCAACAAAGCCATTGCAGAGTACATAAATCCTTTGCCTATGTACTTCCCCGAGTCCTTGGCTGGCAGGGTTACGTCCGTTTGAGCTGCTGAGTGATACTGTCCATACGGGGGGGGGGGGGGGGGGGGGGGGCTACTGTTAGTCGAGCGCCGGTGTCCCCCACTTTTTGTCCCTGTTGTGTTTCTCCATGGCAAGTGGAGAGGGTGGGGGTGGGGCAAACGATAAGGCGCAGTTCCCGGCGTGTTTTCCCGTGGTCGCCTGCAGTATTGGAATAAAACACCGACACTGGCGAACTCCTGCCATAATATATTTTATCCCCATCCACGTGTGTGGTTCCGGGGCCCCTAAACGTTTGGCAGATCGAGATTGTTTGCAAACGTCGTCATTCTCTAATCTTTGATGAGTTCCCTTTTTTTACAATTCAAGAATAACGTTCAAAGAATCTCCAAGGGTTCTTGTCTGAGTTCAATATTGACTAAAATCTTTTCAAAAAGCGTGGACAAGTAAATACCATGGCCTAACTAATTGAGTGTGAATGGCAAACATTCCCCTGTCACGAGTTACTGACATGCCATTTTGCTCAACAAAGAAAAGAAAAAGAAGAAGAAGAAGAGAGAAGAAAAAAGAACCAAGATGCCTCAAAAGGAAAGTACAATTTTGTTTTGTTTAAGAATTTTAATTTATTCACATCCTTAATCAACATAACCAACCAGTATCAGGCGGTGGTTCGGTTTTTAAGTGAAAACATTCGATGAAGCTTCATGCATGCTCTGTCTCATGTTCCCCATCAGGAATTTTGAATACAATTAATTCATTTGGTGCTCGATATGTGGCATAGTGTAACCCCCCCCCCCCCCCATTGTGTCTTCATTGTGTTCTTGGAATCTCGGGAATACTGTGAGGATTTCCAGGGGAGGGGGCTTCTGTACAAGAGTGGAAGAGTTTTTTAGGGGAGTCCCTTTGCCACACGTATCGGTCCTCTAAATTGGGCTTATTGATTGCTAGAATCGAAACAAAAAACAAAAAACAGCGCTGGGGTCTTCTGAGAAGATTTGGTAACGGCCAAACTTTATAATCAGTGAGATTTTTACATTTAAACAAATCATATTTCAGATTTCCCTCGTACTATTTACCATTCTTTATACTTTGGCTTTGAACGTTCTTTTGAGTATTGCCAATTTAGGTTTTGAAGGAGAACCTTCATCTGGATAAAACTCTTGAATGGTCTTCCAAAATGAAAAATAGTTTGGTGTTTTTGTGATTTGATTTTAGTTGTAAATTGTCTCAGCAATAAGTTGTTTTATTTATATTATATCAGAAGACAGGACGCTGGATTGTGTTCTTGAAGAGGTGCATAATGATGACAAAACTCCTCTAAGGGGGGGGGGGGGTGGCTGTGCAAAAAATCAAAACAACATGGCGTGGTGATCATTAAATTGCAGAAAGCCGAGATCTTAATGACGCAGCGGTTGTAGTGTTATGTTACTGTTTTTTACTGTTCAACATTGTTTTAAATTCATAATAATTAATTTCCCGTGGGCCCACTCCCGCCCAACAAAAAATAAATATTGAAAAGTAAAAGCTTTAAAAAATCATCCCAAAAAGATTATCTTCGAACAAATTACTCAACTTTGCATCTTGTAAACTTTTGAATAATACCGTCTTCTGTTTTACCTTTGATAAAAAAAACCGCCTTCTGACGAAAGTTTCTGACATAAATGTTATTCTAATGTAATTATGTATTTCCTTGTGAATGTCTCCCGAGAGTGTTCATCATTTCAAAATGTCATCCTGAACATTATTGATTCAAAGACAAACTTAGGAGTTATTCCAGAACTCAAAGAAAGCTCGGGAGCAGACTGCATTCGATGATGCTTTTTTGCGAATTCAAAACAGATTGGTTGACCTAGAGGTCTCGTGAATGCGAGAAGCTCAGTGCATGTTTTATAATGTGACGGGAATATGGGCGTAATCACCCCCACCCACCCACAAACTATGCATGATTGTCCATTCAGAGAATTCCAAATCAGAAGTACATTCCTCCCATTCTTCTTGGCAAACAACCTATCAATCCTAACCTTAAAAACAAGGACCGTCAATCCCAACCTGGGCATCAATTACAACTTGGGACAACCTCGGCACCATGCTATGGGACAACATGGGGATCAATCCGAGCTTGGGACAACCTGGGCATACAAACCGTGGGACAACACTGACGTCAAACCCAACCTATCAACCCTAACTACAGACGACCCAGGCATGCAAACCTTAACCTTGGACAACTTGGGCATCAAACCCAGCCTGGGCATCAGTCCCAACTTTGGACAACCCGGGCATCACTACTATAACCTGGGACAACCTGGACATCAGTCCCAAAGCTGGGACAGCATTCACATGAATCCTGACCACCACCACCGGGGGCAACCTGAGCGTTGATCCCAACCTGGGCATCGAACCCATCCTGGGCTTCCACAACCCAGCACACCCCAAAACGAATTCAGAATGCTTCAACCCTTACAACATCAAGCCATTACACTGTGGTATTAATATAAATATTCAAATTCTATACAGTGGCGTATTATGGTAGTCAGTGTGTCCTCCAAATCAACACCCATTAATCAATTTATCATAACCTCATTGAAAATAACGGCGCCATTGATTGTTCGATTCTTGAGTCGAGTGAGAGAAAACAAATATGAACAGGTGATAGTGGAGTGCCCCCCCCCACCCACCCGCTCGTCAGATAACAAATTGGGACGCAAGGGTCGAATAACTGAATAAACGTCTCTGAAATAATTTGGTTTTATACTCTACTTTGGAACCAAAGATTGTTGTAAATTTACCGCTTGCGAAAATGGAACGGACGCGCGCCCGCCTCACTTCACCTAGATGAGGAAAACCAATGTTCGGAATCTGATGGGCATAGGCGTATGGACCAGGAAAGGGGGGGGGCTGTCTACCCCAACCCCCAACGGGGCAAAACAGGTGGGGACAGCAAGGTAATAACATTGTACAGAGCAAGCGAAAAATACATACCAAGTATTATAAATTAGTTTGTATCGGTGTACAAAAACCCCTCTGCCAACCTTAAGCAAGGAGTCCCTTAACGCAAAGACACAATTCCCCTAGACTGATTCCCTGCAAACCTCAATTTCGACACATGGGGGTATATTTTTATAGGAAAAATTTGACAGACGCAATGGTGAAAATGAAGAGAGAAAAACTAAACCACGACTGAGACAATCTTCCTCTCTCAGGTTCAAAAACCTGACGGCAATACCCAGACTCAGAACACCTTGAACTTCTACAAGCTCTTCAATCATCCTATGTGGATGATCTAAGCATGTACTACAAGTCATCAGAACTGTAGGTTGTTTTACTTTGTGGTCGCCGCCACAGACCTGATTACACCCAAACCGTCCAAAAAAACATCACCCACTCCGTTTATAGGGAATCTTGGGTATACATGCGAAAACAATACATTAATACTCAATCACTGCTTGAGCTGGACCGTCAAACGGAGAAAAAATATGACTTGGAAGTACAAGTGTGCCTCCTGTCAAATCTAGGATGATATAACACAGGCGTTTGCAATTTCCTAGTCACCCGCTCACCCCGGACACTTGCCCCCGACAACCGGGGCAAATTTCACCGACGCCAACTCTTTCCAATGGCGGTCCTCTCGTGGGAGGGTTAAGGGTACTCCGTTATGGAGGCCACGCTTAAACTTGTACATCGACCCTAAAAACATGCCGGCATTGACCAAGTTTTTTTTTTCCTCGACCATTCACTCTCTCCGCTGTCTTTCCCCCCGGCCGCTCGCTGATAACTTTACAACGACGAAGACCTACATAGACGGCTGGGGTCGTGGAGGTTCTGGCCCGGGAGAAGTGCTTATGGCACTTAACGGGTCTGCTGCGGTGAAACCATTTCCTTTGGGTTGGGTGGAGTCAATGACATGTATACGGGTGAAACTGAGCTTCAAACGGTATCAGAGATGCAGTGTCCATAACTCAACTCAGAATAATACGCCAACTTTGAAATAAAATTGATATTTCTCTCTTTTCAAATCAATGACCGTGATATCGATTTGTCACGTGGTGCCGGACTTGACTTTGTTTTAGCAAAATTAAACGGTTCTAGAATCACAAAACCAAATCTCATTTAACCTACCATTTCCCATTTCGCCATCAAAACCAATCGTTGGACGCTAGCCCTTCTAGAAACAAAACAGACCTAAGGAGCCGCGGATTAATACGCCGACGAGTGACACTACACATTCCCCAATTTTTTTCTTCAGATCTTCTGTACTTTTTGGTGGAGTTCTTTTTAACAAGTCCCCGAAACCTATTTTCTATAATAACACACTGAATGCCTCGCACTGTTTTCCCGTGTTGGAAATTTAACAGTTTCTGACAGGTTGAGCGAAGTGAGTAAGTCGATGATGAGTCGTGGTGATCTGACAATTCAACCAAACGCATCGATAACTTTTCACGGGTCTTTCTGAAGTTGTTAAAGGGGACCATGCACTTTTAGAAGAGTACATTCATTCCAAAACGCCTGCCGTCTGTGTGCGATTTATATGCAGGTGAAGCCAGAGACCTTACCATAGCCTGGACATAAATATAGCCACAAACCTTGTACCTAATGTTCCCCGAGCCCAAATTGGAATATAATTTATGAACAGCGTTGGAGCTTCACTTTAGGTCTGCCCTAAATAGTTAGGCGTCAATTGCACATTGACGATGTGAACTGCAAATTGGCACTTTAATTACGTGCACGTTTTCGAGGTAAAAGCAGTTTTGGTTATGTTTTTAAGCTATTTTACTGCCATTTGTTTTACATGTTCAGTGACATAACAAGTTCACATTAGACCTAGGAAGTCTGTACTTCCTGCGTGCTTGCATAATTTGTACATCTCTCAGTGGAAGGAAGAATAATTACAATTGTACATGCAGCGTATGATTCTTATGAAATTTTTTTTAAGGAATGGGGCACATTCCTAAAAGTTGTTCAGCAGTTAATTTCACATTTATTGGTTTTATTTGGTAATTATAAGACTAAATGTAACTTTTGTTCATGAAATATGCCTTGTGTAACAATATCTTCCCTGCCATCATGAAATGACCTGAAACCCACGAGGTCACTGTTTTTGTATTCAAGGTGAAAGGGTCGATAGCAACATTTTCGGACCGGCATAGGCCTATGTGACAGGTCGGTTGGTACATGGAGTATGTAACTTTAACACCACGTTAGTGCACAATGTTAGGTTTTTGTTTTGTGTTTTGTTTGAAACAATATTTCTTTGCTCTCATTGCCAGTCCGAACTACATTTTTACGAACTATCATTTTTGGGGTTACATTTATGCTCGGGCTACGTTAAGGTTTCTGGCTACATCCAGGGCTTGCACAGAGTGCTGTATCTAAAAAAAACTTAAAATCTTAATTATTGTTGTTAAATGTAGCTAGCTCCTTCGAGACCCTTGATGGGGAAGGGAAGACACCCTTTCAGATTGGCAAAGGTAGGAACTGAAGCACAAACCCCAAAATGCGAGAGGTGGGATTCGAACTGTGGGATGCGCAGATGCAGGGTTCGGCATTGCTATTCGTGATATGGGCTCGATTTCAATTATAGCCGCTTTAGCAAAAACAGAATAGAAAAAAGGAAGCTATCCACACAAGCTAACCACAAATTATTGTTGCTTAATACTTAAAGAAAAAAGAAAAAGAAAAAAAGAACAGGTTACCAGCCACAATACCATGCCATATGTACCGTCTGTGACTGGTAACCCTCTTAAAGAAATATCTTCTAAAATTAGGCCAAACTCCTCTAATCAGTGTTAAAGCAGGTAATAGTATAATTTATCAGTTTAAATGAATGCAACAATCAGAAAAAAAACGACGAGACCACTACTTTAAGTATTTTTACGTATATATTTCTGTATTCATTTGTACTCGTGACTCACAGTATTTAGGGAAATCATGTCAGGTCCCGTGCATATTTTCGAGCCCCCCTTAACACTATTGGTAATTAAGAGGTACGTGATTGATCGAACCTTACATCAAAATTATTTCACCGAAAATTGATGACTGCACGAAAAGGGAATTCCTAGACATGTTCCAGTTTGTGGTGATTTGTTATTTATTTCGAACAAATTCAACTTTTCTTAAAGGGCCGTTAACGAATAACGGGCCATTTAATCTGCATTTCACTCGTTTTGTGAAAAGTCAGGCGTGATTGAGTCTGAATTTTATGATTTGGGGCTGAACAAAGAAACAATTTCTAGAGCGGGATTTGAACCAACGACCTCCGGATTAACGTGCCGGCGCTCCACCAACTGAGCTATAGAGCCCTATGGCGGCGGTCTGAATTTCCACAGATCAATTTTGTTATCTTTCGAGTCCAATAATGTACGTACAGTGATGACAGTGTTAACTGGGGTCACTTTTAATTCCCCTAAAGACATTCAGTTTCTGAAACCGATTTGGGAACTTAATTTGAAATTACACTCCGTTTATAAGAATGTGTGTTATTCTTGCATGATTCAAACGGTATCTTGCGTTTTAATTTGAGAAACAATTCAAGCCTGTATGCCATTTGGTGCTTGATATTCAGCATGGTGTACCCCCCCCCCCATTGTGTCTTCATTGTAGGCTGAGCATCTCGTGATGTCTTTTTAGACTGATGTTGTTGTTGTTGTGTTTTGGGTTTTTTTTTCTCGTTGTTTTGTGTGGTTTTGGTTTTTTGGGTAGGAGGTGGTTAGTTACTTCTGTGCACAGAGCAATATAGGAACATTTGGGCGGGGTGGGTGTGATCGGGCATGGTTTTCTAGGGGGGCTACTGCAGTCTTTGAATCATTTCCACGGTTACAGATTTATACTTTTTGTTGTTTTAAGGAGCGGGTAAGGGTTCCAAACAGTCGACGATTCAAGTGTTTTAGCAGACACGATGTGTTATTGTATGGACCACGCCCCGAACTAATGGGAGAAAAACATTTTTATATACAGGGACAAAAGACACACAGCATGAAGTGAATATATAGGGTGCTACTTGTTCAACAATTAACAAGAAGTTGAAGTTAAGTTTATAGCAAAAGGTTTGCGACAACACCGTGCAATAAGGCTCTCTTATGGGTTGCAATGGTTCTGAAAACCGGGTGTTTAACCATTCGACGTTTCGATCAGCCTGCTCCGAACGTCTGTAGGAAAATACTGTACTCTAATGGTGCATGCATGCTGCCTAAGAGTCATATATTCTCCTGAAGACGATCGAAGCATACTGATCGAAACGTCGAGTTGTCAAACCACGGGTTCTCCTTAGAACCACCATAACTCATGGAGAGATTATTGCATACACATACATTACCAGATTGTTTTCCCACTCATGCAAAGTTTCATCTACTTCTCATGGCAACAAGAAGTTGGTTGTTTCGATACCTTTTTTTAAACATCCATTTGATCCAATTGCTTGATCTCACTAAATACCAAATACGTGTGCGAATTGTAATTTAGGCCTACCCCCAATCCACACAACGCGCATGTCTGTTCGTGTCCATTATCAGCCCAGAGCACACGATGAGAGTTATAATAGTTAACCGTTTTGTTCCCCGACCCCCCCCCCCCCCTGTACAGGTAGTCCACAGGAATACTATCCTACAGCTATATGATTAGTTCCCAAAACAATTTCCAGAAGTTCTACTGGGTTGAAGGGTGCACGCACCGCGTCTACAAGCACCAAGTACGGGGCATAATGGGACCGGGGGGTACACAAGCGGCCCTCCCCTAGCTAGAAGACCGTCAGAGCCAAACCACTAATACGATGTCTTTCCGTTTACAAATTGGAGCGCATTGCTTGTGTCACTCGTCGGCGTATTAAACCACTGGCTCCTCGAATCTCTGTTCCTTCTCAGTCCCCCCTTAAAAAACTGCTCAGTCCCCCGGAGTCGGTGACCACTTAATTCATAACAAGTATGTGTCACGTAGTTCATTGATAATACAGTGATAATGTGGCTCGTCTATTAAAGACAAGACCCGTTCCCCAGGGAGAGACTGGGAGGGGGGGATACAGCGGGGGGAAGAGGCTAGTTGAGCCGTTGTAGGAATGTTGGTCATCGCTGCATGCGCTTGGACACCTACAGGGAGTACATGGGGGGGGGGGGTGTATGTTATATCATGCAAAGTTGATTCGAAACTCGGTCAAGTAAGTACACAGCGTGTTCCCGCTCTCCTAAACCTCTATGACAGAAGAGGAGAGAACTGCATAACTTGTTAATGTTAGTTCATAATTTGAGTCTCTGTCATTCTTTTTGCCCAGTTGTAAAATACGAAACGTCACCGCTGATTGCGACGTTGTTGAAATTAAGCTTTCTAAGATTCTGGTTACATAGTGTTGATGTTGTGAAGCGATGAGTTGATAAAGCACTTTTTGATTGTATTGACTTGTTTGTATTTGACTAAATTTCACTTCAACAAAAGAAACATCTATATTATATAGTTCAATGCGGTCTGTTAAGTGGATTTTTCAACAGCATTCATTACACATCATCTCCAATACACCCCCCTGAAAATGCTATCATGATTTTTATTTAATATGAACAATCAGTTGAAATGTAAATTGTAGTCTGACCCCATGTATACTATAACGATCAATGGCATTCATGACTGTTGAAGCACACAGGACACAAGACAAAGATGGCGCTGACATCCGACCTGTAATTCGTTCTAAAAAAAAAACCAACCATCTCCTCGTCAAAAAAACCACATCATACACAAATCTCACCCCGAGACAGGAATAACTGGACACAAGAACACCAAGCTTCACTTTGTTTATCATTTGGCACTGCCCGTTAAGGCTTTTCCGTTTACTCGCCACATGAGGTTTAAAACTCTGTTCAACAAGCCTTCGTTGCCACCGTGGGAAAAGGGGCTTTCTCTGGGTTTTTCTGTCTTTTACAGTACAAAATGTACACTAAAACGGACATATTTACTGACTATTAAAATTAATCAATGGCCTCAGTGTGAGGTCTCACAGAGAGACAATATTGAACAAATTAACAAAGAAAATACTGATGAATGTAGAAACTGCGTAATTCTGTATTGCCTTGTTGTGTGTATAGTGCAGTCTCACAGCAGTGTGCATTGAATTCTAATATCATTCTGTTCTTGTTCGAGAATCACAACACCAGTCTGTCTAGTAAACACAATCAGATCTGTGGCCAGTTTTAACAACGGTCATGTGGCCCAGTTAAGGCACTTGGCCCAACTAGGGAGTCTGACCCAATTGCGGCATCGAACCCGGTATGATAATCTGGCCCAAAACTGAGAAAAACTGGCCCAATTTGGTAGTCAGACCTGCATCTGATCATCTGGCCAAATTGGGTCATTTGACCCATTTAAGATCATCTACAATACATACCACACAGATGAACTATATAGAAAAATTGAGTGATAAACCCCAGACCAAACAACTTGTCAGTGTGACCCGGAAGGAGTAAGGACCACTCTTGACCCGTACATTTCTGCTTGGATTAATCATTCTGACCCAGATCTTTCCTTGGGTTCATGATCTCTTTCCGTGATGACGTCACATCCGTTTTGATGTGCGTGTGTTTAAAAAAAATTGCCCAGTTTTATTTTGTCATGAACAGACGACATAGTTTTTTTTAACATTAAATGTATTAATATATTACGAACTATTTCATAAATAACCTTATTGTACAACAACTCTTTTTAACTTTGCAAAAAATTGCCAAGAATTCTATGTTACAAAACATAAATATATCCGACACCGCTTAAAAGTATGTACACTTGATCAACACGAGTCCACTCTGAACGTCCTTCTTTGCTGTTTAAATTAAAATCTATCACTTCGGCACAATCAAGGCAGCATAATGCAAAATTTGTCGATTTAAAAAAAAAAAGTTAATACCCGATTTTGTTCAACTACTCGAAATAATAACATTAATAATAATAACAAGAGAGATATCGCCAACGGTTTATTTTAAATGTGAAAATGTGACCAATGAGCACTTGGGATTTGCAAGTCAAACTTCGAGTCAGTCGCCGCAGTTCATCGAATCTCAGAAGTATTGGAACGTTTTAAGTCAGTTTGAGCGTAACTTCTTTCCACAGACTGGTGTTTAGAAAGAAAAAATGCTGATTTGTAACGGCCAAATATGCACACATGGCAACTACAGCTGGACTGCACTTATTAATACCACCATTGGTTATAATGGTAGTGGGTTGACTCTCAACATAACTCCCAGGTATGTTGAGATGTTGTGAAACTCCTACAGTAGACATTATCCCACAAAACACTTCCCCTAAATGCTGGACTTAGGGTGGGGGGTATTTATGTATTTTTTCAAAAGCCAGATCCAATCGTTGCTACCACGGTATACACATTGAAATTGGACCTCAAAATTACTGATAGAAAAAAATTATTAATAAAGAATTGTCTCCCTCAGAACGTAACTAGTGGTTTTTAGATTTGTATACGTCAAACTTGATAGGTGCACATTTCTATTTTAATTTTTAATTTTTAATTTCTTTTTTTTAGAAAGGCACGAATCTAATGGCGATAAAATTTGACTTAAGTGCGCGTGCGTACAGCAGACTGACCACCTATCTGAAATTCACTCTCAACACCCAGTTTAACAAACATTTCGTCCCATATATGAAATACAACCATACATTGATTTTGACCCTTATAAAAAAAAGAAAACAAGAGAGAGATTGCTGACCCAGTATTTGGAGGAAATAGCCGGAGTCTGACGAGGCAGTCAAAGGATGTAGCGATCCGATACGCTTTGCTGATCGTGTAACAACCCCTGTCGATAATTTGGCGACTGTGTAAATTTATCTCAGCCTCTCTCTCTCCCTCTCTATCTCAGGGACGCCCCCCCCCAAATCCTTCGTAGTGTCTTAATGTCAGCTACAACCATCGATTTTACATGATCTCTCGGAATTGAAACGAATCACCCCCGTGAACGTTGGGGTTTGATGTCGCCTCTATAACACGGGATCGACACACACAAAATCAAGGCTTAAACGTAGGGGGACAAGAAAACAAATTGGGAACGAGGAAGATTAATAAAAAAAAATAACAATAATCGATTTTCTACGCTGCACGAACAGTATGGTTATTTTGTCACAAACATCTACATGAAAAAGCTCGCATCTCGATCGTGACTTCAATCGAGTCGCATGAAACCCTAACATAAAGTGCTTACGAAGTACCACAAATTACAGATTGCTAGTAGAAACAAAACCTGAAACACATTGGTTGGTCGCCTTGTCTTTGTTGGTAACACATAATGGGTCGACGTATTGGTTTATCTAGCACCGCTACAGAAATCAAAATTCCTGAAAATGTATTTTTGATCAATATTGGCCCACATCAATCGGTAACAATGATTACTTGAAAACGATCAACTTTACTTAATGAACAATGGAGAGGGAAGTATTTCAGAAGTTAAGAAAAAATACCGGTTCGGACAGCATCTACACGTTATAAAGTGATTGTTTGTGGCGGCGTTACCACTTCTTTTTAAGTTCATCGTTTAAATATCTTGGTGCGAATTTTATTTACCTTTTTTTCTTCAAAAGTTCATATGATAATCTATTCTTTAATAATGAGATGACATCATTTAAATGTTCATGCGTCACTTGGGCTCTTTCTCAAGCCCGCTAACCATTCTTTGAATATTTTGGAGCTCACTGGCGGCTGAACTAACAACGGAGGCTACGGGACTCGTGGCGTTTTTCGTGACGCTAATCGTGGGTGACGTCGCCGAGTGTCCGAGCAAACTTGACGAGTGGAGAGAGTTCTCATAGGGCAGTGTACTTGCCAGGGGACTTGCTGTGGTTACCATCGTTGTGCTGGTAGCCGGCAAGGCGTACGGCGAAAACCTGAAGCGCGGATGACCGCTGAATATTGCACCGGTGCATGCATTGCTTGCATAGGCCTGGCTCAATGCCGACGGGTCTGAGTAGAGTCCGAAACCAGACGCGGCAAGACCAGACTGAGAAGCTAGAAGGCTCTGATGAGCGGTCAGCGCAAATGCTGAATGAGCGTCCAGACAGTGATGAGTTGAGGGCGAGTAGGACCCAGACGACGGCGGTACAAAAGGAATCATGTGCGACATTGCTCCCAGGTTCGCCACACTACCCGGCAGGGCCATCTGAGGGTGCAGGAAAAACGGGTGCGGGGTCGGGTACACGGGCGTGACCACCGGAGGGTGTGAGCCGTGCCCGGTGGCCGCCGCGTGGAACGGGTTCATGACAGAGGCGGGCGACCCGCTGCTGCTTTTCTGGGACAAATCACTCTTGTCGGAGGAGTCTCTGTTCTCCGGTTTCCTACTCGTCCGTTCCTCAGTGTCCGATTTGCTGCCGTCTTCGTGATGATGGTGGTGCCTCTCCCCTAAGGAAGGCATCTTCTCTCGGCTCACATCTCGCATCTCCACATCCTCCAGCTTGGTTTCATGATGAGACCGCCTCTCGTGTTCGGCCCTACGGCGTAAAATCTCAGTCACCTCGTCGTGATCGGCGGCTAGTCTGGAGGCTACGTCCCGCTCATGGTGTGAAACAACTGGGGAAAGAAATAGAGAGTTGGAAAAAAATTATGAATATTTATAAGGGAAGGGTGTGTGTACCATCGGTAATTACTCAAAATATCTTTTGGCGAATTATTATCTGGAACAACAGTACAGAATAGCTACAGAAGCTCCACGTCGTCGAACTGATTTTTTTTCCAGAGAGGACGTGAGTTGTATGGATAATTAAATAAGAAAATAGAATCAGCTGTTGCAAACTGCTTCCCAACCAAAGGGACCTATGGTATAACTGCAAACAAAATTTAGTGGCCTGACGTTTTGACCCTAGCAGAGTCTTTCACTAAGGCTCTTTTAACCTTCCTCCTTCAGCCTTCGAGAAAGACTATATAATGTCGAAACGTCAGGCCACTAACTTTTTCTCCGATATATTTTAAAACAGAAAATGATCACAGGCTTATGTAATAAACAAAACGTAGTCTTCTTCTACAAAAAAGTGTGCTGAAATGGCCTGACCGTATCAATGTTTTCACGTTCGAGTGCAACGCAAGTATTTCGAGTTTTTTTTCCAAAAGTGAATTACGATGCCCCAAGACAGAAAAATGTGGACATTCTCTTTTTTCGAGCAAACATAACAACTAAATCTGTCAGCGAATCCAGTGCAAGTTGATAGTCTTGAAATTGAATCGGCTATGCTAGCCCTGGACGCGCTTGGCATTTCAGAGAGTGCCAGCTCAAATTCGGAAATCTCTCGTGAAAACAGACACCAGAATTCTTTTTTTTTTAAGGATAACATATTGATCCAGTCGGTAAAAGTACTTCTGAACCACCGTGCCGTGAAATACAAGCATCTCCGTCTCCTTCTCTCCTTAATGAGGCACTCAATCACCATAAAACAATACACTACTGACAAGAGTACGTGGAATCGATCCTTGACCTTGAAAGGTGTAAATGAGTGAATCACTGATGGGGTTTAGCGTGGCTAATGGGGGCCGGCTCCCCCGTCGGATGTTTTCGAAACCGGTTACTCAATAATCGGATATGAAATAATCGGATATTCGGTCCGGGGGTAATCTGGATCTAATTCGGACTAATTGGAATATGGCTCCGTCTATTTTCTCATTGCTAACAAGACATCGCTGGTTTCCAAGGATAAATACATTAGGAAGTGTGTTGCCAGACCGTACGTTGCGCATGTGCAATGGCAAAACTACAACTCCAGCTATTTGCACGTATTATTAATATTATGCATCACCATGTACTGTCAAAGGGTTGCTTCCCGCATTGCCATCGTGTAGTTGGTGTACAGCCCCAACATGCTTTGAAAACCACACACTGAACACTCTCACGAACTACTTGATTCTAATAAGGACCACCTTCACCGCAGCATGATGTCCTACAACTTACTTTTATCTTCGTGCTTCTCGGAATTCGTCGTGCTGACTTCGGCAGCCTCTGGTTCCGGGTCGCTAGCTACGTCATCCGGGTCCCTGTGGTCAAGATCGTAGTTAGCCGACGGATATTTCCTGAAAGAAGACAGCATACAAAAGAGTCCAAGATAAAATAGCAGTCGGGCAACGAGTCAAAGGTCAATTTTGTTATTAGAATTAAAGTGAGTAATAATTATAGTTATTTCAATTTTACAAGCAGTTTTTTAATACATGAAGTAAATTGTCCCTCATTGTTAATACAAACTGGTGCTCAAATCTTTTTAAAAAGTAAACGATAATGTCACCATTTATACTGTTACCATATAAATTATAAAAGAAAACAACATTGTGAGAAATAATTATGAACAGAAATAATTATTTCTAATAATCATTACAGATCAATAATTTCATACAACTAAACCCTAAGTGTCACTGTCTGTTTGAATTTTCGCACAAAAAATGGAACACGGCAAAGACAGCCCTTAATTTCGACATCTGTTGAGAAAAAAATGCTTTCAAAAACGATTTCACAGTTTTCAGCGAAGCTTAGAAATGTGAAGTTCAAAAGTTCACGACAGTTCACGCACTGGTGGCAATGTGGATAGACAGTTAGTACAAATGAGCACAAACATCGAAAAACGAAAGTAAACTTTCGGTCGATGTTCGTTTCGAGTTGTCACAATTTAGACTGAAGTCATAAATAAACACACATTCATCATGGAAAATCAATAACATATAGATTTGGGTTAAAAAAAACCAGTTATCAGTTTCGAAAAGCAGGACCCCAATTCCATGTAAGCTGCCAAGCAGAACATTTTGCCTAATAGCGAATCTAACATTACTAGGAGAGCCAATCACAATGATTATCCTAGGGAGGTAAATCATGATTAATGTTTAGCGACCATCAAACAAATTCAATAATTAATCGATAAAAAACGGGGAATAGAGACGGACAAAACTTAGACCTGATACATATCATTATCAGTAATCTCAATGTGTTTTCCCTCTTTGGGCACGTGTGGAGTAAGAAAAGTACACCGTAGGCGACGCGTGACGAACCGTGGCCCTTTTGGTCCCTTACCATAAAATGTCTCTCTTTATTTTATTATTTTGAGGGAAAAACATGTTCTTTTGTGCCCCTCTTTCTCTCCACACACCCCGCCCTCGGGGGTTCTTTACTCACGCGTGTTACCCACCGGGCCTAACCGTTAAACAAACGGCACGGATTCTCAATAACCTTTCTCTCCCTTTAAAAAACTACTTTTTAACGCTGATTTTTCGTAGAAAAACTATGACCTGTGGAAGGTGAACTCATATCAATTATAGGCTGTCATCTTTTAACTTTGTCTCTACTTTTGTGTGAAAAGAATTACTCTTTATTTTCAAATTTTTCAATTTTTTTACACTATGTAGCAACAGCTGTCTTTACAAATCCACATCTGCATTTCTGCTTTATCTTTTGACGTTCAGATAGGATTTCACTAAAGAAAATGTCAAATTCAAGTTTAGTTTTAAACTCAGCTTACCGTTTTTCTCTTTTGCCCGTGGCCTGGTCCCTGAAACCTTTGGCGAATGGATTATTGTCGATTTTCAGCTGTGTGACCTGGTTAAGATAAAACACAAAAACAAAGTCCATAAATATACATTTTTAAAAATTTGACTGAGAACCCAAAATCAAGCACCAAAAATACATATTACACAAATTAACCGACACTGTTTTCGTTTACGGGCCAAATATTTTAACTGGCTACAACATTTACTTATACCCTCTTCGTTCATGGGACACCCATAAATAATGCACGCATGGATTTTTCCTTTTGACTATACACAACGTTGGGCCCTTTCCAAATCAGTTGTTATGGCTACGGCTGGATCACTCCGTTCAAGCCATATAGCCGCAGCCGCCGATTCAGACACACGGCCTCAGTTTTACATGAAAGGAAACAGGACGGTGCTCTAGCTTCCCAAGAAAGTTTAGTTCGAAGCGATGCAACACCGACGATATTAAATTTAAGTGGCTTGAACATCACACACATGGTTGATGAAGTGGGGTGGTTGTATTTCAAAAGAATAAAATGTTTTTATTGAGGGCCGTTTTTCAAGTCGCCAAGGTTCCTTCTTCGTGTCGGAAACGGATCGACGCGCGCGCCAAACACGATCCCAGTCCAGACGACATGGGGTTTGTATTACACCACGTATTACCGGTCCGGCTCCTCCGGTTGTTGCTGGATTGTGTTTAGACGGATCACGGATCACCGGACCGGGTGGAGACAAAAGTCTACGGGGCCCCTTCAGCTTCCAAACCAACCAAACCAACCAACCAACCAACCAACCAACCCGAGCTGATCTGATAGGACGCGCCGGAAAAAAATCCCCACTCGATCTGGAAATTATCACAACGGAGCTCAAGTTACTTGGGGGAAAACAATCCAAAAATCAATTTCGATTTTTGTTTCCCCCGGTTATCTTGTCTTTTTCTCCTTTGTAATTTTTGTTCTCCTGGTGAAGATGATAATGATGTTTTTGTGAAGAGTTGTGTCGCATCCGTAATTGTTGTCGTGATTTAGAGCCAGATGAGTCAATGTCATTTAACGGAATGCAGAAGAAAAAGAAGGAAAAAAGGGGGAAAAACCTGCAACAACAACAAAGCGTCAACCGTTGATAATTTTCACAAGAAACTTATTATTGACTCTCCATTTATTGTAAAAAAAAGTGTCTGCTCAGTATACATACTTTATACATCTGTTTACGTCTATATGTAATCATCCCACGAGTTTATGTTGAACACCCTATTTACACTAACCTAAAATCGGTGTTTTATTACAATTTATTTATTTTATGATGTATATATATAGTTTTATGATGAATGGAATTAAGAACCTCATGTTGAGTTTTGTAGAACGAATACTAATTGTGAGTTTTGAATGCGCAAATAAAAATGTAAGAAAAAAAACCCCACAGTCGTTAGTTGTTTTGCTTCAAACTGTTCACGGGTCACGAGCAATGGACCGTATATATACAAATGTAACCACGTTCCGTGGTTTGGAGCCGACCCAACCAGCCCCTCTGCGGGACGCAGTCACGATGAACAATGCCACGACCGGACGTCTGTGCGTCGATCCTACGCAACCAACAGGAAGAACTGGCAAGAAATCCACCAAAAAACAAACCCCCCAAAACAGTTGCAACAAAAACACCTCACAACAAAACAAAACCCCACCGAGTTCTATACGTGTGATTGACCTTTAAATATTTGATCACAACTCGAGCGTTTTGTTGGGCGCTCTGTTTACTTGTTCTTTGCGTGTGCAACTGTGTATGAATGAAATGATTTCAGAGGCAATGTAAATGTTCTCAAGTATTTAACAAACTTTCAGTTCATGATCGGTTATTCACTAATCTCGAGTTGAAGGCTTTAGCTGACAGCGCATTTATGTACACAGTCGATCTCAGCATGCAAACCGAAAGAGGAAGGTGTGGATAGTTATGATTCATTCTGAAAACATAATCAACTATTTAAATTTGACACTTCATGAATGAATGGACGGCCGGAAATTATTAGTAGCTCGTGCGCGTTGTTGGTCACAGATTGTGAATTTTCTACGGTAAACAAGTTCCAGTCTTTCTCGGTGTATATACACAATCACAAGCTGCCCTACAGCGGAATCTGCACAGTCAACCTTCATGGTTTGCTGTTTTATCTAGAGCTTTTTTTTCTTCTTTCTTTCTTTGCCTCATCTTCACACTAATGCGTCTCGTGTGAAAAACGCGGGGTGCTGGCGGTGGGATGGCGACATTTTGCACGCAAAGCGATTGGCAAACCATAGCGCGTACATATGGCTGGCTCTAGGGGAGGCCGTTCGGAGTAGGAGGGAAGCGAAAGCTCGGGTTTGATATCAGTGTGACTGACTGTCTGTATATAAACGGCATGCATGGCGTGATGAAACTTTTATCAAATTTCGCTCCTGTATTATTTAATTATGGCAGTTTTGATTTTGTTGTCTTTCTTTTTTGACTCTCTCTCTCTCTCTCTCCTCTTTTATTGCCGTTTGAGGGAACGAAGGTGTGAAGCAAATCGCGTTGACAATACGAGGTTTGAATTACATTTTTTCCCCATTCTAAAGGCCTGTTTATAGCCGAGCGTGAAAATTAAATCCCGCCAGACATCAGCGAGAATTGAGTTTTGACGCAGTCTCTTTTTTTCCTCTCCACTCCTCGCTGACATAGAGCAGTAAAAGAGTGTCGAAGCGCAGGCAAGCCACAGTTTAACACGTCGTGATGTCATTTCGTGTGTGTGTGTGTGGGGGGGGGGGGGGGGCATTGCGGATCTTTAATTCGATCACACGGGTAACATCTCCTCCATTAGCGTCAAAAATGGGATTACAAAAAGCAAGAGAGCATCATCCACTGACGGTCTGCTGCTCATGACCAAGCCAGGGGGGATCGCTCCCATGGAGGGGAGGATTCTCTCCGCTAATAAGGAGTGATTTTCACTGCAGGTTGCTGCCAGACACTCGGAGAGGGAGAGACGGCGCCTAGACCTGCCCGCTGGGAGTCGCGGAGGTGACGGGTCGTGCATTGGCAGGCACATAGCGCGGGGACAGGTTTTCTCACTGCGGGCACGACAAGGCGAGTAGTTCTCACCCGTCTGCAATGATTCTCTAATGGAGGCAGCACCTAGGGGCGGGGAAAGTAACCAACAACAAAAAAGGGGGGACTACCGAACTGTATGACCGATCGGTCCACAGGTGCGTCTGGTACAACCATCTCGTCAAGGCGTGAAAGACCTTATAGGCTGCAATTCTCCGGTCCGTCACATCACTGTCAACCCGGGCTGATTATCTTTCGTCCCGTGTTATCCTCTTTTTGTGTACGAGCAGTGTAAAACCTGCCATTTTTACGGAACCATAAAACTGTTGCAACAGTACACACGTCTTCACGGCTCATCGCCTTTGCACTTTCAAAATGCCTGCATGAAAAATGGGTATCTCTCCCCCCCCCCTTCTAATCCATGGTCGTATCATACCTGCTGCATAATACAACATGATGGTAGAAACATACACCGTTTCTCCCTAATTCGTCACAACAATATATAACGTTCCTTTGAGGGACGGCTGCAATAGTCTTGGATCGCTTGAAATGGTCGTTACTATTTAGTAGGTGATAAAATCCATTGTGCTTGACGAGACGCTTTTGCAAACCCCATTGCCAAGAAAATTAGCCTTCGCATAAAGACAAAAAAAAACCTACAGTTGCCACAAGCAGGTGTATAAAACATCCATTTGTTTCACTCTACTGGTGGAACTTTTTTTTATGAGGCAGCAATGGTCTTTTGGACAAATGATTCTGAAAACAATATTTGCATACACAGTGCAGAGAAGGGAATGCAAAACTGATCACAGCCTCCACTGACTAACTACTAAAGTAAAATAAAAATAATATATGTATATATAGCCTAATACTCATCGTTTGATAACTCTACCTATAAAAAGAGAAGACCAAAATAACAGATAAAACACCCGACCAATTGACTGGTGGAGTTCACGCTATCTGCCTTAATTACCCACACGGTTCTTTTCTATTTAACTAACGGGTTTGTCGTCGGGGCGAGTATGCAAGCTGGCGCCGACGAGTTTGAACAACCAGAGCGCGTACTAAGACCTGACCTTGGGAGGGGACACGGGGAGAAGACGGCGATGATGGGAGGTAAAGTGTCATCCAAGCATGAGATACGTCTGCACACCCACTATAGAGCCTACAACATCTGTATTTATGCTGAAGTCCTCAATCATTGACAATGAACTGAAAAATTAAAAAGCGAGCTGAGCATAGCCAAAGTAATATTTCCTTTTTGTGTTAATCAAACTCCAATTCTCTCTTCTTCTTTTTTTTCTCTCGGGTGTTTAATTTGTTGTCTCTTCCTTTTTCTCAGGGATGTTTACAGGGTCTGCATCCTTGAACTCAGGGGGTTGGGGGTCGAGTTTGATGAGCTTTTTTTCTCCTGCTTTTTTTCTCTCTTTTTCTGGAAACCGTTCTACCAATTTCTCACCCCAGACCGATGGTGTTTAATTATTCACCATTTTTGGCGGCACTGTCATTATTGACATTTTTTTTAAATGGTTGACTTGAAAGGCACTCTCGCGCCATCAGACCACATACAATTATCGTGTTTAATTAATTTTATTTATTCAAAAAGTACACACTTAACAATAGGGCACCGCGCTTCCACGCTGCGAAGATAGCAAGAGTGAGAGAGAGTGTGTTTCTCCCACTCGTTCTGCCAAATCCGAAGAGCTGTCTTATATCGACAATTATATTTGTTAGATTGTTCTTCCCATTTGGTGGTTGTTTGTGTCCGACGCTAATGATCGATGGTGAAATTCAACTGGCTGGGTATAAAATGACAAAGGCTCGGTCAATATCAGCTCTTTGGGAACTCATTTACGGTTCGTTAGTTATACCGGGGAAGCTTCATCTCCACTGCGATTCACTCAGTGAAATATTAGTCGCATGGTAAGACAGAAACTACGGAGTACAAAGAATGATTTGGGAAGAAGTATTTCCCCCTTAAACAAAGAAGAATAATATAAAAGGGGGCTATCGGAAGGAACAATAACCACAGCAACAACAGCAGCAGCAGTAGCAACAACAACACCGCCACTAACAGCAGCAGCAGCACCACCACCAACAGCAGCCGCAGCAACAGCAGCAACAACAATAACATTATTAACACAACAACAACAGCAGTAGCAGCATCAGCAACAGCAGCAGCAACAGCAACAACACCACCACCACCACCAGCAGCAGCAGAAGCAGCAGCAGTTACACGAAAATGACTATAAAATACCGCTAAAAAGAAGCAGCGTGTGTTTTTGTTGTTATTAATTCATTTTGATTTTGTTTATTTACCAAAGAGATCTAATACACGTACATCTTATTCGGGGCAAGGACTTTATAAAGGTCCGTGTTGTCGCGCAATGCCACTGGGGGCGTATTTAAAAATCCTACATAATTTTCAATCTTTATTGCGGGAAAATTTTCAAAAACCCTTAGACTTGGATTCAACGTCACCCACGAGTTCTCGTGAATATTATTTCTCGTGAGATTTATCACTGTTATTAACTACCACCTCGTGTGTGTTTTGTTTGTTCCTTTTTGTTCTTTTTTTGCCGAGATACAAACATTTCGAATTAGCAGCATCGACAAAGTGCCTTTACGGGTGAGAGTTCTCCCCTAGCGAGCCTTGACATATTGAGCTGGCAAACCATACAGTAAACGAAGCAATCTCGAAGATTTACGAGCGAAAAACCCGAAGATTACAATTCTCCGAGTGTCGACTGAAAATTGCTTAAGTGACGTGCGGTGCACCAGTTTCGTCTTCTTCTTCTTTTCGGTGGGGATGAACTTTTCCTGAGACGACAACCGCAATAAATAATTTATTCTGGATATTTGAAAGTCATCACAATTTGTTTTTCTTTCGCGTGAGTAAAAAAAATCGCCATTTCAAATTAGTAAGTTATAATGAAAAAATATATATCATTCATTAGTTTGTCAACCAAGACAGGTCGGCCACTTTTTATTTTTAATAAAAATGAAATTACTGCCTGTTAATTTTCCAGGAAGTTTATCCAATTTTGTTAGCAGGGTAGATCATCATTATACATTAATCATAAGCCAAACTTCACTAATTCTAACTTCAGATTAACTTCTTTTTTTTAATATGGAAATGACAGACCTGTCAATGGGCCAATATTGGCTGATTTCTTACAACCAAGCTAACAATTCACCAGAAAGTCTGAATAGTGAGCAAGGTATTCTGAAAATGATTGGAGGCGGGCAAAGTCAACCATCTCATTGGGGGGGGGGGGGGTGTTGGATCAGAGACTCCGGTAAGCGCAGAAGTCTTCACTTGCCACCTTCAAGTGATAGATTTCACAACAGCTCAATTTGAAGATGGGCGATGAGAAAGAGCAAAGAAGAAAAAAACCAAACATAGGGGCAACCGTTGATTTACGACACTACCTGATACGTCTCGGTCTCCCAAAGGAAAAATATACACAGTCTACCGTGCACCGTGTATAAACAGTAAAATTGCTAGTAAAACCACTAATAAACTGTTTAATATTGGCCTGTCAGTCACAAGAACGTTAAGATAATAACATGCACAGACTGTAAACTAATACAGGTATTAAAATAACTGAGATAAATGAATGCATTTAACTGGTTTGCAGCTTCAAAATTAGACCCGAGATCTTGGCCAAGAACCCAGTGTATTTATTAGTATAAGTATTTATATTATCATTATTATTATTTATTATTATTATTTATTATTATCCCAAACATCACAGTTGCACTCTCCCATGGATGTTCTTCTGTTGTTGTTTGTCGTGACATCCCCTTCCACCCACCCGTGCGGTTTCACAAAGACTCGTTGATGCTTAACATTTTCCCCGACGATTTGGTAAGCAAATTAGGTTATTTTGAAGGACACCAGCAGTCCCAGCATAAAAGAACACGACGTCACCGTGACGTACTAATTCATAGGCTCCAATTACCGCGGCTAATTACAACGCCTCCGAGTGTTAAGTCATGATTTGTGGCTAACCCCCCCCCCCACCGAACTGTGACAACAAATACAATGCCCAAATTAATGATTCAGTTCTGATCGCAGCCCCCCCCCCCCCAACACACACACACACTTTTTACACGATTCGCTTTTTTACTCTCTCTCTCTCTCTGTCTTCTCTCTTCGTCAAGTCAACCGAGCAAGTTACTCATCAATTCTCCTTGACAGAAAAATTTCCTTAATTATGAGAAATGCGCGAGTATCAACGAGAACTAATAGCGAGGTTGTTAATTTTGGTGAGGGCCAGGGCAGCGGAATGACAGATGAAATAACGAGCCATTTGTTCGACTCCGTTGAAGAGGTCATCAAATAGTCCCAAACAACAATGGTCACAACTCACAAGGTCCTCAGGGGAGCTTTGTTTAATATCCTTTGTTTTATCCAAGTACTAACACCATAGAGAAAAGTCCTTTCTCTATGCTAATACAAAATGTTATTTTGTTAACAGGTAACAGGTGGGGGTCATGTAAACGAAATTACTCGTTATAATTGGCAAGAGGGTGGAAAATGGTGGACGAAACTTACCTTTTCATTTTGATAAGCAGTGACTGCAATGAAGTCCGTCTCCCGAAAGACGAACGTGCGAAAGTGACTCCACGGTAGCTTCAAGATGTCGTTTGCCTTGACGATGTGAAAGCGAGGTTGATATTTATGCATCGAGTTTAAAATCGTCTGCTGGTGGAAGAGAAACAGACAAAAAACCATCATCACTTTTGGGAAGGAACCATTATAATCAGACAAGAGAGAAAAATACCTTGGAGACAAAAAGTTCAGTTTAGTTTGATTACCTTATATTGCACAAACATCAAAATACAACGTGGTGCAAAAGGTAAACCCCGATGACAAGCACGCAGGCCCAAACTGGGAACTAATATTTGACAGTGTTTTTCAAAACCCATTGAGAAAAAAAGAGGAAATCGTCTGATCTGCAGAGAAGTTGAGTGTTTGTATAAAGAAAAAAAAGAGGTCGTGGGAAAAAAGTGTTTGAAATGAAAGCGAACATAAATTACCAACTGAACAGGAAGTACACGTGTCATCTAAAATACACAGAGCGGTTTTATGGCAAAGCGAGAAAAACAAGAGAGAAATTTATCTGTTTTGACCAGGGCTTCGTAATGATTTCGTCCTCGAGTGGTGTCGAAGGACTCGTAGCCCACCTGGAAAGGGAGCCCCGTGTTCCCATGGGGGTAACCCGGGCTGGCACCGTGACCTCAATCCGCGTTGTCATCGAATGTTCTACCTCCCATTTAATTTTTCATAAACACGCTATACGGTTGTAATATTTTTGTTTGTTATATAAATAATTTATGAATGATATTTTCACTCGGATTGAACCTTGCGATTAACAAGCATAGGAAATTACAAATGAGCAGTAAATCATTGTTTTTGTTTTGTTTTTTTTGTCATCGGAATGGACCCACTTTTGGGGGTGGTTTCCAGGGTGAAGTTTCATTGTGACAAGGTCGCTCCTTTCAATCAGCGAGTCTTTTTGTTTGCACTCCCTCTCTGAAACGACTAAAACCGTCGCAACTAAAACTCAATCCCTACACTCAGAATTCGTAAAGCATTGTTTCAGGACACCCTCCCCTGGGCTTAAAATGGAGAATGTTTTAGGCAAACATTTCTATGTTTGGGGTTTCACGTTTACGGGGATAGTTTCAACTGACTCCATTAATTGACTAAGTATCTCATTAGAACCAGAGAAGAACACCGCACTGTCTGTCACGACCCTCGGTGGGCGGCGAGGATGACAGTGTGTACATTAAATAGATTCAACCTTCGATTAATGAAAGTAAAATATTATTTCTTCCGTCATCTAGTGCATTATGCCACGAATTCGGCTTCCGTTCGACCATAATCCGTTGGTATCAAACTACTATGCAGAGTCCTCACGCATGAGCGCACGGAACTCAGTGGACAATACCGCTCAAGGCTTGATGTTGATAATGATGACGATGATTACGAGAAGAAGAAAAAAACTCTACCAAAGGAGAAAAAAAAACAATTTTCTGAAATGGATTCTGACAAAATTAACTCGACACAGGACCCGCTAAAACGACAGAAAATCATGGGGTGATTGGCTACACGCACTGTATGGGCTCTAAAAAGAGAGAGAGACCACTGGGAACAATATGGAAACGATTAAGTGCTGATATCGCCAGCAGTGCTAAAATATTGAGTTTTTGGCGCCAATTGTTCGTGATAATTATCAACACAACACGTGGCGAAAACACTAACAACGCCCCCAGAGTGCCTCACTCCGCTTTCCATCTGATGAAATAACATTAAAGAAGAGTTATTTTCTTTAAAAGTTTATTTCTAATAACAGCCTTCACTCTTGTGATATAAAATGATTGACTGGATGAAAGTTATGAAAATTGGAATGCCCTATTTTTGACCAAAGGTTGGTACAACGTTCTACTATTATTGGCATCTAAACAATGAAAGAGGCGAACAACTACACTACAGGGGGTTCCATGCGATACACACAATGACGGTAGAGAGACAAGCATTTTGAAATTGACTTGCAAACCCATTGCTGAGTGTGATATCAAGGTCTATTCGCTGAAATTCTTGACTTAGTTTGAGACAAGAGTGGAGTAGAGTAAGGCTTCAGCCACGAAATATCACTCATGCGGGCAGACTGCTATCGTTTCAATACACAACTAACTGCACTGTTAGGGCAGGTGAAACGACCGGAGCACACATCGCTGGGATTTTTTTTCTTTCTACAAAGCAAGTATCAAACTCCATTATTTGGTGACGAATAAGGGTCGTGGGTCAACACGGCTACCAGAGATAGTATAGTGTTTTATCTGGGCCAAGTGGCTGGGCCACTCAGCCCCGATCAAGCCGACGACAGTGGGGCACTCCAGAGCGATTGTCAGCGGGCTTGTAACACTGTACACAAGTCACTCGAGTCCAAGGGCGGAGTGTGTGCCCGCTATACAAGCGACTGATAAATAACCGACTGTGTATCGATTAAGACTCTCATTTATTTCAACATCACATTTGGGGGGAAGGGATCGGGGGGGGGGGGCACACACATCAGTGTGGTCCTGGCTTGTGTACCTGTGTATCAATATACAACCCCCCGAAAAAAAATCGGCAAAGTGTAAAGGCACCGGCTTTTTTTTCAGAGTGTGCTGATTCACGCCTCGGTGTCGCCTCCGCGGCAGCCGTAATTGATGTCTGAACGCTCTTGATCAAAAGGCAAACGGTGGCGCTGGCAGATCTATCCCGCGATACGACTGATAACGTAGACCACGGGCTCCAGTTATTATGCGGCTCCGTGGTGTGTGATACCACATCAAACCCCCATCTTTCCCTTTCTTTTGAGCCACACCGCCACTTAGCAGTTGTGGTGCTAGCGACTGTGTTTACATGACAAACTTCTGAAACAAAAGCAAGTAATTAAATCATTAACCACGGCTGATCTAGCCGTCTCCAAAGCCGCTTCTTCCAGTGTGTGCACAAGTAGTCAGGGAGCTGCCAGCACCAAGATAGCACCAACCAGGAAGAGATAACATGGTACTTCACACCAACTAATACCATGGGTTTTATAGTCGGCAATACACAGATAAAGGATCAACTGGGACCGTTAGGAGCTTCCCGTGGTCGCCGTTAAAGTTTACCATCTTCCAAGAGGGCGTTGAAATCCCGGATTAGGAAGATCAAGCCTGTCAAGGACCCTCAAACACCAAAAGTCAAAGAGGCAGAGAGGGGGGGGGGGGGGTAGTGGAAAGAAAAAGGCTGTGGGCCCATCTCAAACTCGAAAGTATCTCCCAAAAGTGACAGTTGCAGACGGGTACTACATGAGGTGTTTCCAGGCTGTACCTAACAGCTCTGGCATGTGGTGTTTTTTTGCCGGGAGAAAGCGCGCGGGACACCAGCGATGTTTGGCGTCAGGCCGACAAGGCGATGTACTTACGGCTAATAAAAAATTGCATAGTTCTCGCCGATTATGTACTAATAGCTGTCTGGGATAAGAATCGGGTTTGGCACCCAGACTGCCGAACACACATCACAACACTGGCTGGGTTTCTCTCTGAGGGTGAACTGTTTACTGCGGATGGTTTATTTATTGTTTTAGCAGACGACAGTTGATGTCTGCCTCTCTCTGCGCGCGCTGATCGGAAGTGCAGACATTATCAAAAGAAACAGCAAAATGATATGACACTACTTACCGAGGTCTCAAGGCCTAGGCCTACTACATACAAATAAAAAAACACCGTACTTTATATTTGTATTTCCCCAACTAGGGCGCGAGGGGGAGACACATGATAAATTACTCATCGTGGACTCTTCGAATTAAAAAAAAAAAAAAGACTAAGAAAGAAGAAAAAACAAAACAAATCTGAGAGCAGCTTAATTTCAAGTTGTCAAAAGAGGCCAACTGATCGTGCGACCCATTTCAGTTTCTTTCCCGCGCGATGTCTTATCTTCACCATCTTCTGTACACCTCAACTGGCCGAGACAGGACGGTTGGACCGAGGTGTTTAACGGACTCCCTTTGAACTTTGCCGGCCCAAAGAACTGCGGAGCTACGTCTTGGTGACACCGTGACAATCGCAAACAAGCAGTCGGGTACTTTGCTCCTTGTATGGTTTCTCGTTTCATCTTTCTTTGAAACTGTTTAAAATTAACCGACATTGTGTTAGAGAAGCGACAGACAAAAAAAAAACCCAAAACATGAACATTGTGTATCGCCCCATCCCAATATATACAGCGACTTTTTGACTAATGTACAACATCCAAATATAAACAAAGAAAACGACGCCTCCTGATCGCGGTCCAAACCATTGGGCTGATACAAGAGCCAACGGCACAGTTTGATCAGTCAAACTGGCGCCAAAACTGACGTCACGCGGCCATTACGTCATTTTAATCAAGTGGGAGCTAATGTTATCATCTAGTATTGTTTAGTCTTGCGGCTTTGGGTTTAATTTCATTCTCCACTAATGAACACGACTTCTTCTTTTATTTCCTCCCCCTCCAATAAAAAAACCCCCCGTTCCCTCCTTCATCTTTGAGCAAACTGCAGTGGCGATCCCAATGTTTACAAAGCGATTGTTGGACCAGCTTCTCCTTATCTATTTAAGCCCAAACTAATCCCAGTTACGCCCCGCCCTGTCTCCATGTTTCATCGGGCCCGTTGTATCTCTACCCCCCCCCCCCTCCAACCCCCACCCCACCTTCAATCCTCGTGTCTGGCTGTCTGTCATTTTATCACCCGACGTCTCTGGTGACGATTGCCGCTATCTTAGTGGACGTTGAGGGCGGATCAAACAAAAATGATACATTATTCACAATCCAGTTGATGGACGATTGTGATGACACTGTTCTGATATAAAATGGCCGGTAAATGCAACGACTGTACGCGTGCGCATAACACACTCCGAAAACACGCAATCATAGATTTCAGTCGAAGTACTTTTTCACACTATGTTCAGCTCACAACTATAAGGTTTAGCGATAACATTTTCTTTACATTAAAATAATGTAACATGAAAAACACGAACAATCACCGTAAACATATGCCCATAAGGTTGCAGAAGAGTTCAAGATTATGCATCAAGTAAAACGAGACATAACACTCCACGGGTGGCGGGCTGGCGATCACATACCATAGAGCGGTATTCTCATCACGCGCAATAACAATATTGATTATCAAACTGAGAACTAAGTATATCCACGCACTTCATGAAGAATGAAATCATAATCAGGTTTTCAAGATGGTAGATGAACATCCTCCAATTGGGGGAGGAGGAATCGTGGGGGGGGGGTTGACAAGCTCGAAACATTCTCGCCTGTGAACAGAATCTCTCAAGACGCAAACAGGCTGTAACACCTCATTAGCCCTGGACACTACCGAGAGTGAGATTTGAGTGATGTCTGCATTAATCCTACACCCGGGCTGATTCACTGCAGAGAAGAAGCCTCGTGGTTTGAGTCTTCGAACAACACGGCTCCATGGAGGACCACTTGTCTGGCGTGTTAAGATTCAATCTTAAAGACAAACAGGTTAACCGATGGGCCTTGTGGGCTGTCTTGAAGGGGGAGAGGGAGGAGAAAGAGGGGGTGTATTCGGCTGTGATTAATTAAGAGTAAATCGCATGGTGTGTTTTTTGGGTTGCGCTGTGTGAGTGTGTGTGTGTGTGTGATGTATATACGTGTATTGGGACTGCTACTTCTAGATGAGTAATGGCGGCACATGTTCCGGCATGTCATCAGTAGCGCAGATCACATCGTCCAGGAAGGATAAACAATGCACGGCCTTCAGTAATAAATAACTCAAAAATAAATACAAAAATAAATAAATAAACTTAATATCCCTCTATGTAAATAAGGACTACCGATATGGGTGTGCAGCCTTTGAACAAGATATGGAAATATGAAAACCGTGCTTTAAAAAACATGCAAGGGTCAATCAACGTGTAATATTTCATATTAATGATCTATTCGTCCCGTGATAGAATAGTTTAAACTCAACCAAATTTGAGGATCACCACAAATGAAGAAAATTGCATTCTAATACCCTCAGTAATATATTCTCTAATATATTCATCTAAAGGAAACCCACAAACTGGAGTTGAGGCATGACGTCACACATGACTGGGAGGTCCCTGTGTGTAACACAATCACGCCACACACCCCTGGTCCCCCGTCCTCCAGCCCCCATGGCTTTCGCTGGCTCGCAGACGCCTGAACGCCACGGTCTTTATTAAACCCACGGGTTACACCGACTCAGATTCATATTATATTTTCTAAATTAAGCCACATTGGCCCGCTCTTAAGGTGTTAATTATTACACCAGCGGGGACAGAAGTGCGTTTGGTGGCCGGTTTTGATGAAATCCCGGGGAGCTGTGTTAGCGAGTTGCCCCGGCACGGCACGGCACGGCCGACAGTGCTGTAATGGTGGTGTGGGCTTATAACCAAATTAATGTTCGGCTATCCACGCACGGCTGACTGAGCTTGGGCCAAACGTACCGTGGTGAATGTTGTATTAAAATCATATCTTCTTTTTTTATCAACAACGCTTACCAACGGATGCTTGCTGGTTTAACTAAAGAAACCGCAGTGTGGGAGTTTAGCAAAAAGAAAACCTCTAATTTCAATCGAGTTTCTTTGAAAGATAGTAAACGCGTTGACAGTTTGAAAATAAAACACACAAATAAATACAATAAAAATGTAACATTCAAATTGGCAGTATCAACTTTAAAATGATTGTACCTAGTACTAGGCACCTTGTACCTTATTAGGTACCTAATAGTTGTACCCATGATTGCACCTAGTACCCGGTACCTAGTACCTCATTATGTACCTAATCATTATATACCCACGATTGTACCTACTACCTTATTAGGTACCTACTAATTATACCCATGATTGAACCTAGTAAATTAATGGCTTACACATTGGTTGGATACAGTGAAACGGTTTTCAACAAACAAGGTTTGAACAGTGTTGTGTGTACTGACCCGGTCCTAAATTTTAGCAACAACAAAAAATGGATGATACCCCAATAATTCATACTGTGATAAAATGTCTTCTCAAATAATGATTGGATTGCCAAGGTTAAAACTGAGGGCAATAAGAAGTTAAATTTGTTTTAATTACTATTAGCATAATCACCCTATTTTTCAACCCGTCCATGTGTGATATACACATAGAAACATTAATTACAACATCATGTGGATGATGAGGCCATTGTTTTATGAATGTTTTACGATTGTGCCTTCAAGATTGTGCATTTGAATGAATGTTGACTACCCGAATGCTACCTGCGGTTCATGGGACAAAAATATCAGACCCTAGGAAAATATACAAGTTGAGAAAAACGTTTTTAATCCTTCTCGAAATGAGTCAGATAACACGGCATCGCCGTCGTCCTGCATTTCCAAAAGTGTGTTTGATAGTTATTACATTTTAATACACATTAATTATTGAAACTCTCTCCATCAAATCATTATTCCGGATTGGCAAGGTGATTCCGAAAGTGGCTTTCTCCCTCCATGGAGCTTGGTTGGACTTGCCAATCGTTTGACGTCTGAAGACGGTTTGACTTTGCCACAAACACCAACCCACTCCTTTCTTAAAGGTAAAATGCCATAATTTTGACAATTTTACGTATCGTAACAAATTTCTGCACGTGTATTAATCCAAAGGAAAACACTATTATAAAACATATACAGTGGTTTGTTTTTGTTTTGATTTTAAAATCAAGAACGAACTAGCGGTGAATGTTGGCATAAATCCGGTGAGATTAAAACAGTCTTGAATTTAGTTTACTTTTTTTAAAAACTTTTTTTAAATGCTGTACTGAATACATTATCAACAGACTGGCAAGTAGAAAACGTCAAACTAATTGTTAATTTTCAATTGCATAATGTTTATTTGTTTGTTGGGGTGTATGTTTGTTTGTTTGATAGTTTGTTTGCTTTTGAGCTGGTCTATCACGTCTGCACATAGATGTATCATCCAACCTCCATAGGGAAAATTTCCGATTCAACATTCCGTGGTTTGAAAGTAATTTGATCACGTGGTAAATGTACCTGTTTTTGCGGTTTATTTTGGCTGGGTGGTTATCAAGCATTCCACGAGACTCTACCAGTACAGTCCAGTGTCATGACACCGAACGCAGGGGCCTCTATCCCCGCAAGCATCTCCGCTCAGGTGTCCCTTTCTTATCACACAGCGAGTCTCCAATTTATCTAACCGTTTGATTCGATATTTTCCCCCTCGGTTGCCACGACTCACTCATGCATTATAACCAAATATCCAAACAAGTGTTACTTACTTCAATCGCATTTAAATCTACACACACGTGCAAAATACCTCCCCCCTCCTTTGTTGCTGAAGGAAATGTAGTTTGTGATAAGTTTTTTTTATCATTTTCGTCACTCTCATTAATTTCTCGGAGGAACAATGCCAAAAGCCAGTTTCAGTTTTCCGAACTCTTCGCCCACCAGCGGTAGTTCCTCTTAATTTGTTCTGCTACACAAATATATAACTAAAGAAGAAAAAATACGTTATCAATCTTATGTGTATATTAGATCGCCCCACTTGGGATAGAGAAAAAAACTGGGACATTGTTTGTTAGGCCCCGACCAGAAGCGTTGTAATTATGATCTGGGGTCGCCTTTTGTATATATTCACAGACGCTATTACTATTAGTAAGGATCAAAGGTGAGTCTGGAACCAGAGCACTGCTGCCGCCAACTCGGGCAGATTCTACGGGCATTTATCTTCGCACGGTGTCAAGCAGGCAAAGATAGTATTATTGATCCAAGAAGTAAGTCAAAGGGGGTTATTAGGTCGTGCCATCGAGTATTGATAACACCGAAAATTCAATTTAACTATTATTAGAAATTAGGAGAGACAGAGAGAGACAAAAGCGTCTCTCAGAAATTAAAATCTGCTTCTTTGGGTTACTTTATATGCGGTACTCCAGAGAAAGTCCAATTAGGGTAAGTGTTTGTGAATAGACCACAAGAGAAACAAAGCTAGCACACGTATATACAAGTTTGTTTAAATGTACGCGCCGTTTCTAGCCCGCTGGTACACGGAGATTTGCGAGTTGTTTTTTTAATGAGGCAAACAAGTGTTCCGTCAGCAGTAAATCAGCGACGAGTGGCCAGATCCTGACGCCTTAGAAACCCCTCTCTGCCTCCCTAGCTCCTACCCCTCCGCTACTGTGATCTGGACCTCGTACGCGACACGCGATGAAGTATGGGCCAAGCAACGTCCGGTTTACAGCCGTCACAAGTGGGGAGAGCGAGCATCGGAAATCCGAAGTTACTCACAGATTACACTAACCTCCCTGGCAGTTCAAGCGTGGTATTTGTTTCCCTCGCTCTCTCTAGCTCTCCTCCTCTTTCTGGCGAAGCCGATGTGACTATCGACAGATCTGACGCAGATTTGGTTTTTTTTTATCCCCTCTTCTATTTGTTTCTTCTTCTTCCCATGCTGCCCTCCGATGTAACGCATGAGTAAAGACGTCATCTTTGTGTTTGACAATCTTGACAACGTGTCGGGAGAGAAATTCCTCAAGAAATCGAAGATGAGCGATTCGGTCGGGATGAATACACCGGACAGGCTTTATACTCCAGCACAATCTTCCCCCTTTTTTTCCCTTTCCTTTCATCTTGGCAGCCTACTTGTGATATGACTTCGATCGTTTGGGTGTTTTCTCGTGAAAGTGACGACTTGAGATAACGCATCGCAAGAGCCACACTCGACCTTGGCATGGCCAAGAAAAGTGTCATTTGGATTTTTTTCTGTTCTTTTCTTTCTCGTTTTATTTTCTTGTTTTCTTTTCCCTGTTGTTTAGTTGTGTGAATGCCGAGATTTTTTTTCGCGCCTCAGAACCGCTTATACACGCTCAAGTGTTTATTTTAACGTCGTGTTCCCTTTTTCCCCGTCCGAAGGTTGCAGGGAAGAAATAATCCAATATATCACGGCAGTGTTTGTTGTGGAAATCATTTTTTGATTCGGGCCTCGTCATTTAACGTCATTGCGCACCTCATGTGTACAGTCGTCGATGAAACGCATTGAACAAATTATACACGGTTTTGAATCATTCGGCAACCTTGTCCATTACAGTTTAAAAAAAAATAGTTATAAGTTTAGATGGACTACACTATTAAACAGGTCAAATACAATGACACCATTACGTCCAAACCATCCCTGTTAAAGATGAAAATCTAAAATTAAACTGACACAAAAAAAGTTGATCGATTCATTTGAGCAAATATAATGGAAGTACAAAATTATAAGCGTTGGCCTTCAGCACTTCCATAAAAGTTTCATAAGTGGACAGAAAAATTGATCTGTACATAAAAATTCCCAATCACTTCGAATTTGGAGACACATTTTTCACGTTCATCACCGGCAGAAGGCCAGGAGACGCTGAGGAAGTAATAACGGGATGCGAAACTTCAATACTTTGTCAGCAGCCATGGGGGTTAAAAGCGGGGGCTATTCCAGCAAGACGCCAACCTCGTCCGAGGGCAGTTTCACGGGGGAAAACACTCGCAGGTACCGACCGCGGTGCAACACTCTTATTAAAGACGAGAACAAAACCCATGGTTTTGTTCTCGATCCTTTTTTTTAAAGGAAGGAGTGTATGTTTGCGTGTGTGTGTGTATGTGAGAAAGGCCCCTTGGCAGGTGAGGACATATTGATCCAGCCAGGCGCCTGCTTAGCACCTGAATAAGGCCACCCATAGTATTTTTGAAGAAATAAAATGATAATGCAAATACTGTCACCCCGCAATCGTTGTTGGGTTTGACTGAGGGACAACTTGTGCCCGGGCTGCGGGGTGGTACGGTGGGAGCCCGGGCTCGGAGCGTGCCCGGGCGCGCTTGCGTCTGTGCTTTACCATCCTACACACACACACACACACACAACAATTTTTTTTCCCGGACGTATCAGTTTTGAGGAATGAAGTACCAGTGATTGAGTAAAGTCTCCAGTTTCACTTTCCACAGGTGACAACGTTTCTTCAAAGTTACAACTTTAAGAAACTACTTTTTTGATGAACTTTTCCTAAACTTCATTTTAAGGAAAGAAAACATGGCAGATTCGTAAAATGTTTGCGAATAAAAAACACTTAACATCACCGATAATTAGTTTCGATTTGTATTTCTACTCCAATAAACTACACCTCAGGCATAAGGCCTAATTGAATAAGTTATGTTTTCCACTACGGCATGTCACATTCATTTCGCCTCGACTTGACCTACATTCTGCAACCTCAACCATGTTTTATACATCTTGCTGAAAGAAGCAACCAAAAGAAAACACTTGTCAGTCCACTTCACCAAACCTTTGTATCTGCTCTATGGTTATAGCATGTTTCCTACAATGGTATAAAATATCAAAATGAATTAAGAAAAGGATTTCCCCTCAGGGACTAAAAAGAAGGAAAAAATGTACTTTTTTTTTCATTGCGTGGATCACATCACAAGTTGATCTTGGTACAAGAATCGTGCATTCACATTCCCGTGTGATTTTATCGAATAATCAGTCAAACTCGATAGCAGTTTTCGCGCGGAATTAATACCCGGGAAGAAGAGAAAAGAAAGGAAGCTGCTGCTGGGAGCGTCCTTAATCATAAATCTTCACTCCCTAGACATAAATTTCATCATCATCATCAAATTTGCAAGAAAGACTTTTTCACCGGGATGACAAGAGATGACATTGAAACACCTTTCCCACAATGACAAAACGCGTGCTTTCGAGTTGACATCCCTTGTCAACCATTACGAAATTAGAAGAGTTGAGCGACAAGAAAATAACAAACCACCATCATTTTTCCTGAAGGATAAACACAAGTGCAAGAATCCCCCCTTTTCAAGACAACAACAACACCCTATTCTTTGGTTTTTCCCCCACACCGTGCCTACAGACCTTGGGCGCACGATACCGCCTTCACCCCTGTCAGTAAGCAATGTGGTATTGTACGGTACCAAATAATAGCGGCGACACTGGGTCCGCTCGCCCACCGTTCAAACAAAAATACAGTCCAAACTGGCGCTTCGCACGTCCTATTAATTTTCACACGCCGAAGGCGCAATATATTACCCCGCTCATCTATCAAGACAGAACCTTGTCAAACATTCAGGCTTGGAAACACGATTTTTTCTTCCAGCTTGAAAGAAGAAACGTTTTTTCATTTACTTCCTTTACTGACGAAATTAGAGCAGTTGAACTTGTGCGTGCGGTGGGAGGCATGGGGAACGAAGAGGGTGGCATTGGCAGGTGGACTGACTATTCCAGGACTACACCGGCGTGACTTCAGAACCTTGGAATGAATCTGATTTCAGTCTGGTAACCCGAGTCACTCACTACGACTCGCGCGTGTACAACACGTAGCGGGTTAAAACAAAATTCCGCGAATAAATATACAAGATAACACCATTTGTATCAGAGAAACAAAGATAACATTTTTTTTTTTTCAAAACACAAAACAAAAAGCCCGTTCTGTTATTTTGGTTAGTGTGTCAACAGACAGCCCCCAATACCTCGATTTCATGGCACAACAAAATTCTCACAAGCATTTTTCTCTCCCAACGAGCCATCACATTATACAATGTTTATCCCCAGTGTATGGCATTAGTAATAGGAAACTGAAATTACTGCGCTTCATTTTCTTTTTCGGTAATCATATTGACACACGGTGCAGAAAAAGATATTTGGAGCAACCAGAGGAGCAGACTCACTGGGCAATGCAGTAGCGAAGCAAACCCTAAAGACCTCCGTCTATTTGCACAGCATTTTACGTTTATAGACCAAGTTAGAAGGTCGTCCGTCACCACAGACGCATATACCCTCTCGTTACACGCGGACTATTTGCTTAAATTTCCTCGGCAAAAATTTATTATTTTGACAGGAAATTCCCATCGATTTTTCCCCCCTCTTCAAACCGAGCCCGTTTCATTTTTGTGTCTTCTCCTTTCAATACAAGGTTCGTTTGTTCTTACATGACGTGCTTATTAAAAATTCGCGTCCCTCTGTTGCACCATTCCATTTAAATTATAAATACGAAACAAATGGGCCAAACCATTGTGTTTACTGTGTCTGGCGACCTCATCAACGACTGCCATTGACTCTTAAAATAGACGGGCAATTTTTCCCACAGTGTTCAAGTCAAGTTGCAATACTGATTTGATTCATGATAAAATTATATATAAAATAAAATAATGATGATAGTAATAATAATAATAATAATAATAACCACATACGATTCACCGGGAATCTTTTTCAGCTGTCCGAAAAACACGTACAACAACTCCGACCCACCGCGGGCATCTACAACCGAAGCAGGGTACAGCTCTTGTTATTAACACTCTCAATATAATAGCGAACCTGCCCCCGATTGAAAAGGGACTGTCCACAAAGAAGAGAACCAAATATTTTGGCGGTCTTTTTTTTTTTTTTTTTTCACTCTCTTCTGGAAAATCTCGCCCCAAGTGTGAAAATATGAATCATAAACAAGATAATGATGAACGCCCTGAATGGCATGTAGCTGCTTTATTAAAAAAAGACAAGTCCTGGGGTGAGTGTGGACAGTGATCGATTTTGTTCGCAAATGTAAGTTAATAAATGAGGAACACAGGCGGCTGATCTGATCCAAGACTTATACTCAGTTATTGTTTCATTCCACCCAGTGATTTTTTAAGAGATTTTCTTTCTTTTTTTTGTCAGTCAGGGGGGTGATACAGTGCATTTGTTGCCTTTGTTAGTGAGGTTGTACTATGGTGTTTTTTCTCTCTCGCCCTCCATATGCTTAACCTTGTGTGGTGCAGGGTGGAAGGGGAAAACGCGCCTGTCAATTCCGTAAATATGCAATCATTATTTCGCTATAAAATAGCCATCCATCATAGTCTGCTGTGTTTCGGAGTGAGGGACCCGACAACCAACGTGACAAAGATCAAAAGCAGAAAATTTATTCACCGTTTTTTTTCTTCTTCTTTTCTTTATTTGTGAACACTATTGACTATTGACCATTTCCCATTCACAAGCATCAGCGTGTTTCAGTATCACTGACCAGCCAGCAGGCGTCAACTCTACGAAATGAAGAACTACTATTTTAAATTTCCCCTTTTTTCTTTTTGCGCGGGTTGTCATTTTTGTTTGCCCTCCGGCTTCGCATTTGCAGTTTCGGGCCCGTGTTTCCCTTGTACCCCCTCTCTCTCTCTTTTTGTTGGTCTCTCTGCGGTCTCTCAATTTCACCTTTTGAAATGTTTTACGGCATTTTTCTTTTGTTGGGTGTAAAATATATATCACCTTGTCTCTTTGTGTGAAAGGTGTCGAAAATTGTCAGATTTTTTCAATTGCCATGGTCTGGATTGAAGTCGGTTCGTTTCATGCAACCTACAGAAATTCTTGTTGGCAGTTTAATCCCTTTGTGTTGGGCTGTATGGGCATTTCCCAAACCTCGGCTCACTGGCTCCGGGCAAAGTTTGATGTATACTGAAGCACCGTGCAAAATGCACACTGCTCCCAAATATTGATGACGGAAGCGCAAGCCGAAGCCGGAGACTAAACCTAGGTTTGGAAAGGGCCTTATTGACCCCCTGAAAGATCCTTGCTACTCAACCCTGTGCTCTCTCTCTCTCTCTCTCACTCTCTCTCTCTCTCTCTCTCTAACTGAAAGCCAGTTTTGTGCTCAAGAGGAATAAAGAACCGCATTGCAGCTATGTTTGCACGAGGTGATTTTGCTGTTGATTCTGTGACACGGAGACCCCCATACCTTTTTTTCAACAGAAAGATTGAACTGCCGGCTCGTGAGAGTCATCAACAGAACACAGGCGAATTGCCAGAGGAGTGGAATTCCATTTTCAAAGACACTGCTGTCCCCCCCCCCCAAAAAAAAGGAAAAGAACAAGAAAAACAAGGAAAGAAAACTCGTTCATGGCTTGGCATAATTTAGTTCAACTGGGAACACTTTTTCTTCATCAGACCGCATCCACATGATACCAAAAAAACAAATAAAAAAATCATAGTGTAATAACCCTCGTCAGTTTCTGGCCACCTTTCCAGCGATCTTGATTTATTCCTTTCACTAACCCACGTCAATTTGCCGTGTTTGCCCAACACATTTAATCTCAACCCCAGAATGGACCTAATTTCTAAAAGATACGGTCGCTTTTGTGCGACCAGGTTGTACATTGACTCGCTATCACTGTCGAGTTACCCGTAAAACGTGACAACTGGCGAGTTGGGGGCCGGGGCGATCGTCGTGACACAACACGTCCCCCCAGCACGGAAGGCGAGATTGCTTGAGCGATATATATACATACAGCAAGGTAGATATAGAGAGACAGGGGCTCGCAACGTGAGGTGGGTGAAGAATGCCCGGCAGTCATCACAATCGTACTCTGGTCCCCCCACACTAATATTATTAGGTTTACGAAAACTATAGCCACACCAAGTCCACTAACACTCCAAAGTCCATCACAAAACACCAGGGTGGTTTTTTTTTCAGTTCTAAACTCACACAAGTTCTCGAACTCGGAACCCGGAACCCGGAACCCGACTCCAACGCTAACGTCACAACCATGTCTCCTGTAACAACCCTCGAGGTTTCACTCAACACGTCCTGGAATAGGCTTAGTTCTGTTATTCGCTGTTTGAAAAAGTGATCCTCATCTAAAAAAATGCCACATCTTAATTATAGTTAACTCATATACAACCTCAACAAAAAAAGAAGAAGAAGTAACTTTTACAGACTCGGAGAAAAGACTAGAGCATTTAGGGATTTCACGAAATGTATTTCGATGTCTTGAAATTGACCTTCCCCGGTATTAAGCCAACTGGTTTTTATCTGAGAAACGGAATGGGACAATCTTGGTTTAGATAAATCTTTTACAAATCTTCTTAATTTTTACATGGGCACAAACTTTCTGCGTTCGACTTCAAATGCCCAAAACTCCCCAACCCTCAGTCACCGTTTCAAAGAACTCAATGTCTATGCCACAACAAACACAAATCTAGCAAAAGCAAAAGGCTTCTATAGTACGTACAATAACATGCAGGTAGGACCTCTACCGGTCAGTTTAAACCACATTGAGTACGAAGGAGCAAAACACCATAAATTGAACTTTTAAATACAGCCCCCCCCCCGCAGTGATTTGCTATTTTAACAGCAATCCAGGCAGAACAAAATGCAATGTAAACGAATGATCAGAAAACAGGTGAACGTGAACGTTCACGAGCATGTATGTGTTGGGTCTGCATTCCACTCGATCAGAAAGGCCAATCTTTATGTTGCATTTCGTACGCGATTGGCATCAAAATCAATTAAGCCAGACCCCAAAACAAAGTGAAATAATTGGTCAGTAAATTTGTAATTTTAATCGCTTAATTAAAACAATTTTTAAGGTAGACCACAACAAGGAGGTGCGAGTGATCGGTTATGAAACGTCCATTTTCCACTATGCACAACTTACTCGAACTTGAGTGCTACCCTTTCAAAAAGAGATTGACAAAATAAATCCAACATCAATTTTGGTAAATTAAATTACTGGCTTATTGTAGCGTTTTAGAGCGGCTGGTCCATCAACTCAACTCCAGATAGGACACATAAAGTGTGGCTAGTTTTATTTGTCCTAAAAAAGTGAAATATTCTGAGGCAATTATATTCGCATGATTTATCAACAACTTTCTATTTGAACATGGAAATGTCAAAGCTCGTCCTTCAATCAAACTCTTTTCTTTATTTCAAGAGCAATTTCCATGGATTTGAAACTTATTAAAAACAGTTTTTGTCCAGGCCTGTATCCCCCTTTTTTCCTTCTTCTTCGTCTTTCCATTTTGGCATGAGAGGGAATTGGGGAAATCCGTTCACCTGGAAAAGGTTTACCCATTAACCTCAAAATGACGTGGTAAATACCAAAACAACATCGGCAGTAAAAAAAAAAAAAAAAAAAAAAAATGAAAATATGTAACCCGTCGTAACGGGGCCACTGTGGCGAGCCTTCTGCTTAATAATAACACGTGGGAATCTGTTCTCTTCTTATTAGCTACAGCAGAAAGGAAGATGCCCTACTTCCACAAATTGTGAAAAAGAACAGCTTTCTTGTGACGAGTTTGACCTGATGAAGAAAGCCTACATCTGCAAACATATCGCGGATGTCCCGTGAAATCACCGATGATGGCATGGGTCTGCCCCCCGTACTATAGGCCATCAGAACGGAAGCGCAACACCGCCGGCTTAGTGCCCGCTTTCGGGCCCTTTGCTTTCAACTGATTCGTGCTGAACGCTGCGGTATGTTTTTTGTTTTTTTTAACGACGCAAATCCGCGGTAAAGCAAGCCTAATCATGGCTTGTCGTTTCACTTTCAGTAGGTAACACAAGTATCACGGTTGATTTTCAGTTTTCAATGCAGCATGACATACAGCCACTTACTAAAATTCTTCAGAACCACACCAGGGATTTTTCAGGTAGCATTTTCAGGAAGGTTTTTTCCCCCTACTTGATAGCAACTGTTCTGACTACTACTAATACGTTGGGTTGTACGTACATAATTAAGACTCCATTCGAGGAATTTCCTAATCCCGCGCAGCCTTCCTGAAATTGAAGGCCACCGAACAGGAACAAAGGATGTTGTGTGATAAAATATATAAAGATTGTGTACTCACGAAGCCGTGCTTGTCAGAGATGTTGTTGGTGAGTTTGAGCTTGTGAAACGAAACGGTCTTCTGCATCCATTGCTCCCCGGTGCTGGGCGAGTCCGGGTGAATGTACATTCTCTTGGGCATCTCCGGGTCGGCCTTGCCGGCCACCATCCAGCGGGAATTGTGGAACTTGTAACGGCAGTCGTCGGCGGCCACGATGTCCATCAGAAGAATGTACTTGGCTTTCTTGTCGAGGCCTGAAACTCTTACTTTGAATGAAGGGAACATCCGCCTAAAAGAAAGGGGAAAATAACAGACAATGGAAGGGTAACAATTTCGGCCCATAGAGGTTTGGTAGTTTTAACCTAAAACAATTGATATTGTACCCACAGCATTGCTACCAGCGTTCGAAGGTTCGACACAAGACACCCAATATGGGGGCCATATCTGTACACTCAAATAACAAAACTGTTCACACATTTTATTTGTTTAAGTTTATAGATCGCAATTTTTTTTCAAGTGCTAAAACCACAGATTTGAGTTTGGTTTGGGCTGAGACTTAACAACTCTTCCTATGTTTCATTATTTTGTTCTGATGAGGCAAACTTTCAACGTTATAAGTTTGTAAACTTAAAGAAAGACTTAACCATTTAGTTAATTTCTTTTTTATAAATCTGGACAAATATAGAAAAGTTTTATGAACGAAATTGGCAAGTGGAAGAAATTGGCCAATCAAAATGGTCCAATACACATGGAGCAAGGACGAATAGATCAGACTATTTCTTGAATGAAATGTGGAAATTGTTTTTTCATGAAACAACACACAATGTCAACATTCTCCGACCCGTGTTTGAAGCTTATCAATACGCAATACACATGGCAATATTACACGTGCTTGTTTTTTAAACATAACTGTACCAGCCTTTGTCTCTAATGTCACACGCCCATGAGCGATTGTCCCTTTTATTAATGATATTTGGAACAATCAGACGCAATATTTATCCGTGAGAGCTGTGAGGTTTGGATGGAATGACCTCCACCAGCGTGCCAGACTCACGGATTTCAAACAATGGTTTCCATCTAGGTTTTCAGACATGTGTTTTGATGGTTAGAAATAGTTCACACCATACCATCGAATTGTTCGGTGCAATTGATTGCTATTGTTTTTCTACAATGCTGACAGATTTTTCCCCCAATGTCGCCCTAATTATTCCAACTGACTTCTGAAAATTGTCCATGTCGAGAGACATACAAAATTGGGGTACCAGCACCAGTCACTTATCTTGATTTCTTCGTAATTGCCATGGATTTAATTTGTTTAGATTTAATGGGGAAAAGTAATTGATGCAATGAGTTAAGATATATCCCTTTCACCTCGATTGGCTTCTCGGCTTATCCGGGTACAATTTCCCAGTCAGTAAAGAAACTCAAAAAAACAAAAGAACAACGTAACTGTATCGTGTTTCAAATTTTACTACCGGGCAGTTCAAATATTAACATAAAATGGCCATTAGACCAAGCCATGGTAGTGCGACGAACTGAAATCGCCTTGCAAATTTTCCTAAACTATTCAACGTTGATAAACTGCTGGTCATTCTTAATATTAAAAGAGACAAAATAATGCGCGTTCAAATTACACGGCCCGTTGGCGAGCGCTTGTTACACGAACCCCAAAAACATACTCGCCCAAGAGTGCAAGTCCCGGGAAAATAAACCCACAAACTGCTCACCGGGGAGGGGGGAATACTGCTCTCTCAGGTGACGGGACAATCGTCGGCAAGGTAATTTGAAGTCTCGCCGATGTTCGTGACAATTCATGAGCATTTTGCTTTCATTAGGAGAAGCCTAATCGGCGGACAGGGAGTTTTTTTAATTTAGAGTATATACAAACTAACGATGTGTGTGTGTGTCGTATTGCAGATTTTTAAATCGCTGTGTTCTTATTCATGCTGTAGCGTTATCCAACCAAACTCCAAAACATTTGTGCCTACAGTCGAAAAGCGACAGGGAAGCAGAACAAGAAAATATATCAAGCTACACTTTTTGGGGACAAAAATGTTTAAACTTTCAGATTATACAAGCTGGTTTAAAAAAATATATATTTCCAAATACCGAAGGGTGACAACTCCACCATTTTCATCCGGTATGGGGGAATTCGGGAAAAGTATTCCATTGTTGTGCGCGTAAAATTACCAACGCAGTTTTTGTGTGTATGTTATCAGGTAAACCAGTTCAGTGTTCGAATTAATATTTAGATATGCTATCCAAAAATATGTTTTACACAATTTAATTATCAGTAACCTGTTTAATTTTCAGAGTATCGAGTTGGGGGGGAAAAAGGTAAACTTTAAACCCTTGTACCATCTGTGGGTTTCCCCTGAACGATAACTATATAGATAAAGATCACCATTGAAGTAATCGAGATGTTTTGTGGTTGTTTTTTCTCTCTCCTTCTTTTAATTGATTTGCACGCGCAACGGTAGTGGGAATTTATTTTGAAGCAGTATCTGGTGTCATCTTAGAAAAGTGTACACAGCTCAGGGCAGAATCCACTATCGTCGCATCCATACGATAAGTTAATGCGTCTTGTAAATGATCTAAAGCCGAACTTTCAGTTTCTATTTCTATTTTTTTGTTTTTAGGGCGAGCGTTAAATTTCTGCGAATTTCATCTGTTGTAAGTTTGACCATGGTTTGACCGCTGTTAAATTAACACTTGGTATAGTGAATACATAAATACACCCAAAGTAACAAACACAACTTTTTAGTCCACATATGACATATTGTAAGCTTTGTAATGAAGTTCATTGGGGTCATTTTTTAAACTTTTGGTTGTGAATTTAAACATCTTAAAAATAAACTAACATTTAGAAACGCTACAGTGAACGAGAGTGTTTGGTAGTGTATGAAGGTCAGGAAAAACAGAGGATATATTTGAAAAAAATTGTTCTTGGTTGAGATAGACAAGGCGCCTATCTGATGTTATCAGACACCGTAGCCCCTTGCCTCGGGCCAGGTATATCAATCAAGCTAAACCGTAGCAGTAAAGGAGTTGATGGATGATGAAGGTAGGGTTATTCCATGGTTACTCTGGCCCAGGCTTACCAACTAAACGGAAACTTCTTGTGATCGAGACAAAACATAAAGTCCACTGAGAAACCCCGCACAATTCAATTGTCTCCTGCTGTATTTGGCACCTAGGTCTTGTTTGTTGTGAGTGTACATTGTGCATGATTGTGTACATCGTGAACTACAGCTGTGTATTGCTTGCAAAGAGTGCGACTCCATGCGTTGACGGCAAAAACACGAAGCACGTGGGAAAAATCAGAATGATTGTGCATTGAATGGATAACATAACCCTTTGGATACATTTGTAAAAATATGATCACAATTTTTAGTGTTTGCTTACTTCTGTTCAGCTACTGAATAAACTACGACATAAATGCTGTATTTCAAAGCAAAAACTAAGTGGGGACTCGGTCATTTTTGATGAAAATGTGCCTTAATTGTGAGACTTTAAAAGTTTACGGTGTTATGATTTGAAGTTGTTTTTATGAACTTACCGTCCTGATTTGGTGATGACCATCTCTGTCCCTCGTTTGTGGAATTGATCCCAGAGTTCCTTGGATTCCAGGGTAACCTGTGGGTCGTCTGTGTCGTTTTCCTGGGCCTCGATGCCGTGAATCTGCTGCATCGTGTGCCGGTGGTTGTGCGCAGCGAGTAAGTCCGCCTGCAGCGCGGTGTACGGGTTGTGCAGGTCGCCGAGTTTAGGCAAGTGGAACCCGGCCGTCATGCTCCCGGCCGTGGTGGCCCCGGTCAGGTTAGGTCCTCGGAACACCCCCGGGAAGAAGTGAGGCTGTGTCAGCAAGGAATTCACGGAGAAGTCGCTGAGACGAGGGGGTAGCATCGGTGCGTAGGCCATGGCTGGAAGGGTGGATGGTAACTCTGCTTGCTTCATACGAAAGGAAAGTCCGGGCATCGAGTTCTGTGGCGACGGTTGTGGGTTTCAGTGTAGTGCCGGCCGGTACCGTTAAGGCACGGGCAGACTGAGGTAGGAAACTGCCGCTGCTTGCCTAGGCTCTAAACACGGCAGCTCGGCTGACTCCGGATTACAAATCACACTGTCCAGCTGTGAGCCAAAGTAACTGACTGGAGTCTTCGCTGACTGTGAGGAGAGACGAAGTCCCGGCTGGAGAAATGAGCAACACAGCTTGATTGGTTATTTGGCACGAAGTGTCCAATGGGAAACCCACTGTTCAGCAGTCGAGATGTTCCGTGTGCAGTGTACAAGAGATCTTATTCCGAAAGGCCTCGACCTGTAAGATGTGAAGCGATGTAAAAAAGCAAAGCTTAAAAATCACTCGCTATAAAAAAGAAAACGTAAACATTGACGGATCGCTGAAAATCCAGAGCCGTCATTTCTGCATAACTTGAAGTGTGTTCACTCACAGTGGACTATGAGAAATCTCCATCCACACGGTGAGTCTTCCTCAAACCAACCGGCTATATTTTGTCCTGCGTCCCGGCCGAATGACCTACTACGTAATTGCTAGCCAATTACAGTAAGATACTGTTATAAAGCATGCGGATCGGACTGAGGCGGCAGCAACGCGGCAGCACACACATGCACACTACCGTGTATACAGTTGAACGCCGGGTTAGGACTGTGTGGTGACTGGTTGATTTACCATCACAGTGTCATCACGGACAGCCGTGTACGCCGCTTGTTTGGCACGCCCCTAACTCGGAGACTGACGGCCAGAGGTGTCAAAATCCCGGGCCCATCTTTTTATGCTCGCGTCTACTCACTAGAATTTATTTTTTGTCATCAAGGCGAGCTTTTTTTTTCTTACGCAAATTATCTGTGGTAGGAGCAACACCACTGCGACTTGTCCCTAACACAAAATCGGGAGAGTGGATAAATTTTGGAGATGGGGTATATAAAGCTTGTAGCGGGTCTGTGGCTCAATTTTCTCCCTTGCTAAACCGATCTGTACCTAACCCTTCCCTATTGTAATATTGATAGCATGGGCCATTGGAGGCGGGCCCGTTAAAAGCGTGAAAATGATGCTGAGACTTGAAAGGTGATTAGCTTTTCCAGCATTCCATTTCAACGCAAATGCCTAAGTACCGCTGGCGCCAGCAGTGTGAGCGCACACAATGAAAGCTGTCTGGTATCTGTTGTCATTCACCAAACTGTACCGGGGCCCCGCAGTCCGCATAATCGCATGAACCCACCCACATGGAGGTTCGCTAACCGGGCGTTCAGGGGGCAATTTTCTGCTGTGCCGTTACACGCTATGGCTGGTTGTGCTTTTTTCTTTCTTTTTTTGATACAGGGGGTAAAAATAGAGGAGGGAAATATGCAGAGAACCCTTAAGTTTCCATGATTGGTCGGGACCTACGCCTCATTTTGTATTCAGACAAGCCCATTTATGGAAATAGCATGTGGCGGCTGGGTTGCAGGCGTCAGAGGTTACGGTATGTGAATCTGGCCGTGTGTGCATAATGCGTGTGCGTTGTCACCGCAGTTGTCCATGTTCAGGGGCCAAAGTAAAGAGACTACTGCTTTTAGTAGTTGAGCGGCCGCTTTGGCTCCGGTTTTTTATTGTTTTTTTATTTTTCAAGTAGACTTTGTCTGCTCAAAAAGATCACATTTTACGGCAAAAATGTTGCCTTCAGGTACATGATTATGTTTCTCAAAAAATAAAGAGACTAAATTGATCGTTTGTTGGCGAGAGAGGATGGTGTCGATGGGAGATTCTTGATCAATACCGAGGTCCCCAAAACAGGGGGGGGGGTGCCATGGGTATTAACGTCGTTGAAATCGCACCACTTGAAATCCTTCTGAGGGTGTCTGTACCCAGAGAGGGGCTATTATCAATAATTACACCCGTGATTGACAGTTGCCTCGCGACTATCCCGCCCCTGGCCAATCAGCGCCGAGCTGTAGATAATTGTTGTTGACTGGCTAAAGTGTTAACATAATTAATAAGCGCCAGGGAAAACACGCGAGGTGTGAAAGTCCTTTGTGGGGGTCTGCGCCGCCTATTCACTGTACACAACCACTAAACCGTACTGGCGCCAGCTTTACCATTGGATGATTAATTTCAACGAAAACATATGGGGATTGTTGAATGCTTCGCTGCTGGACCACTGCCTGCGATGAGGACCCTTTTGTTTCAGACCCAGTTCCCAACACGTCTTTTTAAAGAAAGTATTCATGGACCGGTTTGTCTTCTTCTCTCCTCCCCCCCCCTTTCCCTTTTCATCCGCGAGAAGGATTTTGATTGGGAAGTTAATAGAATTTCGATCGTTGAGTGGGCCACGTAGCGTTCGCAATCGGGCTGGCTGTGGCTGCGGTAGACCCGGCTGGGGTACCGCTGTGCGGCAACGGCGCGGACCGGGGGACCGAGGCCTTGGGGGTGCATAGGACCTGAACCAGTTGCCGGGAGGGAAGCTTCCGGGGAGTTTTTATCGCAACTTTTTTTACGGGGTTATGCTAGGCCCGCTGGCACCGTCTATCACTCAACGGCGTCCCCGTTATCTTGGTTAACTGATTGGGACATGTCATTAGTATTTCTTTTACACACAAAACCAGTGTGGTCTGTTTATGTAATCAACTCAAGCGGTCGTGTTGTTTTTCGATAGCTTAGCCTGGACTCCATACGAGGTGAAGAAGGATCGCTGATAAACGCTGGCGTTATCATCGGCACGATTGTGTGCGCAGTGGCACATAAAACAAACATCTCATTAATGAAAAATTACGAGGCTACGCCGTGATTCATGAAGACCGCCCTCATTCGTCCCTTGTAGCCAGCCCGCGGACAAATTGAATAATATTATTCATGCATCATGTAATTTAACATACAATTTCAGTGAGCAGTTGTAAACTGCAGTCATTTTTTAGTAAACTCATCAATAATTCCAGCCAGCCGATATACGTTTCAGAAGAACGCTAATCAACCATAAACTATCAACATTTTTAGCCGTTTTATTGGTGGCCGATATTCCTCAATATGGTTTTTAATTTTATTTCTTTCTCAATAAATAATAATGCTGGTTGGGTAGTATTTATATTTTACATGATGTTATAGAATAATTATATGATTAATGTTTTTGCAGGCATAAAATAAAGGGTACCGTGTCACAATGAATGACAGTATTGGTAATACAAACCCTCTAAGAGACAATTCGGCAAAACAGTGTTTGCTTTTGTACAGTTTCCTTTTAAAGTAACATTTCGTGTGTGTTTTTTTTATACAAAAAACGACTGATGTTTTCAAACACAAACATGTGTACTTTGTTTCAAATTTACGAAACGGGTGCAAATAGGTATAGTTAGAGACGTTACTTATTACCATACAAGATTACTCAGTGGCGTATTTCAAAGCAGATAGTATAAGAACGATCGAGGCCAGGTTCGCACAAGGAACTTTCGTCGACTAGAGACTGATATTCCCTGTTGCCAAACAAAAGTTTTGAACATGAGTACCAGTTAAAATCGACCACTAGTCGGCAAATGGTCCTTTTGTGCGACTACTTGGCCCACGATTTCCGACTGACGTTATTTTGGGGTATGTTGTAAAAGTTAGTAAAAATTTTAACAGCACACAATTTCTCGCTATACTGAATATGATATAGTGCGATATCGTCGAATTAATTCGCATTAAACATTTTGTTTCCCCTTTGACCAAAAAATATTGTGCTGAGGTCCAGAGAAGGAAGGGATTTCCAACAAGAATGAAATGAAATAGGCCTACTCTTTATTTCTTAAATAAAACTCATAAGTACTGCCTTGGACAATCACCAGCGGTAACACTTGAAAAAGTGTGTCTCGCAACAAACACTAGTTCGTATAAACTGTGCAACGATTTCTCGATTTTTGAACAATTTCTTTTGAATACGAAGAAAAACAATCGAATAACAAAAAGACTTATTCTATATTTAATCTAGAGTTATTTCTACTTAAGTATTCCATTCAGTTGGGCATGTGTATAGAAAAAGAAAGAAAAAAAAGGACAAAGAAATGCCTCATAAGAAAACAAAGTAACATAATTATAATTCCATGTCATGTTTTTCCTGAAACACAATACCCTCAATAAATCAAACCCACACATCTTCCAACTTTGGAAGAGATGTTGGCGTTAAGAAGGTGGTTTCTTCCTGGAAGAAACATCTAGGTAATTTTTCCTTCTTTGTTTTAAAGTTGTTTACTATTTGAGGTTTTAGCGTTTTTGTTTGTTTGTTTTTTTTTTTTTTTTGGTGATGTTGTTTTATTGGATTCTTATTAATGCTCCAATGAAATTCCATCTTCGTACCCGTCTGTAAAACCACTTATGATAATATTATTTATGTTTCCTGAAGGTGAAGAGGTTCGGTGAATATTTTCTACTCTGTAAGATGGAAATAAAACAAAAAGTACACACGTTCTCATCGGAAAACGATGACGACAGTCAACTTTCAAATCGAACATAATTCCGCACTCGTTTTGTTCCACACTCCAGACGGGGCCCCTCTCGAATCACGGGTACAACAGTTGCGCATTTGTGGCCAGGTTTGAAGCACACAACGAACTGTGCAAATACACTCCGGCTAAAAAGTGTTAGCCCAAAAGGCGACCACTGGTCCTACATGATGTCAAACTTGCTTGTGCAAAGTTGATGCGGTGCGAAATGTAAACGAAAGGGCGGGGATTGTCCGACCGTTTTGTCTTGGGGCGAGCTCCTGAAGTGGGTGAACTTTTCCAATCAATGAGCTCAAAGTGATTAGAGTGTAAACCAAAAATGGAAGGCCTTTGACTGGGGTGTGTAAAGAAGGGCTCTGGTATTTAAACCACACCGGCGCCACGGGGTCCAGGGGTACCAGACACACGCCGTGTGCTACGCATACTTGCAGGGGGATACTCAGGCCCCGGCACACGGAAGTATGCAAAGTCCCCGTACCCATATTTATGTACACATCGTCTGCCGGTTTTCAGATTGCATGACGTCTTCTGTATGAAGTTGTTATATTACAAGTTGTTATATTTGTTACAAATGGAGTTAAGGAACATTGGGAATGTCTATACTCTCTTTCCGTTCAGATCTAAATATATCCAAAACGGAAAACTTCTCGTTTATGGATGTGGACGTTAAAAGTGAAACTTGTGCACTAGGCCCTACGAAAATAACGTGATACATGAAAATTAGAGTTCATGCAGGCCCCGATGTGGTGATAAGTTTATGTACTAGAGCAAGTGATACACAACTTATATTGAGATCTCGCCCGCAGTGAGGTTTATCAAGTTTGGAACTTGGTACCACGAGAATAGTGCCCGTATCTTCCCTTGATGTTAATTCTTCCTTCATGTAACGGAGGCACTTGCCCTTCAGTTACGATAACAGTCGCCGTCACATCCTCACCAACGGCCCGACCCCCTAGCTGCGAAACGAACAGTGCGCAGCGTTGAGAAAAGTTTAAGCGCTTTGCTCGATCTCAGTTGCCGAACATACTTCTTTACCTCATCGATTTCACTCCCGTATTTAAGAGTTCCTAACTAGCATTACGTGTGACAAAGCTATAAAACTAGTGTAATTCCTTTCTGTCAATGAATCATTGATTGTTACAGAAAGAAACATGACCCTCTGCTTGCTGACAGTCCCCCCCCCCCCGCAAAAAAAAGTGAAGAAAATCTTCTCGCTCGCAGTAATAATAAATAATACGCAAAATAACAAAACGTGTGAGAAGCCCCAAGGTGGCATTTCACACGTTGGGCGCTATGTGTATCAAATAAATATAGGGAGGTAACAAAACGGAGATTCAGCAATTCTATTGAATTCCTACCCCGATCACATTCACTCTTATCGATGCGTGCTGAAAGGGAGACGGAAAACACCCCAAATCATTTTAGCACCTTCGTGGCGAGGACTCTCCATTCACTCACAATTGAGCAATTCTCGGACTTGTCACCGCGGACGCGACTTTTTTGTCCCCTCTTCAATTCCCCCCAAACAAGTTGTGTTCTTTTTTGTTCGCGTGCATCTACGACAGTTTTAGCTGTGTTGGCCACGGGGAAACGCCTGCGCTCAATGGACCCCAAGCAGGAGATGGCGACAAGGTGGCGCCCGGGCCAGGGCGCATCATCCCCGGAAACTGTTGTGAAAGGAAAGTGGGGAGAGAGAAGAACGAGATAGATGGCCCATATTGAGATAAGAGTATCGATTGAATCATCCTGTTTGTGTTATCTTTGCCAGGGGACTTCACCACCCATTCACCCCTCTGCCTCTCCCCAGTGGCCTTCCAACGAGTAGGCTACACCCCTTTTGATCGAACCAAAGTAGTAATGAAAAGAGGCATGCGTTGTTGTAGTGGTGAGATTCCTTATAACTTGGCAGCAAGGCCCAACGGCCAATGTTGTGCATTTATTTGTTGTTGCTCCCATTATCACGAAGCTTTTTTTGTGTGTGTAATCCAGTATTGGTTTATTGTGGATGTCACCTGCCATCCCTTTTCGTTCCCATTGTGTGAGTGTCCAAGACCAACTGCAATGACAATCGATGATGTCCCCACATTTCGTTCCACCATTTTCTTGTAACTGTTCTGACTGAGAAATAAATTACATTTCATTTATCTCGTGAAAGATATTGTCAGTGTTATTTTATCGCTTGGTGACTTACCACACAACATGTCTCGATACTCAAGACAGAGTGTTGGCAATTCGTAAACACGATATCTATACCGAATCTTGTGGATGTTTCTTTTGGCTTCACTTAACAAAACGCTTAATTTACAAATTATGTGTATTGTTGTCAAGAAAATATCTCAGGAAAGTCATAACCTTTTTGTTTTGGAAACATCGTTTTCCAATCTGATCTTTTGGTTGTCAATTTCCCCAACCAACACAACGCGAGCAAAATGCGTGAAAGAACCACAGAGGTAGAAATAGCAAACAACAAATGCACCACCTTTATTTCACTGAAATTTTCACCGGTAACGTTTGTTGAAGTACTATTAGTAATACTTATTTTTAAAAACACACATTTTCATGAGTTTTTCTTTTTCAAAAACCAGAGACGCGCCCTCGTGCCCCGTCTTAAAGTCGTGCACGCTTCTTTCAACCGCTGTTCCGAAGTCACCAGTTTGTTATGTTTTCAGTTTAATCCAATCCACTCCACATTTTTTTCAAGCGTCTTCTTGTTTGGAACCCTTCTCCTTCATGTTTGAACAGTGCCCACAATTCAAATCTTGTATAACCCACAAAAGCACTCCAGGTCCAAGCCCACTCAATCTATAAACCAGATTCAGTCTCAACCAGCATGAGCCAACATTTACCATTGTTATAACAAGGCGTTAAGTAGCTGTGTATTCCAATTTGCATTGTTTCCCGATGCGATAAGTGACGCAATCACAAAACCACACACAAGACACTCTTCTCACCTGTGGATGACCCCAATGTTGGTCCTGAAAGACGAAAATCCCCCTCTAATTTGATTGTTCAACTGTTTAAGTGAATCATCTTCACACCTCTTAGTATACTCCTCCTGGTATGAGAAAAAGGAGGTCTTTACTTTTAATGGTTACTAACGAAGTTGGATGCCCCTTTCTAAAGTCAGTAGAGCTTTTGTCTTCATCTAATTACTCAGAATAAAAAGTACTTTGTATTGTTCCCGAAAGCAAATGTGTTAAAAAGCCCCTCTGGCAACGCAAACCCACACGCATCTATTGGGCTTGTGGACAATACAGGAGTGGCAATTTTCTAAGACAGAAATTGATTATGTTCATTACTGAAAGCTCATCAATTGGGAATGTCATACCGGTACAGACTGCGTCACAGAAACATGTCCACATTAACTACTATCAACCATAGAGGGAGTATCATTTGAAGACCCTACAAATCACCGTAGGTTTGTTTAGATTGCCACAACCGAAATAAGCACAAATGGCCGTACGCACAACCCCTAAAGTAAGTGGGAAAGCGGACGCCGTTTTCGCTGTACTTTCTAATACGTGAACACTTTGTTCAAAGTTTTTGACTATTTGTTATTTTATTTTACTATTTTTAATTTATCAATTTTGGGGGGAGGGGGCTTGTTCGTTGAAAAAAAGGGGCTGGGAATGCATTGCCAAAATAATAATGTACCTTCCTTTTCTAGAGGCAGGGTTGTAACGAGTTGAGTTCATCTCTAAACTGACATATGGATAACTTGATTGTGTTGCATAAACCTGCTGCTAAAATGACCAAAAATATCTGATCAACTACCACTCACCCTCAGATTATTTTCCCATTTTTTGAAGCACCAAAGAGCCTTAAGAAAATATTACAACTAAACAATAACAACACCTAAAAATATTCACACACAAGAACAGATATTACCCTCGTTGTAAAGAGCACTTACAAAGAGGTTCTGCTTATAAAGAGTACATTCTGAAGTCCCGAACCTCATTTCTGCTTTGTGTTTTCTTGCTTTGCTGTCCTCTTATAACAACGTTCCTGTTGTATAGAGGTAATTTGACAAGTCCCAGGATCTTGCTATAACGAGAGTCGACTACACTACTCTCTTTTACACATGTACCGTAGGCTTAGTTTCTTTCAAACCTGAATTCATCCGAATATTTTCCAAAACAATAGGGAAAAAATAGTTTTCAGCTCATACAAATATAGGATTAAACTTGTACTCTTTTCACCGATTTGTTTTTATTGCTGGAAAAATTCTGATCAGCAACGATTTGATTTTAATTTGAAAACGGTAGCTAATACGGCATATAAATTTTGCAAAAAGTTATTCTGATTAATTTGCTCATCTCGCACTCTGTCAAATTGTTTCAGTTTTCAGAATAGTGAATGGACTTCCATTTTTCTCAAAATAAATGCAAAAAGCCACATAGACTTTAAGAATTGTTCAAATTTTTTCCAAGTTCTATCTGAAAAACTATTATATATATCAAGCATTTAACATTAAAACCCCAATAATTTTCAGGGGCAAAAATTCACAATTTCAGGTTTGTAGAAAGAAAAACCCACATTATTTTGAATCTAAAAGTTGATCCCATAGTAGGCCTATTGGCTCTTCATCCAGTGAAATCATTAACTCCACCAGAAATGTTGTCTTCTTGGAGAAGAGTCCGTTTTTATTCTGCTCACATTTTAAAAATTATCTGGCCACAGGCATTTATAGCAAACGAAAACTCAAATCAAACGGTGAGTCGGGGTTGTTGTAATGATGTGTTGAAACAATAAAACAACCTTATAAACTATTGTTTTTATTGTCAGCAATAGTCTTTCAGAAAAGAATAAATCAAGTTGATGTAATTTGATGACTCAATCGATAAAATATTGTGGTAAACAGACCCTGACACAAATCATCCAAAACGATACCAATTGCAGGCAGTTCCAAAACCATTCACATCAAATTCATTTGTAAATATCTGTACAGCTACAAAAACAGCAAGTAAACAAAATTGCCGTGCACTATTATATCGGCATAGAACCCGACTTGTGTCTACTGTTTTTTTGGGAGGCAAATTTTGTCTAGTATTAGAAATAAATTTGTAACCATGCTACGGAATGTTAATAAACACATTAATTAGTGTCTCTATATTTTTTCTATTTGACAACCCATTCAAAAATTTGGTTCCGTCCTATTTGTATTCTATTTAATTATTTATTTATTTATTTATTTTTTTAAATAAACTTAACAAAAAGTTGGATAGCCTATTTTCAGTTGCAAGGTTTTTAGCTCAAACTGGTATTTCTGTTCTGGTCTGCTTACAAAATGGTAGATGTGGACAAAAATTATTAGGTGTTCGGCTAACAGCCGAAAACTTATTGTTATTGTTATTACTGCTACCATCATTATCATTGTTTTTGTTTAAATACATCTCTACATATACACAAAAAGGAACAGAGGCCGCAGTAGTGACCGTTGGGTTAAAGGTGGAATAAACATAGCAGCTACGAGTGGCAAAATGATACACGCTTGCGAGTTTTGACTAGAATTTTCAGGAAAGCAAACAACATTCCAACCAAACGTGCCCGGAAAAAAACCCACAGACCATAGGACATTTTACTAAAACCCTTCATGTCACGAGAGCTTACTGAAATGAACGTAAGAATATTCCACGCCAAAACGGCAGGAAAACACGCGACAATGGAATCCGCGATAACGACGTAATTAATGCCATCGAAATCAAATCACTTGACTTTGGCTCCGTTTCCAAAATTATTGTATTCAATCATTTTCAAAATATCAAAGATTCAAAAATAATGTTCCTCTGTAAAACCTAAGTACCCCTACTGTTGGCTTACGAATGGTAAATAAGAAAACAATACTCACAGTAAACCGACAAAACAGTCACAGCCACCCAAGAGATCACACTTTTTTAGGAGCATGGACCCTTGTTTCTCGATCTCCCGGCCGAAAGGTTCTGTTGTTTAGTCCGGTATATTTACGTGAATGCACCCGTAGTCTGTCTTTTTTTTTTTGTTGCTCGGTACAAATAATCACATCGCAGTCCACAGCGGACAACTCACTCTCATCTCATCACCATCAGGCGAACCCCAACGCGCGTCAAGCTTCAAAGCGTACGAGTCCAATTTTTTTTTCACGCGGTGGATTGTGGGTGCACTTCAAAGTTGCCTCGGACGATCCCACTGATAACAGAGGGGTGTTTGTTGACGCTCACCTTCAAAACAGTGTGAAAACAATACGTTACAGCAAACACCAGCACCCTGAGAATGGCATTTTATCCACCGTTGTATACAGTTATTTTTTAAAGAAATATTCTGGAGTAAGCATTTAAAATTATTTATCAGTCACTTCGTGCAACCCCTCCAAAAGATGTAGCAGTGAGTCAGCAGTCAAAAACACCACACAATTATTGAAGCCCCGCCCATTTCGGCCGATTTCACAACTTCTATGGTCCCCATCACTCTGTTGTCTGGTTTTCATTTTTTTTTGCTATGAATGACTTCAAGTCAAATGTCAAGACCAGCGGGCCGTTAGTCCCGACAACCCGGGATGTTTTCACAACAAACACGCCATTACTATAAAAAAAAGGGGGGGGGGGGGAGAAAAAGAAAAATAGATTGGTCCAGGAATACCGTCTGCTTCCTGCGTGCTTTTCCAGTGCAGTTTTCATTTTGTACATTTTTTGCGCGCCATTTCGGCATGCTTGCCAGACGATCCTAAACCTTGGAAGGTGACAGGGAATGCGTGTGTGTGTGTATGTGTGTGCTTTAGGGATAGTGCTCGAGAGTAGAACGACACGTGCACAAGACTAATTGGTAGAAATGACGTCACGGGCTCATTAAACTTGGCACATGGCAACAAACAATCTTCTGCAATTTGGGACCACAATCAGCTTTCTCTATGAATGAGAAATGTTTTGGATGGCCATTTTTCTGAGAAGTTCGATTTCCAAGATGTACTCTCGTGCACATACCATAATGTTGTTATGTTTAATCGTGCCCGGCTGTGCACACTACGAGCTGACTGTATCGATCTTATTGTTGGCGTTAGGCACAGAACCAGCCACTCATTGAGGTAGGACCTACCCAGTCGTGTGATTTTTACTCGTGTATGTATTCCAAATAATGAACGGTGGTCCATCCCACCGCGAATGTTCAGGGTTGCGAATGTGACAAAACAACGTCCGTATACAATGTGAAACAAGTACAGACAACTAAAATGCCTCAGTTTATGATGTACAATAAAACAAGCAGGCATGCCGACAAGATATCGTATGTTACAATTGACTGGTGATAAAAGACAAATGAATACATAAGTAGGCTGAAAACTGATTATTGTAGTGTGCTAAAGCAGCAGTAGGATATATGTATGAACTTGAAATTTGTACACAAGTACTTTCCCGAATAAAATATTCCCAAATTTACTGTGTCCGGATATTGGCCCCAGTGACAACTGAACATCAAATCAGATTGTCCTTTTTGTTAAATACTTCTTACAAATTCCCACATACAGGCCTTAGGGAAGCACTTAGCATGTGCTTACATCGGCATAAGGCTAAAGCCAAAATAACATTGATAAAAAGCGTCAATTTTTGTATTGTGTATTTATCGAGAGTTGAATCTCCCCCCCCAAAAAAAACAAAAACAAAAACAAAACAAAAAACCCCCAAAAAACCGATCGTGTACCCTTTAAACCGCAATCACATTTTGTAAAAAGCTTTTATTATAATAAAGGAAGTCACCTGTTTGTGATTAAATTTGCCAGGTTGACCTTGACGTACAATATACGACTGGGTTTAGGACCGGAACTTAATGTTCTGTGTGTTACATGAACTTAAAAGGAAATATTTTTGGTCTTATCTACATAGCATAGAATTCACTCAAAAACAAGATGAAAAACATATACGGTGTCCCCAATCAACCAAAATCCGGCAGTTCGCGTAAGAATTGTATCTAAATAATAAGCATGGGATGCATTTGTGAGGATTTGTGGATCTCTTTAAGACTATACAAATTAATAACAAAAGCAGATCTTCCCCCAAATACTCGATGATTGTAATTTATGTACATGCTACGGGCTGGTATCCTGTCGGGCCCTGTAGCCAACGCCTATTATCCCCTGGTACTCACTGACAAAAGATCACAAGCATCTGTGGATTGGTCTTTGTACAGCGACCCGAGAGACTGTTTTGTGTTCAAAGGTAAATAAAGCATCATTGTTTTCTTGGAGAGACTATAGCGTATTTCTGTCCTCTAGGTTCCATGTGAACAATGATACAGCCAACTTGTTCAATATTTTAACCCAAGTGGCCACGTTTTAGTTAAAGGCAAAGTATACATTTATTTTTTGGAGCCTTTTGATTTTTAAAATACTATAATGTAGATATATACAATGATACCAACCTGTGAAAATTTCACTTCACATCATCAAGATGGTAGCGTTTTTTCAGATATTGCCGACAATCTGGAGCGGTTATGTCCATGCAGGAAGAATACTTCTTAATTGGAATACACAACCTGAGAAACGCTTCATGCATGAAACGTTTCTCAGATTAAAATGTTTTTATGAATCCCTTTCTCTAAAAACCACATTCCTTAGAAGGGAATTGTTTCCCAAAATAATGTACATTATCAACAGCTGTAGTGCTTCTTACCAAGTCAGTTGTTATGGTCATTAGTTTGTTTTGGGTAATTACCAAAGGTATATACCCTGCCTTTTAAATACGAACTATTTGTCGTTGTCATGGATTGTGTGCACGTTCATGGTTGGCTTATTCTGATTGCGGCAATCGGAATAGGCAACTGTGATACGGGGGTCGATGCTATTTCATCGACATAAGAGTCTGGACACTATATTGGTATTAAACACCATTATCAAAAATCTGTCAGATTGAAACTAATAGATTTTAATAAAAATAAAAAATAATCGATACTGTACTTTGGCACATTGCCTTCAAATCTCTCAACCTTTTGCTGTTTGGAATTGCTCCTTATCCTTTTTATATAATGTTCGTGCAAAAAAGCACTCAATGTTTTTAGTGAGGAGTGATTTAAAAAAAACATGAATTTGCCTACTAAAATACAACCAGCAGAACATACGGTCCGCCATTTTCTTGAGTCAGAAATTTGGATCTGCAAAATAGCGGACCGTGTTCTGTCATAAAATTACACAAAACCAAACAAATTCAAGGGATATTTATGTGAATCATTATATTCTACTTTAAAAAAAATCTTTCCAAACATTGTAATTTCATTTTTTAAAAATCGCTTTAAGGCAGTGTACCCCATTCAATTTTCAACTTTCAATACTTCCTCTATCGACGGGTCCATCTTTTGAGGAGCATGGCGAAAATGGGCATTCTCGTCTTATTGTGGTACGTCGATATCTGGCATAAAACAACGCACCAGACTAGAAACATAATATCGTGCGTCTGGGACTAAATCTTGTTTAGTTCCTGATGTTGAAACTGGTCATAGATTGATGACACATTTATACAAATCAAATCTAGTTTAAAATTATAATAAAATGGACAAATGTCGATTTTTTTTCTTCTTCAGGGTTTGATGAAATGATATGAGCACGTGGTTATGGTTGGGCAATCTATATAGACCAATGAAAAATCACTCAGTTGCCTTTGATCATTTTTTTCTTCATATTTGAATATGAATGAAATAAGAATAAGGCATAATATCATCAGGCAATTTACGGTCGTGGAGAACAATCCAGAAAATAACAACAACGGGTCAATAAGTGAGGAGAGTATACGTACGTGATCTGCACTCGGAGCGTGCACGGATTTGTAGCTAACATGACGGTAGCTTTGTATTGCAGACCGCAGCATTGTGCTCACCACAATATGTCAGTGTGTACACTTGTAATGTACCGACTTGGCCCCAGGGCAAAACACGCGTATTAGCAATAAAGGATCAACAATCCCGAGCGTATTTACGGGCGATTTGGGGGAGTAGGGTGGCAAAGCAAGCAGCGCACGGGGGAGAGAGAGGAGCGATGGACCCGATGCCTTGACGACTGGCATGAGATCCCGGAGGGGCCGGGGGGCTGGTGAGGCGGATAGGCCGGGCGGTGCGGCGTTGTGGACTGTCCTGATCAACTTACTGTATTATTACACACTGGGATCGATTCAGTGGTACAAACCACTACTCGATGCCGTCACCTGGTTGCTTGGACGGTTAGCTCGGCTAGCCTCCCGTTATCATAAACTGCTGCATCGTTGCGGTGGGGCGAATGCAGAGGTTCGCGTTTCAACGATGGGGCAGAAAAATGGGTGCGATATTTTGTTACGGCTGCCCGTAAGTGAAAAGGTGTTCGGGAGAAAACATCGCAGCTTCATTACAATGTACAACCGTATAGGGTGTCTAACATTGTGTAATGAAGCCTACACCTAACATTGTTTTAAGGCTATAGGCTTTTCTGAGGCTATTTCATAATAATCGTGTCCAATACATGGAATGGAACCCAGACTCCAATATGGGGAGTTGCTACCTACCAGCCTCGTCATTGTGGTTCCCTGCAAGATGATTAAGTTATTTTCTGTAATAATTTAAACCACGCAAGGGCCTTGTCCAAAGGGAGAGAAACCGCCTCATCGTGGCATCCAGCTAGCAGCTACTGTCCCGGGTCTAATACCGGTGTCTAGGACAATGCCCTTAGTAAACAGTCTGGTTGAAATTATGAGTTATATAATTGTTAATGATACAAAAAATGAAGAAACGATCTTTATTAGGGAAGCTTGTATTGTCATCCTTTTGCGAACAGATAGCTCTATACAATAGGCTCACTTCACTTTCTCAAATTAAAATATTTGTCACTAAAATCAAAGCTTTGGATTGTAAATACCGGTGAGGGGTCACGGGAGTGGGAGGGAGGGAGGAAGGGAGGGGGGAGGGAGGAAGGGGAGGGGGGTAATTATGATTGTGAAAGCTTATAAATGACTCATTTTTTATTAATAGGCCTATATTTCATACCGGTAACCCAGTGCACTTATCGAAAAGAGAAGGGGTTCGCCCCGGTGTTCCTGGTTTAATTGGCTGCATATTGCGCCACAGCACCTTGTAAACCATTACATGGTGCTATGTAAAGGAGTAGGTCTCATACTTCAAACGTAGCCCCAAATACCTTGCAGGAAAATACTGAATGTTAAAGCGCCTTGAGTGTCACTAAGAGACATATATGAGCACTATATAAGAAGCCACTATTATTATTATTTTTATTATTTTTTAATTATTATTATTATTATCATTATTTATTATTATTATTATTATTATTATTATTATTATTATTATTATTATTATTATTATTATTATTATTATTATTATTATTATTATTATTATTATTATTATTATTATTATTATTATTATTATTATTATTATTATTATTATTATTATTATTATTATTATTATTATTATTATTATTATTATTATTATTATTATTATTATGTAAATAACTATCCTCCAGAGAAATATTTCCTTCTGAACTACTGTCAGAGTCGAGGAAAGGGGCATTTAAGCACCTATTAATCACCGTTGTTTATTTTGATTGCTACAATCAGAATGAGCTCAATGTGAACTTGCACGAAACCCCCGGACAAACCCTTTACGACTGTTCACTGTTTTCACTATTTAAAAAAGTGATCACTGGGTTTTTATGAAATGTTTTACACTGGTGTATAAAGTGTCACTTTCATTAGGAACTAAAGGACGAGTTTATTTAAACTGGTAAAAAAAAGTAATTATGTACCTTGTTCCCAATAAGCATGTTAAGAGCGTGCAAGAAATTATGACAGATGATGGACAGGTTTGTTTTTAATTGTTTGCTTGTTTGTTTGTTAGTTTGTTTATTTTGTTTGTTTTATTTGTATTTTTTTTTTCATTCAAACGGAGGACTTTCACAAAAGAGATCCGGGAAAACGAAGACAGTTCTCACTTCACTCTCGTGTACAAAACCAAGGGGAACGTCACTGAAAAAAATCCAAGTCCAGACAATGGGAGAACAAAGGGATATCCTCGGATTTGACAAACATTGTGTGTTTGTTGGGTTTGTTGACAACTATTGGTGTAAAATGTGCATAACTCGTTCCCCTAGAACATCGCTGTTCTGATTGTGCAGGTTTGCAAATTGGGGGACACACAACGTAATGCACCGACTGCACAAAACCAACACGGTATGTAAGTGTGATGTGAAATCACGCGGGACAAGACGAGGCCTTGTTGCGGACAAAGGAGACCCAAATGAGAACTGAACTAATAAATCCGTGTACTTTGCTCGCAGTGGTGTAACAATTTAATCACAGTTTTTGTGCATTATCTCTTAATTAACGCCGCGACGCAACACCCGTAGCCCTTAACGAGTCAAACACAACCACGGGATTCCTACCTGACAAGTTTAATTTCCTTCGGTTCCCCGGCACTCTTAGTCAGTCCGCGCTCTTTTCGCTGTTTCACTAATTACCCCGTAGGTCTGTGCGTCGCGATATTACATCTTTTTTTGTGTGGTGTATGTGCGTCTGTGTCTTTTTTTTCGTGGTAAGTTCTCCCTTTCACAAATATTAATCAAGACTTAATCACCCCCTGGTCACCCTTGAACACATATTAAGACCCGCTAATATATGGAATCCCTGAAATGTGATACTGTTGAAAGTTTCAACCTCGATCTCGGAGGCTTCCTTCCTGCTGGTGGTTGCGCCACCAAGGTCCTTTTCCTCCCATATAATACCAACACATCCAAAATGGCCTTCCCAACGGCGCCGGCCGTGCATTGCCTCTCCGTGCCAACCTCACCGGCGCTAAAAAACAAATCAAGGATTTCTTATTCATTAAACGGACAAGATAAAATTGTGGCAAGCAACAGTGTAACATTGACAAAAAATTATTTTTAATTTGAAAACGGAGCGTTTATTGAGAGAACAAGGGACGGCGCCTTGTGCGCTGGTAAGCATGTTAATTGGTGACCCACAAACGGCTCTCCCGCTATTATTAAAGAAACCTGGTGGCTCAGCACTAACATTTTTAATCATAATATTTTTTTTTATTTCGTTCATTTTGCAGCCCCTACATTATGCGTTGCCCAGAGAATAGAAATTATTATGCCATAATTGCTTGCGATGTTGTGTGATGTTAGCCATTGTGCGATCACGGCTAAATCAGTTTATATCATTACTGTTTTTAAGTGGTGACTTTCTTGCACATGAGTACACGAGTCGAACCACTCAGTTATGACAGCTTCGTATCATTATTCAGTCCAAACTGAAGGTTCACAAATCATTTGGTTGTGATAAGTAGATGTTGTTTCTTCTGTATGTTTTGCTGCATGTTTTTATTTGTCGGTCTCCCCGAGGATATTAATGTAAACTTGCTATTTTTGTTGTTGTTGTTGTTGTTGTTGTTGTTGTGGTTGTTCTTGCTGCTTATTGTTGTTTTACTTCTTCTTTTTCCTTCTTCTATTGTGTTTGCCAGTCGTTGTTGTTGTTGCTGCTGCTGTGGTTGTTGCTGCAATTGTTCTTGCTTTTTTTTGTAAGTTGATGTTGTCAGTTGTTGTTGTTGTTGTTGTTGTTGTTGGGTTTTGTTTTTTTTTGCTGCTGCTGCTGCTGCAGGTGTTGTTGTTGCTGCTGCCGCTGCTGCTGCTGCTGCTGGTGTTGTTGTTGTTTTAGTGTTGTGATGTTATTCAAGAATTGTTCATTGTTGTCACCACTGCTGCTATAGTGATGCTTTGGCCGATGTCGCCTTTGAATTTTAATTCACTTGTAACACACTGAAGTAAGGGGTCAATAGGTAATCCTTTCCAAGACGGATTTTAACACAATTGATGTTTTTGCTCTCAAGATTTGGCATCCTTTCCCATAAATAAGTGATAATCCGAGAAAAAAATAAGTCTTTCTTACAAATCCTCCCCTTGCGAATCAGCGAGTGTAAGGCTCTGGGGATGGGCATCTATTGAGGTTGTGAAAGGTCGCACCAAGATTCACATTTCTCTCAAATGCTGCGAGTTGATTTTGCGAGTCTCCCCAAGGACCCATTCTCACTGTGCTGAGACGACACACACGGCGTTCTGAATCACCCAGATTATATCATAAACACAATCAATCACACACAAAGTATGGGATAAGTGTCTGTCACGTTATCAATCAAAGATATGGGGAATATTATATGACAAGTTTGGCACACTTAAACACTACATAAATCATACTTTTTCCAGAAGAAAACGAAGATCGTCAGGGTTAAGAAGTCCTAAAGAAGGCCAATTAGGGGTTGGGGGTATTCACACAAAACAAGTATTGGGAGTAATTTGATGTAGTCAGTGTCAGGCTATACATCTTGGTGTGTTGTTCTGAAGTTCAGCTTTCGTGATGTACAAGTTTGTTCTCTGCGCCCCAAGCTACTTTTAAATGCATATTCTGTTAGGTCATTTTCCAGCTTCATTTTTGACATCTTGGAGGAGACAGCATTTTTATATTACGCTTGGGGTTTCAAAGATGTAAACCTGATCACACATACTGCATATGCACTTCTAACAAAAGCTGAACGTTATAGCAATCTCATGGCGTTTGCACAGTTTGAACAACAGAGTGTAAATATAAATGTTCACAGATTTTCACATGCATGTAAAAAAAAAGGGGGAGGGTAAGCGTTTAAAGGCTAAGTAATTGCATGAAATACTGCATGAGCTTTCGTTTAGCAACAACTATTTCATCAGATGCTGTAGTTGTTGCTACGAAAGCTCATGCATTGTTTTCAATATAAAAGCTACCACTGCCTTCCTTGTTTTATCTACCAGACTAACACGGCTATCTCTATCATTGTAAACACAATGGCAATGGTGGAAAGCTTTTCTTAAAATAGTATTGCTTGAATAGCTACAGTTTTTTAGGTAGAATGAGTCAAACAGTTAGTTTTGATCTCGAGGGTCCAAGACCTGATGTTTGATAAATAGTGAAAAGGTACAAGTGTTCTCACATTTTGTTTCGTTCCTTTGATGACCAATGCAACTTAAAGGGAATGTATAGTAATACCTTTGGTTTTTGCAACCATTCGATTGTTTTAATCCTATATAAATGTAGATACATATACAGTAAAACTAACCAGTGGAGATTTCATTTCAAAAGGTAGCGTTTTTGAGATATCAAAAAAAAAATATCCGGGGCGGTTAAGTCCACGCAGGAAGAATAATTCGCAATTGGAATACACAATTCGAGACAGTAACGTTTCTCAAATTCAATTTTTGTTTTGGGGGGTGGGGTGAAAACTGATACCTTTTTCCATAACCACATTACTTCTAAGTGAAGTAATCCTCAAAATGCTTACCATCGAAAGCTGCTGTACTTCTAACCGAGTCAGTTTTTATTGCCATTAATTTAAAGAGAGATTACCACACGTGGACCTCCCCTTTACACTTTCACACGTTTGTTATTGCATGTGTATTTGGTCACATAAATCGCGGGTACTCGTCTTGGAAAATGATCAATGCTGTCATCGTGCTACAAGTCATAAAACACATTTGCAGGGTTGATTTGTTAAAATTTTGAAAACAAAATTTGAAAGAAAACAACAGTTTCCAATTTTTGAATACTAATAGCATTAGTGACAAGTAATTTTAAATTCAAAAGATATCCCCGAAATTTGGGGTGGGGGAAACGTCCCGACTTCCGAAGACAGTAAACAAAAAAATTCACATCACAGTGACATTTTGAAAATGCAGCAGCAAACAAGCAGGCGATGCATTTTCAATATGCCCACGTCCTATTGACGAGGCGACCCATGCATTGCTAAACTAGCTAAGCTATTTCAATATGTACCAACGTCAGACGCCACATCAAAATGAGCATGTTAAAATTATTCATAAGTTGAAACTTAATTGAGGCGATGGCTTATCTATCTACTCCCTTTTTTAATAAGCCTGGGGATTAGAGCATTCTAAAGTGTTTGATTTTCGGTCCGTATCATTTGAAATTTCCATACCATTTTCAAGCCATTCTCGAGGGTTCTTCCTTTTTTTCCCCCTTCTGTTTGTCTGTCTGCTTCTTTGGTCTTAAGAACTGCTCGGTCATTAACCTGGGAATAAATCTTAATAATACTGTTGCTCAACTGATATTGAGAAAATTGCGAAAAATCACCGAGCGTGTTATTGTACACAACAGCGAGTCTACAGCCAATTACAATTTTTTTCTTCTCTCTTTTGGTTATTTTAATGAAAGATGTTCGATCGCTGTAAAGAAAACGGGCGGACATAGCTGCGCACGTCCCACAGTGGCGCTGTGTTTATTGTCAGGTATGGTTCTTTCTTTTTGCAAAAAAAAAAATAAAAAAATGATAACAAAACAATTGATTATGTGCGACACAAAGAAAGACGGCAGTGGAGGGGGGCTGGAAGCTCGATGTTTTTGTTCCGTTTACGGGTGTCTGGTAAAAGACATAATTGGGCGGTTTGGGGTATTGTGATATTGTGTTGCAGAGCTGGTGCGAATGGTGGCTCTTTCATTTTGATATTATTTCTTTTTTGAGAGAGAGAAAGAGTTGAAATCATGCAATACTGTCGTGTTTTAAAAATAACGGTGGTGTGGATCGGAGTTTGGGGTCACCCAGGGTGAAGGTCACCGTAGACTCCAGCTAAACACGATTCGCTGGTAACCCAGCAGTGAGGTTGTTCTCTGTATATAATTAATGGTGAACTTCATGAGCCAAACAGCCACACTTTTGACTGTTACACAAGCTTCATTCGAAACCTACGACTTCTTTACCAAACTGCACATCGTGAAAATGATCAAGTTCTAAAGAACTAACCGTGACTTTGAAGTCACTCAATACGAGTCTCCGTTCAAACGATCCATGATTTTATACCCGAAGCAAACGGATGCTCAGGTAAACATGGAACTGAAGTGGTACCCTAGTGAGTAATGTACTTGCCTTGAGGAAAAACTGCACAAATCTTCTTGGGTATGTGTGAGGAAATTGAAATGAACGCAAAACCTTCAGATGGAGCTTGAAGTTCAGCAATGTTCTCTTCCGTGTAAAATGAACAACGGACTTATAAACTGTCCCAAATAATACAACACGTTGTGTTTCATTGTTTGCTTGGGAGTTTGTCATGATTTGTATTCTTATTTTTATTAATTACTCAATTGTTTTTAATCCCAAGCTCAATCACCCACAGACCATAGTTTATTTAACCTTGTTTACCCCTTGTGCCTTTTCAAAGACCAAGGTTTAAGTCTCCGGCTCCGGATTGGACTCCACCATCAGTTTCGGAGCAGTGTGCATTTTGCAAGGCGCTCCAATATTAAACAGAGCCCGGAGCCGTGGCCGGAACCAAAGCCAAGGTTTGAAAAAAAAACCTCGTTTTCACTGTGACCCAATTCCGTTGCGCTACATACCGCACAATTCTGCGCTAACAGCGCCCAGTAAAGCGCGTGATTCTAAATAAGCTCTAGACTCCGCGGTAAAGCAATAACAAGGACTCTCGGATCTCGGCCGTATTTCACTAGTGCTGCTTGCACAGACAATATCGCTTATCAATTTGCTGCTTAGCAAACATGTTTAACCTTTGTTTACAAAAAGAGTGACCCTGTACATTCCAGGGCCTTTCTGGCAGGCAAGATACTACAATGATCATATGGGAAATTTGACATTTCTTGTCAAATTCCACATATGTTCAAGAGATATCAAAAATAAAAGCTGAACAAGTTTTGACATTTGCCCAATTTCTTCAGGCCCCCCTTTAATGAAAGTTGATTAAAATCAGACACTGCAATCTCCATAAAATGTAAGGCTATATCTTTCCTTCCTATGATTGGGCTGTTTACCAATCGTGCCTGCAGGAAGTCCAGGCTCTGCGGCTTTTTTGTAAACCATGTGATGTCACAGGTTACATGGTCCACACTTGCATTCATTTGACACCGCCCCAACTCACCCAACTTTCATGTTTGTATTGTAGCCTAGACAGATTAGACATAAATAAATAATCATATAAAATTATTTAAATTATCCATGCTCGTCACAGGAAGAAACATTACAGAGCGGGTTGTGTGTGTTTTATGCTTACGGTGTGGTTCTCTTCTTTTAATTTCACCTTAACACCGGATGAACGGATCACGGGGCAAAGCTGTGCTACGTGAATAAAAAACACAGAGTTGAGAAAGGGGGAGGCTGCGGTAGATTTTGACTCGAACTCAATTCGAGGAATAAAACATCATACAAGAGAAAAAAAGGTTCGAGGACGTAAGCAATCATGGATATCCCGCTCTCAGGAGAGATTCTGACAGTCTAATTTGATTGTAAATTATCAAAACAGACTCCGCCAAAAAAAAAGAAGATAAATAAGAATTAATTCCATTCGCAGGATCAGTCGGTGATTTCCCCCGCCCACCGGATACGGGAAGTGTCACTCCGTTTGCAAACGGTCAAGCGAGAGCCCCCGGTACCTGCTCTGGAGCAAGTCGGCCTGGGGGATTACCCGCCGAAGATAAACGCACAATTTATATTCCGCACTGTGGAGAATGATTCGTTCCACGGTAAGCCCTTCTCGTCCCTTGTGGGTCCAGGGGGGAAATTAGCATGCGCCCCGTATACCCCACAATTAAGAAGAAGAAGAAGAAGAAGAAGAAACAGAAGAAAAAAGAGCAGCTATAGTCACTTTCTTCATTCCGGTTGTTCCCGCATCCACATGTTTGTGATCACAGCATAAATATTTATGTCCGTATTTGCGTGTTCCTCGAAGATAATTTTGGTGAAAACGCAGATCTTTCCTCATCGTATGGACACAGGACGTCGAGTTTCATTGACATTAGCTGCACTTATTTTATTCTTCGTCTTCTTCTTCTTTTTGCAGGAGCTCATTGTAATTGCTAATTCGACTTGCCGCTAAGACAACAACTTTTTATTTGACTCAAAAACACAATTACGCACCGAAAGTCCTTCAGAGTTTCGAAGGCAGTGTACACAGTCGGGAGAAATGCATGCAGATAATATTCATAATTAATAAAGATTGGGGAAAAGGTAGGAATTTTTTTAATCATCAACTTGTATTAAAGGGACGTTCACTACCGCCCAGCCCCCCCCCCATTGTCATTTTAGAAGCCCCCCCCCCCATCGTCGCCTTTGAAAAACGGCATTGTTGTCTGATACAAAGTCATACCCTAACAGTCCCATTTCCGTCTATGTCCAATTGCCAAAGTGAAGGATACAGAAGGACTGGGGCCAGTAGGACCACTTAACATTCGCTTATCACAGGTTCAGGCATTCCAATCTTGTCCCAGTCCAAACAATTTGGCATGGAGTGACATAGGAGAAGAGGGAAATTGAAGGATCTGTGCCTCGCTCTAGCCAAACCGCCAGTCTATTAGAGCACAATAATAATATTTTAAAAAAAGAATTATGTACCCATAACTTCATAAATATTTTGTTTAATTATTAATTATATCTACTTATAAATTAGCCAAAAAAGTATCCCATTGCGATGAAGATTATGGACGAAACGTCGGGTAAACAATCACCTCGAACTTCTAAAGTTGACATTTCTTCAACATTTCCTCTACACAGGTATCGTCAGGCCTACGGGTCACGAACGCTTGTCACTTTTTCAGGGTCCTTTGTTTTATTACCAGAAAGATATGATGATAATAATAATAGCAGTAGTATCATTTTATGAACAGAGACTTCAGTTTGGCCTAAAATAACATTGGTTTTTTTTTACCCACCACCAAAACAACACCAACAACAAAAAACAAAAACACCAACATAAGGTACACTCGTAAATGACTGAATGAAGTTTAGACCTAGGGCCTACATTGACAATGTGTTTGCCAAACTTCTTCAATTACAGATTATTCCTCCAAAACCATTATCACATGCAGGCTTGCAGCAATTTCAAAATGTGAATAGAATAATACCACTGAACTGCAAAATTGCCGTTGAAAGACCCGACAAAGCACCGTTGCTACAATCCAAATTAGCCCGATAATGAGTGGAACAAATCTCTGACAAAACATGAACCCTTTTCTTTGTTTTCAGGTGACCACCGAAGCTGTTGAAATCCGCAGATTGGTTGAACTGGAAATGACGTCACGCACAATCTAGTTTTGGCAAAGGCACTTTGGGGTCCAATGTACAATGGACACGGATGAAACACCCTGGGGACTGTGTTCTCGGCAAAGACAAAAGGTAGCAGGCACAGATCGGATTTTGAATTTACTGCCCCTGTTTTCTTCTGTCCAAAGTCATCTAAGCCATACACGTCCTCTTTTAAAGTGTGACACCGTTTCGATTGTGGACAGACATTATTGTACTCGGTGGTACATTCAGTGCAAACCAATGGATCTTTCTTGCATCTTGCAGACTTTCCTAAAAGCAACACCGCTGTCCTGGAGAGGGTGGTTTGTTCTGGTGCAGTTCGGGCACTTATCAGAAGGTGGTATTTTCAAATTGTCCTGAGAGAAATTGGAACAGGTTAGCTTAGCGGTGCCATGCCCCAGCCTTTCACCTCTGGACCCTGGTCACAATCCCACCATGCACGGACCCTTACTTGGATGGAGCCTTGCTATATCAGTCCCTGCTTGCATGGGTCCAATTCCATGGCACTGCTCACCACAGAGTTTTACGCTTACAGAACCAGGAAAATCGCTGGAAACAAAGGGCTGTAAGCGCAGAATACTGCGGTAAGCAGAGCCATGAAATTAGGCTCTGATTGGGTAGATTTTTCCTTACTTTATTTGAGGGTTTTCCTCGCACAATCTAAGACTGAAAATCATCTTCATCGTCTTCTCTGCATGATTCTTCAGGCCTACGGGTCACAGTGCTATATAGTCACTTTGGAGAATCCCTCATAGTTTCATAAACCGCGCAAGCCTTGTGCGTTTTTGAACAATTTGGGACCACTTTGGTCACGCATACCATTGCTAAAACGCGTGAAGGAAACAAACTCGCGCACTGAAACGGGTCTCAATATTCGAATACGCGCGAGACTTGCACAATCTATTACCACAACAAGTTAATTAAATTGAACACATAATATTATTCAAAAACGCATATTATACAACTTACATGTGAGGAGTTTATCAAATGTAAGAGGCCACATTTTTCAGAAAATGCCCCTAAACTGCAGAAATATTGTGCACTTACAATCATATTTTATTTTAAAATTTGTGCCAACCAAAATGAAAAAGTGATTCTGGAGGACTACGATAGTAAATATGTGTGACTAGCACAGTGTGTATATCGATACTGGTGTCGTGTGCGTATGCCTGCAAACTTTCAGGTGAACAATTCAAATTGTCATCGATTATTTGTCTTTTCTTTTTCGATTACCATCAGACACCTTTAAACAAAAAGATAGACGTTTTGGGTGACACCTCCACTGATGTTTCCAATATCTGTCTACGAGTTGATGACTCCCCGATGGTGTTAACTGCCTCGACACATTTCCGGGTGACAATATTGAAAGTATCCGGGTAATTGTTATTCTGTGTGAATGGCAACCAGCTTGGATAACACCGAAATCACGGACAATGTGCTGTGCCAATAGATAACACGTGTATCCCGAGATGACTTTCTTTAAACTCATAGTTCTTTAAAAAAAATATCAGCCAACATGTCGTGCCACGGCATGAAGAAGTCGCTATTTATTTACTGCTTTTTCTCAACTGCTACGACTACATTCCCCCCCCCCGATAACTTAAAAAAAAAAAAGTACCACCATCACATGTGACTCTGATACGAAAATACAGGACTAATTACAAGCATTTTTCTCTTGAAGCCAAAGCTTTTAAACTAAGCAGAATTACAAAGTTAATTGGATGTGATGTATGCAAATTAAAGTGACACATGTCACGTGAACAAAGTAAAGTGAAAGGAAACGGGATAATAACAAAGACACGCAAATATGGGAAAGAGAAAAGGAAATTCTTTAAAACCACAACTTAAACCTCTCCTTTGTGATTAAAGGAACACAAACACTTGTTAACAGTACTCTCGTTATAGCAAGATCGCTGTATGGTCAAAATAACTCTTTATAACAGGAATGTTGTTATAAGAGGACAGCAAAGGAAAGAAACACACAGCAGAAATGAGATTTGGGACTCGCTGGACTCGCTAAATTACCTCTGAATTACTCGCTGAATTACCTCTTAATAACAGAAACGTTGTTATAAGAGGACTGCAAAACATTTCAGAAATACTCTTTATAAGCAGGTCCTCTTTATAAAGTGCTCTTTATAACGAGGGTTGACTGCACACACGCCTTATAAGACGCATTGGTGTTGTTGATGATGTGTCGGTACCTCAGGATCTCACGTCTATTCACGTGTGAAGGAAACAAACTCGCGCACTTTTAATGTGCCCAAATGTTCGAATTTGCGCGAGACTTGCACAGTCTATTGAACAACTTCATGTACCACAACTGTTTAGCCCTACATGTATCTTTCGAGTCCAACAAACTATGTTTTTGTGCATAGGTTGTTAATGACTTGCTCTTGATCTGATCAGTGCGACTGTTTGATTGAAGCGACGAGGGAGTCCTCCGTACGTAAAATGTAGCTCAGGAGAAAAGCAAGCCATAATTAATAGAATGAAATAAATACAAATGAGCACAAATACTCGGAATAATGTTTACTGTTCACATTGTCCACGAGCTGTCCTCTCTTGAGAAACGCATATTTGTCCGCATTTTAAATGTGGTCGTTTAAAGGTACAGTCCAACTACTATTTGGGCCAGTTGTTGTTGTTGTTGTTGTTGTTGTTTTCTTCAAAAACAAAGGCAATTATATTCTGACATAAGGATGTGACTTAGAAAACACTCGGGTCATTTCAATGGATTACAATGAAACAAACATTGGCAAGTTTGACAATGTAAATGTTCACAGCTTTGTACACGGTGTATAAAGATAGTAATGGTGAATAACTTCCCTTGAAATTTGTTGGCCTGAAATGCTTCACCGGTAGTTTTTGAGAAATGGTTAATACAATTAGTCCAAAACCCGACCCCCCCCCCACTATTTTCGCGTGACTCCGATAAGTCTGATTGGGCTTTAACTTTCACCTGTTTGTTATTTCACAGTAGCCCATATAGGCCTAGGCCTATGTGTTGAATCACATTGCATACTGGACATGGACGATTTACCAAATGCAGTGCGCATGCTTTAGTATGTACGACAGTTCCCGCTGTCACCTGACTCATTAGTGCAGCATCGACCTAAAACAAGTGGCAAATGAGTTTCCTGTCATCAGGTAATTCTACAACTGTTTGTGTAAAATGTTGTGTGTTTTTGTTTGTTTAAGTTTAAACATTTTACGGTGCCTTATTTGAGCCATGGAGATTTGGAAACTACAAAATAAAAATCCAATGAAAGGCTCGATCTACAATGAGCCTAAATTCAATGCAACATTGTCTTTCCTAGCATAGCGTAAAATCTGAAGGGAAATTATAGAGTGGAGGCAAAATCAAACAATGGGACACTGTCACAGTGGTGGATATCCGTTGAAAAACAGCACAACAGCAAAACAGAATGAAAACAAAACAGTATATAACAGCAAAGAAATACACACAAGCAAAAACTACAACCAAACATTTGCATGCTTAAAAGCAGGGAATATACTTTTGGTAATTGTCAAAGACCATTTTCCTCACTTGGTGTATCCCAGTATATGAATAAAATGACAAACCTGTGAAAATCTGGGCTCAATTGGCCATCGAAGTTGCAAGAAAAAAATGAAAGAAGGAACAAAAACACCCTTGTTATACATAGAATGGTGTGCTTTCAGATTGCCTGAAGCCTTTCTCAAATTCTTGGGTTTTTTTCGTGAAGAACTACCTCTTTCTCTAAAACTACATTACTTCAAAGGGAGTCGTTTCTGTACAATGTTTTATGATATCAGCAGCTCTCAGCTCTTTACCAAGTAAGTTTCCCTGGTCATGTGTGGAGTAATTACCGACGGTAAACCAAGCCTTTACGTAAAATCATATTCCGTACCAGCAAAATGGACACAGTGGGATTCTGGAAAGAAAAAGAAAAATAAACGAAGGGATGGAATGAGGAGTACGAGCCCATACAAAATTACGATGAGTCAATTGCAGACTGATCCGTGAGCAACACAGTGAATCCACGCAGCAAAGCAAGAAAATGCTTCATCTGGTTTTCATACCAGATCTATTAATTTAAAAGCCCTTTGGAGACCATTGCGGCCACGAGCGGCTTGTACCAAAATGCCCACAGCAAACGGCCGCAAAATGTGACCTACTTCCCCTCACCCAAAGAGGTCAAAGTAAAAGGTCGTGTCCGGAAATGACATTTCCCAATGTTTCCTATGTAAAAAATAATATATCAATTTCTAATAAACAAAACAGGTTTTTTTTTCAGTTCATGTTATTTTTGTTGACATTTTTACTGACAAAATTTGATTTAATTTTTTTTTACAAGATTAGCATTGTGTGGGCGTCTTGTGTTGATTGTACAGCAATGAATGGTCTCGGGTGTAATGTTTCAGTACATAGGACTATACTGTACGTCACGCAAAACTATTATTTCATTCCTTTAAACTTATAAACAACTTAGTACATCTACTCTGCTGAGTTGCGCTTCTTTAACCGTGTTATTGACGAATTGTTTCCCGTCGTAGAGTTAAGGGTCCTCGTAATTCGGTTAGATCGATGTTTTGTTTGGTATTGTATTAGTTTATTTTGTGGTTTTTTTTTCTTTTGAGCTTGTAGACGCGGGGATGGTGTCTCGCATAAGACATCTCGCCTCGCCGAACCACGGTCATGCCTACGCCCGTCCTTCCCACTTCCCTTTGTGGTGCTGTACTTGATAAAATGCGATTAGCAGTATGCCACTCTATCTCTCGAAGGAAAATCTGTTCACGAAAAAATAAATAGAATAAAACAGGGAGGAGGATGGGAGAATGATATAATAAAAAGATATAAAGAATAATAATAATAAAAGCCTGAATGACAGAGCGCTTCTGTGGAGAAATCTCTCCGACAATGAAGATTGCCTTCTGGGGATTGAAGTTCGCCACATCTTCGCTATCGTCGGGCCCGAGCCATTTCCGGTCGCCGGGTTCAAGCAGCTGTAGCCCCCGGTGAGCGCAGCTAAATTTCGTCACATCGGAGGTCTTTTGAGAGCGCACGCGAGAGAGGGAGAGAGAGAGAGAGAGAGAGAGACAGGGAGAAAGAAAAAATTGCTGTGCGGGACGACCCTGGATAATCGCGTTTTTCTTGTTTGTCTGATGGACAGATGCCGGGGACTAGGCCGTCGTGTCGCGGCCTACCTCTATCCCCATCCCTCGTGTGATGGGCCATGAGCGGTCTCGTGAAAATGCCCCGGATTATTCGACCGTTCACTATTGCAAAATGAATTTATCCAGTTATGTCAACAAACTCTGTAGTTACTGTTACAAATTGAATGGCGCGGCGAGATGGGTTGGTTTTTTATTAGCGTATTTGAATGGGACACAGACGCAATTTAGAGGCTCAACAGAAGTCCGTGAATATTAAAAAAAAGAGGGAGTGAGACATCGGGGACGCGGGCGTCCGTGAGTCAGTTTCAGCGGTCTTAGATTGTGTCAAGTTATGATTGAATAAGAAATTGAATCTGTATTTTGTGCAGCGTTCCGTTGTGTTAATGATGAAATCGTGTCCTCGGTTTCAAGTGTAAGCCGTTAGAATTTCAGGAATGAAAAATAGCCCAACTAACATGATTTCCTTTAATTGTCATTGGCACTTAACAAATGAATATATCTAATAAAGTCAGAAGGCGTTGAGCTCACTCGAGTTTCGGTTCATTGCGTATTGTACAGTCCATTCGTGAACAGTTTTACACACCTCGGCAACTCTACAAAGAAACACTGGTGGTTTTTTCTCTCTCTTTCTTGCGGGGTCTTTGTGTCTCATCTTTAGGCCCTCTAAAGGATCCTGGTGGAGAGCCTCCTTTTACCGTGTAATGTTATCAAACCTTGAATAAACTGCTCACACCGAGCGGTTAATGTCGACCAGTCCCGGGCTGCCTGCAGTGGAATCAGTATCATGGCCAAGGTCGGGCCATATACAACAATCAACAGCCAATAAATGGGTCAGGGTCTCGCCGCTAACATTTTCAAGGGGGAAAGAAATTGTCAAAGTTACAAGAGATAACTTCGTCGTTGACGGATACTCAGGGCAATCATGTACGGCAGACTTGCGAGCTGTGGTTTGAGCGGTGTCGTCTCTTTATCACTATTATTGCTATTTAATATTGGAACTTTTCATTTTGGTTTTATTTAAAATTTGGTTTTATTAAAAGAAGGACCAAAATCCTGAACTCGCACGACGACTTCTTCTCACGTCATGAGACCACAACCGCACTAACAAAAATGTGGTGCCGTATGCTGTGGGGCCGCTCTATGGGGTTTGCGTGTGTATCTTAGCGGGCCTCCTTCGCTTTACCGGTCCGGCGCGAGAGGCGACCGAGGTAGGGGAGCGACCTGCCGGCGCCTGCTAGCACCGGAGTCTCGGCTTGCCACCAAATACAACGACAGACCCCTAAAACAATTACGCCATTCAGGTTTTTTTTTTTTTAAGTCATGAGATATCAGGGCCGATACACAGACCACGGATGTGATTTGTAATTTCTACGTCTGCCGCGAGCACACAGGCACTGGTTAACCAAATTGAATTGTTGATAGTCTTAGTATCATTACATGTGACACTCGAAGTTCATCGCTTGCTGGGTGCATCAAGGTTAAGAAAACTGAAGCTGTTGGGCGCAGAAGACGTCCACCAAATGATCTTTGCAACCGCTGTGCAAATCAACTGATAAGTCCTGGTTCATTGGAAGCTGTTGTTGCCGTGATTGGCAAAGAGTATATATATGATGAAGATGTATATGATGTGTGCACAAAAATAATACTCGGTGTGCAATTATGACTATTTACCGCATAGCCAGACAATTAAGTTAGTGGACTTGACGGCTGGGTGGCTTTTAGTTTAGTTTCATTCGCAGGGAAATCTTAATTAGGTTTCTTTGTGTCTTTGTTCTGATTTTTTTTTATAAGGAGGGTCGGATCATCGGAACGAAGTGTCTTTCGTTTAGGTACAACACCAAGATAGAAGTGCAAAAGGTAGATTTTGTTTTAGCTAGGCAAAGGGAAACAAAAGTTTTTCCAAAAGATACTTCACAAAAGACGCTCTGCAGTTCCTTTAACTTACTTTACGATGAGATCCGTCACATTTCACAAAATCTTATCCACATATAATATTGGACTCTCAGCCAATTTCATATAATTCTTAAAGTAAAGCACTCAACAACAACAACAAAAACAACAACAACAACAGCAACAAAACAACAACAACAAACTAAAAACAAAAACAGTATAGTCTGATTTTATGTCATTTTGTACTTTCTTGGTATTATCTATGAATGCACAAAATTTGAAGTTGTGCCCGTGCTGAGATGTTTTTTTAAGATTACACCATTGCAGCAGCGTCCTTTCACGAAACATTTCGAACACACTGGCAGCGTTTGGGGAAGTTGGTTTAGATTATGACGGTCACAAACAAGATGGAGTAAATTCATTGTAAATTAATACGGACAAAGTGATTCCGAATGAACCATCATTTGACACCCCTACAAGGGGCACAACAGGATCGAAACTGACCCTTCACGCCACTATCGAGCAGCTTTCAGTATTCTAAGGTTTTGTTGTGTTTTTCTTTTTTTTAGTTTTTAGACTAAAGATTGGTCAACTCTTCTTGTGGCTGTGGAGCATACTCATGTGCGTTCAGTGAAGTTTTGTTTCAATACAAATTATATAATATAGTACTGCAGGTAGGTTTGGCATACAGCCACAGTATGTCATGTCATGAGGAAGATATTTGGCTATAGGACAGGGCCATCACATATTTGTTCTTTGAAATATCAATGGTAGAATAACAAGCAATGGCAGCCGTTTTGAAAGTTAAAAAAATTGCTTGAGACACTGCCTGTGTTTTTAAGTGAACAATCTGCAATGTCCACACAGCCAAATATTTTTCTCATAGTGTGATCTGACTGTGTGCCAAATTCCATGCTTGTATCATCAACGGTAAAGTCCCCTCAATGTTTCCCCCTGTCTGTCCCGCTAAATAAGAACGAGTTAATGCTGAAAAAGTGATGAAAACGTGAGTTGTCTGTACTTGGCTTCAACCAGGTGGACGGAGCCCGAGCCAAAGCCCTGAGCCCTAGCCGTGGCTTCGAAAAGGTTCCATAGAGTTATGCGCATTACTGGGCGCCATAAGTGCAGAATTCCGCGGTAAGTAGAGCCATGAGATGGACTCAGATTCATGGTAAAAATCCACATTCTATCATACTGCAAAAATATATGCACATCAGGCTTTAATTATTGGGTTTAGGAAGAGTTTTTTTTTTATTAAGATTGTTTCAATTTGTACTTTTTGTTTTGGGTATGGGTAGCCCAGTCAGTGATAATATGCAGGACAAATTATGATATGATTTTGAATAAACAACTAAATTATTGTCAGTGGAAGCTGTCCGGACATTTTGCCAACCAAAGTCGAAGGTGAAATTATTGTTAACTTTGAAGGTAAATTGTCATAGTCTGAAATGATCACACCAAAATCAAAACTAAGCTGATTCGATGTGTATTTGTGTGTGTTTTTAAAAAGTCTTGCTAAAATTCTTAACATTTTGTTGGTATTACAGAATTCCTTACCCTTTCGGAAGCTCTGATTTCAGTGTGGCAAAAACCTCAGTTTGTCTTATCTAATATCACGACTTCCTTTCTGTTGGCCATCATTGTGTAACTGAGACAGATAATTTAATAGCACAGGTTTCCCATAGAGAACGGGTGGATAACAGCACACGCCACTCGCTGATAGATCAAATTCTGTACATGACATGTCCCAATTGTCATACCACTGGTACCGTCACGGTTCTTTTAAGTCTCGCACAGGGGACATAAATCGCCAGGACGTGACTTTGACGAGAATCGGGAATTGTAGCAGCGGCACTGTCTTTGCCGTGAATGGCAGAACGGTGCATTTAGGTGCGTTACAATCTGACCATTTTCAGCAAAGTCTCCCATTGTTAAACACGTTTTTTAGGTGCACATTATGAAGTAAGAGGAAAAAAGGAGAGGGGGAGAGAGAGAAAGAGAAAAAAGGCGCGATTATAACGATGTACGAAAGTGTTTTGTTTCTTTCTGGTTACGGCGCCGCAGCGTCTCTTAGTGATGGACTGGTGCGGAACCAAATGTGATTTGTCCCGGTCGTGATTTCTGGAAAACAGGCGATTTTTGTTCTGGTTTTTTAGCTTGCGCTGGTCGTGAGCTATTAGAAGCAACTACCGTGGAATGGTGGAGCATTTTGATTAGTTGAATCGCATTGTTGTCACGATCACCAGAACAGCATCTTCATGGCCCCATAATAAGGCTTAAGCTGCCATTGCATGGTACCCGGTATCACCACAATATTTTCACATGGGACTCGTCTGCCCGAACGAACCCAGCTGACGAAACTTCAAGTTTACATCAAATTCGATTACAAACTTTGACTGGAAAATATTGATTTAACTCAAGCAGTTTTAGCGTTCCACAATCACGACCTACCAGATACGGGGGAAAAAACTGGGAATATTTCCGAGCGGTGATTAATTCGTTCCAATGACGTCTGGTAGCGAGTGACTGATAATCAACGCGTCCGCCCGGGTCACTTCAACCTTCGGCTTGGCGATCAACACCGTGGCCGTTCGTAATGTTTCAGTCACGGCCATGCAAATTTTTTTTAACTTCCAGCATCTCGCGGAAACAAATAAAATATAAAATAAATAAAACAAAATTGGTCGAGAATTGGGATTGCTCCACTGCATCCAACTTTACACTCAGCTGCACCTCCTACTGATAGATTGGCAAAAAAAAATTCATTCTGTCGTTTCATTAGTCCTAATTATTTCACCATTTGTATCTCTCCTATCGGAGTCTCGACCAAGAATAGGGGGGGGGGGTGGAGAAAAATCACATCAGAATTTTTTTTTAATCTATCGACACTGGATGGTTGGAAAGACACTAGCTGTTGTCTGACAGTGACTGCTACGGTGAGACGGAACAATGGGCAACGCTGGATTACTTTTCTGTTCCACTTGGCGCCCATTACCGCGTTCTGTAGTAGGAATGAGCCGGCGTGCCGCCGCATGGCGAGGCAAAAAAGGGGAAGATGAATCTGTATTGTTATCATCTCGCCAAAAAAAAAATGGAAACAATGAAGAGAATAAAAACAAATGTAATCGTTTTGAGATGGACTAGTTGAGGAAGTCACACACAGTTTCATGTGATAACAAAGCTCATCCTTAACACTAACCCAGCGTACCTTGTCTATAGTAAGAAACTGCTACGGGCTCCTATAAACCCCACTTCTCAACTTGACCGAGGGCTACTAAAAACTGCCCAACCAACTTGCTTTAAAAATGCTTATATTTCTTCCTATTCAAATGTGAATACACTCTTCTTATTATTTAATGTGTTAATCTATTTTTGAGTGTGAAATGCAACTTCATTCGACCATTAACTGCAATCGCTGTACCATTACACATCAGAATTATGTATTTATAACAATACATGCTTAAAATCTGGGCCACCAAAAATTCACGGGCGCAATTAAAACGTACAGTTTACTGGCCTGGTGGGCTACTCTACAAAAAGCTTATGCGCAATGCCTGCAAAGAGCTAAACGTCCCGGCATATATCTTTCAATCCGTTAAAGCAATTTGACATGTGGACGAAAGGTGCCTTTCGGAACAATTCTCCGTTACTCGTTTGAATTACTCTCAAAATTGCTGGTCTGCCAGAAAAAAAGTTGCCGCACACAAATAGCTATGGTCTGTTGTTGGTTAAAAGACAGATACGTCACAATGACGTAGTGAGCTGCACTTTGTATAATAGGGAGCAACATGGATGTTCCTAAGGGATATGAACATTGGGGTGGGCGTTGGGTGGGGGTAACGTTTTTTTTAACTGTTTTCCGAATATAGCTTATTCAGATTTTGTCATTTCAAAAAAGGTGGTGTACAACTAAAACAACAAAATATCTTCTTTTGACTTTTAGATTTCTAATTTTAAAGATTTTGACGATTTCTCTATTTTTGTTTTAGCTAGCAGAAGAGAAATCTTTAGGCTCCACCGGAAACTCCGTTTGCGTCACTGATCGAATAATAGTTACTTCAGTTGCTTTATTCATTCATTGCTTTACAAATTTACATAGGGATTTTCGTGACTTTCCAATGCTGCATTTAGAGGATTTTTTTATACAAACATATGCGTTTCGTAATATTTTTTTGATTTTCCTCTCATCCTATGAATTATTAACACTACGAAGTTATTATTTCTGAAGTATCTTGGGATTTCAGGAATGATTACGTACATCCGAAAAAGGATGTCGCACAGCTAATTATTCTTAGTATTTATTCTGTTTTCTGTTTAATTTTTATTTTGCAATACGGACTCGTTTCCCTCTCTCGCAAAAAGAAGCAGGACACAATTTTGTTTTGGGTTGTTTTTCTTGAATGGTGGAAAACAATCGAAGCACGGCATTGGTAATGGCGGGAATAAGTGATGCTGGGGACCCCTTTCGAATCTACAAAGACAGTGAAAGTTTCACAGTAATGAATAGAAAATTTGTTTTCTTGATTGCATTTTTGTTTACATATTCTTTTTGTTGTCCCCAACCAGTTCTTCTGGATTGTCCTTGATTTAAACAATTGTTTTTCAAATTGTTTTTCTTCTTTCATTTTCACCAACATGGAAACAGATGTCGAATTGAAAAAAACAGTTCGAACCTTTTGTTCATTGGCTTTGATTACTCTTTTGTCTTAAGGATCAAATTATCTGAAAAAAACCTAGTACCAGTACTTCACGAACCAAACTTTGGTTCAATATGAACTTATTATCAGCCGTACTTCATCTGCTATAGTTTAGTTCTTATTTGATAGTGATTTATAATTAGATTTGCCCGTTCATCGGCTGGAATTTTTGTGTTTTTTACGCTCCAATGTCATTGGTATTTGCTCGCTGTGTAACGTGAAGGCGCAAGGGAATTTTACCAGTGCATACACCAGTCGTTTCTTCGGGAAATAAATTTACATTAGACGAACAGAAGTTGGCCCAGCACCGTGGTTCTGTTTATTTATGCCGTTTTAGGGGAGTTTACTTGATTCTGAATGTCAACTCATTAAATAATTTTCCACCTGCTGTCACTTTGTAATTACAATTTCGATTCCTTGTCATGATTGCATACGGAGGATGGGGGTGGGGGGGGGGGGGCTTCAACCAATGTTATTTAGTTTACGTTGGTTACTTTGTACACAACGTGTAAACAATGAATTGATTAGAATAGGTTAAAGTCCATAATGACATCAATCCAATTAAGAAGGTACTACATTCATTATGGGCTGATGTTGTTCGCTTGCATGATCCAGATTTAAAATTTGTTTTAATGTGCCTCGCCAATTAAGACTAATCAGCTTTTGAGGCCGCACTCGGGCCATCTTGTTCATTGAGCTGCAGCCATTCCCAACCCCTAAGTCTCAGTCCTTCGTCAGTGTCACGTCCAAGGCCGGGGAAACAGCGCCGAACGCGGGGGAAAGAGTTCCCTCGCGCTCGCCCGACCCTGCTCGCATTGTTTATGCACGGCAATTCATCAAGGACCCCGCTTCGCTCTTGCTGCCGAACTCGACCTTGGTTTCCCCTATTCAACTAAATTGCAGAGTTATTATGACAGTGCGCCATCTTTATCAGAGATGTGTGATGCGACATGACAAGATAGCTGGGCGTGTGTGTACGCTCCCATATTGATGTTTTTGAAGACTTAGTGAAGACGGGCAGAGGTAGGGTCCCAGGGGAGCAAACGGTGGGGATACCTTGAGGAACCAATGGGAAAGAAGCTGTCGTGGAGACGGCGGCGGGAAATTGCCTTCCAGGAGTTTAGATTCCGTGGATCAAACGCCTGTTTCATTTTCAATTACCCAATGATTCGGAAGGATGAGTAGTGGTTTTGGTGTATCTTTCACGGCCCCTGGAGCCCCGGGAGCTCCAACGAGAGAAGGGGAGAGATAGAAAGAGAGAGGCGGGGGTTGTTTGTGATTGCCGGGGCTATCCGGGCCCGCAAGGCGCATCATTTCACAACAGGGACAGGCATCAAGATGAATTTATTACACAACCCACTAGATGGGGGTTCAGACATTTGTTAATTGAATTGGCCGGGATTTGTCGCCACACAACTCGTGCAGAAGATAGGGACTTGGCATCGCAGCGTGCGGTTCAGCCGGCGGCCTCCGCGCCACCAAGCCCTCTGTCCAGGGCCCCCCTATGCCGGGGAGCCGTGGCCTGCTCCAGCCTAGTGCACCGGCTGGTCCCCCCTGATCTTGCGTATCACTTGACGTCAAGGGCATGGGACAATCAAAGGATTTGGCTTGAATCAGCGTTACAAATTGGGGATGTGATGGGTTTACGAGACTCATTTGTCTGCCGGTGAAGGTTACATCTCCCCCGTCCATCCCTTGAAAATCAAATTAGAGTTTATACACAAAAATGGTCGTGGGATGAAGGCTCGTCTCCCATCAAAGACAATCTCACTGCACTCGCACACCGTCACACGAACGCAGTGCACTGTAACAAGTTTTTCTCATGTGAACGGTTGATTGTTTTTACGAATTCCATTGAAATTGAAAAATGTGAAGAATAATTAAGTCCAGGTCTAGGCTATAAAGCCTTACAATAGACTAGCAGCAACTCAAGTTGGAGTTGCGCAGTATCACCACTATTTCCATTTCCCCACTGTGCGTCACGTTGCGGTGCGACCTTGACGCGATTTGAAACTTATTATTGATTTGAATAAAGAAACAACAAACAGCTCGAGCAACTTGTCCGTACTTTGTTTCCGGGCCTAATTTATACTTCGATAAGTTTCGGTATCTTGCGAGTTTCCTCATGAAGACGAAGTAGAGGTAAGCTAACTATCGAAAATACGAAAAGTTTTGAAAACTCTTGAAATTATTTGGGGTCAGGTTATAAAGCTCATGCCAGGGCCAATCTGTCTGAAATGCTGTCAATAGCATAGTTAGATCTCCAAACCACCATCTCTCCTTTCGATTGCCGCAGCGAAATGAACACGTTGTTAACATTCGTACAACCCTTGGTATCAGTCGAAACATACCCCCCCCCCCCTAATAAGGTGATCTCTCTCCTGCTGCTTCCCTGGTTGTATCGTAAACTTGGGTGTGATCCCTGGCTATCCCACGGCAGTTACAGGTTGAACGGATTAACTGACTGGCACCCCCAAACAAAGATATAAAGATATTGACAAAACAGGAAGACCGCCAATATGTTGGTAGAGCGCCGGCACAATAATCCGGGGGTCGCAGGTTCAAATCCCGCTCGAGTAAATTTTTCTTTGCTCCACCAGAAATTCGAATATGTTTTCACTCAAACGTGAGCATCTAATCTGATGCGATTATTCTCAAAAATATGGTTTGTTTATTGAAAGCGGGTGGGAATTAATTTGCTCTTTTAAAAACCAATGACATACTATCCCTTAAATATTAAAATACAAATTTTCTTCGGTCATCATAATTATCATCATCAGCCCCTGTCTTCCCACTGCAGGTGGGGGGGGGGGCGGCCTCACCCAAACTGTGCCAAGTATTTCTGTTCTGTGCATGCGCTGTTGGTCCCACATGGTTGACTATCTCGTCTCTCCATCTTGCTCGATGTCTGCCACGCATCTTTTTCCTGAAGAGAGGTTGCCATTCTGTTGTGAATTTGCTCCATCTTTCATCTTCTGTTCCACCTAGGTGTCCAGCCCATCTCTATGTTTTATCCTTCTTGCTGTTACTAATGCATCGTTGATCTCCTACGATATTTTGTTCATAAATGCCGAGTACCCTCGTTTCACTCAGAGTAAAAAAAGGAATGATCTTGTGATGTGTACGTGTTTGTTGTTGAATTGCGTTGCGTCACGTTCTGAGGACAAAATCCAAACCGTAGGAGGATCTTCTATTACAAGTGTGAAATAATAAAAGCGCCCCCACAGTCCTAAGACGTCGTAGTCCCCGAGATGTGCCTGACGCAATTTCACTCGCAATTAAAACTCTTAACCCAAGTTAACTAAAATATATGTTATAATTGCACGAAACAAAGACCTTGTTGTTAATTCTATAGCTTATAGCCCATTTACAATATTGGTAATTGTCAAAGCCCATGAGCTTGATTTCACAAAGCACTAATATTCATATTAAGATGAGTTCCCATTAGTGATGAGTTCCTCAATAGTGATTTGTATTGTGACATCACACTTTGCTTAGCCATTAAAGATTGATCCGCAATTAAGATCAATTTTAAACTCCTTTTGAAACCGAGTCCTGTATCCACATTGTATGTGACCCAAGTACATATAAAAAAAACCTGTGAAAGTTTAAGCTCAGTCGGTCATTGAGGTTAGGAGAAAATAGTGAGAACAACCCTTACATGTTTTCACTGATTAAGAACGTCGAGTTTTGGACTCAAACTAATTGTTTTAGACACTTTTCTTTAAAACTATAGCATTTCAGGCAAAAATATTTCAAGGGAAGTTTTCTTTTTATACCATGTAAGTCATGTGCACCCCCCATTCCTACCAATGTTGTGTGCGCCCTTTAAAATATGACGTCACAATTTACGTTTCTCGTGCATGCATACCGTGCAAGGATGGAGCTATGGCGTACATTACAAGTTTGGAGTCGGGTTCCCACGTACATCGCTTTTAACGTGTGTCAGAACCGAAATTGCGTACGATTCACAAGTTCCGCATTAGACTTGCAAAAGTCAAATCAGGCAATCATCATAATCGGATACCATTCAAAAACTCATTACGTGACGTCATGGAACGGCTGAGTCATGTCTGACCTTTGACACGAGAAAAAAAATGATTTGCTTCACTAAAATGTAGCGTCATGCGGCATTGAGGCCGGTACTTTGGTCATGTTCCCTGCGTATACATTGCTAATGAAAGCTCTCAATCTCATTTCATACCAAGGGACCACACTACTTCCTTTGTTTTCAGGTTTTCAGTAGTGAACAAATCAACCTGGATGCACCATGAACAAAACATATCTCAACTGCCTCTACCGACTGCAACCCAAGCTTGGACAGTGACGTGATCTCTCAATAATCAGGGATCGGTTGTGCCAAAACTAGCTTGCCGAAAAGCTTTGATGACATCACAGTCACTGTCCCGGTTGGATCCGGGTGCTGTCCCATCATCGTTTGGGTGTTGTCTTTCCTCTCGTACGTGTCCCCTCTGCCTCACTCCGCGTGATCGGTTTCTGCATCATAGACCTCCACATGATTGTTAAGGTTTGTGGCGACTGACGAAATCGCTCAATTACAAGCCCTACTCTGCATGACCACAGTCTTGGTAATGCGATATTCATTTTTTTCAGCAGTTAACGAATGATTTTCATGTTCACTCTTTACATGATCGCTATAACTAAACACACTTTAAATATGAAGCGATGTCTTGGTGCCTTAGTTTTGAACTAAGTATGATTGAGCTTGAATTTTATCTATACTTCCCTCTTCAATTTTTCCCACAGAAAAGAAAAGATGGATAAACAAAACCACCGATGACCATATTGTTATTCCTTAAAGGTGTATTTTTTTCATTATGTTTATTGTTTTATTTGTGTAAATTGTTTATTTATTTATTTTATTTATATTTTATTTATTTATTTATTTATTTATTTATTTATTTATTTATTTTTTTATTTATTTTTTTTTGGGGGGACCACATCTTCACCGATTTTGAACCTCACATGTTACCTGAACAAAGTATTTCTGAAATTCTGGAAAAATGTCATTGACAAATTAACACCCCTTTTTTATGTGTTCTCAAAAACGTATCATATATGCACATTTTTATACGACCTTTTCACGTGATGGTTGAGTGACGAGTTCATTCAGAAGTACAGAATTTGAATAAAGTTGCTCAAAACTGGATGATGTGTCATCAATTGTTGGCCATTTTGGGGAACAGCAGCAAAATCAAAACAAGGGATCTCATTGAAAGACCTCAAAACAAAGCCATAGTTTTCCATTCTCACCTTATCTTCATGCAGACCTTGGTACTCAGCCTTTCAGCCACTGCAGGCAAGTTGCTGGTTCAACAGTTTTCAAGAAAATGCAGTGCTCTCCTAACCCTCATCCACTGGACAGTCTCAAAACTACCTCTACTTTAATACAGCAAGCCGTTCTACCAAGGCAGTCATCTACATCCTATCACGGAGCTGATCCCATCGTCATCTCACAGTCACATAGGCCTATACCTCACAACATCAGAAATCTTTTTACAGCATCCTATACGCAAAGCTTTGAAACTCACGACCTGCTTCTGCTGCTGTAGCCCAACCAAGCCAGTATTTGAAGTCCATTGTTCATGATGTGTTCCATAAAACCCTGCTCATAACTTTAGCTGTAGTTTTCTACTAGCTTCTTGTTCTCTTGTGCAGGACTCAATCAATACCATAACACCTTTGTATCTTGTTTTAAATCATAACCACGAAACAGTTCTGTTTTCTGAAGCCTCGTAAGGAAAGCGCACGTTTTCGCAGACGCAGGGTACACTTCAAAGACCAGCATCCTCACATGGTGTATCCCAACATAAGCATAAGATAACAAACCTGTGAAAATTTTGCCTCAATTGGTCATCAAAGTTGCAAGAAATTAATGAAAGAAAAAAAACCACACCCTTGTTTACATAGAATTGTGTGTTTTCAGATGCATGAGAAAGCCTTCATGCCTAAAGCCTTTCTCAGATTCAAAATTTGGGGTGGAAAATTACCTTTCTCGAAAACTACATTACTTCAAAGGGGGTCGTTCCTAACAACGAGCTCTCCAGTACTCTTTAACAAGTCAGTTTTGATGGTCCTTCATTTTTGGAGTAATTACTAAAAGTATACCCTGCTTTTAATAACTGACAGAGTCTAGCGCCCAAGCCCAAGCCTTGGTCTCGGAAAGGGCGCGCGACAAAATGTACCTTCCCTTTGTTATTGTTCTCTCTAAGAACAAAAACAAGTAATACTTTTTATAACACAAAATCGGCCCTGAGCCCCCATCCCCACCCCTTGGATGTTTTCACTGCATGAGTATGTGTTTCTGTGAAAAGTATCGTTTGGAATTACCCCCCCCCCCCCACCCCGACCAGCGTTGCACCATACCTTTAATATCAGCCACACGAGAGAGTGTGAGATTGCGTACAATACCTGTGGAATACGCACACGTTCTGCGGTCGGGAACGTTTTATGTCTAAGAGCATGAAACGTGCCGAATTACGAATGGGACACATCAGTTTCATTTGTAGATTCAGTCCATTACCCCCCGCAGATAGAGTTATTTCACACATTTACAGGACAATTTGTCTCCCCCCCCCCCCCTGTCTGACGTTGAGCTCCACATTGGGCGCCATTTTGTGTCAGCGGTTGGATCAGACAACCACTGTGATAACGGGTTTAGAACCTAATTCAGAACAAGCAAATCTTCACGATCGACGTAGTCGGTGGAAATGGCTTTTAGATAATAATTGGTAAGTATTTTGTTGAAACACTTTCCTAATAGATGTAATATTTGCATCGGGATGAAGATTTTTAATTTGTTTTTTCCCTGTTTTTTATCATTGTAAACTCGACTGTATTTCAGCCTTCGAACTCTAAACCAGTTGTATTATTGTACAATAAACCAAGTTTAATTGAATGGAGTTAAATTGACTAGATTTTCCATTCGTGACACATTCTGTCCTTCCCATGCAAATGGTGTCGTCTCTGCACACTCTCATTTATCTCCCTCCCCCTCCATCCAAGCCCCATGTTGTCATTTCTATCACTTACCATCATTTATTCTCCATCGGTTTGATAAAGCAAAGCTATTTATTCTCCATCGGTTTGATAAGCAAAGTTATTGGCGGTTAACACACATAGAGCAAGGCAAGCGTAGCCCGATAACAATAAACAAGTGTGACGAAGACTTGCCTCTTCGCTTCTGCCTTTTAACGATCGCTTCTCGTGATATAAGTGTAACCTGCTGGGGCTGCATACTCCTAAGGAGTTTAGCTGTTTCAGGAATACCGTTGACCCGATGAAAAGGTCTTCCTATAAGGCGGTTTGTGTCTTGGTTGACTGTCTAATCATCCGGTCTTGTGCATAATACGGTCTTTTTCCAGTGCATCGACTTCTCACATATAACTAAAAAACACAAGTGTGGGCAGAAGATTGTCACATTTTCTCGCTGCATTCATCTTCGTCATGTTCCCTTTTTATAAGCAATAGCAATAGATACAGACTTCGGGCAAAGGGCCAGACTGTTTTCCAACCCGGCCTCGATTCAGTTACGCTGGATTGAATGGGAGTGAAATGAGACCGACTTCACCACAATAAAGATTGAAATTTTACACTGACAGAGAAATCAACTCCCTCCTAAATAAACACCTTCCCTTTGATAACGGTGGCATGGTTATCAATAACATCAGTCACTCTCATTTTGTGTCGTCCAATTTACACAGAAATAGGTCTACATACCCCGAGGATGCCTGTCGCTCCATTAATCGACGTCACCTAGCCTCATGATCACAATGTTCCCCCCTTTTCCCCATTTTTTTTTTTTTTTTGAAACGCATGGTCTGATTTCGTTCGTGTGCATCTCAGTGGTGCATTAAATTTAACCTCAATGGTGTCTCCAAAGCAGGCAGTTTAGCCTATATATATATGTATTGTATTAAAGGATGAAATCATGGTTCTTGATTGCTGCTGATTGTTTTGGTGTCGTGTAGTTTAAGGCACCAGACTAGCCATATGGTGCTACATGACGTGTAGCCTAGTGCGATCGTCTGGTACCAATGATCGGTATCTTTCATGGAGACGCTTACGGGGTACCAGCGAACACATTTTTTTTGGTCGTGATTTTTTTTTTTCTTCGCCGTCGGTTTATCTGAAAGAAAAACAAACGCCATGCTCTGGCGGGAAAACATCCGGACCCCCAGCTCGTGATGTTCATAAGTTTGTGCAGTTTTTGTCCTAATTTCAACATGTATCCATCAGCATGATCTCGTGCCTCGCGGAAGCGAAGTCATCCCCGCTCGCCAGTGCCCGAGGCCACATCTTCATTATCGGCATATAAAAATGAACTGTTATCTGCCCCAGTCGTAAAGAGAGACGGGGGCGAGGCGTCAAACTACTAACTTCTAATTATCAGCAAGGAAATGTATAGGCGTGCATCTAGTTAGTACGGCGGGGTCGTACCTGGGAGGACAAGGGATTTGACGAACAGGAGGGAAATGACGGGTAGCACGTGGCGGCAGCGAGGTGGCGGTTCAACAACGCCAGACGACGGGGCCGTGTTTGGGGCTGGCTGGCCTCGCGCGTACAGCGTGAGTACCGCGGCGTCTTCAGCCAGGCTGAGGTGAATTTGCCATTTCAGAATAGCAAAAAGAATGAGGGGGAAAAAACCCTAAATAATCGGAGACCTTCGCCACTAGTTTGTTTAAGGAATTAAGATCTGCAGAGATGAGCTATATTTAATAAGGCATATCACTAGGCGAGGGTTATAAATCATAATTATTAATGTTGGAATGCGGAACTGTAATTGACAGAAATGAAAATAGGAAACGAGAGTCTTAAAATTAAAGAAAAATAAAGTGTGCATCAGTCTTGATCTATTTAGTAAACACACGCCGTCATCCTTGCTGCGGACTTGACAATGGAGGAGAAATCAAACGAAATGGACACGCAGAAAAGTTTGTGCAAACAAACAAAAAGGAGATGAATTTTACGCGCGCAGTCACTACAGCGTTTACGCGAGCCGGACCGAGGCAAAAGAAGAATTCACTGACGAAATCCAAAATATGTCCTCACAGAAAAGCAGCCCGTCTAACAAAAGCACACCACCACTTGACCCGTGTAAAGCCAAACAATGACACCGAATCCCTCAGTGTGAAGATGCCGTCAGATGTAATCATAAATTGAAGCATTGTTACACAATGAAGAAAAAAAAAGCCCCACATTTGTTAAGAAATATTTGCGTTCGTATTAAGTTCGGGCAGCGTCGGGTCGTGTGTTATCTGCTGAGGTGCCCGTGCGGCTTGTAAATTGGCCTAAAATCTATATAACCCCCAACTACCTACACAACATGTCATGTTACACGGCACGGCTGAGAGTCTGTCTTCTCAATTAATTGGGCCTTGCTGAGCAGTCTAACGTTGTCAATTGATTTACTACCGCAAGCAATCCTGACAGATTTTAATATCCGTGCGTGGCACACACAGAGTAATTAAGTATCATTTCGATATTACGCTGCAAAGGGAAGACTCACGAAGGGCGGGTTTGTACGCACTGGGTGGTGTTTCAAAGTTTACGCCATACGGTCCCGGGCTATGGAATGATACTCGCAGCGTGAGTAGCATCAAGTACTGCCGTAAGATGATCAATCATCACCCGCACCGGACACCGTCTGAAAAAGACGATCTCTATACTCAATCTTAGGGATGCGCCTTGGAGAAGACTTGATCATGCGTTAAAGCACAGGGGTTGCTTGCAGCGCACGCATTGCACGCATTTTAATGACCGGGTCCGGAGTACGGCGAGATTGATTGCTGTGGCCCGGTCGCGTTCAACTCGCCCCGCTGCCTGCCCAGGCCGTAACAGGTGGGACGGAAGCCACGTCTGGTCTCATGCATCCAGCCTCATGCATCCAGCCTTATTGCCTTATTGAAAAAAAAACAACTAAAAAACAAACACGCCAATCTAGATGGGGGCTCCGTATGTACCGCGTGTACGTGTGTGTTCTAACAAGTGGGACATGAAGTGGCAATTACCCGGGTACTGGAGGATGGGGGAGCAGACAAGAAGAACACGGGAGGATTCAACGAGACGCAAACCGGAACACCGGGGTACAGGGCCGTATCGGCTTTGCGCAGGCAGGCCCTCAGTCCGGGGGTGAGATTGTTTAACCACTTGACATGGGACAATCCGCTGAATCTCTCCCCGCCATGTCAGCCGCTTGTCCACGGAGCTGATAATATTAAGACACTTAAGTGGCACAAGTCAATAGACTCTAAACGTTCTCCCAAGTTGTTTTATTTTTTATAGTAAACTCAAATTTTAATAAAATGTGAAACCTACCAATGTAATGTAATAAATGCCTTTTTTAAGGTGGGTTGTCAGTATAAGGAGATGCTCTCTGTTTAAAGAAAGGCTAATGGTTTAACTGCTGAAGCAATTAATAACGGTGCTTAGATAATTTAGGTTTCGGTCTAGTAGTCAAATATGAGCGAAGAAAACAACTTCTGGGAGTCCAGTCTTTAAACAAAAAAAGAGAGAAAAAACTTACACAGAGGACAAACGACCCCTTTTTAAGCTGATAGTTGAGGGCTTCCGATGAGATTTTATCATAAATCACTATACGGCAACCACGGGTCAGGGTTTAGTAAGATGGTACATCGTCGGTCTTGATGAAGAATTCATCAAGGCCTATTGATTAAAGCAATCGAATGGTTCCAAAAACCAAAGGTATACTTTGCCTTTATTGATATAAAACTTTGCAATACGTTGGTGACATAAGGTCCAATTAAACTGGAGGAAAGATATAATGGCGCACGGGTCAGGCCTAAGTGGGGGGGGGGGGGGGGCAACGAAGAACGGACCTATGGGTGGTCCAAAGGGTTAAATTCGCGATTAACTCGAGACAATTTAGCAAATGGGGTAGTAGGATTCTATGGCTGGAACTGTGACTCAACAAAGGGTTGACAGACCGAGCATCTGCATATTTCTTGCATATAATGCATATATCTGCATATGATGTATGTAAACATGGCAAGATTGACCGGCGAATATAGGAGTAGCACAAAGTAGAGGCAGATCAATGATAAATGGAATCCATGTTCATGCTGCATAAAGGGCCGTGATAAATCGGACACGGGAAATGACAAATGAATCATGAGGGCTGAATTTCACAAATAGCTAAGATTGATCTGAACTGTGTATCAATCTTAGTTGTTAAGCAATGTGTGATGTCACAATACAAATCACTATGGTGATACTGACAAACTCATCTTAAGATGAATCTTTAATGCGTTGTGGAATCGAGCCCAAAGGTCTCCGGGTCGGAAACTCGGAGGGCACATTGGCTCTCCGTTAAGACTCCGCGAGAAGTCCACGATCCTGTGAGCCTAAATGTGAGTCTGCGGAGTAGTCGCACACGTTCGTCTCCATTACACTGCATCTGTGCTTTTACCTTATCTTGCACGTCTTTAAAAGAACAAAACAGAGTCCGCAATACGAGTGATGGTGACTCCCGAAGCAGCCAAGTTCCACAAATGAAGATGGAACGTGGGGCGAGTCACTCGACCATCCGGATGCGTGTCCCATCGCTCTCGAGCTCTAACTCATCACGATTTCTGATTCAACTCTAGAAAATCGACCTTGAGGAACCCAAACGATCTCTTCCTTCCGCTATCTTCTCTCCCCGACGGAGACCTTTTTTTTGGCGGTTTTTTCTTTTAACTACCTCACTACCCACGATGAATAAATCAAGCTATCGCGGTTCGTTTAGATTCACAAGCCTGTCGAGTTTGTGGTATATTAGTTTTGTATGGCAGTGGATTATGCTCATCTCGGCGTCTGTGGTTTACATGTTCATTTGCAGTGACACATTTGATTGTTTTATACTCGTAGTAAAAGTGATGTTCCGAACGGCTTTCTTTATTTCCCCCTTTTTTTTTGGGGGGGGGCGGTGATTCTTCTTCGCGGGTAACCGGCACTCCGTGTCTTGTCAGCATGCTGTGGTAACGTACTGACAACAGGATGGGGGTTAATGCATTATCTTAATTTTGTAGGTCTACTGTTTGTTTACTGGAAAACACAGTCCCGTCAGGGGGGAAACAAAATGCCGGGCCCGTGTCGTAGCTACTGAGACAAATAATCAGTATGCTCAATATCGGGGAGTGTTTTTTTATTTCGGTCGGAGCCACAGTCTGACTTTAAACATAGAGAAAGTGGTTTAAACATCCCTGCAATTTCAGAAATGTGTTTAATAGAGAATCCGAGAATCGTTCAGTCGCTCCAACCCGACGCAAGTATAGATGGGCCTTAAGGACGGTATGATTTGAAAACGTTGCACGCTTTCAAGCCCTGCATTATTATACGAGCGTCCTTTCTCTGTGATACGAGAAAGGACTGTGATTAATATTGTCATCTATTGTCTTATATTTTCTGGTAATGAAACCAAGAGATCCTCAAAAGTGCCTTGCACTGTAACCCGAAGATGCCTATGGAGAGAACATCATGTTGAAGAAATCTCATCAGTATTAGATGTGAGAGGAAAACCCCAGGGGGGGGCACGCAATCAGGTAGGGACTGAAAACCCAATCCACATGCAAGGTTTCGGGTCTGAGGTGGGTTTCGAACCAGAGAACACAGAGGTGAAAGACGGGGAAGAACATCAAGCAAAGAGACGTATACTAATAAGACTTATTGCTTCCCAAGTCGTGCTGGGAGAAATCCACGGGCACTCCCCGAGTTGTTTAGAATATATTTTATTCCAAATCCATGAGCTACACTGTTTATGTATCATTAATTTGATTTATTGTAGGGCGGAATTTGACATTTCTGGTGACAATTACAATCATCTCTTACAGTTGTATTTTCTGTGAATAAAAGTGTCTGTAGTGATGTAACAAATCGACGTTTCGATCGATGTGCTCTGGCCACCGTCAAGATACCCGTCAATATCCCGGGTATCCCGTCAATTTCACGTTTCAATCCTCCACTTGTTGTGACAACTACCTCACTTTGCCCACAACCTGCCGGTATTTTACGGACAATGGGGAGGACCAAAAGACCCTCTCCTGTGTCAACTCCCACACGGTATTATTACCGCCACTGAATGGGACAAGAAGCCCGGACCGGCAATTACCACCCGATTCTCTTTAAATGAGCAATCTTTAGGTGATCCCCATGGGTATTAAACAAGGAGTGTTGATACTACGGACAATGGCGAGGGGGACAGATCCTCCGTAGGGGTCCCATTCAAGGGTGACGACAGCCAGGCGACGGTGGTAACCCACGGGGGTTTATCCCTGGACCGCTATCCTCTTCTTCAAAAGAATCACCATTGTCCAACGCAAATAGAGTCCATCCCAACTGCCATAGTGTCTTGTTACAGACACACACCCGCTATGAAGATTGTCTGAACCAAAGTGTTGGGACAAACCAAAAGACAACCGCTTCCATTAGACTCAAGAAAAAGATCAGAATTAAAATGTCACCCCCTTTTTTTTACCCTCTTCTTGTTTGCGGCTTTACTCTTCCTTAATTGCCGGCTAGATGTTCGTAATTTTCGGCTTAGCGGAGTGGCATGCTTCATTTCAAGGTAGTGTTGCTGATGTCACTGCGTTGGAGAAGTATACAGACCACCCTTTTTGTCATCCTCAACGTCCCATTTAAACTCCAGTGAGAGGGGGTTTGGGCGGTAATTGCTGGCGATTTTGGTACACTTTGGGGCAATTTAGGGGAATTGATCTGGGATGATGGTGGTGGTGAAGGGGGGGGGGTGATTTGTGAATCAAAGGAAAGACGACTGGAAATCGTCAATGGGAGCAAATACCGCATCAAAATGGTTATGTTGTATTGTGGTGGATTTAGTTAGTTTCTTTGATTGTGGTGGACCGGTCTGAGCTTTGGATTTGGCACTCTAATTTACAGTTTGGTATGAAGATAATTATATACATGTATCAACAATTTTTTTATTTTTTTTTTATTTTACGTTTCGAAGACCAAATCCGACTCAACGCAACCGAAAAGGGAACAATCAACACGCAATGGGACGTCACCGATATTCAGCAACGAGTTAAGAGCTCAAGGTGACTTGTCACAACTTTTGCGAGTCTAGCTTTGACGTTCGGCGTCCAGCCTTGACGTACGCGCCTCAGCGTGGGTTGCTAAAGCAACAGAAGCAGAACTTCAATTTGGCAAGTTTGGGTTTCCAAAAACAAGGTTCCAGCAAAAAAAATATACAATGGGTTTGTAATTAAACTAAGACAACAAAACCCAACAGTATGGCATGTAAACGCTTTTGACTGAGCCACCATTTTGTCACATGGACTCAATCTCCAAACACTGTATCTTCAGAAAACTTCCAGTGAGAAGAAAGTGTTTGAAAGAGACGTCTACGCAACCCTTAAGGGGCCATCCAAAGTTTTCCCACATTTGAACGGTCTCACAAAAAGTACCAGAGGGGTGGACGGACTAGGAGACTATGTACGACATTAAGGGGCCGTCAAAAGTTTCCATTTTACCCATCTAAATACATATGCTCACCTTGGTCCAGAGATCATACACAAGAACAAGACGAAATATTGTTATTGTTATGTTTCTGGTAATGACATCGAGGATGCCTCGTCAGTGAACTCAATCACTGTAACTCGCAAGCCTGATGAAACCTGGAAACAAGGGTGCTTGCTATGTGAACCAGAAACACCAGGGTTAATCCCAGCCCTAAACAGGACTCTACTTAAAACTTGAAAGGCCACCAGGGCTAGGGTTAACCCGTGATAAGTGTTCTGGTTTTTTTTTTACGTGCACTAGCAATCCTAGTACACAGGACCTACGGCTTAATGTCACATCCAAAGGACACAATAATTATGGTTCAGTATTTTGCTCAAGAACACAAGTGCCATGACCGGGACTCACACCCACACTCAGCTTATCAGAGACATCAGAGCTTGAGTCTGGTGCTCTTAACGCTCGACCACGACTTGGGGGGGGGGGGGTGTCGGAGACCACACACGGCTTTAACAGGTGTGTAAAATGATTAAATGTAAATAATATGCATCAATTTTGAAAGACAAAAGTATGCAAGTACACTTTGGGGGAAGGAGGGGGGGGGGCTCAAAAGTAGTACTCTCTGTACGAACTAAAGAATGGTTCACAACTTTGGACGGTTCCTGAAGTGTAAACACAAATAATGTTGGTAGGCATCTACAGCCAATCAAAGGAGGAAAGAAACGGATTAAACAAAATACTGAACAGTCTATGGTAGGTTTTGGGAATTGGGTTTATAGTATGAACAATATATTAATGTACATCGGACGTACAAAACAAGAAATGGTGATAAATAGGCCTACTACTTTGGTGTGAGGCCAGGGGTTCCTACAAGGTAGTCTCTCAATTTAACTTTTTTTACACGCTTTAAACTTTTGTCCAACACCTAACGGGACCTTAGTGTTAATGTGCATAAATAAACACCTCGGCTCAATTTCTGATAACGGAACACTAATTCTGTTTTACATCAAACTTACGGATAAACATTTAACAGTGCAGACTAAAATCAAGTGGTTTTTCTTTTTTTGTATAATCCGTTCGCTCGCCGGGCTGGCGCTACAGTAGCCGCCTTCGCGCGTTGAAGTGGCCGTCAGAGGAGAGTTTAACACGGCCGAGTCAATAAGATTTGCGAGTAATAAATTGAACTAATATATGCTCAACCGCTATTATGACTGGCCACGGTGAGCGAAATAAGCGGTCCTTGAATGCCTTTGTTCGGGACGGGGGTGAGGGGCAAATTAAACGGCCTTCTCGATTCTTCAAGAGCTGTTTTTATTTATGTGTTGAGGAGACCGAGTTGACTCAGCCTTAAGAATTGATCAAAAGGGATTCGCTAAATAGTTAGTCTTTTGTGATCATAAATGATTCTAGAGCCCATCGGTACACATTGCTGAATGTAGTTCTCTCCTCGATGATATTTTATGGGTATATCTTTACTCTGGTCCATTGAAGGGTGGTACCCTGTCATTGATAAAAACTGTCTGTCACAGGTGAGTTTGTTTTGCACTGTCTCACAATGGTATTCCAGACGGCTGACTTGAGCCCAGACTTTGCAGTATTGCAGCAATGTGTCCTTAAGGTAGTTGCATGACTTTCACGAACATCAATCGTCATTCTCCTGAAGACGAGCAGAGCACACTGATTGAAACGTCGAGACTCGACTCAATCTCAATCCCGGTATACTTGTCCGAGCCAACTCTTCTCCCAAAAAGATATGTTAATTAACACGGCTGTGTTACCCGTTTCTTAACTTAAATACTCGGTTGCTATATCCTACACCACCATCAGCTTCAGATCTTACTGATGTCTATGTTTGACTGCATCCACGAAGAAGCATAGTATTAGGATTAAAAGGGCAGGATTGACTTCTGCTGACGCTATGACCGTTGGCTGCAACGCCAGCGTTTAGAGGGGAAACAGGGACCTTTTGGTGTTCCTGCCGTGGGCGATTGATCGCCCGCAGGGAGAAGGGCAGGGATAAGACTGCAAGACAGTTTTTTTTTAACCTTGGTCCAACTCCAGATCCGTCAAAATCCGGATCAATCAGTCCAGATTGGGATTAACGCCTGATCTTGCAAGAAATACAACGATACGTCGGTGTGAATCGCTTGAACGTTTATTGAAGAATTCATTACTATTATAATTACGCGTAGAGACAGGGGTGTTCCTTCACAAAAATGCAGCGATCGAATCAGGAAGGTTAGACAATGCGTGTGCCATTCATAAACCTTTAGCTCCCAAGCCCCGCTTCCGTAGACCACCCCCCCCCCTCCCCCAAGAAGATGAGATAAGTCTCTCACGGAAGAATAACACCGAGCAATCAACCTCTCCGAAGTGACACCTTTAAATAAACCAGGCGCCACCTTCAGCCAAATCCAATCTTGTTGTTGCAATTTAGATTGTCACATAAGTCTATTCATGAAGAGGTATGCTATTTGGTCGTGCATTGTTCATCACAGACCCACTCTTCTCCCCAGAATTCCGCTCCATTCAGCAACAACCACTATGGAGCTCAACACAATGGGATTGTTAGTTTGGTTTTACTGTTGCGGTCGGTAACGGCCACAGTTATACTGGCTCAAATCGAGTCTAACCGTGCTAGATGCCTCCTATTATGGCGTATTTAAGACCCACACATCTTCCAAGACGACTATCATTTTCTTATTTAATGTGTCTCAGTAATTGCCTCTAAAGTAATTCCGCCGCCTCGATTCATGTGGAGAGAAGGAGAGAGAGAGAAAAAGCGGGTCAATTCTTCCCTTTCAATCGATCAGTAGGAAACGTTGAGCTGGCTTTTTTCCCTATTCCGCCTCGACAACTCGAATCTCTTCTCGCGGTGGGGCCTGTTTCCCCTCAAACTGCCGATCCCAAACAAGTGACAAAAGTCCTAAATCTTTAATTACTTCATCATTTTGGTATTGACAGCTTGGGATTTTCTGAGTTCGCTGATGTGTGTGTTTTGGGTTAATTTTTTTTCGAAGTCGTATTATTACTATTGCCTTATTTTGTTTGTTGAGGGGCAGGCGTTTCGGGAAAGCTTGGCTTGCCGGAATGTGTTAACTCATACACCATTTGGCTGGCTGAACGAGGTAGAGTATCAATGGCCAAAGTGATTCTAAGCCCAACACTTGTCGTGCAAACTGTAAGGGGGGGGGGGTTATAACCGTGGTATAACGGGGTAACCTGATTGAGCGGATGGGGATCAGTCTCGCAAGTAGACAGGCTAAAGAAATGGGACAAAAGCAGGGTGGCGACAGGAGGATTTAGAGCTTCACACCGTCAATTATCAAGTAAAGACCACCGGTGTCTGTCCTGAATAGACCGGACAATGGCCATTGAGGGCACTAGCACCCGCGGGGGTTACGTGCCGGGACCTTTCGTCAATGGACCCGTACGGTCCCAATCTAGCAATGATTTGATGGGCAATTACCCGTCTTTTCTTGTGAGGGCCTGAGCCCACACCACCCGGGCATTTGGTGGTCGAACTCCCCCACATGAATGGGCTCTGCCTGGCCGCTCTGGCGCCCGTTCGGTAGGATTCCTTGGTCCACCCAAAATGCAGAGCTGCAGGGGTTTATCTCCAGACAACATCTCATAGTTTTAGAACTTGTTTAGAAAGGTGTTTGTAGCAAGTGGAGACAGTAAAGAAAAAACAAGAAGAAGAAGGAGGAGAGGATAACCGATTTCAGGCGATGTCCTGATCCCACTGGATGTGACTTATCAGCTCAACCACAAGCCTTTAATTGGAATGCAACATGATTGCTTGGGCTTCATTCATCAATCAATCATCCTTGTTGGAAAGATCAAAAATAAATGTAACAGGTTGAAGAAATGAAGGGTAATGAGCGTGGTGGAAAGCCCGGTATGTTGTGGTCACTGTTAACTAGTTTCTGATACTGCTCAGAGTCTACTCAACGCTGGTGCCGGTGTTGCTGTTTTGTTGTTGTTTGCAGATTGTAGATAAACACATCCGATATTTGTTTGAGTTCCCAATTTTCCTTTGTTTTGCGGGGAGGGGTAGTTTCTTGCTTGCTTTTTAAACTGCAACCCATGTCTTAAAATGGTTTTGCAATTGAATTAGTTGAATAATATTGTCAGTTTGCGTTGATGAATGTTTCTGTTCAAAGGTTGTAATAAAGGTAGGGTCATAGTTTTTTGGTCAATTAATGCTGATTTATACTGGCACAATTATCACGGACGGTACAATAAAAGTCACATGTGAAAGTCTCAGTTGAATATAGTGTCTCCTTGTTGAGAAAACAGCGAGAGAAAAAAACCTCATCACGTTTTGTGCAGCTTGAACGTCGAATCCACCTTTAGCGAGGAGACAGAGGGTACCGATCGCTTGTCTGGCCACGGCATTCACAAACGGACACCCACGGGAATGTGAACCCCCAAAACTCGCCTCAAAGCGAGTTCTGGCGACTCAAAGTGTTCGACATACTTGTATTGATTTCTAATCGATGGGGTCATTCCAGACGAAATAATTTCGCAGGATTCTGTACAATTATCATCTCAGCTATGTGTAAAACCACTGCCTGCTCGGAATGTTTGTTTCAAACTAAAGCCCCATACAAATTGAAGACAACCTGAAAAATTTGACCAGTGAAAAAACTGGTGGACTGTGAAGTGACAAGCTAGCTGGTCACTGAAAAGTGAAATGAAAAGCTAGCTAGTGAAATGACAAGCTAGCTAGTGAAAAGACAAACTAGCTAGTGAAATGACAAGCTAGCTAGTGAAATGACAAGCTAGCCATAGTAAAATGACAAGCTAGCTAGTGAAATGACAATCTAGCTAGTAAAATGACAAGCTAGCTAGTAAAATGACAAGCTAGCTAGTGAAATGACAAGCTAGCTAGTAAAATGACAAGCTAGCTAGTAAAATGACAAGCTAGCTAGTGAAATGACAAGCTAGCTAGTGAAATGACAAGCTAGCTCGTGAAAAGACAAACTAGCTAGTGAAATGACAAGCTAGCTAGTGAAATGACAAGCTAGCTATAGTAAAATGACAAGCTAGCTAGTGAAATGACAAGCTAGCTAGTAAAATGACAAGCTAGCTAGTAAAATGACAAGCTAGCTAGTAAAATGACAAGCTAGCTAGTGAAATGACAAGCTAGCTAGTAAAATGACAAGCTAGCTAGTGAAATGACAAGCTATAGGTAGTCACTTAAAAAAGGTTCAGGGTGAACCCTGTTCAGGTGTGAAAAGGTCAAACAAATTTCCCCAGAAATTTTCCCAGAAATTTGTCTAGTGAGTAGAAGAAGGCTTACGTGTATGTTTTGCAGCTCTATACAAAACGACCCTGGTCTTTGCCGTGTAGGGATATCTAGACACTTTTCCATCAAGAATTCACAACAACAATTACACTTATTACCCCTAAAATGCCTCCAGCATCCGGGAAATCTACCTCATCGTGTCAGCCTTTTTAGTGGCTTTAGAGAAACCGACAATAGATGTTTGTTTTTTAGAACACGACGAGCTGCGAGCTCCCACGGGTCTGTAAACACACTTTCGTGGGGGTGAACAAATCAAGACCCCGGGGTTATGTTTATCTGCAGTCAGCCCCCCTCTATGCCTGGAGTAACTTTGCTTTATTGTATAATAGCCTACTTCATAATAGCTATGGAAAAATCGACACAACATAAATATACATGACCCTTCACTTGGGAGACGATTTAAATCAATAAGCGCTACTGACATTAAAAACCTCAAAAGGAGCCTGATCCAAAATATACTGAACTTAAATTCATTGAAATAAGAAGTAATTATCTAGCTTGGGTTTCCTAATAGTAGGAGCAAAAATGAAATGCCAAATTTCTTTCACGTCGTTCTAAAGTGTGCCATAGCCTTACTTTGCAGATACCCTAACCATCGATCAGTAACTAATGCCCCCACCCCCTCCCCAGCACACTACCTTATTTATCTAAATCCCTCAAACCTCACTGGCCAATCCTATACCAGACATTCTCTACAAGTCTACATAGCTGTCTGTGTGTCCGTCTGTTATTTTTTACGTCTGTTTTTTCGTTTGCTTTTCTGAAATTTGCTTGAGATATATATCTGTTTACCTAGACAAGTGTTGCAAGTCATCACACGATAAATTATGGTTGCGCCATTTTGAGGAGTCACGTTCCTGTGTGTGTGTACGCCTGTACGGTATTGATGTGCCGTGCGCATTTTAGGCAACGCACGCGCAGTAGGGCGCGCACCATTTTATCTTTATGTGCGTTTTGACCATTGATCTCTATTATATTGAGATTAATGGTTTTGAATCCCCAAAATGACAGACCATGGGCCGTTAGCTGCGTTTGACAGTAGTGCAAAAGAGAGCAATTTGAAGATGTGTCAAATCACGTCAGGCTCTGCTTACAGCTGTGGAAGTCTGCGCTCAATTCACGCGATTTACATGGGTACCGGTCTGCGTAAATTCCCTAGCCAGAATTGACCCGGATCTCGTGACCGGATCCCTAGGGGCCCCCAGCTGACCCACTTCCGGGTCAGACTGACCCGTAGTTTAGAAATGTGATTTCAGCTTGAATTCTGCGTCAGTTTGACTCATTACTGGGTCATTTGACAGAGATTCCGGGTCACACTGACCCAGGAATTGGTCAAGCCACACGGGACTCGGAACGGCTCAAGTCTGACCCTGCAGTATTTAGAGAGTACAGCGTAGATATATTTGGTAAGGAGTGCCAAGAAATTGGACCTAGATTAAGTTGCTCTCAACGTTTGTTTTGTGCTGAATGGTGAGTGTGTGACATTTCCATGCGACTATTCCATGAGAATGTTGAAAACAACAATCACCTTTGTTGAAAACTATCAATAATGGCCACAGTCTTGCAAAAACGCCCTCCCCCTAAAATAAAACAAATTTGAATCGAAGACGGAATAAAGCTGTTAGGATTAGTTCAGTTCCATCTCCCCTTGGTTTAAACCAAGCTTTCGTGGAGAGGGGGGGGGAAGGGGGAAAAACAACATATTTCCTTTTCAGTAAAAACTAATTTCCAACGGATGTCTAAGAGCAGAAATCCATCTCAAATGAAAACGACAAAACCCATCCCCGTTATAGTCTCCACTCGCCAGACTACACCGAGGCCCCTTCAATGTCAAATGGATTACAGATTCGTCAATCACAGACGGACTTCTTGTCATTTTTGGCGGATTTTACGAAAGAAGAGGACGAAAATCCTACGGGACTTGGGCTCTTCTCCGACGCGCGTACTGTTCTTGTGAGAAGGTTTTGCTCTCAATGCAAGTCTGTAAGCAAAGCTATAATAGGCGACCTTCAGGTAGTATGTATACCGAAAGCTTGTGTAATTCATTTCAAGAATGAGAAAAGGTTAGCTTTGAAATCTAGGATAAAAGAGTTTCGGTTATAATTGGCAAAAAGCACGTTGTTCATTCAAGCCATGAATACCCGCTATAAATTTAAGTGTTTCTATTTAAGTCTATTTAAGATGTCAGTATCTCGCGAAACGCACGCACGCAGCATTAACTTTTCCCTCGCGCCGCGCGAGATCTGAACGGTTGGCCCATTAGCTGCGCCAAAACTGGCGACTTTGGGGGAAAATGCAAAGAGGAATTGGTACCCTCTGGACGGGCAGACAGAAGAAAAAACAAGATTTGTGTCTTTCCTTGTGTAGTGCCGACACAGATGCGCGGCGTGTCGCTCCAAGCACGATTCACTACACGAACTATTACTAGAAGGATGAAAAAAGCATCGTCTGTACATTCTTTGAAGATGAGACATGATGGTAAAAAAGGTCTTCCCGGAGTTTGATTGAAATGGGTTTCTGCATTTATAGCAAGGTTGCCCCGCCCCCTCGGGCTTTACCATCAGAAACATTGAAACATTGCCTAAACAGCCGACAGTTGGGGCAAACCGCTATTTCTAACCGATGTCTGCGTTTATTTAAAAGTCAAACAATTTAAGTCATACTTTTTCGTTGGTTTGTTTTTTACTTTCTCTGAATGGAAAGAGGTTCTATTATGTTTGTTGAAAACATGAGATACAACAATAAAAATTGCAAGTCATAAAGTATTTGTTGTGCTAATATTGAATTCAAATTCTGCAAAACTATACAATTCCAGCGTCATTCCGGGTGTAAGGCTGTTCGCTTTTTATGCAGTCGCCTTCACGTTCGTTTTTTTTTTTGTCAAAGCATCCGTTTGTCTTCATAATGAACCAGTGCTGGCGACGTGTAAATATTGTCTCTGAAGTGAAGCCATTTTATCAAATCAGCCTCTCGGTAAAAAGTTCTTGTCATCAAATCCGAGGCGACTACGAAGAAGACACAAGAAATGGTGGAACTCGCCGTGTTGTCTTCCTCTCGTCACAAGAGTCGCTCCATCCTCCACCGGAGGACTTTGTGGTCCTGACAGGCGATGGCGTTTCCTACCAGCCAGATCAAATTCTCAATATGTTCCACGGTCTCCACTGCGGAAAGCCCCCTATACAACGGCTTGTTGACCGTCGATGCTTCGATTACAGTAAGAGGCGCGCTTTCCTACACAACCATTCACCCTTTCCTTCATTTCGGCTGACATACATCTCGGTTCGTAGATTGATCACTCACACGAATTAAAGGATTACTCGTCTTATTTCTTCTTCTGCTTCACGTCTTCTTGGCTTTTCTTGCAGGAAACTGGCTATGTTGGAGCAGGAAGAGGGCAAGATTGTAGATAAATAAGTTCAAGACCGTCTAGTTGATGAATGAGGGGACTGCACCGAACTAACATGGACGGGTTACGCTGAGATGCAGTCAGCCCACCGTACTTCTGTCTCAACTAATTTATTGCAGTGGAGAAAGGCTAGATGTCTTTAAAAAAGTGCCTTCTATTCATTATGTGACCAACATATCACATTAAATTAAAGTTTAACTGCTGTGGCGCAAAATGCCTCAGGCCTAGTACCGGTATATACCATACACAAAACTGGAGTTGTAATTAATATACAGTATTAAACATACAATGTTTACAAAAACGATTGTGTTTTAGTGCATCTTTAAAATGAATGGCTTTACAACGACAGTTTCATGGCCATACATTATAATCACTGCGTTGCTTTTAAAACATGTTACGTCACGTGTGTGGCCTCGTTGGAAAAACGCACTTAAAAACCATGTATGACATCACTACGAGGTTAAAAGTTGGTCTGTCAGCCTCTGTCTTAGGAAATGGTAGGACAACGTTCCCAGCTGGGTTGGCTCTTGTACGGTGATTATACTCAAACAATCAGATAAGAATTTCAAAACCATCCAAAATCAAAGGTTCGTGTTGTAGACAGTGGTCAAGAAAATCTGCCGAACCACGATCTTTTTTTCAGGAGCTCAGGAAACTACACGAGTCAGAACAGGCCTGGTGAGCCGAGTTTACTCCCGGGGTACATTCTGGCCGACAGTCATCCTCCCCACGTCTCAAGCATCCAAGCTGAAACTTCCCGTCACACTCACAACAAAAGCTTACATTCCCCGGGACACTTTCTCCTCGCAATAATTTTCACTGTCCTTAATTCCTTGCGCCATAATATAAAGCTAAAGAAAACACACACACACACACCCACACGCAGTGTCCCACGAGAATTATATCTCAGTTGTTAATAATCCGGAAATGTATTTCTTGCGGTGGATAGGTGTCGACTTTACAGCAATATGGGAATTTTTTCCCCCTCAGTAAGACGTTGCATGGGACAGAGCGGAAGTACATTTTGATAGAGTTGGTTCTAATGTTGACAGGAGATGAATGGGGAAACCCAAGCTGCAACTGATGGCGTTCTGGAGGCTTTGCAGCGAAAAAAAGGTGCAAGGTTTTGTTTTCTTAAAACTGTGTGAGAACGTCAAGTTTTGCGTGCGGTCCTCAGACAGCGCTGATGTTGCAAAAAAGGAAGCTCCTTCACGCCGGATGTTTTTAGTCCGATGTCGCCGAGACTGAAAAGGGAACTGTATAATTCCAACCCACAGAACAAAACAATAATCTGGGAAATGTATATAAAGGCAAAGTGCAATTTTCTTGCATCCTTTTGTCTGTTGGCCACGCTAAAAGCAGATTGTGGGGTTCGTGGAAGCTTCTCTCCATGAGTTTATAATCTTTTGGTGTTTGCTGTTCATGTGCAAAGTACGTTCACATGCTGTTCTTTTTTTTCTTTTTGAGCTGGTGAATATATTAATCTTCGAACAATCGAATGCTGAATCTGTAAAAAGAGCCGAACAGACCGCAACGAAATCAACCACGAGTTTTGAAAGCACACATCGGGGCACACTGAGAGACTGTCTAAAGTAGACGAAGAAACAATCATCCCAGAATGTTTCAACCGTGAGACTAATTCAATTCAAGTCAAATTCACAATTTTTTTCCATACTTCATGAACCTTTCTAAACAATACGTATAGGCCTAATCAAAAAGAAGTTTAACCATAAATCCGGTTTTACAAGACAGAAATCAAAATGAATATGGAGACATCTTGAAGAAGCTGTGGTGAGATGCCCGATGGACAGACAAACAGAACATAAACAGGAATGAGAACGGACGGACAGACAGGTTGAACAAGACAGAAATGATGACAGATAACAATACATGAAGCGAGGTACATTCACACCGTCACATCGTCTAGTAAGGACTGGGGTTGAACTGCTGCTCACGTGTCTAGGCCCAATATCGCTATGAAGCGCAAGATGTTACTATGACTAAGCATAATTATTTGAAAAGTAAGCCGTTCTGCGGGCCATGTGCTGCCTCATATATTGCACACAAGTAGCGGAATTTCGATCCCACGTGGTGGTTGGGCTGAATATTCTCGCCTAGTGAGAAACATATCGATGTAAATGTCACCGCAGGAATGCACGACACCTAAAGGAGAACTCAGTGCGGTGCCTAAATGTAGTCCCAACCCTGGAGGTAGCATTAGCTACATTTTAGGCACAGGGTTGGGGTTCCATCTCGGTATGATTGAGTCTACATTTAGGTACAGACGATTTTACATTTAGGAATAGTAGTGCCGTCTAGGTCCTGGGCTCTTCAGATCCCAGGGATAAGTATTAAGAGCACAGGTTACATTTAAGTCCCAGGTTATGTTTAGGTCTCGGGCTACATTTTGGTCCCATTTGTTAAGGTCCTGGACAACGTCCACATCCCAGGATTAGTTTTAAGATCCCGGGCAACATTTAGGTCCCAGTCTATATTTCGGTCCTGGGCTACATACAGTCTCAGGCTATACTTAGATCCCATTTATCAAGGTCCCGGGGCTATGTTTAAGTCTGACTGTTACGGTCTCGGCCTAATCTAGGTGTCGCATACGGTGAAGGGGTCGAGGTTGCAAACACAACTTTCTCAGGGACCATTATCTAGGGACTGACAGAGATGTTCCTCTGGGCGCAACGTGCGGGTGATGTCTCGGTAACCCCGTCCGTCTAATACTCAATCAAGATTTAGTATTAAATACGCTTTCATAAGAACCACTGTGTGATGTCAACCCTTCCACGCAGCTAAACGAGACAGAGGGTGAAGAAATGTCATGATAAATGTAGCTAGCTGCAGTCCTGTTTTCTCCTGTACGATCTTTCATTTTGTAATGGGGGGGGGGGGTGCAATCAAACATGATGAATCAATCAAGAATAACGGATCCCTAAACAAAGTCATTTCTAATTGAAAATGAATATGATATAAATATTAATTAAACTTGACTAGATTCTGTAATGCCGTCATTTGCATCACTTTTACTCACAAATGCATTTTTTTTCCCTTCTAATCCTGTTTAAAAATTCATTATATCAGTTGAAGTCTATACCCCCCAAAACAAACACTAATCGGATCCCGCCCGGCTGCGGCTGCTCACCTTCAAGATCTGTATTTACTGTCATTAATAAACCAGAGCCCCCAGATTTCCATATCTTCCAGCCGAACGGCTCCCTCTTAAAAAATTACCTGCGCATAAACTCAATTAAAATTTACAGGGATACAGTTAATAAATGCGTAAAATCCCCACCAAAATCGCTTGCCCGTATTAAACACACACGCGCACGTTGCACGATTGCTTTTTGACAAATTAATTCTGCCTGTTTGCTCGACAAATGTTTGCTGTACAGAGGGGAGTTGGGCTGTGGTGGTTGGTGGTGTGACTGGGGCGCGGAGGGGAAAAAAAGAAAGAGAGAGACTCAGTTAACGGTGGGAAGTGTTGGACATCGAGTGGGGGATCGGAGTTGGTCGAAGGGCCGGGTTAATGAGTGGGACTTGAACGGGGGAATCGATTAAGTTGCCCACGAGAGTTCAACGATCACCCCGGTGGTCAGTTGTCAATAATGAAAACCCTACCCTAGGGATGTGGGCATCGGAAAGGAGCGAGCCTAGAATCATAGCAGAGGCTGTAAACAGGACGGAGGAAGGTTTAGAGAAATTTGTTGAAAATCTGGACCGAAGAAGAGTCTCTTTACTAGGCTGGGCTGCTGAAAAAGCCTTGTCCAGTCCAGTACTGTGTGATTTGATATAAACATGTAAACGGTTATGACATTAATAGTTATGAAAATTTCCGCCTTGCACACTTCCTTTAAAAACCGGCTCATAAGCCCCAAAACAGGGGCTATTAAAAATTTCTTTCACATAATTTTCACGATGTATTTTCCTCTTTTTTCCTTTTTTGTGTAGAAGAGTTAACCGATTTCCCTTAATTTTTAACAAACAAGCCGGGCAAAAAACTTACACGTTTTATTTCGGGCTTATTTCTATTGCAGCAATCGTTATAAGTCAAATGTTGACGGCTCCCGAAGGCTTCCTATTTTCGACTCTGACATTATTCAAGAATGACATAGTGATAAGGATGATTGGAACTGGTGGACATAAAATGAACACCGAAGCAAAAAAGAAACTCAAGCAAAAAGGAACATCGGATAACTGCGACTCTTGTGTTAACGATAGGCTGGTGCATTTCAAATAGGCCCTATTGAATTATCTTTTCGTTCCAAGCTTGTACTGCGTTTCCATAGTCTGCCATTGTAAAATGTTAATTTATTAGTGTGAGTAAACCATTTGTATATTAAGGAATGAATAGAGCTAGTTTATTTTAATTTTACAGTTTAATTATGTGTTTGAAGTCCACTCACATTTAATATTGCAGTGGCTCTTAATTGTCTACACAAAACTAATCTACAAAAATATATATTACCTTCAAATACTAAAATATTCATAAAAATAACCGCAACCATAAAACAACCCACACACAAAGCATTATTGACAATTGCAATAAAAATATGTTGATAATGCATACATAACTTCTGTAAGCAAGGACACAACAAACGTACCGTGTAGACACATAAAGTGCGGGTTTGTACTTGTATGGGATTAACGACATTGGTTTATGGAACTGCGGAAGATGATGAGAGCAGGCTAGTCAAAATGTTATGAACAATTAAGAATTCACTCTGCGCTCATAACGAGAAGTTCCCTCGATCCACTAAAGAAGTAGTCCCGGCCGATTCAATACCCCGGGTAGTAGTTAATAAGCAGGACAGTTCTCCTCAGTCCCACGAATTCCGAAATCGACTCTCCACGGAGAAGAAAAAGCAAGACAAATTCTCAAGAACAAATTTAGCCATCAAGCAAGACTCTGTAAGCGGGTCGAAACGTCAGGCCACGAACTATTTTTTAACAAGAACAAAATCTACACAGCTAGGTAGATAACACAGGTGTTACCGCAAACTTAATACACATTGATACCTCACCATGCAATGCCCCGAAACCAATACATGAACAACAGACTTCTTCCCAAAGTCGTCGATGTCAACACTTATAAATTATATTTGTCTTAATTCCAATGGCAAAGAATTGACACCAGAGACTATACTGCCACCGTCTTTGGGCACTATGAGACTCTAAAAGAAGTCCATCGAATCAGTACGGAAGCGTAAATTGCCACTAAACGAACAGTAGAAAATTCAAGCTAATCATGTGCAAATAAGCAAGGGGAGTCAGAGTTGCTTTTTCATTGGTAATAGTAGGGCAATAAAGTGCACTTATTGTAGGCTGACTGGTAAGGCTTGTGCCTTGCTCTACAATTTGAAAATGTTCTTCATCTAGTGATGCGGGTTCCCTATGGGTAAGTTCACCTTTATTGAACGCGATTCAGTCTCGGTGCAAGACCTATTGGTGTTCTCGCGTCCCACACTTAAGATGTTGCAGTTTGTAAGCGCGGCTGTCTGAGTTCGCGGCATTTTCTTCAATCGAAGGACTAAAGGGGATGTAGGCCATTTTCGAAACCACGGCTTGGGCTTGGGCTTCGAATTGGGCTCCGTCAGTTATTTGTAAAATTGTGCCATTTCTTTACGGGGTTTCAACCAGGTGGACGGAGCCTTAGCCGAAGCCCATGCCAGAAGCCGTGATTTCGAAAGGGCCATAATATTGTGAGTTTCAGAGAAGCGATATTGGGATCACCCCCATCTCACCCACTCTCTTTACCCGCGGTTTATCACCTCCCACACAAGGTATCCACTGCCGAGCTTCTGGTGTGCACATCCACATGTCAAGCTGCAGTTTCTTACGGCAATTAACATTGATTTTTCAATTTTCAGCCATGACAGGCGATCGCGGTTCTCGTCTGCACGCGTAAGCGCGCCAAATAATTGGCGCCAAAACATTTGGACAGGACAACATTTTCGAATTACGGGAGGGGATTGAATCGACGTAGTTATTATTGAGTTGTATCCTAACCCTGTGGGTAAAAACCGCCGTCTACTTCGGATCAAATATGTCATGTTTCTAGCGCGGAATTGAGAGAGGAGTAAATTAAGGTTTCTTGACGACGTGTCCCAGATGCCGGCAAATTAAGTTTGCGTCAAAATGGCGGTCCATTCTCCGAAGCGATGTCACGAGCACGCGGGCTCTTTTCCTCTCTCACTCGCGGAACTCGTGCAGCTCTATCTCGTCGGAATTGTCACCGGTGGAATTTTTCACAATATTTTCAACCTTTAAATAGTAGGTTTTATTCGCGCACAACTCCGAGGATCATGGAAGTATCCATCCATGTGGTTCACGGAGTTTGTTTAGGAGGAGAAAATTCATTTCGTCAAAGTTTAGTTTTTCAAGAAGAAAAAAAACCAAATTGCCTTTGACCATCTTCTGAAGAGTGCACTTACATTGTCGAAAAAAAAAAACTCAACCAAAAAACAAACAAGCACACTGCGGCCATGTTTGTACAACGCTCGGCATACTGACTTGACGCAAAAAAAAACAACAACCCAAAACACAATTTTCTCCGACAGTAACAGCATTTCAGAAGAAAACTGACAGCAGTACTTATACAATTAAGCTTCAGTGAAAATGCTTAATTTGATTTTCCGTTAATCACTCCCGTACAACGTTCTGTCAAGTAAAAACAATGCTGCAATTAATGTCAACGACGCAGCATTTCACTGTCTGACGTCAGGGCCTGCATGACACGTGCTCCCAGTTACTACACGTCAAGACTTCATAACTGTGTAATTATTATTCACAACATTATATTTACCATCACAAAATAGCGACGGTTGATTTACATGTACGCCAACATTAGGATATTTTGAGCCGGTTTTTTTCTCTCTCTCTTCAGAATCGACAGTGGAGTTAATTTAGTATTTCAGACAAAAAAACACGACTACTAGCGGGTGAGTTGACACCACCGTGGGCAGTGTGCTTGATAGTTTGACCATAGAGCAATACCCTCATCCATCCATTCATTGATGGTTTGTTCATTAAAAACATCCCATGGCAGCCAAAGGCTGAATTGCGGACATTTGTTTTTGTACATAAAGTCAAAACGATAAAAGGAAAGCTAGTCAAAGCTGCAGACAAAATAGAACAACCAGTAAAGGTGCACAAGGCAAATATGAAGACAGAAAAGTAACTTTGAAATTTGGTAACCAAGTCAGGCTGTTCCACATCAAATCATCTCCCTTCACAGTTACAAAAATCCACCTGTTTATTTATATTCTTATAAATGAACGGTTAAAATCAGTTTAATTTCGAATCGGGTGGGCACGGGCTTTCCCCTGGCTATGTCCATTGTACTTTTACCTCAATGGTTTGGATCAATATGTTACCGAACTACAACGATCTGGGCAACAAAAAGTCACCTAAAACCTTCTACACTGAATTCGAACTAAAAAGGAGGTTCACAACTTTTATATCAATAAGAATAATTTACCATTCAGCGGAATCAAATTTGCTAAGAAACTGTAAACAGCAACAATACCGTAAACAAAACAACACGTACCGTACATGTTATTTTTCACTTGGTTTTGCTCTATAAGCGCATCAAAAGGGAGAGTTCTCCCTGTTTTTGTCAGCTTCATGGTCGTGAAAAACGACTGGGGTGACAAAGTACCCACACACCTCTCTGATAGTGCCGACACCAAAAGAGATCTCATTATCTCGCACAAAGAGGGCGCCTTCAAAGGAACAAAGGCACCGCTGAAAATGGGGCACCCTCCGAAATAGCGGGCCCCTTTGATCTGGTAGAGCCGTCATTACCCTTTGATTGAGAGGAAACGTTGGCAAATTCTTCAGTGCGCTTGGGTCTGTGGGAAAGGGGGTCGAAGAGCGGGTGTCTGCGTAGGGTTGGGAGGGGAACAAATGGGGGGCAAAGAGGCGGCAAATGGTGTTTCCATGGGCAACAGATACAGTGCCGTGCACACTTTCAAGAAACAAACAAACGGAAAAACAACAACAGGCTGGAACCTACACTAACCGTTTAATACTGTAGGTGAATAATGTTTGCATCGGTCATGGCAATTCGGTTACACTTTCAACTGCCAGCACATAATTTTTATCGCCATGTAATGCAACGAAACACAGACGCCAGAATGCGTTTTAAAACAGGAATACTAAAACCCTTTTTTTATGGCCCGTGACTTGTAATCCCCCAACATTCTTCCCCTTGTTTGTTTGTAACCAATTCGGCCAGTTTCTTACTCCGTGCATTTTTAAAGTAAGCCATTAGATAAATACCGACAAATAAAACCATTAAATTGACTAATATTTCTGGGGTGATGAAAAGTTCTCTTTATTAAGTCGTGTGTTACCCTTCGCTGACTTTGTTTCAGTCGGCTGTCTTTACTCCGACAAAAGACCGGAGCGCCGACAAACGGCAAACTACTTCCCGTGTCCAAGGCTTCCCGGCGGCCGGGTGCCTTTTACGCGGCACCTCGGTGGTCAAAACACCGTAGATTTTGACGACGTTAAAAGCAAAATAACAACATTTATTTTCTTGGCTTGGATTAGTCTTCAGGAACAATCAATCTTTGCATGCTTTAATATGATTATTGATAACAATGGGTATTGTTGATGATTGTTCTTTTTTTTGTGGCTATGTGTGGGATTTGTTGGTGATTGCGCTTTGCTGGCGTTTCGAGGAAGTCGTATAAATTACCAGCATAAAAGGCTTTTTGGCAATGCGCGAGTTGACTTGTTATAAAAATTCTTGTTTAGCTTAGCATTTTAGTAACGAGTCGTTTACTCGAAAAGGCCACCGTTGCATATGAATTGCACATGTTGATTGTCTAGTTATGTTTATTTTAAAATGTTTTTAAAATGTCATCGACAAACTCGCACAAATAGACTCTGAACGACTCTCGCACAAACAGACTCTGAACGGGTCTGGCCACAATTTTGTGAAGGATAAGGCATATTGAATGCACAGCACAACCAAATCACACATCTTTCGAAAAGCGAGTGTATTTTCGTGGCGCAAAACCACAGTGAAGAGCCCAATATAAAAAAAAATTAACAAAAATAACAGTAGCCATACATGATTGTGATTCGAAACGGGCATTTTGGTTGACAATAAAACTATATTTATAATAAAAACTGTTTAGGCCTAAAGAACATACAGCTTTACTATTTTATTTGCAATAAAGGGATAAAATTAGCAGAGAACCGGTCAGGGGCACTTTACACATGCAACGTGGTTTGGTTGGTAACCCATTTCAGCTGAGCAGGATTGTTCAGTGCTAAGCTATTTCTTTCGTGCTCATCGAGAACATCCGGGTCCTGGTGATAATGGGCTGCATGTCAAATCTCTTTTTTTATATACGAAAGAAAACAATAATTGGCAGTGGTAATAAACAAACAAACAAACAAACAAACATTCCATGGGAAGGAAACCGAACTGAACCTATCCATATGGGATGAAGTTAGACAACTTACAACTCAAGAACAAGATTGGTAGAGAAATACTGTGGCCCAAGCAAACTCTCCACTGGTTACGTTTTTGACAAATTCATTGAGCTGGGTGTGCAACTATTCTGTTAATATTAAGACAATGGTGATCATAACAATATCGTGTATTTATTATGCATTTTTCAAAACCAATGCAGGCCCCTCAAACATGGCATTGTCATTAACCCTGTTTATCAGGCCTTGTGCGTTCCCGAAACCATCTCAGCTCCTTAGGAGTATGCAGCACCGGCAGCCAGGTGAGCACAAAGCCAGCGAGGTATCAATTTACTCCTGGGTGATGTTACACAATATTATTAATTGCCTTGCAAGACTAGGTTCATCGACCGAACTGAGCACTAAAAAATAAATATTTCTTACAGATAAAAATTGTTGGTTTTAGGAGTAAATTATTAGTCCCATTCTCCAGTTTTTAATAAACACACCATACAACTAACCTACGAACAATTTATGTTACTCACGTAAAAATAAACAAAGGATGTCTCAACTTTGGCAGCTATTTCAGACGGAATAATGTTTTTGGAGGAATGGTAAGGGGCTAGTTTTGATTTCAAACTTAATCATTTTCCCCCTTTAATTATCAACCCTCTACTTAACAGTGCCGTACGCTTCAATTTTCTCCCGTCAGGAGTGATGACAATCGGCCGATTTGATGATCTACAAAGGCAAGCCGACCTTTCGCTGTAAACCCATCATGTTTCGGCGGTCAGTCGGCAGCAAGCAGAGAAACGGTGCTCCCTACACGTGAAATATCACACACACCAACATGTACATAATTTACACATGTACATGCCCATCGTACAATCCATTCCGAGATGTACATGGGTGGGGCTCCTTCGATGAAACAAAGTCAACAGAGGGCGCACGACATCTTCGAAAACGCCAACAAAGCTCTTTTAAACGGCATGTACATGTATAGGTCTGAGCTAACGAACGATTTTTATCACGCTGCCTCCATGTTCCCTGTCCAACGAAATCACGAATATTGCTTGTCGGGCCTTTTTCTGCACGCAATTATTTTCGACTACAGAAATACAAGACAGGGTTAGCTGTTTAGAAACGCGTTATAGTCACAAAACAGGTAGAAAGAAAGCCTAGGATTGAATCCAAACAGTCGGCCAAAAACAAAGGAGAAAGTGCACTGTAATAATGGGCCACTCAGCCCAAGAAAAGGATAAACATAGAGGGGGAGGGGAGGAATAGTAGGAAATAAACAGCTGAATTGTGTGGTTACGGTATACTACCAGGATAGTGGTCTGGGTTCGTTACTTTCTGTAATTAAGTGCCTTGCTCTAGTCGTCAGGGTGCGGTGGCGTACACTTAAAAAGTAAAAGGTCCGGTCACATGAAGAAGTGACCCTTGATCAACCCATCCCATGAAGTTGCACGTTTTTCTCCTGAGCCACGGTACAGCGCCTGGCAAGCTACTGGCGACCATCGGTGCAAAAACAAAAAAGGCAAATAGTTTCAAATTGGTTTGATGATAGTGCATTTTATCAATCGTTGCTGAATCCACAGACAATGCGGACCAAGGACGATAGAACCGACGTACGTATCTGTGATTCACCAAGACCGCCAGAAGTTATATCACACTGGCCAACGGATACAAAATGGCGTTCAGCATTTTGCCAAAGGAACGACGCAAAACTTCCCTGCTAGGCCTACTAGGAGTACAAATCATTCGTTCAACTTTAAAGCCATCCCGTGACGTTCCTTTTATAACGAAACCGAGGCCGGAAGTAATATTTATCTCATTCCATTCTCCATGCTGCTGAACAAAGATGGATACGAGGAGATGAAAGTCTAAACATAGAAGAATTGTGAACCGCCCAAAGGACCGAGAGAAAAAATACACTTCTCTGTAAACACATCTGAGAAAGTTGAAGGGAAGTTTGCTCAACTTGGGGTCTTGGTTGTGAATTAGAAACAAAACTGCCATTTTCCGTTAGGCGCTTGTTCTGGGGAAGGCAGCTGTCCGTGGGACCTAATTACCCTAAAAGGTAAAGATGGGAGGGGCAGCGACGGTCATAGGTCATTGGGATTTATACCCCAGACCACCATCCTCCAAACGACTGCTTCAAAAAGGATAGTTTTGAATATCTGATAATCCAGATAAGAGAACTGTCATCATCCATGGTAAAGTGACTTCCACGGCTGGATTTGGTTTTTTCCATCCATCTAGGGCTGGACATGGATGGTCATTACCAACTTCCCATCATCTCCATTGTAATTTATTTTAATCAATGGTAATTGCCTTTGTACGAGCCTTTTTTATTCACGGGAAAACGGCTCAGGTTGGTAACAGTATCTGACCACAACCCATTGATTTTAGGGTGATCAATGAAATGTAATGCACAGTGATGAAAGTGTCTTCTTTATTTTATACATACGGTCAAGGTCCTCCTACTCGACTAAATTAAGAAATATGCGACTATTAATGAGCTTAATAAATTAGAAAATTCCTTTAATTTGTTAATTTGACGAACAAACAGCCACACAAGGTTCTCTGCCGACGATGTTTTTTATTATTTTTTATAATAATTTTGATTAGGCCTATATGTTATTAAGGAAATAGGACTTCTTTCTTAACGTTGCTTAACTGGTGCTTTGGCTGGTGACCTTGTTTTGGTAAGCAGCATTTTTGTGCGCTTAGCTACTTTTTATGCCTAAAGGGAGTGCATACTTTTGGTAATTACTCAAAAAATGAATATACTATTAAAAAAAACCTACTTGGTAAGAAGCACTGCAGCTGTTGACAATGGGTACCATTTTCAGAAACAATTCCCTTCTTAGGACTGTGGTTTTATAGAAAGGGATTCAAACACATTTCAATCTGAGAAACGTTTTTGCATGAAACGTTTCTGAAATTGTGTACTCCAATTAATTACTGTGGACAAAACCAAGTTTTTCAGCGATATCTCATAAACGTTAACATCTTTTGAAATGAACTTTTCACAGGTTAGTTTGATTGTATATACATGTAGAGTATCTGCATTTCTATTGGTGATTAAAACAATCGAACGGTTAAAAAAAACCGAAGGTATACCTTGCCTTCAAGCAACTCTATTTGGGTCTTGGTATTTCTTCAAGGGCGCTCATAAGTCTTGCTTAGCATACACGGGTTGACGTAAGCTACGAGGACAATCCCACTCCTTTTTTTAAAGAAATTTTGCCGAGTAATTGTCTTCAGGATGGATTTGAGTCGGTGTGTCTACTTCACCAACTTGTTTTTCGGGGTAGATCTACACTAGTAGTAAACACTTAACCATTACTTGCTTCTCTTCGCCCAGGTGTATGAGCACCGTACCCACCTGTAGTTGACAATGTTTAAAACTACAGGTGAATTAATTTATTCTTCCATACACGAATGATTTAATATACATATGTGTGATATGCCTACATAAATGGTAACGACTAGGTCAATTCGAGGCTCGAGGCTCGATGATTTTACAAACATGACGCCTGTACCACCGAGTGTAATCTGAACAGTCACCAACACACGATTTCTTCAACGATTTGCAAAACTCAAATAACCCAAATAAGCACGATAAAAGCATAACTGTCTATGGACTTATAGGTAGGGCATAATGGCTTGTCGGACACATTTTGTCGGACATAATGTCTTACACACTAATAATGGGTCGATCATAACTGTTGTTTCACGCAAAAAATTGGTCGGACAAGAGTGCCGGGCACAATGGGTGGGACACAAGGGTTTGTCGGACATAATGGATGGGCACAATTCTCCAATCAATTGTCGGACATGGTGATCCATGTGTTGCACACGTTAAAACAATGTACGTGGGGACCAACGGTTGCCGAAAATGTTCGAATACACACGGCTCTTGCACGGTCTGCAGAGAGCTTTAGCTGGTAGGGCTCGGCACACGATGCCCCGGATCGTTTACACTGGTGCTTTAGGGCTCTTCACACGTATACAGCGGTCGGTGTGTGGGTCGTCTGCCGTACAGCATCACCACAAACACGGCAATCTTTGTCAGTGTCTGTCCAGGGTTAGCTCCAAATAATATTTTTGTTTCCTAGAGAGAGACAGAAAAAACACCGCACAGGCAGACAAAATGAGATTCGGAAAACACAAAAAGAGTTCGAACTTGGGACAACGGTTTGTAATTCGGTAAAAGATTTAATCCATACTTTTACAAACTAAAAGGAGCCAACAAACACTCGTGAATGGGCACTCTATGTATTTGCAAACCCAAGTTCACAAAAATAGTAGTTGTTTTTTATTTGTACACTACAAACAACAATAATGGCAGAAGCACCCATCAATCAGGGTGATCGAAACGTCGAGATCATGTGACCATCAGCTATTTCCAGAGTCCACCAACTGTTTGATGGTTGAGGTTAAGTTATGTCATATTAGTTGAGATACATTCTCCATCACATAAACAATAGTTTACCTAAATTGAATACATCTTAATGAGTAAATGGTAAAAACATCTATAAATCAAGTCAACTCTGACAAAAAATGGTATAAAGAACACTTGGAAGATACGAACTTTAAATACCTGATTATATATATCAGCAAACTCAATGCATTAGGCCTATTTGCTTTTTGATTTGTAATTATTTATATACAACTATTTACAAAGTGTTGTTGAAGACAATTTTAGCGCCTGTGTAGCGTTGCATGCCTGTCCTCCTCATTCTTCTACTTCGCATAGAGGACTTTCAAGAGGACTTAAAAGAAGCACTCTGCGAAAGACTTGCAAAGTATTGAAAACTTAGATAATTCCTTATTAAGGTTTCGGGCGGTTTTTTCTACGGACATACGATTGGTGAGTGATGGGGGTGGGATAGGATGCATAAATTAACGTGGACAGTTCATATTGTCACCGTGACCTGTCCCGTCGTAAGTGACAATGAAGACGGCGACTTTCGCAGTCATCAGTGTACAGTTGGGTAGATGTAGAACTACAGTTGCAGCCAGCGGCAGTGTTTTTACAAATATTGGGGACATTTTCTCCCCAAACGCTGTCGTTCAGTATTTAAAGGTATTATACAGAACTGGTTGAGCTAACAAAATAGTCGCAGACAGTGTTCATGTTTTGTGTGATCAACCATATACATGAAATGACAAACCTGTGAGAATTTGGGGTTAAACCGTTTTGTGTGTCGGGAGAATATAGTGAAACCACCACGTACATTTTCAGCATGTAAACACATTTTCCTTAATTTTGATTTTTGACAACCGAAATCAGCTGTTGCGCTTTTGAAGGTTTTCTGATACTGTTTACTCGAATATGACTTAATTTCAGAGGGAAATATTTAATTTAAAAAAATAATTTAAACATTCTGTGAATTTTGAACATGTAAAACAGAACGAGACAAGCAAGATTTGTTTAAGATAGGCCTAGTTTTTAAATTGAGTTATTGTCACCGTTGGCAAGTGGTTTAGACTGCAGGACTTGCAATCGCAAGGTTGTGGGTTCGAATCCAGCCAAGCTAATCGCTGATTTTCACACTGACTATAGACCAAGAACTGTCTAGTTTAGTACCGAATCACAATTTGATGGTATTGTGCAATATAGACGTTAAACCAGTGTTTGTTTGAGAGATTGGCTGTTGCCAACTTGGTGTTTACATCCCTTTGTGGGAGTTTTGCCGAGTTCCCTTGTTGGGAAGATCATCCAAACAAAACTAAAAAACAAACAAACAAACAACCAACCAACCAACCGACCAGACAGACAAGTATGATGAGTACTAGAGAGAAGCAATATTTTATTAAGTAGAACAAAAAGAGTTTTGTTAAACAAGGCTTTGGAGACCATATGCCAGTATAAGCATAATAAAAACAAGTTCCTAAATGTTGAAAAAAATACAGTGAGCCAATAATTGTGGCCAGGCATCACAAATTTTTACGATTTCTCCGACACAGGAATCCCAAGCTACAGCATTCATTACCTCATAATAACAGATGGCAACTTTGTAATTTTATTCTGTGAATTTTTTTTAAATGACTTTAGTGCAGGTCGTGAAAAATAATCCAGATGGATGGTATTTTTTTGTGCAGGGAAATATTTACTGAGGTACTGCAGAGAGACTGCTGTGCAAAACAAAAGAATAGTTGTAAACAGTTTTTGTTGTTGTTGTTGGTGGTGGTGGTGGGTTTTTTGTGTTTTGTTTTGGTTTTTTTTTTTGGGGGGGGGGTGGGGGGTTGCAAGTTTTCCCAACACAAGGCTAAAAAGCCACTCTTGGTAAGGGGCAACAAGAAGAAAACATTTAGGATGAAAATAGCTCAGGGGATCTGAAGGTAGGAATTAATATTCCTCTTAAGACAGGCTAGATTGTAGGATGGAGGGAAACATGCAGCAGGCAAGGAGTTCCAAAGAGATGCAGTACGTGGAATAAAGCTGTTGGAATGACTCTTTGTTCTACATCTCAGCAAAGCTAAAGTGTATGGGTGACAAGAAGCAGAAAGCCTAGTGTCACGATCAAGGATAAGAGGAACCAGGTCGGACACACTGGTGGCACAAGAGACTATCTGCAGAAACGACAGTGGCTGGCCAACGACATACTGTTTTGAGTAAACTTTGAAACTGGTTATTAGTTATTGTGGATAGTTCTTGGCAAACAAGTGATCTGAGAGACCAATTGATTCTAAAACTAACCACCTGTTTCACTTGACAATAAGGAGCTCAGTAGATCAGAAGACTGATGGACAGATCTGTTTGCAAAGAGGTTTAAAAAATGTCCACATGTCGTGGAACAACTCTGTAGACTTGTTGTAGTTCCACCATGCAACGCTTCATAAGCATATAGCACACTAGCATGCATCGTTCAGACCAAAGATACTGTTTTTTCCCCATCTTTCTGGTCTAGAGAAGTTGACTGCAGATTTTTCTGCTGACATGCCGTGCAGTGTTGTAGTCTACCACAGCAGGTTTTTTATTCTCACTTTTTTTCTGGTTTTGAGCGGTTGGTTGCGGTTTTTCTGCTGACACGCCGTGCAGTGTTGCAGTCTACTGCAGGAGGATTTTTCTGTCCTCACATTTTTCTAGTATTGAACAGTTGACGGCAGTTTTTCTGCTGACACGCCTTGCAGTGTTGCACTCTACCACAGCAGGTTTTTTGTTCTACTTTGTTTCTGGTTTGAGTAGTTGACTGCAGTTTTTCTGCTGACACGCCGTGCAGTGTTGCAGTCTACTGCAGTTTTTCTGCTGACGTGCCTTGCAGTGTTTTATCAATCTTCAGCAGTTATTATAGTCTGCCAAGCGCAGCAGCTTCAGTCTTCTTTTCGCCCCCTTCCTCTCTCCAGCTGAATCGCAGACAATCATCATTACGGCCGAAGGAAAGGACAAGCTGTCTCCTCATGAGGAGGTGTTTCCTACGTAGCGTTGGCGTTTGCAGAGGCCTCTGCAGTGGCCCACCTGATTGGAAAACAACCACACCTGGAGCAAAAACAAACCATGAGAATGTCAAACATTGAAAGAAGGACAATTATCAGTTACAGCTAAGCAGGTTGACTTCACTGAACTGATATAACATTTTGTGAATTTTTTTCTTTATGATTATTGGAAAAGACATATTTTTGATGATAGTTTTGTACTTCCCTGGACTAGTACTACTGGTCAAGATGTTTTTAGTGTCCGGAGATTTAAAACAAAATAAAGCAATACAAATAAAAGTTATTCAAAGTGAGTGAACTCCTACTAGTAGGATTTCAACTTTTAAAGCTACCCTTCCCCCAAACCAAACTAATTTCCACTAATTACAAAGGCACAAAGTAAAACAACATTTTTTGGTGGGCAAAACTAAGTTACATGTACCTGATAACAATTCATATGTACAAAATAGTGAGTCATTTGTATAAGATAGAAGACATAGATATGATATAAAAAGCTGTACGTACAACACAACACAGTAAGTGGTACATCCGTACATCAACACAGTAAGTTGTACGTACAACATGGTAAATTATATGTATGAGAAGTCACTCCCATTAGAAAGTTACAGTGACAAAGTAACTATATCAACAACTTATTTATTAAGCGCATTTACTGTAAAAATGTGAAAAGTACGATCAGAATCACAACTGTTAAAACGTGTACAAAATTAAAGCAATTGAAAATGAATACCAAATAAGTCCAAACTAACAATGTCACACACACATTGAAAACTACTCAATGTTGACTAAATGGAAAATTGCGCACAGTGTAAATTGTTTTCAATATCTAAAGCCAGAGCAGTTCTTGATATCTTAGACCTACCCTAGTAACAAATCAAATAGACAAGTTATTTTCCCAAAATAAAAAACATTAGACAACAAACGTTTTACCTCGAAATGCATGAAAAATTCAATTTGAAAATTCTTTCCATCTTGATGCATCTCTAGGCTCAAGTGAAAGCTTTTACATTAACTGCTCATCAACCCCCAGTCCTACTCCCGCACCCCCAAAAAGGAGAGGTGGGTCAGAAAATATTAATAAATTAATGCTCATAAAAAACTCCTTTAACCCCAAAATAGAGGAAAAGTAATGCATCTTTGCTTTTGGAATAAATTAACAAATAAATACATAAAGAATTTGTTTTTTAAAGCATTATTTTTTCTTTGACAAAAGAAGATGAAATGAACAATCTGCTGGGAAGCTTTTTGCCGGTATAATTCTTTATTTTTAGTTTCTTTGCAAAGAAGATAATTTATAGGAAGAACAGATTATCGACCTGGTCAGCCAAAGTACTATCTAGGTCTGGTCCCACGGCAACCACCTTGTAGCCAATCACAGAGGTCTTTACATCCTGCTTCATCTCACATACAGCACATCTGATTGGTTGGTAGCAACACTGGTCCTTCTCACTCCAGTGTGCATTTCTAACAAAACCTGGACAGAAAAAGCAGACAAGAAAAGAAAAAGGGAGAAGAAGTGATGCATTGGTTTGTCTGTCCATTTAAACTTATGTAAGGCCGTATCTGAATTGGCGGGTATGGCTACAGCTACGGCTGTTGCTAAGAGTGTTGCTAAGGACATCTTCAATACTTCACTGCATAAATACGCAGTGATCCAGCCCTAGCCATAGCCGTAAATTCGGACACGGCCTAAATCTAAATGTGGCTGGAATGGGGAACATAGCCAGGCTCCCTTCTCTGCTAGAATGAGAACCAACAGTATGCACACAGGGGACTTGACCTAAGATGGCGGTAGCATAATATTGACCCAATTCACCTGAGGTCATTATCACATCAATCTTGGTTGCACCATTTTGGAAGTCAATGTCCCTGTGTGCTATACAGTGTAGTGCGCATTGTAGGTGACGCAGCGTTTACACGCTTACCAACATTATTACGCGCAATTTGACTCCCAGAATGGCAAGCATAACATGTGTGATGTTGGTGCACAGGGTCAACATCCTTTTGCAACATCACAGCCGGCAAATTTTGCCAACCCTGGCTGGCAAAAGTACGGCCAGCCTTCCCAGCAAAATTTGTATATAATATTTTTTAAAATTACCATTGGTTGCAAATGAAATCAAATTACCCTAAAAGTGCCTCTCCATTTAGTAAAGCCATTGAAATGGCCACTCTGAAATGAAATTCATCAAAATAATTATTTTACAGAAACTTTGCCGAGCAACTCTTTTTCTTCTCTCCACCAACCCAACTCCCCTTGAATTCCCATAAAGCAAATTCTCCACAATTTTACGACAGAAATGAGGAGACAAACAATACAGACATTACCGAAAACGTAGACAAATTGTAAAAGTGAGGATCACGTCTTGAGAGGGCGGCACAAAAATGGGGCTGATTTGTTAGAATTTCTGGTGGTCCAGACATAACGGCCCAATTAGACTTTTTTACACTGGCTTCGTTAGAGCTGATATGACTCCAGAGATGCACCCATAAAGACAATGGGCAATTAGTCAGAGCATCGGAGAGATAAAAGATTACAAGGTAGCGTCGTCAACGCTGTCAAGTAGCGCGTGTCCTCTGCTCTCACCTGCCCTGTTATGGTCACAGGTGAGTTGCCTAATTGGTATGACAGCCCATTACGGAGTCTCTGTAATGCTTAATGCGCAGACAGGGAGGCACCTTTGAAAGACGCGCTTGGTTATTACACCACCACGCACTCCTGCCCCCCCTTCCCCCTCTTATCGGGTCTCTAACCACGGATATGCCTGACCGGTAATAAATTGCCCTTCCCTATATTTCTCCCATTAGAGAATGGAATGACGCAAATGGGACATTTGGCAATATCGGTGATCGGTACCGGCCGATCACCCATCAAGTATTAACTGGGCAAAGCGCCGTCTTTTACACCGCGCTCGCTGGTACATTGGAATGTGATTACGGGGAGAAGTTAACAAAAAAACCAACTGCGGGATTGTTTCAAAACGACGTCCCGCTCGTTTATCTGCTGAGTAATTAATTAACAGCATGCTGTCCATGCTGCCTTTGGCTTTTTAGTCAGTTCATTAGACATGAAGGTCTTCTCTGCAATAAACTGAAGTAACTCCGGCAATGACTGTAACCGTTCCTGCGTGTTTTTTATCAACATCAACCCCTGAGGTTAATATGATAGGATACGTACAGTAAACAATGTACTGTTGCTGGAGAGAGAGAGGGAGGGGTGGGGGAGAAGAGAAAAAAGGGGGTGTCCTTTGTTGCATTTTCCTAATATTTGGGTCAATCCAAATACATTTTTTTAAACATACGTTTTAAGAAATCATGTTTAATGCAAAGTTTGTCAAACTGACTGTAAAAAGTTTGTTCACCTCAAAGTTAGAATCTGTATTTCAAGTCATAGATTGGCTTTTTAACAAAAAAGTTCTTTTTGAAAAAAAAAACCTAGTTTACAATTTCTAGTTATTTTAACGGTTGATATAATCATTTCAAAATATATTAAAAAAACACTTTTTTTAAATGCAATTATTGGTATGTTATATGACTAATTAAAAATGATATTCCTCACAAGTATAATTATCGATATATTGATAATAATAAGACTTTTCAAAAAACTTCATCAAAAACCTCTGTCCATAATCTAACTATTGATATACAGCTCATAACTACCTTCCACGCCCGATCTGCTGCACCAGCCAACGACACTAACATAATGTGTAAAGGTCTAAAACAAACACGCAAACTTGGAGCACAAACAAAGATCATGATGACATTTATCCATCAAGAGACGGCGACACACCAAAAACAAACAGACTGCGTGGGCGTGCTACTCTTTCCAAATCAACTCATGTTATTCTTACTCATTAACGTGATCTCTGAGAGAAAAAAAAACACAACAACATTTCAAATTGTGCAGACGGTCTCATTGTCTGGGTCTCTCTTTAGATCTTCTAATTAAGAGTTTGTTATAATAATCAAATCTTCTCACTCAACGCATTCTGGCTAATACTCATCCCAAGCCAACCACATGGGTCGTCTTGTTTTGGCCTGACGCTAATTTCAGACGAGCAGGCATGGCACTGTTACAACAAGGCGGGGCATTTCACAAGTTACCAGTCCTTCAGATTATGTTGTACAGCATCGTTTAATTATCTTTTTATTGCCCCCCCGTCCGCATTTACTCTCCCCTCCAGGCGACATATTGTCCCGGAACAGGCCTTGAATTTGGCAGAGGGAAATACTTGACAGCCTTCTTTTATTTCCCCTCCTCTATCTGTTTCTCCCTTTCTTTTTTAGAAAGATGTGACGGGAGAGGGTGCCATGTGGTGGTTGACCATCTCATTGTACAGACGGACAGCTGGCCTGAAGGTCGGGGGGGTCAAGCAGTGAAGCAATTGACCGAAAGTAATGATGGCATTGTCAAAGATGAAGACGTGATTGGTCCTCCGATGTGAGAGATAAAAGCCTTTCCGACCCACAGCAGCTTGCTTTTGGTAAAAAAAACAACAAACTGGAACAATAACATATCGTGGAAGCTGTTGATGCTGCTTGTTCAAATGTTTACCTCCCCCCCTCCAAACAAAAACCAAACCTGGTAATTCGTGGGTGTGATTTGGACCAATAGCCTCCAGGGCTCTTGACGTTATTCTGCCACAGGAAGATCTCCAGTATTTGACTCAACTGACTGAAGCCCTTTAACTGAAGGTTGACTTTAGGTCCAGCCATTTCAATTCCATCAAGAACAATTTTATAACCAATAAAAATTAAATTGAAAAAAGAAAGGAAAACAAAAGAGTAGAGAGGTCAATGTAGGACTCTACGTACTATGGTATCTTAGGCCGCGTCCGTAAAAGATGACTTGTCTATGGCTAATGCCGTTGGCTACAACAAAGTTGAAGAATAGGACTGTGTGGCATTTCAGCCGTAGCCTTACACATGGATGGCAGACAGAAAGTGGCAACACGATAGCTTTTCGCCACTTGGCGAAAACGTGCCTTTCTCTCTCACAAATTAAACAGCTTGGTTTCAGACACACCTGAATAGAAAAAAACAAACCAGCCCAAATTTGAGCACATGTTACCCTTTTTTTTCACATATGCAAGTTTTGTAGTGGTCATTTCCATTTTAGAATGAACATACATCGCAATGAATAACAATGTAAAACATGACCCCCACCCCAGCCCAACCAAAAACATCAAAAAACAATCTCCGACATCGGAAATCCTGCACCCTAAACTATCGTTGAACCTAATCAGTCTCAATCTTATCAGGACAAATTTGTAATAACAAAAAAAAAAAAAAACACAATTTATATTAAAAAAAACAGAAGCACGATTTTGGGGAAAAACTTTTGCGTGGAGAGGTGAAAAATACATGAATAAAGCCATTACCCACTGAAAAAATCTCCATCCTTTAGTCGAGCCGACGATCCAAGTACTCATAGCATAATCACACAGAAGAGAACCAACAACAAAAAGACCCCATCGACTATCCCACTCACTTTGGATGAATTTGGAAGTCAATGTGTTAATTTCTATGCCATCAAGTGGACTTTTTAGTCTTGCCGATTCGGCAGACCTCAAAGCCCACCGCCACTTCCTCCCATCTTCAAAGCGCACCGCCCGCCACAAAACAAGACTATTTTACGCACTATTAACACTGAGCTACACAGTTTTCTTAGCCCAAGCGTGTGTACAAGTTTATCTAATTTCATTTAGTTTTTTTTTTTATTATTCTCTCTTACTCTTTTTTTTTATTATTTATATGTTGACATGTTATCAAAAGCAGGAGCCAAGAGCCAACCATGTACGACGGGGGTCTTTTAGTTTTCCCCACACCGAAGCTGTCGGTTTAGAAAGAGCCTTGAGGGATTGCCATTTAGATCGCTGACAAATGCTCTAAAACGGCTCATTGTTGGCAAACACAAAGGTGTTTGCAGGTTCTCTTGTTGTAGGGTTGTGGAGGTTTAATCCTGTTTCCTCTGTGTGGACCTGTCCTCGCATTTAGCGATAGCGACTTTTTTTTCTTCTTTTCTCGCCCTCCACTCTTTTGACATTTGTAATATGTACTTAGTTCCGCTGGTGACGGCAAAAGTTGGCATGTTAGTTCACACTGGTATTATTTACTAATAGTAAAATCAGTCTGCGGCAATTTGCGAGTCGATAACAATCGGTACTGACGGAGCCGTCCCTCTTCAGGGGAACTGCTCCAGCTGAAATGATTACAAAAATATAATGAATGTAGTATTTTTTTCTTTGTTTGTTGTTGTTTTTGCAAATGATAAACTAGATTGTAATTCCGGTTTTGAACAAATCAAAAAACAAAAAACAAATTGGCATCAACGCTGTCCTTCAAGTGAACAAAAGCAAACTCACAGTGTTCATGTAATAACATTTCAAAACAACACCACAGTCATTGAAAGTTTAGACTCGGTGTTTCAGCCAAAGAATAACCCAGCAACAAAACCATATTGTTCACTTCATGAAATTAGTTAATTCCAAGGCTGAATACATAAGTTATCTAACTTATGCAATATACAACACCAATAAAAAAAAGAACAAAAATATGCTCGGGCAGTAAAAAACTTCCAGTTTTTGCAGGCAGGATGGGAAAAATAGAACCATCAAATGAGCCATAACTATTACAGTATTCTAATCAACACTTATCACCATCAGGCAGAACAAAAGTCATAATTTCCCCTTGGTTACACTCCATGTGTTGGACACTTTAAAGAGTTGAATTTGGTTGGTTGGAATAAATGAATATATAACAGTGCTCATTTGCATTATCAGCGCTGTCCTAAGCATACTGCTCGATAAATCTAGCCTTTGCAATTATTGCATCAGGTTTAAAGAAATGGCGAATGGTGAAAAATAAGAACTGTGGACTGAAATTTTGTTTTTACGTAATAGATTTTTAAATAGCATGCACAACATTGGTAAGACTGGAAATATAAGTTTAAACAAATTTGCACTTGACTTAAATGCTAGGATGGTCATGGTGAACAACTTCACTTGAAATATTTGTGCCTGAAATGCAATTTTTTTTTTTAGAAATGAGTAATTTAAGCAATTTGTGTTGATCTTGTGAGTCCAAAACTTGTAAGTTTGAAAAAAAATGGAAACATATAAGGGGGTTCCCCCTTTTTGTGCGAGTCCGATGACTGATTCAGCTCGACTTTCAAAGGTTTGTTATTTCATGTTTATGCTGGGTCACAAAAAGAATGGACTGATCTTTGACAATTATCAAAGTTGTCCGCATGATTTTAATTACAAAATTAGGATCCAGTCAGAGTATAGACTTGTGTACTTCTAGTGATTTCTGAGGCTTGCAAAAAATTATTGTACTTGGTCAATTTGGGAAGCAAAGATCAGAATGGGACCGCCAACAGTATATACATATGACATGGCAATTTTGGCTGGTAACCGCTTTTGCTAAGCAGTTTGTTTTTCTAGCTTAGCTTTTTGGGTTTTGGTGCTTAAAATAACTCCTTGAAACTGAGTCCAAATTGGAGAACGATTCAGATAACATATCAGTTAATTTTGATGGAATGGGGCAGTATAGGGACCCAATATACACATGTACACTCCTGTTGATTGATTTTGGAGGATTGAGGCAGTATGGATCCTACATTAACTCATATTGGTTGATTTTAGAGGATTGAGGCAGTAGGGCCCCTACATAAACTCATATCGGTTGATTTTGGAGGATTGAGGCAGTATGGATCCTACATAAACTCATATTGGTTGATTTTGGAGGATTGAGGCAGTAGGGATCCTACATAAACTCATATCGGTTGATTTTGGAGGATTGAGGCAGTAGGGATCCTACATAAACTCATATTGGTTGATTTTGGAGGATTGAGGCAGTAGGGATCCTACATAAACTCATATCGGTTGATTTTGGAGGATTGAGGCAGTAGGGATCCTACATAAACTCATATTGGTTGGTTTTGGAGGATTGAGGCAGTAGGGATCCTACATAAACTCATATTGGTTGATTTTGGAGGATTGAGGCAGTAGGGATCCTACATTAACTCATTGGTTGATTTTGGAGGATTGAGGCAGTAGGGATACTACATCAACTCATATTGGTTGATTTTGGAGGATTGAGGCAGTAGGGATCCTACATTAACTCATTGGTTGATTTTGGAGGATTGAGGCAGTAGGGATACTACATCAACTCATATTGGTTGATTTTGGAGGATTGAGGAAGTTGGGTTCCTACATCAACTCATATTGGTTGATTTTGGAGGATTGAGGCAGTAGGGATCCTACATTAACTCATATTGGTTGATTTTGGAGGATTGAGGCAGTAGGGATACTACATCAACTCATATTGGTTGATTTTGGAGGATTGAGGAAGTTGGGTTCCTACATCAACTCATATTGGTTGATTTTGGAGGATTGAGTCAGTATGGATCCTACATAAACTCATATTGATTGATTTTGGAGGATTGAGTCAGTATGGATCCTACATAAACTCATATTGATTGATTTTGGAGGATTGAGTCAGTATGGATCCTACATAAACTCATATTGATTGATTTTGGAGGATTGAGTCAGTATGGATCCTACATAAACTCATATTGATTGATTTTGGAGGATTGAGGCAGTAGGGATCCTACATTAACCCATATTGATTGATTTTGGAGGATTGAGGCAGTAGGGATCCTACATTAACTCATTGGTTGATTTTGAAGGATTGTTGCAGTTGCCTGCAGATATAATATCAATGGCTAATTAAACACTGGAATAAGCTCTTTTTCTCAAGAAATCCTTAGATTGTTTTGTTTTTTTACAATCTGTATAAAACTGGAAAATTCATCATTTGCAAAAGAGACTGTATGACTGGAGTTTCAATTTGACAAAAAAAAACCTATTTTGATCGTCTATACTACAATACTCACATAGACATTGAGTCCAACACCAATCAACAAAAGCATCAACTTGTCTCATTAAAAAAAAAACAGTTTGATGCATGGTCCGTCTATGCCACAATACTCACATTAGCATTGAGTCCAACACAATCAACAAAAGTCTCAACTTATCTCATAATTATTATTATTTTGTTTTTATGCATTGTCTGTCTACGCCCCAATACTCACATGAGTCTGACACCAATCAACAATTGTGTCAACTTTTTTTCATATAAATAAACATAAACATATTTGGGGGGGGGAAGGACAGATAACATATTCAATGTTTGTTATAAATTGTTGATGAAATTGTTCCACATGGACTTGTACCATGTAATCAATCAGGAGGGTAATTGATGGGTGATTTATTTCATTTCTGACACATCGCTTGAGTAACTTTCAGCATTTTTAAAGCAGCCAAATAACAGGATTTCATGTTATAAACTCTGTAGATATGTAGACCCAGGCCTGGAATTGCATGCAGGTCTTGGCCTTGGTGCCCCTGGTCTTGGCCTTGGTGCCACTTTAAAACGTTGTCACAGACTTTAAGATGTTCCAATGGAAGTGCCCTTTGCAAAATGAAACAGACCTTGCCCTTTCAAAGATGAAATACCAGACCTATCAAGCAATTACGGGTTTCGACAGCCTTTTACATGATTAGGCCTAAAATACTTCAGATAGTGTAGTATATGCTAATTAACATGTGCTTCCCTTCAACTGCATGTTCTAAATTATACTTATAATTGCTTTGGACAAGTCTTCAGGGTACTGTTATAGAGTGTAAATAACAAGAGGGAAACAAATTTGTTGAATCATTCTACAAAGTCCACACTGGGGAAAGCAACAAAAAAAAAGGAAAACAAACTATCCCAAAATCTCCTTTGCCTGGGGAGGAGTCCAGCTTGGTCGGGAAAACCAGTAGCTCCAGTGAGGCCAAAAAACAGATGCAGTGATCTAGATCTGAAGTTAAACCACACTAGTGAAGCTTGACCGGCATGCGGATGGATGCTCCCACATGGCATACCCCAAATGGGACAAGTGTTTTCCTCTGTTGTTCCCAGGCAGCAGACCAGAGTGTGGGCAGGCTCTCGACAAAACCATTTCCGAAAGTCACCGGAGTGTGGGGACCCTCTGTTTGCGATGAAGTCAAGGTAGCAGCAGTTAATCATGACCTTCTGCTTAATGATTTTTTTCCCCCCCGTTCCTTTCACTGTGTGACTCTCTAAACCTGAACAACCAACAGAGCTTACAATTAAATGACTTCAAATTTGAAACCCATAAGTTATTAAGCGGAAGTCTTTGTATAGAAATGAACTGGATCAGTGAAATCCCAACTTTCCAATGTTACCCAACTCCAATTAAAAAGTAAAAACAACCTTTTCTGGTCAGTTCAATCAAACGGCTCAATGAGAAAGCAAAGATATTATTGATCCTCCACCATTCAAACATTGAGATGTTGTAGATTTTACTTTAATCTCGATAATATTTATGCTAACGTCAGCCAAGTCCTTTGCTGAACCTTTCACTGCATCCTTTGTACTGTCCACAGGCAATTTTTGAAGGAGATGGAGGAGATGTTTAGCCGTAGATACAACAGTTTGGAGAACTCATCAAGGATGAGCCAGACCCTTTGACTGAAGTCAAACTTTTAGCAGATGTTGCCGAACACGAGAAAAGCAGGTCTCACGGCAACATCACATCTATCACCTACTGACAGCCACGGAGAGCACCCCGTTACACCACCAGTTTCTCTTCGCCTTCATCCTCCCGAAAAGAAAGAAAAAAGAGACGGCGAAAGCGAGAGTGAGAGAGAGGGAAAAAAGCCTGCAGCATACGAACGGTCTATGGACAGGCACAAGTCCAAGCATATTATCATCACGAAGTGGCATTACAACTGGGGGTGATAATTATACGGGCTATTGTGGCCGAGCCATTTGGAGGCACTGGACCATTTAGTTCCTGGCGACAGTGAACATGACAAAAGGCATCGGGGACCCCAGTGGCCCATCACTGTCGAGGCAGATGCACTTTTACCCGGCTCGAGCGATTCGACAGTGATCCGCTGATCCCGTTGATCGGGCTCAGGAAACGGTGTAGCTGTGGGCAAGGTCTCTTCTTTCCACCCCCCCCTCTCCGTCCGCCTGCGGTTTTCAAAGTGACTGCACTTTCCATAATGGAGCTGTGAGAGGGTAGATGGGACAGTGGTGGTGGTAGTTCTGATGGTGATGGAAGGTGTTGTATGAAGCCATCCCGCTTCCTCATTTTTTTTTTTCAGGGGGGGGGGGGAGGGTTTCAGTGCAGGTACCTATACAGGTAATGATCCGGGACAACCCCCGCAGGGGATTAACTAAATTGTGCGTACTTTGTCCAACACAAACCACCCACAATACTCAAATTTCCATGCATGAAATATAGCTTTTGAAATCGGAAAATCCGACACAAAAACACAGGTGAAAAGAATCTACAGAAAAAGACAGTATTGGAGTGAGATTAGGAAAAAAAAAACCACCCAACAACAAAGAACGAACAAGATATAAAGTGACATCTGTGCAGGAAGCTAACAAAGGAAAATATGTCGTGACCTAATGTGCCAGTGAGTAAAAAATATATTTACAAAAATACAAAAAAAAAATAGAAACAAAATAACAACAAAAATGCACAGACACGATTTGGACATCAAATTGCACTGTGTGTAATGACGGTAATGGTTAGCGCATCCGGGCTGGCTACCAAGCTGGCTACCGGGCCTTCCTTACTCTCTGTATGTCCCGCTTCAATTCACAAAGTCCCAAATTCCCATTAAGCGAACCACAAATTAGTTTAATTTGTTACCAACAACAGTACACACACACACAAAAAGAAACCCTGAGAGATGGCAAACTGGTCAGAGCCTTCTCGATGACAAGAGGGGGAAGAAAAATGGCGATGAACCAAAAAGGGAGACAGAGACAGAGAGAGAGAGAGAGAGAGAGAGAGTACGAGCCCTGTCGGACACTGAAGGTTTTTAGCCAAAGCCTAGAGTGATTATTCCCACCATTGGCAGGAAACAGTTACGCTAGATGGATTGCATCCTGAACGAGGAAAAAAGGAAACTGCCATATAGTGGATGGATCGGAGCAGATTACCTTAGAGCTGTCAACTACAACAGGAACGAGGCTCATTTGGCAGTCATTAGTCTGATCACTTGATGGAGGCTCATATCCCGTTCCTGATGTAAGCTCTCGCCAAAAAAAAAAAAGGAAAAAGAAGAAGAAAAAAGAATTTCCCCCAAAAGAATGAAAAAATAATAAATAAAATGACCAGAAAGAAAAACAGAAGACCAACGAAAAAAAAAAAAATAAAAAAAATACTTTCCAAAAACCCCCGTTACAAATTATCATCAATTGTCATTACCCAAGGTATCTTGCATAGGTGGTTAACGTAGTGGGAAACAATTTTCCCAAATTGGAGAAACGCTGAAATCTCTCGCGTGGGGTGATGACGATATCTCTGCGTGTCCATCAGGGAACAATTTCATACACGCAAGCTTCACAGCAGAACTACCGCCGGACAAATTTAGTTGCTAAAAACAGAATAGTCAGGAACCTGCCACCGTCATCGTGCAATCATTAATGGTGTTTTACCCGGTAGCCCGTTGACGACCAAAGTTGAACTTTGCCAAAGTGCACATCGTCTGATATTTTGTCATGTAACGATGAGGCAGTTTTTCCTTATTAGAGGTCACCTGCTTGAGGGAAATACAAATTTGTACAGGAGCATTTCAGATGGAGAGCATCTCTTAAAGTTAAATAATCAGTGCTGGGCCAAACTTCACAAAGAAAGAAAAAATGCTTAGCAAATTCGATTGTTAAGCAAAAAAAAGGAGTAGGGCACCAGTTGCAACTATGAAAACCTTATGGAATATTAGCTGGTTAATTGATTCTTCTAAGCAACATTTGCTTAGCAAGTTTTTGTGCTGACAGGATTCATGAAATTGGGTCACGGTGTCTGTAAATTTGTATGTATATTGTTCTTTCTTTGCCCTTGTTGAGTCTGGTTCCTTTTGTGTAATGGCAACTCGTGCTACATTGCCCTTTGCTACACTGGGAACGAGACCAGTAAAGTTTTTTTTCATCGCATTTGGGAAAATGAGTTAATTTAATTAGTTCATTTATTAATTTATTTTATTGTAATAGTGATTCGCACTGAAGATGCATTACCACGGAAAGAGGTAAAACAACATAACATATCATGTAAATTTGTTGCTAAAGCTCAATTTACGTAATTGGGAAAAAACAAATTCCTTTCTCTGGATTGATGTCAAGTGCATCAGTACTATTTCTCATGATTGTCAATTGAATCCCTGGTGCTCTGTGTGAGCTTTCAGATTAACAAATTGGTAATTTAATAACCAAATGTCGTACTCTCTCTTTAACTATCCTGGGCCCCGCCTAAATCGCCAAAAACTCCCTTTCACGGCCCATCTAGCACACAAGAAACTTTACATTGATTACAAGCAAGAGGACTGCGACGTCCACACATGACAGCCTGAATTTGCAGCGATGCCAACGACCAATTAACTACCGCTCAATTGTGAATCCCCCAGCAGGCACCATCTTGTTTCTGGCTGCTTTAACGGCCGCCAGATGGGAGCGGGATAACTACTCTTCGTTCAAGCTATCGTCTCTACTGACAAAAACACTAAGTCATCATGGACTCATGAATGGCCGGCCGTTTTGGTTACGAGGGGGTGGCGTGACGTGCTCCGTCGCACAAGCAGGCTGTTAGGAGGCTATTAATGGTTGGACGGGGGTCCCGGAAGACTCGGGGACCAAAAGCCCCGGTAATGACTTTATACCCAGTCCAGGAAGAAATATGATAATTTAGCTTGATGGAAACACTTTTCAATTAGAGAAAGCTTTGAGGAATTGGGAAGATTAAGACTTTGCGAGCTACTCTTCTCTGTCGAAGCAAACTCAAAAAACGATTGTTCCTGCGGAAGCCACAACTGTACACTCAGGTGTGCGGTTTGACCAAAGATATAAAAATATCCTTGGAAACCTGGAAACTCTCCTTCTCTTTAAGCCCATAGACCACCTCCCACCCCCCCCAAAAAAAAAAACACCCAACAACATTGTTGACAACGATAACAGCAACAACAACAACAACAATAACAATAACAATAACAACACCAAAAAACAAAAACTTAAGACTGGATGGCTTATTTCAGAGGAATTCAAAAATTATATATAAACATTACATCATCTAGAGGAATATTGGCTAAAGGTATCAATCAATACCATTTGGAGGTAAATTTTGAAATATGTTCAATGAGGCGCCACTTTCATAAAGCCTATACAGTGATCCAATTGGGGGGGGGGGGATTCACAAAACCGCAGAGCTTGTAGCTCAGATTTTTGTTTTCAAAGACTAGATTCAAAATGAGAAAAGACAAGAATCAAAATGACTGCACAGTTTTAACAAATAAACGTATTTGTTGTTGTTGTTGTTATTGTTATTTTGGGGTGGTTTTTTTTAGAAGAGAAAAGACTTTGACACTAGACAGAATCAAAAGATATTTTTCAGAATCAAAACCAACATTTGAACCTCATTAAAAATGTTTAAAAATGAAGATGTTGAATTGAAAAACACAAGACCACCAGACTTGTCCAGTTATGAGTTTGCTGGCCCGACACTAAAATCACTGGCCTCAGACCTTGGTAAGCAGACATTTTCTGCTGACCAAGTGACCCATTAGAAGACATTCTGTTTTATAAACTTTGCTTACTAATAACCACATAAAAAGGCCTGCCAGCATGAACGTTTCCATTGTTTGTCATCAAAGATGGCGACCAATGCAAGGGGTCTAGTGGACCGAAAGGATAGACAGTCCATAGTTAGCATCATTGGACCCAAGCATACAGTCCATAGATGCCATTAATTGCACCCGCATACAGTCCATAGTTGCCACTAATGGACTTTTTCTTGCAAATATAAAGTAATAAACCACAAGGAGAACTAACCGGCAGACTGGGTAAATTTACCCAGTAATAGTTTCACTTGAGTGGTTTATTACTAGATACTAGAAAGAAAAAGTTGCATCCCCTTAAGGTGATCCCTCTGCTGCCATTTCCCAGGTTGTATTGTAAACTTAGGGTGTAATCCCCGGCTATACGGCAGTTACAGGATGTATAACTTCTGACGGGCACCTCGAACAAAAATTTTGACAAAATAGGGAGACCACAAACATTAGGGCTGGATAGCTCAGTTGGAGGATAGCCAGCACTTTAATCCCGATGTCGAGGATAGCCAGCACTTTAATCCGGATGTCGCGGATCCAAGTCTCGCTCAAGTAAATTTTTCTTTGTTCAACCCCAAATTATGTAAAGTATTAATAATAATAACAAATAAACAAAGACGAACATACAAAAAGTCAATAGTTAAATAAAATATGACAGGTAGGTGTATCAACTAGCAGTGAAAATAAAGCAACAAAATAATATCAATTATGTGCGAAGGGTTTTCTTTTTTTTTTGGGGGGGGGGTGGGGCTGAAATTTGTTCAATTCTTTGCAAACGTTCTGGTTAATCAACCTAGTTGGCAATAAATATGGTTTTTACCCATACACATCCGCGTGAAACTCGCGCAGCGTCTCGGTCTCACTGTATCTTGAATTCAAACACAGTTTTACAAAAATGTGCAGTGAACGGTTAAAGCACTAAAATAATCCAAAAGTACACAGGAGGAGAGAGCGGGAGAGAGAGAGAGAGAGAGAGTCACACAGAGAGGATGGAGAGAGTAATGGGACAGTCATTTTTCTGCGCATCAGACGACCATTCCAGACACCTCCACCCTCGTTATTGACACACTGACAGCTCCGACTCAATGAACAGTGTTAATGACCCTTCAAATGTTAATACTCCCCACCCCCCCCCCCCTCACCAGACGTGCAGGCACTGTATGATATGAGGGGTGGGATGTGAGAAGACTGGCAGGCATAAGAAGTGAGAACAACTGTGGCGGTGGGTTGTTCCGAGGAGGACAAAACAAAATCAGTTATTGAGGATTGATTTAGATTTCAAACGTGCATGGAGAAGTGACATGTTAGAGCAAAGATTCTTCCAAAAATGGAGAAGAAAGGACTGACCGAAGAAATTTGAACTGAAGGAGACCGAGTTCAGGATATAAAAATTTTATCAAAAAAACAAAAACTTTAAAAACCTCATATGATTCAATCTGAAAGCTCACTGATTCAGAACTAGAATTAAATAATAAAATAAATAGTTGTTGACACCCTTCCCAAAAATAAATTTGAAAAAAAAAATAAATAAATAAAAAAGAAACCTCTTTTAAACTCTGATGTGTTTCAATCTGAAAGCTCCTTGATTCAGAGCTAGAATTAAAGGGAGGCCTTGGAGGCCATGCCCCCCTGTTGCCCTCTTCTTGGCATAGGTGTTCCTTCAAATGTTTCTCATAGCTTTTAAGATTTTCAAATTGAAGTGCCCTCTACAAGATCTTGACCTCTAAAAGATGAAATTCCAGACCTGCTGACTATAAGCGCCACAAGTCAAGGTAATATCATTTAACGAACAAAAAAAAACAAAAACAAAATCACTATTGATTATTTCAATTGCCACAATAAAAATAAACTTGACATGAACTTGTACAAAACCCCTGACAGCTCATACACCGACGTGTTGTTTGCACTGTTCCCAAGACCCTCCATACTGCCTGTGCCAATCCTCAAAAGTGTATCAAAATAATTTTCCAAACTTTAACATCACGCCACTCAGACACTAAAACCACAACAAACATAATCAATGTTGAAAAAATAAACTAAAAATTAACAACAAATATTTTCAAGGTTAGAAAGTAAAGAAAGGACAACTGTTTGACCTTTTGGATATATAAATGATTATCAAATCCTGGCCTTGGGGGTGTTACTGCTTTGGTTCAGGTGTGAGGCCAGACCTGCGGAGGGAGGTGTGAGCATGGCGAAGGGATTGTGTAAAATGTGGCCGGGCGCATGGCACTCGAATGCTAAATGGGACGGCGCGCGACGAAGCATGCCGATAAAAGTGGCAGCCCTGCAAAGAAAAGGTGTGACTAGTCGACTCTCCCCCAGTGTGTAGCAGGGCAGTAATGCGTCATGCCAGAAAGCTTGGCAGGGGGAAGGGGCTGAGAGGGGGGAGGGCATACGTGTAGCCCGGTACTGCTGCAGCTGGAAGCAGGTGCTTTTACCTCATTAGCAGAGTGTGATTACCGGTCACTGCAATTTTATCTTCTTACTATTATTAATTTTGGGGAGTTATCAAAGAGCTGGATTGACGGAGTGCGATGATGTTATAGTTTGTCATTTGAAGGGAGCGATCCAAGTTATTCACGCCTTCTTGGATGCAGTTGGCATACAGGGGTGGAATAAGCAGTTGTAATGGATTCTCAGTCTGGAAACGCAGAGAACTCAACTTTTTGAAGCTGCCTGTTTATCTCTCAGATCAATATAAAAAGAAACTGAGGCTGCCTGTCCAATTAGGCTGGTTCTTCGACAATGTATTGACTATCGATACTTTGACACACGGGGAACCTATTCTAGAGGCCTTCCTTGGGTATAAAAAGGCAGGTTCTTTGACAATGTGTTGACTATCAGCACCATGGCAAACAGGGAACCCAACCGGTGTATTAAGTGACTTCAGCTACTGTTATAGCTGTTGACTGCAATGACAACATTGGAGAAAAGATCTTTTCTGCATTCTGGCCACTGCCGAAGCCATCAGCCAGGACACGGCTTAACATGTTACGTTTAAGAGAAAAATACAGTTTAAACAATTTTTTTTTTTTTAAGGAAATACAAAAAATATACTCTAATAGTAACAATACTGGATTCAGATAGTGCCAAATTAACAAAGAGAAACACTTGTTCAGGCAGGTTTTGAAATTTGTATGAGTTTTGTGACCGATTTATGTAGCACCTTATAAAGGTTTACAAGGTGCTGCGGCTCATTCTGCAGCAACTGCCAGAAACACCGGGGTAAACCCCTTCTCTTAACGATAAGTGTACCTGCTTCCTTTACGTGCATTACACCGTTGGCTTAACATCCCATCCGAAGGACGAAGCAATCATGGTTAAGTATCTTGCTTAAGGACTCAAGTGTCATGACCAGGACTCGAACCCACACTCTGCTGACCAGATACACCAGAGCTTGAGTCTGGTGCGCTTGACCGCTTGGCCAAGACACGACAGCAATCCTAAATGGTTCAACTTCGCTAAACCAGGAGAAATAATCCAAGAGAGGGAGGTGGCGACTTCAACTAATTAGAAGAACAAATTAGGGCATTTAAACTGCGGAAGAAAGTTTTGATACTGCAGTGCTTTCAGTATCAAATTTACCATATTTTCAACTGCATAAATCTCGAAATAGTCTTCTAACGCATGGTGACATGTTCATCTCATCTTAAAAACAGTGACAAAGTAAGGTAACATTCAACAATGTTCAAGACAGACATGATGGAAAACAGCAGGTAAATGTTGTCGAGAACGAGGGCTGACCCTTGGTATTTGCTTTTGTTGACTTAGTCCAGCTACTTAATGACAAAACTCATTGAGAAGGCAAACAAAATCAGAAATCAGACCCAAGTCCGAAGACTGTCATTCCTTAAACGGCAATCAACCAATGTAAGGGCACATAAATAAATACAAATAAATTGTGATGTTCGACATCATCTATTACTGGTTCCTGGCTAACTTTAATGACAAACCCACTGAGAGGGCAAACAAAATTGGAAATCAGATCAACTTTGTTGCTTAGCAGAAACATTCCGTAGCTGTCCCCCACACCCTTCCCCCAAATATGCCTTTTGTTCTCTCACCCTTTGAAGGTCCGTTGGACAGAACAGAAACATTCTTCAGATGTTTTGACGAGGAAATGTTGATGAACCCGTTGCGGGAACCAATGATCGCGTCCTGCTGGGCTCCTCCTTCCGGCGCGACCCGGTCATTTTTACACCAGCACATTCTCTTACTCTTCTCTAGTTTCAAGAATCTGGGTTTGGGCAGATCGACGAGGTATGAGAACTTGTCAGCTACCGTAGCGTCCGGGATGAGCGACACACCTGGAGGAACAGGCCAAGTATGAATGAATCAGATATTGTTGTCTTTTATAGGGGTCAGCGAAACATTGATAACATTGAAAATATAAATGTTCACAGATTTTGCACAGAACTTACATGGTATAGATGGTCATGGTGACAACACTTTCCTTGAATTTGCTTTGCCTGAAATGCTATAGTTTTTTCCCTTAGTAAGCAAAAAACAAATAGTTTTGATCTCGCGAGTCAAAAACTCAATGCTCATGAAAACGTTTTCTTCTTTTTTTTTATTCAGAGGTAGCAGGTTCAAATCCCGCTCCAGTCAATTTGTCTGCGCTTATTCCAAATTAAAAATTTCCCCTCGCTGGAAGTAAACCATTACTACCAATGTGATGTTAGCAACAAGTACACTTTTTACAGACAGAAGCTAATTAGGCCCATGTTACTGTTTTATGAGTAATATAAACAAATTAAATTGTACTTTTTAAAAAGTTTTTCTTGAACTCTGAGGGAATACTGAATTGAGACAACTAATTTGCATTATGTGCGGTGATCCTTTTCTCTTTTGTAATAATATTAATAAAGATATTGGAGTCTTATATAATACTGTCCACCAATAAGGTGCTCATGGCACTTGAACAAGGAGAAACACTTTTTCAGACAGGTTTTGAAGCTCGTGAATTATTGAGACCCTTTAATGTGGCATCACTCGGCAGCCACTGCCAGAAACACCAGGGCAAACCCCTTCACTTAGCAAGAAGTGTAACCAGGCTCTTTTACTTGCGTTACACAACACGCAGGACCTGTGGCTTCACGTCCCATCCAAAGGAAGGATGAAGCAATAATGGTTAAGTGTCTTGCATAAGTGCACAAGTGTCAAGACTGGAACTCGAACCCACACTCTGCTGAACAGAAACACCAGAGCTCCGAGTGCGGTGTGCTTGACCACTCAGCCACGACACGCAACAATGCACAAACTCATTCTCTAATTGCAATCTGGTGATCGCCACTGTTGTGTGTCCCAATTATTAACTAAATTAAAATATTTCCAGCGATTCTTTGGATTATGCACTCTGTGATTGGATCCTGCAGTCCTTCATTTTAAGAAATACGAGGATAGCTAAAAACTGCTTTCCTTAAGTTATCGAGGAGAGCTCTTTGAACACTTCAGAAGCAAACTTCACATATGTCATTAGATTTAACAGTGACATTAAAACATTTAATGGCATCTGAATGTTTATCATGTTGGTGGATTGTTATATATAGGATTCAAACTGGCCTCTTGAGAGCTGAACCCTGGGACTTGAGACTTTATTTAAAAACTTCACCTTGAGAATAAACCTTCTATCTTGAGACTTCACTTTGGAACTTAACCCTTGAACTGGAGAACTGAAATCTGGAACTTCAGAACTGAACCCTGGATCTTGAGACTTTAGAATTAAACCCTAGAACTTGAGAGCTGAACCCTGGAACTTGAGAATTGAGCCCTAAAACTAGCAACCGAAAAAAAAAATCAAAACGAAAAAAGTGTGACCGATAGAATATACTTCAATTTAGATGAAAGGTTGAACAACTTTTAAACTAGAAAAGCTCATTAGACTTCAAAATCGTGAAATAAATTTGTTTCAATCTATTTTAAGTATGAGTTTGAAGAGGAGGACTATTACGACTTGAAAACTGATCCCTGTTTTGTTTTTTTGCACTCAACTTCCCTTTATGTTAAAAAAAAAAGAATTATGAATTATTGCCAAGCTGAAGTATTTCCATAACTATTTTCCCATTCGGAGAAATATTACCATATGGTCTAAACAGAGTCGAGGCCAGGATTTGCATAAAAGGTACGTGCACCAATGGTTCAATCACAACGGCCCACACCCATCCTTCGAGGTGAAGGACACACATTTTTCCCCACAACGCATAAGAATATCAGGCCCCCCCAAAAAAAAAAAAAAAAAAAAAAAAAAAAACACAAACTTTTGGGAGAATGAAGAAAAGAAAAAAGGAACGAACAGATGGTTGTTAATCCAAGCCAGGATGACAACATTTTCACATGGGGATTCCACAAACCAAAGGGTTGTGTCGTCTGGGTTCCCGCTAGTTTTCTTTCCGCATAATTTCAACGTTAAGTATTGCTGGTAGAGACACACCGCTCCATCCACCAGATCAGACCGCTGAGCTGTTGTCCCATCTCATGCGTCCATGAAAATTTATGAGTGTGAATAAATAAATATTGATGACAGAGCTTTGACCGGGGGGGGGGGGGAACAGAGGAAAAAAACAAAAAACAAAACAAAAAAACCTTGTTGCTAAAAAAGAAAGGGGGAATTATTTATACATAGAGCATACCATGGGATCTAAACGATTTTGTTTGTTTGTGAAATATGAAGTAGAGCCAACGATTTGCATGAATATTTTATGCACTGTCTGGGCGTGTAGAAGCTTGCATAAGGGAGAGAACTTTAGCTGAGCTGAATTTTGTTTATATTATTTTATATTATCAACGGCAGTAAGTAGAAACACAAAGGGTTCCTAAAAATTTTTAACTAAACTCCAAATATACGTGAATAAGTGAACAATTTTGTAACTTCCTTTTCACCACCTGAAAACTCACGTAACGGTAAAATTCCATTGATTTTGTGGTTTCGAACATTTTGAAATTTTGTCCCCGAAAAGAAATTGTATCAATTTGATCCCAAAGCATCCTTGTTATAAAGATGTTAATGGTGGTAAGAATCCTGCAAAATTATTTCATCTGAAGTGCCCCCCCCCCTTGGTTAGGAACAAATAAAAGCATGTTGAAAAATGTGTACCTCAACAGGTTGCCTACCAGTGACTTTTGGAAATTTCCTCGGTGTCCGTTTGAATGCTGCCCTCAATAATATGGAAAAGAGATGCAGTTGGTACCCTCTGTCACCTCGCTAACCATGAATGGATTCAACGTTCTTGATGAAAATGTTTTGACAGGTTTTTTGTTGTTGCTGTTTTCTCAACAAGTAGGCATTGCACTCAATTGAAGCTTTCACATGTGACTTTCATTGGATCTTTCTTGACAATTTGGCCAGTAAATCAACATAACCTTGACAAAAACAAACAAACAAACAAACGATGACCCTTCCCGCTACCTTTAACAGGTGAGTCTGCTGCCATCTAGAGTCCTGAAAAGTCCCAACACATACAGATACCGCCATATAATAAACACTTAGAGGCTGCCTCTGGTAACGATGCAGGCAAAGCATCCCAGAGTGTCAAATCAATCAAGAAAATTAATAACACTGACAGACAGGGAAAAACAGCGACTCGAAACAGCAACTACAGAAACAAACTAACACAACATCACAATTAGACAGGCAGCGATTAGAACTGCAGCAGAAGTGAAAAGTACACATATAAGGAACAGCAACTGCAGAGACAGGGCCAAAATGATGCAGTTTAGAGAGAAACAAAAATGCAGTAAGAAAAAAAACGTTTGAACTTCAACATGGAGAGCTTCGGAGAATGAAGATCTATAACACAATTAAATTTAAGTACAAGATATGGAGACTGTAGCACATCAGAAAGACAATCCAGTAAAGCAGATAATAATAACAATATTAAAAATAAAAAACTATACAAAAGCACATTTATCCATCTAAAAAATACACGTTCAAGGCGTGACAACTAAAAAACAAACACAATAGATATAAGCTGCCTTTATAAGCAAATTGCATAAGATGAATCTTGAGGGAAGTGTTAAAGTAGTTAAGGAATTAACTAAAGTCAATGTTGATGGGAAGATTGTCTCAGTTGTAGGGCTGCAATTCGGAATAGTCTTTATCCCCCACCCCCCACCTTACCCACCCCCACCTTACCCTTCCCACCAACCAATATGATCTCGGTCTCAGTCAGAAGGAGTTGATTAGCGGGGTTTGGATAAGTATGGTGGCGAGGTAGCGTGTCCTGAGTGGCATGGCAGGATCATGAACTTGTAAATGACTCTCAAATTTAATTGGAGGCCAGGAAGTGTACAGGCCTAAGCCCACTGCAGGTGATAGGTGCCCGACTCTCAAGGCGTTAGACCGGGGAAGGAATGGAGGACAAGCAACAGACCACAACTGCTTGATCACAAGCGCAACTATCTGATCACACGAGATAGACCATGACAAATGCAATAGACCCCGAGAGCTTGACCACAACCGGTTTACAGAAAAACAGATTAAGGAACCTGATGACAGTCAATGTATCCAGTCTCCCCGAGCCCCCCCCCCCCCCCCCCCCCCCGGCCCCGCCAACATCTGATCGGATCCTTTACAGCACCGTCATTATTCATGAGCCAACTAAGCCAACAGGTACAGTCTTAACGTTGATTGTTCCTATGCTCATGAATACCAACAACCCCAAGTCAAAACACACGCCACTTCATTTCAACTGCACCATTACTCACATAAAACAAGGAGGGGACGACAAGACGCTGGAAATCACGGCCGGGTGGCAAGGGCCGGAGGGCAAAGTCCCACCATAAGCCCCACTGATCTTCCCCATGCCTGGTGGCTGTATTCTGCTGTTAAATGGTGGAGTGTTGGATCAATAAATCCACTGTTGAATTTTTCATAGCAAGCGGATGGCGGTATCCAATCGACATGTCTACTTCCGTACCCCCCCCCCCCCCCCTGGCCTGGCCCGGCCCCCCTCTCTACATGAAATATTAAGCACTTTAATCGTGTAAGTATGAAAAATCATACTCTGTCTTCATGGGTTTGCTTTCGGTCGCGTCAGAATCCTGACGATCCACTTTGGGGATACGCATGGCTTATCATTGAATTCCAGATGTCATTTGGGAAAGTCAAGAACTAACAAGAGAAAATGCTTTGTATTTTTTTTAGCTCAGACGGAGTTCACCGTCAGCCATTACAAGAATCCTTTGCTATTGGCCTACAAAAACTTCTTTTTGTGTGTGTGCGAATCATCACGAAGTACTGACAAAGTACCACACACTCCAGAAGTTGTTCCCCCAAATCATGGGTGACTTGGTTATAATAAACAATAAATAGTTTTTCTAAGGGCGCCTCAAAGCGTTTATTTATTTTTTAAAGAGTTTTTGGTTCAGGTTGAATGGCTTCCGCCTGGTACCCCCAAACAGTGATATTGATATGGAGACCACCATCATCAGGCTAGACAGCTTAGTTTGACTGCCCTAAAACTACTGCAATTTCAGGATTTGCCCTCAAATTTGTCAGTGACAAGCAAGTGGGACCAGTTAGCTTGTCATTGTCACTAGTCTTTCTTTTTACTAGTCCATAGTTTACATCAAACAGAGTTCTCCCCAGGATTTTACAAAACTGTGAGGGCATTCTGCACCCAACTTATGGGAGTTTGATTACAAGGTCCTCGGAAGGTTTTGTTTTTTGTGTTATCTTTGATTTTAAAAGCCCTACTGTGCAATGTGGGGCATTCTAAATGGTTTTTGTTTTATCTTTAAATGAGTTTTGTAAGTTGGATCTAAAGTCCCCCTCCAAAAAATATATATATATATTATATATATAAAAATATGCTCCTTTCCTATAAAAAAATATGCTCCTATGCTCCTCTTTTTGCTAGATATGTTTGTGTTTGTTTTTGTTTATGCCTCTGAAGAAGGTCCGCTTTGGATCGAAAGCCAAGGTCATCTCCACTACTAGTTTTAAAATATATATGGTCCAGTCATCCAGCCTTTCACACTGACTATCCTTTGTCCTCACTACTTTACTCTGATTGGTTCTTAGCCCCCCCCCATTGTTTGTAAATTTATAACTTTGTTTGGCTATAATTTTCCCGCTTTTTTTTCGGGATACTTTCCCTTAATCCTTTGCTCCTCTTTTTGCTATAAATAGTTAATATTGATGCATTTCAAGACTGAACTAGCCCAGCGAACCACTTGGCAAGAATTCTGACTGGTCCTCCGCTGTTTCAACTAGCATTTGGCCAGTGGACCACTGCAAAGGGAGAACGCTGATTTTTGGGGGGATCTGTCATTGTGGACATACTTACGCTTACCTTTCATATGCAGCAAGACACGTTTCCCGCAGGTCCTACAAAAGAGCCCAATTCTGCAGAGTGACCGCTCGAAGGAAAGTCTCTGAGAAGACAAAAAGAGCAAAAACCCAAACAAAATTAAATCAAAAGGAGGTTTATTCATAATTATAATTATATACCACACACACATAGATCCTTGTCACTTGATTGGTGGAACACGTGTCACATGTCATACTTTATTTTGTCATGTATTTACGGCCACGACGTGTGACGCTCCAAAATGTAATACAGGAGTCCTATATTGATAAATATTGGGTGCTTGGGGCTCTTTGCAGCGAAACTTTGCAGCGTCGTTTCCAACATAATAATTCCTGCCTGTTCCTCACGGCTCGCCAGACAAGGTTGGTGTCTACATGGAGACTTCCCTGTTGTATAGAAGGTGTTTTTTAATAGAATGCTCAGAGTGTGGGGCAGACAAGTTTCTGCGCCTGTTTTGTGTTTTGAATCTACGTGTGTGTTATATAAAACATTATAGAATGCATATTTAGTTCGTGAAGAATATAATCACATAATGAAATCTGGCTTTTCCACCTAAAATGGAATAGTCCGAATTCTCACCTCATTATTATATTCTGCGACAATGCACTCTCACGCACTAAATAGTTGTATACCAATTCATTTCTCTCAACAGTATAAAAATATAGACGTAAAAAATATATATAAATTACAAACGTAACAACCACAAAAATCAAAAATGGAAAGTCCAACCAGCTTGAGCCAGACAGATTGCTTAAGGGAAACAAAGCTACTGTTATGGAGACTCTCTTTATCAATTATATATATCTTTTTTTCTCTCTTAAAAGGTTGCCTAACGGGGGGGGGGGGGGGGTTGGAGGAGACAGAATCTACTAGGGGTGGAGCTTAGTCATATAGGACAGGGGACCTACAGCCTGCTTTATGGCCCAGACACTTGTACATCTCATGATGACATCTGCAGCACTGTCCTGTACCACAGAACAGTTGACCTTCATAACTTGTTGTTAGCTTTCTGAGGAAAAGAGATACCATAAGTGTACCCTTTTTTTTGGGGGGGGAAGGGGCATTGAGGCGTGTATAAAGTGTTGTAGTTTGTCAAAAAGAGAACATTTCCAGCCACAGCAGGACTGCTTGTGCAGTGTTTTTAAATGGAATGGCCCAGCCGAGAAACCAAGAACAAGGACACTGTACTAATTAGTGTGAATTAGGAAAGGGGGAGGGGATCTGCATAATATTGACTAAATACCATATTACCATACATCCATTAAAACTAATGGAGCCAGCACCATGAATCAACGCAAGGAAAAAAAACCAAAAAAACTACCAGCAACTTTCTAGCAATTCTTTTCAAACGACCAATTACTTTAAATCTGATAATTGATGAGTGCTCTCCAAGTTATGAACAGCTCTGCGGAGATTCAGTGGATCTGAGCGGAGATAGATGATAGGGGTGGGGGAGACAATTTCAAATGGGTTGAACAAATAAACATGCTTTAGCTCACAGTTCCCCCTTTACGTGTATTGTCTTCTTTCTACATTTGATCTGAATCCACAGTCACCAGAACTTATTACTTAATACTTGAAACTACTTGGGCCCAGCCCCAGCTTCATCTTCCTGCCCCCTTTTTAAAAAACCCTGGCTAGAGTGAAAGTACCTCTACAACAATCATTTGAGTCAAATTGACTTTCCACAATGGTTATACTCCAGCTTTTTTTTTCTTTTTTTCTATTTATTTTTGTATAAGCCCCAAAAGTCCTTTAAAAAGTACGGTCTTTCTTTCAGAACTGTGACAAGTGTTACCAAAGGCACTTCCAGTCAAATGACAACGCAAGACTAACTCAGCCGGCAAATTGAGACCTACAAATCTTTGACCCATTTTCTATTGACTGTTCAAATGTTCAGTACCTCAAACAAAAGCCCCCTCTGTATTCATAGACATGGAATGACATCACAGGCGCCTGGGGCTTAGTACACGAGCGAGCGATCAAGCAGACAGTTCCACCAAGCGATTCGCAAAAGGGCACTCAAACAGTGAGTGTCTGGATCTGACAACAATGTGGTGGCTCCCGAGTCCATGAAAAAGTGTTTAAAAAAAGAGAGCAAGTGAGCATTTCAATTTCTTCCTGCTTAGGGAGTAATTTTGCAGAGCTGCCGAGCTCATGTACAAAAAACATTCTGCAAATCTAGAAACTCGACCCGATTTCATAAAACTATTACGCAGAACTTCTAAAAATGTTATTGGCTAAGCAAAAAGCTGATGGAAACCAGTCATGGGCGACGCTTGTTTGAGTGACTTTATGTTTTGGCTGGGAGTTGGAATCTCCAAAGCAAGGCTTTGCCCATGCTTAGCAAATTTATGTGACCTAAAACAGTAGTTTGCAAATTTTCAGGCCCTCGTCATGTCCCACTTTTCCATTGCAGATCAGTGGAACCCCCCTACTGCAGAAAACCAGAGCTGCCGACATTTGTATCTTGCAATCAGGGAGATTTTGTACAACAATCATGGAGATAAGCAGATTTACATTCAACATAATAGGGACAAAGTTTCCATAATCAGTAAGATTGTCGAATTTGTTAACCAGAGCATGGAAAGATTGGTTTTATTACATATACATGAAATAGCAAACCTGTGAAAGTTTAAGCTCAATCGGTCAATAGAGTCAAAAGAAAACAGTGAAAAACCAACTTAAATGTTTTCACTGTTTTAAGCAACGAGTCTTGGACTTGGGAGATCAAAACTAATTGTTTACTTCTTTCTCAAAAGCATTTCAAACAAACATATTTCCAGGGAAGTTTTCTACCATGTCAATCTTTTTAAATCTGTGAACACTCGTCCTTTCAATCTTACCAATGTCGTTCACACCATTCAGGCAAAACAGGAGCAGTCAACCTGTTATTGCTATGCAATATTTCGACGTGCATAGCAGCCCAAATGGCCCTATGTCATAGAGTTGCTTCAGCACAACAAAATGTTGCTTCCATGAAAAAGATTACCTGCCAAAATACCATGTCCCATCATGCACCATCTGTAACTGGTACCCAGCTCATTTTTTACTTAGCAATATTTTATGCTTAAAAGCATAACTTCGTAGAGCTGCTTAAGCACAAAAAGAAGCCAAGCACAACAAAATTATGCTTAACAGAACAAGGTTACCAGCCAAACTACCTTGTTACATGTACAATTTGTGTCTGGTGTTCTGCTCGTTTCTGCTCAGCAGAAAATTGTTAAGCAGTATTTTCTGCTTCAACAGCTCTATGAAATTGTGCCCTGGTTACCAGCCAAACAGCCATGTAAAGTACATTGACCATGACAAAATCAACTTTTTACAAGTACGATCATTTTAAAGGTCACATGTGTGTTGCAATCAATACAATTTCGTTGGGGGAAAAAAATCACGCGAATTAACACTGTCTAAAAATTGGGACGATTTCATCGACCTGAAATACATTGCTCTGGGTTAAAAAACGTGACCGTTGAAAGCAAACTGGAAAGGTTGGTTTTATAATATGCCTTTGAAAAAAATCATTGTATTTCGAGTGTGCAAATACATTGTATCTCGCACAAAAATGCTTTGTGCAAAAGCATTGTATAATCTCGGAGCACTACTTATTTTGCATACGTCTGGCTTAGTTTAAGACAGATACAAAGTTCAACACCTTCAAACTCGCGTGTGACGTAATCTATTTTTAGATGATACAACAGTTTTGCACAGACGTGAGAAAATAATGTTTCACAACATAACAGAATGTTTTCCGCCTACGAGCTTGTTCAGACCGGGATCACAAAGAGCAAAATAAGGACTTCTTTTTCAATGCATGACCAAACATTCTTGACTATTATTAAAGTTTAAAAAATGTCCACGGTTAGAAAAAAAGTCCAAGCCACACCTGCCCCACCCCTTACCTAGCACTGAAATATTTACAAAGAAATAAAGCCTTAGATCAAATTTCACAATGTATAATGACTGAGGTGGCTTAAGCAAAGCAGTATTACCGGGCGCTTGAAAATATTTATACATATATTTTTTAATGACTATTGTCTCCTGGTCACCATAATCACATCCATTACACTGAAAATAATTTGTTTTCCCCCTGCCCCCTTCTCCAACCCTCTCGAACCTTGAAACACAGAAAATAGACAGCCAGGCACTGCCCGCAAAATACGGCGCTACAAAATTACCATAAAAAATTCCTCGACAGTAAAAATTCTACAACCAATTATTCCGTGTATAGTTGAGGGCTTTTTAAATACCACGCAGAGAATGGGGGTACTACTCACACGCAACAGTTAAGCTTCCCATCATTTAAAATGATTGCGTTTTATAGCTGTGTGTGATCCCCCCCCCCCTCATTAATCAGCAAATCTCTTTGGAATGGAACCTACCAGCATATTGTCATCATCTTTTGTCTCGGACAACTGCTTCCTGAACAGACACTGATGTAGTTATGGGTACCTTTCCCAAAACCCATTTGTTCATTTGGTGATCTACTTTTTTCGCTTCCAAGATTTACACATGGACCGAGAAATCTGGCGCTTAGAATAAGGCTTGATGTATGAAGAGTGAAAATCAGACAAAAAGTTTTTTTTTAAAGTAATGCTTAGACTGTCGTATTGAACGGCACAATTCAATTGTTTGAGGTGACCACTGCTCGTTACTGGATTTCAACTAGCAGGATAAAAACTACGGACTTTTTAACCCGGATATTTAAATGGATCTTGAAATAACTTTTGTTGTTAAAATTGAGTGGTTTCAGGTGCTTAAAATTGCTAAAAGAATTCCCAAAGCAGGCGAGAAACACAATAAAGGGGACCATCACATTAGCAGGTTTTTTTTCTCCCAAAGGTAGGACGGATTTTTTGTCAAAGTACCTGAAACCGCCCAGATAGCGATTCAACAAGAGAATGGACGTATGGGTTGATACTGGGTATAATTGGAGTTAAATAACTTGATTCCCAGTTCCCAGGGCTCTGTGCTAGAGTTCATCCCTAGTTCAGGTTTAGGGGTAGTACCTGTAGAAATCATCAATGAAAACACTCCCCATCTGCAAGGCGTGCGTTCACTAATCCCGTCAACTGTTGCAAGTTTTTGCCGAACAAACACAAACGTACCCTTAGGGGGAAATAGTGACTCTCACAACATTATCACCTCTTCTGCCTTTATAGAACATAGACACCATTAATGATGCAGATTTTTTCGCAGGTAGGTTTTTTTTGCAGCATATTACTAACGGTGGGAAAAACGAGGTTTGTACTTTTGGTGTAAACTGAACTGTATAATTGTCATTTCTCAACAGCCTTTTTTTTTATGGCAAAGCCGTCCTGTTTTTCTCCTACTCAAAACCTAAAGGCCCTTTTCACAATAGACAAGTTTCCCAGGAAATTCCTGGGTTGAAAAATAGGTTGACCTTTGTATATTTGAACAGCCAACGCTGGCCATTTCTCAGGGAGATAGGTAGCGTTCTGCTTGGGAGTAGGTACATGTAATAAGAGAGATAGTCTTTGGGTTAGCGTACTGAGTGTTCATTTTGCCCAGGAATATTGCAATGGTTTGAAATGAACAAGGGGGTGGGGGTGGGACTTTGAATTCCCCAGGAATCTTCTGGGGATTTTATTTCCTGGGAATTGGGCTCGACAGTGTGAAAAGGGTATCCCCAGATCTATGGTGCTTTTGTTATTATTATATATTTCTGATCATAAAACCAAGGATGTCTCATAAGTGAGCTTAATCACTGTAGCTTGCAAGCCTGAGGAAACCTGTCAACAAGGGTGCTTGCTATGTGAACCAGAAACACCGGGTTAACCTCTACTCTTCCATGAGAAGTGTTTTGGGTTCTTTTACGTACACTACCAATCCTAGTACATGGGACCTACAGCTTAACTTCCCATTCAAAGGACACAGCAATTTATGGTACATAGGTATCTTGCTCAAGTACACTAGTGCCACAACCGGGACTCGAACCCACACTCTACTGATCAGAAACACCAGAGCTTGTGTCCGGTGCTCTTAACCACTCAGCCACGACACGCCACGTGTTAGCATTCCCATGCTCCTCCAATTATTAAACTCCATAACATACGTGCATACTTTGTAAGAAAGTTACCTTGAGAATGGTCAAGTAGAAATCATTGTAATCGTCCAACGATGTTTGCTGAACAACGTCAGCACTGGTAAAATTAGCAATGAATCTTGAAACACAAGTACATGGACTTTTCATCCAGTAATCTCTTCTCTACCATGTGTCTACAGGTATTAACATACATATTAATGTAAACATGTTAACAAATTCACGCCGATTTCTCAACAGCAAGTGATAAACCACAAGAGAAACTGAGTCTTTGTTTGACCCAAAATAATTTCTCAACATCACGTGGAAACAAGTATCTAGGCCCTTTCATGTTTACCACAAAAGCAAAACGTGAGCATCAATGGCAATAAAATGTCCCCGTCATAAAAGTTACACGACAATTGAAATGGAACGCCTGTAATAAACGCAGCGATGGAACAGTTCCCACAACAATAGAATGCACCCCATAAACCGCCAGAGAGCTAAATAATGGACATGATGCAATGCTAAAATTCACAAGCACGTTCTGGCCATGGTCTAGTCAACAGGGGCCCAATTTCCATATTGCTGTTGCCGAGCAATGTTAGTCGCAGGGCACCAGTCACAACGATATCAATTTAAAGGTGTTTTAGCTGGTAACCTGTTTCTGCTGGGCTAGATTTTTCTGTACTTTGCAAGTTCTTTTTTCACTTTTTCACCAACTTTATGAAATTGGGATCTTCTTTGTTTATAGGAATACCAACATTTCTGCGAAGAAAACAATCAAGCAGGAAATCATTTACAAAAGCGACATTATTGTACTTTAGCTGGTAACCTTTTTATCTGGTCAGCAAACTTAGGGTTTGCTACATATAGTTTTTTTCAGCGGTGAGTTCAAATTTACCGATGTTTAAGCTAGCATTTGGCCAGCAGACCATTTTTAGGTTAGGTGAGAACGCTGAAACTGAAATATGGTCCAGGTGTCCAGTTTCTGAAAGCTACTTAATAGCAGAGAATGAGTGGGACTAGAAAAACTTACTTACTGAGCTTAGCACAGCAAAATCTTGCTCAGCACAAAACCGATTACCAGCCACCGTACCATGTAATACACCGCTTCGTGACTGGCTAACATTTTTATTCCAAGCTGATTGAGCACAAACAAAGTCACTAAGCAAATTCACAGAAAAAAATGGGCTTAGAAGAAACGGGTTACCGGCCAGAATGACATACAGTTTATATCACTGCAAGTGGTGCCCTGGCAATTATGTTGCTTAGCATAGAAATCTGCTAAGCATTATTGTCTCTGCTTTAAAAAGCTGTATGGAGTTTAGACGACCACATCATACCTGGCCAACCATGCTGGCGCCAGCCTTCGGTCTGGTCTGCTATCAATTTGGTGAGGGCAAATAAACTCACCGAAGCATTCGCATGGGACCCAATAACAACCGGAAGGGTTCAATGTTTGTAAACAACACGTGTGAACGCCAACAATGTGCTAAACAAGTCTCAGTCAAGTTGATGGATTCAAAATTGAACAAATTGCTCATTCTTTGATTAAAGTATATTCTAAAACAACTGAGTGTACCGTTCTCATTTTCATTTTAATAATGTTTTCAACGTTAACAAAATCACTAATTTGTTTTTATTTTTTAATGCAAGTTTGCCCCACACAAGGCTAAAAGTCACTCGTGGTAATGGGGCTACAAGAAAAAAAGCATTTCAGATGAAAATAACTCCGGGGAGCTGAAGTTATAAGAATTTATGTTCCTCTCAAAACAGTCTAGATTGTAGGATGGAGGGAAACGTGCACCAGGCAAAGAGATGCAAGTCTTGGGAAAAAAAAGCTGTTGGAATGACTCTTTGTTCTACATCTCAGCAAAGCAAGAGTGTATGGGTGAGAAGAAGCAGAAAGCCTGGTTTCACAATCAATCATCCTGTTAGGAGGAACCAGATCATCACACACATTGACCATGAAAGTATCTGTAGAAAAGACAGAGGCTGGCCACAGACCTACGGTGGGAAAGAGGTTGTAACAATAATCACAACTCTTCACCAACGAACAAGGTTAACAATACGCTTCTGCACTCTATCGTTAAAGTGAACAACTTACTCAGTATTCAGAACATATTTGCAAAAAATATTTTGGCTGCGAGGTGAAAGTTTTTGGGGCAATTTTGCAACTCTGAAGCAACCAACAAAACTACATTCAAAACAATAGCACACTTCAGTTCCACAAGAGGTGTTTTTTTTAACAGTATGCTCACTGTTCCAGAAGAAAAAAATACAAGAAATCTTCATGGGAATGGTGTTGTCAGGGTGTGGGTACAGGTTCCGGTCATGGCTCGTGTGTCCTTGAGCAAGAAACTTAACCACACATGTAATTACTTTGTCCCTAAAAGGAGAACCCCAGCCATAGTTCCAGTGTGTTAAATGCATGTAAAAGAACCCAGTTCAACTTGTCATTAATGAAGAGGGGTTTGCCATGGTGTTTCTAGTATAGTAGGCTGCAGATTGTGCCGCATCAACTTGTAAACCTGCATAGGATGCTGTATAAATAGGTCTTAAAATTCAAACTCAGCTCTGCGTATCCCTCGTAAGAAATTAGAGCGCTTTGCGACGCCTCTTGGGGTATGATCAGAGTGCTGCGTTATTGCCTGGAACTGGTTGCTTGTAAATTGGCTTATATAAAAGTCATTCTTAGTACGAGTCCACCTTATAACCAGAAAAAAATCTGACTTCATAAAAAGAGGAACCTTTTTTATCCAGTGACAAATTTTACACATATGAGGCATGTGTAACTGGCAAGGTATCTGGGTGGCTATGGAGCATCGTGTCTTATTTATTTGGACAACTTTTATTGTTTGTGTTTTACATGTACACCAATGTTTGTCAAGTACGGAAGATTCCGTACTTTCACCTGAATCCTGTGAAAAAAAGCAATCCAAAGGCATTACTCGGGTGGGATTTGAACCCACGACCTTTGCAATTCTAGAGCAGATGTCTCACCATTAGACCACCGAGCTTACCCAGTAGCTAGAGGCAGTTTGAATCCTATATTATAGCAGTGCATCTGTTGGGACACCTTTTGGGTTTTTCAATTTACATCAAATTTGAATACCCTATCTCCAAAATCATACTACAATCCTGGCAACACACATGACACAGTACTTAGAAATACCCACAAGACTGCTGGCCAGAGTCTAGTCATTTCTGCACCGGGCCAATAGCCCCCATAACCCAACAAGTCTTGCAGTCAGTCTTTATCAACATACATACTTGTGAAGATTTATTCCAAAATATCTTGGAGAGTTTATGCATTCTGATTGGTCAAAACATGGTCACATGGTAGTATTTCATGGGCTTAAATCACCCAATAACGATATAGCTAGCACTTGTCTAAAACAGGTTGGCTAATGCGCAAGGGGCGCTGATAGCCATACGCGTGTTTGCTCGCAAGCTCACGCTGGCATTTATAACATCAATACATGTACATACTGGTACTCAAAAGTTAAATATATTACTACACACGCGTACTCAAAACAGCCTGAGAACAGGAATGGAAAATGTATTTTTTAAAATGTAAATTTTTTACACATTAAATAATAATAATAATAATAATAATGAGTATTTATTTAGCGCCTTTAACAAGATCAAAGCGCTTCACAGAAACCTAGAACCTAAACAGAAGCTAGACAGAAATAGAAAAGAGGAAGGTTTTGAGAAGTTTTTGAATGTCTGTATGGAAGGAGAATCTTTGATGTGAACAGGCATTTTCCCATAGTTATCTTATGCTTTACAAACAGGGTATTTATGAATCAGAATAAAAAGAGTAGTGACTTTGGTCTTAAACAGTGGTGGTTGTGGCCGGGCCATTAAGGTCTTGCTCTTTGGCTCGGTCCTTTATCCCACAGCCACAAACCTGCTGGTCTTAAACTGCCGTTTAAGACCTCATCTCACTCTTTTTTATTTCCCCACTAGTGTTTACAAAGCTTTTGTAGACAAAACCTCCTCCCAAAAGCTCAGCAAATATTAACAGAGATAGAAGAATATTTGTTATTTTGAAAATAGTAACTGAAGTTTCGAAGGAAAAAAAAGCAAGACCTGTGGCGTCATGGACATGTTCCAGAAATTCAAGGCCTCCAGCAGTTGCCAAGGACCTCATGGCCTCCGTGGTGATATTCCAAACACGAGAAACTTTCTATTTAGGCCCACATTTTAGTATACCGTTAAATTGTGCTCGAGACATGTTTTATGTCAACAACATTGTCATGAGACCTCGATCAGGCAAACACTTTTACATTTGCTGTGAACTTGCCGCCTGTGAACAGAGCGAATAGCCACAACACGAGTTCGATCACCGTGCTCTTTCCCTCTCTTCCCCCACCCCCACCTTCATTTTCCCCCTCAATGTCATAAAATGTTGTCATAAAATTAGCCTGGGGGCCATGTGCAGTCACACCTCACGTCACACGTTTCTCGGCAGAGACCTAACTGGAATATTTTTTTTAAAGTGTGCCTGTGCATTATTATTAATTTTTTTTTGGGGGGGGTGATGATAAGAAAACTGCTACTTTTTTTCTGCTGCCATGTATTTCTTTGGTTTTAGAACTTGGAGAGTCACACATGACTGGTCGACCATATGCCATGGGTAGTAACTGTGATAATTTATTCATTTTCAAGGCTGTTGTTAGTGGACAAAAATTAGGTGTAGCCAAAGAGCGCCCTCTAGTGAAAACAATTTGTGGTTTTTTTTCTCTCTTAATGTTGCTGTTCAGTGCAAAGAACAAAAAAATAACTTTTTTGTAGCTCCCATTTATCTTTTTCGCCATTTCTCAAAACCTCGCCTTCAACTTTGGCCTCCCAAGACCCTCGTACTTTGTTCAAAATTACTGAACAGATCGGCAGCCTATGTAACCAAACCAAGTCCAAGACATTGAAAAACGGAAATAAAATAAAATAGTCTGTTCCCTTGTTTAATGTTTATCAAACAGAATTTTTGATTCAAGACTGCTGTTACAAGTGGGGAACAAGACAAAGATCATGTTATTTATTTGGACTAGTGTGAACATCTATCCAGGAGAACCGTGGTGGTACTGAATGAGCTGATGGTTTGTAACCACTTCATGTTGGACGACATATCCGCAACACTTTTCTAAACTGGCCAACGACGGATGGTTTATTATGACTGCAACAACTTCAGAGCGCCCTCAATTTTTTGCTGGCAGCCAGAGGGCTGACATGGATATTATCCACCCAGACATTCCATCATGTAGTGTGCACAGGTATGCACCTTCCATACCAAGTTTCAATTCATCCATACAAAGAGGGATAGAAGGTACTGGCATTCATGCCTTGTAATATCCCTTTTTCTGGGGGTTATTGTGTAATCCCCAATTCCAGATCTAAGCCTGCTGTTGTACAAATGTGGCATACAAGAATGGACAGGCTGCCACCATTGTTTATCATTGTATTCGGCTCAATGGGAGGTAAGTCTGAGCGTTCCAAAATTCCTGCATACCATCGCAGATTATCGGTCATGGATCACGGCCGAGGTTCTGCTCATATTTTCTCACATGACAAAATCACATCCAGGTAGGTATTATGGGAACCTTTGGTGTCTATACAAAGCTCCCACAAGGGGATATAAATGCCAAGCTGGCAACAGCCAATCTCTCTCCTACAAATATTGGTTAACCTCTACGATTACAGATTGCATAAATCAATCAATTGTGATTCAGTAACTAGACGGCACTACTTAGTCTAGTCTTTGTGAAATCAGCGGTAAGCTTGGCCGAATTCGAACCCACAACCTTGTGATTGCAAGTCCTGCAGTCTAACCACCTGGACCACAGTGACAGTCGATGGTTTGGCCCGAAACCACTACGCCTTACCCACAGCAGGACGTCATGTTGTGAATGTATCTAGACGGTACAGTGGTTTGGCATGCCCACTGCAATTGATCGTTGTGAAAGTTTGGCTTTTCACCCAAAAACTCTTGGCAACTTTCCAGCAAGTTTAACCAACCATTTAAAATCATAAGACTGTACAGTGCAAGTCTCAAGTGTATGGTGGTGCCAACTATGCACAGATCTAACCAAATTTACTATGCATGCATTCAGCGCTTGATATCATATTGCAGGCTTGCATAGTTTAGTTACCATTCAAAACAACAGTGGATGATATTAAATGGTCAGGCAGTAGGAAGGTTGAAAGTGTACTGGGTACGTATGCATCATCACATATCATATTGCAGGCTAGCATAGTTTAGGTGTGTGGAATGGTCAGACAGTAGGAGGGCTGACTGTGTACTGTGTAGTATGCAGCCATGATATCATATTGCAGGTTGGCATAGTTTTAATCTGCCACTATAGAAATACAGAGTGCACAGTGCTTAACACACATCAGTGTAGAGTAAAACACAAAAGTATAATATTTAGTTATCACACAAGCACGAGTGGAATATGGAGAAATACAGCGCTATACTGTCCATATTCCATGAGCGCGTTTGATAACAAATTTATCTTCAAGCAAACTTGACGTGCAGATGAAAGCGATACGTGATGCTGCAACAGCTGTACGCTTTGCGTATACTTAGCTTACAATAGCATAATACGCGGAGTATGAACAGCGCAATACGCAGGGTGTGATTTGGGCCATGCACTATAAGTTTATATCACACTCCTTGTTTGCTATGGATCTACTAATCAGAACCGATGAGTCAAGTCTAGCTGAAGATAATACTCTTTATCCCTAACGTAAATCTATCATCGATTAAATCTTACCTTGAATCTTTTCGTGATAGTCTCATCTGCAAAGTAAACTCCCCCTCTCTGCCTCAACTGTCTTGATAAATTTACAGACTTCTTTAGATCTTCTTTACCTCCCTTGCTGCCGCTGTCCTCTTGGCCATCTGTGGTTTTCACAAGTTTGGAATCATCACTGTGGTCGGAGTGAGTGGTGTCAGTGTTGGCGCCGATGATGTCTGAATCGAAGAGTGGCGGGGTGTAATCATGCTCTGCTCGGATTATCTGATTGTTCAGGATCCTCTGTTCATCATCAGGCTGTGGTGTTGCCGGACTGGCACTTCCCTGACCGCCTTGAGCACCTTCGACACAGTCCTTAGCTGGCGACTCCTCATCTGTTAGATCAACGACTTTTGTTCCGACTTGACCTTTGCTTGATTTAGGCGATGTTGTGTCAAAATATATCTTTCCTCTTGGAGTGTTGAATTTCACATTACCCTGACTGTCTCTCATCCCCACTTTCTTGTACGTCACTCTACATTTGACGATTTTAGGGGAGTCGGGAGGAATTGTGGAGAACCAACTTACACCTGGAGCCTTGGTCAGGGTAACAGGTGTATCAATCGGAGTCCCCTTAATTTTCGGTTGAGTCGGCCTATGAATCTTAGTCCCCTGAATTCTCGGTACAACTGGTGTGCTGGATTTGTCTGCCGAGGGGTTACTCTTGACTGCCAGTTCATTGTTGGGACTCACCTGGTTGACTGGACTCTTGGCTCCCACGGGAGGTGCATGACTTGACACTCCAGGATTGCTTGATGCCAAGGTTACTGGAGCCTTGTTTGAAGTATTGGGTGCAACCATAAGAAACTTCACGGGGTTTGGCTGGGTGGGCGTAAGTTCTGGTCTAATGAGGTCCCTGTCTGTATTGTTAGAACTCTTTGAAACCAATTGGGCAGGGTTTCCCATCGGCGTGCCTGGAAGCACTGGTATGAGCTTATTCTCGGGACCAACTGCATACAAACACCCTGGCACCACCTGCTGATTAGCAGCCGACTGAATGGCTTGTCCAAACCCAGGCGCACTACTAATTGCTGGCGCTGGCGCTGGAGAAGTCCCCGAGACCAAATTCAATGATGCTACGTTTGAGGTGTTGGGTACACCAATGAAGAACTTCATTGGGGTCGTTGTGACCGGCACCGCCGGCTGCCCCATGGCTGGGGCAAACACATTTGCAGGTTGGCCTTGGCGAGGGTTCATCTTGATTATAAGTTCTTTGTTGGGACCCAGGGAGTACGGAGACTTACTGGAATTCTTCTGAGAAGGATACTGTTTTGGTAACAGAGGGACTAATTTGCTCTTGGGCTGTTTTTCCGTAGTTGGGGTTTTTGGTGTAGGAGTGTATTTGATCTTGGCCAAATCAGTCGATTTAGCAGTGGGCTTCCCCGGCGACGGGGAAGGTAAAAATGGAGTTAAACTATTGATCCATTGAACAAGCGGCCCTGGAGATTGTGTCACACGATTTGGAGTGCTGCAGTAAGATCAAAACAAAAGTTTATTTCAGAATTTATCAAAGCACAGGTATGACACATTGCGCATCTCAAAAAAGATCCACTCCAAAGTGCCAACTTCAATTTTAAAGAGGAAGGGAAATGACCGAGTCAATTTTGTGATCAACTCGTTTTTCAATAGATAGAGTCCTCATGTGAGTGGGGAAAAATATTACAAGTCTCAAACCTCACATTTAAATTGGTGTAAATTGCCATTGTATTCAATAGCCATGTCATCAGACGTTTTGGATGTTGACAATTTTGCACTGCAAGGCTTATCGAATACAATGGCAATTTAACGTGAGGTTGAGAGGCTTAGAATTGTTTTCCCCACTCACATGAGGACTTTATCTATTGGAAAATGAGTACATCACAAAATTGAATTGGTCATTTCCCATCCTCTTTCATTAACATTTTTGACCAGAAGTTCAATATATTCTTCATTTTTTATTGTTTATCTTTTTGGCTTGAAAGTTTACCTCAGGAGACGTGCCAAGGATTTCTTTCCTCTGTCTTTGGCAAACTCCTCCAGAGATGATAAAGCTTTCGCCGATGATGTGTGATGATCCAGATTATTTCTCACCCATTTAGACAGTCCTAAAGAAGCGCAAAAAAGTATCATGAATCAACAAATATTTTGAACGATCGATCCTGCTGATCGTGCAAATTACTGAAAAACAAATTTCAAATAAAAAAATAACATCAATCACAAGCCATGGAGTGTTCCATCTAAGCAGTCCACCACACAAGAGTCACAATCTAATGGCGGAGTCATCAAGAATGAGGGTCCCTGCCCATGTGGTCCTTATGGAAGACAACAGTACCATAATTGTTTTCTCTTCATCTAGGTGTATAAAATGAGTTTCTGCATTATGGCAACTTTTCGTTGCAGCAGTTTGATGGAATTCGGAAACAGTTCTTTGGTACTCCTTAGCTTAGCAGGAAAGTCAACCAAGCATTTTCCAGCCCTCTACTCAATAAACTTGATTAAAGCAAACTTACCCGGAGTGTACTTCTTGGGATTCTTAGAAAAGCGATGGTCAGCGAGTATCAGTGCACCCCAATCTTTCCTGTAAGACATAAGGGGTCTTGTCAAAATTAATCCTGGACAGACCATCGGACAAGGTTCATCCCATGTCAAATTTTTGTTGGACGGGCCATCGGATGGGAGTTCCAATGAGGTGATGTTTCACACGCTGAACAGAATCCTCCCGTCCGATGCACAGTACCCAAGGCACCCCACAGAGTGCTTTGCGGTTTCATTGGCTGATTAAACACTAATATAAACAAACTTGTGGTTTGCAGTTTGGAGGAGTCTGGTCTGACCGTTTGGAGGTCACTATAGTGTGGTGGAGTTTTTAACCCATTGTTTTTTGAAATAGACAAAATTACTAGCCAAGTTCTTGTAAACCGTTGCTTGTGTTCCCTCCATTCTTAAATTTTTAGGTTAACAGTTAATAATTAAACAAATGGAATGTAAGCATCAAATGATCATCTATGATATTTGTCTTTAGAAAATACTCAGGGTCATTGAGGCCTAACCGTGAAACCGAAAACCTGCCCTTAGGAGACCCCCTGCTGGTTTTCCAGTAGATAGCGATCTAAAGACCCTGTGGTTTGTAAACAAACCATCTCTGGTGAAGGCCAGTCACTGTGAACTCATCCCATGGCCCATCCGATGAAGTAATCACTACAAGGGAATTCAACGTGGGACGAGAAACCTGGTCCTGGACCGGTGCCGTCCGATGGCTGTCCGGGATTAGTTTTGACAAGGTCCCTAAGCAAGCATTTTTAAGGCTGTCCTCCATTGCAGTTCCTTTAAAAACCAACTTATTTCAAACTCATCTTTGACTTTGAGGTAATGGGAAGAAAACACTTTTCACCGTTTTCTTACGTTTTCAGTAAATACTCAAGTACTCATTCAATCTTGCATATTGACCTCTATCAGTCGAGTATTGGTCAATGAAACGAGTAACTCAAATATACACTACTCACTTGTGTCTGATACAGCGACCTAGGGCCTGGTTGATGGCCCTGTACGCTTGGATCTCATACCACTCACTACCAGTCAATAAACCTCTAGAAGTTGCGTATGTGTCATTGTATTGCTGTTTCAGCTCCACCTGTGTGTCTCTGATGCTGGGATATGGGATTCCTACCTGCAGGGTAAATTGGACTTGGAACTTGTCAAAAAGTTCAGGAGTTCTTACAATGACACTTTTATTAAAATATGGTTTTCAAGGTCACTTTTAACTGATGCTTTGTAACAAAAATGAAAAAATGGCAGCAGACCAGTTCATCATATCTGTGCAACATTGTCTTGTTTCCTAAAAATAGCATCTCCATTGCACGCTAGTTTAAAAGTGTCATAATGTTGTGTTTGCTAAGAATTTCCTGAATGTACACACAAAACCTACAGGGATCGAGAGACAACATTTTTACCTCAGAGCTCTTTCAAGACAGATACAACGTTACTGGAGATAATATGACATTGTTGCACAAACCGAGATACGACATTGTTGTACAATCAAGATACAAAGTCACTGCACAACTGAGATACAAAGTCGCTGCACAACTGAGATACAACGTTGTTGCACAGTTGTGATACAACGTTGTTGCACAATTGAAATAAAACATTGTTGCACAATTGTGATACAACATTGTTGCACAATTGAGATAAAACATTGTTGCACAATTGTGATACTATGTTGTTGCACAATTGAGATACGACATTGTTGCACAATTGAGATAAAACATTGTTGCACAATTGTGATACTATGTTGTTGCACAATTGAGATACGACATTGTTGCACAATTGAGACACAATGTTGTTGCACAATTAAGATACGACATTGTTGCACAATTGAGATACAACATTGTTGCACAATTGAGACACAATGTTGTTGCACAATTAAGATACAACATTGTTGCACAATTAAGATACAACATTGTTGCACAATTGAGTTACAACGTTATTGCACAATCAAGATATGCTATTGTACTGGCGTGATGCGTTGTTCAATGACTAGCTGCTTCTTTTATCAGCAACCATGCTTGAGCATGTACCTTGAGAAGGTCAACCCTAGCCGTGATTATATTGTGCCTTTTATTTGCTTGCTTAAAATTTGATAACTCCAGGGGTTATGATCAAGCAAGGCAGGCAAGAAATAAAAAGTTGGCACGGCAAAATTATAACCCCCATGAAAATAAGGTTACCCAATGTCAATGAATAAAGGATCGTTTCACAAAATTGTTGCAGACTACAGGCCTTAGTTTACCATGCAACGAGGGTAAAAGTCTACGATATGTGCGACATTTTGGTTACACAATTGCAACAGTTTACAACAGCTAATACTATTTTTCATTTTGGTTACAGATACAAAATCAAGGCGGATTTCAGAAGAAACGGGGTGAGTCTGTACCTGAAGACAACAGGGGGGGGGGGAGTTAAGGTTAAAGTATAAAGAAAAAAATACTAGTTGAAACTCACCGTCATGACTGCCCTGGCATTGTTATTGGCAAAGTCCATGCCTTCGCTCACTTTGCCTCTGCACACGGCTAAGAACAGAGCTCCTGTCACCTCCACACCTTCAAGACTGCCTTTTTGTTCAAGGTTCTCAATGACTTCATAGTATTCTCGTAGATTCTGCTCAAAGTTTACTTTATCGACTCCCCTCGTCTCTGACATCACAACCTTCACCTGATTCAATTTCTCCCATAGACCAGTGTTCTACAAGGGGAAATAATAGAATTATGTGACGGTAAAAATGACAGTTGGCAGCCTAACAATCCTGGTTTGTCTAACAAAGGACGATGGTCTAGAATTGGGAATAAAACAATAATCCCAGCAATAAGGGAGAATTACGAGCATGATTTCCAGTACCCTTTGTCCCTCCTTATTATGGGCCAACCAAAGCGTAACAGAATGAGTGCAAGCACTTTGTGCGCCACACAATGGAATGTCAGGGATAATTTAAATGTCTACCCGAAGCATCCCAGGACTTTTTTTTATAAAGACAGGTTTATCCGACTTCCAATTCTGCATCTGTAATAGAGTTTTGCTGGTATACAAGTCTCCCAGGGTTCAAGAGAAGGTAACGGTGGTAACAATACAAATGTTTAAAACATTTGTGTAAATCTCAAAGCTTTCCAGAGATTTGGAGCCAAATGAGGCTCAGTTTTTCTGTCTTTGATGGTACATTCAAGTTTTGAAGTCAAGTGGAGATCTCTGAACAATTCCCGAAATCAGGAAAACAAATCTTGGTGACAACTTTGTTAACCTCTGGTTTCAAGGTAGGGTGATTGTTTAGATTTTGTCAACGTAATGCTGATTTACAGGCAAAATTTAAAAAAAAGATACAATAAAAGCCACTTGTGAAAGTTTCAGTTGAATACAGTGTCTACTTGTTGAGAAAAGCAGAAAAAAAGCTACACGTTTTAACCATGACCACCAAATCCATCCAGGTTTAGCAAGGCGACAGTGGGTACCAACCGCATCTCTGGCAAAATTGAGGGCAGCAATTAATTAAACTGACACCACAGAAATTTCCAAATGCCACCTGCAGGCGATCATCGGAGATCAAATTTATTGACATATTTTCTATCAACTTGGGCACTGCAGACAAAATCACTTCGCAGAATGCTTACTACCATTTAAATACACAAGGCGGCTTTCGGATAAAATCGCCACAACTTTTGGGGTCATTACCAAAGTATGACCCTACCTTTAATATTCACTAATTGGGATCTTACCTTCCACCTCTTGGAGAGTTTATCCATCATGCCATAGGATGGGAAGAAACACAAGACTCCGTAGGGGATTTTTTGACACACTTGATGGAGAAGATGACCGATCTCATCCTGAAACTTGAACGTCTGAAAGTTGAAAACCAGAATAAATCTGATTAAGCTCGGAACCATTCAACTGCAGGGAGTGTGTATGGTAGAGCAAACTGTGCTCAGAATGTTGTCTCTGTACGGTGCAGATACATTTAATACTGGAGTCTTGTCTAGCACATGTATCTACCAATAAGGTACTCAAGGCGCCGACAGAAAGAGAAAGAAGCAGGTGAGGGATTTGTTAAGAAGGAATGATTATATGAAGCATCAAAGCACCCAGTCAGGCAGGGCGGTACCGCAACGTGCCAAACCAGACCAGAAACATTGGGGCAAGCCCCTTCTCTTTTACCATGAGTGTTCTGGGTTCTTTTCCATGCATTACACAACAGCTTTACGTCTCATCCAAAGGACAAAGCAACAATGGTCAAGAGTCTTGCTAAGGACACTAGGGTCAAGACCGGGACTCAAACCCACACTCTGCTGATCAGAAACACCAGAGCTAGAGTCTGTTGCGATTGACCCAGCACATTTTGGCAGCTCTCTCACCTCAGCACTTTTGTAGCAGCCATTTAAGGTCTCTCCGTTGGGTCCTTCTGCAATTGAGCCAATCCAAACCTAAAAGTGAAGGGCAAATCCAAAAAGTTTAGATCTAATAATACAGGACTCTGAAAGCATCGAGTACACAGTGAAAATCAGACATCAATGTTAGCCATGTCCACTTACCGGCTGTGGCTGGGTCACCACATTAACATGCATTGAAGTATACACTGTCCTTAGCAACATCCTTAGAAACAGCCACAGCCACACCCAACAATTTAGACACAGCCTTCGATACCATTCAATTCTTTTGGTCTTTACTCTCAATCCAATGACTAAATCTGTACTTTCAAGTTGTATCACCCGAACTAACCCAAATTTTCTTTGAAAGACCAAAATATTAAAACAAAATTCTTTGTATAAATTTTGACTGTTGGTGTTTCAAAATGAAAAAAAATAAACAAATAAAAATGCAAACAAACAAAAACAAAAGAGAGCTACATTATTATTATTTAACTTAATTGTTTAATATCAAATTGGCAAACATTAGGCGATGTGTCTTTAAAGGCTAAATACAGGACCGGTAGTTAGGGAGCATCTCAAAAGTCGGGCATGTTCAAGGTGTAAAAGAATGCTCCAGTGGGCACACACCTGCAATCCATTTGACCGCCAGAGCGTTCCGCTGGACTGCATCAATGTGCTGCAGTATGGGAGCAATCCTAGACAAGTGGACACATGTTAGTATTTTGAATAATCCAATGGAACGTTCCAGTGATAAAATGGAACGATCCATGTGCATGCGTGGAATACTTGTCTGATCCAATAAGAACGTTCCTACCTTTTCGACTTTCGAGAATCTCCCTTTTAAATGAGCAAAAGCCCTGAAAGCTCAATTGATTATAAAGGTCAAACCAGTACGAATCCTCCAGAGAAATAGTTCCGTCTGAATGCCTGTAATTACACGAAGACCATGGAGGCCATGGCCTTGGCCTAAGTGCCTCTTCAAAAGTTCCCCATAAACTTTAAGATTTTCCAATGGAAGTGCACTTTGCAAACTGAAAATGGCCTTGCCCTCTTGAGGATGAAATTCCAGGCCTAAAACAGGACAAGAAGACAGTTCCCAGACTTTGACAATATTTTAGACTGAACTGTATCTCCGGAAGACTGGTATTGGTATGGAACCTATAATCGTTGACATTTCAGACTGGAACTTTGAGGGAAAAAAATGTATATTATTGCTGTACATTGGCTTCATGTCAATAGACAAATTGTTTATCTTTTTAAGAATATTGCAGAGGGCTTTGCCAGTTAGGAGTAAAACCCAATCAAATGAATTCATTAAAATTTCAAATGACAAATTAGAATACCTTATAATCAAAAGGCAAACAAACTCAATAAAGGAGACTTTACAACATGCATCCCGAGACAAAACCAAACCAAACAAACAAACACCCTAACAAACAAACAGACCACTTGCCTGTGACATATTCACAACGTGACAAAACTCCACTTGTATGGGAAACTCAACGCCGAGCTCTGATTGGAAGGATGCCATCGGGGACAGAGTGCCTGACGTCAAAATGATGGTACGAGTTTCTTCTCCGAAATCAGTAAACGCCTAAAAATCAGAACAGACAAGTTCTCAATAATCGTTTTTTACAGAATATTTGTTTTCCCTTCACACCAATTTGTGATACACATTGTTAGTGGGGTGTTGTGGCGAGCGGTCCAGCACACCAGACTCAAGCTCTGGTGCTTCTGATCAGCAGAGTGTGGGTTCAAGTCCCGGTCTGGACACTAGTGTCCTTAAGCAAGTCACTTATTTATTGTTGCTTTGCTCTTTGGATTGGGCGTAAAGCCATTGGTCCGGGGTGTTGTGTAGAGTATGAAAAAGAACCCAGTTACACGTATCACTAAGAGAAAGGGCTCACCCTGGTGTTTCCGGCAGTGGCTGCAGAGTCTCCCACAGCACTTTGTAAACCCTTATAAAGGTGCTACATAAATGGGTCTCATAATTCATAATTTTTAAAACCTGTTTAAAAAAGGGGTTCTCTTTGTTCCAGAGCCTTGAGCGCCATATTGGTGGATACATGCACTATATAAGACTCAAACATAATTTTTTAAAAATATTATTTCATGTGTTGGACGTCATCACCGGTGATAAACTTGGTGTGCTACTGCGCTGTGTACATTTTAAGCAACTTGCGCACCGCTAGCGTGCACCATATCTCGACATTCAATTAGCCTCTCAAGGGAATTAGCCTCTCAAGGGAAGCCAGTAGGCGTGTGTGACATAAGTCCAAGAGGTCAATATTCAATGCCTTGTGAGTCTTGCAGTAACAAATTACGGACACAAAATGTTAATAATAATAATAAAAACAATCGCATTTGTATAGCGCATATTACTGCAAAGTCCCCATGCGCTTAAAATTGTAAGACCTCAGTTTTATGGAGCTGCTTAAGCGCACAAATTAAATAAACACAAAACATTTTTGCTGACCAGAATATGGTTACCAGCCAAAACACCATGTCACATGGAACATTTATGACTGGTATCCTGCACATTTTTGCTATAGCGTAACATTGTTGAGCAATATTTTCTGCTTCAACAGCTCCTTGAAGTTGAGCCCTGATGTGAACTGGATTTTCGCTCCAATTGTTCATCGAAATAATAGGAAAAAAATAAATAAACTTACAACTGCAGGGTTAAGACACCAGAAATTGAGAGTGAGCGGCCATGAATAGTCTGGAGCTGTGAATTGAAAAAGAAATAAATTGATGCAAATAAATGGGGTGGGAAAGCACAAACTGGAAAACTCCTGAAAAAAAACCCTGATGAGCCGTCTCCTCTTGGTTTAGAGATAAAAACCCTGTCATTATTTAAAACCAGTCCTGAACAGACAGGCGAAGTTGTTTTTTAAAAAAACACGACCTGCTAAATTTTATCTGTAGAATATTTCAGTCACCACTGATTATCTTCAAACAAAAAAACTTCTCTAACTCTGGAAAAGACGGTCGTGGTTTGGAGAAATTGTTCTTTAAAAAAACTGATAAGAGCAACTTACTTTTTTTACTTTTCGTTATCCAGCGATTGTCCTGTCACAAAAAAGAGGGGAGAAAGGTTTTAGTTGAAAGAAAATCAAATTCTGAGACTTTTCTCAAGAAAAAAAAAAACAAATACCAATGATCACATGAATTGACTTGAAAGATTCATAAAGATCTATCAAGAACTTGTCCTGTTAATTATCTACCGGCAGAGGAAATTGGGAACATCGGAATACTACCTAGCTTTGATAAGAACTTTATTCTTCAATTGAGGTACTATGGCCCAGTGGAGAAACCAACTTCAACTATCAAATAGTGGATAGGCGAGACATCATTTAAGTTATCATCACTACCGCACAGTGACTCAAGAGTATTGAACACCGTGTGATAAAATCTACTCTGATGTGTCGATCTGTTCTTATGAGAACTTGTCCTGCTGTTTATCTACGACCACTTTCCAGTCACAGTGGACATCTTCTTTTGAAACGGTGACCACAAACACAGAAAACACCACAATGACTACATCGGCTGGGAAGTGCCACTTCTGCCCATTATGATGGCCACTTTTTAGGAACAGATACAACATTCTGAGAACATTACTCACTGTGCTCTTGTGTCTTGGTTTGTTTGCAAAGGTCTGAGTTCTCATGATGACCACTCTGCAATTCAGAAAAAATAAACGCCATTGCTTTCTGTTAATGTGCACTGCAGATGTCATACTTTTTTGTGAAACTGTTGACAACTTATGTCAGGTGAAACTGGACAATGAACGCTACTGCCATATGAGAATCGTCTAGCCCTGTTCCCTCTCCCCTCTATCCCCCCCCCCCAATCCCACCAGAGCCCAATTTCAAAGAGCTGCTTATCAAGCAGAAACTATTGCTTAATAATTCTCTGCTTAGCAGAAATGCGCAGGATACCAATCATAAACGGTACATGTGACACAGTATTTTGGGTGGTTACCTTATTCTGGTAAGCATATTTACAATTCACATCACTTTGAAAGTAGACAAATGTTGTAAGTCGCTTAAAATATCCCGGATGAAAAAAAAAACCCAAGACATTCATACGTGCCTCTCACATCCTCTCTTAAAGAATCCAAAGACACAAAAACCAGACCCTTGAGCCCCACCCCAAAACCTCTTGCACTCCTCCCGTCCCATCCCATCTGGCTGACATACATACTTACTTGAAGTCTTTCATGAATTTGCATCCGTCTTTTAACAAGAAACCAAAGATGAGGAAGAGATTCTCGAGAGTCATGCCACTGCTGGAGCTCAAACTGACTCCCTCTTCTTGATCCTTCTTTTGAGGCTCAGCATCTTCCAAGAGCAGAGCCAGGTTTTTCTTAAAAAAAAAAATTGCACAATGTGAAGAAAAAATTACTTTCAAAATCGAATGATACAATAAGCGAACTGGTCCAGTTAGCTGGGTCCATGAGCAGTTTAAGGTTGAGAAATGCTTCCGTCTTGCAACCTACCTTCAATGTGGGAAGGGTATCCTCAGAGATGCCAAAATCTTTCAGGACGGCCACCATCTCGACTCCAGACCAGACTTTCAGTGCCCTATCAAACAACCGGCCCTTCCGACTATCAAATTTTGACGACTGAACTTTGAACCACGACAGCAACGCATTCATCTGTTTGGGAAATAAAAGTGTTGACATTCGAAAGTGAAGAGTAACACTACCTTGTTCGTACTTCATGTGGAAGTTTGCTACTAATGAAGAACAAAACAGCCAAAAAGATACCTGTCGCGATCTTCCCTTTGTATTTTTTTCTAATTTCTTTCTTTTTAAATAATGCTTGCTGGGAACACCCATTTAAACAACCCTGGCTCATGACGCTACATGTTAAAGACCACCTGAATAAATAAAGGCAACAAGTGACCTTTTCTGAAGTTCATTTAAATCGTGTTCAATCAATAAGGAAATTGAGCTCACATGAGAGTGAAAACAGAATTTAATTGTAACAATTGATCGTTATGAATTCCCCGGAGCTTTTCAGGAAGACACCCAAAAAGCCCTGTGACATCATCACTCATGTTACACCATTTGTGGAAGCTCCGTTTTGTATAGCTGCTTTGTTGCAATAACAAAGCAGCATCCCACAGATGATGTCGAAGTATTGTCATATGCACTCCATCAATGGAAGAAGTGTAGCTAGTTTTTCAAAACCTTCAGGTCGGGGCCTATTTTTTTATCAATAATTACGAGAAATTCAGTGTTTAAATATAAAAATTACTATAACATGATAAATAAACACATTACAAGAAAGTCGCTGTTTAAAGGAAAGGGAATAAATTAGCACTTTGAAAAGACCCCTGGCATACAACGTCACAGGGTCAAACAGTGCCCTCGCCGAGGTCAAAGGAAGACTTTAAGCTGCCCGAGAGTTGTACATGCAGATGTGCTGTAGTTCACACATGTTCCAGACCTCAGCGGTGGCAGGATGCGCATGTATATGACTGTGCACAAAACCAATGACAATACATGACACAATATTTTTCAATGTTTTCATTACAAAAACAAAAAAACCCACATTATTTGATGAATTACCTCTGCCCCCCCCAAAAAAAAGCTTATTGTAATATACCTTAGAGGAATAATACCAAGCATTTCAATACATTCTACTTTGTAAACAAAGTCCCAGCGCTAACAATAAGTGAATCGGAGAAAAAACACAGAGTGATAAGAAATTATTAAGGAAAAGGTAGAATAAAAAAAAACTACTTAAAAGTAGTTTTTTTTTTTAAATTGTACAATTGAGGTTTTGTTTTATTCCTTAGCAGCGGAGACTGAATGTTCCTTCTCCAGCACAATTGTGATTTCTTGGGTATGTTAAACAGAAAGGATCTAGATTGGAGCAGAGATTAAATCGAGATGGTTGATGTCATTAAAGTAATGACATTGAAACCTGTAAAGATTCAAATGAGCTGAGAACAAGCAGTGGATCCACAGGGGGGAGGGGAGGAAACATAGAGAACAAAAACTTACCACAGCGTGCAGAACTCTGCAGGGCTTTTTCCTCCATTTATTTGTAACTGTAAAACAAGAAAAGAGCAATTAACTGACAAAGAGCCAGATAGAGTAAGCCATGTCCAAATAAAGCAGCTCGGACTACTCAGCGATCCAGGAATAGCCAAAGCACAAACCATCAATTCAGCCTAGGCCTTTACTAGACAGAAAGTTTGAGATTGATCAGTTAATTTCTTTCTTTATTTAGAACAAAGATATTGACAAAATAGGGGGACCGTCATTGTTAGGACTAGATAGCTCAGTTGGTAGAGCGCCGGCACATTGCAAGTTGAAATCCCGGTCTTGTCAATTTTTTTTGTTCAACCCCAAAATAACTTATTTTGTTCATTGCACATCCAACAGCACAAGCACCAAGAATGAATAGGAGACGACGAAGAAATGTTGAGCTTTAGATGTGGGAGGAAAACCCCAAATGGGGGAAACCCTCGAACCAGGTAGGGATGGGAAAACTGGTCCAAATTCAAAGCTCTGGTCTGAGACGATATTCAAACCGTAGAGGTAATGGGCAGGGGAAGATCACAAGAAGCAATCTCAATAAAATGTAGAGTTTTTATATTTTCTTCCATTGAGCTGTTTGCAAATCTTGCCAGTGGGCAGTTCAATAGTGAAGAATGTTGGAACAATTGACGTGCTAGGAATTTTGTTCAACGAGACCGAACTTCATCCCCTTTGTCCCAACTTACTATGAGTATCCAGCTCATTGACCATGTCTTCCAGGAGATTCACAGTCACACTATAGCTGGCAGCTTCCCTAGCAGAGTCCTCAATATTATGAGCCTCGTCCAGCACGACAACCTGACCTTTTAAGTTGATTGCCATCTGCAAATCAAACAATATGGTGACTTTAATAAAGCACAAGGGCAACATTGATAATTGTCAAAGACCAGTAACGAGGGTGAGATTTGCTACATGTAAACAAATCCTGAAATGGCTTAACGAGTTCCCCCCCATAGGTTCTCCTTTGTTCTAGACCCAGAACCTCCCCAGATGTTACAGTTCATGAAGTTTACAGACTCTCCTGTGCATCACCTGAAACACAATAAGCTACAGGGTTGGCCACACTACGGAATATTTCTTTCTCCCTTTTGTGACTACTGACTGCTTCACTCTCTTTTCAGAAAATATTGATGGCTCAGGAGATTTTGAGAAAAACTTGAAATCAGGAAAAAAATCCAGAGAAATCCTGAGCCTGCAGTATCTGCACTTTGTGTGACCCAAAATATGCATGAAATACCAATAATACAAAATGTAACCAGTTTACTTCGGCGTACACAATAACAGAATTTTTTTTTTATCCCACATGGGTAATGGTAAATAGATTTCAAATCCTCAAGCAAACTCATTAAGCTCAATCAGTCATCGGAGTCACGCAAAAATAGCGAAAAACACCTTAAAAACCCCATTTTTAAATGCTGAAAAATGGAAGTTGCATCGTCCCCAATTTCATGGCTCTGCTTACCGTAAGTAAAGAAATGGCACTTACGGAAGCAGGGAATTCTGCGCTTATGTCTAGCGTACTTCACGGGTTAGCAGGGAATTTCTGCTTGTGCACGTGCATACTTTACGTTCCTAGGTATTCTTCGCTTACACAGCTAGCGCAGCAAATTCAGTGCTTGCCCTGTAAGCTAAGATTGGTGATCGCTAGCGCAGAATTCGGCGGTAACCAGAGCCATGATACGGGGCCCTGGATTGGCTCCTACCGTGGATCTGATTATGGGGTCCACTAGGTAGTTGTATGGACAAAAAACAATGTCTGCATCATCTTTTAGGGACCTCAATGCGTAGTAGGGACAGGCCTGGGGAAAAAAAGAAAAAAAAGAATCAGAAAAACAGTGACAAATCAAAATATTCAACAGACATCTGTTTTATGCAGATATACACCAGAAAATATTGCTTAACAACTTTCTGCTAAGCAAACAATGAGCAGGATACCAGTCATAGACAGTACATGGGACAAGGTGTTTTGGCTGGTATTCTTATTCTGGTCAGCGTAATTTTGTTGTGCTGAGCTCCTTTTTGTGCTTAAAAGCAACTCTATGAAATTGTGCACTGGTTACAAGGGCCGTACAGCATCCTAGGCTTACCTTGATTTGCTTGCCCACAGTGACAAGGTCCTCTATATCCCATACTTCGGTCAGTCCACGGTCTCTCAGTTGCCACTGGTGCTTTAATTTGTGAACTCCATTGAAGAATTGGCAGGAACCACCCTAAGACAAAAGGTCAAAGAAAGTAAGTCATCAAAACAAGAAAAAAACTAGAATATTTTCAGTTTAACCATATTCACTATTCATACAGATCCACCCATGTGCGTGTAGAGCCTCGACTTCATGCTTCATTTGTATTGTATTTACGTATCTGTTTGGATGAAAGTGTCATTACAAAATACCGTGACAATACAGAGTTATATAATACTTCTATTCACTGCTGTCCAAAATTCGAGGCGCTACGTGCAAATGGCTGACCGTGCGAGGGACGAAATACCGATGCACGGAGTGTACAGTGCTTTCCACACATCTGTGTGGGGTAGAACCTAAAATATGATTCTTATCTATAATCTGATTCTCTTAGCAAAGTATGCACGCAGCGTTCACCCTTAACAGTGGTCCGCTGGCCAAATGCCAGTTAAAACACCTGAGGACCAGTCAGAATTCTCTCCAAATGGTCCAGCTGACTAGTTCATGTACGTGATACCTGCCATGTGACGTTTTATATATACACACACATGCATCCCGTACCTGCACTGTTTTCTAATGGTCCATATTGTTCACTCGGTACAGTTGCCAGTGATATTTATATGCACCAAGTTTCCAAGAACACAAAATGACCACTGCCTTCTATCAAAAAAGACTGACCTTTCTTGGGCACACTACAAGGCGATACACCAGACTGTAAATTGCCAAAATTACACAAACAATTTTTTTCAAACTTACAGTTCGTCCGTCAAGAAGCTCCTTGCAGCCCTCATTCTTATAAGGGCCAGCCGAGACAACTGGATGGACACAAGTATGCTCCCTACTACCGAGGATTGACATTCTATGGACACAAAAAGAAATACTTATTATCATCAACGTTGCAACTTAGTTTTTGCAAAACGAAAATGTAGGTGTTTTTTTTGCGGACATAATTTCCTTAATTCAGACATGCACATTTGTAACTGCAAAAGGGGAAATGAAAAAGCACATTAATAACTGTTTAGTGTCTTTCAGTGCTCTTTGGCAGTATTAGGGCTACGGCTACGGCCAATGGCCGCAGTGACAACGTTGAAGAATAGGACTTTTGGGCATTCCAGCCGTAGCAACAGCCCTAGCCATCAATTCGGACACGGCCTTTTGTTTTTCACATAGAGGATATCAGCTGATTGCCTCAAACGTTTCATGCCTTGCTCATTGAAGCTGATTATTTATGTTTCTTCCTACAGGACTCTGAAAGCTTTGATTATTAACTTCTACAAACATAAGTGCCGGGAAAAAAACCTGTCATTATATAAAAAACAAAGTAAGAATAAAATTTGTTGAAAAGTTGTCAACTTAAGTGACTCACTGAACGTCCTTGTACGCCGTCTTGCCAAGTTCTTTTATGAGCTGGGCGATCTGCTTGTGTGTTCGGGTTCCAAAGTAAATCTTCGGCACTCTTGATGTAGAAAAGAGAGTTAAGTTAAATATAATTTTCTCACTGAAACAAAACCTTAAGTCACTGCGACAACATTGTATCTCACTGTTGTGACTCAGGCAACAGAGGCTCCATGTACAAATGCTGTATCTCAGTGCCTAAGGTTTTGCATGCTCCAGGATAAAAAGTAACAAAATTTGTTGTGTTTCTTCAAAATCACTTGCAACATTTTTTTGAGATACGTTTTTCACACTGACACAATGAAATACACGTACAGATTTAGCAAATGAAATGGTCATTAAAATGCCTAGTGTATGTACCTTCCCAAATGACATGATGTGCATAAGGTCTGTTAGCCTCCTAAGTTATTATTATTTTGATTTACCTCCTTCTCTTGTACACATCCTTTTTAGCTGAATGGCAGGGACACTGACATGGCGGTTTCTCTGCACTCTCCACCTCTATCACTTCCTCCTCGGGATCTATTCAGTCATTGGACGATGATAAACATCAGAAAAAGAAGTTAGGTAATGAATAATTAACTCAGGGTAGTCCGAACATCTCACACCATCACTTTCAGGCTTGTGAACGACGCCAGACACACTGGGCTCAATTTCACAACACACTAAAAAATTAAACTCAAAAGAAGAACTACAGTAGTAAACTTGCGGGTGCAACCACGTATAAAACTCTTTTGGGGAGGAGGGTTGGTGGTCTCAACGTTTCCAACAGTATACTCTGCTCGTCATCAGAAGAGTCTTCATGAAGTTTTCAAATCTTCATGAGCTTTTTTAATTAAGATAATTATGCATTGCTACCTTGACACGAAAGTGACAATTTTTGTTTTCACAAACTAACACATAAATTGCATTTACCAATGTAACTCATGGTAAACACCAAGATCAAATGGTAAAAAATACCTTTTCACGAACTGACACAAACCGTGTGTGTGCACGGACCTTTTTTTTTTAAACACACGTAAAATTGAAATACATTGGAATGTGCCACTTCGTCAAAAATTGTCTGTTTTGCTTTGTTTCACGAACAACACAATCCTTTATTACTTTACTGCTCATTAATTTAGGATGTAAAACATTCCAAAACAGTACATTATCAAGTTCAAACCATCAAGTGTCCCAAACAAGAAGCTTAGTTGAAATTTTGAAGGATAGTGGTGTTTTAAACAGCGTTTAACTTTAGACACTGTTTCCTTTGAATGCTAGCTTTTACTGATATGCTAGGTGTGTGTCAGTTTGTGGCAGCGGTGACCAAGTGTTTTAATCAAATGCATGAAATCTAACATTCACATACCTGGAACTTCTTTTTTCTTCTTCTTCTTCTTCTTAACCTAAATATGAATGGTCAAAAAATAAATAAAATAAAGCATTTGCAAAATGACCTGTGCTTGGAGTCATTGCCGACAAAATGGTCTGAAACTAGGAGCCAAATGTTGGGAGAATTTGTTGAAACTTTGGTATTTCCGAAAGCATGGAAGGGAAAAAAGAAGTAACAATCATCGCTTGAAGTGAAGTGGTTTTAGTCTTCAATACAAGCTCTGGAGCTCAGTCAAGCAGATGGCATAAAGCTCTCCAGGGACAAACAGTTTGCCGCATGGAACTTTTTCAACTACCCAACCTAAGAGGCAAAAATATGCATTTGCAATCATTTTTTCATCACTTATATTGAAAACAAAACACATATAAAGTGGATTGCAACAGGTATATTTTCAGCTGATTTATTATTTATTAACTTTTAATGGTCACTTCCTTTTCCACTTCACACCAGATAACGTGTATGTCTGCCACTTTTTTCTGGACTAGTGTATGGCGGGACAAACTTCAGAGCGCCCTCAATTTTTTGGGCTGGCAGCCGGACGGCAGATGTGAATACCCATCCAGACGTTCCATTGTGTAGTGTGCACAGGCATGACCCAACCATGTTACTTTAAATTTCATCCATACAAAGAGGGACAGAAGGTACTGGCATTCATGCCTTGTAATATCCCTTTTTCAAGGTTTATTGTGTAATCCCAGATTCCAGACCTTTGTCTTGTTGTTGTACAAAAGAATGGACAGGTTGCCACCATTGTCTACCATTGTATTTGGGTCAACGGTAGGCAAGTCCAAGCATTCCATGATTTTAGGCAGATTATCGGCCTTGGCTTACTTCCAAGGTTCTGCGACTTACGGTGAGTGCCTAGTTAATTTTTTTTCAAAGTCAACACCAAATCCTGGTGCTTATTATTGAGAACCTTTGTTCTCTTTCCTTTGTCAAGTCAGAGTTTCATTGTTTCAGTATTTTGATTACTCCAGAACCTCAAAAAAGTTCTGAAAAATAATACCGCAGATGGGCATGGTAAATGTTTCCATATACCGACCTGAAGTGGTTGAAAGTGGCCATTGCATTGGACTATTAGTATTGTTTTTTTGTATTAAATACAAAAAAACAAGCTGACTGGTCCCGTTAGCTACTCACTAAAACCGTGAACGACAAACACTGTCTCGCTAGTAACACACGGTTGACATAAAAATGACTTTGTCTTGTTACTCACCGAGGAATTTCTTTTGAGTTTCTTCTTGGATGGTTGAAAATCATCCGCATCCTGCTCGTCTGAAGTCAGTCCCCTCTTTGATTTTCTTGGAGTTGGTTCTAAAAAGTGACACACAGAAAAAAAGAAAAACAAAGATTAGTTTCAGTCTGAAAGCTCACTGAATATGAAGTTCATACCAGTTCTAATACACCTATGAAAATGTTTCCTTCTGAAACGCTGTCAACATCAAGAAAATCACTGCTGCTTATTTTTGATGGCGGCAATCAAAATAATCCTGATATGATAGTGCATAAAATCACTAAAATGTTACGATGAAATTTACATCTATAGGATGGCTGTATGGATGTGTTTACTAAAAACAAAAGGATACAATTAAATCAACTGTTCACAAAATCGGTGAAATTGCCCTTAAACAGGTAGGAAACTCACCATCCCAAAAAAGAGGAAAGTTATGAGCAGCTTATGTTGTCAGTGAGCACTGCTTAATATATGATAACATTTAACCATGGTTTAACAGGCTTGCTTTAGGGGCTGAACAATTAGCAATTTCAATTTGATGCCCCAAAATGCCCAAACAAGAAAGTCACTTTTTATTTTATAGTTTTGTATTTTTTGCCAATCGTCCCCAAATAATGGGCAAGCTTGTGCATGGGAAGAACCTATACTGCTGTTCTTTCCAACTAATATCAACCAAATGCTTTCGTTTCTGTTCCATTATTTCTGCATAGTGAATAACGCAAGTGAACAATTTTTGCTACAGGCACTGCGGTCCAGTAAATTTCTGCCCCTGCCACCCCCCCTCCCCCAAATAAAGAAATAAATCAACAAATAAATAGTAAAAGTCAAACCCTGATAACCTTTGCAAAACTTGAATGAACGTATTTAAGTGTTTTGGGGGGAGACCTTTGGTTAACAAGTACATTGCTTTCAACAAATGGGGACAAATGATGCGATTTTAACGTTGGAACTCGTGCAAGACTTAACAAGTTTAATAACGCGCATAGCATGTATACCTGGAGTGCTGCAGTTTTCGCCAGGGCTCAAAGTTTGGCATGTTCCATTGTTACTGCAGGGATGTTTCGGAGTAGCGCCAACCTCTGGTGGTATGTTGTCAGAGGAAAATGCAGGACTTGTGTGAACCTCTCCAGGTGGTGACGTTACAGTGGATGGTAAGGTATTTTTACAACTGCACTTGCACAAAACATTATCTAAGAGAAAAGACATTTGAAAAGGACAATGCAACCATTAATTTTTGTCTGAGGAAAAAGACATTCACTTTTTTAGAAAGCTAACTGATTATGACGTTTATAATAGAACAATTGTTTTTTATTCTGTAAAATTCTTACCCCTTAAATGAAGTCATATATTCAAGAAAACTGTATCTGAAATTCTAAAAATCGCAACAGCTGATTTTTGTTGTTACAAAGGACAATGTGTTTACATGCTGAAAAATGTGCATGGTCTTTCACTACTTTCTCCTGACTCACACAACGGATTGAGCCCAAATTTTCACAGGTTTGTTATTTTATCTATATGGTTCATCGCACAGAACATGAACACTGTCTGTGACTATTTTGTCAGCTTTACCTTTCCTGTATAATACTTCTAACTCTTGAGAATTTTACCTTCTTTATCATTCAAAGCTACAGTATCTTCATCAAGTTGTTTTTCTGCAACATAAAAACAAAAAGGACTTACACATTAAAAGCTTATCAATGGACACAAAAATCTGAAAGTGTTAAGGCAAACAAAAGATGCGTTTTGCTTAATACGAGTGATTCACAGCAGTGCGCCCTCTACAGCTTACCCATGAGAAGCAATTTTATAAAACTGTTTGTTTCTACTAAGCAAGATTTGTTTGTGCTTAGCAAACGTATGTGCTTACAAGCTTTGTGAAATAAGGCCCTTTTCACTCCCCTAAAAAACTCTGTCATATACAGTTGTTGGAACTGCTCAAGAACATTCTACACTGTTCAATCTTTAATTGACGGTATACTGGGTTTGGATTGGATAGCACCGTGTAATGCTTGATTCAATAGACTTATGGCTTGTACTCACATGGTGTTTACTCTAAATAAATTTGCTTGCCTTGTACTTGTGAAGTTTTACGGCTGAGGAATAAAGAGCACCGTACTCAAGCTCTGGTGTTTCTGATCAGCAGAGTAAGGGTTCGAGTCCCGGTCATGGCAGTTTTGTCCTCGAGCAAGATACCTTACCATAATTGCTTTGTCGGATGGAATATTAAGCTGTAGGTCCCGTGTACTAGGATTGGTAGTGCGTGTAAAAGAATCCAGAACACTTATTGTTGAAGTGTAGAGGGTAACCCTGGTGTTTCTGGTTCACATAGTAATTACCCTTGCTTACAAGATTCCTTAGGCTTGTATCGATTAAGTTTCATTTCCGATCCTTCTTGTTTGTGTTCAGTTTTGTTCCCTTGTAAGGCACTGTGATAAATGCCTATAACTGTTATTAATGTTTTACAGCAAAATTTGAGACAGTATTTCAAGATTCTTGCCAAGACCCAACTGAGGAGGCCCCCTGGCTGATTAGATCGGCCCAAATTTCTGAATGTTTATTGGCACTGAGTCTACCCTATTTACGATGCATTTTGATGTCATCAGATGTTTTGGAAGTTGACAAATTTTGCACTGGAGGGCTATCGAACACAATGGCAATTTACACCACTTTAACACAAGGTTAGAGACTCGTAATTTTTTCCCCACTCTGTCTATTGGAAAATGAGGAAGACACAAAATTGAATTTGACATTTCCCTTCCTCTCACAGGGCACTGCTGGGGTTAAACTTACTTTGTTCATTCCTTTGCCAGGCCAAGCAGGAGCAGAGCAGGGCCAGAGATTTGCCGCTTCCAGTTGGGCTCTCAAGAAGACAATTGTTTTGGCGCTCACATCCTTTGATGACCTGTCGGATATTGGTTCAGGGGGTGGGGGGGAAGAGGGTTTACGTTTCTTATAAACAACATACTATAGCAAAGGTTAACAATAACCTGTTTACTGTCCGACCACTCACAACAATAATAACACTGCAAATTTACATGATAGATAAACTATTCCAGCCTAAACAATGGTATCATGTGTGTTAAATGCCTCTATACAGTACACAATCAACCCTCCTACTGTCTGACCATTAAAACATCATCCACTTATGAATGACAGACATTCCAGCCTGCAATATGATACCGTAAGGTGAATAGGTCAACCCACTACACATACACCCAGTTAGTTCTGTGCATGGATGAACAACAACCTATGTAGTTGAATGGTTTCAAATAAGGGCAGAGAGCCAACATGTAGAAATTTGTAATTTTACAACTTTAATAGTGAATAGATTTTCCACACTTTTACATGATACACCCCATGTGTAACAAAAAAAGAAGAGGGGGCACCATTCCTTCTAAAAACCTGGCAAAAGAAAAACTTTTCCGAGGAAAACATTCTTTAATCATGTGCGAGGGCAGAAGTGGTTTTGTTTGGATAATTGTTCATATTTTACTGGATAAAGACCACCTCCATGAGAGCAATGTACATTTCTACAGAGGATTTCCAGGTAGGGGCATGGACGGTTTAAGCCTGCCCCTATCATTGTACTGGTCTTGCGGCATACTCTCTTAACAGTGGTCCGCAAGCCAATTAGTTCAGTGTTGAAGAGCATGATTCTTAGGGTTATTTTTTATATCAAATAATAGACTGATGGTGAAACAGCTGGCGAACTAATGAAATCAGGGCTCGAATTTGGGGAAAATATCCACAAGACCGCAGGGCTTGTGTAGCTCAACATTTTTACTAGACCAGAATTTATTTTACAAGACCAGAATCAAAATGAGTTGAACAAGCACTAAGAGAAAATCTATCTCATTTGTCTAATGTGTAGTACTTCGATACTGAAGAGAATTGAAAGATAGTTATCAGACTCATTTTCAAAAAATGTTCACAAAAGTATTACACAATGAGTTAGCTTATTATTACTCAATAGAAAAAAAAAAGACCACCGGGCTTGTCCGGTTGTGAGTTTACTGGCCCACTGCTAAAATCACTGGCCTCGGGCCTGTGGTCCAGTGTTAAATTCGAGCCCTGGAAATAGCAAGCTAACTGGTCTCGTTAGCCAGTCACTGAAAGAAGATTAGGAGCAAACCCTGACCTGTTCCTGACACATAGTAATATCCGAGTTACATGTTGCCTTGTGTACTTTCTTTCTCAATTTCCATCCCTCAATTTCAAGGTTGGTGAGTTTGTAAGTTGTGCAAAGGTCCAGTGCACAAATTTGCAAGGCTCTTGTTGAAATCATTTGGGGATTTGGAATCAATCGTGTGCCTGGGACTTACCATAGACATCATAGAGACCTGAGTTGGATATGCCTTGCACGGGAATTCTACCGTTACCCCACCGATGGTATAAGTGACTGCATTGGCCGTTTCTTTGGTCCCCTGGGCTGTTTCTTTTGCTGCCATGGTGATGTCTTATCAGTTGGTTCCCTGATGGGGAAAGTACAAATAAATGTAGTTTCATTGGTGTCCATTGGTGGAAAACGCTTACATATTACACCAAAAAAAAACTGGGTGTTCTCTAAAACACATCAACATTTTTTCAAAAGGTTCGTAAGTTTGTTTTTAAAACTGTTCTCTACGGAAAGTGGACGACACTTCATAAAGAAGATCATGCCTTGATACCGGCAAGTAAAGTTGTTTTTGTCAACGATGCAATTTAAAACAAATTTAAGATATGGTTATGACAATAACAAAAACATATTAACCACTCCAAGTCGAATGTTGAGTACACACAACAAATTTTACTAGACTAGCTTATGGCGGAGCAACTTCGGAGCACCCTGACATTCCATTGTGTACAGCGTCCCCAGATACTATTCAGGGTTTGCCCATAATTTTGTTATTGACTGGCCAAATCTCAGAGCTGGCAATCACGCGATTTAACTCCGTCGGTGCCATGATGTTTACTGATCAAATGTGCACACAAGAGTTGATCCGATTCTCTGAAACGGCCATATTAGCTAATTAGTCTTTTTCTTGTCGCTGCAGTGCGTTACTTTACTCTGCACTACTTGATGCTGATTCTTGTTTCCGAGGTGGCGCTGTGAGCAATGCATACCGCCTTGAATAAAGACTACTCATCGCATATGCATGGCAAGTAAAATGGGCGATTGCCAGCTCTGAGATTTTTCATAAAATTACACCAAATCGAGCGCACACATTTTTGTGTTATAACGTGCTCTCCACAAATGAGCTACGGTGAGCGACAACTGGGGAAAAATTCTCGGCATAAAAACATGGATTTCTATTCAAAACATTATTTCAGTTTTTCACCTCCTGGGAACTTGCCGGGCGTAGGGCCAAGAAGCGCAGGGAGTCCAGCGTATTGGCACTATTTATGGGGCTACCCTACTGCTAGAATTTGTTGAAAAACATCACTCACACGTTTTGGGGAAAATCATTTGTCTGTTCGACTCGCGAGTGTGCATTTTTGTTCACAAATTTTACCACTTGCTCGAAAACCATACTTTGTCAGTTCCCTCAACAATGATACGACCAACTGCTACAATCTAATGGGGACCAGACTGAAACAATATGATTGCAATGGTGCTGGGGCCAAGGATACGAAGTTAATTGGCCCTATTTATTTATGGGGCTAGCTGATGGGAGTGTGAGTGATGGAGCAAAAAAGTACGAACAATCATTAAATCAACATGATTATTTTCAAAACTAACTTGTTCTAATTTACAATGTTACTTACTAAAATAATTACATAATACTTAATCAAAAACACCACCACAATATCCCTGACACCTCCACTTACCAAGTAGTATTCAATAAACTAAAAATTGAACTAAAAACCTTACGGAATAATCACACTAGGTCCTTCCAAAGTCCCGCCATCTTGAGCGCTCTGCTAACTAGTCTGGTAACCCAACTATGGTCACCAACGTTTTGCAAGTTGCTTTTTAAACGCATTGTAAATGGGTGGAGTCCAGAAGCTAGGCTGAAAATCGACGTACGCATTTTGACACCACCGGACTGAAGCTAGCCGCGTATTGGGCCAGATTTCCCATCCGCGTATTCAGGAAAATTAGAATCCATGCAGTAAAAGGCGGTGAAATTTCCTTCTCCCTTATTTTTTAATTTTAACGAATTTTTAAATAATTTTGCTTTATCAGTATATTTTTTTCATAATTTTTTACTAACATATCAATGACAAGACTCGTAGACCGAATTAGCTCATTGGGCTGCATACTTATTGAGTAATTAGCCGCCACAATTAAGACCTCATCTTCAAGACCATAATTATTACGCAACTGCTAAAAAACTTGCGCTCACCCCAAAGTAAATGTACCCTTCATGTTGCATAAAAACAAGACATTTTATTCCATAATCTTAAAGACCGTACTACTGGGCACACTTTCTTTTGGAGAGGGCTCGAACCTGTCACCTTCTGTTTTCTAATCGGCCGTCCTACCTCTGCGCTAAGTTACTGCCCACCACCTCCCTCTGGTTTTTCCAATATATAGTGTCAACTTCATTTTTTATGAGTGTAAAAAGAAATCTGTTGCTTTTCCAACCTGGACTCGAACTCGGGTTTATCGATATGCAAGACCATCACCTATCTGGTTGTGCTAACTGACTGATCTACTGGAAGTTTGCTTTATTTTAGATATAAACATTCTTTACAATTTTTGACCTTAATTTTCCCAGAGTGCTAAGCGAAAACACCACAGTCGCTACCACGAGTTTTAACAGCGTTTGATTAGCCTCGTTTCGTGGCTATACCACGAGTGTAAACCCCTTGTACACAGTGTTTGATTAGCCTCGTTTCGTGGCTACAACGAACGAGTGTAAACAGCGTTTGATTAGCCTCGTTTCGTGGCTACCACGAGTGTTAACAGCGTTTTATTAGCCTCGTTTCGTGGCTACCACGAATGCAAACCCCTTGTACACTCGGGGAAGCTAATTTTCCCAGAGTGCCAAGCGAAAACACATTAGCGTTTGATTAGCCTCGGTTCGTGGCTACAACGAGTGTAAACAGCGTTTGAGTAGCCTCGTTTCGTGGCTACCACCAGTGTAAACAGCGTTTGAGTAGCCTCGTTTCGTGGCTACCACGAGTGTAAACAGCGTTTGAGTAGCCTCGTTTCGTGGCTACCACGAGTGTAAACCCCTTGCACACTCGGGGAAGCTAATTGGACACAACCATAGTAACTGGGCCCGGCTGCAACTGGGCCCGGCTGCAACTGGGCCCGGCTGCAATCGGGCACGGCTGCAACTGGGCCCGGCTGCAATTGGGCCCGGCTGCAACTGGGCCCGGCTGCAACATGGGCCCGGCTCCAACTGCGCCCTGCAAAACAGGTTTTGAATGGCGTCACTCCAGCATGGTCTTATGAAAACTGTAACAGTTGGTTGGGGTTATATGCAGTCTGGTTTAGGTTTTCCCTGAAACATCTCCCCCCCCCCCCCACTCTCATGCTTTTCAACACACTTACTATTTTCCTCTTGTACAGAAATACCCCCAAAAACAGAAAAAACCCAAACAACCAACAAAACTCTCCTTTAGAATTGCTGAGATTCCAAGCGCTCAATGAAGACACAATAGGGGAGTACACTATACAATACTATACAATGAGTCATATGGATGTAAGCCCAACCCCCATTAGGCTCATTTGCATTTAGGGCGATGCTGTACTAACACAATTGAACAATCAGCTGATCACTGCAAATTTCAGCAGTGGCGTAACCACACATTTCGGGGGGGGCAGGGGGTAAATACGTATTTGAGGGGGGTATCCATTGCAAGAAATCGTCAAACTCAGCAAATCGAACACTGTTTTCCTTGAACTTCTACAGCTTAGTTTGTTTTTTATTCAAACACAGAATTCGTAATAACAGAAGGAACATAATTTTACTAAAACAGTAAATAATTATTGAATGCTGAACGAGTCAGTTGCACATCCAAAGGACACAGACCACGAGTCAACGGGTGTTAACCTTTAGTGAGTTTGCCGTTTAAATCATGCATGCGTGGTCTGTGTTTCACTCGAACGAGTATTAGGCGATTGATTCGTCCAAGTATGGCAACTAATATGGCGACTAAGTATCGAAAAGAACAAGATGTATTGGCCATAAAAAAAGTTCGGCTCATCTTGTAGCTTACGGCACTTTTTATTTAAAAACGCGACCCTCTTTGACCCTCTACTTCCAGCACAAACAGGAAACAGGGAATTTAAAAGCCATATTATTCCTTGGACCACATGTCATAACAGCAAGTTCAAAGAGTTCCTTTTTTTAGGTATTACGACCAACTTAACATAATTACCGAGTAGGCCTATAGGCCCATACTGACATGTCTTGTTTTCCAACCGCCGAAACCCCCAGTGTTTGTTACATTACAAACACATGTCTAGTTAATATTATGTATTGTAGTGGCTAATTAGGTATTGATTAGTGAGCCGATTTAGCGACCTCCAAAATTAAGTGTGCCCAGTGGTATGGTCTATCCGAATATGGAATAAAATGTCATCTATTATGCATTATGATGAAGGGTATATTTCTTTTACGGCAAGTGCAGTCAAAATAGTAAGTATAGGTTTGTGTTCAAGTGAAATATCGCTAACGTATGATTGAAAATGGCGTGTATCGTAGTGGCTAATTAGATATTAATTAGTGAGCCGAATTAGCCACCTCCAAAATTAAGTGTGCCTTGTGGTATGGTCTATCGGATTATGGAACCAAATTTCATCATTTATGCAGCATGAAGGGTACATTTCCTTTTTTATTTTTTATTGTGGCGGCTAATTATTTACTAATTATGCAACCAAATAACCTAACTCTACCTTCGAGTATGGTCAATGCTATGGAAGGTGAGAAGTTTGAAAAAAATTATACTGATAAAGCAAAATTATTTAAAAATTCGTTCAAATAAGAAAGGAGGGGAGACAGAAATTTCTCCACCTTTTACTGCATGGGTACTATTTTTTTTCCTGATTATGCGGCTGGCCGGCCCTTGAACACGCGGATGGGTTATCTGGCCCAATACGCGGCTAGCTTCAGTCTGGTCGGTGACCAACCGGACTGAAGCTAGCCGCGTATTCGGCCAGATTTCCTATCCGCGTATTTTGGAGGGGGCTAATTCGGATCACTAATTAATACCTAATTAGCCACTACAATATACGCCATTTTCGACAATACGTTAATGTATGGCACTTGTCACAAAAACTTACTATTTTGAATGCACTCACCGTAAAGTAAATGTACCCTTCATGTTGCAAAAAAGATGGAATTTTATTCCATAATCTGATAGACTATACCACTGGGCACATTTAGCTTTGGAGGGGGCTAATTCGGATCACTAATTAATACCTAATTAGCCGCTACAATATACGCCATTTTCGACCATACGTTAATGTATGGCACATTTACACTAAACTTACTATTTTGACTGAACTCGCCGTAAAACAAATGTACCCTTCATGTTGCAAAAAATATGGAATTTTATTCCATAATCTGATAGACCCTACCACTGGGCACACTTAATTTTGGAGGGGGCTAATTCGGATCACTAATTAATACCTAATTAGCCGCTACAATATACGCCATTTTCGACTATACGTTAATGTATGGCACATTTACACTATACTTACTATTTTGACTGCACTCACCGTAAAGTAAATGTACCCTTCATGTTGCAAAAAATATGGAATTTTATTCCATAATCTGATAGACCATACCACTGGGCACACTTAATTTTGGAGGGGGCTAATTCGGATCACTAATTAATACCTAATTAGCCGCTACATTATACGCCATTTTCGACCATACGTTAATGTATGGCACATTTACACTATACTTACTATTTTGAATGCACTCACCGTAAAGTAAATGTACCCTTCACGTTGCAAAAAATATGGAATTGTATTCCATAATCTGATAGACCATACCACTGGGCACACTTAATTTTGGAGGGGGCTAATTCGGATCACTAATTAATACCTAATTAGCCGCTACAATATACGCCATTTTCGACAATACGTTAATGTATAGCACTTGTCACAAATACTTAATTCGGATCATCATTAATGAAAACCCACTACATTTGTACCTATACACAAAATAATATGCGGTAGCTTTACCCTAAGTATTAAATAAAAATGAATGCACTTGTCAATTTCAGTTTTTCAATTCAATTCACTTTATTTCCTACTCGATGCACAAATTAAACAAAGACTGATATAGTTATAAATAGTCATTACATGCAAACAAGCAGTATGTCATATGTTTTAATCAATACAAACCAAGAGGGAAAGGAAGGAAATGTACCCTTCCTATTCTGTAATATACGAAACGTTCCAGAACGTTGAAAATAAATTTTTAAATACATAAAACTTAGCGTACTCCTTTACCTTGTGCAGTACTAGGCTTTGCTTTACATGTACATAATATACATTGTACATGTATTACTTTACCCCATTTAAACAAACTGCACATAAACATGCGATTAAGACCATTCAACCTTGAGGTAAAATAAATAAAAACAATTACCCAAACTAAGAACAGGTCTACTGAAATTGTAATTTGGAAGACACGCTTCCTCTTCTTTTCTCAGGACTCATTGTTAAAATTAAATCAAGAGGTACCTTTTTTGTTAAACAAACGCATAAAATGTTTTGGGCCACTCTGACTCAACCCACGAGGCCGCGATTTTGTAGTCATTTTATGCAGGGCCTATAGCTGCAGTGTGCGCGTATCGGGGGTCTTTATCAGTCGGTTTTATGAGACTCATGATACACTCACTTACCCACGCTCATTGTACCAATAATTTCGTACACACAAAACCTGTCATCGTCATTTGGCTTATAATTCTTCCGTCGGTTGGTGCGCAAAAGGAAAAAAAACCGTTTGGTGACATCCTGATGACGCCACAAACAGATAAAAGACTGACACGATCTACAAATTGTATCAAAGTCATTAACAGAAACCCCACGTTCATGGCATGTTTGTTTGAATAATAACAAATTTCATGAGAACAAATTTTGATGTCACGTGACAGCTGAAACGTCATGGTGACGTCATAATAATTTTCAACTTCTTCAAATTGTTGCATTTTGTATTGGTGCTAACTTATTTGAGTTTGCATCTAGTCAAACAACTCTAGAGAAAAAGAGATTGACAAAAATCTCTGCATATTTCTTCACTCATCCAAGATCTTTCTTAAGATGTAAAATATTGTCAATATTGACAGCCTCAAAAGGTTACAAGCGTAAAATTGTGATTTTCAATTTAAAAAATCTGGGAACAAAATTGTGTCAAAAACAGTGTAATATCAATTCAAACATACTTGAAACCTTAGGGGGAGGAAAACACGGTTTAAAAGGTTGTGACAGGAAATTTGCCCGATGTTTGTGTTGTCAACACAACACTACACTAGACAGCACAGAAAGTTATTTCAAAGTAAACAAGGAAGAACAAACTTTTCGTGAAATGTTCCCGAACACCTAAACTTTGTGTCTGATTGTCTTTGTTTATTCTTCTTCTTCTTATTTTTTGTTTAAGCGTTCCTATAAGGTGTATTAAAATGTGTTTTACCGCAATTCTAAAGTAACCAAAGCTAAAGTAAATAACTACCATGCATGATGTGGGCACTATATGTAAGCTGAAAACAATCGTTTTAGTTCTGGGTCGACGATTCGATATCTTTTCAACAGCTGCAATGTGATGTATATTCTAAGGTTTTCCACATCATGAGACTGTAAAATTCGTTTAGAGCTGCAAAGTTGTTCAGCGAACAGACAGCAAAACACCCCGCAGCTTCCAGAATCAGTTTGTTGTATGCATGGTGATTGTTTGACTGCAAATTTATGTTGGTTTTCAAAAACATTAGGCATTTGGTTCCAATAACGATTCATTCTTCCATTTTGAACAAAATCAAAGAATGCTTGTCCATGGGTTGACATCTTCTGCCGAGTATCCCGACTTTTACACAATGAATCAAAGCAAGTGAGCTTTTTTAAATGTTGTCAACAACATACAAAGTAAAGTGACTATTTTCTAAAAGGGGGAAAAAATTACTTCGCAAAACGTGCCTGTCTGGAAGCATGTTTTTGACACTGACTTAAATGTTTGGGGGGATTGTTGAGTATTTTTTGGGTATTGTGACAATGTACAGCTCCAAATTTTATTTTTTGAGCTTCTTCATTACCTACTTCACACAACTGGGTGATATAAAAATCGACCAATGTCTCGCTCAACCAGCCACAGTGGTACGTATATATTTTTCAAACGTTTTAACACTGCTGGTTTTGGATTACAGCAAATCATGGCAAGTTGGTGGAATGAAAGAAAATCTTTGATGTTATCATCACGCAAAGCAACGCTGTGAAGATTTTTCTCATTAAAAGAGGCCCAAAGCAGGCGGACAAGTTCCTGTTCTTCCTTATTTACTTTAAAATAACTTTCTGTGCCGTCTAGTGTAGTGTTGTGTGGACTATTTGAAGTATTTGACTCCCTTTTCTCATAAAAAAACAAATACCCCTTTTCGGAAACATGTTTTGTGAACCTCAATACACTTGTGTGTTGTACGGTTGCGTCGTTAAATTCTGTAATAGTGGAGTCCAATGGGTTCATGACATAAGACTTATAATGACCACTTTCAATTGAATTACCTTCGTGAACAATTACTGAACGCAGACGGTAAACTGCAGGTGTGTTATTGACACAAAACTTTGACAAATCAATTACAAATTTGGGTCGATGTTTGCTGTTATTTTTCCTCCGTTTCCCTGAACACTATTGAATCTTAATAACTGCACCACTAATAGTGAAGGACAGTTAACGATACGAGAACCAATTATTTTCGTGCTCTTCTTTTGACTACAAAGACTACAATCGACATCCCTTACAACTTCATCGCTGAAGCAATGTTGCAAACACTCATAGAGACAGCTTTTTGGGGCGGCAACAGGTAACATGCACCTGATGTCGAATTTTCAACGACGGAAGTTTCATTGCAGGTTAGACACAGAACACTTTTACATATTTCTATTTCAGCTGTGATTCATTAAGAAATGGCACAATTAGCTGAGAATAAAATTCAGCAGAATCATTTTGTTGGTTACAACTAATTTTCATTTGCACTGCAGATTCCTTAATCATTGGGCGCACTATGTGAAAAGAAATTGCTGTGGGTATGTTTAATAACAACGTTTCAAACAGTTGTACCAACTGTCGCCAAAGATAGACGTCACTTCCTTGAAACTTTGAAATGTTTAGTTTAGCTTTACATATGAATGGCTTCAAAGCTTGAACTGTTGCAATCCACCAACAAGATACTCTGTCATTTGGAATACCCCTTGACAGTGACGATGGATACTGACTGACATTATTCATGACATTTGTTTGTTCCGTTGCAGGGTTATTTTGGGTGGCATAGTTAGTTTTTTTGTTAGGCTGTATGCTTTCCCCCATATCTAAGTCTACAGTAATGATGGGTTTTCTCGTGCGCTTTTCTCTAGCCTTTGCTTTAAAGATTAATCCTATTGATGGAGGTGTTAGGTATACTCCCTTATTGTTAGGGGTGCTGGTTCGGACACGCTTGCTCCAAGTTTCACTAGTCAGTTTGATCGATTTGGCATTGACCCTTTTATTTTTATTTTTGCAGAAAGCCTCGCAGAATTCCCTTTGAAGAGGTATAACATGTCACGTTCATATATAAGTACAAATTCATCTAGTTTTCTACACCTGTTGTTTGCCAATTTTGTCCGCCTAACTTCTTCCATGCTTTTTTCGATAATCCCTTGGGTACGGTTATCACGTGTTATATTTTGAAATTTTGATTTCTGTAGTGATTTGTACATATTTGAGAAATTTGCATATGGTTCAGAAGTGCCGTGTCTACCTAAATCATAAATCATTATCGATGACCAATTCGGTATATTTGGCAGAGAAAATTCAAGTAAATGATTGAGAAAATCTTTTCCATAATATGCATTATTGGTTAATGTAGAACTGTCTTTGTTGAGCATGTTATTTCGGTTTACTTTGGCAATGGCATTGTTTGCAATTTGTTGGAAATGAAGTTTGAAAGGAGAATTCGGAGCTTTGGAAATGTACTCATCCTGGGTTATATTCATGTTTTCGCTTCCATTGCCTAACCATGATTCGTAATCGAAATCCTCACCAAGCTGTACGTCTTCATCAAACAAACTATTTTCTGGTGAATCTTGCTTGGTTTGCTCTACTTTAAGTTGTAGTTTCTGATAATGTGTTTTTACCAGGTCTGTTGTTAACTTAGAACATGTTAGGATTGATATGGATTCTATGATTTCATTTAGGGCACTGATAGTAGTAGCTTGAAGGAGCAATCCCATCCAATACATTGCATCACGAAAATTGTGTTTGTAATATTTCCTGCATGTCTTAGCCGCATTTTTCATGAAGTGACTGGCACAGCAATGAACTATTGTTTGTTTTTAATCACTATCCGTCGCTGACCCATTCACGCTTCTGTAACAACGATGGAAATACTCCAATACAGTTTCATTTGTAAAACACCTCAGACTGGAAAGTAGAAGTGTGAAACTTCCATCTATCATAACCATAAGTTGTTGTTTTGTGCCATTATGACCGTAAACACGTTGCTCCGAATGTAAAAAGAACTGCAAAAAATGAGAAATTGAAACTGAGCTGTGATCTGTAGTTAATAAAAAGGCAATAACGAATGGCGGGGACCCTTTTACTGGGTGTCGGATGACAAGATCGTACAATTGGTATTTTTTCGAGCCAGAAAATGTTGAATTATTGCGTATTATTGACCCCGTTGCATCTAAATAGATTATATCCCTTGATGCAATATGATAGTATACTCTAATACTGTGCTCCGAGAACAATATTACAGAGGGAGGAATAACAGAAACACCTCGTAAAATTCCAGGTATTTGCTTCTCTGAATCGCATTGCTTTTTGAAAATATTTATCAGACCATCTATTTCACTTCCAAGAGAGTTGGATAATTTCTTTGCCTCGCTTGATATTTGGTGTAGCACTTGTTTTGTTGGTGCGTCGTCTCGACACCCTGACAGAAATTGTCGATCACTTAAAATTTTAAGGTTGTCAAGATGTTCGCGTCTTGTTTTTTGTGTCTAAGTAATTTAATGAGTGATCCGAATTAGCCCCCTCCAAAATTAAGTGTGCCCAGTGGTATGGTCTATCAGATTATGGAATAAAATTCCATATTTTTTGCAACATGAAGGGTACATTTACTTTACGGCGAGTTCAGTCAAAATAGTAAGTATAGTGTAAATGTGCCATACATTAACGTATGGTCGAAAATGGCGTATATTGTAGTGGCTAATTAGGTATTAATTAGTGATCCGAATTAGCCCCCTCCAAAATTAAGTGTGCCCAGTGGTAGGGTCTGTCAGATTATGGAATAAAATTCCATATTTGTTGCAACATGAAGGGTACATTTACTTTACGGCGAGTGCATTCAAAATAATAAGTATAGTGTAAATATATGCCATACATTAACGTATGGTCGAAAATGGCGTATATTGTAGCGGCTAATTAGGTATTAATTAGTGATCCGAATTAGCCCCCTCCAAAATTAAGTGTGCCCAGTGGTATGGTCTATCAGATTATGGAATAAAATTCCATCTTTTTTGCAACATGAAGGGTACATTTACTTTGGGGTGAGTGCATGTTTGTCAGCAGTTGCTCAATATGGTCCTTATGATGAGGTCTTAATTGTGGCGGCTAATTACTCACTAATTATGCAGCCAAATGAGCTAATTTGGTCTACGAGTCTTGTCATTGATATGTTAGTTACAAATAATGAAAAAATTATACAGATAAAGCAAGATTATTAAAAAATTCGTTAAAAGGAAAAAAAAAAGGAGATGGAAATTTTACCGCCTTTTACTGCATGGATTCTAGTTTTCCTGAATACGCGGCTGGCCGGCCCTTGAATACGCGGATGGGAAATCTGGCCCAATACGCGGCTAGCTTCAGTCCGGTGAAATACGGACGTTCGTTTGTGGGAACTGAATTGACCCAGTAAGTGATTTAGAACATGTCCGAAGACCAAAATATACCATTTTGGCTACATCTTTGACATAATGATAATCCCTGTACTGGTCCATAGGACACCAGGCTTCGTTGACTGCTGCCGAGGAGCAAGACAAACCATGTTGGCAAAAAGGTGAGGTGAGGCGCGCTGCCTGCCTGCAGGTGGCGCCCATCTTGGTTTTCAAAATTTAAAATGGCCGCTATTTTGAACCACTTTTCTTACTTTATCTCAACATACTTAACTTGTGGGTATTACTACATTTCATCAATTACGGTGGATATACGTTCCAGTTGACCATGTTGTAGGCCTAAATTCGCATCCAGAAGCCAGCTGATGATGCCAATGTGGGTTAAAAACTGTATCAAAAAGTTACCATAATCATACCATAGGCATAAGTCATGTAAGTGGCAGCCATCTTTGTCAAAAAGGCCACCAACTTTGAACTTTTACTTTTTAAATTAATCTTGTAGTACTGTTGTAGGTATCCTAAATCATTAGTTTTGGCGGTAAAATATTACCGATGTTAGTGATGTCAAAAATGTTTTTCTTATTTTTTTTTTATTACATCATTAGTAATGAAACAAGTCGCAGCAATCTTTTTGGCCACCATTTTTGCAAGTCATTTTGTGGGTATCATAAATCTTTATATTTGGAAGTATTACACCCCTGAGTTAATGATATCAATGACTTGATATCGATGTTGGCATCATTCAATTATCACTGTATTGTGTTCAAATGTGACGTGGCAGCTGTTTTTTGTTTTGGGGCTTTGTTTTTTCTTCAAAATAGCTGCCTGAACCCCCTTTGAGTGAACATTTGATAAAACCTGCTTCAATGAATCTGAAATCATTTCAGATGAACCGCGGACCTGCATTGTTGTCAAACTGTAGGCCTGGTCTCTGACATAAAATTTAAAAGTTGCTCCAGCTCCTACTTCAAAGGCTGTATAAAGGACAGAACTTTAGTCCAGTGAACTAGACTGCTCGGCCACGACACTCCACAAGTAAACCTATATGACCTACTGTAACTAATGTAGTACAGAAAGAACTTTTTTAGAACTGTATGGACATTTCAGATTTTTGTCTGACAATGACATTTAGATAACTCAAAATGTCATGACATGTCAGAGCAAATTATTCTGTCAATGAACGTTCAAGGTTCAAACTATGTTTTTTTCCTACTTATCTTTATCCCCAGTAATAAGAAGAATTACTCTCCTTTAGTTATATTAATATAAATTGATTCCCACATCTGAATTTGTAGTGCTACTTTTTCTGGTTTGTGGCTCCCAATTATTTTTTTTATAAAGTCTGATATTTGTAAAATGGTCTGATTCCCACCTCGTGATTTTGAAATAATCCTCATAAAACAGTCACAGTGTATGATCAGTGCTGTTCCAGCTTTGAATAGCCGTTGCCGGCAAGAAATCCATCAGCACATTGGTGCACCAATCAAACGGGACACAGCTGGGCATTCACAGCCATTGACTAACCAACCCCTAACCCATTGACTAACCAACCCCTAACCCATTGACTCAGGATACATGTAGGTATACTGCTGACATTTGTCTTCTCTTTTCCATCCAGCGTGGTCCATGGATGGAGGGTCTCTGTACAGTCTGCTGTTCAACGATGGTCGAGTTAAACTCAAGTCTTAAGCCAGCCCCTGCATACGCCAATTATGGGTATGTATTGATAAGTAAACAAAACCCCTTTTTTCAACAGCGATAAATTTAATCATGAAATTGAGCAAAGGACTGATTTATTTGAGTTTGCAGACATCAGTAATTGATTGCCGTTTGCAGGCCATGTGTAGAGGAATGTGCTGGCAAATAGGGACCACTGTAGGTTATAGGTTATACCTGCAATAACCCAAGTTACTATCACAGCTAGTGGTAGAGAAAATACAAAAAATGTTACATGTATGTCTGCTAAATTTGTGTGATCTCTCCATTAATAATTGTAAATTTTTAGATTCATATATTTATATTTCTCCTCCAATAAAGCAGTTTCTCATCCCTATTTCTATTTTAATGGCCTCCTTTTTACGTTTTGGGGGTTTGTTTTCCTTGTGTGTGGGTGAGTTTGTTTTCACATTCAAACCGGGGACCTATAACAAAAGAGGACAATAGGGTCCCCGGTTGGGTAAAGGTCCCCAGTTAGAAATTGTGTACAAAACCAATGGGAGCTGTTGCCAAAAAGTTAGAGTCCAAACAAAAGAGGGACAATAGGAGGTCCCCGATTGGAGGTGTTTACACACTTGTGTGTGTGTGTGTTGTTTGATTTAAATTAAAAAATTATAGCAGAGAATATCCGATTTAACAAAGAACTAAAGAAGACGTTTTCTTTGGGAGATGGTCTTGGGAGATTAACAATAAACCCCACTTACTTTTCTTTAACGTTTAAACGAAACTTGTGACTTCCGTTTAACTGTTTAACCATTTCTACCAATTCTGGAACTATGAGATCTGTGAAAGGAGCAGATGTCAACTCACTTTCAAGGATTAAAATAGAACACTGTAACCCAGTCTTTACAGTCACAATAAAATTAGTAATTGAACACTTTTAGGGGATTAAGATAAGAAACATTCCACCAACAAAAGGGATATCAATCATTCTCCAGGAGGGTACATGACTGGGCTAACATTTTTAAGAAAAAGAAAGGTTTCTTTTTTTCTTTTTACTGCTGGCTTCGTTTACCCTTTAAGGGAATTTGGAGATTGATTTCAATGTTTGTTTTTGGTTAAAGGTATTGTGAGTTAAACGTTTCCAACCCAGAGAGCACTGAGCTGCTGACTCCATGGCAAGAGGAAAAACCATGTGACCAGGTCGTCATTTTTTTTCCCTATTTTCCCATTGCAGGAAGTGAATGTAATCATGGCGATGCCTGTAATGATACGACACATCTGTGCACATTTAATGGTATGTACTTTTCAGAAACAATAGGTTTAACAACATTTTGTTCACAACACATTGGTAAGCTTGAACAGTTTAACGTTCAAGCATTTTGCACGTAACTAACATGGTACAAAGATGGTCACGGTGGAAAACTTCCCTTAAAAATATTTCTGCTTGGAAATGAGTATTAAAAGCAATTAATTTTGATCTTGTCCAAAACTTAATGTTTGAAGACACTGAAAGGGATTTTTCACTATTTTTATCCGACTCTTTTGACCAATCGAGCTTAAACTTTCACAGGCGTGTTATTTCATGTGTAGGTTGAACCACACAAAGTGCGGATTACCGATGTTGTCTGCGTGCTTTTTAAGTATAAAGTCAGGACTAAGCGACTTCAGCTATGGCTACAACGACAACATTGAAGAATAGGACTGTTGGCGATCCAGCCATAGCAACTGCCAAGGCCATCAATTTGGACAGGGCCAAGACAAACTTCTTTTGGGAAAATAATTCTGTCTGAAATGCTTTGACCATTATAAGTTTTCTTGTGAGAGGACCAGTGTGTAATTAAACTACATTTTATCGTAGAACTATCTTCTTTTCCAGAGTGCCATAAAATATTTATGAAAATGGCTTTAGGTTTTACAGCACTTCAGTTATTCTTGTGGTTTATTACTTGTTAGTCTTTAACCTAAACTTCTCCAATTACATAAATGACATTTCACTGCAGATAATAAATTTCAGAATATTTGTTCTCTCCTCCACTTGCCAGATGCTGTCATTGGTCGTCATAGCAGCCTGCATCACCATGTATTTTGTCATCTTTGGCTCAGTGGCACGTCTCAAAGTGTCACCCAGAATGAAGAACGGCGACATCATGATGACAATTGAGGTAAATGCATCAAGAAGACTCTCCCAAAGTGTTACCAGTCAAAGGGAAAACAGTCGCAGCGAGGCAAAAGTAAAACAGTATAATGTTCTGATATTTGGCGAGAGCCGGACCATGTCACAGGATATTAGGTTTCTTGAGAAAGATGGGTCCAGCGGACAGTGGCAGTACAATGGAATATGCTACAATCAAACAACAAACTTGAGAATAGTTTTGGGCAGCCAAGCAAATGATTTTATTGACCAAGATGCAGTAATATTGAACATGGATGAGAAAAGCTTTAGAAAAAAACTGGAGATGCTGCAAACCATGACGATTGATCCGGTTCAAGCGTGGATCTTCTACGGGAGAGAGCCTCTAATCAGGGTGAGGTGGCAGACCCCTGGCATTGGTGTCTTGCCTTTGCACGGGGTATGGTCCCACTACAATAACTCAGAAATCTTAATGAAGTATGGTTACAACGTCCCTGGTAAACCGATGATGCGGAAGAACGTTCCGATTGACTTCTGGTCACAGGGAAAGACAAAGCTTGTTTCCTGGATGGCGCGAAATTGCTGGGATACATTTTGGCCCAGAAGTGCTTTCGTCAAGGAACTTCAAAAACACATTCCGGTAGATGTGTATGGCGCTTGCGGAACCCTGGAATGCATGCCAAGACTATCGAAGAAGTGCAGGGATCGTCTTCAAGCGTATAAATTCTACTTGGCGTTAGAGAGTGCCGAATGCGAGGACTACACAACGGAGAAACTCTGGGAGACGGCGCTGATGAACAACGTCGTTCCTGTGGTCCACGGTGCGCAGAGGGAGTGCTACAGACAAGAGGCACCACCGGGATCCTACATCTATGTCGGTGACTTCCCCTCTATCAAGGCCCTTGCTGATTACCTGATTCTTCTCAACAACGAACCCGACTTGTATGCCAAGTACTTCCAGTGGCAGTACCAAGGGAGCATCTGGGAGCCCAAACAAATCATAACTCCTTTGCATTTTGGGCTGTTTTGCAGAACTATACCGTTCATAGACAAAGTGAAGGAACAGAAATTACTCAAAAAGTCATTTTCCTCCTTCCCTTACTTTTCATCTTGTAGAAATCTGAAGGGAAAGGGTGCAACATTCAGCCCCTCTACAAAAACTTGTCTCACACAATGGAATCCTGGGAGGTGGTGATAAACCACAACAAAAACTATTCCAAAGTTAACATAAATTTGAATATTTATATTTATTTCAAAATAGTGCTATAAATTTCTGTGAATAATTATCACAAAATACTGCAGGTTAAATTTATTAGATATGTATGTACAGTATCAACTGAAGTTTCATTCATATCAACTAATGTTTTAATTAATTTTTATTTAATGGAGTGTTAGAGTTGCCAAAAAACATCTGTTTACGTGCACTTCTCAAAAAATAAGATTCAAACAAATTTTGGGGGAACCATGGGTTCCTACATGTATTGCTTCAGCCCCTTAACCTCCCCAATTCCTTCTAAATCTTCTTTGCCGAAACTATGGATTCAGAAGGACTGAGGGTTGTAGACAGGCGGGGCCCAACGTTCAAATTTTAACAAGACTTGCAAAGTTAATTCAATAATAATAATAATAATTCAATCTAACATCTGGACCAAATTTCATACAGCTGTTCAAGCAGAAAACATTGCTGTAAACATTTCTGCTAAATAACAATAAGCCTGATACCAGTCACAAATGCTACATATATGAAATGGTATTTTAGCTGGTAACCTTTTTCTGATGATAAGCATAAATATGTTGTGCTTAACAAGTTTTTGTGCTTGAGCAGCTCTTTGAAATTGTGCCCTGATGGGAGGAAATGTCAGTGAATTACTTGTGTCAAAGTTTAATCAATTTTTCAAAAATTATCTCTTTTGTGTGGAAACCCCATGGCCTGTGTCAGTGTGGACTTGGTCTCCACAGTCTCTTCAAATGACTGATTCAGTTTGTGATTGAGGTGTTGATATTTCCATGGATTTTGTTTGGATTGAATGATATTAGTAAGTGCAATAAGAAGGTGGGTTTGATCAAAGGTGCAGTTGGTTTTTAATAATGCTCCATACTGAGTTTCTAAAACTCTTTATTCTGCTCTAATGAGAAGTGATTTTGGATTATTGTAGTTGAGATGAACTTTTAGTTCTAAACACAACATTAGATTTGTGGAGAGGAACTTCTAGTTCTAACCATTACATTAGGTTTGTGGAGAGGAACTTCTAGTTCTAACCATTACATTAGGTTTGTGGAGAGGAACTTCTAGTTCTAACCATTACATTAGGTTTGTGGAGAGGAACTTCTAGTTCTAACCATTACATTAGGTTTGTGGAGAGGAACTTCTAGTTCTAACCACGTCAGGCTTGTGGAGAAGAACTTCTAGTTCTAAACACAACATTAGATTTGTGGAGAGGAACTTCTAGTTCTAACCATTACATTAGGTTTGTGGAGAGGAACTTCTAGTTCTAACCATTACATTAGGTTTGTGGAGAGGAACTTCTAGTTCTAACCATTACATTAGGTTTGTGGAGAGGAACTTCTAGTTCTAACCATTACATTAGGTTTGTGGAGAGGAACTTCTAGTTCTAACCACGTCAGGCTTGTGGAGAAGAACTTCTAGTTCTAACCGCAACATTAGGTTTGTGGAGAAGAACTTCTAGTTCTAACCGCAACATTAGGTTTGTGGAGAGGAACTTCTAGTTCTAACCGCAACATTAGGTTTGTGGAGAAGAACTTCTAGTTCTAACCGCAACATTAGGTTTGTGGAGAGGAACTTCTAGTTCTAACCGCAACATGATGCTCGTGGAGAGGAACTTCTAGTTCTAAACAATCCAAATAATTATTATATAAATCCTATACAAAACTCAAAGTACTGTGCATTGTTTTACTGAAATGTGACTATCTGCCAAAAGTTGGTTGTGTGGCGTTTATATTTAACTCTTGAAGATGTGACATATTTGTGTTCTCTTCCCAAAACCAATTTAATGTATTCAACCTTATTATAACTGTGGGTTGAACAAAGAAAATTTGACTAGAACGGGACTTGAACCTGCGACCTCCAGATGAATATGCCAGCACTCTACCAGCTGAGCCATATAGCCCGATGTTGGTGGTCTCCCTATTGTCAATATCTTTGTTCGGGATGCAAGTCAGAAGTCATTCAACCTGTAACTGTGAATTTGTCTTTGTTCAACCCAAAATTATTTAAAGATTTACCCATTAAGTTTCCCTCGTGGTGTATTAATTACAAACAGTTTGTTTGGGAGGTTGGAACTTCATCACTTTAATAGTAAATTTACAAGCTCTTATCATATTGTAGACTCAAGTCAATACAGGTACTAGGTTGCAGGCAACATATGGATTATTGTGTAACTGCTTGTATAATTTTGAGAATAAAAGATTCACCTATTTAAGTCTGCAGCCACTTGGCTTCTCCAAAAGTCCCTTTATGTTAAAGTACTTTTTGCTAATGATACCGGGCAGACGAATCCCCCCAGCTGATCTCTTCTTTCCGGGGGCACAACTGGGGGGGGGGGGGGCACAGGGGCACAAGTGCAACCCCATGACACCCCCCCCTCCAATGTCCATGCCCTGGAAATGAAATCTGGTCTTTTGAGATTACCAGAGTAAATGTAACATTTTATGAGCTCTGATGTTATATTTTGTTTTCTCTCACACTTTACCTGCAGACAAAATAGTTGTTTTTACTTTCATATCAGATTTTCTTTTAAAATGTGCCTCATTTACAAGAGCACTGGAAATTGCAAACAGAAACTACAGTTTTTAATTGGCCAGAAGTGCCCCCTTGGAAAAAGTGGTACACCCCTTTTGCCCCCTAAAATGTTACAAAAATGTGTTTGTTTGTCTTCCCGTCAAGGGAACCCAGCATTCAGCAAACTCCCACTAGGGGATACTAAGGTGGAAATGGCCAATCTCTCTCATAGTCATACAATACATTGGTTTAAACGTCAATGATTGTGAATTGCACAAATCGAGAAATTGTGATTCAAAAACTATAAGATAACAATACTTATTCTAGTCATTGTGAAATCAGTGTTTAACTTGGTAGGATTCGAACCCACAACTTTGTGATTGCAAGTTATAATAATTTAGAATAACTTTATTCAGGCATATCACAATACATACAAAATATAAAACTTTAGTAAAACAGATAAAAAACATAAAAACCGCCCCTATCCCAATAAATTAATATACAGCAAGAATGCCTCTCTGCTGTATAACTCTAACCGCTGGACCACGATTGGCACACCATCAACGAGTTGTTAATTGCTTCCATCAACCTAAAGTTTTCTGCTGGAGCAAGGAAAAGTTGCCATATCGAGGAATACAAAATAAAATATCGCTTGAAAAATCACTTGATCTTTTGCCTAGCCTCACAATTCCTGTTGCTTGAGCGGATCGGGAGCGCAGGGGGGTCAATGTACTTTTTCATCTTGCATAGACACAATTCAGACGAAGATGGCGCTGTATCCTGTTACTTGACAGCCGGCTCTGTTATTACTTGATAATGAAACCTATGTGCATGCATGTACACAACTGTATAATGTGTACATACATTGATGTGTGTATGAACACGCATTGTGTATTGGGGTGGGCGGAACGTGTGGTGGGGTTGCATGATAGCTAGTTTAGTGCAGATTCAGCTAGTCAGTTGCACATGTCAACAACACTGCCAGTGCCATAAATAAGTTGACAGTCAGACGTGAATGTATTGTTCAGATGGCATTGTGAGAGACTTGACCGTCCAGTCGTCAACATGGGATCTGAAGAAGATAACGGTACGTGTTTTAGAAGTCTGAATAGTGGATAGAAAGAGCAATTTACAGGCAAATAAAAACCCGAATTGACTGCTCAACCGATTGTGCGGACTCGGTCAAGCTGTGTATGCCCTGCTGATGTTGTTTGTTCACGCATGCCATACAGCCATGTGTGTTTGTTTTTAATAAAACAAATATTACTAGCTTGAGTGGGATTTTTGAACTGCAACTCGGTCTCAACTCTCAACTCCATTGTTTTTAGATTCAATAGGTTTGATTAAGAGAATACGGTTGAGTTTATTTGTTTTATGGAAACATTTTTTGTTTGTGTTGGACAGTTTTGGAAACATGTTTAGAACAAGAAGTAGGATGCAAAATTGATCAATATTATCAGTTGAAATTTGATTGAATCATTCATACGCAGTTCCTTTTTTTTTATTTATATAAAATGCTACAAAATAAAACTGACCACAGGTTGCATATATTGTACTTTACACCCTTAAAAAATTGAAAATAAAACATCCAAAGTTGATTTTCTTCCCAGTAAATGCAGTCTTTATTTTCGTCTGAAAACTGCAAGTTTGACCCTTTCATGGTAAAATGCGTCATGTTGAATCTGCCCTGTGTGTCATGGTGCGTCGTTTATTTTGAATGGACATTTACATGATTCAGAACTTGACGCACGCTTAATTCAAACTGTCATGACTGTGCGTCAGTTACACAATAAACAACGCACCACGGTGCACCGGGCAGATTCAACATGGCGCATATTATTATTATGAAAGTTATTTCTATACTTCTCTTGTATAGATTTGTATTTCTGATCAAGTATTGATAGTTGCGCTAATTGTAACCCGCGATCCTACGGGCGGCCGTAGACCGGAGGTTACATAGTACGACAAACCATCGACCAAAAGTTTGACAGATTTTGTTAACCGTGTTACTTTCAACATTTTAGATGTACCCATAGACAAAGGACCAGGCCTTTCTCTATGGTGTACCCAAGCTGTATGATTTAGAATGTGGGAGGACAAAACGTAGAAGTGTGCCAAATTGTAACACAAAGTCCGCCGTAGCTCTTTCATGTCGGCCTTAAAATAAAGGGATATGATCAAGAGCTAGTTGTCTCAACTACCTTCTTGCATGATTGGTTTTTTTTGGAAAACTGCTCCAAGATTTGTACTAATAATATATATTTAATTTGTTTATCAGGTGTGGATCCAGTATGCATGGCCTGTTCACAGAAGATAACAGACGAGCATTACGTTCAAGCACTGCAGATGGAATGGCACATTCACTGTTTCAAGTAAGTCACTAAAAACTAACTACCTAACCCTCCCTGACCAATTTCCCCAGTTCAGGGCTCCAGTTTATATAGAATAACCACAAGAACACAGAACTAAGTACTAGCTTGGAGCTTTCACTGGACCAGAAATACTCTTCATAACAAGGTGTAAACTATTTCTTCTTTTTTTATATTTGTAAACATTTATGAGGAGGTTTGAAATTGAAAAGCAAAATGTGCACATTCGTAAATCTTCTAAAGTATTTTGGGAAAAATGCTAGACTGCAGCAGGGCTCGATCTCACAAAGCACTAGATTCATCTTGAGATAAATTGTTTGTATTACCGTACCGTAGTGAAATTTATTGTGACAAATTAATTGATAGAATTACTGGACTGTGGCCAGCAATCCAGTCAAGTGTTTCAAGACCTGCCAATCAGCCACACGGCATTGTTCCTTTTTTAATCTAATATCCAAGTTTTGTTTTGTCATTGATCACTAAAATTATTATTAAACAGCCTAAAAAGGCAGTGCCAACATATAATGTGTGTAGGTCAGCCTTTGTACTAAAAGAACATCATATTTTTATTCAAAAATTATGCCTGCGAATGTTCTTTTGCAGTACACAGCTTTGCTTCAATCATCAACTTCTATCATCACACATTTCTGTCAGACTGATGAAATTGTTGTATGCCTCATTCGTGTCTGCAACGCGGTTCTTTTTTTAAAGGGCAAGGGAATTTGTTCTTTTAGGAGCAAGTGGGTTTGTTATAAAAAGAGCATTTTGGGGATAAAAACTACTCATACTACTTACTGTTGTATAGCCAGGGGTCACAACCAATCAATTTATTCACTACTACACATGCCTAGTAAAACATTCAGCAACAAATACAACTTACCTATCTGGTAATTGCAAACTGTATTATGAATGCATTCAATGACGTGGAGACGTAATATGACAAAAAATAATGAGATATAAACGTGGTTCCTTTCACACTATGTGCACGACCTTGTGACGCCAGAACATACATTCAATATTAACACAGTATTTCCCAGTATTTGTGCTGCAGTCTAGTCCGCAGTCAGTCAATGATATCCACAGCTGCCGTTAATATACATTGTCCCCATTTTTTGGCTTTCGTTGCTGTCTTTGTTGATTTACACTCGAGTAAAGAACAACAGTTTAGATGCACTCTTTGAATTTTGTATCGGCGGATGTTTTTATTCTCTTTTTGTGTGTGCGGATAATTTAAAACTTGTAGGGCCTTTTGAAGCTTGATATCATTAATTTGTTTTGCAGTCCCCACCTGGGGCCAATTTCATTGTGCTACTTAATGGTAAGCAACGTTTTGTGCTAACTATAGCAGAAAAAATGTGCTTTTTAAAGCGCAAGCTAACTCACAGGATAGCAAGAAAATTAGAGGGACCAGCTTGCACGCTCGCCGTGGATTTGCATTTTTACATCATTCATTTAGTTGAGACAGTAAGCATTGGAAGGTTAGCATGTCTTTCTCTGTGCTTACGGTAAGCAGAGCTACGAAATGGAAATCGCTCAGTAAGCACTATGAAATTGGGCCCAAATTACAATGTGGATGTTTGGAGATTTTTGTTCCACATTAGAAACTGAGCATTTCTTCATCGTCACAGACTTCTTTGGGCCCATGAAATACATTACTGGCCTAGTACAAGGCACTTGAACGGATCCATTGGTTTCGTTACCAGAGAATGTTGTAATTTTTACTGAAAGGAAAAAGATTGGAATGAATTCTTTAAAAAAACAATGTAAAGGCACCAGCCCCCTCCTCCCCCCCCCCAGGAAAAAGTATAGTCTGCTACGTATCTAAATGCTGGAGCAGTCTCGTTCAGTTGCTAATTGATATTCACATACAGTTGCATGCCAAGACAAAAGATCAACTCAAGACATACTGTATGACGACAGCACATTCTAGCGCATGTTGCAAACATTCTGCAGTGTCCAGTTTCATGTCCCCATTTGGTGTCAGACAGCGATTCCTTAAAGGTTTCTCATCTGTGGTTAACTTTTTAAAAAGAAATGTAACCCTGATTTGCATTGGAAAGTTGGCGCAGGCACTCGCAATGTTTCCACCTTGAAACAGTGGTCCGCTGGCCAAAAGCTTGTCAAAAAACCCATGGACTAGTCCAAATTCACACCAAGTGTTTCAGGCTTGTGTAATGCAAGTTCAATGTTGAAAAGCATTCCTGGTTTAATATGAAATAAGTACGAGCAAGAAGCTAAATGGTCCTGCAGGTTAATCACTTAAAAAGCTATGGGCAACGCTACCTGAGTCATTTTTTCTTTCTGGGAACATTTGATCAGAAGAAATACGTCTCCAGAAACATTTTTTTTTCAGGGCAAAGACCTGGGCAAATTTAGGCCAGCTGTGTGATATGTAGACATGCAGGCCTGTGAAGGCCAATTTGTTTGTGGAATTTGTAGTTAAAACTTCCTTAAGTTTGAACATAAATCAGGAATTTGTTGTTTCAAATTCTTAGTTTGACATACCTTTGGTACATTTGTAATGGTTGGTTTTATGTGACGTTGTACAGTTGGTGTTGTGTAGGCCTCTTTGATTTTAGTCTGTTGCTGGCTCTGTCTGAAAGGCAAGTTTGGCAATTGGGGTTTCGACCATGCCTAGTGGTTCTCACCTCTGTTGACCCAGGTTTGAATCCAATTTCGCACCAGAGCCTTGCATGTGGATTGGGTTTTCAGTCCTTAGGCCTACCCTATTAATTGTGTAGGTTTCCCCAAGATGAGTTTTTTTCTCCCACATCATCTTCTCTTCATAAGGATCTTCAAGCCTACGTGTTGCAGTGCAAGGCACTTATATGAGGGTTCTTTAATGTCATTACCAGAAAGGTGTATTAATAATTATAATCTTCATAAACAAGTATGTAAAATGAGGAATGGTTACTTTGTGTTTTGGCCACCAAAAAAATCCACCCCCACAAACAAAGCACAACAAACAAAACAACAGACAACAATAATAACAAACAAACAAGCATCCCAAATACCCAAGTTGCAATTAGTATATATATATTATAGTAAATGTTTGAACATTTTTTAGGGGGGTGGGGTAGGATTTGAATACTTCATAATTTGAATTCTTGATCTACCAGAATAGTACGTAAATGAATCCACATATCACCATGCGATTCCTGTGGATGGTCAAACACTATGTGAATTCATTTGTTATTTAAGGACTTTATCGAAGGTTGAAGCATTTCGGATTGGAGAAGAAACAAATTGACTCATGAATGCATCATGCAGAGTACACAATGATCATATTCCAAAGGCGATTATGAATATTGTTTAAAATTAGAAAGGGATAACCCTTCGGTGTGGACTTTAATCCAATCCAATTTGAGTGCACTCAGTTTTTTTTTCTTGGAATCAATTTACACTTACACAATGAGATAGCCAGAAACTTTCTGTTTCACGAGTATTTCCAGCTGAGCTCATACAATCTCAAATGAACTATAAAATGAGAAGGATGCACCAGTAGAAATGTTCAGCAAAGGTGAAATGTATCTCTTTAAAGATATACACCCCCCCCCCCCCCCCCCCGGCAGTGCTTTCAGTTCAACGCTTGTTAAACTAATTAAAGCGTAAACTTAATAATAAAGGGATATTTTGCTTCTAGGAATCGTTCAACTCACCTGGGCGCAATTTCACAGAGCTGCTTCAGCACAAAATGTAGCTAAGCACTACAAAATTATGCTAATACCAGAACAGGGTTACCAGCCAAACTACCATGTCACATACATGTACAAATTGGCGCCGGTAGGCTATCCTGCTCATTTTTGTTTAGCAGACAATTGATAAGTACTATTTTCTGCTTAAATGCAGAGCTCTATGAAATTGGGCCCAGGGCTCAGTTTTCAAAGAGCTGCTTAAGCACAAAAGTAGCTAAGCACTACAAAATTATGCTTACTAGAATAAGATTACCAGCAAAAATAACATTCCAAATTTATCATCCTTGACTGGAGTCCTGCTCACTTTTTCCCTTGCAAAAAAAAAACTATTTGAGCACTGTTTTCTGCTTAAAAGCAGCTCAGAAATTGGGCCCTGGCGTTGTGTTTCTGAGCTGTTTTCGTACCATTAATTTTCCCTTTTTTAAATTTTCCCTTGTGTAGTTCATAAGCCAGAGGTTAGCATCGATGTGGTGTTCATGTGGCTTGGATTAGTGTTCAGAAACAAAGCGTGAATTCCGTATTAAATTGGATCCCTCTCCTCTTCATTAGGGGGATTTTTTTTTTGAGCGAGAGATTACACGTTTTGCTTCATGATCCTTCTGAACTAGCTCGATGATTCCTTGATCACTTCTCCTTCTGCTATCGCAAGATTTGTTGATAAAACACGTTCCACATGTTTATCCTTTGTTGCCCAACATCGGTGAATGAACAGTATGTGCACACGTAATTGATGCACAATTCCTGTGGGAAATCAATTAATGTGTTCGCAGTCCCAAATTGTACACTTCCTGCATTGTTGTTGTTCTTTAATGAAACTAATTTTCCGATACCAGACCCCAAAACTTCAATTCAATTCAATTCAAATCAACATTTGTTTCCACATTGGTAAAAAAAAAAAGGAGAAGGAAAATAATAAACAAATTTAGAACAATTAGTTAAATCAAAGACAACCAAGAACTGATTGAGAGAAAAAATTAAGGAAAAAAAAAAAGACAATGAAATGAAATGAATATAATGTAATGGATACGGAACAAGATTCAAGTCAGAATTTTGTAAATTTATTCAAGTTTTTAATGGTATTTTTTGTAAAAAAAGGTATTTTTTGTAAAAAACAAAACAAAAAAACTTTCTGATGTCAAACCCGAAAACAAGATTGATGTCTTTAAATTATAGATAAAAAAAAAAGAAGAAAAGTTAGGTTACTGTATTCTGTAAATAAAAAGAAACCCAGTTCGTCAAAAGTGCTCACCTTAGGTTTAAAACATAAAATTGAAAGAATGAGCGAGGATAGGCCTATGCCGATTTAAACACTGAAAACAAATGTGCCCATCCAACATGCCACCCCCACCCCTACATGCGCTTTTTTCTTGCCCCCAAAATACCCTAGATGCTTGCTTTAAATACACGTATTTGATTGCCTTTCACATGTCGTTGTTTTTCAAAATATTAAAAAGACATTTCTGAGGATGTTTAATGGCATTATTTGTAGAGAACAAAAACATGGTGGGAGTGTTTGTCGTACATCATTCCGTCCGGGCTGTATCTGTCATTAGTGCGCGCTTGTCTAAAGGGACCACACTCCCTGGCTGTGTGACCCAGTGAAGATGTGCCCCGGAGGGACCATGACTAGCTCTGGAGATTGTCTATTGATTGAAAAACAGAGGCATCCCTCGTCCAAAAAAATATATATATTATAAAAACCCACGCTGTTGGTCAGAGGGCCACAACTAGTTTGTGATCTTGCACCGACACGCTCTCCATACTCTGATGTTTGCCAGAAGGACTAAACTATGCATTCTCTCCTGTTGTCAGTTGACGCAGTATAAACACTGTACACCTACAAGGGTTCTTTTTTGGCCTTTCTATATTTTCGGCATATACTGTCAACAAACGTTTCGCTGGAAGTGTATTAAAAAGTTATTTCAATATATGAAGGTGTACACAAACATGTTATGTACTGTAAGTGCCGGTGAAATTGTCAATAATGTAAAATATGAATGTTTTTTTAACCAATTTAACAATGTCAGGATTTGCAAGATTATGTTCCCTACACAGTGCAGCGGAGGCGAGGGCTTCCCCTGGTCCTCGCCTTGATGCCTCTTGAAATGACCCATTTACCCCTCATTGGAGATGCCCGTTACAAAGGTAAACAGGTGAATCTGCCCATCAGAGGTGATGATCTGACCACCAATAGAAGTCCCACATTGCTTCTCTTAGTCCAATCCAACCTTCTTTATATCTGTTGAAATCATTCTGGGACTTAGGCTCTCAGTGCTAAAAATAACCACTGGACCATTTGCCAGAGTCCAGTAACTTTATTATGAACCAATAACCCCCGAACTAAACTCATTTTCCAATAGATAGAGTCCTCATGAGAGTTTGGAAAAATTTACAAGTCTTTTACCTCACACTAAAATGGTGTAAAATTCCATTTTCAATTTGTGCTCTTTCTTAGTGAAATTATTGAATGTCATCCAAATTTAGGAATGAACTAAAAATTGTTTCCCCAACCCAGTTTCCAGGATTTTCAGGATTTCTCATTTCTCTGCCCCCCCCCCCCAATCCTTGTTATCCAGGGATGGCAAATTTCAGACTTGTATCTGAATTTGGAATTTTTTACAAGTAGCTGGTGTTTTGGGGTTTTTTTTCCCCAGATATAAACAATTTCTGCTCTTTGATCCACTTTTCCAGTGCTGAGGATACTGTTCCCAAATAAGCTCTTTGAAATCTATAACTCCAGGGGTAACCAAAAGGTGGAAATGCCATAATTTCAACATCTTCTGTAACATGTTAACATCTTGCATTAGACCATTTTAACTGTTCAGAAATTTGACTAATTCCGGGTGAGCTCAGCAGGCAATGTTTGTTATACGGGTGTACTTTGCTCGCCTTTGCACAGACAGGTCATACAAAAATGGATTACTTATAAATCCCACCCTGTTGGAATGATTGGATGACCTTCAACAAAAACAGGCTCAGCACAGTGTACAAAACCTATAAATATCATGCTGTATTTATTGTACATCTGTAATATAGATATAGATCAGTATAAACGAACACTGTGTTTCGGACTAGCCTCCATGTTTGCAAACTTTTACACAAACTTTTTGCTGGAGTTTGAAAAACTATGGTCGTAACAACTTGTGCATTTTGCCATTTTTTGTATAAAAAAAAGAAAAGTAAAACTGTCAAAGTTTCACCGAGCCTCTTTTTCAGCTCATAAACGAACAAAGTTATTACAGTTATTTCCTCTTCAACCCCAAACCCATTTAGAAGAAACCCAGCATTGAAACTAGGGTAAAATGTCAGGGAAACAAGAGGGGTGCACCATTTTTCCGGGGGGGGGGGGGCACTTCTGGCCAGTTACAACTGTAGTTTCCCGTTGCATTTTTTCTTAAATGAGCCCCTTTTCAGCTCTGGTATTTTCTTATAGGATAATCTGATGTGGGTGTAAAAAGAAAATGCCTTCTCTGTGTGTTAATAGAAAAATAGTTTTAAAAACATTGACATTACTACATAAAAATCTCATAAAAATGTAACATTTTGTTCCAGTAACTTGTAATCTCAAAAGTCTCTAAAACAGCTTCTGGTTCTGTATCCGATCGCAACAACCCACATTCAAATAGTGCTTCCAGGCAAAGGTCAAGCACCACCCAAACCCCCTTAATTGTATTTAATTCAAATTTCACACTTCGCTGTTTACTTTTCCTTCCCCAATATTTTTATTCTGATCTATTGTCTGAATACCATTACAATGGTGGCATTCAGTTGCCGGCGACCCGTGTCCCGGAACAAAGTGCAAACATTTATATCATTGCCAAAGAATGCTGAAATATTTTGTGCAAACTTTTGTTTTCCTTCTTTTTCGTTTACCCCATGAAGAAACTGAATTCATTCAAACAATTGTACTTTTGGGATTGATTCCATATGCATACAAATGTAGCGAAGATGTTTTTCCTGACTAAAATGCAGTGTGATATTGAGGGTGCCATGTAATTGGGTTTGTCTCCAAGAAAACTTAATACTGCCAAATGTATTAAGCAGTCATATTCTGCTTAGCAGCTTTAAATGTGTTTAATACGATTGGGCCCGGGACTTGCATAACCCCCCCCCCCCCCACTTTTACTACCTTCAGGGAAGGGCAAGATTTTGTTTGTGGGATGTGCAGAGCTAATAAACCGGCAGAGTTAATTTCATCGGCTGCTGGCCCTGGAGGGGAAGGTGCGCTTTTCAGTTTAAACAACTTGACAAAAGTCAATATGTACAGATCAACAGGAAAACTTAATTATGGCAGTTAAATTTGCTGATTTGGGGACTCAGCTGACCACTGAAATCACACAAGTTTTACATTTTTAGTTCTCCCTCAAGAGATGTCTTTATTCATTATTTATCTAGAACTATACAAAACGGAATGTTTTATTCAGGGAATGGAGATTCTTGCCTAATGTATTTATGCATATTGGAATAACCAATTTCTATTTTAAAGCACTACCTATAGATTTACGTTTCCCCTGAGCTGTAGTCAACTCACTTTGGATGAGTCCAGCTCGGAGTCTGTAGTCACTTGGGTTGATTTCGAGTCCAAGTCATGAATCGCTTGTTTTGAGTCTGAGTCTGAGTGCGAGTGACCACTCGCTTGAAAAATCATTCAACAAATAATTGAACTGCTCAAGTTAGATGATCGAACAGTTATGAGTACAAACCAAAATAATAAATACAAATGATAAACAAGTTAAAATGTCCCATTTAAAAAAAAAGAATTGTGAACTTGACATACTGTATGATTATTTGCTGCAGTGATGGTTGAAAACAAGAATCAAAATAATGTTTTATACAATTCTTTTTGCAAAAGGTATTGATGGGCTTCATTGTCCATTCTGAGTCATGATAGAGTTGAGTCGAAGTCGAGTCTTAGCCTTTTGTCATGTGACTTGAGTTGAGTCCGAGTACCCAAAATCTTGACACGAGTCAGACTCGAAATCCAAGCCTTGGACTAGAGTCCAGAAACACGGCCTTTCACACATAAACTGATAAGTTGGAATAAGCTCTCTTCACAGTAATCTGAAATTTAGTTTTGTATGTTTTTTTCCTTTTCAATATTACACAAAACAATTGATCCATGAATATTTCTTGCACACAGTGCAACGCACATTGCCATTTCCATACTTTTGAAGCATTACCTTTTCACCCATAAGCTGATAAGTTGGTGTTTGTTGATCTGACAGTAATCTGAAAATGAGATTAGTGACACACTTCAGAGCATGGATTAGATTCCAAGCAATCATGAAAGGTTGTCTCTAAAGTTGTTTTCTAGAACTGACTTTTACAAAAGTAGCATTAGGATACTGAGGGAGAATGTAGAGGTCTCATTTTTGTCATTGTTGTTGTTGTTGTTGCCTAACGTAACTGGGCTATTTATAAATAAACATTAACAAATATCAATATCTTCAACAATGTCATGTTTTTCACTTTTATACCAGGAGTTATATGGTTTGTGGTAAACCATTGTTAGTTTTTGTCGAGATAAACCACAATGGACTGTGAGAACTGGGCCAAATTTCATGGCTCTGCATACCACCGCTAGCAAAAAATCAGTGCTTGCGGAAGCAGGGAATTCTGCGCTTATGTCAAGCGTATTTCAGGGGTTAGCAGGGAGTTTTTGCTTGTGCGTGTGAGTACTCCACGCTACTAGGCATTTTTCTTTTACACATCTAGCGCAGAAATTTGGCACTTGCACAGTAAGCGAAGAATGAATTCGGCGGTAAGCAGAGCCATGAAATTGGGCCTAGGTTTCCAGTGGATGCAACTGAAATCAAGCTGAAACTGAATGAGCCATGATAAACCTGAAACCATCGAAGAGCCATCACTGGGAGTTAAGACGGTGGCGGCAGTCTCTCTGAACACCAAGTAGCCAGTCAGACTGCTAATCATCAAGTACAGGCACTTGTCAATAATCTATTACACTCCATAATTCCCATGCCTGCTGGGTGTATGACATAATATGTAATCTTAGACAAGCAAAGAGGGAGTTAATTGTGGCTGCTTCATGGCCACTTCATGCTGATTAATTATCGTCTGACCAGCCCAGGTGTTTTGTGGTGCGTTCATTTGCATGGAGCCTGTGTTTGAATGGCTTGATTAGAGTCTGAGTCATTAACTTTGTAAACTGCATAAGGGGGTCTGTCCTTTCTCTATGGTAACTGGAAGAGATGTATGTGGACTGATGTAGTCACTGGTGGATTTGGTGCTGAGCACACCTCCGCGTTTTAAACATCAAATCTTGATTGTGGGTTTTTTAATTTTGGACAGGGGTGCGCCTCCGTATTGAACTATTTGAAAGAAAAAAGAAAGAGAAGTTACATTTAGCTGTACCAAAATGACCGGTGGTATAAGTGCAACAACAAAAAGTCAATTTCCTGATGTTTTGATCCTAGCAAAGTCATTCTCAAAATGACAACACAAACACATACCATTTACAAACTTAATATTTGTGTAACAGTCAGGTGGAATGAAAAGAAAGGACCAGAATCTATTGATCTTTTTTTTTTATGTACACAGTATGAGTCATTTTTATTCAGGTAGAATGTATATTTATGTGTACTGTACACATATGTTTCTTCTGTCTATTAATGAATACAAGCAGAGTGTGGTGGAAGGGTTATTAATGCTTGGCAAGGTTCATAAATTTGCTTAAGCACAAAGATGTGCTTAGCATAACAAAAGAATCTAGCTCGAGAGAAACAGATTATCATCCACAATTCCATAAAAGGTAATGATATAACATACACTCGTAATGTGCACTTGTCTCGAAAAACTGTTCATGGTGCTTGGAAACAGAGATCAAAGTTACACCCGGCGATACAACTGTTTGAGGTATATAGTGAGACCTAGTTTTGAGGACGTCTTTAGATGAATTCTGACAGGGAGCTTATTGCAAATGATCGTGGTAGCTTTGTGGCTAAAAAGCACGGTCTCCATAATCTAGCTGTTCTTGCTTTCTGTTCTGCCGTAAGACACAATGATCCTGTAGGCCGGAGATTATGGGTGGTTTACTTGATGGCAGAGAGTTCCTTGAGAGATTGTGGTGCACGTCCATGAAGTATTTTATGGACGATCAGGCAAATCTTGACATCACTATTCCTTGCGACTGGGAGCCAAGATTTTGCTTGGTATTGGTTCCCTACCAATTGTTGCTAAGTAGATACAATGTCTGAGGGCTTCAGGCCTTCAGTTCTTGTATCAGGTCAAGGCAATTTTTCCTTAGTAAAGGGGACCTCAATGGGGAAACATTTCAAGGGGCACCGAGTCCTTAAGTCCAGGCAGGGCACAGTTTCATAAAACTGTTCATCATTAAACAAATTGTTGTGCTTACTATAGCATAAAAACATGCGTAACTGTGTTTAATAAATGATGGAGAGGATTTGACAGAGTGTGTTTGCGTCTCTCATCTGCTTACAAGAACGGCCGGCAAGCTAATGTGCCTTTTGCTTTGCTTACGGTGGGCAATGTTTATTAAGTAGAAATTCTGTTAATGGTCGCTCTGTTAGCAGAAAATGTCTGCTTACAGGCTTGATGAAATTGGGCCCAGGGGCAAGGAGGCAGTTATTCCATTGCCTCTGTCAAGTATCAGGAGTACGGCTGTTTCGCTATGCAGCTCGGTAAAACTGATGAAGGTGGTCCCAGGCTGTTTTCTGTGACTTGTTCTTGTACCTGTCTAAGTAGTTTCATAACCAGCTGGGCCCTATTTAATAAGAGCTGCCCGAGGAGAAAATGTTGCTCAACAAATTTCTGCAAGCAAAAAGTCCGCTGAGCCAAATAAAATGAGCAAGATACCAGTTACAAATAGTAAGTGTGACATGATATTTTGGTTGGTCACCTTATTTTGATAAGCATGGATTGGTCTTGCTTTAAGCTACTTTGTGTGCTTTTTGAAATTGGGCCCTAGTACTTGTTCGAAGAGTGATGATGATGGATTGTGTTTGCTAGTTGAAAAGAGGGGGTTGTTGTTTCATCACCATGTCATTATTTTTTTTACTTCAGTGTACCTTCTTTAGAGAGAGGGAAGAGGCAGGAGAGGGAGCTTGCCCCCCTTTTGCCATCTAGCCCCTATTTTTTAGGCTTGGCCCCTCTTATTGAGATTGAGGGATGTCTGCCATGGGTATATAAGTTAAATGGGTAAATGTATTAAACATGAGGCTATTAATTACACATAAGTAATGCAAGCTTTGAGAGCACATTTTCTTGTTGTGCTTATTCTGCATTTTACAGTGTTTAATGTGCCGGGGGGGGGGGGGGATTTGCCTGTTACATCCCACCTGGTCTAGTTACCTGTGGACAAAAACAGGCCGCTTTTTCCCACCTGGTCTCATTACCAAAGGAAAACAATCTAGAAAAGTGTCCCAATACAGGCATTTGTTGAGAGAGTTACTTGATGTCAGAAAATAGGAGAGCAATTTCTGCAAATGCATCATAACTTTTGAAAGCTGTTTTTTGGGTGATATTGCTAGTTTTAATGCCGTAATTATTTAGCTCACTGCTTTCCCGATAATTCTCTTACACATAAAACATTTGTTGAATATAGTTTAAATTTCTATGTAGAGAGGGCACGCTTTTCCTGCTGTACAGCTTTGCCAACACACCGATGGGCATGCTATCCCAGTTGTATCTAAAAAATGTAGATAATTGTGGATATCATGTTTTGATTTGTGGTGAAACTACACCTGATTTTATTCAGTGAAGAGGAGTGCACTGATCACATTGGTGGTGTACAATTTAATTAATTTTTTTAATTAGGGTTTCAGGCAGCCAGCTGTATTGACCCATTTCATGACGCACAGCACACTTACACGCACCTATCCTGTCCTCCATTTTGGGTCAAAATGTACACAAAGGAGTTAACCCCCCCAAAATGTCGGAAATGGTAGAAGCGCATTTTGCGGAGGTGCGTTCGGCGTCTGCAAGGGGGCAATACATGTAGGCATGCTAGCAAGGCCAAATGAAACAAATTACAGCCTATTTTAAGAGCCACAGCTTTCACTTTCCATGGCAAGCCGTGCTCCTGAAAATAAGATTGTTTTGGTACCATTAATGATTATTTTATAAAGTATATTGTGCTCGAGAGTAAAACTTAATTCTGGGGGTAAAAATACACTGTTAAACAAAACTAACAGACATTGAACAGGGGGAATAAAATGAAAATAAACATTGGCAGATATATCCTCCATGCGTAGGTGAAGTCTTAACCTACTGCAGGCCTAATTTCCAAGTCTAAGCTAACCGGATAATGTCAACTGTCTGAGATGGTGTTGTTGAGAAACTGACACCACTCGTCACGATACTCCACTTTGGGGATGTGATCTGATGATGTCCTGACAGGGAATCTTGTTAGAGATGTTACTCTTGGGTTAGTGGATGCAATCTGAGAAGGCTGTCTGAGAGTGGATACTCTTGCACCTCTTGGTCTACTGGGGACATTCCCCCAACCCCCCCCCCCCCCAAAAAAAAACAAGAAGAAAAAACCAACCAACCAAACAAACAAACAAACAAACAGATTCTTGCTCTAATGGGGGACACTCTCCCCCCCCCCCCAATAAAAGGAATAAATAAATAAAATAAATAAAATTTAAATAACAATTATTATAATAACACATTAATTAGTAAATGAATAAATTAATACAAACTAATAAATAAAACTAATAAATGAATAAATAATCAAACAAATAAATAAGTAAAAAGTAAATAATTTTGTTTAATTTTACAGTTAAAAACATTCAATGTAGCTATCCAAACTTGATCATGTTTGTAAAGACAGACGACCCTATAAGTAATGAGTCAGCAGAAAAAATTGAGATTTTTTTTAAGAATCACTGAGCATTCCTTTTAAAGGTATTTGTTAGGATAACAAACATTGTTGTTTAATTTTAGACTGAAAGTTTACTGATTATGAAGTTCATACTATTTTGTAAATAATTATCTGAGGGGCGGGGTATTAGTTGACAATTTTGTGGTAGGACGGCCTTGTAGATAGAGGTGCTGGTACCTGTTCATCCTTGCCACTCACTGGCTTTTATTTTTTTTATATGATTTTGAATATTTGTATATATTTTTATTTTCTCAGTCAAATTTCTATTTTGTGAATTGTACCTTTTAATAAATTGTTGCCAGTGTGAAGTGTAATAAAAATAAAAACGAAATACAGCCAAAATTAAGGACATGGTTTTTCACAATTTTCTCCTGACTCACACAACGGAATAATCCTATATTTTCACAGGGTTGTTATTTCACGTAAATGTTTGATCACACAAAACATGAACACTGTCTGTTGGTATGTTGTCGTCAGCTCTACCAATCCCGTATAATACCTTTAAACGTAAGGCAGCGAACTAAAACCCGAGCCCTATAAGCAGGTGTATCCATGAACAGTGTATGCAACTTGTCAGAACCACAGTTGTGGTTCAGCTGTCATATGAGGGCACTGTTCACAATGCCTTCCTCTCCTCTCAGTCTCATGCTTGTCTCCCCCCCCCCCCCACACACACATACACACACAAGGTTGTTTTGATAAGAGTGAGTAATCATCCCCAGGTAGATTGGACATCCTTGACTTTGTAGGGGTAAGGTGTGATGCCACAAAGAGGGGACCTGGGAAGGAGGTAACAAGAACTGGGCAAGGCTGTGTCCTGTATTTTGTACCCCTCCACCCATCGACTTCCCTCCCTCGATGGAGTAAACAAGAAAAACAACATGAAATCAACCAAAGCATACATTTTCTCCTTCGGTTTTAAGAATTTTGCATTGACATGATTTTGAATTGAAGATGTGATGAATTCTAATAACATGAATCTACATTAACGAACTACTTGAGGCGAGGTACAAAGTACAACTTTTTCAGGGGAAGGGCAGGCCTGGAATTAAGTGGAGGCCATGGCCTCTGTTGCTCTGGTCTTGGCCTTTGTGTCCCTTCAAAATAAGTTTCCCATAGACTTTAAGATTTTCCAATGGAAGTGCCCTTAGATAAATGAAAATGGTCTTGCCATCAAGAATGATGAAACTCCAGGTTTGGAATGGATTGCATGGGATCGGAATAAGGTACAACTTTTTTTAATGAGAAGGGATCAGGCAGGGCTGGGCCAAGATACAAATTGGGGGGAGGGGGGGTTAGGTGGGGGTGGGATGGTTGGATATATGTCTTTGTTCCCCCTCGAAAATAAATCAGCGATCATGAAAACGTACTCTTCATTGTATAAAGTACCCTGTCCCCTGTGTTATAGTGCCTTCCCTTTAATAAATTGTGCAGTGAGATATGATTGTTGTCCTCTGCAATGGGACTGTACCCTCCAGTCATGGGGCTTTGAAGCGATAAATGTGTAGTTTTGCACTTGCCATAGTCAATTAACAGACAGAGCAGGTGTGAGGGGGAAATGCACCAGGTGTAAGCCACAATCAAACCACTGACTGGTACACAGCGAGCTACGCAGTGAGTTATCCTGCTATGTCTGCCAATCTTTTGATCTCATCGAAATCTGAAATCTAAATCCTTGCAATAATATTGTCCAGTAACCAAACGGCTCCTCTCAGAGCCATCGTTACTTAAAAGAGATTTTCCCGCCAAGTTGTCGCCACAAACTACCTCGGCTGACAACCATTTTAAATTGATGAATATGGCGGATTGAGGAATCGGGAACGAATGATCATCATGAAAATAATAGCCTTTGTCATTCACAGAACGCCTTGCTTATAGAAGTCATTCAAGTTGTAAGAAATCTTAACCACTGCACGTCAGATGATGTGCATTTCCGCCAAATTTTTCTAAACTGGCTACTGGCTACAGTCGAAATAAGCTTCATATTCTACTCAAACATAAGCAGGTTGCCCCCCCTTTTCACTGTAAAGCAGGAGCACCAATTTTGATGAAATACTCAAAGATTAGTTGAGTGCTGTGAGTATTGAAGATATATGAGGAAGGAATTTAATTTTACTCATTCCGAAATTCAGTTGAAAAGCAAAACCTTTAAGTAATCTTGACATCTTATTTTGTTTTTCTCCTTGGAAGATACTGAACTATGTTTGGATTGTTTGTAAAAATTTGTTTTATTTGGAATTTTGTTAATTAACTATTAATTCCTTCTTCTTTTTTGATATTTTTATTTTATTGTAAAAAGTCTCTTAGGAAAGGCCATACAATGAACCACTTTTTAAAAATGTTTTTAAATGAGACATTGCCTTACATCACAAGAACAGAGGCCACTTCAAGGTTAGGGCTGTTCTTAACTGATTTGGGCTGTCGACCCAAATCAAATGTCACCAGGGGCACGTTGCCACTTACTCCTGGGGCTGAAACAGGGTTACCCCCTTCACACAGTCCCTAAGGATGTAGTCATTGGTATCATCCACTAGAAACCTGGCTGGTAGGGCTGGTAGATCTTCCCAACTCTTTATGAAGCAATTATGGTCAAGTGCCTTGCTCAAGAGCACAAGTGTCATGACCGAGATTCGGACCCCCACACTCGCTGCTAACAACACCAGAGCTTGGGTCCGATGAAGTAGACCGCTCGGCCACGACACGCCACTACTGTACAATGGTGCTATTATGGACTGACCAAAGTCTGGTTGGTAAAATATCTCACTATGCCATCATGCCATGCCACTGATTATGCTTGATTACACAACAAGAGCCCTACGTTATTACAGTATGTTGCACTGTCTTGAAATTGTTGTATAATCCTTTACACTGTACACCGAAACTTACAAATTAGGGGACTCCAGTGTTTATTTACGTGTAGATGATGTTACTTGTGATGAGATTTAAAAGTATTGCCATTCATCAAAATCTATACACTGTAGGTGTTTACAGACCCTGCTAAATAAACAAAACCATGGAGAGGAAAAGGGATTGGGAAATTTATGCTTTACATAAACGGAAACAAAATTGGTGCAACTTTCATAATGCATTAATTGGCAACAGTGTCCAAGGAGAGAGGCTTAAAGACAAAGCAAAGGTCTGTTCATAATCAGCATAAAAAATATTGATTAGATTCAATCTGAAATCTCACCAATTATTAACTTCATTCCAGTGTCAATTACAAAGGGAAATATTTCCATCTGAAAAACTGTGAAGTAGAGAAAAAAGCATTTGAAGACGCTCCAAATCATCGTTGCTTATTTTAGTTTATTTTTTACTAAAAATAGTTAATGGCCTGACATTTTGACCCTAGCAGTCTTTCTTGAAGGTAAAACGACAACACAGCACACACACACATTTGTAAAAACAAATACACTGTATACATGTATTTGTTTTTTGTGTGTTTTGTTGTCATTAATTTGCCTTTGGGAAAGAGTCTGCTGGGGTCGAAGCGTGGATCATGAGCAATTTTTTTGCATTGATAACATCCAGATCCTTTTGGCTAGTAAGCAGTTTTAAATTGCTAATTCTATTTTCTATTTTACTTTCATTCAATTGAAATAGCTCCAAATGAAAATCCAGTGACAAAACATGAGCCACTTTTCATTGATATCACTGGATTGTGACAGCTGAAGTCCAATGAAATTTTCACAGATCGGCGAATGTTGTTTGTAGAAGACTAAAAACTAGATGATGGGAGCCAATTTACCTTTAATGTGAGAGAGACATCTGAGATTGAATGGTGAAGGTTACATCCATTAGGTTTAATGTGACCTTGACTTTCAGGATGGGAGAAAGCCTTTCAGAATTCATTTGCGTTTGTGTTTATCAGCGATGGATATTGGTCGTTGCATTTTTAGCTTGCTTTTTTTTCTGTACAATGATTAGTTGAACTATATGTACACAAATGATGAGAATGTTTATTGCGAGAGAATGTGCTGTAGAGAAAAGACAAGGTTTTTTAAAAGTTTTTTTTTAAAGAAGTGTAGGGGATCTGAGAAACAATTTTACATGTTCATTTGGGGCTCCGTAAATATCATGGTGGTTTTTTTTTCATGGGTTATCTGTGTTTATCTGTGTAGATACCCTTGTTAGCAGTCTAAAACAGTGTGTGACAATGACATGATATTTTTCCTACTTTATTCTGATTTCCGATTTTTTGTTTTGGGACTTTTGGGGTGTTTTTTTTCCCCTCAGAAAACAAAACACCCACAATTGTTAATAAGCAGCCTGAGAAGTCTATGGTTAAGCCATTGTCATTTTGTATGTGGGTCAGCCACTTGTACTCAATAAATGTTCCTCTTTTTTTTCAAGAGCCAAAAATCATACCTGGTATGAGTTGTTTTATTAGAATTTCTATTAAATCGGTCCTCATTCGAAGAAAAGAAAAGAAGGAAAAAAAATGGTTAAGAAATAAAATTAGTTTAAATGCTTACCTTGGCCTGTTTTGTTTTCATATCAGTTCCTGGGTGTGTAAACTTTACTCTGTTGACAGTTAAAGAATTATTTCATACTTTCACTCTATGGCTCTACAAATGGAAAAAATGAGATACTAAAATAGTTGACATTGTAAATATCCATGTGCTATTGTAGGAGCTTTGAGGTATATATTTGGCTGACCTTTCAGTATCATCTACAGTGGTTTTGGAAGTTAGATCAAACTATGCCAGCCTGCAATATGATATAACGTACTGGAGGCATCTATAGTAAGAGTATACAGTCAACCCTCCTACTGTCTGACCATTAAATATCATCCACTCTGGTTTTGAATAATGGTTTTAAGCTTTGTGTATGCCTGCCTGAAATATGATAACGTGGTTCACGGTACACATGTAGTTCTGTGCTCATTTGTGCCACCGTACACAACCCGTGCAATTGAATGGTTTTGAATGGTCGGTCAACTCCCTTGGAAATGGTTACCAAGAGTATATGAGGTTCAACACTAAACGCTGACAAATTTTGTAATTTTGCTGTATTTTTATACAAACAGGACTTGGCTTTTGTACAAATTGGACCTTCAACAAATTCTTTGTCGACTTTCCTCCTATGAAAAAATAGTTGAAATTGGTTTCCTTTAAAAAAAAAATCTTTCTATTTTAGCTGACAGGCTGTGAAACGAATAAAGAAATGAATACATTATGAGTAGAAGAAGAAACCATCCAAAAATAACAACCGTGGTGACTGTGTCCTAAATAAGTGCACTGTGGTCATGGGCATGCGGTGTGGTTACCGACCATTAGCATGACCTTATTAGGGAATCATGACATTGACTACGGTCTCATCCAGTTTGTCTAGCAACTGTGTGTAAACAAACCCTGCAGTGTTTGGCCATCCTGTCATGTTCCCTGTAGACACACTATGGCATTGATAGTTGTAATTCTCATTTTGAATGGAAGGGACCAGACTTTTTATTTCTTCCAACCTCAGTTTGGTTTGGTTCAGTGTATGGAATAAAATCAAGATCAGTGGAAGACTTTGACATATTTGTGTTTGAAATAAAACTTTTACAAGTCCATTTTGACAATTTTTCATTATATAAAGAAACTAAAGATCCCTTTGAACATGTACAGGGTTATAATTTACTACGCCAGCTTTTTACTGTGAGATATATTAAATTGTCTACAGTTTCTTGGTTTAAATTTTTTTTTTTTTTATGGGTTTGATGTACAGGGAGGCAACAGCTCAATTGCAATTACACCATATTATTACAATATAATTAGTTTTTACCCTAACACCAATGTGTATAAAGCACTGTATACTCAGTACTTTCCTGAGTTCTGTGAAAAACCCACAGGCAAATCACTCGGGTGGGATTCGAACCCACGACCATTGCATTGCTAGAGCAGATGTCTTGCCACTAGACCACCGAGCTAGCCCGGAGGCTAGAGGCGGTTTGAATCCTTTGTTTAAGCAGCGGGTACCGCAATGATTTAATAAATGTTAATTTTGCATCGGGGATCAAAATTACAACTTGTTTTTACCCTTACACCGATGTGTATTAAGCTCTATATACTAAGTACTTTTCACAGAACTTCTTTAATCCCCGATGCAAAATTTACATATTATTGACAATCGCCATCATATTCCAAAAATATCTGGGAAAATGGTCGGTAAATGACATAGAAAATTTACACCGTATCTGCACACTGTCAAGTTGTGATTAAAAATTTGTTCCCAAACTAAGGCATTTTGTTGTTGTACGTCTGCGCCTGACCAAAGCATCTCACATTACACTTAGCTCATCCATGATGAGGGAGAGCGTTGTGTGTTTTACCCTCATCCACTACCTGGCCTTTAAACCTTCTATAGGGTCCATGCATCTTGTATCATCAAGCTGATAACATTGGTAGGCGCCCAGATACTAGGCTAGGTGGAGGTCGGCGTAATTGTGTGCAGGTCTGCCCGCCGCAATATCAGATGTGTTCAATCTTCTACATTCCACTCTCTCTCTCTCTTTCTCTCTCTCTCTCTGGATGATTATTATCAACTAGTTATGCGGCCACGGAAAATGCTCCGACTGCTGGAGTACACGTTAACTTTGAGACCGTCACTGTCAGATATTTAAGATGCTCCGTCCTCAGCTACTGCATCTTGGTGTTTCTGTACACACTGCACGGACATCTTAAGTGTTGTTGTGGGCCATGAATTGGTTGTGCAATGGCCGGGAGTCCACGCAACAGTTTCCTTGTGGAGAAAAGACTCTGGATAGATAATGCCCCAGCGCTGGAAAAGATCGGCGGGTGTTTGAGTCAGTTGAGCGGGGGATTAGATTGTTTGTGTGTTACATCCCTTGACTTAAGGTACAGTATGTGTGTAGGATGGATGGCACAATTTGACGACACGAATGGAATGTTCCATTAAGGTTGTATGTTGAGGACATGTTGGTTGCATTGAGGGGTTTATGGGTCATCCTCTGTTTTTGCCCAAAGTTACTTGCATGTTAAAAACTACATCTAGAAATGAAATACATTTTGTCTTGAGAGCTTTGTGGTTCCTGTTGTGGGAAACATAGATTGAGCAAACTCATTATTTGTAAAATAAGGTCATGTTCAAATTGACAACCTCGGGAGTGGGTACAACTGGATAGTTGAAAATATCTAAGTCTTCAATGTTGCCGTTGCAGCCAATTGCCGAAGTCACTTGATTCGGATGCTGCCTAAGACTATTATTAGCCGCCATCTTTGTCATATTCCCTGTGTATATTAGCAATAATATACATATACTGATTGTCTCCACACCAAGAAGGGATCAGACTAGTTTTTCTCTTCTGGTCTCGTTTTGTCACATTGATTGGAGAATCATGAATGCAAGCATAGTAAATTTAAAAGCAATTGTTCTTAAAGTGCAGTGACGATAGTTATGCAAACTGATTTTCCATACATCATTAAAGGGGGGATATGCCATAAATCATGTTATATGTGTTATATGGCATGTCCGTTGGAGTGTAGGTTCAATTCCCGGTCATGACACTTAGTCGTGCCCTTGAGCAAGACACTTAATGAACCAAGATGTATAAATTATGGGAACCTGCGAGGTCTGAGGTGGTTTGTGTTGAACTCAACTCCTAGTTTCTTGCACTAATAAGCAGCTTGGTTGTATGCTCTCTAGGGAGTTGAGAGGAGTTTGAGAAATGATCAAAATACATGTAAGGTTGATCAACAGGGTAATTATGTTGTAAAGCATCTTGATCTAGCCACCATCGGCGCTACAATTTGTAAGAACCCAGTAATAATGTTAGTATTACTGTATTCTACCCTTCCAGCCTCGCTTTGGTTGATTTGATTTGGATGAGAGAGGAACAAAATGGCTGTGTTATCATAAAAGTCTACACCATACACCTCCTTTAATGCTGATTTACAGCGTAATCGTTATTATTGCGCACCACACATTCTGACATGTTTGAACTCTTACACCTACTGTACAAGCAGGCAGGTTAATAATGAGATCCAAGCATTACCCCAATGTAAGCAGATGGAAATGACTGTGAGGGGCGGTTAACGGGAGGGGGAATATACATCAAAAATTAATTATTTAGTTCCTAATCACCCTGTAAAACCGACCAGGAGGATATTCATATTGTTACATATTTCATTCTGTATCACGGATCAAACACAATCATTTTTATCCCAATGGAAATTCATCATCATGTGGACATCTAGACGATTTTAGGTTTCAATTCCTGGAATGTGTGTTGTCAAATTACAATTCGCTCATACAAAACATTGTACTGATATTTCAATGTTGTCCTAACAGTTATATTAAACGTATCAAACTCATTTCTGTCACAATACTAAAACATTCTGTTGGAAACAATTGAACTGTAGCATTGAATAACTACCTCTTTATTAAAATAGCACACATTATTGCAGGACAAAATATTAATATCTGTTTGCAAAATTTGTAGAATTTAATTAACTGTAGTTTTAAAAACTCTGCATGGGCATAAACATTCAAAGTGCAGCTTACTAAAGTACATTGTTCACACATTTTTTAAGAGATGTGTCATCCAACATTTAAAATAATTTGGGGTTGAACAAAGAAAAACTGACCTGAACGAGACTTGAACCTGCAACTCCGTACAAACGTGCTGGGGCTCTACCAACTGAGCTAGCTAGCCCTATTTTGTCCAAGGATTTGGTAAAAAGGTGTCCAAATTTTGCTGGAAATTTAAAAACTGGGTGACCAAATTGTTCACTTACAATACATTTTTATGTAAATGACAGATAGAACAGGGTGTCCAAATTTAAAACAGGGTGTCCAAGAGACACCCAGACACCCATCTGGCTAACACTATGATTTTGTCAATACCTTTGTTCTGGGATTCAATATTGTATTTACCTTAAGACTCTTCTGTTTCACTTTTTTTGTTTACTCAGAAGCAAAACCTGAAGTTTACGCAGACCTTTTTATAATCTATGATGACCAGTTTAATCACATGCTTCGATGTAGTACTATATTTCCGTGCCTGGTTCCTTGTTGATCAAATAACGTGAACGGCTCAGTTTCCACAGCCAAAGGATTTCCCCTTTCGAGGATTTAGATCATTCGTTGGAAGTCCCAGTTGCACATGATCTGATGATGGCTGGGTGGCAGAGGGACTGAAGTAGCCCAGATGGAAATACCATGCGGCTGTCATCACAGCTGAATCTGCTATTGCACAAACTTGTACCCATATACGGGGACGTAGAGTTTCCCTTCCTCGAGTGAATTTGTTGTTTTTATTTCACGAGCATTTAAGTTCAGTTCACAAAAGAGTGTCGTATAATTTGAAGGGAGTATGGCTTCAACAGATGTTCCACATTTGCTGTGCAATGAGTTTTTTAGATCCTTTGCCCTCACAAGGTATGTTATATGTATTGTGAAGGAATCAAACTTCTGAGTTTTTGTTTTTTTCATTTACAACAAACCGCGGAGTCTCTGAAAGGATCTTGGAGATCTGTATGAATGTCTATATTTGCAACAGAAGTTTCATCATTTGATTTCTCTATGACATGTACCACTGTATCTTGGAATTCAACTTCACGTGTTTTGTTTTAAGTTGAGGGCAGTTATTTCTTCGTGTATGGCGTGTTGTGGCCGAGCTGTGTAGTTCATCAGACCCAAGCTCTGTTGTTGCCAGCGTAACTGCTAGTCAGAGTCGAGTAATTTTAGCAGTGGGCCAGTAACCTCAAGACTAATCAAGTGTTATAATTCCTTCCAAACAAGTACTGTACATTAAAAAAAATAATAGTAACAAATTCCAAATGTGCTGAAAGTGGAGTTATCTTGAAACTCAAGCGGAGCTTTAAGACTACTCAGAGAGCTGCGTATTTAGAGAGTTCAGACTGAGAGGTTTCTTTGGTCAAGTGGTTGCTGGATGCCATTTTTGGTCCAAATGTAGCACAACCCAGTATGCAGTCTAGTTTGGCACCATGTGTGTGCATGCATTGTTAGGTTTTTTTTCCTGGCCAAAAATGGTTTCTAATGGAAGTTGTCGCAACTCTCTCGATACACAGCTCTGAGACTACCGCCCACGATACTCTCGTTTTCTGTTTGTGTCTTCAAACCTACCAGAGGAGGAGGAGGTGGGGGAGGGCTTTTTAAGCATCTTTGTAGGTGTAAAAATGTTACCACAGGTGTAAATCTGTACCTGAAATTTAACCCTTTGTTGTTCTTTCAACTGCTTCTTGTTTTTTTAGATGCACAGTGTGTAATAACAAGTTATCGTCATGGTACTTTGAGAGAGACGGACAGTTGTACTGCAGGCAGGACTACCTGGCCAAGTTTGGAGAAGCGTGTAACGGCTGTGCGCAAATCATAACCGGACCTGTCATGGTAAGTTTGTGGATATGAAATGTGTCTCTGGCTGCAACTGTGGCTGTTGGCTTCATGGGAATGCATTGATCTAGCCATTCAGTGTAGCCATAGCCATAGTCATTGTTGGTGACACACTCAAGACTGTTGCACCTCCAGTGTTCTCCCTTAACAGTGGTCCGCTGGCCAAAGGCCTCTTAAAACACCTGAGGACCAGTCAACAATTCTCTCTAAGTGGTCCGGCTGGCTAGTTCAGCGTTGAAAAGCATCTCTATCTCATTTGAAATATGGACTATTGGAAAAGCTGGTGGACTAGTGAAATGGTAACTTGTCCTGCTGGCTAGTCTCTGAAAAAGGTTAAGGGCAAACCCTGACCTCAACCTACAATTTATTTAGTGAGTGTATGGAATAGATTGTAGAGACAATTGATAATTTAAACATTCTCAGAAGTAGACAGAACTGTGTAATTTTCTTTTTGGTTCTGTTGGGGGAAAACAAAATGCAAGGGACAGAGGTAGAGTTTATATATGTACCCACAACCTGCTCTCCAGTCTTCTTTACCCAGTAAGCCGTTTTCCGGGTTACACTTGCCCAGTAACTACATACCAGATTCGCAAGCTCTTTTTTCTAGGAACTTTTGAGTTTTGTGGGGGAGAACATAAGTTGACAAAGGACACCCTTTGAGAGGAGACATATTGTCCTCTTTTGCACTGAGCTTGGTCATTGAAAATAAGAAGCTAATTTCTTGACATTTACCCAATTTTAGAAGTAGCTTAGTTCCGTGTACTTGCTACTTTTGAGTTCTGTGGGGAAAATATGTGCATGAATTTGTATCCGTACCATGCCGGAGGCAATGCTGGGATTTTTTTACCTCAGAGACAAAAAGGAGCCAAGCTCAGTGCTAGGTACTTTTGATTTCTTTGGGGAAAAAATCTACGTGGACTAGGACAGGATTTGCACCGGTACCCTCCCGGAGGTTACGCTGTAGCTCCTTTACCTCTGAGATTGCACAGTGATATGAAAAGCTTACTTCTCGATTCTTGCTCATTTTTTAGAAGCAGCAAAGCTCAGTTCATGTGTGCTTAGTATTTACAATATTCTTTTGGGAAAAATATCCACATGGACTAGGACAGGATTTGCACCCGAGCCCTGCTGGAGGCATTGCTAGGCTTCTTTACCTCTGAGATTGCCCAGTGACAGGAAGGTTACTGCTTGATTTTGTCTCTTTTATTAGAAATAACCAAGCTTGGTACATATACTTGATATTTTCAATTTCTATGGGGGAAAACCTTAACACATGGACAAGGACAGGATTTGCACCCGTACCCTGCCGGAGGCAATAGTGTCTTTACCTCTGAGATTGCTCAAGAAACAGAACACAACATATTGACTTTTAACCTGTCTCTATGCTGTAGGCAAACAATCTCTATATTTAGTGCGTTTAGTTCCGTGGGATGAAAAACATCCACATGGACTAGGGTAGGATTTGAACCCATAACCTGGGACCCATGGGAGACAGTGGTTGCCACTGAATGGGCCACCCAGTTGAAATGAGAAGTAAATAAACAAAACCTGCCACAGGCACTGCTGTACAGGCTTCTTTACCTCTGATCTTGCAAAGTTAGAGTGAGTTTAAAAAGATCTTGAATTTAACTTTATCTATGGGAGGAAATATCTGCCCTATGGACTTGGACAGGGTTTCAACCCACACTCTGCCAGAGGCATTTCTTGTCTTCTCTAACTCTGAAATTGCCTTGTGACAAGGAGCTACATGTAACATCTTGAATGTAGTCTCTCCTCATACTCCTAAATTGGCAAGCTGCATGTTCATGTTCATGTACTTCGGCATGTATACTTAGGGCTTTTGAGTTATTGGGGACAAAATGCACATGGACTAGGCTCTGTGCACCGCCAAGCTGCCTGGCCAGTGCAGCAGTGACAAGAATCTGACTTTATGGCGTTCATGTATGACAAAACAATTTACCGAATGTCACCCACCCTCAATTAATTTTGGGATTCCGACTTCCCCTAGTCAGGGCTCGAATCTGGGAGGAAAATCCACAAGGCTGCAGGGCTTATAGCTTGAAATGTTTACTGGACCAGAATTGTTTTTCAGTGTTGTAACCGAGCCATTTTTGCTGTCAAGTCAAGTCACAAGTCATTTTTGCCCAAGTCAAGTCAAGTCACAAGTCACATAATGTCCTGAAACAAGCCCACTCCCATGATGTTGTGACAAACTTATACAATCACAAACCTGTTAAAAGACCAGTAAATAATAATAAATTCAATCCATGAATCTTGCACCCAAGTGTTTGCATATCTGTGCACTTGAAAACATCGGGATGCCGGCAGCGGCATCGTCGCCGAAGACTTGATTTTGCCACATTTATTACAAAATAATAATTGCATTGTCATGAAATCATACTTATACTCCCAAGTCATTTCGCAATTCAATGAAATTGGCGACTCGATTCTGACTCGAGTCCAATTCAGCGACTCGAGTCAACAACACTGTTGTTTTTAGAAGACCAGAATAAAAACAAAAAGGAAACAAAACTACTTGGGCTCTAGCTTAGGCACTGTTCGTCTGTTTGAAGCCCAATACCAGAAGTGTTTGCTTTAAATTACTTACACAGCCTAAGCTGGAGCCGGAGCCATAGCCAAAGCTGTAATTTTGGAAAGGCCATACAAACCTTGGAAGACTGACAAAAGCAAATACGATTCAGAACTTCAGCCTATTAGAAAATGAGAGCATTTGCTTTGTTAATTTCAGTCCTTGGAAACCTTTGAACGGCATCAGTCATTAAAGTTTAAAACGAAAGGTCATTTAACAGATAAAGAGAGTCTGCAATACTGTGTAGTTCCTCTTTCGCCATTGTGACACAGTGTTATTTATTTGGTCCATGGACAAATTCCAAAGTTTCCCCGACAGTTTCCCGATGTGGCAACTATTGGACATTGAGTCATTGTTTTTTTCCTGTTGTTGGTATACGTACAACTTCCTTCCTTCCTCCTTTCCATGTGTGGTTTGGTTTGTCTGAATATCTGTTCGGAGAATATTGACAGGTCAAATAAAGTTAAGATTTTTTTTTTTTTTAGACTTGCATGCAATACATTTAAGAGCAGTCGCTTTGTTTGGTTTAAATTGTAAAATTAATATTTAGGGTTCATTTAGCGGCAGGAAAAAAAAACAGTGGGGCAGGGGTTGAGGGTTTCTGTTTGGGATGGGGTGGCAGATATTTAGGCAGTAGAAAACAGGGTCAGAGGTCACCTCAGAAATAAGCGTGTTACATCAGGTCACAGTTACCTACCGTCAATTTGATGCAAATTTTCCAATTATTTAAATGCTACAGTACAGAATTGTTGCTTGTAGTTCTACATTTCTTGCAGTTATTTTTTAAAATATTTTTATGTATTTCTTTTTTCTTTTCTTTTTTTACAAAAAAAAATTGTTTGCCATGTCTTTTTCCACTACATAGTATACATGTAGCAATGTCTCATTATACAATCATGCTACAAGTTAATTTCAACTAGTTAAAAAACATTAATTAAAAAGACAAAGCTCATTCTAAGTTGTGTAAAATATTTGTAAAGGGTGTGGATATTTTGTTCCCTAGTGTGGTCAAGGCAATTTCCTTTATGCACAGAGTGTCAACACACATGGGAGCTATGCATTAAAGTAAACAATTTTTTGTTGTTGATAATATCTGTGATATTTTTTTCAAATTGGATGTTCACTTTTTGGTGGGATTTGTCAGGCAATTTGTGTACATTCCCGTTCAAGCCTAATTTGACCCACGAAATTCCAAGAAGGAAAAATAACAAGGAAAAACAAAAGTAGACAATGACCGATTCTGACCTTCAATGTCATTGACTTGTTTCTTTTTTAATCATCTGGTTTCAGGAAGGTGGAAAGTCACGACCACAAAACTTTATCCTACATATTAATCAGGCTTGCTATTAGTCCTATTTTATTCCGATTTCCGATTTAAGGGACCTCAGAATTTCAAAATATTCAAAAAAGTTTTTAAAGCCTAATGTGCGTGAAGTTTGAAATTTTTGTTCTTTAGGTTTTTTTCTTCTCAAATTGTCCAGTGTTATTTCTGATCAATAAAGTTACGAAGTTAGTAAGTTGTACAATAAAGATGTGTTTGAAAGCGATGGCTTACCAAATATATAATTCTTTACACAGTCACCCCTAAACTGCATGTCATTTTAGAAACATATTGCAGGATCAAATAGGAATGAGAGGGGACCAGTACTCTAAGACTTGATGCATCTTTTGATGGGTTACCATGCTTACGTGCGGTCATATAGTAGACCGATCACAGGCCTGTGACGTAATTAAACTTTTTTAGAAACTGTTTTGTTGTTTTATTTTTCTCCCTTATCTCGGGTTGTATACTCGGAAAAGCTGATTATCAGGACTAAAAACCTCATAACGAGAATAAATTGGCGCATTTAGCGGGCATGGGCGGTCCCCAGGAAGCGATTTAAGCTCACAGGAAATGCCAACCAATTACAGGCAGCAAGGTTATTTAATAGCTTTGGCGTACACCCTACAAGCCAAGCGTAAGCTTCCACAGATACAAGAATGAAACTAAGATTGAAACTTTGCGGTGTGAGATATTGTCAGAACTTTTCCTGTGTGAGTTTACGTTGGAGCTGATGTTTTTGTTTCGTTTTTGGAGTGAAATTTCGGTGTGTACCTTTAAGGGGCAAGTTAGTAATGTGACTTCACTTGGTTTCGAAATTTGTCATTGTAGACAGCTGTGAAATGTTAGGATGTACTTTTTGACAGGAACAACTTTGTGTGGCACGAACACTGAAACGGTCTTGTTCTGATTTAGAATGATGTGAGCATTAATGGTACTCTTTAAGCACATGTTTTTGTAATCATAGTTTTCCCCCTTATACCTGTAAGTCTTTATTGGACATAGAGTCTGAGAGACAGCTGTCCATTGGCTAATAAAATCAAAAATTTGCCTTTAAATAAAATTTAATAGGAAAAAACTTGACCAACTCAAGCATTACTCAAGTATTTTTCATATTATTTATGTGTAAAAAACAAATGTCATTGAAACTGTAGGGAAAAAAAACGTGACTAGAAATACCAACATATATGGAAAACACCATTCATGTCCACTGGGCTTTCTTCAGTCTAAGACCTGTAATTAAGAAAGAAAACCATCTCCCCCCTTCCCAGTCAAGCCAGCAACCCCTCTTCCCCCTATCTCCGTCCCAAAAGCCCTATCCATCAAGTTTACAAGGTTTTATAACCTAATCTTAAGAGTGGTGTGTTCCCATCGAGGAAGCGGCCATTAGCCCTTGGATTTCCAATCTCAGACAAGGGTTTCCTCTTTGCTGTCGATAGCTGGGGCCTCTCCTCACTTTTACTGAAGTTAGCGTAGGGGTCGAGTGCCCCCCCTTTTGTGCTGCTGACAGCCGCATTGTTTCCCTCTCGTGCTGATGAACAGTTTGGTTGTGACTTAGCGGTTGTTCTCCGGAGTTTATCAAAGTCAGGCAACATGTTTTTGTTACCATTCTGTTATTTCTTGTGGAAGAAGGTGAGTAGGGGTGACCCGCTTTTAAAAGAAAGCTGTTGTGCGTGTAGATTCTCTCTAAAAGCTTCTTAACTTATGAACAAGTTTTTGATGTTATTGAGCAGTCACTCAGACAAGTTGGTGAAGTCCTGGATTCTTTTTTTATATTTTTTGAATTGTTTTTATCTGTTTTTCCATAGAAGGTTGGTAGGGTGAGTTACAAACTGCACAGTTCAAGACCCCAACTTGCAAACCAAAGCTTTGTGGCATTCCATTTAAGACTTTGTGTTGTTCTGAAATCTGAAGACAAAATTTGATGAGGTCCTGGATTGTGTTTTTGTTTTAACCGTTCTGTTATTTCCTGTGGAAGAAGGTACATGTTGGTGGAGGGTTACCCACTGTGCGGTTCAAATGGCCAACAGAAGAAACGAGACACTTGTGGATTCTGTCTAAGACCACTGTTGTGTGAAATCAGAAGACAGTGTTGTTAGGTTACCTTCAACCACCAGTGTGGATGTAAGCACGTCACAAACTATGACGCTACAAACCAATTCATCAGAATGTTATCAGTAAAGTGTCTATGGTTTCCTGCGGTCAAAAACTGGAGACGACAAACGGAGAGTTTTACAAGGATGTGAGTGGGACAGTTGGCAGCCACAGAATGACCACTCTTAAATCTTGATTTCCATTCTTCGCAGGTCGCCGGAGAACACAAGTACCACCCAGACTGCTTTGTCTGTATAAAATGTAGCACCTTCATTGGCGATGGTGATGGCTACGCGCTGGTAGAGAGATCCAAACTGTACTGGTGAGAACCATTTGAATTTGAGTAGAACGCAATTTTAATGAGGGGCTTCAAGGTCAAGTTCAGTTTTGAGATGCACCCATTTCCAAATAGATAGAGGTGGGGGAAAACTTACAAGTCATCTTTTGATTTTGCAATCAAAAACTTTGCATCTGGGCTCAAATAGTTTTTGTGTGTTTGTCCGAGATATTTTAAAGCACACGGACAACATTGGTAATTGTCAAAGACCAGTATCGGCACTTTGTGTGAAAATTTTGGCTCAGACTGTCATTGAACTCACAAGAAAATAGTGACGGAAAAAAAACCCCTTATGTTTTCACTGTTTTAGAACAGAGATTGTATTACTTATTTCTCAAAAACTATAGCATTTTAGGCAAATGTTTAAGGGAAGTTGTCCACCATGATTTTCTTTATACGTTAGGTGCAAATTTGTGAATGTTTGTATTTTTGCACACCCCTTTAAGTGAAGACATTTACAATGATTTGCCACTTTAAACTCAGGTGTTAAAGTAAATGTCATTTTAGGAGATACAACGTTGTTGCACAGACGCATCCATTGAGTTGTGTTGGTCGTTTGAAAAGAGGTTTGTATGACTTGGTCAGATAAACAGTGAACAGTTTTTCGGTATGACTGTGAGGCAATTTTATTCTTCTGTTTCAAATTATGACTTTGCCAACATGTCGGTGTATCAGAATGCCAATTTATGCAGTGAACCAAATCCAGAAGCAGCTGTATCTTCGTATGTACCTGTAGATATCAGAACGGGTAGAAAGGGCACCTCTCTTGGTTCCCCCGTCCCCTTTGAATCAAAAAGGTGACGTGACTTTTAAAGTTGCCGATATTCTCAATCATGCAAGTAGACTGTTCTCTCTACATTGTCAGGGCTCAATATTTACACTGGACCAGAGTCCTGGGGCAAGTGATTTCAGCGTCTGACCAGTAGACTCAGGACCAGACAAGTCCCGACAGTCTTGTGTTTTTCAACGGAATAATAATACTGGTAACTCACTGTGTTATAGTTTGAATTGGAAAATTATGTTCAAATGGGGGACTTCAAAGAGTCAGACAAATGTCTTTCAATTCCGTTGAGTGTCAAAGTATACTTTTCAATTCATTGTCATCTTCTGTCGTTTTTCCTTCCTAGCGGCAAGTGCTACCACAGCATTCTGGTCCCCATCATCTCCAGCTCCCCAGCGTCCCGGGTTCCCCACATGGTCCAGCTGGTCACGATACCACCCACCCCCGACGGCCAGAAGAGGTTCTCTATCTCGGTAGAGGAGACCATGCAGTACCCGACGTCGCCCACGCCCACCTCAGAGAAGGTGTCTGTCCAGAGTCTATGTGTCAAAGAGTAAGTCTGAAGTCTTTTCGAATCACGTCATTCTTTGAATTTTGAATTTAAAAAAAATGGTTTTTTTTAAGATTTAGTGTGCTGGGCCGTTTCCTCTTTTTTTCCTTTATAACAAAGTTGTATGTCTGTTAAAGAGTACACTAGATTCCTCGTGAAACACAGTTAAGAGACATTCAGCAAAAAACGAATCAAGCTTTTTAAAATACTCAACACTTGTCTATTATAAAAGGTTAGAAATGAAAAACTAGAAAAAACCCTCTGATAAAAGTAGGATGAATAGGGGGGAAATGGTAGCTGTTACTGTTTACATTAGTTACAGGCACGAGTTCAGTGACCTTATATGTCTGATGACATGAAAGGGATATAAGTGAAGATGAGGTGATTGATCATGATCTTAAAAAGTAAGGGGGAAAAAAATAAGACAATATTTTTTTTTCTTGAATTCCGCTGTCAAAATCTGCTCTGACATTTGTCTTTCATCAAATTGAATTGTCAAACTTGCGTAAGGCGCAGGATGTTGTCAATATGGATTCATTATCAAGAACATTGTGTTCTTGATTGTCCGTAATGAGTTATGTCCATGTTGGAATGACCAACACCCATCGTTCTCTTCTTATGCTGTTATCAGGCGATTTTCCTTCCCCCAACCCCCCCCCCACCCTGCCCACCCCTCGACCTCTGCAACCCCCTTCCCAACTAATTATTGCAGGCAGATTTCCCCCAGGCTCATTTCCTCATTTCTGGCTACGTGCCAGAACATTCTCCGCCCTTGATAAAAATGATCAGGACGTGGCTGGATTTACCCTCGGTGGCTTATTATGGTTAGGCCTTGAACTTCAAATATCCCTGGATTTTGTTTGTTGGGGTGTTTGTTTGTTTGTTTGTTTGTTTTTTTGCTTTGATTATCCACTGAAATTGGAATTAAAGTCCCAGCATCCATTGACCCATTCTGTCAGTTTTTTTAATCACTAATAATTCTGAATGGATGGAAATCCTGGAGGAATTTTTTCTTTAAACTTGGGCTTTTTTGGACTTCTTCAGAGACAAGCCCCTCGTCCATCCAGGGCTAGAAATAACTACCAAACCAGTGGCCATAGTCAAGGGCTTAATTTCATGGCTACGCTTACCACAGCAATCCACGCTTACAGTGCCCTGTAAAGCGCATGGCTCAATAGACAGTAAGCGCAGAATTCGGCGCTAAACAGAGAAATGAAACTTGGCCGTGTTGCTTGAAAGCATTGGGCCAGTAACCACACAACTATGCAAGATTCCGACCCTGCCATCTGGATGATCATGAAATAAATGAACTTTAAAGAACATTTTAAAAGGTGTCCATTCATCTAGAAACAAAACCAAAACTATGCCAGATCTCGGTGCTATTCCTGTCAAACAAATAATTCTATATGTATACCATCCATGGTATACCTAAGCCATAATACATGTTTATGTAGACATCAGGTGTAGTATGTCACGTTTGAACTGCCAACTGTTAACTTTTAGTCTGAACATTTTTATATGCAATTTTTCTTTGTTCAACATGTTCAAACCCAAATTAATTTTGATACAGGTACAAAAATATGTACATCCCGAAAAAATATTTTTGTCTGAAAAGTGTGTAATTTTTTGAACGCGTTACATTTGAGTGATTTATAGAGAACCATAGGCCAGTGTCATCTTGTTACTTTAAAGAACTAAATTGGTTCTCTTTTAATCTAAAAGTTTTTTGTGTTGTCAAGTTGATGCTTGTATCAAAACATGTTCATTCTGATTTTTTTTTTTAAACCCCTGTTAGCACTCACCCACAATTAAACATAGAGTTATATACCCCCCCCCCCCCCCCATGGCACAGAAATTCACAAGTTCTGCTGCACCTAGAAATCTATTGTACCAAAAGTTGCCCCAGGTGATCCTTGGAGATTACATTTTTTTGACATACAATTATTAATTTCTAAATGGCAGGGTCACTGCAGTCGAAACAATTTCGCAGGATGCTTAATACCATTAACTATCTTTATAACGAACAGGCTTTCAGAAGAAGAAAAAAAGGAAATATTTTTAAGTGGTCATTACCGAAGAAATACCCAGCCTTTAAGGGTTTTCCTTTAATCACAAGCAGAGCTTCAATGCTTATTGAACATGTATGTTTGACCTACATAGCACTGTACGTGATCATGTGAGCTCTCTCTACCCTCCCCCCCTAGTGTGTTATGTAGAGCAGCTGTCAGTGAGGAATAGTTTAGCGCATATTTGTTGCGGTACCGCCACTGATGTGTACATGTACGTACGTAAATATGTGCTCATTTTACACGCAAACCGGGATACGGTTCGTTAAAGATGTGATATTGTTTTGATTATTATCAGGAAATTAGATTGGACATTTTTTAAGCTGCTACATTATGATGGGTTCTCCTTGATACGAATTCCTTATTAAAACCGTTCCTACTCTTTGTGACATTTTCCATTGAGTTGGCCAACCATATGATTTCATTCAACGGCACAGGTTGATATTAGCACCCTTTTCATTGAACTTAGTAGAGTTGTGCATTTATGTTTGTTTTCCTAAGGGGTTAAACGGAACTTGTGACTTCCGTTTAACCGTTTACACTGTTTCTAGTCAGGAATATGAGCTCTTCTGTAAAAGGAGTAGATGTGAACACACTTTCAAGGATTAAAGATAGAACTCTGTAACCCTGTCTTTACAGTCATAACCAACAACCACAGTGGGGAGGTGCACGTACAAAGCAAAAATGTATTTACAAAGTGTAAGGGATTAAAAATAATGTATTGTTACATTTGTAGGAGATTAAGATAAGAAACATTCCACCAACAAAAGGCGGATGTCAGTCAGTCTCCCTGGATAGTGTAATTAAAACATAATTTTTTTAAATCTCACTGTAGGCTTTGTTTAACCGTTTGGAAATTTGGAATCTGGTTGCAGCGTTTGTTTACAGTTAAATGGTAACCGGTAAAACCGTCCCAGCCCTAGAAACTAGTTATCAGATCTCTTTGAATAATAGATGTTTAAAAAAAACTGTATTGAAATCTTGTCTTTTTTGTCTTTTTTTCCCCCCACTGAATGCAGGGTTGACCCCACTCCATCCGAGACTTCCTTGAGAGTAGGTGACAGAATCCTTGAAGTCAATGGAACACCAGTCAGAACGCAAAACTTACACGAGGTGGGTAGCAAGACCAATGGTCTTGTATCATGTGTAACAAAAGGGCATAATGTAGAGAGTCTGGTGCTATCTTGTGAAGTCACTGGTCCACCATGTTATCACTCTCTATGAGGGCAGGTTTGACTTGTAACTAGAGTTAAGATTTAACTAGTACTATTAAACTTGCGGCCGTACAATCCTGCGCAAATCTATTTTGGGAGGAGTGTTGGCTCTGAAAAGTCCCGTTTTAGACCCAACACTCCTCCCAAAAGAGTAGGGTGTCATGGCCGAGTGGTTTAGTGCATCGAATTCAAGTTCTGGTGGTTAAGTCATCGAAAAGTGGGTTCAAGTCCAGCTCATGTCGCTTGAGCAAGATGCTTTACTATAATTGCTTCTCTTTATCCAGGGGTATAAATGGGTACTTGCGAGGGTAGAGGTTGATACTGTGTTTGAAAAAGCCTTTGGAATGCCACGGCAGCCCAGGGGGCCGATTTCATGAAGAGCAAAGATTGATCTTTACTCTGTATCAATCAGAATTGCTAAGCCACAGGTGATGTCACAATACAAATCACTATGGCACAACTGACAACTCATCTTAAGATGAATCTTAGTGCTTTGTGAAATTGAGCCCAGGGCTGTATACTTCCCAGGGAGCTGAGAAAGATTACAGGAATGTTATTAGCCTAATGACCAGGGCACTGTTGTAAAACACATGATACTTTGTTGTTAAATGCGCTTTGGAGGAATTACATGTAGTTATTATTATTAGTTAGTGTTGTACATAAACATTGTAAATTTTCACCTCCCCCTACAAAACATCTGTAGTGGATTTCGTAAAACTTTATTTGAACCAAATAACTGGATTTAATACTACATGAATGATGACCCACAATTGTACAAATCCCCAACTTGACATTGTTTCACAAGTGTGTTCCTAAAAGTCCGTTTGAAATGTCAAGGTATCCACAAAGCAGCTGTTGGCTTTAAGAGAACTCCATTTCCAGAGGTTACCTGATTATTTATGGGAACTGACAGTTGTCAAAGTCACTTAGCCCCCATCTACAAAGGCATCGTAAACGGAAAAGAAAGAATCTACCATTGGCAAAAGTGCATTTTATGACAGCTATGCATCAATGCAAAAAGTCAAGGGGAACAGCACGAAAGTTTTGGCATATTTTTGTCCGACTGTGAAAAGTTCAAGGACATTCTAGGCAAAGTAGGGAGGATGATTTGTACTCTGTACATCATGAGGACCTGTCAAAACATTGTCTCATTTACATATTCTTTATCTTTGTTTCTTTTCATGTGTTTTTGTCAATGTTTTTGCAGCTTGATAGATTAATCAGCCAGAGTAAAACAGAGCTCCAACTCACCGTCGAGCACGACCCAATGTCCCCTTCCTCAACGACGACAATAACAACCAAATCAAAGACGACGACGACAACAACAACCCAGACGACAACGCGGGAGGTGAAGGAAGGACCCACTTCCATATCTGTTAAACATCATTCCACAGAGGCGAACAAACCAAAGACGTTGAACGTTGCGGCGAGACTCAAGATCCATCAGAGCAATGAGGAGAAGGAGCAGAAAAAGCAAACGATTCCAATCACGAGACCGGAACGAGGGGCGTCCATGTCCAAAATGTGAGTATGTACATGGAAAACTAACAGACTGTGAAAGTGTCGTGTGTATTCGAACATTGGGCCCTGTTAAAAGTGTGCAAGTTTGTTTTTCCTCACAAGTTAAAGCAGTGTACCATAAGTGTCAAGACCGGGACTTGAACCCACACTCTGCTGGATGTTAAGAACACCAGAGCTTGAGTCTGGTGCTCTTCATCGCTCATTCACGACACGCCATAATTTCTAGATCCATGGTAATCTGACCTGCTCCCACTTTATCTACATTCAACCTCCACAAGTAGGTTACCCTCGCTCTCCGTGCACAACCTTTCATGCAGATCATTTGACCCCCCCCCCCACTTCCTCAGTGCTCTCTTCCTAGTTTCCCGTCTTAGTTCCTCTTTAATCAAGTTGATCCTCTATTACAGCATGGGCATTTTCTTTGGGAGGGTATATGGAAGTCAAATTGCCAACTTGTATTTCCTGTGGGGGGGGGGGGGGGTGGCAGGGTGGGCATGTGTGAAAGCCTTGCTCTCTGATGAGAGCCAGTTGACCGACTTGCCGACTACCAGTATTCCCCACTAGTTAAAACAAAGACTAGTGTTCCTAGCTTGCAACCCCACTGTATTCACTTTTTGTGTGCAAATTTGTGTGCTTAAAATGAAACTGTTTATTTTATCGCTATTAATATTTGTTGTTATTTTTTAAATGTTGTATTGATTTTTTTTAGATTGGTTAGAATTTTTTTGTTGGAAGGGGAAGGGCATGGAGTTGGCAAAATGACTCATTAGTCTGGATTCCTTTGTTGTACTCAATGTAGTGCTGTATTTGCCAGCTGAGGCTTAAAATGCCGCCTACAAAAAACCTTGTGGGGTAGCATTGTTCCATTTATTGTTCCATTAATTACTTTGTTAATTGTCCAGATGAGTTTGTTTTGTTTGTTTAGATGATCTTCCCAACAAGGAAACTTGGCAAAGCTCCCACAGGGGGGATACACACGCCAAGCTGGCAACAGCCAAATTCTCTCTTGTACAAACATTGGTTAAACGCCTGTGATTACGCATTGCACGAATCTATAAACTGGGATTTAGTACTAAGCTGACAATGACTTATTCTAGTCATTGTGAAATCAGCAGTTAGCTTGGCCGGATTCGAACCCACAACCTTGTGATTGCAAGTCCTGCAGTCTAACCATGTAACCACAGTTACTATGTAATGTTTAAACCAAAGGTATAGGCCTCAACACACTAATCATTAATGTAGAAATTCAGGCACATGGTAGGCCTACAGTTTCCCTTTTAAAATCCTCAACTGTTTACCTTGGCCACTAAATTCTTAATCTGCCAGACTGGAATACATCAGAATCAATCCTATCTTTTCAGTCAATTTCCCACCTGTCATTATTTGTTACTGTGAAACCTTCCCTCCGTCACACAATTTCAAGCTGCACCAACCTCCAGTAAGAATAATGGATAATCCCTTAAGATTACCTGGATCTGGGAAGAAGTTTCCCTCCAGCTTGAGATACCGTCAGAGCAGCGCTTTTAATTGACTAAAATGACAGATATTAGCAGTCCCTATGGTCTTTGCTGTTAGTTTAGTGCAGCTAAACTTTCTCTCTGTGAGTGCACTATACTTTGCAAGTCAATTTCATTAAGGAGTTGGCACGAAATGTCAAACTGATTACAGGAATGTCTGCTTTGTTGTTGTGTGGAGCCATCTCAAGAAGAATCAAATCTAGGATTTTGATTGATTTTCCGTTATTGGGCATTTTGTAAGAATTCAGGAGTGTTTTGTCTTGATGGAAGGATCTGAGACGGTCTTGTTGGATTTTTCTCCCCTTTTGACTTAATTCCTCTTGACATAAACTAATACAGTGAGGCACCAGTCCCACTGGTGTTAATTTATGGCATTTTGGTTGGTAAACAGTTTTAGCTAAAGCAAGAGAATTTGTGCTTAGCAAATTTTGTACGCGTATGCAAACCAGCTTCTAGAAATTGTGCCCTGAGACTTGCCAAGCGTGTAATTTATAATAACAGAAATACATAAAGTACATGTGGTCCCAGCCAAATTGCAATCAGACTGTCCTAGTCATTTGTAAGGAAAACTGTCCTTTAAACCCATATGAGCCACTTTCACACTAAACAAATTCCCAGGAAATGACCAGAAAATTTTGGTTGATCTTTTCACACTTGGATTGCCGACCCTGGTAAAAATTCAAACAAAGGCAATGGCTATTTTCCCAGGAGCACGCCAGGGTTAACTACCCCCTGCTCAAGTGGGATAACTCCGGGGTTAGCGCACTGAGTGGTCGCTGCTCCCAGGAAGATTGTGAAATGAACATATATGAGACGGCGTTGGGGTTATTATTCATAAGTGAACGTAATCACTGTAGCTCACAAGCCTGAGGAAACCTGTAAACAAGGGTGCTTGCTATGTGAACCAGAAACACCGGGGTTAACCCCTACTCTTCCATGATAAGTGTTCTGAGTTTCTTTTACGTGCACTACCAATCCTAAGTGACCTACAGCTTAATGTCCCATCTGAAGGACAAAGCAGTTATGGTGAAGTATCTTGCTCAAGGACACAAGTGCCACAACCGGGACTCGAACCCACACTCTGGTGATCAGAAACACCAGAGCTTGAATCCGGTGCTCTTAACCACTTGGCCACGACACAAAATTCTTCAGGAAATTCCTGGGGTTTTTGTTTCCTGGGAATTGGCTCTGTAATGTGAAAAGGGCTTTAGTGAAGGAAAGAGTGACATTGAACACTGGGGTTGAAGACATGTAAACTTGGATGAATCATCTGTCAATGCATTATTGTTTGAAAAGGCATATATTATGTTTTCCTTTTTGATAGGCCTTGAACTTTGTTCCTCGAAGGGTTGGGGGAAATTTTTTCCGAGGGGCATGTGAAGAGCAACTTTTGAAGGGAAAACTGCCACTTTCTAATTATTTATTTCAAGGGGCACCTGGGCAAAACACATGGGGTGTAGATAGGTTCTCCCCTGGCTCTGTCAAGCTCAGTGTATCGGGGACGTTGTTGGCACAAACTAAAGCCAAAACTTTCTGCTGATGTTGAAGTTTTCATTGTCGTCATTGTCTAGCGACAATTGACTCATGATGTGGTTTGATGTAAACACTTGTGATACTTGGCACTTGTACTTGGGCATGTGCATGATCGATTCCGGACCAGTGTCAGTGAACTGTACTTCCAATGTGTGTTTGTAGCTTACAAACCTCGCCCCTACCCCAAGGGGGTTACCCTCCCCCCTCCATCATAATGATGAAGGTGGGGGGAAATCCACAAATGTTGTAACTCATTCACACATCAGTCATGAGTTGTCATACTTCCGGAGGATTACACATTTTTTCTCAAGAAATCTTTGTAATATCCGTTTGGCTGAACATTCATGAGAGTATCTTTTGATACGTACTGGGTGGTCAGGGCTCGATTTCACAAAGCACTGAGGGTCATTTCCAAATCTCGGCTTGGGCTCTGGCTCTGGCTTGGGCTCTGGCTTGGGCTGCGGCTCTGGCTTGGGCTGCGGCTCTGGCTTGGGCTGCGGCTCTGGCTTGGGCTGCGGCTCTGGCTTGAGCTCCGGCTCTGGCTTGGGCTGTGGCTCTGGCTTGGGCTGCGGCTCTGGCTTGGGCTGCGGCTCTGGCTTGGGCTCCGGCTCTGGCTTAGGCTGTGGCTCTGGCTTGGGCTGCGGCTCTGGCATGGGCTCTGAATATTGCCATTAGTGAGTTGTATTGTGACATCACAATCAAAATTGATAGACATCTTAAGTTTTGTATTATGTTCTTTTTCGTGAATAATTTTTCCACAACTTTCGCTGTCTTCCCACAAGAGAGACACTTTATGAAGTGTTAACAGTTAACAGCTAAACCCATGTAATGTACACTTTGGTGTCGGTTGCAATTGAATGACCTAAAAGTGAGAGTCAACAGGGAAAAAAAAAGAAGAGGTTTAGATATTGGTCCAGAATTCAAAGTTTGTCCTAGAGAATTTCTGTTCTTAGAAGGCATTCAACTTTTCAGCTGATATGCTGATTCTGTCATTTTGGGGTTTCTCTCTCTCTTTTTTGTTGTTGAGAAACTGCAGTCACTTGTCTGTCTTGTTTAAATAAAGAATCCATCAAGTAATAACTGAGAAAGACCTCTCTGAAATTTGTGAGATTCATCATCAAACACCCCCCCCCCAAGTTATTTTCTAGCTCTTACTTTGAACCCTGCAACAACCCTCCATCAACACTGGCTAAAGAGAGGGTAACCAAGATGGGAACCCTGGATGCTGGGGCTGGGGTTCCCAGTAGATCAGTGATAAAGTGATTTCATTTCCTGTGAACTAGACCCTGTGAACGTCCGACTCTGGGTGCCACAATGTTTGGGTAAAAAAGCGTTTGTTGCCACTTGTTGTGTTGGGAGTCGGACTGGATGTGTCACCACTGCTCAAGCCAGAAGGAGAGGGCTGCATTTGTCTTGTTGTTGGTGTGACAGGCGGAGATCACTTTTTGGTGGATTGCAAGGGAGTGCATGGATTTATACTGTGATTTCCAGGGAGAGTTCAGGTGTTTTTTGTTCTGGCGGGAAAATGGCGGTGATATTTAAGTGCTGGTATCGTCTGCTGTGAGTATATGTTTCTATCTGTTTTTACTTTGCATGTAAATCAATTATTTGCAACAGCCAGCTGAACCAATTGAAAATCATGCCTCTTTAGAACTACTTTTGTGGATGATCGTGTGTGCTTAGAAAAACTGTAGTACAATTCTTAACCACAGTCAAATAGAGAATAGGTTTTCTGATTAGTGATTGGTTGAGACCTGATCACACGGTGGTGAGGGGATGATCAACTTCTCGTTGCCCAATTTCTATGGCCAACTCTCACAATCTGTCTGTAGATGTAAGGCATGCCATAGAGTTGGTTTGAAAACATGTTTTTTTAGTAATAACATTTATTTCAGACAGTCAAAATATGCGCAATATACAAAGTATCGTTGTAAAATCATTCACAGCAAGTACGTGTAGAAATCTGCTTATATGTACTTATACATGTACATGTTTGGAGCAGTAAGCCAAAAAATGCCTTTTGTACATTTTCCTTCAATACTTCAATCCTTAATTTCCACCCAATCAATCAATAATACAATGATATACAAGAATACATTAAGACTGGAGGGTGATTAAGGCTGCACCCCGCTAAATAGGGAGAAAAACAGCGACGGCATCACCAATATTTTGTAGGCCCTCAAAATATTCTATACAAGACAGATTTGAGAGCCAAATAAAGGGAGTATAGTGTAACAATCTTGCCCAATTGTGACATGGGGGCTGTTGACTTCCAACTTAATGTATTTTGGATGACCTAAGCCCTGAAAAAAAATGGTCATACTGTATTTGCCAAGAGGTGTAAGGAAATTTTTTCAAGATTGATGCTCGGGCGTTTGGAAATTTAAACAGGTGTAGGGGTGTTTTTATTTGGAGGGAGAATAACTCAACGGGCCCAGGGACTCCCCATATCAAATTGAGTGGAGGATAAACATGGAGGAGTCAATGGATAATTTCTCCTTTATTGTAAAAAGCTGTGAGACTTCTAAGTATTTTAAAAGTATTTTTGAATATTTAAATCTTTTTTTTGTCACTGTATGCTATGGGAGTCAGTTTATTTAGTGGGATGCACCCTATAATCCCTGGGGGTGTCCAAAAAGCAGGGCTTGTCATGTAGAGACCCCCATGACGTGTTTAGCTTACAGACCAAGGGAAATGACCCTACAAAAAAAAAATGTAGTGACCGATTTTGCTCAGAATGATGTCATCATTGGTTTTGGATGTCGACAAATTTTGCACTGGAAGGCTATTAAATACAATGGCAATTTACACCGTTTTAACAGGAGGGTAGAGACTTGTAACTTTTTCCCCACTCACCTGAGGTGGACTCGTGTCTATTGGAAAATGAGTGCATCAGACAAAATGAGTTTGAGATTCTCTGCCTGGTTAAAGGTGTAGATTGTATACAGGATGTGTTAATTGTATACTACATACTAAATTAGTATAATTAAGTTACACACACAGCAAAGGACCAAGACAATTAGGACAGAGACAAAGGCCTGCTGCACAGCAGTAAAGTGTTGTTCACGTAGATCCACCGCTAGATAAGATTGTAATAATGTATCAAATTGTAGAAATCAATTGAATTAAATGAAATCAAATCATCCTTCGGGCGTATGGCACTTCCTACTTTGTAAATCTACAACTTTTTCAACCTTTTGGAGATCATTTATTTCTGTAGAATCGTCACCACATGCCTAATGCCTGAATGGATAGTTAATACTTGTTGGGTTTTTGTTGTTGACTCATTTGGGTTTTTTTTTTCTTCAGGAAAAACATCTGGCAAGAAATGAACTACCCGGTAGAAATAATTATGTGGTTGTGTTTAAGAGGTGTAGATTCTGTTTTTCGTTAACTTGGGAAGCATTGGAAATCGTCGATTCAGGACTTGTCTTCCTTTGGGAGAAAGTAGGTCAAATCTTGCAGCCGTTTTGTGGCAGCTACACTTAGGCATTCTGACACAAGCTGCTTGCAGCTGCTGTAGGCGTTTTGATGCAAGCCGCTTGTGGCTGCTATAGACATTTTGATGCAAGCCGCTTGTGGCTGCTATAGACATTTTGATGCAAGCTGCTTGTGGCTGCTATGGGCATTTTGATGCAAGCTGCTTGTGGCTGCTATGGGCATTTTGATGCAAGCCGCTTGTGGCTGCTATGGGCATTGTGACACAAACCACAAGTGGTTACAGCATTGTGACTTAATAAATAAGAAAATGGCGTTCATGTGCAGGTACTTGCTATTCCTGCTGGTCTGGTTTTCAGAAAGTCAAGTCTTCTTATTTTTAGAAGACTTATCGCCTGCGGAAATGTCAGCCCCAGAGGAAAGTGTGATCCAAACTGGTCCAGTTCACAAAAAATCCCCACGCCCCTGAAGCAACTTTACAGCAGCTCCCTGCTCAGTGTCTCCGACGACGCATCAAAGAAATTATCAGGTTTTGCAGTGATTTCCCCCCACCCTTTTTCCATGGCAACACAGGTCGTCAATTCCGACCCAAGCTGTATTTTTTCCCCCAATGAAGAGTCAAAGTTACAAAGGTACAAGTGCAGGTACATTTAAAAGGAAAATGTATTCATCAGGTTTCGTGCATTTAATTGAACTGTCTAGTTTTTCAAGTGTCCAATCATCATGATTATTGTTACAAATTTCTGTTGAAATTTGAGTGCTCATGTTTTCAAGAAAACGGCATCTGTCCCTTGATGTGTTTGCGTTTCTCTGACTAGACAGGCAAAAGATCTCCCCCGCATGGGCCGCCATTGGCTAGGTCAAACAATAAAAATGTGCACCAAGCAACAACTTTCAGCCAATGAGAGGTCTTCCTTTGACCACAGTGAGGGCGCTGTTTGAGCTTGTGATGTCATAATGCAAGGGATCTGATTAGAAAAGTGGAGTCAAGCTCAGTTATGTTTTTCGAAAATGGTGGCATTTTAGACAAATATATTTCTCAGAGTGATGGGTTGTACACTATTTTTCTTCAAATCAAAGCTTGACTTTAAAATTCTGATAATTTAGTGTCAATCCTGTGAGACTGTAAGCACATTTATAAGCAAGCTCATTTTAATTTGCTATCTAGTGCTTAGCATACACTTTCCCTGTGGAGACTTCTTTTGTTCTTTCCTCTGTCCCTGTACTTAACATCCAAGTTCCTATACTTGTACACAAAATTCATTGTAGAACATCCCTCTTTCTAGAATAGACCCCTTCCATATGAAGTCACAAGCCCAACAGCGCCCTCACTGAGATCAAAGAAAGACCTCTAATTGGCTGAGAGTAATTGTGCGTAGCGTACGCACGTGTGCAGGTTTCCATTGTTTGACCTCGGACGTGGAGGCCGATGTCAAGCAAGCTCATTTTAAATCACTCTCTAGTGCTTATAGCACACACTTTCCAATTTTTGCATCCCTGTGGAGACTTTTGTTCTTTCCTCTCTCCCTGTACTGAACATCCTCCCTATACTTGTACACTTGAAGACCTATTATTGGCTGAGAGTTGTGCGTAGAGTTTGACCTCAGACGTGGAGGCCAATGTCAGGGGTCTATTATGGTGTTTGTTTGCTTTAATCATGCAACAGAAATAACAGTCCACCAATCCAATCCTGCAATCTGGTACATGCATTATAGTTGTCAGAGGTACTTACTCAGTACGTAGTCAAGTCAGTCTTGACAAAATTGTCTTTTAATTTCACTTCTTAGACGAATGTGTGAAGTATGGTTCTAAGGAATGCAAAGAGCTCTCCTGGATAATTTAAGGCGAGCAGTTAATAGCTCTCCTCGTGTATGTCCTGAAATGAAAGACCGATGATCTTTAAAAATGCTGGAATCATTTTAGCGAAACTGATGCCTTCAAGCTGAAGCAAGTACTGAAGGCTTTGGGCACTCTGCACTCACTTGCCAATACATTACAGAAACAGGGACCCAGTCTACTACGACTGTAGTGACAGATTATGTCATCAGTATGTCATTACTTAGGAGTCTATTCCCGCCACATTCAAGTGAACGTCTCGTGTTCAGTGGCCTGGGTTAACTTCTCTAGGCTGTCCCCACAAATTTATTCAAACTCCATGTTTTGGAAATCTGTGTCATACCCTGAACATACCCAAAACATAGGCCTTGTCTTGTGCTAAATTTATTCAAACTCCATGTTTTGGAAATCTGTGTCAATACCCTGAACATACCCAAAACATAGGCCTTGTCTTGTGCTAAATTTTAGGGGGTGGCTTTTCTCTTTTTACATTGTGGCTTCCCAGGCGTTATTTACAAACTTCCTTGAAACTTTGAACAAATGATTGCTTTGATTGTATTAGTAATTTTTGTGGGGTTGGGGGAGGTGGGCTGATGTTTTGTAATTTTTTTTGTCGGTACCCAGATCCAGAACATAGGTCTTTGCCAAATTTGTTTAGGGTGGTTTTTCTCCCTTTAAACTGTGACTTTTAAGGTTAATTTATACACATGCGCATGTTGGTCACATTTCTTTGAAATTTTAAGTGGGAGGGGGAGGGGAGGGTGGGTCAAATATGGTAAAGGATAATACAAATATTTTGATATGAAATATTCATTCAAGAATCCACATGCCACTCATATTTTCCCCCTTCTAACTTTTGTTTGGGAAGATAAACAGCTTTTAGAGAATTACCATCCTTTAAAGAGATTCTTCAAAGAGATTTATTAGTATTTGAACCGATTACTCGTACCCCTTTGATTGAAATCTCCCCCGTTCCTCCGGATTCGAATTCAAATATCAGCATTTAGTGGTGAAAGCCACAAAGTTAGAGTCGCATTCCTGTCTGATGGTTACCGCACTGTAAATGAGATTTTTCCGTCTGTCAGCGGAGGATAACAGCTGGCGTAATTACAGCTTATGATGTCAGTCCCCATAGACCATGTTAATGTTGGGAATGTCTGATGATAACACACAAAGCCCATTATATCTGCTGGTGCTGCAATGCCTTCTACCCCCCCCTCCCCCCCCCCCCATCTGACAAACATTTACACAGATACAAATGCCATTTCTGTGGAATGTAATACGTGCTATGTTGTCAAAGGACTTTTTATTGTACATATTTTGTGCAATGTGTTTTTGAATAGTTCCTGTTTGAATTTTTACAATAATGCAAGGGAACAAAACTTGTGAACGCTTTCGGCTCATGTCATTGTACAGACAAACATTTCCAATTTTGAAATCGTTTTTAGTGTCGGCAATGTATAGCATATTTGCAAGGAAACAACTCTTTTGAAAGTTGAACTGGATTTCATTATGTCGTTGTAAACGCTGGAGAAGACGAATCAATTTAGTCGTTCAGTGCACGTTTTTATGTTTACATTGATCACGCAGCTGGAATCCATTTCTACCTGGCAGGTTTTTTTTTTTGGGTTCCCAGGTGACAACTTTGACTTGAATTGCTAGCGTATACATTTAGTAGATCTTGAAAAGGATGTGTTTGGAAAAACTATTAGATGGACAGACTGTGTTGGGTTGTGAGTCCACTGGCCCAGTGGTAATAATTACTGGCCTGTGATCCAGTGGCCGGTTTCTGTGCCCTGCATGACCTCGTCCACAAAGTGATCTCTCTCATCTTTCTCACTTTTCAGCTTTGAAGCCCTTCAGTTTCAGCACAAGGGTTTGAAGTTGCTTGAAGATTGTTTGGAAACGACCCCTGATTCACAAATAATTGAATACTCTTGACCTATTCAAACTCTCACTCAATTTACACTGAAGGTTGGGTTACAAAGCGTGGACCAAGGACCTTTGACTCAAGTACCAGTCTTTCCTTGAAAATGTTTCCACTAGACCTGCTTCTGAATACTTTTAGTGGGAACTGCTATTATTTATATTCAATGGCTCATTTTTAAAATATTAAAAAAATGACGCGTATTTATGGGAATGGCAACATTCATTACGCTTTATATAATACAATTTAATATTGTCATTAAATGTTTACAAATCCAAAACACAAATTATGAACGGGCCTTTATGTAGTTTTGTCAAATAAAGAGAATTAGATCCCCCCCCCCCCTCCAGTGCATAGTGTAACTATAATTTCAATTACTGTCGCTTCCCAGGTTGTGATCATAAATCTGGTTTGATCCCTGGATAGAAGGCAATATGGGGTTGTACGACTTCTGTCTGATTGGGTCAACATCCCACTTTGTTAAATTGAGTTTGACCTGAAGGTGAAATTTGTGCTTTTAAGACCTAAAACTACTGTATGTAGTTTTCACAGAAAACATTTACGACCGGGTATTTTTAGTAAACTACGTGTTGTTTTGACGTATTATTTTTCTTGGAAAAACAGAGGACCGGAATGCAGACGTACCACGAGTCGGACGAGTGCACTTTGCCCCTAAGCCATAACTCATCATTTAGCAGAATGCGAGAAGTTGGTCCGTGTTCCGAGAATGGAACTGGCAAGCTTTTTGTTGCGTGCTACAGGGCGGTCGTGTTATGGTGAGGCTAAAAATACCTCGTCGGTAATCTGTTGTGAGCGTTATCCTATTACAGTTTCGCTCAGATATCTCCTGATCGTCAAGTGTGTATCAAAACATGTAGTGTTTATATTGTGCTAGTATTAGGTAGTTTCATCTTGGGTAATAAAAGTCACTCGCTTTGCTTATGGATCTAGCAGAGTAGTTTCTCTACAGTAGATTGTTTGTATGTTGTTTTCACTCTTATACACCCTTACAGCCATTTTTGTCACAATATAATTATGATATTGTAATCTCTATTGTTGTCTTTTTTCTTTCTTTTTTTTCCTGCTGAGAATTTTGCTTTAAATATTTTCCCTGCATTTACAGTTTTAAAATTGTAAATGTAAAATGCAATTCACTCGTTGGACTGCAAACTGCAAATATGCTCAAGGCGTGCAAAGTCTTTACAGACATGATACAAATATGCAGTTGAGGTCAGGGGCCAAATTCATAGAGCTGCTCAAGCACACAAACTTGCTAAGCATGAGTAAATTTTGCTTAGCAGAGAAAAATGTCTACCAGCTCAAATACTTTTGTCATGTATGGTGTTTGTAACTGTTGCCTTGCTTATTTTTACTACGCAGATAAATTGGTGGAACACTATTTTTTTTTCTGCAACTGGGCCCAAAGTATGTGTGGTATATACATTACATTCTTACACCTGGACCCGTCCAATTTCTTGGCAATGCTTACCATGGAATTCTGCACTTACGGCATGTGATTCTATGGGCTATAGGTGTTGCGTGGTGAGCAGCACCTTGAGTTTGGGCCCTGGACTGTTGGAAGTTGACATGGATTATTGAAAGTGAGCCATTCCATAAAGTGCAATCCAAATGTCACGGACTGGTGTATAGGTCATTTTTTCTTTAATCACTGGTTTCCCTAGAAGCATTAAATGTTTTGTGTGTTGAGCCAATGGTGTACAGTTGGTACTCTGTTGACCTACGAATGTTGACATTCAAAATGTAAAGGTGTTGTAAAAATAGCATAACAGGTACATTTGGTTTTTCAAAACAGAAGCAAAACTAAGCAATTCAAGTTTGCAAGGACTAACAAAAGTGAAAGGCATGGTCACCCTGTGAGGTGAACTAGTCCAACCATGGTTCAACCTGGATAACAGTACACAAAACAGAAACAATCATAACTTCAGGTGAACAAACACACACACACCGGACAAACAGCAATCTGCACATTGAACAAGCAGTAATCTGCAGCCTTAAATACTTTCTCCTTGCCTTGATCTATAACTGATCTGTTTCCTTGTTTGTTTCCTTTACTGAATCCTGGTTTACTTTTGTACTACTTTTCATAACATTTTGACTTGTATGTAATTAATTTCTTGGGGTTTTTTTTGTATGCTGAAAATGTTGCCAATTGGTATGGTCCACACCATTAAGGGAACATACCCCCATCACTCAGGGAACTTCATTGGCTACTGATTAGAGATCGGATTCATTTTAAACTTGCTCTTTTTGTTTATAAATGCTTGAACAAAACTACTCCTAGATGTCTTTCCAATTTACTGTCATATATTACACTCCTACACATTTGACACCACTCACTTGAATGCTCTTCTTGCAAAAAAAAGTTTGGGGTCAAATAGCATTCAGTGTAGCTGGACCAATGATCTGGAACAAGCTTCCTCCTGTCATTAGAGAATCTATAATTGTTATCTCTATTTCATAAAGCACTCCAGACTGATTACCTGTACAGGCCTCAAAATAACCCACGGCACCCACAACAATTGCCGTGGTGCCCTGTGTTTTTGCTGTGGTGCCCTTCGCAAGGTTCCAATACAAATTTACATTTTCCTCATAGAAGTGCCCCTTACCAGAGGAAAATTGCCGTGCCCCTTCAAGAGCGAAGTTCAAGGTCTGCCTCTAACCATGGAGGTCTAATTCTACCTCCATGCTCTAACCATGTTAGTTTTTATTATGTGCGCCATGAACTTGATGGAATAGCGCCTTATAAATTTGTAATTGGTGTTATTGTTAATTGTTGTTACTTGTACCAAGTCCCAGTGAACTTTCCGGTATTCATATCGAATCATTTCCAAATCATGGCGTAACCCGCAGTTACCTTTACGTCCTGTAAAGAATGAAGGCAATGATGTAAACAGAGCTGAATAGCATTCCCCTTGAACTGCGTTAAAATACTATTAGTTGATGACAGGTGTGTTTTATGAAGGCTTGCTGGTTTAAAGGGGTATGTCATTGATTTTTCAGGGAAGTGTAAATTCATTCCTATGAACTAGTTGTTAACAAACACATCGTGAAATCGGTGAACTCTCATTTGGTGCTCGATATGTGCCATGGTGTACCCCCCCCCCCTTCCTACTGTGTGTTCATCATATTCTGGAAATTGTTGAGAGGATTTGTATGGGGGTAAAAGAGTGTGTTAAAGCATGGGATTTTTTTTGGGGGGGGTTGGGGTTGGTGGGACACCCTCTGCCACATATCGGACATTGTATAAAAACTCTCATCCATTTGTTATTTTATTTTTCTTTCTTTTTTCTTTCAGGGATTTTGTGCATGTACAAATACATGCATATTTCAATTACTGCAACCAAAGTAGGCAGTGATTCGAGGTCTGCTAATGCTTTTTTCACACCTGTGACAGTATTTCAAACGCAAACATTTCTCCTAGGGGTTGGGGCTTGTATGAATTGTAACCAGCGAGCTTTCAGAATGTAACCACTCATTCATTTCTGTTTCATAATAATTATCAATCTTGTATTTTATCTTTAATTCACCCCCCCCCCCACATGCATACGCTGTTAAATGTCAAATCTCTCCCTGCTTAATAGCCACTGACATAACTAGGTCTTTACTGTCAGTGCATATGTCATCATTCATCGCATATTGTGACCTCTGTCAGCTTAAATGCATGCTTTAGATTTTTGGGTTTTGCTTTGCAAAAAAAACTTGCAAAACTTTTGTTAGCAACTTTTAAGAACCCTTTGCCCCTCCCAAATCTGTCAGTATCCTCTTTGCCAAAATGAAGGATTCAGAAGGACTGAGGGCTGTAGGCCCAAATAACATTCTCTTATCATAGGGTCAGGCATTCCAATCTTGTTAAGTCCAATCAATTTGGTGTGGAGTGACATAGGAGAGGAAGATTGAGGTCACATGTAGGCAAGTTGGCCTAGGGAGTGAGGGTACAGAAATGAACTTACTTTGCAGTTTTGTAATATGATGGATGAGCCAGTTTTGGTTGAATTCTTACCAATCATAATATATATGTTATAATGCTGCTGGTCAACTGTTTTGACACCTTGGTTCAGTTTCACTTGAAACCATTTTAAACTTCCTTCAAAAATGTATATCAGGGTTTTTTTTTTACTCAGTCAGTTTGCTAGGACAACCATACTGGTATGAAACAATGAGGAATAAGTGATGGAGGTCTTGTAAAGGCAGGCTTGTGGAGTGCCCCCACTCTCATAAATGTTTATTATGTGTAAAAGAAGAAACATTGTGAAGAAAATTACTAAAACAAGTTGACACAAATGAAAGCAAGTTTACCTGAACAGATTTTAGAAAAACTAGTCATGATGTCCTATGGGTGGATTGTTTTTGCACTAAATTTCTTTGTGTGAGTCATTACTTTTGAAGAAGTGAATGCGTCAGGCGCACAGCTCTTGCTTAGCATGAAACTGAAATGAAAGGTGTCACTGGCCAAATCTGATCCAATCTGACAGACATTGCCACTGGTTCCCTGCTCTTGCTTGCTTAGCAATAGTTTTCTTAGTAAGGAGCCTTCTGAAATTGGACCCTGGGATTATGACTAATCTGGTGTCAGTTTTTGTGTTGTGTTTAGGGTTTTGGTTTGGGGTTTTTTTTTTTTTTGGGGGGTGGCGGTTGTTTTATTTCTCCCAGTCTCAAAGAGAAGTAAGGTTTACCTGGGAATAAATCCGTCAGGAACCTGTCAAGTATGACGACTGTATCTCTGCAAGAATCATAAAGCTGTTTCCCCAAACCAACAACCATGAGGAAACAGGCTCTTCTCCTGCAATAAATGGGTTTAGACAGGGCAGCAAAGTTGTTGTGGGAGGTATCATTTTTTTTTATTCAGGTCAAAAAACTTTTCGAGGGAAGAAAAGAGAAGGAAATCTACAAGTAACTCTAAGTTCTTTTTGTGCCTGTGGACGTCCCAAAAGGACTCTTCTGATTTGTAACCTTTTTTGAAGAATCGTAAAGGTATCCCCACTTTATTTTTAATGTTTTTTTCTTTTCAGGAAAAAACCCTCAGACAACGGAAATCTTGCGCAGACACTGACGTCTCCCATTAACAGAGCTTCTTCCCTGAAGCAGTCTACTAAGAGTCACCGTATCTTCAGGCCCTCGGACCTCATCAAGGGAGAGGTCCTGGGCCAGGGTTTCTTCGGCAAAGCCATCAAGGTAACAGTCCCTCAAGTAGTTGATTGCGGAAATGTTGTGTAGGTAGTTGTGCCCGATTGCCTCATTTTCCAGCGGAAAGAAGAACTGGATTTTATAACCCAAAACTGTTTTGACAAAAAAAATTCTCTGATAGACAAACGCAGATGAAGGCTTGTGATTTTCAGAATTTCAATTTTTGTATATATGTAGATAAATTTGTAATATCTTCTTCTTGGTTTTACCATTAAACAGATGTGTGATAAGTGCTGTTTACCAGGCAAGATACTCTTCCGATTTCCGATAATCCGATTTCCGATTTTTTTTAAATTCGGCACAATTGTTGTTAAATAGACCGAAAAGCCTATCTAAACCTATACCAATATGTATAAGTTTGGGTCAGCCCCTAGGTTAAGGCGTCATTCTCCGTTGCACTTAGTGGCAGTGCAATGGAGACTGATGAGGCCCTATGAGGACTAAGGTCAGCCCTTGTACTCAATAATGTTTCCCGCTTTTTTCCTGTTGATTAATGTTGATGATTTTTTTTTTCAAAAGAGGTTCAGATGCCTTTATCCTCTTGACCAATTGAGACCCAGATTGGCAAGCCTTTTTCAAGATTTTGGGTTTTTCTCTGATCGCATCCAAGCAGATGAGATTATGATTTTGATCAGATAGTTTACTGTCATTCCTGTTATGGTTTTCAAATATTGAAGTCATGCTGTTTGCATTGTTATCCGTTTCCTAGGTTACGCATCGAGGAACTGGTGAAGTTATGGTCGTCAAGGAATTGATCAGATTTGAAGATGACGCACAAAGAAATTTCCTCAAAGAGGTAGGCTTGGGTTTAAAGATAAAGAATGATCTATGGCGATTGGAAGTGTCTGTTCGATATCAGTGCTTCCTTTAAACAGAAATCCCTTCTCTTGGATCATTCAGTATCATCCACTGTGGCTCTGAACTATGCTAGCCTTTTGCATAGCTCACAAACAACCCTCCTACTGTCTGACCATTCAATATCATCCACTGTGGTTCTAAACTATGCTAGCCTACAATGTGATATCATGTAGTAAATGCATACATAGCTCACAAGCAACCCTTCTACTGTTTGACCTTTCAATGTCATCCACTGTGGTTGTGAACTATGCTAGCCTTCAATGTGATATCATGTGGTGAATGCATAGCTCACAAGCAACCCTCCTACTGTTTGACCATTCAATGTCATTCACTTTGGTTCTGAACTATGCTAGCCTTCAATGTGATATCATGTAGTAAATGCATAGCTCACAGTCAACCCTCCTGCTGTTTGGAGGAAATAAAAGAGTAGGTGAGGAAGTCTTAAACGGCCTTTTTAAACTGACAGGGTCATGGCCATGCGACAGCTCGGTCCTTTATCGCTCAGTCACGACCCTGCAAGGTTTCAAACAGCCGTTTACGACTGACTCACTACTCTTTTATTCCCATTCATAAACACCTTTCCGTTAAAATCATCCAAAAATCTGTAAAAGTTGAGAACAAATCTGATAGTTTAGCCTCAGCTCGCCGCGACTCTGCATTCGCTTCTATCTATGTTGAGCGCAAAGTTGCTCCCCAAGTTAAGAACTTGCGCCTTTAAGTTTCAAACTATCGCATGCAAGTTTAAAACTTGCGCGAGCCAAATATGCGACCTACCATACTAATTGGGTATAAAGTTGCGCACTCCCTGCGATCATCTGATAGCTCCCTCTTTTGACTCAAACTACTCAGGCCATGTTTAAACACTCCTCACTGTGTTGATATCGCGCACTTAAACATGGCCGTGTGATCTCCTCTACTTGACCAATCAGAATGGATGAACTGTCCCAGGTAGTTATGAATGGTGGATAAACTATCATTAGTTCTGTGCACAATTACGCCGCTGTACAAAACCTGTGCAGTTGAATGGTCTCAAAAATGAATTAGCTCGCTGAAAAAATGTCATCAAAGAGTAGGAGGATTTGAATTCATGCACAGCACATCTGCTCCCAACGAAGATCTTCTTTATTTATGGTTGTCCTTAAAGAGAGACAGAGAAAAAGTTAATAGAAGCAGAAATTTAAAATATATAAACCTTTAGGCTCCCATATCCTTTCTCTGTTCATTTTAATGTTGCGTTACCTTACACTAGCCGGTTATTTGAAAATGAAAAACTAGGAAAAGTCAAAATTGATGTTTGGTTTCTGTTGATTTATTCTTGGTAGGTTAAAGTACTTCGTAGCCTGGACCATGTCCATGTGTTGAAATTCATAGGTGTTCTCTACAAGGACAAGAAATTAAGTCTAGTTACAGGTTAGTATCGTAATCCACAAATTGGTATGGTTGTATATTCTGTTTAGCACAAAGCAGATGAGCGGTTAAGAGCACCGGACTCAAGTTCTGGTGTTTCTGATCAGCAGAGTGTGGGTTCGAGTCCCGGTCATGACACTTGTGTCCTTGAGCAGTATACTTTACCATAATTCCTGTGTCCTTAGGATGGGACATTAAGCCGTAGGTTCTGTGTACTGGTATTTGTAGTGCACATAAAATAACCCAGAAGCCTTATCATGGAAGAATAGGGATTAACCCCGGTGTTTCTGGTTTACACTGCAAGCACCATTGTTTATAGGTGTCCTCTGGCTTGCGAGTTACAGTGATTAAGTTCACTTATGAGGCATCCTCGGTTTCATTAACAGAAATAAATAATAGTAGTAATAACATGTGACAGGGTATTTCTGCTGGTAATTTTATTCTGGTAAGCATGATTTTGATTTGTTCTTAGCTACTTGTTGGGCAGTCTAGTCCTGTATACCCACAGTCACATGCCTGGCTGTCAATCGGTTTCTTTTTGTAAAACTGTTGCAACTGATGCCGAGTTTATATTGCTTTTCAGATCAAATGCTGAGCACTATTGTGTGAGTTACAACTCGTGAAATTCAGCCAAAACTCTTTTCAGATTGTTTTTCTTTTAATCATAAGAATTAAGTTGATGACCACTTATCTTTTGTCAACAGAATTCATAGACGGAGGAACGTTACGAGATGTCATTATAAATATGGTAAGTTTACTAAATATTTCCTTTTGGGTGGGGAGTGAATTATAGCTTGGAAATATCAATTTTATTTTGAAAAGTTAGAAGGTAAACTGCATAAAAGAAAATTCTTCAGTTGGTTTATTTTGCATCCCTTGCCTTCATTCCTATTGTTTGTTACTTCGTAGTATAAATATTTTATTGAGGTGATGTTTGAAGCTTTGCTTGGTGTGGAAAGTAAGAAGTAACTATAAAAAGCAGACTTGTGGGTAAAACCATGGGTAAAATCTCTCTTGGGAGGAGTGTCGGCTCTGAGAAGACACTCCTCCAAAGAGATTATACCCATTGTTGTTCTACTATTTATAGTTAGTTCTAATATTTTATATGTCTTTTCATCTTTTCTGTGAAATCTGATCTGTTTTTTTATATCTCCTTCTTTTTTGGTGTAGTTATTATTATTGTTGTTATTAATTTTGCTATCATCTTCTATTTTCAGGATTGTGATTATCCATGGCTCCATAGAATAAATATAACAAAGGATATATCATTAGGAATGGTAAGTAAACCAGACAATTTTGTCAAAGTATTTCTTGTCTGTGTTCTTGTAAGCCCTTTCTAAGTTGTCACAATCACCTTTATCTTTTGCTGATTTTTCAACTATATTTATAGACCTGTCTCATAAGCATAAAATCTTGTTTTTGTTTTTTGGGTTGAACAAAGAAAAATTGACTAGAGCGAGATTTGAACCTGCAACCTCTAGAGTTATCTAGCCCTATATTGGTGGTCTCTCTATTTTGTCAATATCTTTGGTCATCGTGTTTTTGCTCACATTCAAATCATCTGAACCAAACAGTAAGGGTCAATAAAAGGAACCTTTTTCATGTATTCATTATTTTGACTAACAAAAGATAGTAGCATTAAAATAAAGGCCTGATTAGGAAATATCTTACTTTTTTCATGATCATATTTTTGATCCTTAGACGTATCTTCACTCAATGGGCATCATACACAGAGATCTAAACTCACAGAACTGCCTCGTCAGGAAGGTAATATGCCTGCAATTTTTATAGGATAAACCACTGGTAGACGTTTTAAAAACTGGACCCAATTTCACCGCTCTGCTTACCGCCGAATTCTGCGCTTACAATCACCAATCTCTGCTGTATAAGCGCCGAATTTCTGCGCTAGCTGTGTAAGGGGCGAATGCCTAGTAATGTGGAGTACGTACGCTCGCAAGCAAAAGTTCCCTGCTAACCCGTGAAATACGCTTGACATAAGCTCGGAATTCCCTGCTTCTGCAAGGGCAAATGAAATAGGGATGCATTTCAATACTGAATTAGCAAGCCGGATCACTTGGAGTGAATTTTGACTGGTCCTCAGGTGTTTTAAGTGGCCAGCGGACCACTGTTAATGCAGTAACACTGTAAAATTCTGTTTCATGGCTGCTTGCCAGGTCAGGTCCTCTTTTCTTGTGATAGTCTGGTAGCTTCAGCTAGAGATCTGAGGTTTCTAGATATGCAGTCCTGACTTCATTCCATCCTCCTCATGGCAGGTCGTCCTCCATGGTCTGCCACCGTGGATATTCAAAGAGACTAAAAGTATATTTCAGTATCTTGTCTTGTAACAAGTTTTACATATTTTCTCTCCTGAGCAGAACGGGCTGGTAGTCGTAGCTGATTTTGGATTAGCACGCATCATGGTGCAGGACAAGACGGATCCGCGTGTCCCGTCATTTGACCGGAGTGCCGGCACGAGACGGTCCGGTCGTAAGAAACGCTACACCGTCGTCGGCAACCCATTCTGGATGGCTCCAGAGATGCTAAAAGGTATGTTAGGTTATTGTGTTTACTTTGGATGAATCTTATACTGTATACTATCTTGGGCCAATTTTGAAAAATGAAAGAAAACACTTGTGTTTGTTTTGGTATCTTCAAACTTTTTAACGCTTGAAAAATAATGGTATTCTTTAACACCCGCAAACAGCTCACTCAGTGAAAAACAGTGGTGTTACAGCTTCAAACTTGTCAGTGCATGACATTTGGCAAAAACACTTTCCTGTGAGCTCAAGCACATATTCATATTGTTCGAATTTTTGGCCTGTCATTTGTCATTGGTCCTTTGATACACTTCTCCACATTGGCTAATTTCTCAAAAACCTCCCCTCACCAACCCATCACAAACCAACAATCCTATGAAACACTCCACTTCATTGGCTGATTTCTCGCCTCCATCTCCTCACCGACCAATCACAGGCAAAGCCTACGATGAGCGAGTAGACATCTTCTCCTTCGGTATCATCATGTGTGAGCTGATTGGTCGGGTCAGCGCTAATCCCGACCACCTCCCGAGGACGATGCAGTTCGGACTCAACGTGCCCCTCTTCAAGGAGCAGTATTGTAACGGCTGCCCGGTGCATCTGCTGGACATTGCTACAAAGTGTTGTGAAATAGAGCCAGAGAAAAGGTGGGTCCTAATTAATAGTTGAGAATGTTTACTAAAACCATTTTTCTTTTTTCAAATCCATGACGGGTAATTTAGCTATGTAATCTCAAGATAGTCTGGTTTTATTTGCTAAAAATCTGAAAAAAATCCATTACCAACGGTTACGTGTAAGGATTTACCTTAGTATTTTATTTTAAATTTGTTAAGCCAATCAATACATTGTACCGAGTCTCACTCTTTGTTTGTGTTGTCCTGTCTTAGTCCCTCTGTTGTTGTTTTGTAGTATTGTTCTGTTTTGTAGGGAATGGTACAAAAGCTGTGCTTCACCTCGTTTCCTACATGTTGACATCATAAAGTTCTTTTTGTTTACCGTCAGGTGTGCTTGTCACGTAAAATTATGTATATTATCCTTACTTACTGTAAACATGTTATATTGATTTCTGCTACAAACTACTGTTTACATTTTGCCTTATACAAATTGTATTTACTATCATTTTGGATGTCAATGTGAAATAAATGTTGTATTGAATTGAATTGAATTGATGAAAATTAAAAAAAAAAAAAAAAAAACGAAATGTAAAATAGGGTCAATTTAGCAATATTTTTTTAACTAATCCCCTGTTTTTACTTCATATAAAAATAAACCAAGTATTTATGTGACGTTTATTTCAAGATTTAAGATTTTACTTTTAGTAGTAGAATTGTGCTCGCTTATCTTATTTCCAGTCAACCTCTGACCTTTGGGGCTTTTGCATAAAATATGTGATGCCACTCAAAATCAAATAAAGTTTACTGCCATGAAAAGTAAACATTAAATATGGTTTCTTACATTATGAAAAACTTGCACTTAAAGTATACTTTGGATTGTAGAACTGGTATCCTGTGTGTCAAACTGAAGCCCTGTAAGTTTTAAATAATTACTTATTTCCTTTTCCCCCTATTTTGTTTTATCTGATGTTCCAGGCCGGACTTTAACGACCTACAAGCCTGGCTGAAGTCGTTATCGCTGAAGGTAGAAACCAACGGCATCCAGAACGGAACTCTGAAGACAATATCCGCCCCTCCTCCCACAACGGCAGCGACGACAACAACCCCAGCGGATCATCTACCTGCCAGTGACTGAAAGCTTAGGCTATTTAGTGTCGTCACTAAACCAAAATAGACACGACGCAGCTTTTTTTCTATACAGATTTCCGCCCACTTCCACCTTTGAATCCTGAGAGAGTATCATCTAAAACATTGATCTGATCTTCTTTGTATTTTTGTCTTCTCAAGTTTCTTCAAAATATAAGGAACTACTTCGGCAGTGAAGCCATGAAGTTTCTTCATCATGTCAATAAAAGTTTTACTCATCTACAGGAGGAGTTTTGTTCTCCATTTTCTCTTCAGATCCAGAGAATATCATCGTTGCTGGTCAGATCGTTTGTGTAACCATCTTTACAGCTTTCAGTCAAGTGCTTCTTGAATAAGAAAGTTCTTTGGCAAGAGAGCTGAAGATTTCTTCACCAGGTCGCTATTAAAACTCCGACTCGAACTTCAAATTTCTGCTCCTTCTAAGTCTTTGAATCCAGAGAAAATTCATCATATAAAGATGTATTCTGGTCATGCGTTTAATTGAGTTTCAAAATCACTTGGTCAGCAAGGCCTAGACTTTGCTTGCCTAGAAGTAAGACACACCTCAAGTGTTCTCACGAGCGTTTACTCATGGAATTCCAAGGTTTTCATCAATTACATTTGTCTGCTCATTTTTACTCAGACCTAAAGATTATACCATCAGCAGTGGTTACATAAATATACACTATGGTACCCCCACAACACTGCCCGTCATACCATAGTAAAGTTGCAACATGAATACCAAAAGAGTAAAAACCCCACTTCTCTATACAATTCCCCTGTTATCAAATTTGTCAAGTAATACTCAAATTGTGTACCTAATCATATTGACAAATTGTAGTCATATCTTAAACTGCATGCCAGCAATATTTATTCTAAGACCCAAATTGCTTACAGTAACAAGTAATTTTTGATTCGAAAATTTCTCTGGAAGTGTCTCTTTTCAAAGCCAAAGTTGTCCGAATGGTTTCATACTTCTCTGTTCTTAGTGTGGAAGCAATTGCTGACTTAAACCAAAGTGCACACTGCATGTAAATAAACAGTTTGAAATCCTTGTACATACTTTTGTGAGTTATACTATACACTCTTGAGTTAAGACTACTCATCAATACTCAGCAAAAACTCCCCAGTGCTGATTTGCACTCCGGTATTGGCGAGTTCATTAAAATAATAGTTAACCCTTCTACTGTCTGGCCATTTATTATTAAATTTCATCCACTGAATGCTAGATGCACTATGCTATCTTGCATTGTCATATTATGTGGTGAATGCATCAGTACAGGGTCAACCCTCCTACTGTCTGACCATTCAATATTGCCCAGTGTGGTTTTGAATGACTAGATAAACTGGTCAAAGATTAGATCAACTGGTATCGTAGTATCATATGGTATCATGTACTGAATGCATACAATGTACACACAGCATTGAAGAATGAGACTTTTCAGCCGTAGCCCCAGCCAAAGCCATTCATTTGGACCTAGCCCTAGGCAAGAAGGGTTTAATAGTCTGATCCCAATTTGGTATAATAAAAGTCAGTATTAAACAGTGCTGGTGAACAGATGGAACAAGGCAAAGATTTGCTAGTGCTGCTTAAGCAGAAAGAGTAGCTAAGCACATCAAAATTATGCTTACCAGGTGTGGTTACCAGCCAAAATACCATGTCACATAAACCATCTGTGACTGGTATCCTGCTCAGTTTTGCTCTAAGCAGCTCTATGAAACTGGGCCCTGATAGCTGTTCAGTTGCAAGGGCTTGAATGTCTAATTTAAAAAACAAAAATCTTAGATCTAGCTGAAAGGTATGAAACTGAATTTTCTAAAGAGATATTTTTATACTAAAGACACAAAATGTATTGGAAACTGGATTTTTTCACAATTGCTGAACATATCATATTTTTCCCACTTTGTAAAGAACTGTTTATACCATACCATTGGTTGTCGGAATGCCAGGAATGGAATCCGTTGTACATTAGCAGAGAGGTAGGGGGAGGAGATGGCGTTACTAGAATTGATCTCAGATTTTCATGAACTTGTTGATTTTAGTCTGGTTGGAGAGGGAAGACAGGAAGTTACAAGCAATAAAGTAAAACACAAAGTTTCAGAAAGTTTCTTCTCAAATTATGAACGATCTGCTTGTTTGAGGTTTGTTTTGGGTAATTTTTTTAAATATTTTATTTTGAGGGGGGGGGGGGAGTTAAATTTGTTTTTCCTTTCTTTTTTTTAACTTTTGGCTCAAAGATTGGTACATTATTGTATTAAGGACATCGGTTCAACATTATTGAACCAGTATTTGAAAACTTGTACATTGTTAAGTATGGTTTAAACCATTAACAAATTATTTGGCTTTTTAGGAAATAAATGGCTGAAAATTGGTAAATAATTCAATTAAGTGGTAACCACCGAGCAAAGCACTTTACTTTGGGGGTGACATGGGTGGCTAGTGCGTAAAGCACTCACCTCTCACCACTGTGTCCTTGGTTCGAATCCCAGCTGAGGCCATGTGTGAGCAGAGTTGTGCGTTGGTTCTCTCCTGTGTCATGAGGGTTTTCCTCCCTCCGGAAATATCAAATACTTCCGATCTCTGGCTGTGCTCATGGTCATTATAGGTAGATGTGTCTGCCTGCCAAAGGTACTCTAGCTTGCCTGCAGCTTCAACACGTTGTAGCAGCATCCTTCACAATTCAGTCTCTCAGCTGCGAGTAAAGGATGGTTAGCTTCCCAAATTATTACTATATAATTGCTCTGCATTTACTGGGAGGTCAATAAGGGTACCTGACTGTTCAGGGGAATGATTAGCAACCTGTGTGTTCATTTGGCTGCTGGTGCTACATACATGTACTCCTAAGGAGTTGAGATGGTTTCAAGAATGCCTAGAGTGTGTCGAACGGGGTGGTACTATTGTAAGGCACTCTTGAGGGGCCTGCTGGACTGCTCATTATAAATACATTTTGTTATTGTTATTATCATGAGAAAGCTTTCCTTCACATAGGATGCGCTCATCTTTGGGGGGGGGAAGGGTAATTGAGTTTTGACTGAACAAAATTAAGAAAATAGTTGATTTTGTAATGGAAGGGTTGCAGTTTATCAAACCTTGTAATATTGGAAGTGAATGATGGCATTTGTGAAAGGCAAAACCAAATAAATTGTTCCGATGTAGATGTTGCATTTAAAAAAGGAATGACAGTAAATTACACTGAAATAGCATTTAGAGGCCATATATAAGCTTTTGCACGGACAAAATGTTCTAATGTCAGCTCCTTGTAGGGCTCCCTCTAGTGTTGTTTAGAACTTAGCCACTATGTGATTATTTAAAATTGATTTAAATCTTTTCTTTGTATCAAATTTATTGTTTCTAGTACCTTACAGTTTATAATTTTATTTAAAAGATGAGTAAAGAATATAATTTTTCATTTTATCAGGTAGATGTTCCTTATGGGTTTTTAATCTTTCATTTTGGTGCCAATATGGTAATTTTATTTCAAAGAACTATAAAGTATTTATTTTATTGGAGTAGTGATATCCCTACCAAGCAACTCAGAATCTTCTTTCGTGTTCTTTCCGTGTAGCCATATTTGTACAATTTTTCATATAGAATAATGTATTTTTATTTTATTTTTGCCGTCTTCCAATCTCTTCATTTGCACATCTAGTCTGTCATTGCACTTAAGTACATGAATATATTTGCTAATGTTTTATTAAGGAAAATGAGGAAAGTCCTTTATACCTTTAGAGACCATAGCGGCCACAAATGACTTGCATCAAATTAATCATAGCTGCCCAAAAACGACTTGTATCAACGATTGCAAATGGCTTGCAGCAAAATGCCCATAGCGGCCGCAAACGGCTTGCATCAAAATGCTTATAGCAGCTCGAAGTGGCTTGTATCGAAAGGCCTGTAATGACCGCAAACTGCTTGTATCAAAATACCCATGGTTTCTAAAAATGGCTTGCATCTAAATGCCCATAGCGGTTACAAATGGCTTGCATCTGAATGCCCATAGCGGTTACAAATGGCTTGCATCTAAATGCCCATAGCGGTTACAAATGGCTTGCATCTGAATGCCCATAGCGGTTACAAATGCCTTGCATCTAAATGCCCATAGCGGTTACAAATGGCTTGCATCTAAATGCCCATAGCGGCCACAATTGGCTTCCATCTGAATGCCCATAGTGGCTGCAAACGACTGCAAGATTTGACCTACATGTACTTCAATCAACTCCACCAAAAAGGGTTGAAAAATAAGTAAAGTCTCAATTTGTCATTTTCCAATGTTCCCTATGTAAACATACATCTTCATTTCCTTTAAAAAAAATTAAATTATTGAACAAAAGCACTGGAAAAAATTAAATTCTTGAACAAAAGCACTGGAAAAAAATTATCCATGTCTGGGCATATGGTTCCGATTATTATTACAAATATGAATGGTCTTTAAAGGGTTTAAATTCCACGTAACTTTTAAAGTGCATGAGGACATCATTATTGGAAACCTTTGACGGAGTAAGCTGAAAGTGTTACAAGAAAAACTTGTTTGCCATTATATCTTAAATTCCATGTGATTGTCTTTCTCATTTGACGCATTGATTAAGCAGATCCAACTATTTCTAATGATGCTGTGTTTTGACTCGGATAAAGATACTTGGGTATATATAAAAACCGTGTTGTTTTTTGTGAAATTGTACATTATTGAAGAAAGAAAAAAATTGTTGTAAAATTGTGTACAGAATAACTTTTTTATAAGAACAAATTTTGCGATTACTTAATGTAAAGACCGGGGTGTTTGAGAGTTTTGAATTACTTTTTTGTTTGTCAGAACAATTTCCGCAAACATTTACTTACATAAGATTCATTGCATTGGATCCAGATAACATTTAGACATACAAGGTAACAGTTTCAAGCGGTTCCACCAAATTTCTGAGACTTTTAGTTTCAACATAAAAAGGGGGTGATTCTTTCTTTTTAAATGATTATAATGCAAAATGGCCAAACCATTAGTGAAGTCTTAAAGGCCTTATTTCATATTAACAAGCGTGTGCCATCTTAAATATTGCTTTTCAATTGTTTTTATTCTATAACTAAGATTTTTTGAAGTAAAAACTTAACCAAGCTATTTGTATGAATTATGATCTGAAAGTTTTGTATGTATTTTTTGTTTCGATTTATAAATGCGCTTTAAAAAAATTTCCTTGTTCTTAATAAAGCAAACCTAAAGTTTGTGCAATAGGTGTTATAATTAAATTTGATGAAACAAAGTTGAATAAATTTTATGTTAATTTCATGAAAACTGTAATTGTTAATTTGATATAAAAAAAATAATGGTTCAATGGTTATAAACTGCTCAAAGCACTTTCCATTTTCTTTAATTGAGGAGGAGTTTGGTTACAGGAGTACAAACCCTGGCTCTTCTCAGTGGCAACACTCCTCCCATGAGAGTTTTTTTAAACGTGGTTGTAACCGCAGTTTTATTAGTAAAAGCTACTTCCTATTATCCAGGCCATGCAAAGCTTCAAACAGCACTTACAAACTGCCTGGCTGGGAAAACTGCAAGGTCAGATCCTTTTTTTTTTTTCCAGGATCTTCCTGCATTGATTCAGCAAAATGGCCGACAGTTACTGTTATTAGCTCCAACCTTAGACGTGATGGACCAATTCATTAAGCTCCGCCCCTTGGTGATCACCACCTACGACCTTATCTCCACACCCAATGGTCATATATAGATTAAAATCTCAATACAAAATGTGCTGCATTGATTATTTCATTGCATAGTTCGGCTGCACTGGCTCAATGATCAAGAGGCAGACATAACACCTGCCTATCCACATGAGCGCTGTTGCTATGCCCTTGCCATGAACATGAAGGGGCGTGGCTTAATGGATTGGTCTATGAAGGAGATTCAACCCCCCCCCCTCCCATGCCAAACCCTGCAAGAGTATAATTGTATAGATTGTAAATATCCGTAGTGTAGAAATGTAAAGTAATGTAATTAGACAACTCTGACTCTACCTTTGAAAAATAAAGACAGCTGAATCTAAATCAACGTTGGAAATACTTATTTATTCATATTTATACTTTTTTGTTCACATCCTCACTTTTGTTTGATTTCCTGCATTGATGGAAAATGGAATTTTGTGCTGCACATGAAGCACCAGGTTATGCTAATTTCTAGGATAGGTTGTTAGTTTGATTCTGACCATGATTATGTGTAACATTTGTTTGCTCGTGAGCATTCTGTGCTCTGAGCTACTTAACTATTTGCACTAAGAGGGTAATTAATTACTGGTTCAAACTTACTCCCTGTGGAGTGTTGCAGTCTATAGTTCACCGGACTCAAGTTCTTGTGTTGTCGGCAGCAGAGTGTGGGTTTGAATCCCGGCCGTGGCCTGCCTGTGTGTCCTCAAGCGAGGGGGTCTAACCATAATTGCTTTGTCCTCGGGATAGGATGTAAAAGCTGTAGGTCCCTTGTGGTTGTCATGCACATAACAAGAAAGCAGAAAACTCTTCGTGAAAGAGAAGGGGCTATTTCCCAGTGTTTGTGGAATGGTTTGGCGGCTAATTGCGCCACTGCTCTTCCCTAGCGGGCGCTATTGTATTTTCACATCATAATTCTTTCATAACAAAATCCCTCACCAGCTTCTTTCTCTTTGTCTTAGCACCTTGGGTACCTTATTTGTAGATACATGTGCTTATAATATGGAAGACTCCAGTAATAAAGAGAAGCAGTTATAGAACAGTGTCATGCAGGGAGACAAAACACATGACCTTGATTCAAATCCTCCCTTCAACTGATTCTGACACCACACCAACTACTTGCAGTATACACACTTAAGACTCTGTTTCGCCAACTGAAATCAGACATTTCAAGCCATGAGGGCTGATGTTTTTTAAGGGAAGCTCAGTTTGAGCCGCTTCATGTTTTGTACAAAGAACTTGGGCACTGTGGTGGATATGAAGACATTGCGACCGTTGAGAAATTCGGGCAGCATGATCTCCTTGGCATGGAGATGCATGGGGACAGTCCGCGCCTTTGCCTGCCGGATGCCGAGACGCTGAAGCATATCCATTGGTAGGCGCTGAAAAATGAAAAAAACACAAACACCAAAAATGAAGGAGCTTAATTTTGTTGTGATGACCCCTTGGAAATGGAACAAAATCTAACAGTGAATTGTTGTATTTAACTGAACCTATGAAGGAACTGTTATGTCTCTTAACAATGGAACCAAACCTAACAATAAACTGTTTTCTTCCAACAATGGAACCAAAACTAACAGTAAACTATCATATTTCAATGATAAAACCAAAACTAACAGCAAACTGTTGTCTCTCAACAATGGAACCAAACCTAAACTGTTGTGTCCCTTGACAATTAGACCACACCTACGACAGAAACTCTAATATTTCCCCGACAATGGAACAAAATCTAACAATAAAATGTTGATCTCTGGAACACAGATCAGTACACCTTAATACAATTACCCTTGCTATCAAATGATGAACATCCTTGAGTGACACCCGGAATAAAAAGTATAAGGTCATGAAAAAAGTTATTACCGAAAAAGCCTGGAATTTTTTCCAAACAAAACTTAAATAGAGTGCCACTTTACCTGAGGTGCTAGTTTATTGTGATGGGAGTATTTATGGTCTCCAAGCACTGGACATCCCATCCCCAAGGCCATGTGAACTCGAATCTGATGCTTGACACCTGAAAAAATGAAAACAAGAAAGGTGTTGTAGATTAATTCTGTCAACTGTCGAGAAACATTTCTCTTGTAAAATGTTTATAGGTGCATCCAGTCAGTGCACCGACCTTATGGAATAATCTCCCTCTTCACAATATGTCAGGCATCATCTCTTGAATCCTTCAAAACCATGTTAAAAGCTCATTTTGCTATTATTCTAAGTTACAACAATATATGTTTATTCTTTGTCGTATTGTACAGCACTTGGAAACCTTTGTAAAGGGCGCTTTTTAAAATATTATCATTACATTATTTGAAAAACAAATTCAAAGGTAACAATTCTTTCCTTTTTTCTTTCTTTCACTTTTGGAACGAGTTTTCGCTCAATCTACCCAACTGTTAAATGATTCCTTCGTAAACAGGTTCCTTACCAGTTTCTGGATTCGCTTCCACCAACGCTGCACTTCCATTTTCGCTCACCACACGGAAATTTGTCACAGCAGCTGTACCCCTCCCTCTGCCAAACTTCCCCATATCTTTGTAGACGGCACCGATGTCCGGCCTGATGCCCATCCGGTGGAAACCGCCGACATCGGTCTCTGCCATGGGAATGTCGATCAGACCATCCTTGGGATCTGGTACTCCGACAGTCACCACCCAGTACTTCTTCACCACCTCGTGCCGGATGAACATCTGGTGGAGGTGGCGGGCCATTTCCTCGGTCTTGGCCAAAAGCATGACACCTGTCGTTTCTTTGTCCAGTCGGTGGACAGGGTGAAGCCTCAGATCGGGGACTGCCCTCTTGGCTGCACTTCTGGTGAGTTTCTTGGCTATGACAGGGAGGAGGGAGTCGATACTGTGTACTACACATGGACCACCGTGGGACGGCAGTCCATATGGTTTGTCTATAGCAATAAGCTCCCCTGAGTTTAAACAAATTAAAATAAAAAACACCACAGAAAATTGTTAGTATCTTATGTCCAGACGTTTATAAGAAATCTCAATTTATGTAAAGGATGATAATACAAATTACAAATTTATGAACATAGGTTGTAAAGATGGATTTGTTCACTTTCAAATTCATTGACAAAAACACTTAACATAAATTAACAGAAAAATAGGATCCATTTCTTTTCTCTAAATACCGAGGCCCATGCTGCAGGAACTGTCAAAAAAGTTTTATAAGAGAGCAGTTCCAACTGACCTTCATTATATATGATGCTGCGGTACAAGATTGAGGCAACTGTGTCAACGTCTAGCTTTCTTAGATCCTGGACTTGGTTCCGAAGTGTTCTGAATCCCTTGCTATCCAGGCCTTTGTCTCGCTGAGGGACCTCTTCTGCATCTGGACAGAAAAAGAAAAACAAACCCAGCCCAGGGTAATCCAAATGATTAATGCTTCAGATTATTTGCACAACTTAAAACAACTCTCGATACTCCTTTTTGTCAGGCCCACAGTTATTTAATTTAATTTCATTGATTAAGTATGGTTGTAAAGCCAAGGATTCTCAGAAAAGTGAACTTAATCACTATACTACTGTTCCGTCCCAACTTGACAATTGTCCCAACTATAGTTGGGACTGGTCCCAACTTGAGTGTTAAAGTTGGGACGTCCCAACTATAGTTGGGATCGCCCATAGAGTTCAACAGGATGGACACCGTAAATGATCGATCATGCATGGATTTCTGTGTGACACTACTGCAGCTGATGTGATCAGCGTTAATTTAACAAGATTCTTTATTTCAAACCCGGGTCTCGGCTCTGTACAAACTCATGTCAAAACTGATGGTTGAGCTAGAGCCGGTCGAGGTAGAATTCTACCTCCATGGCTAAACTAACTCGGTGTAAATGCATGTACATTAGTGTTTTTAGAGGGCTCTGACAGCGGCCTCATGCTTCGTCGGTAGTCTCAAAGTAGGCTTACGCATTTAGTTTCCCTTCTCTCGGAAAACCAACATTTCATCTAATCTAAAATATTCTCAAGGGAAAGTGGTCTTAAAAACTACATACTAAGAAACTTACATGATTTTAGTTTATTCATGGAGGTGCTTTGTGTTTACTGCGATCCCAACTATAGTTGGGACGCCCCAACTTTAACACTCAAGTTGGGACCAGTCCCAACTATAGTTGGGACGATAGTCAAGTTGGGACGGAACACTACTACTACTAACTAGCCAAGAACCCCATGAAGAGGGAAATTTCATGATGTGGGAGGAAAACCCAGGAGAGTTATTCCAAGGAAATCCCACGCAATCGAATCGGGTTGGGACTGAAAACCCCAAAAACATAGAGCCCACGGTATTAAATAGTGACAATCCTCTTCGTACCATTACGAAGTGCATCGGCACTAGGGCTAGGTTTAGAGCTGCTACACCTACAGTATATATTTGCCACTCACCATCTTCCTTGTCCTCACGAGTATTGGATTCAGTTTTTATTTTCTCCTCCCCCTTCGTCTTGGCGTTGTTCCTCTTCAGAATCAGGTCTTGTCTTATTTTTGTTGCCAAATGTTTTGCTGTGTCCTGAGTACTACCTGGCTGCAATGATTCTCTTTCCTGTCTCTTTCTATAAGAGTCATTCGCACTGGTGGAGTCTCCACGAATCAATACATCCGTTATTTGTTCATCTTCAAAAACAGCATCCGCTCTCGCCTTCTTCCCGTAGGTTGCAGCGGTGCCACTCGCTTTTGGTTGTGGTTGTCGGGTGTCATAATTCCCGTGCGTAGGTCTAGTGTAGTTGAGTGCTTTCGGATTCTGTAGGCAGGTTTTACAACCAAAAGTTCTCACTTGATATTGGGAAGTAAGATCTATAGTAGGCCTATGTCGCGAATTTTGGCAAAACGACTGCAGGAAAATGTAAATATTTCGAGAGTTCGCATTGCACAAAAGTCCGCACGGTACGCGAGCCATGGGCGCTGCCATGTTGGATCTGTTGGGCGCAATCTTTGAAGTTGTTCTTTTTTTAAATTCGCGAAGTGTGCCATTTTGTGACGGCGCAAACTTTGTTTCCTTGCATGATTTTAAAATTTGCGCAGGATAGCTCGGGGCGCAAACTTTGAACACCGCGCGATTTTGTCGTTACCCACCATTTCTCGTGAAATACATAAGCTATTTGATGAAGGAATTTTTAACGTTAAAAAGGTAAGTTCAAAGTAGGCCCAATAACTGGGGCGCTGTGCTCCTTTTTTTGAAATTTTGACATCTTCGGTCGTACTAGCGCGCCCAAGCGAACCGTCCTACCCCCGTTTCGAAACCCCAATAGTTGCGATAATCGTAGCCCTCCATCCTCCCGACGGTTTTGTGTGGTCAAACTTTAGTTCGAAAATTGCGCGCGCATTTCCCCAAATGGCAGCTAGCTGGCTAAACGTTGAGCGCAAACTAGTTTCACGCGAAAGTTCTTATTTTCGTGCGCAAACTTGAATTGTGTACTGAAGTTTGCGCACTCCCGAACAGCTGAATGGGTCCCAGTGAAGTAAAGTGCATGCGTGTACACACCCACCATGATGTACGTGTAAGTTAATACAATTACAATATTAATTGATACACATCAGCAGCAGCTGGACATGCTGGAGTGTACGTAGAATTAGTAGAAAGCCACTTTCGTGATTTTCTGCTCACCAAGCATGCCAAGTAAAGTTGTAGGTGGTACCTAACCTATAAACTCAGACAGCAGTGCAGTGACTGTGACTGCACCTATCATATCAATCAGTGATATGTCTGTGTAGTGGATCAGTAGATTCAATAAAAAGTGACTATCCAACTCAAGAGCCTAACCTGCTAACACCAAATTTAAGTAACTTCTCCTGGAGAACTTACTAAACTGAGTGAGGTGAGTTTACTTCCATGGTTAGAATGAGATTATACACGTGTGTGTGCTCTGGGGTCGAATTTATTTTGTTTTGAAAATGATGAAATGTTATAAAGTTTAAACTCGTCCATTTTGATGCCCAACAAAGCCTTGATCAAAATGCTGTATTTTTTGCATACACTGTCAGACCATGGAGGTAGAATTCTACCTCCATTGTCGGACTGAGCGATAACTATTAACAAATAATGTTGTATTGAATTATGTTGACCAAAATGGTAGAAACACATACAGACATACCTACTTCCTTCCTGCACTGAGTCATATTTTACGACTTATGCAATCATAAAGCATCCCTTATATTATTAATTAAACCCCTGCACTGTGTCACACAATTTTGTTCAGTTCCCCTTTATGTCTGTTGCCTTGCTCATTTTCTTGGTCCCTGAGGTATTGATGCTCTCAAATTTATCTCGACTTTCGGCGCATGGGTCTTGTAACTGATAACGCTGTAATTTTCGTGGCAAAACTGGAGAAAAACTATCACTCCATCACTCCCATGGAATTAACATGCTTATTACACTACCCGCCCGGCCCACGCCGCCGGCCATTCGTTAGATGCTAACTAACCAACTATACTGCATTCTGCAATGTAGGCCAACTTTGCAAACATGACAGCTAGTGGGTATTGGGGGGGGGGATATGGGAGAAACTGGCATGGCTCCGATGTACCCTGCATTTGCTGTGATACTGCGATTCCAACTATAGTTGGGGTGTCCCAACTGTAGTTGGGGTGTCCCAACTGTAGTTGGGGTGTCCCAAGTGTAGTTGGGGTGTCCCAACTGTAACACTCGGTCCCAAGTATAGTTGGGGCGATTGTCAAGCTGGGCTGGGGCAAAACAGTGCCATTAGCAGACTGGCAAGACCATGGACCCTTCCCCCTCCCCACCCCCCCCCCCCCCCCCTCCCCCAACCCCTGTATCAGAGGCAAAATATATATTTAGTTCTTTATTTATCTGATGCCGACAGATCATAGAGCAACAGACACAGCAATAACCATGCCACGAGTGTTGATAACTGGAGCATCTGGACTGCTTGGTCGAGCATTAGTGAAGGAATTCACTCGGGCGTCTTGGGAGGTTCTTGGTCTAGCGTACAGTAGGGCTGGAGGTGTATTGAAAAAAGTCAACCTCACCGACAGTCAGGCTGTCAGGGACATCCTCACTGAGTATAAGGTATGTTCAAGACCTTTACACTCTATGAACATAAGTAGTTACAAAAGGGGCCAGATCCAAAACGCATTTTTATCCAAGATCCTTCAGTCCAAAATCTTGTTATCCTTTTGCCAAAGTGAAGGATTCAGAAGGACTGGAGCCAGTAGACCCATACAACAGATACTTACACTGGGCCAGGCATACCAATCTTATCTAAGTCCAAACAATTTGGTGTGGAGTGACATCGGTGAAGAGGATATTGGAGGAATTGGGCCAAGCGCGAGCCAAACTGCCTAATCTGTAAGGAATGAAACCTGGCACGTCGTGGCCTAGCAGTGTAGTCCATCGGACTCAAATTATAATGGCTGAATCATCCGAGTGTGGGTTCGAATCCCAATCATGACGCTTATGTCCTTGAGCAATGCACTTTACCATAATTGCTTCTCTTATCCCAGACGTATAAATGGGAACCAGAGAGGGCCGAGTCAGTATTGTGTTGACTTGTAGTAACCCCTTAGGGCTAATTCAAGCAGGTTGGGGCTTATACCTGATGAACAGGGATAATAATGTTGTAAAGTGCCTTGATCAAGCTACTGGGATACAGGCGCTTTATAGGAACCAAATATTAGTATTATTATTAAACAACTTGTTTGTAAGATTGATTTAATAATATTGGCCATGTTCATACTTACAGCCAGCTGTAGTTGTTCATTCAGCTGCTGAGAGAAGCCCAGATGTTGTGGAGAAACAAGAAGGACAGGCGCGAAAAATTAATGTTGATGCCTCATCAAACATTGCCTCCATCTGCGGTAAGATTATTTTGTGTATTAAGTGTTATTTTGATTTTAGACTACTGTGTGATAAACACTGGATACTCCATGCTTCTTGAGTCCCGCAGGAAGAAAAATGAACAGGCTACCCCAGTGGGATTCGAACTTATGACTCCCACGTTCTAGAGTAAATGTCTTAATGGCTAGACCAGTGATGAGAAGGCCATGTTGGTGTAATGATCAAAATCCAAATACTTCCAGGCTTTGGACCGTCTTCACACGAAGCTAAGATTTATCTTAATTTGTGTATCAATCTTAATTGCTAAGAAACGTGTGATGTCACAATACAAATTACTATGGTGATATTGATTTTAGTACCAGGAGCCAGTGGAGTTCATTAAGGATAGGGGTAATGTGTTCGTGCTACTTGTTTTTTTGCAGCCTGTGACCAAGTACATGTATGCAGTAGATCATGTGCATACAAGAGCAAGACTTTATTCACACATATGTTTTTTTTTTCAAGGTTTGATAAACTTTCATTGTCTTTTGCAATTTGTAGATGAAATTGGAGCCTATATGATATATCTGAGTACTGATTATGTGTTTGATGGGAAGAATCCGCCGTATAAACCAGGAGACAAACCAAATCCTCTGAACAAGTATGGTCAGTCCAAACTGGATGGAGAAGTTGCAGTACAGAAACACGGTGAGTATTGGAGGACACAAAAAAATCATCACTAAATTGACCAGTGTTCTCCCTCGAAGGTATGGTCATACTTCGGTTATGACCTTCGATTTAATTCAATTCAATTCAACTCAACATTTCTTTCCATATTGCAAAATGAACATACACGTAATTATAAGGAAGGTCTATTGAACAAAGATGTATAAAGAACTGCTAGAATAATAGTTAAAGGAGACATAATGGAAAAGAGGCAAATATGGAGGCATATTCAAAAGACAAAGTCTTGTATAGAAATGCCTTATAAACAAAATACTGGGCTTAAGTGACAACAGAACGACAGACAGGGACGAAGCAGGACAAACAAACAAAGAAAACGCTACCTAACGAGCTAGGACGGAACAAGAAGGTAAACCATAACTAGAAACTCAAAGAGGTGAAGGATGAAAAAGAGAAGAAGCTACTCCAGATAACTAGAGACAAGATATTTCTTGTAAGAGTTCTTAAAACAACCCACAGACGACCCTGACTTAATCTTGCCATCAATACTATTCCAAAGACGAGGTCCGTAAACATTGTGTAATTTCTGGGAGAAACATTGTGTAATTTCTATCCAAAAGCCTCCTTGTTGTAAAGATGGTCAATAGTAGTAAGCACCCTGTGAAATTATTTCATTTTAAATGTACCCTAAAAAATCAATGCATTGTGTGCTTCTTAATAAACAGAATGTTCAGCAACACTGCGAGTGCCAGTGTTATACGGGGATGTTGAATACTTGGAAGAGAGTGCCATAACCGTCTTATTCAAGATACTCTTAGATACAAGTCGACCAGCGGCCGTATGTGACTACCAGCTACGCTACCCTACCCATGTTCAAGATGTCGCTGTGGTTTGTCGACAAATGGCAGATCTTTATTTGAAGGTAAGGCCACGTCCGAATCAAGCAAATTCATCTAGGACCATGGCCATTGGATGCAATGATAATGTTGGGCAAAAGTTTTTAGCGTTTTGGCCATAGCCACTGCCATTATTGCAGACATGGCCATAATTTGAAAAATGTACCTTGTAAATTTGTTCCTTTGCAGTTTTCTAAACAAGGCATGGTGAGGTAGTTTCCTTTTCATTATTGATTTCTGGTAATGCGACCAAGGATGCCTCTTCTTTAACGCAAGTATTAAACATACAGACATGATTGTGTACATTTTGTAGCTTGTGAGCAACTTAATGGCAGTAGTGGAGATAAAGATTACTTAACAAAGAAACTTATGACGGGATAGTATATTAGGGTGAGGTAGTTTCCTTTTCATTATTAATTTCTGGTAATGCAACCAAGGATGCCTCAGAAGTCAACTTGTAGACAAGGGTGCTTGCAATAAGCCAGAAACACCAGGGGTTAAACTCCATGATAAGTGTTCTGGATTCTTCTACATGCCTTACCTGTCTAGAGCACAGGACTTATGGGTTTGAGTTTCATCCGAAGGGCAAAGCATTTACGGTAAAGTATCTTGTTCAAGGATGCAAGCATCATGATCAGCCAGGCCGGGATTCGAACCCTGAATACGATGCAGTAGACCACTGGGCCACGATGCTTTACACATGATGTGTAGAGTTTGTATCTGCCCTGATCTTGCAAGGAATAAGACCCCTGTCAATGGACTATGCTAGACACGCGCATATTGGAAATAAGAAAACAACTCGAACAAAGACTATAGGGCCTATGTTTCTATGAAATCAAATCTTCACATTACTGGTCAAGTCAACATTTTGAGCTACAAGCCCTGCAGTCTTGTGGATTTTTTTCTCCCCAATGCTAGCTCATTAATATGAGGTTTATATTCTATAGGCTGTCTATATTTAATATCTTTATTGCTATAGTTTCGTTCTACTCTCAATTTATAACAGAGTCCGTCTGCTGTGAAGGGTATCTTCCATTGGTCGAATGACGAACAGATGACCAAATATTCCCTGACGACTATGATGGCCGACATTTTTCACGTCAAGTGTGATCACATAACAGCCAATCATGAGCCGTCGGGAACACCGAGACCACACAATTGCCAAATGGACACCACTGCTCTGACTAACCTAGGAATTGGACAGAAAACTAAATTCAGAGAAGCAATTGAGTTGTCCCTTCAGCCATATTTCAAAAAATAAGAAGAGGTGTGTCCATATTTCGAACTCATTACACTTGTGCCTTAGGCCCATCATGGGAGACAAATTCAAAGTATATGGATATTTGTTTGTATACCTTACTCGCATTGTGTATATTATTCAATGTAGTAGGCATTTGGCTGTGTTAGTAATCAGGAGTTAAGAAATTCTATTTAAAGGTATCTGCAAATTTAAAACGAATTTAAAAAGAGATTTTCTTGCCATTATTATATTTTCATTGTTGGCTGTTTTGATCAGAGCACTTTGCATCATTCCATTATTTGGAGTTCAATTTTCCGGATCACCTGACTGCCAAATCCCAGTGAAAACAGTGCCGCCCCCCCCCCCCATCCCTGGCTACACGGCAGCTTACGGTTGAATGGCTTCTGACTGGCACCCTCGAACAAAGATATTGACTAATAGGGAGACCGCCAACATAGAACTGGATAGCTCAGTTGGTAGAGCGCCGGTACGTTAATCCGGAGGTCGTTGGTTCAAGTCCGGCTCCAGTCAATATTTCTTTGTTCAAACCCAAATTATTAACAATTTACCCAGTCAGTTTCCTTTGTGGTTTATTACTTGATATTTAATATTAAAAAGTCGCATCCTCTTAAGGTGATCCCTTGGCTGCCGCTTCCCAGGTTGTATTGTAAACTTGGGTGTGATCCCTGGCTACACGGCAGCTTGCAGTTGAATGGCTTCTGACTGGCACCCCCAAACAAAGATATTGACTAATAGGGAGACCGCCAACAAAGGGCTGGATAGCTCAGTTGGTAGAGCACCGGTACGTTAATCCGGAGGTCGTTGGTTCAAGTCTTGCTCCAGTCAATATTTCTTTGTTCAAACCCAAATTCTTTAAAATAAAAAAGACGAGCACCTTACCCATGAGACAGATCTGACAGTTTAAAATGTGAAATTGGGGCACAGATGTTAAAGTAGGAGATAACTTGAGAAAGTTTGGTACAGTCCAACCTGCTAATTTTGAGCTATTATTCACTATGTTAAATGAGTCAATGTTAACTATGAGGGAAATGTATGGGGACAGTAATTTGAGTTGTTGATGTAATCCTGACACTTTTGCACCAGCACCCCACTTATTGTTTGTCCTGGAGAGAATTAATTAAGCGCCTCGGAATAGTTTTACTAGATAGACAACGCTATATAAATGCTGGACAAGTAAGTAAGTAAGTACTATGTGGGAAATCTGAAGAGGGGAGCGCCAGTTTATTGCAATGTGGTAGAATAAGTGGGGAAGAGAGGTAGAGGGAGTTTGTTCAAAGAGGGGCCCCAAGGTCAAATTCGTTTTCCAATAGATAGAGTTCATATGTAAATGGGGAACAAATATCAAGTCTAAAACCTCAGCTAAAACAGCATAAAATGTCATTGTATTTTATACTTTTCCAGTGCGAATTTTTACAACATCCACAAACAACCAATGACGTCACATTTGACCTTAGAGCTCTTCTTTAACGCAAGTTTTAAACATACAGACATGATTGTGTAAATTTTGTAGCTTGTGAGCAACTTGATGGCAGTAGTGGAGGTAAAGATTACTTAATAAAGAAACTTATGACGGGATAGTATATCAGGGTGTTTAGTTTTATTTACTTTAACAAAATGTGATGGTGACGAATTCTTTAGTTCGTAAAAATGGAATAAACAGCTCATCACACTAACCAAATGTTTTGTTGTTTCTGTTTTGTGTTTCTCAAGAAAACAACTATTTTTTGAATGAAATTGACTTTCTCAGATATAGTGGTCCAGACTGTTTAATGTGGTATTTCTGATTGTTTGAGATATGGATTTGTATTAGAACAATGCTAAAGCATCTGGGGAAAGGAAATGTTGTCAATCCACAAATCAATCCACCAAAAAGATATTTTTTTTAATACCCCTTCTTACTAAACACAATCCTAAATAAGTATGTTTTTTTTGCAAAAAGCCTCATTGTGTACCAACAATAAGCATGGAAAGTTTGCAGTGATGCCCCCTCCCCCCCCCCCCGAACAGACCACCTTCCCAGGAAGTGCCCCCCCCCCCTCCCGGATACAGGGCCCCCATTTCAGGAAGTGCCCCCCCCCCAGGAAGAGCCCACATACAGGAAGAGCCCCCATAAAAAAAACCCACATACAGGAGGCCCCCACCTCACCCCTACCCACAGAAGAGTCCATACACAGGAAGAGCCCCCCCCCCCCACTCCCGAATACAGGAAATACCCCAGAAAGAGAACCCACGAGGTGCCTCTGAGAGGTGCCATTGGGTAAGTGCCCCCAGTAAGGTGCACCCAGGAAGAGCCCCCGGGAAAAAAACAGGAAATGCACAGCTTTATTACAGCCCATAATGTTTGTGAACAAAAAGACAGCCCGAGTTTGCAAAGAGACTTTGGATGTTTGGCTTGTTGAGAACTCTTTGGGTCATATGTTCAAGAAGTGCTTTTGTACATGAGTTGCACTATACATTATAACTTGTCACTAGAGGGCGGTATATAAGATGAGTGGTACTCCCAAACAACCATCACTTTCGAAAGTATGTATGTACATGTATAAGTAACTTGTTGTTAGTTGTAAAATAGAAGTAGACCTAAAAGGCCTACAAGAACAGCAGAAATGTTGTCAAACCTTAAAATGGCTTCCTCTTTTTTTAACGAGTTAAACGCACTCCATTCTAAATAGGCCCTAAGGTCATTGACTGAACAAACGAAGCATTTTTTTCCAGGTGTTTTTTAATGGAGCGATTTGTGACCGCCATTTTTTGGCTAATAACTTTATGCCCATAATGTTTGTGAACAAAAAGACAGACCGAGTTTGCATGCAGAACTGGTTGAAACTGGTTTTTGGTGGGGGGGGGGGGGGCATATGATCAATTACACGCAAAGAATTTGTGGCAATACAGCGACAATGAGTATGGGCTTGACCAATAAACGCGCTCTACTTGGTGTGTGTGGGTGGGGCTTGGATGTAATGGCCGAAGCCGATGAGTTTGCGAGCAAAAGACAGCCGAATGGTACAAAATCATGTTTTTATTTTAAAAACAATGATTGGAAAGTCAAAAACAACAAAAACTTTAACATCAAAAGTTGCTAAAAACAAATTTTGATCGAGTCAATTCATCACAAACGACCTGATTGGTCTATAGGTATTTTCTCTCCCATTAATAAAAATATTTAAAAAAAACCATCTTATTTTCTGTAATTTATGAAAGCATTTAGTAAGCTATTTGCAAACTGCTCAACCAGAATAGCTTATGGTACAAATAAAGAAAAAGGAATAAAAACAGGGAATGACAATCCGAACGCCCGTCCACAGAAAAGACATTCCCAATGGAACTATTGGTTCTCAAGAAGATATTTCTCCTGCCTGCCTCCCCCTCATTTGTTCTCACCCCTGGAATAAATTAATTAAGTCTTCCAGGATAGCGACTTTTAGTCAACAAGTTAATTCTGTGCATTCATTGGACAAGGCCTCACTGTGGAATGTCACCTCATTTAAGATCTTCATTATTATGCAAATTATAAGGAGTTTTGCGCTTTTTTCGAAGCGCCATTGCGGCCAGTGACCGCATGTATTCTTCACCGTGTCGCGCACAGGAGCAGCATGCCGTACCTCTCGGCTCTAACTTGGATTTGGACGTTGCGTTTTCTGATGAACTTTACCTGTAAATTTGTCAAAATTCTAACCATGGCCAGTCATGTGCATTCGCAAATTTTTCGACAATAACTGTAGCTCATTCGGAACCAGTTTGGCCAAGATTTGAAGTAGGCCTACAAAACAAAAAAGTATGAAACTTTGTGCATTTTTGTCACTGGATGGCAAGAAAGTTTTTATCAAAAACTGCAGTCTTCAACACAACGTTCACTTGTTGAGCCCACCACGAAGTTCTCCAGTTCCGACAACAGACTTTGAAAGCAAATGATAACTTCGGTTTTGAGTTTGTGAGTAGCTGAGTGAGCTCCGCTGAACTGCGGTAGACTGCAGTGTAAAAACTTCACAACGAAAGCCGAACACATCCAGCCATTAAAGGTAAGGCTTGGTATCAAAATGGGGGGGGGGGGGGGGTCGGCATTCCGCCGAAACAATCTTTAGTTTCGTCTGACCACGGGCGTATAGGGACACTTTGGTTAAGTGGGTACAGAGGTTCATGTACTAACAAATTTGCACAGATAAAAACAATAGGGTACTTTTTTTATTACTGGGATACAATTTGTTTTTGCTTTCTCTGTCCAATTTTCTTCCACCCTATTTTCTCCCACAGTTTTGCCTGAATTTTGGCAGGGCAGTAAGCCCCTGCTCCACCCCAATAAGAATTTTTTCTTAAAGAGGACGATCTAATTTAATATTTAGTTATTTGTATACATGTTTATGGGTCGTTTGTTTAATTTAGAAGAGCGATTTTTTATCTAAATGTTCTGCTCTTTTTGCCTTTTTTTTCTCCAAACTCCAAAGTGTTAATTTTTAAGACCATTTAATTTCTAGTTATTTAACCACAATATATTATACACAGACTTTCCTTCAAAATGTTCCTCAGTCATTTTGAGGGAAAAATTTATTAGGAGGGTACAAAAGGGCACAAAATTTTATTTTCAGGAAATGAAATATTTTGAGGAAACAAAAAAAATTCAGAATATTTGTGTCATTTTGTACTTGAACTGTAGCATTGATGTATTTAGTGGTTGTTTTTCTCAATTCAGAGACAGGGAAGGACTGAGGCAGCAGTAAGCAGTAGACGGAGACAGGGAGCGGGGACTTGAGGTGGACCCAGCAACCAGCACTGAGCTCTCTTAGAGGCAAGCTTCAAGAGGCGTGGATGGGGGTGTGTCATGTTGATGACTCTCAGGAGACTGACCAGATGCAGGGTTAGTCTGCAGATCCTTAAAAGTATTAAAAAGTATTCAACTGAAACATCCAAATTTAAGGCCTCAAGAAGCATTCAAAAGTATTAAAATCAGTCATTTGAAGTCTTAAAAAAAATGTGTTTCATATCAGTTGGTAAAGAACTGGTTTATGCTACATGTAAAAAGTAACATAAAGAGTGAGTGGGTATAGCTGTTTGCCCTGCATTATTCACTTTTGGTCTTAAGTTTAGTCTAGGGTAGCAATAAAATGTGACTTTTTATGGTGTGCAGGTACCCAGAGATGGCTGTTGAAGATCTATGGATATGTGGTATGTGGACGTACAGTCTGGAGTCATCGCCGGATTTGGGTAATGAAAACTTGCTGTATATCCGACTTCCACTTTTTTAAGTCCACTTTTGCAATTCACCTCTTTGATAAATGTTGTAGTTTCCATTTATTTATTTTTTATTTCTTTTTTCTTCTCACAACTGGCAGTAAATACAATCATGTAAGGTTTGTGGAGACACACACATCGTACTTTGCCCAAAAGATTTTTTTCTATGTAATTTTCACTGCTGTACCGGTACAAAAGACAACAAATTTCATGTGTTTTCACATGATGAATATAAAAATTGAATTAAATTTAATGTACATATAACTCTCTCCTATGAGTTTAGATGTTTTTGAAAAGAACCAGCAGTTCAGTATGTGAAGTATAAAATATACCAATTAGCGTATTATTGACCTTTCTAAAAAATAAAAAAAAATAAAAAAGTCAAATTATTGATAGGAGCGCAATAGTGGAGGTCGGATAACACAGGTTAACTTTCAAGATAAAGACAAGGGGAAGACTGCGAATGGTAAGAGAAGATGTAACCCGTTCTCTTGCAGAGTCCCTCCCCTTTTTGTATCCTCCCTTCCCCTCCATGATGTTCGGCGATCTTGTTGATGTTGTCCCTGTAGAGCTTTCAAGGTGACTTCAGAGTTTCTTGGCGTTTCTTGGGTTGCATATTGGTCGAAGCCAGTGATGCTTTTTTAATTAGGAGACTTGTCTTATTGCAAATTTCTGTTGGGTTGATACTTCAAGTCATCGGTTGTCATGTTTATTTATAATTGTCATGATTTAACATTTCAAGTAGTGTAACCTTTAGAAAGTAAAAAATCCAACTGAAACTTTATTCATAATCATTTATTCAATAATTCTGAAGAAAAAAAACCAGGATTTTTTTCTCCTTTTTTTGGACAAAGTAAAGCAGAAAATTAAAATAGAAAATAGATTCTACACTTTCCCCCTCTGCTGATATGCTTTGTAATGTGGGCACAAAACCCACCACCATAAGTATTTTAGAAGTAATCATACGGTCAAATATTTTTGTCCAATTACCATTCATTTGATGATTAATGTTTGATTTGGGAGTATTAAATAGGTAATTTAGACCAGCTAAATAAATATTTACATATTCCTAAAATCAACATTTCATCAATTCTGAATGTAGACATTTTCAACTAATTAAGTCTTTGAAAATTAAAGAAAAATAGATAGTTAATAAACAGCATAGCTGTAACTCTTCCCCATTTCAATCAAAGTTAAAATAAAAGAACAAAATGCAAATCTTTGATATTAAAGATTATAGGTCTTATTGAAAATAACTTATTTAAACTACTTGTTTGAGAGCGCTGCGAAAATAAAACAGAAGGAAAAAATGAATAAGGAGGGGAAAAAAGACTGGAGAAGATGAGAGAGGAGGGGGAAAAGGAGCAGATCATCCATTTGGGGAAAGACGTCAGTGGTGCCTAGGTATGTATAAATGGTAAGACAGTAAAGGCTTAGAGTATTTCAAGTGTTGGCCTAGTGATAAGACTAACTCTCTACTCTTTCAGCAGATTTACTGGCTATAGGTAAAGTAAAAGGTATGACTGGGGTAGTTCTTAGTCTTGATTCTAAGTTCTTGAACCAAAACTAAGAGCTACCTTGTCATCAGTAAAGGCAGATATGAGTAGCTGATGGAGACTGTCCCTTAGATGTCCCTGATGAGTGACTGGAGGCAAGTGAGGTCAGGTGTTTGCATCAATGGTTAAGTATAACAGGTGAAGTATCAGGGTGAAAAAACTAACCATTCCTTCCACAGCTTTTAACACTTCCCTCAACAGGCTAACCTTGTTTTTGTTTTCAACAGTCTGTAACGCGTTTTCAGATGGTGAATGTAGAAATTTGTGACCCGAGGTCAGAAGGTCAATAAAGTGGAGGTGGCTGGCAGCAATGGTCAAGTATCAGGTGAAGTATTAGGTAAAGTATGAGGGCAAGTGTGAAAGAAAAGTAACCATTCTTTCCACAGCGTTTCCCTCAACAGGCTATGACCTTGTTTTTCACAGTCTGTAACCTGTTATTGCTAAAGTTGGTCTTGTGGCTAGCAACTGTGTACAGATGGCAGCTCGGGGACACCGTAGATGGCATTGGTTTGGTAAAGTATTGGGGTTATCTCACATAACCTGGGCGATTGATGTGACCCCCAAATGCTAAACCTTCTAGATATTTTTCTTCCAAAAAGCAGATCATGTTTACTTCTTGAGGATGATGAAGTAGTTTGCGCGCTGAAATCTTAGCTGAGCTGATGCCTACCACCAGGGACTGGGGTCATGAACAAGATTTGGTAATGTATCGGGTAATAATTTTTACGAGTTACTGGTGAAGAAATTACTGACTAATTTTATCAACAACTAAATCAAGAAGCTTGGAGAATCAGAAACAGATCAACATCAGTTTGGAGGGAGAAACAAGGCATGCATAAAAAATTCAGATTTTGAATCTATCAATACTTGTAACCAGCAGTCCAAATACTGGTATCGTTGAACTTCTACAACATCAAGCATGAACGACCAACCAGCCATTGAGGTGAAACAACTTAAGACCGGGTATCGGGTAATATTTTTACGAGTTACTGGGGAAGAAAGTACCGACTGATTCCAGCAACAACTCAATCAAAAAGCTTGGAGGATCACAAACAGATCGACATCAGTTTATTGATAAGTTTTGAGGGAGAAACAAGAGGGTCATGCATCAAAAATTCAATACTTGTATTACCAGCAGTCCAAATACTGGAGATTGAGATTCTACATCAGAAAGCATGAACAACCAACCATTGAGCTAAAGCAATTAAAGACCCAGTTAACTTTTTCGTGTCTTTATACAATCAAAACAAACTAATATTCTTCCTGAAACGATGTAAATCAGCTCTCCTTGCAACTGGACATAAACATATGTAAACACACAAAGATAAACTTGTCTGTGTCTACTAAAATTTTCCTTTGGTTTTGAGCAGTCTGTTGTGAAGTACCGGTAGTGACTACAACTGGACCTGTTTGCAGCATTGCTGGAGGATACAGGTGCAAGGAGTGGACAAAAGACAACTTGGTAGGTCAACAAATATTCATTCCAAACTTTTCTTTGAAGAGAAGGTTCATCCAAAACATTTAGCAAATGATCAGCTGTTATTAAGTTTTCAGCATGAGCAGCTTTGAAGGTTTCAATAAGTTGATTTGAAAGAATTCATTCATTCCCATCCCTTAGTTAGCAATAAAAAATACCACAAAACCAACTGGTTGAAAACTTCATTAAAATAGGTGGTAAAGTTTTTCAGAAAACATTTCAGAAAACACAAACTCAACCTGGAATGTTGTGTACATGTTCCTTGCACATGATCAGCGCTGTAATTTTTTAGCGGGGGGGGGGGGGGGGGGGGGGGACACCATTTTTTCTAAGGGAGCACTGCTGGCAAATCAATTATAGATTCCATTTGCACTTTTTAATAAACTTGATCTTCGTGTTGGCAGGTTCCAAACGGGCCTCCCTCCCCCCGCCCCGATAGTTACACCACTGCGCATGCTCCCAGCATTCAGACTAAACTATTCCTCAGAACAACTTGTACTTGTATTTAAAAACTTTAGCAAAATTAATCTTTGAAAATCATTTATATTCCACTGCAGGTTGAGATGATGACCATGGAGATGCCATACATCCAAACTTGAGGCTAATCAACGCTTTTTGGACTGTGTGCCACCAACTGAAGGACTTTCAAGTCTAGTCAGATGACCCTCCGTTACAAGTTCAACTGTTCAAGTGACGTGAGATGTTGAGGCTAACCATGGGTTTGGACAAGTGCAAAGAGTCAACGACAGTCCGCTTGGTAAGTTGGTAAAAGCTCATTCTCAAACCTTTCTTTGAGGAGAAGGTTCATCCCACTAATTTGGCAAAGGAGTTCATATTCAAGAAAGATCACCTGTGAAGGTTTCAAAATGTTGATTTGAAAGAATACTTTCACTCCAATCCTGAAGTTTGCAATAAACACACCTTACAGCCAGCTGGTGGAAAACTTTGTTCAAAGGAGGTCAACATTTTCAGAAAAAGATTTTCAAAAACATAACCTGGAATGTTGTGTCACGTTCAATGGGTTGAAAAACTAATTGCAACTAAAGGAGAATTTTCTTGCACATGATAGCATTCAGACTTAACTATTCACCAGACCAATTGAAACTTGTATTAAAAGAGTTTCAGATTTTATGTTTAAAAACTGTTTATTTTCTACCGCAGATTGAGACGATGATGGAACTTGGAGATGACATACACCAAATCTCGAGGCTAACCAACACTTTTTGGACTGAGTCCCACCAGCTGAAGACGAACTGTCTCTTCAAGCTAGATGACTCTTCACTACCTACAGTTCAACTAGTCAAGTAACAGAGGAATGCTGAGGCTAACCAACGCTTTTTGAACAGGTGGAAAGAGTCGACAACAGACCGCTTGGTATGTTTGAAAAAAGTAATTTCTTTGAAGAGAAGGTTCATCCCACAAATTTGGTAAATGAGTTTCAGAAAGAGCACCTTTGAAGGTTTCAAATTTAAGTTTGAAAGAATACGTTTACTCCAATCCTGTAGTTTGCAATAAACACACCTTACAGCCAACTGGTGGAAAACTTTGTTTTAAGGAGGTCAAGATTTTCAGAAAAGAATTTTAAAAACACAACAGAGAAACAACCTGGAATGCTGTGTCATGTTCTGAGTGCATGTTCAATGAGATGAAGAATCAATTGGAGCTGGAGAAGAATTTTCTTGCACATTGCTAGCATTCAGTCTGAACTATTCCTAATACAAAAGTTATACTTGTATTAAAAGAGTTGATCAGAATTAATCTCTGAAAACTCCTTATCTTTTACCGCAGATTGAGACGGTGATGGAACCAGAAGATGACATGCACCCAATCTTGAGGCTAACCAACGCTTTTTGGACTGAGTCCCTTCAGCTGAAGACGAACTGTCTATTCAAGCTAGATGACTCTTCACTACCTACAGCTCAACTAGTCAAGTAAACAGAGGAATGCTGAGGCTAACCAACGCTTTTTGGACAGGTGGAAAGAATCAACAACAGACCGCTTGGTAAGTTGGTAAAAATTCATTCTAAAACCTTTCTTAGAAGAGTATGTTCATCCCACAAACTTGGCAAAGGAGTTTGTTTCAGAATCGGTACCATTCCAGATTCCAAATGGTAGATTTGAAAGAATACATTCATTCCCATCCTTTAGTTTACAAAAAAACACTCAACCAACTGGTGGAAAACTTCATTTTAAAAGTAGGTTTTCCAGAAAAAGATTTTTAATCCTGAATAATAAGTCATGTAGTGGGTTCATGTTCAATGAGTTGACAAACTGATTGGAACTGGGGGAGAATGGTCCTGCACATGCTAGCATTCAGACTGAACTATCCATGAGAACAACTGATATACTTGTATTAAAAGAGCTTATGAAAATTAATCTTTGAAGATTGTTTATTTTCTTCCCCAGATGAGATGATGACCCTGGAGATGACATATACAGTCTTGAGGCCCCACAATGCTTTTTGGACTGTGTACTGCCAGCTTAATAATGACAGTCAAGACTGACCAGATGAACATCCACTACAAGTTCAACCGTTCCAGTGTCATTGGGATGTTGAGGCTAACTATCACAAGGTGGACAAATGCAAAGAGTCAACAACAGACCCACTAGGTAAGATTGAAAGAACTCATTATAAAACTATTGTTTGAAGAGAAAAGGTTCATCGTACGAATTTGATAAAGGAGTATTGTTTCAGAAATCACTTTGAAGGTTTCAAACCATCGGTTTCAAAGAATACATCCTTTAGTTTGTAATAAACTGGTGGAAAAAATTCATTGAAAAAGATGGGCTAGTTTTTCAGAAAAACAACTTCAAAACCACAAAAAGAAAAACAAAACCTGGATTGTTGTGTCATGTCTTGGGTGCATTTTCCAATGATTTGAAGAACTGATTGGAGTTGGAAGAGAATTTTCTTGTGCATTGTTAGCATTCTGGCCAAGCTATCCCTCAGAACAACTGATACTTGTAATAAATAAGTTGATGAAAATTAATATTTGAAAATGATTTATTTGTCTAGATTGAGGGGATGTCCTTGGAAATGACATGCATCCAATCTTGAGGCTAACCAACGCTTATTGGACTGTGCCACCAGCTGAAGAAGAACTGTTTCAAGTCTAGTCAGCTGACTCTCTGCTAGAAGTTCAACCGTTCAAGTGACAGAGGGATGTTGAGGCTAACCAACGCTTTTCAGACAATATGTATATCCATCTGAAGAAGAACTGTGACAAGTCTAGCAAGAAGACTCTTTGCTAGAAGTTCAACCATTCAATTGACAAAGGGGTACTTTGAGGCTAACCACCATATTTTGGACTGTGTGCCACAATCTGAAGACCTGTGTCACAGCCAGATGACTCTCCACTACAAGTTTAACTGTTCAGGGCCCAATTTCATAAAGCCTATAAGCACAAAAAATTGTTAAGCACAGAAATATATTGCTTAGCAAAAACAGGGTACCAGCCAACACTCTATAAAGTTTACATTGTTGCCACTGGTACCTCCCTCATTTCTTGCTAAGACTAAGCAGAATTTTCTGCTTAAAAGCTTTATGAAATTAGGCCCAAGTTACATAGGAATGTTGACGCTTACCAACGCTTTTCGTGTTGAGTGCTACCAGCTGAAGGACCATGTCAAGTCTAGCTAGTTGGAATCACCAACAAGTTTAACTGTTCAAATGACATATATGTTTTAACTAACGCTTTTTGGACTGTCATCAAATGAAGAAAGACCGGGTCAAGAGCTAGACGATGAACCAAGCTGGACCATGATGGTGGCTACTGTATGAAGACACTCGCAGAGAGGACAATCTTTGGCCAAATCTGAATGAGTGGCTGCCGCTATGGCTGTGGCTGTTGCTTGGGCTCATATTATGCTTTAAAGCATGTTCACATGATGATCAAGCCACATCCGCAGCCACTAACTCAGATACGGCCTTAGTTTAATGTTTACTCAAAAGGTTTTTATTGAATCCAACAAAATCCAATGCCATATTGTACAAGTAGCTTGGTACTCGCATCAGTTGAGTTGATAAAATTGGCACGCCTTGCCTCGTGCCAAGCATTGTTTGTTTATCATGGAGAGTCAAATTCATTAGATTCAAGTACAATACCCTTTGGAATTTGATAGTGTTAGAGTAGTTGGGAATACAGCTCTAAAGATGATACAGCTTTTGTAAAGAGTAACAAACAATCAAATCGTCTTACCAAAATGCCAGTAATGTAAATTATATTTAAAGCTCAATTTATGAAGTGTTTTGCTTGCCTTTTGACAAAAAATGTGTGAAAATTTCAACAATGTAAAAGCAGGTTTCAGTGAAAGAGAATTAAGCTAAGGTCACCAAATTGGTCACAGACAAGTTTGAAATCATGGCAAGAAAAGCTTGGGCTTATTCATTTTATCGTGGAACACTGCTTTGTAAAACACTTGTTTGATGAAGGTAGAAAAACAGACAAAATTCTTTGACAAAAGTATGGTGTTATTTTGTACAGGTATCTGCGGTATTTTGAGGTAAATATTCTAGGCCCCTCGTCTGTACAAGTGAGTCAAACTTTACCCATTGCTCAATAAGTATAATTCAAAGATGTGTGGTAGTTTTAAGTGTTTGAGTACAACAAATACACAAAATGCATGTTTTAGCAAAATGCGCGAGCAGCACTTGACAAACCACAGCAGTAATCACGACACCAGGGCTCGGTTTCACAAAGAGCTTTGATTAATCAATATCAATTTTAATTGCTAAGCAAAGTGCGATGTCACACTATAAATCACTATGGTAATACTGACAACTCATCTTAAGATGAATCTTAGTGCTTTGTGAAACCGAGCCCAGTACTCCTCACCCTGACTAACACTGAACTAACACTGAACTAACTAACACTGCACTAGCACTGCACTAAAACTTAACGCTTTAATTTAACCCTTGCACTAAAACCATAACAAATAACAAATAACAATCACATTACTAACCTAACCCTTGGCACCAACCACTATTCAATCAGCGCAGTCAACAGCAAAAAAGTGAAAAATTATTTTATTAAACATGCATTTTGTCTACTAGTGCTCAAAAACAATTTAAGTTATACAGTAGATAATTTAATGATTGTAATATTTGTAGTGTTTATTTACTGTAGTTTATCTGAGGTAATGAAACTGTAGAAAGCCCACATAAGCCACTAATAGTTAAAGAATAGACAATCTAAATGTATACAATTTTTTAAAATTAAAATGAAGGTTTTTCTTTGCTAAGCTCGTTAAAAAATAATGTCACCACCTTGCTGTCATTAGCCCTGTGTGCAGTAGCAATCACTGACACTGTTTCTCAGGTACCAGGTTATTTTGGCATCCAGTCTCGGCTTGGTAAGGCAGTGTCGGAATTCCAACTTCAGCAGTGGCTATGGCTGGATTAAGTCATTGTCGCTGCAGCCAATGGCCCCCATAGCTGTATAGACCCCAGTCAATTGTTTCAGACACGGTTCTGCATTGACCTAATAGACAAAACAAGAAGGCTGCTCCATTATGAAGGTCTACAGCAATATATCGGTAATTAATGTCAAGCCTTAGATTAATATTAACACTGAAACATTTACTAGTTAATGTACTTTTTTAACTTGTAAAATGAATGGTAATGTATATTGAATTAATTGTGCATGGAACAGTGTCATCACCAGGCAAAATTCGCATAGCAACAAATTTACTGAACATTTTAATTGTTATGTACACTGATGTGGTACCAAGTTAGCAAAATGATGATTTTTGAATTGCAACTGATGCATTTTTGTTGTTTTTTGATATGCTATGTAAAAAGGAAATTGTTCACTGTGGTGGGTAGGCCATATTTTATGTTCAATGTGCATTACATCTGGGTGTGGGTTTTAAATCCAGGGCCTAATTTCATAGAGCGACTTAAGCAGGAAATTTTGCTGAACAATATTCTATTTAGCAAATATAAAGTAGAATACTTGCTAGTCAAAGATGGTATTTTGGTTGGTAATATTATTCTGGTAAGCAACACCTTGTTTGCGTTTAGTGCTTAAGCAGCACTATGAAGTTGGGAGGTAGTGAAACACTTGTGCTTTGGGGCAAGACACGTTACTATAATTGCTACTCATCACCCAGAAGTAAATGGGTACTGATAGGTTGAATAATAAGCAACACTGCACCCATTTGGTGCTGATACTGCATAGTTGAGGTGGTTTCAAAAATGATTTAAGGCCCAATGAACATGGTTTAGAATGTAAGGCAGTTTGATTCAATTTTTAGGCGCATAATAAATATCTAACTTATACAACTTATGTGTTATGATATTTAATTGTATTTAATTTTGTATTTGAGATAATTTGTAGATTGTTTCCCTCTGAAACAATTCAGATGAAGTCCTGGCCATCATTGTCAAATACCCTCTGTACACTTCATAAGGGATTAGACAACTTTGTCCTCTGAGCCTCAGTTTGGTTACACTGGGCTGAATGGGAACAATACAACATGGCTGCCAGGGTTTGCCCTTAAATTTTTGTAGCTATAGCCAAACAACTTGGATTGGAGAGAATTTTGACTGGTCCCAGTTGTTTTAAAATTCTATTATTTGGTCAGTGGACCATCAATGGCTGCACATAATGAAGTCTTTACTTATGCATCAAGAAGTACTTAATTTATTTAATAATTTTATTGCAACTATTAGTTTTAATTAATTATCATGAGAATAATCAAGATAAATACAGATGAAAAACAATAAAGTTGAACAGAATTGAACAAAGGGTTGGCACCATATCCACATGCCTAGTGGGGCAATGGCCAACCCCCATTCTTTGTAACTGACTTTTTGTAATGTGTAAGTTATTTCAAATGTTAATAAGATACCACCCCAATAATGATGATACTTACAGTGGGGAGTGGCTTAACCAGATAATTTCATGGGGGCAGAAAGCGGAGGACAAAAAGATATAGGGGGGGGGGCCTTGGCAATATATATCAAGCCATTCATGTGTGCTTATTTCTGAACTCATTAGGGGTGTGCAATAGGGCACAATAATGATGATATTTACAGGGGGGGCAGTGGCTTAACCAGACAATTTTATGGAGGGGGGGGGGCATTGGCTTAACCAGACAATTTCATGGGGGCGGAAAGCGAGGGACAAATATGGAGGGGGGCTATACAATGTATATTAAGCCATTCATTTGTGCTTATTTCTTAACTCATTAGGGGTGTGGAATAGGGCACAATGATGATGATATTTACAAGAGGGGGGCAGTGGCTTAACCAGACAAATTCATGTACAAATATTTAGGGGACAAATATATAGGGGGGGATGCTATACAATGTATATCAAGCCATTCAATCGTGCTTATTTCTTAACTCATTGGGGTGTGGAATAGGACGCCCCCTTTTGCCACTGTAGGGGTGGGGGTAAATAAATACAAACTTTGAGGATTGGTAATTATTTAAAAACATAAGCAGCAGCGTAACTGGTAATTTTTTAGGGACAGATTTTTTAGTTGGGTCCTGAATTTTGATGATATTCAATAAAAAGGGCATTCAATTTTACCTTTTGATTGACACAAACAGTTCTCTTTGGAGTGTACAATCCCGTCTGTTTTTGAAAACCAGTGACGCCATGTTTCAGATTTTGTCTGGAAAGAGTAGAGAATGAAATGAAAATTGAAACGAGGCTGGAGAGTTTTTTCCCATTTTTTAAAGATTCTACCTAGCGGAATATGAATTCGACCTTAGAGCTCTTCTTTAATGCAAGTATTAAACATACAGACATGATTGTGTAAATTTTGTAGCTTGTGAGCAACTTGATGGCAGTAGTGGAGGTGTACGTAAAGATTACCAAAGAACTCAGTTGGTATTTGTATTTTTGTTTATCAAATGTTTTGTTGTATATGTTTTGTGTTTCTCAAAAAAAAAAATGTATTAATGAATTTAACTTTCTCACATATAGTTGTCCAGACTATGTGGTATTCCTGATTGTTGGAAATATGGATTTGTATTAGAACAATGCTAAAGGATTTGAGGAAAGAAAATGTTGTTATGTCAGTGCAACAAATCAATCCAATGATTTGTTTTAAATGCCCCGTACAATCCTAAATGTATGTTTGCAGACAGTTGTATGGACAGTTTGCAGTGCTGCCCCCCCAACAGACCCCCCCCCCCCATTTCAGGAAGTGACCCCGCCCGTGCACAAGCGCCCTAAGAAAAAGCTCACATATAGAAATTACAGTGCCCCCCCCCCACCCATACAGAAAGTGGCCCCAGGCCCCGGGAGGAGACCACATACAGGAAGCTCCCAAAGGAAGAGCCCCCCCCCCCCAGTAACGTGCCCACATCTGGGAAGAGCCCCGGTAAGAAAAGCCCACTTACAGGAAGCCCCCACCTCAACCCTACCCCCGGAAGAGTCCATAGGCCTACACAGGAAGGCGCCCCCCCCCCCCCACCCCAGGACCCCCAGAAAGAGCCACACGAGGTGCCTCTGACAGGTGCCATTAGGTAAGTGCCCCTCAAAAAGAGCCCACAGGCAGTGCCCCCAGGAAGAAACCCAGGAAATGCACTGCTCAATTGATCCATTCGGAATAAATAGTTGGGATTATGGTGAAATGTTGTCACCCATTAAAACGAATGTAACAAGTTTATAACTTTGTCACTAGAGGGCGGTACATAAGATGAGTGGTACTCCCAAACGTCTCCTTTCTTTTTTAAGTTTAACGTTAAATATTATATCGTTTATCTCCAACAGTTCAGTTAAAAGTTGAGTGAGGTAAAAAAACTTATATTGTGGTGTCAGTAAGGAAAGAGCAGTGGATGCTTGACTTGTTGAGAACTCTTTGGGGCATGTTCAAGAAGTAATACATTATAACTTGTCACTAGAGGGCGGTATATAAGATGAGTGGTACTCCCAAACACCCATCACTTCAGAAAATAATATGTATGTACAAGTAACTTGTTGTTAAGAGTTGTTTGAAAAAGAGAAGTATTCCTAAAAGGCCGACAAAAACAGCAGAAATGTTATGAAACTTTAAAATGGCTTCCTCTTTTTTTTTTAACGAGTTTAACCCACTCCATTCTAAATAAGGTCATTGACTGAACAGACGAAGCTTTTTTTTCAATGTGGGAGTGATTTGTAACCGCTGAAACTGGTTGAAACTGGTTGAAACTGTTTTTTTTTTTTGGTGGGGCGGGGGGGGGGGGATGGGGGATGGGGGGTTGGCATGTGATCAATTATACGCGCATAGAATTTGTGTCAATATAGAAACAGTGAATAGAGCGCCGGTACGTTATCCGGAGGTCGTTGGTTCAAGTCCCGCTCCAGTCAAATTTTTCTTTGTTCAAGCCCAAATTCTTTAAAATAAAAAAGACGAGCACCTTACCTATGAGACAGATCTGACAGTTTAATGTGAAATTGGGGCACAGATGTTAAAGTTGGAGATAAGTTGAGAAAGTTTGGTACAGTCCAACCTGCTATTTTAGAGCTATTATTCACTATGTTAATGAGTCGATGTTAACGATGAGGGAAATGTATGGGGACAGTAATTTGAGTTGTTATTGTAGTCCTAAAACTATGTGGGAAATCTGAAGAAAGGAGCGCCAGTTTATTGCAATGTGGTAGAATAAGTGGGGAAGAGAGGTAGAGGGAGTTTGTTCAAAGAGGGGCCCCAACGTCAAATTGGTTTTCCAATAAATAGGGTTCATATGAAAATGGGGAACAAATATCAAGTCTAAAACCTCAGCTAAAACAGCATAAAATGTCATTGTATTTTATACTTTTCCAGTGCGAATTTTTACAACATCCAAAAGCAACCAATGACGTCACATTTGACCTTAGAGCTCTTCTTTAACGCAGGTATTAAACATACAGACATGATTGTGTAAATTTTGTAGCTTGTGAGCAACTTGATGGCAGTAGTGGAGATAAAGATTACTTAACAAAGAAACTTATGACGGGATAGTATATCAGGGTGTTTAGTTTTATTTACTTTAACAAAATGTGATGGTGACAAATTCTTTAGTTCGTAAAAATGGAATAAACAGCTCATCACACTAACCAAATGTTTTGTTGTTTATGTTTTGCGTTTCTCAAGAAAACAACAATTTTTTGAATGAATTTGACTTTCTCAGATATAGTTGTCCAGACTGTTTAATGTGGTATTTCTGATTGTTTGAAATATGGATTTGTATTAGAACAATGCTAAAGCATCTGGGGAAAGTAAATGTTGTCAATCCACAAATCAATCCACCAAAAAGATTTAAAAAAAATACCCCTTCTTACTAAACACAATCCTAAATGTTTTTGTTTTGTTTTGCAAAAAGCCTCATTATGTAACAATGATAAGCATGGAAAGCTTGCAGTGATGCCCCCCCCCGAACAGACCACATACAAGAACTTCCCCAGGAAGTGCCCCCCCCCCCCGGATACAGGGGGAGGTGCCCCCCCCCCCCCATTTCAGGAAGTGCCCCCATCCGCCTGTACATAAGTGCCCCCAGAAAGAGCCCACATACCTCACCCCTACCCACAGAAGAGTCCATACACAGGAAGTGGCGCCCCCTCCCGAATACAGGAAATTACCCCAGAAAGAGAACCCAGGAAGAGCCCCCAGGAAAAAACCAGGAAATGCACAGCTTTATTACAGCCCATAATGTTTGTGAACAAAAAGACAGCCCGAGTTTGCAAAGAGACATTGGATGTTTGGCTTGTTGAGAACTCTTTGGGTCATATGTTCAAGAAGTGCTTATTGTACATGTAGGCTTCTTCTTCTTTTTTTGAACGAGTTAAACGCACTCCATTCTAAATAAAGTCTTTGACTGAACAAACGAAGCATTTTTTTCAGGTGTTTTTCAATGGAGCGATTTGTGACCACCATTTTTTTGCTAATTACTTTATTACAGCCCACAACGTTTGTGAACAAAAAGACAGCCCGAGTTTGCATGCAGAACTGGTTGAAACTGTTTTTTTTGGTGTGGGGCGGGTGGGGGGGGGGGGGGGTATGAATTAATTGTGGCAATACAGCGACAATGTCCAGGTGGGCTTGACCAATAAACGCGCTCTACTTGGTGTGTGTGGGTGGGGCTTGGATGTAATGGCCGAAGCCAATGCGTTTGCGAGCAAAAAACAGCCGTATGGCGCAAAATCATGTTTTTATTTTAAAAACAATGATTGGAAAGTCAAAAACAACAAAAACTATAACATCAAAAGTTGCTAAAAACAAATTTTGATCAAGTCAATTCATCAAAACGACCTGATTGGTCTATATGTATTTTCTCTCCAATTAATAAAAATATTTTTAAAAACCTACTTATTTTCTGTTATTTATGAAAACATTTAGTAAGCTATTTGCAAACTGCTCAACCAGAATAGCTTATGGTACAAATAAAGAAAAAGGAATAAAAACAGGGGATGACAATCCGAACGCCCGTCCACAGAAAAAAACATTCCCAAAGGAACTAATGGTTCTCAAGAAGATATTTCTCCTGCCTGCCTCCCCCTCATTTGTTCTCACCCCTGGAATAAATTAATTCAGTCTTCCAGGATAGCGACTTTTAGTCAACAAATTAATTCTGTGCATTCATTGGACAAGGGCTCACTGTGGAATGTCACCTCATTTACGATCTGTATTTATGCAAATTAAAAGGAGTTTTGCGCTTTTTTCGAAGCGCCATTGCGGCCAGTGACCGCATGTATTCTTCACCGTGTCGCGCACAGGAGCAGCACGCCGTACCTCTCGGCTCTAACTTGGATTTGGACGTCGCGTTTTCTGATGAACTTTACCTGTAAATTTGTCAAAATTCTTACCATGGCCAGTCATGTGCATTCGCAATTTTCGACAATAACTGTAGCTCGTTTGGAACCAGTTTGGCCAAGATTTGAAGTAGGCCTACAAGACAAAAAAGTAGGAAACTTTGTGCATTTTTGTCACTGGATGGCTAGAAAGTTTTTATCAAAAACTGCAGTCTTCAACACAACGTTCACTTGTTGAGCCCACCACGAAGTTCTCCAGTTCCGACAACAGACTTTGAAAGCAAATGATAACTTGAGTGTTGAGTTTGTGAGTAGCTGAGTGAGCTCCGCTGAACTGCGGTAGACTGCAGTGTAAAAACTTCACAATGAAAGCCGAACACATCGAGCCATTAAAGGTAAGGCTTGGGAACAACATGGGGGGGGGGGGGGGGGTCGGCATTCCGCCGAAACAATCTTTAGTTTCGTCTGAACACGGGCGTATAGGGACACTTTGGTTTAAGTGGGTAGAGAGGTTCATGTACCAACAAATGTACACAGATAAAAACATAGGGTACTTTTTTTAATTAATGGGATACAATATTTTTTTTTGCTTTCTCTGTCCAATTTTCTTCCACCCTAATTTTCTCCCACTGTTTTGCCTGAATTTTGGCAGGGCAGTAGGCCCCTGCCCCACCCCCAATGGGAATTTTTATCTGAAAAGATGATTTTTTTGCAGACATTTTATAGGTCGTTTATTTAATTTAGAAGAGTGATTTTTGTCTCAATTCTTGTGCCTTTTTTCACCCAAACTCCAAAGTGTTAATTTTTAAGACCATTTAATTTCAAGTTATTTAACCACAAATATACACAAACATTCCTTCAAAATGTTCCTCAGTCATTTTGAGGGAAAATTTTATTAGGAGGGTACAAAAGGGCACGAAATTTTATTTTCAGGAAATGAAATATTTTGAGGAAATAAAATAATTTTATTCATTTTTTCATTTGTTTGTTTATTTAAAAAAAAATCATATTTATTTCTTTTGAAAATCCACATAAAGGCTCTTTAAAGTACCAACTTGTAATACTGGGTAAAAAGGTTATTTGCTTTTTCTGTCCATTTGTTTTTTCTTTATACTGTGCCTGAAGTTTTCCCGTTTGTTTTTCATTAACAAAGGAGGGCAATCAGTCCCCCCCCCCCCCCCCCCCCCCCCGCCTCTCCTCTCTTTGATCGTGCGTCTATGACTATGATGTCATCAGTGCTTGAATTATATCAATTGTAAGTTCATTATTTGCACAAATTCATATATCCTGAACTTCATGATAAATTCAGAATATTTGTGTCATTTTGTACTTGAACTGTAGCATTGATGTATTTAGGGGTTGTTTTTCTCAATTCAGAGACAGGGAAGGACTGAGGCAGCAGTAAGCAGTAGACGGAGACAGGGAGCGGGGACTTGAGGTGGACCCAGCAACCAGCACTGAGCTATCATAGAGGCAAGCTTCAAGAGACGTGGATGGGGGTGTGTCGTGTTGATGACTCTCAGGAGACTGGCCAGATGCAGGGTTAGTCTGCAGATCCTTAAAAGTATTAAAAAGTATTCAACTGAAACATCCAAATTTAAGGCCTCAAGAAGCATTCAAAAGTATTAAAATCAGTCATTTGAAGTCTTAAAAATAATGTATTTCATATCGGCTGGTAAAGAACTGATTTATGCTGCATGTAAAAAGTAACATAAAGAGTGAGTGGGTATAGCTGTTTGCCCTGCATTATTCACTTTTGGTCTAAAGTTTAGTCTAGGGTAGCAATAAAATGTGACTTTTTATGGTGTGCAGGTACCCAGAGATGGCTGTTGAAGATCTATGGATATGTGGTATGTGGACGTACAGTCTGGAGTCATCGCTGGATTTGGGTAATGAAAACTTGCTGTATATCCGACTTCCACTTTTTTAAGTCCACTTTTGCAATTCACCTCTTTGATAAATGTTGTAGTTTCCATTTATTTATTTTTTATTTCTTTTTTCTTCTCACAACTGGCAGTAAATACAATCATGTAAGGTTTGTGGAGACACACACATCGTACTTTGCCAAAAAGATTTTTTTCTATGTAATTTTCACTGCTGTACCGGTACAAAAGACAACAAATTTCATGTGTTTTCACATGATGAATATAAAAATTGAATTAAATTTAACATATAACTCTCTATTATGAGTTTTGATGTTTTTGAAAAGAACCAGCAGTTCAGTATGTGAAGTATAAAATATACCAATTAGCGTATTATTGACCTTTCTAAAAAAGAGAAACAAAAGTCAAATTATTGATAGAGCGCAATAGTGGAGGTCGGATAACACAGGTTAACTTTCAAGATAAAGACAAGGGGAAGACTGCGAATGGTAAGAGAAGATCTAACCCGTTCTCTTGCAGAGTCCCTCCCCTTTTTGTATCCTCCCTTCCCCTCCATGATGTTCGGCGATCTTGTTGATGTTGTCCCTGTAGAGCTTTCAAGGTGACTTCAGAGTTTCTTGGCGTTTCTTGGGTTGCATATTGGTCGAAGCCAGTGATGCTTTTTTAATTAGGAGACTTGTCTTACTGGAAATTTCTGTTGGGTTGATACTTCAAGTCATCAGTTGTCATGTTTATTTATAATTGTCATGATTTAACATTTCAAGTAGTGTAACCTTTAGAAAGTAAAAAATCCAACAAACTTTATTCATAATCATTTTCAATAATTCTGAGGAAAAAAACCCAGGATTTTTGTTCTCCTTTTTTTGGACAAAGTAAAGCAGAAAAATAAAATTAAAACAGAAAATAGATTCTACACTTTTCCCCTCTGCTGATGTGCTTTGTAATGTGGGCACAAAACCCACCACCATAAGTATTTTAGAAGTAATCATACAATCAAATATTTTAGTCCAATTACCATTCATTTGATGATTAATGTTTGATTTAGGAGTATTAAATAGGTAATTTAGGCCAGCTAAATAAATATTTACATACTCCTAAAATCAGCATTTCATCAATTCTGAATGTAGACATTTTCAACTAATTAAGTCTTAGAAAATTAAAGAATAATATATAGTTAATAAACAACATAGCTCTAACTCTTCCCCATTTCAATCAAAGTTAAAATAAAAGGACAACATGCAAATCTTTGATATTAAAGATTATAGGTCTTATTGAAAATAATTTATTTAAACTACTTGTTTGAGAGCGCTGCGAAATAAAACAGAAGGAAAAAATGAATAAGGAGGGGAAAAAAGACTGGAGAAGATGAGAGAGAAGGGGGAAAAGGAGCAGATCATCCACTGGGGAAAGACGTCAGTAGTGCCTAGGTATGTATAAATGGTAAGACAGTAAAGGCTTAGAGTATTTCAAGTGTTGGCCTAGTGATAAGACTAACTCTCTACTCTTTCAGCAGATTTACTGGCTATAGGTAAAGTATAAGGTATGACTGGGGTAGTTCTTAGCCTTGATTCTAAGTTCTTGAACCAAAACTAAGAGCTACCCTGTCATCAGTAAAGGCAGATATGAGTAGCCGATGGAGACTGTCCCTTAGATGTCCCTGATGAGTGACTGGAGGCAAGTGAGGTCAGGTGTTTGCATCAATGGTTAAGTATAACAGGTGAAGTATCAGGGTGAAAAAAACTAACCGTTCCTTCCACAGCTTTTAACACTTCCCTCAACAGGCTAACCTTGTTTTTGTTTTCAACAGTCTGTAACCCGTTTTTCCCATGGTGAATGTAGACATTTGTGACCCGAGGTCAGGGGGTCAATCAAGTGGAGGTGCTGGCAGCAATGGTCAAGTATCAGGTGAAGTAATAGGTAAAGTATGAGGGCAAGTGTGAAAGAAAAGTAACCGTTCTTTCCACAGCGTTTCCCTCAACAGGCTATGACCTTGTTTTTGTTTTTCACAGTCTGTAACCTGTTATTGCTAAAGTTTATGATGTGGCAAGCAACAGTGTACAGATGGCAGCTCGGGGACACCGTAGATGGCATTGGTTTGGTAAAGTATTGGGGTTATCTCAGATAACCTGGCCGATTGATGTGACCCCCAAATGCTAAACCTTCTAGATATTTTTCTTCCAAAAAGCAGATCATGTTTACTTCTTGAGGATGATGAAGTAGTTTGTGCGCTGAAATCTTAGCTGAGCTGATGCCTACCACCAGGGACTGGGGTCATGAACAAGATTTGGTTATGTATCGGGTAATATTTTTACGAGTTACTGGGGAAGAAAGTACCGACTGATTCCAGCAACAACTCAATCAAAAAGCTTGGAGGATCACAAACAGATCGACATCAGTTTATTGATAAGTTTTGAGGGAGAAACAAGAGGGTCATGCATCAAAAATTCAATACTTGTATTACCAGCAGTCCAAATACTGGAGATTGAGATTCTACATCAGAAAGCATGAACAACCAACCATTGAGCTAAAGCAATTTAAGACCCAGTTAACTTTTTTGTGTCTTTATACAATCAAAACAAACTAATATTCTTCCTGAAACGATGTAAATCAGCTCTCCTTGCATCTGGACATAAAAATATGTAAACACACAAAGATAAACTTGTCTGTGTCTACTAAAATTTTCTTTTGGTTTTGAGCATTCTGTTGTGAAGTACCGGTAGTGACCTACAACTGGACCTGTTTGCAGCATTGCTGGAGGATACAGGTGCAAGGAGTGGACAAAAGACAACTTGGTAGGTCAACAAATATTCATTCCAAACTTTTCTTTGAAGAGAAGGTTCATCCAAAACATTTAGCAAATGATCAGCTGTTATTAAGTTTTCAGCATGAGCACCTTTGAAGGTTTGAATAAGTTGATTTGAAAGAATCCATTCATTCCCATCCCTTAGTTAGCAATAAAAACACCACAAAACGAACTGGTTGAAAACTTCATTAAAATAGGTGGTAAAGTTTTTCAGAAAAAATTTCAGAAAACACAAACTCAACCTGGAATGTTGTGTACATATTCTTTGCACATGATCAGCGACTTAGTTTGTTCGGGGGACACCATTTTTCTAGGGCAGCACTGCTGGCAAATCAATTATAGATTCCATTTGCACTTTTTTAAAAACTAGATCTTGATCTACGTAATGGCAGGTTCCAAACGGGGTGCCCCCCGCCCCCTTAGTTACACCACTGCGCATGCTCCCAGCATTCAGACTGAAATATTCCTCAGAACAACTTGTACTTGTATTTAAAAACTTTATCAAAACTAATCTTTGAAAATCATTTATATTCCACTGCAGATTGAGATGATGACCATGGAGATGCCATACATCCAAACTTGAGGCTAATCAACGCTTTTTGGACTGTGTGCCACCAACTGAAGGACTTTCAAGTCTAGTCAGATGACTCTCCGCTACAAGTTCAACTGTTCAAGTGACGTGAGATGTTGAGGCTATAACAAATGCTTTTTAGACAGCTGCAAAGAGTTGACAACAGATCGTTTGGTAAGTTGAGTTCTAAATTCTAGAACACTAGACTCACGAGATGGTTCACTTTGAGAATGATCGCTAAGATTTCAAATTTCAGATTTTAAAAGAATACATTCACTCCCATCCTTTAGTTTGTAATAAACACACCTTACAACAAACTGGTGGAAAACTTAATGAAAAAGATTTTCATAAACATGACAGAAAAACAAACACTTAAATTTTGTGTCACATTGTGGTTGCATGTTCATTGAGTTGAAAAACTTATTGAATTGGAAGGAGAATTTTCTTGAACATTGCTAGCATTTACACTGAAGAATTCCTTAGAACAACTGATACTTGTTTCAAATGAATTTATCAAAATTAATCTTTGAAAATCGACTATTTTTCTACCTCAGATTGAGACGATGACCTTGGAGATGACATCCAATCTTGAGGCTAATCAATGCTTTATGGACTGAGTGCTAACAGCTGAAGAAGAACTGTCAAGACTGGTCAGATGACTCCCCATCAAGTTCAACCATCAGTGTGATGTAAAGATGTAGAGACTAACTACTGGGTTTGGACAAGTGCAGAGAGTCAACAACAGTCCGCTTGGTAAGTTGGTAAAAGCTCATTTTCAAACCTTTGAGGAGAAGGTTCATCACACTAATTTGGCAAAGGAGTTCATATTTCAGAAAGATCACCTGTCACAAATTGTTGATTTAAAAGAATACATTCACTCCAATCCTGTAGTTTGCAAAAAACACACCTTACAGCCAGCTGGTGGAAAACTTTGTTCAAAGGAGGTCAACATTTTCAGAAAAAGATTTTCAAAGAAATAACCTGGAATGTTGTGTCATGTTCAATGGGTTGAAGAACTAATTGCAGATGAAGGAGAATTTTCTTGCACATGATAGCATTCAGACTTAACTATTCCTCAGACCAACTGAAACTTGTATTAAAAAAGTTTATCAAATTTTATGTTTAAAAACTGTTTATTTTCTAACGCAGATTGAGACGATGATGGAACTTGGAGATGACATACACCCAATCTCGAGGCTAACCAACGCTTTTTGGACTGAGTCCCACCAGCTGAAGACGAACTGTCTTTTCAAGCTAGATGACTCTTCACTACCTACAGTTCAGCTAGTCAAGTAACAAGGATCGCTGAGGCTAACCAAGGCTTTTTGGACAGTTGGACAGAGTCGACAACAGACCGTTTGGTAAGTTTGAAAAAAGTAATTTCTTTGAAGAGAAGGTTCATCCCACAAATTTGGTAAATGAGTTTCAGAAAGAGCACCTTTGAAGGTTTCAAATTTTTAGTTTGAAAGAATATGTTTACTCCCATCCTGTAGTTTGCAATAAACACACCTTACAGCCAGCTGGTGGAAAACTTTGTTCAAAGGAGGTCAAGATTTTCAGAAAAGAATTTAAAAAACACAACAGAGAAACAACCTGGAATGCTGTGTCATGTTCTGAGTGCATGTTCAATGAGATGAAGAATCAATTGGAGCTGAAGGAGAACTTTCTTGCACATTGCTAGCAATCAGTCTGAACTATTCCTCATACAGGAATTTTACTTGTACTAAAAGAGTTGATCAGAATTAATCTCTGAAAACTCCTTATCTTTTACCGCAGATTGAGACGGTGATGGAACCAGGAGATGACATGCACCCAATCTTGAGGCTAACCAACGCTTTTTGGACTGAGTCCCTTCAGCTGAAGGAGAACTGTATATTCAAGCTAGATGACTCTTCACTACCTACAGCTCAACTAGTCAAGTAACAGATGAATGCTGAGGCTAACTAACGCTTTTTGGTCGTCGGGTGGAAAGAGTCAACAACAGACCACTTGGTGAGTTTAAAAAAAATTAATCTAAAACCTTTCTTCCCACAAATTTGGTAAAGGAGTTTGTTTCAGAATCGGTACCATTCCAGATTCCAAATGGTAGATTTGGAAGAATACATTCATTCCCATCCTTTAGTTTGCAAAAAACACTCGACCAACTGGTGGAAAACTTCATTTTAAAACTAGGTTTTCCAGAAAAAGATTTTTAATCCTGAATATTAAGTCATGTAGTGGGTTCATGTTCAATGAGTTGACAAACTGATTGGAACTGGGGGAGAATGGTCCTGCACATGCTTGCATTCAGACTGAACTATCCATGAGAACAACTGATATACTTGTATTAAAAGAGCTTATGAAAATTAATCTTTGAAGATTGTTTATTTTCTTCCCCAGATTGAGATGATGACCCTGGAGACGACCTAGTCTTGAGGCCCCACAATGCTTTTTGGACTGTGTACCGCCAGCTTAATAATGACAGTCAAGACTGACCAGATGAACATCCACTACAAGTTCAACCGTTCCAGTGTCATTGGGATGTTGAGGCTAACTATCACAAGGTGGACAAATGCAAAGAGTCAACAACAGACCCACTAGGTAAGATTGAAAGAACTCATTATAAAACTATTGTTTGAAGAGAAAAGGTTCATCGTACGAATTTGATGAAGGAGTAATGTTTCAGAAATCACTTTGTAGGTTTCAAATCATCGGTTTAAAGAATACATCCTTTAGTTTGCAATAAACTGGTGGAAAAAATTCATTGAAAAGATGGTCTAGTTTTTCAGAAAAACAACTTTAAAACCTCAAAAAGAAAAACAAAACCTGGATTGTTGTGTCATGTCTTTGGTGCATTTTCCAATGATTTGAAGAACTGATTGGAGCTGGAAGAGAATTTTCTTGTGCATTGTTAGCATTCTGGCTAAGCTATCCCTCAGAACAACTGATACTTGTAATAAATAAGTTGATAAAAATTAATATCTGAAAATGATTTATTTTTCTACTACAGATTGAGACAATGACCTTGGAGATGCGAGCATCCAATCTTGAGGCTAACCAACGCTTATTGGACTGTGTGCCACCAGCTGAAGAAGAACTGTTTCAAGTCTAGTCAGCTGACTCTCTGCTAGAAGTTCAACCGTTCAAGTGACAGAGGGATGTTGAGGCTAACCAACGCTTTTCGGACAATATGTATATATCCATCTGAAGACAAGTCTAGCCAGAAGACTCTTTGCTAAAAGTTTAACCATTCAATTGACAAAGGGGTACTTTGAGGCTAACCACCACATTTTGGACTGTGTGCCACGAGCTGAAGACCTGTGCACAGCCAGATGACTCTCCACTACAAGTTTAATTGTTCAGGGCCCAATTTCATAAAGCCTGTAAGCACAAAAAATTGCTAAGCACAGAAAAATATTGCTTAGCAAAAACAAGTTACCAGCCAACACTCCATAAAGTTTACATTGTTGCAACTGGTACCTCCCTCATTCTTGCTAAGAAAAAATATTTACTAAGCAGAATTTTCTGCTGAAAAGCTTTATGAAATTGGGCCCATTTACATAGGAGTGTTGACGCTTACCAACGCTTTTGGTGTTGGGTGCTACCAGCTGAAGGACCATGTCAAGTCTAGCTAGATGGAATCACCAACAAGTTTAACTGTTCAAATGACATAGTGATCTTTTAACTAATGCTTTTTGGACTGTCACCAACTGAAGAAAGACCGGGTCAAATCTAGAGCTAGACGATGGACCAAGCTGGACCATGATGGTGGCTACTGTATGAAGACACTCGCAGAGAGGACAATCTTTGGCCAAATCTGAATGAGTGGCTGCCGCTATGGCTATGGCTGTTGCTTGGGCTCATATTATGCTTTAAAGCATGTTCACAAGATGATCAAGCCACATCCGCAGCCACTAACTCAGATACAGCCTTAGTTTAATGTTTACTCAAAAGGTTTTTATTGAATCCAACCAAATCCAATGCCATATTGTACAAGTAGCTTGGTACTCGCATCAGTTGAGGTGATAAAATTGGCCTGCCTGGCCTCATGCCAAGCATTGTTTGTTTATCATGGAGAGTCAAATTCATTAAATTCAAGTACAATACCCTTTGGATTTTGATGGTGTCAGAGTAGTTAGAAATACAGCTCTAAAGATGATACAGCTTTTGTAAAGAGTAACAAACAATCAAATCAGCTTACCAAAATGCAAGTAATGTAAATTATATTTAAAGCGCAATTTATGAAGTGTTTTGCTTGCCTTTTGACAATAAATGTGTGAAAATTTCAACAATGTAAAAGCAGGTTTCAGTGAAAGAGAATTAAGCTAAGGTCACCAAATTGGTCACAGACAAGTTTGAAATCATAGCAAGAAAAGCTTGGGCTTATTCATTTAATCGTGGAACACTGCTTTGTAAAACACTTGTTTGATGAAAGTAGAAAAACAGACAAAATTTTTTGACTAAAGTATGGTGTTATTTTGTACAGGTATCTAAGTATTTTGAGGTAAATATTCTAGGCCCCTCGTCTGTACAAGTGAGTCAAACTTTACCCATTGCTCAATAAGTATAATTCAAAGATGTGTGGTAGTTTTAAGTGTTTGAGTACAACAAATACACAAAATGCACGTTTTAGCAAAATGCGCGAGCAGCACTTGACAAACAACGGCAGCAATCACGACACCAGGGCTCGGTTTCACAAAGAGCTATGATTAATCAATATCAATTTTAATTGCTAAGCAAAGTGTGATGTCACACCATAAATCACTATGGTAATACTGACAACTCATCTTAAGATGAATCTTAGTGCTTTGTGAAACCGAGACCAGTACTCCTCACCCTGACTAACACTGAACTAACACTGAACTAACTAACACTGAACTAACTAACACTGCACTAACTAACACTGCACTAACACTGCACTAACACTGCACTAAAACTTCACGCTTTAATTTAACCCTTGCACTAAAACCATAACAATCAGCGCAGTCAACAGCAAAAAAGTGAAGCATTATTTTATTAAACATGCATTTTGTCTACTAGTGCTCAAAAACAATTTAAGTTATACAGTAGATAATTTAATTATTGTAATTTTTGTAGTGTTTATTTACTGTAGTTTATCTCAGGTAATGAAACTGTAGAAAGCTCACATAAGCCACTAATACTTAAAGAATAGACAATCTAAATATATGAAGAATTTTTTTTTAATTGAAATGAAGATTTTTCTTTGCTAAGCTAGTTAAAATAATGTCACCACCTTGCTGTCATTAGCCCTGTGTGTAGTAGCAATCACTGACACTGTTTCTCAGGTACCAGACTATTTTGGCATCCAGTCTCGGCTTGGTAAGGCAGTGTCGGAATTCCAGCTTCAGCAGTGGCTATGGCTGGATTAAGTCATTGTCGCTGCAGCCAATGGCCCCCATAGACCCCAGTCAATTGTTTCAGACATGGCTTTGCATTGACCTAAATAGACAAAACAAGATGGCTGCTCCATTATGAAGAAGGTCTACAGCAATATATCAGTAATTAATGTCAAGCCTTAGATTAATATTAACACTGAAACATTTACTAGTTAATGTACTTTTAACTTGTAAAATGAATGGTAATGTATATTAAATTAATTGTGCATGGAACAGTTTCATCACCAGGCAAAATTCGCATAGCAACAAATTTACTGAACATTTTCAAGAATAATCAAGATAAATACAGATGAAAAAACAATAAAGTTGAACAGAACTGAACAAATGGTTGGCACCATATCCACATGCCTAGTGGGGCAATGGCTAACCCCCATTCTTTGTAACTGACTTTTTGTAATGTGTAAGTTATTTCAAATGTTAATAAGATACCACTCCAATAATGATGATATTTACAGGGGGGGGAGTGGCTTAACCAGACAATTTCATGGGGCGGAAAGCGGGGGACAAAAATATATAGGGGGGGGGGGTGCCTATGCAATGTATATCGATCCATTCGTGTGTGCTTATTTCTGAACTCATTAGGAGTGTGGAATAGGGCGCAATGATGATGATATTTACAAGGGGGGCAGTGGCTTAACCTGACAATTTTATGGTGGGGGGGGGGCATTGGCTTAACCAGACAATTTCATTGGGGCGGAAAGCGGGGGACAAATATGGAGGGGGGGCTATACAATGTATATCAAGCCATTCAATTGTGCTTATTTCTTAACTCAGGGTGTGGAATAGGGCGCCCCCTTTTGCCACTGTAGGGGTGGGGGTAAATAAATACAACCTTTGAGGATTGGTAATTATTTTAAAACAGCAGCAGCGTAACTGGTTATTTTTTTAGGGAAGGATATTTTAGTTGGGTCCTGAATTTTGATGATATTCAATAAAAAGGGCATTCAATTTTACCTTTTGATTGACACAAAAAATTCTCTTTGGTGTGTACAGTCCCGTCTGCTTTTGAAAACCAGTGACGTCATGTTTCAAATTTTGTCTGGAAAGAGTAGAGAATGAAATGAAAATTGAAACAAGGCTGGAGAGTTTTTTCCCATTTTTTAAAGATTATACCTAGCGGAAAAAAATTCGACCTTGGAGCTCTTCTTTAATGCAAGTATTAAACATACAGACATGATTGTGTAAATTTTGTAGCTTGTGAGCAACTTGATGGCAGTAGTGGAGGTGTACGTAAAGATTACTTAACAAAGAAACTTATGACGGGATAGTATATTAGGGTGTTTAGTTTTATTTACTTTAACAAAATGTGATGGTGAAAAATTCTTTAGTTCGCAAAAACGGAAAGGAAATAAACAGATCATCACACACGAACTCACTTGGTATTTGTATTTTTGTTAATCAAATGTTTTGTTGTATATGTTTTGTGTTTCTCAAAAAAATATTTTTTTTTTAATGAATTTACCTTTCTCACATATAGTTGTCCAGACTATGTTGTATTCCTTATTGTTGGAAATATGGATTTGTATTAGAACAATGCTAAAGGATTTGAGGAAAGAAAATGTTGTCATGTCAGTGCAACAAATCAATCCAATGATTTGTTTTAAATGCCCCGTACAATCCTAAATGTATGTTTGCAAACAGTTGTATGGACAGTTTGCAGAGCTGCCCCACCCCCCGAACAGACCACATACAGGAACTTCCCCATGAAGTGCACCCCCCCCCCCCGATACAGAAAGTGCCTCCAGGAGGTGCCCCCCCCCCCCATTTCAGGAAGTGACCCCCCGCCCGTGCATAAGTGCCCCAAGAAAGAGCTCACATATAGAAATTACAGTGCCCCCCTACAGAAAGTGGCCCCAGGCCCCAGGAGGAGACCACATACAGGAATCTCTCAAAGGAAGAGCCCCCCCCCCCCAGTAACGTGCCCACATCTGGGAAGAGCCGCCCCGATACAGGAAGAGCCCACATACAGGAAAAGCCCCCCCCCCCCCAAGAAGAACCCCCAGAAAGTGCCCCCAGGCCCCAAGAGGAGACCACATACAGGAAGAGGAAGAGCCCCCCCCCCCCAGTAACGTGCCCACATCTGGGAAGAGCCCCGGTAAGAAAAGCCCACTTACAGGAAGCCCCCACCTCAACCCTACCCCCAGAAGAGTCCATAGGCCTACACAAGAAGAGCCCCCCCCCCCCTGAATAATATCCAGGAAATACCCCCAGAAAGAGCCACACGAGGTGCCTCTGACAGGTGCCATTAGGTAAGTGCCCCTCAGAAAAAGCCCACAGGAAGTGCCCCCAGGAAGAAACCCATGAAATGCACTGCTCAATAAATCGATTTGGAATAAATAGTTGGGATTATGGTGAAATTTTGGAACCCATTAAAACGAATGTAACCAAATTATAACTTTGTCACTAGAGGGCGGTATATAAGATGAGTGGTACTCCCAAACGTCTCCTTTCTTTTTTAAGTTTAACGTTAAATATTGAATCGTTTATCTCCAACAGTTCAGTTAAATGTTGAGTGATGTAAAAAAAACTTATATTGTGGTGTCAGTAAAGAAAGAGACATTGGATGCTTGACTTGTTGAGAACTCTTTGGGGCATGTTCAAGAAGTGCTTAAGTTGTACACGGGTGGTACATTATAACTTGTCATTAGAAGGCGGTTAATGAGATGAGTGGTACTCCCAAACACCCATCACTTCAGAAAATAATATGCATGTACAAGTAACTTGTTGTTAAGAGTTGTTTGAAAAAGAGAAGCCCACATGACATGTAGAGCCCCCCCCCGGAAGAGCCCACATACAGGAAAAGCCCCCGTAACACTAAAAAAAAAAGCCCACATACAGGAGGCCCCCACCTCACCCCTACCCACAGAAGAGTCCATACACAGGAAGAGGCCCCCCCCCCCCTCCCGAATACAGGAAATACCCCAGAAAGAGAACCCACGAGGTGCCTCTGAGAGGTGCCATTGGTAAGTGCCCCCAGAAAGAGCCCACAGGAAATGCACTGCTTTATTACAGCCCATAATGTTTGTGAACAAAAAGACAGCCCGATTTTGCAAAAAGACATTAGATGTTTGGCTTGTTGAGAACTCTTTGGGTCATGTTCAAGAAGTGCTTATTGTACATGAGTGGCATTATACATTATAACTTGTCACTAGACGGCGGTATATAAGATGAGTGGTACTCCCAAACAACCATCACTTCCGAAATGATGTATGTACATGTTTGAGTAACTTGTTGTTAAGAGTTGTTTGAAAAAGAGAAGTAGGCCTTCAAAGGCCTACAAGAACAGCAGAAATGTAAGCAAACCTTAAAATGGCTTCCTCTTTTTAAAATTTTTTTTAACGAGTTAAACGCACTCCATTCTAAATAAGGTCATTGACTCAACAGACGAAGCTTTTTTTCAATGGAGCGATTTGTAACCGCTGAAACTGGTTTAAACTGGTTGAAACTGGTTTTTTTTTTTGGTGGGGGCGAGGTGGGGGGGGGGGGGGGTGGGGGGGGTTGGCATGTGATCAATTATACGCACATAGAATTTGTGGTAATACAGAAACAGTGTTAGAGCGCCGGTACGTTAATCCGGAGGTCGTAGGTTCAAGTCCCGCTCCAATCAATATTTCTTTGTTCGAGCCCAAATTCTTTAAAATAAAAAAGACGAGCACCTTACCCATGAGAAAGATCTGACAGTTTAATGTGAAATTGGGGCACAGATGTTAAAGTAGGAGATAAGTTGAGAAAGTTTGGTACAGTCCAACCTGCTATTTTAGAGCTATTGAAACGAGGCTGGAGGTTTTTTTCCCCATTTTTTAAAGATTCTAGCGGAAAATGAATTAGACCTTAGAGCTCTTCTTTAATGCAAGTATTAAACATACAGACATGATTGTGTAATCTGTGTAGCTTGTGAGCAACTTGATGGCAGTTAGTGGAGGTGTACATGTACGTAAAGATTACTTAACAAAGAAACTTATAACGGGATAGTACATAGGATGTTTAGTTTTATTTACTTTAAACAAAATGTGATGGTGACAAATTCTTTAGTTCGCAAAAACGGAAAAGAATAAACAGATCATCACACACGAACTCAGTTGGTATTTGTATTTTTTTAATCAAATGTTTTGTTGTATATGTTTTATGTTTCTCCAAAAAAAAATTTTTTTTTAATGAATTTAACTTTCTCACATATAGTTGTCCAGACTATGTGGTATTCCTTATTGTTGGAAATATGGATTTGTATTAGAACAATGCTAAAGGATTTGAGGAAAGAAAATGTTGTCATGTCAGTGCAACAAATTCAATCCAATGATTTGTTTAAAATGCCCCGTACAATCCTAATATGTTTGCAGACAGTTGTATGGACAGTTTGCAGAGCTGCCCCCTCACCCAACAGACCACATATAGGAACTTCCCCATGAAGTGCACCCACCCCTCCCCCCCGATACAGAAAGTGCCTCCAGGAGGTGCCCCCCCCCCCACCATTTCAGGAAGTGACCCCACGCCCGTGCATAAGTGCCCCAAGAAAGAGCTCAACATATAGAAATTACAGTGCCCCCCCCATACAGAAAGTGGCCCCAGGCCCCAGGAGGAGACCACATACAGGAAGCTCCCAAAGGAAGATCCCCCCCCAGTAAACGTGCCCACATCTGGGAAGAGCCGCCCCCGATACAGGAAGAGCCCACATACAGGAAAAGCCCCCCCCCCCCCCCCCAAGAAGAACCCCAGAAAGTGCCCCCAGGCCCCAAGAGGAGACCACAAACAGGCAGAGGAAGAGCCCCCCCCCCCCCCAGTAACGTGCCCACATCTGGGAAGAGCCCCGGTAAGAAAAGCCCACTTACAGGAAGCCCCCACCTCAACCCCTACCCCCAGAAGAGTCCATAGGCCTACACAGGAAGAGCCCCCCCCCCCCTTCTGAATAATATCCAGGAAATACCCCCAGAAAGAGCCACACGAGGTGCCTCTGACAGGTGCCATTAGGTAAGTGCCCCTCAGAAAGAGACCACAGGAAGTGCCCCCAGGAAGAAACCCATGAAATGCACTGCTCAATGAATCCATTTGGAATAAATAGTTGGGATTATGGTGAAATTTTGTCACCCATTAAAACGATTGTAACAAAATTATAACTTTGTCACTAGCGGGCGGTATATAAGATGAGTGGTACTCCCAAACGTCTCCTTTCTTTTTTTAAAACGAATGTAACCAATTATAACTTTGTCAACTAGAGGGCGGTACCCAAACGTCTCCTTTCTTTTTTTAAGTTTAACGTTAAATCTTGAATCGTTTATCTCCAACAGTTCAGTTAAAAGTTGAGTGATGTAAAAAAAAAACTTATATTTTGGTGTCAGTAAGGAAAGAGACATTGGATGCTTGACTTGTTGAGAACTCTTTTGGGGCATGTTCAAGAAGTGCTTAAGTAGTACATGGGTGGTACATTATAACTTGTCACTAGAGAGCGGCATATAAGATGAGTGGTACTCCCAAACACCCATCACTTCAGAAAATAATATGTATGTACAAGTAACTTGTTGTTAAGAGTTGTTTGAAAAAGAGAAGTAGGCCTAAAAGGCCTACAAGAACAGCAGAAATTTTAGCAAATCTTAAAATGGGTTCCTCTTTTTCTTTTGAACGACTTAAACGCACTCCATTCTAAATAAGGTTATTGACTCAACAGACGAAGCTTTTTTTCAATGCGGGAGTGATTTGTAACCGCTGAAACTGGTTTTAAACTGGTTGAAACTGGGTTGGTTTTTTTGGTGGTGGGGGGGGGGGGGGGGTTGGCATGTGATCAATTATACGCGCATAGAATTTGTGGCAATAAAGAAACAGTGTTAGAGCGCCGGTACGTTAATCCGGAGGTCGTAGGTTCAAGTCCCGCTCCAGTCAACGTTTCTTTGTTCGAGCCCAAATTCTTTAAAATAAAAAAGACGAGCACCTTACCCATGAGACAGATCTGACAGTTTAATGTGAAATTGGGGCACAGATGTTAAAGTATGAGATAAGTTGAGAAAGTTTGGTACAGTCCAACCTGCTATTTTAGAGCTATTATTCACTATGTTAAATGAGTCAAAGTTAACGATGGGGGAAATGTATGGGACAGTAATTTAAGTTGTTGATGTAGTCCTGACACTATGTGGGAAATCTGAAGAGGGGAGCGCCAGTTTATTGCAATGTGGTAGAATAAGTGGGGAAGAGAGGTAGAGGGAGTTTGTTCAAAGAGGGGCCCCAAGGTCAAATTCGTTTTCCAATAGATAGAGTTCATATGAAAATGGGGAACAAATATCAAGTCTAAAACCTCAGCTAAAACAGCATAAAATGTCATTGTATTTTATACTTTTCCAGTGCGAATTTTTACAACATCCAAAAAACAACAAATGATGTCACATTTGATCTTAGAGCTCTTCTTTAACGCAAGTTTTAAACATACAGACATGATTGTGTAAATTTTGTAGCTTGTGAGCAACTTGATGGCAGTAGTGGAGGTAAAGATTACTTAACAAAGAAACTTATGACGGGATAGTATATTAGGGTGTTTAGTTTTATTTACTTTAACAAAATGTGATGGTGACGAATTCTTTAGTTCGTAAAAATGGAATAAACAGCTCATCACACTAACCAAAGATTTTGTTGTTTATGTTTTGTGTTTCTCAAGAAAACAACTACTTTTTGAATGAAATTGACTTTCTCAGATATAGTGGTCCAGACTGTTTAATGTGGTATTTCTGATTGTTGGAAATGTGGATTTGTATTAGAACAATGCTAAAGGATCTGGGGAAAGGAAATGTTGTCAATCCACAAATCAATCCACCCAAAAAGATTTTTAAAAAATACCCCCTTCTTACTAAACACAAATCCTAAATGTTTTTTTTTTTTTTTTGCAAAAAGCCTCATTATGTAACAATGATAAGCATGGAAAGTTTGCGGTGATGCCCCCCCGAACAGACCTCATACAAGAACTTCCACAGGAAGTGCCCCCCCCCCGGATACAGGGGGAGGTGCCCCCCCCCACCCATTTCAGGAAGAGCCCCCCCCCCGCCTGTACATAAGTGCCCCCAGAAAGAGCCCACATACAGGTAAAGCCAAGCCCCCCTCCCCCTCCTCCCAGGAAGAACCCACATACAGGAAGAGCCCCCGTAAGAAAAGCCCACATACAGGAGGCCCCCACCTCACCCCTACCCACAGAAGAGTCCATACACAGGAAGTGGCGCCCTCCTCCCGAATACAGGAAATTACCCCAGAAAGAGAACCCACGAGGTGCCTCTGAGAGGTGCCATTGGGTAAGTGCCCCCAGAAAGAGCCCACAGGAAGTGCCCCCAGTAAGGTGCACCCAGGAAGAGACCCCAGGAAAAAAAAACCAGGAAATGCACAGTTTTATTACAGCCCATAATGTTTGTGAACAAAAAGACAGCCCGAGTTTGCAAAGAGACATTGGATGTTTGGCTTGTTGAGAACTCTGGGTCATGTTCAAGAATTGCTTATTGTACATGAGTTGTACTATACATTATAACTTGTCACTAGAGGGCGGTATATAAGATGAGTGGTACTCCCAAACAACCATCACTTCCGAAAATATGTATGTACATGTAATAAGTAACTTGTTGTTAGTTGTTTGAAAAATAGAAGTAGACCTAAAAGGGCCTAAAAGAACAGCAAAAATGCTAGCAAAATGGCTCCCTCTTTTTTTTGAACGAGTTAAACGCACTCCATTCTAAATAAGGTCATTGACTGAACAAACAAAGCATTTTTCAGGTGTTTTTCAATGGAGTGATTTGTAACCGCCATTTTGGGGGGCTAATTACTTTATTACAGCTCATAATGTTTGTGAACAAAAAGACAGCCCGAGTTTGCATGCAGAACTGGTTGAAACTGGTTTTTTGGTGGGTGGGGGTGGCATGTGATCAATTATACGCGCAAAGAATTTGTGGCAATACAGCGACAATGTCCATGTGGGCTTGACCAATAAACGCGCTCTACTTGGTGTGTGTGGGTGGGGCTTGGATGTAATGGCCGAAAGCCAATGCATTTGCG